>BSWB01000002.1:146440408-147677408 GCA_033239125.1 Fagopyrum homotropicum
AGAAATTAAATCCGTTTTAACACGAGATACCTCTCGAGGTAACCTGCTCCTAGATGATATTACACCCCGGTGTTATTTGGAGCATTTGGGAGGTTCAATTAATAAAAATGCAGTTGAGAGAAATGATCAGGACATCGGACATGTCCTAAATGTGAAAAAAACATGGAAAGGCAAAACGGCCAAAAGAGTCGCTATTTCGTTTCTTAGCGGCTAAGAAAGAGGCTTAGGAATACGCGTTTTTCAAGACAATTGCGGAATAATTATCCATACAATATTCCAGATTTATTATTCCAATTTCGAGAAGTTTGGATAAGGGGACTTAAACCACTTTCGGATCGGTGAATGGATAATTATCGACTCCGCTAAAGGATAATTATCGTCTTCGCTATAAATAGTGGAAATATCGTTTATTAATTCATTTCCTTTCACGTTTCCTCGTAAAAGCTCTCTCAACCTTCAAACTCAAATCTACTCTCCGTTTCTAATCCGAGTTCAAATCCGTTTGAGTTGTTAGATTCCTCTCTTCATTCTCTTCATTTATGTACCGAGTTTCTACATTTCCGAGCAAGTGAAGACATGGTCGAGCCTATATGATACTATGGAGGTTCCGTCGCTCAGATTCTGGTGAACTTGATGGTGTCCGAGTGTAGCCTGCGTCGTTGTGATTCCGAATCTTCTTTCGGATTGCCAATCGGGTTAGTAACGAATAGGTTATGAATTTATTCGTTTTTTGTATTGTGATTTGATCTAAATTGACCTTAGGCCAGTTAAAATGGATAATTGGAAATTCCATTATACTCGTTACATTACTCTGGTGATTATGGGTTGTTTGTTTGATGAGATTTGATGACAGGTGGGTTCAGAAATTCTCTGCGGGCTTAACGTTATTCTGGCGAAATTTAATTAATTAATTGAAAGTTAATTAATTAAATTGGGATTATAGAGGAGGATATAATTTAATTAAATTCAAAGGAATGAATTTAACTGGTGTTTGAACCGAGAAGTTTAATACGAGGAATATGATATTCTCCGCATGTGTTGTTGAAGGTTTTGGTTAACTATAACTTAATTGCTTTGTAAGCGTATCCAAATACGAGAAAGAAGGATAGTCCGAGTGGGAAACGGACTCAATAGTTGGTTTGCGAGGTTTTACTGTTCTTACTTGTGAAGTAAGTGTATATGAATAACACTTGCTTAATATATATTATGTATTTATTATGCCATGATTTTATGCATGCTTATATAAGCATGTCCACGGGTCACGGGTTACCCGTGACCCCGCGGGTAAGTGACCCGACGGGTCATGAGTAAGGGTCGAAGTGATCCTTACCCGTGACCCGGCGGGTCGACCCGCCACCGGCCAATTTTGAAAAAACAAAAAAAAAAGATAGGATCAAACGGCTAAAATAGACGTTGGCGGGTCGACCCGCCGGGTCATGTCTTTTCTTTTTTTAAAAAAAAATCGGGTTTTAAGGAAAAATGGCCAACCCGCTGACCCGCCGGGTCTGACCCGTGACCCGGCGGGTTCACCTTTTACACGGGTCCGGGTCACCCTTCCCGGACCCTCGACCCGGCGGGTCCGACCCGTGGACATGCTTATGCTTATATATATATGACTGAAATGATGATGATGACTTGATATGATTTATGAATGCATGCATGAGGTACATGAGATGATAATGGAAAGAATATGATGAAAGCATGAAATTGAGTTATGATATGAAATGATAATATAGGATAATAATTGATTAATTAGCCCAACTAGGTCCCACACGGGTTTCCGGTGGACGAGGTCGCTACCTAATCTACAAGTGGGCTCAAAGGTCGCTACCTGATCTACAGGGGGCCTCAAGATGAGAAAAATAGTCCAAGATCGCAACCTGATTTACAAGGGGTCTTAGGACAAGATGGCCGAGGTCGCTACCTGATCTACAGGGGGCCTAGGAAGCTATCATGTTGGCCAAACGAAAGAAATAAAGAAATAAAGAAAGAAAAGAAATACGAAAGCACATGAGAAAATATATCGTACGATCAGTTGGGGCTAGTTAGTTAATTATCACCTATGCATCGATGCGATTGAGTCTAACATGTTATATGTTATATTATGATTATTTATATGTGATGGTATGAAATGATCTGCTTATATGTGGTATGATAACATGCTTGAATGCGCATATGTTATGTGTTATGGATGGTTGTGTACGTAATGTGAATGTGGATATGTATGTGTGCTTTGGAATGTGAGAATGAGTATAGTGTGTCCTTTGGGGACGGGATATTAGATACTTATATATATTGGGAGAGTGCGGTTTGTATAGCCTTGCTGAGCTTGTAGCTCTTTGTTGTTATATCCATATTTTTCAGCTACTCAGACTCGGCCTGATCAAGGCAAGAACGTTGGACCCAACACCTGGATTTGAGATCATATCAGACCGCCTAGGATGTTTTGTGTGGTTTTAAACAGTTGTGTTTAGTTAAACAGGGTTTTATGACATATGCTAGTACGTACATATGTTGTAAATATGGTTGTAAGATAAAGTTTTAAAATTTTACGTTTTTCGCTTTTCCGCTTATTGCATTAAACAGGGTTAATTAACTGGTAATCAACTAGAAATGAAATAGGTGTCACAACAACTCTCACAACCTATACCATTTCAGCCTCATTTTGAATTTACTAAAATACAACGAAATTTAAAAAAGTATTTATCACTGTAAAATAATTTATTTTAACTCTATTTTTATGTAATTTAACTTTATATTTTTTATTTAAATCTGATAATGTTGTTGGGATCTAAAATCTAACAAATTTTTAAAAAATAAAGATATTTTTATTTGTAAGTTAACTTTTATATATATATATATATATATATATTCAAATTCATTTAAAATTTTTTTTAATTCTGATAGTTTCAATCTTACAAATTTGAATTTTAATGATTTTTGTACGAATTTTTATTCTTTTAATTAAGGGTTTGGCTAAATCTTTTTTTTTTTTTGTGATCAATCTTTTTTTTTCTACTAGATCTGTTGTTTTTTTTTTTTATATCCAATTTATACGGTATTACTATTTACATAGAAGTACAAGGTAAGCGAGCAACAAGTTGCGCCGCTACCCCTCTTTGGATAGCAAAACCTAACCTTTTAAAAACAACATCTACAAATCTAGAGGACATAATATTACTATGCATAACTCTTTGCACCCTCTTGAGAATATCAACAGCATCGGGTGCAAAAAAACCAAACGTGTCAAAAGCAAATGGAAGAAAAACGTGTTGGTTTTCAACACATGCTCTTCCATGCTTGGCTACCTTAGCTGATGCCGCTCTACAAGCTGCCTGACCCACAACAAAAGGTCCGTTCCCTAATCCCACAAGCGGTGAGACCCCCGTCAAATCAATACATGCATGCTTCCCTCCGCTCCAACCAAACACCAAAACATCCGCCGGCCGCAATGTCGACCTTCCATCCCGCGGATCAGTCAAGAAGTTCACAGGTGCTTCTTTCTTTACAGAAATTCCGGCCCGTCTAAAGGTATCACAAAGAACATCACGAACCAGATCATGTCTATACTTGAAGCCAGGAAGTTCCTTACAATGTACAGCATGCTCCCCAAAAGCATCCAACACCCTCCGACAATTAGGAATGGGGCAAACCTCACCAGCTGAGAAAAGCGGAATCATAAGTCGGTACTTGAGAATGGAGCGGTACTCCACAGGGGACATGCATTGACCAAGTCCATCGATGGGAATGACAAGAAGAAAATCTTGGCTATGCGGCGCTTGCAGACATCCGAAAACTGCTTGTTGCCTATTAGTCATATCAAACCTCTCAATCATCTCCTGAACAATTTTACCAAAAAGAGCATCCGCCAAAATATGTTGGGGCTTAGGGGGGACGGTGTCCTTACTAGTAAAGTTGGAAAGGTCGAACTCCGGAATAGCCACATGCAAGTCATCTAAAGCTTTGTAAAAAACTGAATCCATACCGGATAGCCCACTGTCACGCAAGATATGGTCTTGGAGCACCCAAGACTGAGCTCTGGAGGCAACAAAAGCGTAAGAAGACGCCTCCATAGCAGAGTACAAACCGAGCCCTCCACGACGAATAGGCAAGGAAGCCAACCGCCATTGAAGATCCCCGAAAAAAGGACCCCACAAACCACCATATCCTCAATCGACTCACGAAGTCCCGCGTCAAAACAAGATGCTGCATCCTTCACATGCTCTGGCTGACAAGTCCTCAGGCCAAAAAACATCTTCGCTACACCCAAACACGAACGAAGTAAGAGAAGCTCACTCTGCGGGTTCCTAAGCTGAGGGAGAAGACGCATCAACTCCAATGCCTTATCAGCTCTCTTCATAACCAATTCTTTAATAAAACCACTATCTCTACTCACAGCCCCTCCCAACAACTTCAACCCCAAAGATGGTCTCGCAATGTCTCTAGGGAATAACCCGTCTCGAAGCTTCGAACCATCACATGAAGGCCAAAATAACTCAGTTTTTTTAACATTCAACTCAAGTCCAAAATTCGGACCAACCTCCAAAATAATACCAAGTGCCTTAGTCACATCCTCCGATCGACCAATGATTGTCCCATCATCTAAATACCAAGCATGAAGAAGAGGCTTACAGTTGTCACGGATAGTGTGCACAAGTGGATGCAAGACAAGCGCAAAAAGAAGTGGCCCTAAGGGGTCACCTTGTTGAACTCCAGTGGATGACCAGATAAATCTATCTCCCAGATACAATCGAGCAGGCTGACCATACAAAAACTCAACCCATAAAGAAATAGATGGACATCTTCTCCTCACCTCACGAAGCAATACTGTCCTATCAACAAGATTAAAAGCATTCGAGAAATCCACGGCCAGCATAGCAAGCGAACCATCATCATGCCGCTCGCTCAAAACCCTGTTGACACTATGCAAAATAGCTTCGGCGCCACCAGACACGCCTACTCCAAACTGAAAATCTGCTAGATAGGTTGTCATATCTTTACTCACCCCTTTCATGGCAACCTTAGAAACCAACCGCCTCCAAATAGTGCCAACTGCAATGGGTCGAATCCCATTGTCAGGCTTCAATAATGGCGTAAGAGGAGCAGAAGCCACAAACTCCGCCAAACTCCCCGGACATCTGCCTCCCAACCACAAATTAACAACATATGAGATCACTCGTAGAAGATCAACAGCAATAGCGGAACCATCCCCACACATAGCATCTAACACGTGTTGTGCCCTCAGACCATCCCTGCCGCAAGAAGTACCTTTGGGAAAGGACTTAATACACCTAAGAATCAAATCAACATCAGCAACAAAGGGGGATTCCAAAACCTCACATACCCGAGAAGGTGGAGACTTGAAGGGGTGCTTAGCCTCTAAAACCTTCACAGTCTCATCATCAAAAGTTTTTAATCAAAAAAAATATTTTGAATTTTTTGAGTGGTAACTAAATCGATTTACATAGTTGCTTTTAGATACTTTGTTTCCAACAAAAAAAAATATTTAGAATTTTTTTATTGGTAACTAATCAATGAGTTTATTGGTTCAAGAAACAGAAAGTCATGAATTCGAGAAGCAAAATGGTTGGATCTGTTGATAACCAAACCATAAAAATTGCTTTCCAATTCCATTGTCCAAGCAACACACCACTACAAACAAAGGAATGTATGAATCACCTCAAAATGGTTTCTTACCAAGGAAGAGAGAACAAGCATATATTTTCAAAACGCAACCTTGACGTTGACGACAACAAACGAGGACTGAAGCAGGGAAAGAGCTCGATTCAAAGAGGTGGTGTGTTGGTGGCATGAGATAGAGTTGATAATGGGGACTGAGAGTTATCCAACAGCGGCTGTCAGATTTGGTAGACTGAGGGTTACTCAACGGTGCGGTGTTAAGCGTTTTGTTATAAATCATCGGAGGTGGAGAAACAGAGACGACAGTTGACAAGGGGGTTTGAAGAAAGTTTTTCAATATGTTATAAAGAGAGCGTTTATTACTTTATTTATTTATTATTATTATACTTAATTTGTTAATAAATTTAGATCTCGAACGTTTTCAAATATAAGATTGATTTACAAATACTTTATTATTAACTATTTAATAGGTTTCTCTTAAATATTATAAAACTAACTATATTATCAATTAATTATATATATTTTAAAATTTTTACTTAAATAATAAGTCAAGACACATATAAATTAAAACTCTTCTATAATTAAATGCCTTTTCGGATGTTCTATCGGTAGTCCTTTAAAATTTGTGTGTGTTATATCATACAGTAAACTATAGCCTCACGGTCACACGCTAACATATCATATTGTCCGATCATATCCATGAGCAACGACCACGATTATAAATCAAGAATCGTATCATAATAGATCAACAAATCAGAGTGGCGCAGCGGAAGCGTGGTGGGCCCATAACCCACAGGTCCCAGAATCGAAACCTGGCTCTGATAGAGAATTCTTCCGAATCGCTTTTTTTTTCCTTCATTGAACTTTTTTGCTGAAATAATTTAATAACCTGCGGCATAAAAGCATGAAGTCGTTGTAGTATAGTGGTAAGTATTCCCGCCTGTCACGCGGGTGACCCGGGTTCGATCCCCGGCAACGGCGTTTTTTTTCTAGTTAACATAACTGTTTGTTCTTCAAATCATAGCTCAAGTTACAAGACTCTTGATTAAAGGTCAAACAGTATAACACAATTTTTACATTGATGATAAAGAAAAAGAAGCCAATTTTCACATCCCTTGATCAATCTCCAGTAGTAATTTGTGAGTACCAAAATTTTGGAAAAGTAGGAGGCCTTTTCGTTGAGGAAGAGTGGAAATCTTTTCCAGATCATCCATGTTTAAAGACCAGTCAAATATCTGCATGTTTTCCTCCATCCTTTGCTTGCTGAAACTCTTCACTACAAAACTTACTCCCTGCTCATGCACCCACCTTAAAGCTACCTGTAAAAACAACCTTCAATTATATTTTGCTATCTCGTTTACATTAGGTTGCAGAGATGCAATCAATCTATAGTGTGGCGCTGTATCTATGTCGTACCTGTGCAACGGTTTTACCCCTGGCTTGAGCAATCTTTTGAAGAGTGTCGGAGACTCGGAGCTGAGGATTCGATTGTCTCCCCACGGGGTGTTGTTTGCACCCAGCGGAGAGTAGGCAGTGACGTGTACTCCCTTCTGCTTGCAAAACTTAATCATCTCTTTCTGCTGCCACATTGGGTTCACCTCCACCTTTGACATGAATGAAGCAATAAATTAGCCATATAATTTCTGAAGTTTATCATATAGTAATTGAAATTGGTACCTGGTTTACAGCAGGAAGGATGGTAGCAAACTGAAGGGTTTGCTGAAGCTTCTGAATGGAGAAATTGCTTACGCCAATGGATTTGGCTAGGCCAAGGCGATGACATTCTTCCATTCCTTCCCACACAGATTTTACATCGAAGGGTTGGATGTATTCGTCTGGATAAGGACGACAATGTGCCTCATGGCTCAGTTTTAGTGGGAAATGCACCAAGTACAGATCCAAATACTCCATTTGAAGGTTCCTTTAAGCAACCACATTGCTTTAATTTCAGTAAGTTATACAGTCAACGATTATCCAAGCTATCACAGAAACAATCAATGCCCTATAATATTGATCTTGGCATTGTAGAATAAAATGATTGATATAGTCGATCTACATACTACTCAATAAAAAATATTGGTTTTTAGGCCATTGACAGTCAAGTAAGAATTCAGGTTTGCTTTGTTCAGCAATGATTCTAGCTTCACTCAAGATGCATGAGTAAGTTGACATTTCCTTCAAACATTGCATCCCAACACTAAGGTCCAGCTTAGGAAATTGAATGAATCCAAGTTGAGACCTTATTAAGTAACTAAAAGGGAACTCCCATGGACAATACAAACTCAATTTTTTCCAAATTTGCTTGAATTAGCCTTCCACCCCCCTAAAAGGGAACTCCTTGCACATAACAATACCAAAAAAGAGCGAGGAGTCCCAGAAGACATTTCATCGAACACTATGTGCATCTAGGAGAGCATTTCAACGAACGCTGTTATACGATGATTTGAGAATACCTAACAAATTTAGTTCACAGTTTATATCAGAAACTCACTCGAGAGTCTTCTTGATGGCAGGAACGACAAGATCGTGCTCAGCAAAGGTGCACGAGAGCTTGGAGGTGATGAAGAGCTCCTCACGCGACTTGAGAACACCGTCGCGCAGCGCCTCCGCCACGGCCTCGCCCACAGCCTTCTCGCTTCCGTACACAAAAGCTGTGTCGATGTGGCGGTAGCCGATCTTAATGGCTTCGAGCACGGCGGCTTTTATTTCGTCAGAACCCGCTCCCCCGCCAGTTCCCAAGCCTATTAATGGCATGTTGCAGCTGCAACTTGTGTCAAGTACTACCTCAGGAACCCTAATCGCCATGGTTAACGGTGATCCTTTGACTTAATTCTGCACTATATGGTAAGCTCGTAGTTTTTATGTAGCTATGGTGAGAACTGACCTGAGTATCCAAGAAGAACATCGATAAAATGCGATATTGGCAAAAATAAATAAATAAATAAATAAAAAATAGAATTTTCTCCGGTGCCTCAAAGTTTCAACATTTTTTTTATATATAAATACGTTTACCTTTGATTTTTACTCTTAGCTATTAATTAATATACTTAGTGTAGTTTTTGTGTCAATCCCACCTAAAAAAAAAAAAATTTGTGTCAAAGTACGGGTATAATTTTGAATTTAATGAAAATATAATTTTTAAAATTTATATAAAAATAATCAATGTAACGCAATGGTTTTAATTAATTAACCAAAGAGAAATTAAATTTTTTTTATTAAATTAATAATAACTTTACATAAACAATAAAAATAGACTAAGATAGATAATATTACATATTTTAGTTAAAATTAGTGTTAGTAGACTCTTTATAAATATGATAAAGGTGAAATAAAAAAAATAAAAGGAAAATAGAAATAAATCTTAAAATTTTAAAATGCAAATATTAAAATAGAGAATATTTAAAAAGTTTAATTACAAAAATTTTTTAGATAATTTTAAATAATACTCTTAAAAAACAAAGATGATGTAATTATTATATTATAACAATTTATAAACTTGTTAAGTTAGTGATTATTTCTTAATTAATCTAAGAACTGCATATTATATGTTAAAGTTATAATAATAAATTATCTAATTATTTTATAATTAAAAATGGAAAAAATTTCAAAAAATAATGATAAGAATATCTTAAGAATATATTGAATAATATGATATGACTAAAAATGGAAACAATATATATATATATATTGTCTATATTAATAAAAAAATTTTTTGATTTGTTAGTATAATTATAAAATTAAAATACACGAAAAAATGACATGTGGTGTGAAGTTGCTAGAACTTGACACGTGGTTGGAAGCGCGTCCACTTTAATATATGTATGTAGATATAGATTTTTTTTTTTTGATAACGGAAAGCAGTTCGATCCCATAGACGGCGCGCCGACGGATCGATAGGCCGAAATAAATCGACAGACGGACAAACGTCATGAATGACCAAAACAGAGGTGAAAAAGTAAAACACAAAAATACATCAACAAAACCCGAAAGCATGGAAGTCTTCAGGGAAAAGCGGAATGATCCAGTCCGCTAGAAGCGACGAGCATGAACGTTTATCTTCGAAGGAAGTACACAGGCAAGAAGTATGGGGAACAGTTGTGGACACCTCAGATTTGGACTGCAACAGAGCCGTCAGGAGTCGATCACACATCCACGTCCCCTTTTCGACAAACACTCGAAACACCACCAAAGACAGCTTCAAAATAGAGAAGACGAAGCTACAACACGGGTTACGTGATATAAAATGTGTAAAGAGTATGATTTACAAGGGCGCACGGGTATCGTGATAAAGAAATGTTTGATTTTGTTCTGATATTTGTTTTATTTATTTATTTTTTTAAATCAATAATTATTCTTATCTATTTATTAATTTGTTTTATTTTTTGTTTTCGTTTGTTGAACAATAGTTTGATTTATTTTATTATTTTTTTTAGGGTTTCACGTGCATCCAATAATCAAGCAAAGGAAAAGATGTGGCGGTGATAGAGGCCGTTTACAGAAAATTGTGGATGCCGCCGCAATTCATCTGATATAGAAACGCGTTTTGTTTGTCGCAGTGGTTGAGGGTGGAAAAAACGAAACGCTTCACATTGTCTCTGTAGATGGTGTTGTCAACGGATGCGTGAGGACTGAACTGGGGTGGTTAGAGGTCTTATCTGGAGATAATCTATGAGTAGCCGGAATAGTTGGTGGGGATCCAGAGGAGGAGAATCCGTTGGTGTGATGGTAGCCGGTAGGCCGAGATCTGATTTTGGTGAGAGTAGAGGGAGTTAAACCTTTGGTTGATTGAAACTTCATATCCGGAGAGAAGAAAATTTCCGGCGAAAAAACCCGTTGATACACCGGCTTCGGTGTGTAGATTGAGGAAGGAGATAGCCATTTGGAATGCTTTTTGTGGAGATCGGAGGAGGAGATTCCGTTTGCGGCGTTCTGGTAGCCAGTAGGCCGATTAAGACAGCCGGTAGGCCGAGATCTGAGCTTGGTTGTATGAAAGTTCAGAGTCGGTAGTGAACTGGTGGTGTTCCGGCAAGATCTAGAAGGCCGTTAGGCCGAATCGTGGTGGCCGGTAGGCCGAGAGTGGTGACGGCGAACCCTTGTTGTAGTGGTGCTCCATGGAGGCTAGGTTTTTCTTTGGGGTTTCAAAACCACTGAGAGAGAATTTTTTTCCTTTCCCTAAAATCAACTTTTTTAGTAAGTATAGCGCCTTATGTATGTAGATATAGATTGGTTAGCCCTTGTGGGACATATATTTCCTTTTTACCCTCAAACAACATACAAACCCAATAGCCGATTAGCCGGAATGAAAACCCATTTCAACAAAAACAAAGCGATCCACGTACCTTATCAAGATCCCAATCCATTTCACTTTTCTAGTTAGATATGGGTGAAACCAATCTTCTGCAAACGAAGATCCCGGGCTAAGCAACCATAGAAAACTTTAGGGTATGGAATCCATGGTTGTTCTAGCCGTATGGGTGTTTGGATTCGGACTATTCAACAATAAATCCCCAATCATTAAGGCATGTGAATGGGGTTCTTTCTCATTTGAGAGAGATATGGCGTGGGAGAAGTTAGTACAACAATCGATGACTCCCTAACTCTAGTGGCTCGAGGAATGGATGAGCTTGTCTATGTTAAGATTTGGTTTCACCCTCAGGGTTGAAGATTGTTCATGTTGTCTCTAACACGGAGTTGGTGGTGGGCTAATTGGGCTCTTGTTCTAGATGGCGCGCGCTTGTGCCTGTAAATACCATCTCAACGGATTTCCTCGCCTTGTTGTTGTTGATGGTTGTTACTTAGCATCGGTGCAACAAATTTTTTGCGCCCCTGCCCGAATGTGCTTTGTTGTTTTTATGGTTGATCAATCTCCGAACTACGGCCAACAACAATAATAACTACAAGAGATGAATGAAAAAGCTCTCTTTTGAGTAAGGTAAAACCCTAGTCACCAACGTTGTTGCCTAACACTTTCGGGCCACCACCATCTCCCCCACAAGCAATCAGTGGTCTCCCGCCACCGCCATATTCTGCGTTGCCATCTAGCCCTTTTCTAACAGGGTAAACCCCCATCCAAAATCCTCAATTGCTCTCCTTTGATCAGGGCAAAACCCTAGCCACCAACGTTGTAGTTTAACCCTTTCAGGCCGCCATCTCCTCCCCACAAGCTTTCGGTGGCCCGCCGCCACCTCCTTCCCTCAGGCGTGGGTGCCTCTACGCTCCTCCACCGCCACTGGGGCCAGCGTTGAGACTACCACCTCCTCCGGTTTTCTATGCTCCGCCTCCACCACCACCCGGTCGGCCTCCTCCGAGATCTTTGACCCGTACAGTCCCTTGGCCCGTGGGCTTGCACTCTTATGTCACCTTATTTGCTGCAATACCTGGTGGGTCAAGAAATGAGTAGTT
Organism: Fagopyrum homotropicum; assembly: GCA_033239125.1. Taxonomy (NCBI): domain Eukaryota; kingdom Viridiplantae; phylum Streptophyta; class Magnoliopsida; order Caryophyllales; family Polygonaceae; genus Fagopyrum; species Fagopyrum homotropicum. The sequence goes on from BSWB01000002.1 coordinate 146,452,451, forward strand.
GATTCTTGTGTTTTGTTCTATTTTGTTTATTCTTTGGTTTTTTGTGCTACTCCTGTTTGTTCTGAATCACTTTCTTATTTAGTGTACCTATTGAATGTTTTTGGGTAAACCTACCCACCACCAACACCACCAGTACATCATTGGATCTGAATTTTTTAAGCAATCCCTCTACTCTCACCAAGCTCAGATTTTGGGCTTCTAGTCATCTCTCTCGGCCTACCAGCTACCAGCTCACCCCCAATAACCGTCTTCGCCACATCCGGCCACCATCTTTTGTTGGGCTCTCTTTGAGCCTGGTAAAGGCGTTGTTGTAGTTGGTTATGGATTTTAGAGGCATTGTGAAGCATTCTGCAATCTCCGCCCTCAACTGCCAACAAAACGAGTCTCTAGATTAGAGGTATTTATAATGTCAAAGCACCGCGGCGATAGCAACGGCGAAGTTATCTTCTGATCTCTTTCGCCTGGCTCCATTTCCTGGTTCTTACATCGCTAGTGGATTCGGAAGTTTCTTCTTGCTCCATCCCCTCTCTCAACCCTTCTGCCGATTCTTTGCCACCAAGTCGGCGCTCAATGCCCTTTCTCCGTCTTTCCTTCTTCAAAATCGAATTTCCGTTACCCTAGTTATGCCCTTTAACGATCCTAAAATCCCAATTTCAACTTGGATTTCGAACAAAACACACACACACACCAAAAAAACAAAAAAAAAACTTTATAATGTTGGCGAAAGCCGCCACCAACTTCGTCGGGAAAATCTCGTCAACCACCATATCTGCATAAACACTTTGGGATTGTTCATTAATCCGGAAAAAACAAACGTTAGAATAACAAATTCTCATTCTTTAACGGGAAGTTTAAAATAGCCCAAAAGACACTAAGGGAGAAGATTTGAAAATCTCCTCTAAATTAGTTGTTGACTTGATTACAACCAAAAGTCAGTGGTTTAAATTAACGAATTTTCTTTCTATAAGCTCTTGTGTTTTTAACCAATTTGTAAACCAACCCTCTATGAACAATTTCCTCCTTACAAATTGTTAATCTTTAAATCATTAAGTTAGACACCTTTATATATCATGATACCCATTTTCTGCAGTTTCGTCTTCGATGTTTGATGTTGTCTTTTGGTGGCGGTTCGAGCATTTTATCGAGAAGGGGGCATGGATTTGTGATCGACTCTTGATGGCTCTGTTGCAGTCCAAATTTAAGGTGTCCTTAATTGTTCCTCATGCTTCCTACATATGTACTTCCTTCAAGAATGAACGTTTATACTCGTTGTCTCCTATTGGCTGAATCTTCCTCCTTTTTCTTGAAGACTTCTTTACTTTCGGAGTTTTTTTTATGTACTTTTGTCTATTTATTTTCTCCTTTGTTTGGCCCTTCTTGATGGTTAGTCCGTCTGCCGATCTTTTTCGGCCTTTCGAGACACTAGACGGCGCGCCGTCTAATGGTTCGAATCGCTTTCCGTTTTCATATATATATTCGTTAGCCATCGTTAACCTTTTGTCATATACCAAACATTGAATATTGCAGAATTTTGGTCTCAATTTTGTCGTCTTCTTCTCTCTTTTTTTTGTAAGAAAACTAGCTAGATGCAGTCTGGTTTGGATTTGGATTGGACCGTATTAGTATCTTTTTTTTTCTTTGTAAGAAAAATATTTAAAAAGAGACTTTACGGTCTGGACCGAACCGTTTTGGTCTGGACCATTATGGTTTGGTCCAACGCTTAGACCGGACTCTACCCAAACTTTTCTAGTTCATTCCAACATTCCCCACTTATCCGACTATTGTTGAGTAGTTTTTGGATATCAAACGGACCTCCTCATAAAGTAACTTTAATGTGGTTGATTTTCCTTCGTTTGCAATAAGTTTTGGTGCAACACCATCTACTCTAGCTATTTTTTCACCCTTTTCAAGTGTGATTTCTATGTTATGTATGATCATGCTTAATGGCATATCGGTTGAGGCAGATTCTTCTTTTTTTATTTTATCAATTAAGCTTGTAGGAGTGTTAACGGTTTCATATGGTCCGCAAGCATTCCAGTCCGGACCGTTTACGGAACCTTATATCAAAAATTAAAGACGTTTTTCTGTTTAATCGCCGAACTAGCTTGGTGAGCACATCACATATATCGTCACTAAAAAGGCCTTACAACAAATTTTCTGCGATGAAGCAAATTGAGATACATAAAAGTTTTTTTGCGACAGTACTCTGAATGTTAATTGACCCTTCAAATTCATCTTTGATAACATAAGTTATGTCCTTGATTGGAGTTATGCAAGGATATTCAATGGGGGAGAGGATTCTAACAAAAAAAAAACCATTAATTGAATGACATGAATCATACCAAATCTCTTGACAAATATGATCATTTTTGCGGATGATATGATCATTTTTGTGGATGATATGATCATTCTTGCTCAAACAAGTATGGTTTCTTGTAAAAAAACTAAGAAAATCTTGTAAATAATTGTTCTATATCGGGACAGAAGATCAACCACCAAAAATATGCTTTCCAAACAACAAAAAGAACCAGTGATAACAACATAGCCAATTAAAAACATTATGGACATGAATCATATCAAGTCTCTCGACAAATATGTTGGATGTCCATTCATTAATGGAAGAGTAACAAAAGAGACATTTGGTGACATCAACCTTCAAACAAAACAACAACTCATGAAATGGAAAGCTAACTCTTTGTCGCAAGAAGGTAGGAATGCTCTCATAACACATAATTTAGCGGCTAATCCGACTTTTGTCATGCATAGTTTTATGCTCCCGAGCCATAATCTTGAGAAGTTAGACAAAACTTATAAAAACGTCTTCTGGAACAAAGGAGACCAACACACACTCATCATTAGTTGGGATGTAATATGTAAATCGTAACAAAATATCGGTCTTGGGTTAAGACTATCTCAAACCACAAACAAAGCCTTACAAATGAAGCTTTTTATGGAAAATTTATGGCCGAGCCAAACAATATTTGGGTTAAAATTTTCAACAAAAAATACCTCAAAAATCTTAATATCCTAAATTACCAAACGAAAGGTTCAATGTTTTGGCAATCAAACAATCTTATAAATCTCAAATCTGAATAAAAAAAAATGGTATTATGTTGTAGGATGGTAATGGTAAAATCATCAACTTTTGGCATGCCAATTGGATAACACCATCACCGTTTCTAAAATGACACAAAATATCAATCTAGTGACAGAAACATCAAAGTTAGTCACTTCATTAACGACTCAAGATAGTGAGATATCTCCAAAATTGATGACGAACTACAACACATCATCAACCAGGATATTAGGGGGGAAAATTAAGGAAACAACTATACCAAAACATAAAATTCATGATAAATTATATTAGAAATGTAGTAAAAAGGGATGGTTCACTACAAAATCTGTTTCGGATATGATTGAGGAGCAGGTGAGCATTTTCCGGAACAGTGCATGTGATCGGATTTGGAAATTTGATACCTAGCCTAAAATTAAAAACTTTCTTTGAAAAATTTCACAAAATGGAATTACAACAAAAGCTATGTTTGATGAAAGAATAATCGTCATAACCAAGCATTGCGAATTATGCAACCATCATCTCGAGGACTTCTGTCACTTGCTCTTTGAGTGTCCTTTTGGTAAACAAATCATTTCCAAAATTGACAAGACAATATTGACCGAAATAACCAACATTAATCATAACAATAAAAAAAACTCATGACATCCTACATGAAAAAAATAATAATAAATTGGACTTTACAAGTTCGCATGTCTTGCAACTATCTAGTGAAGCATCTGATTCTTCAAAAACAAAATCATTTTTGGTAATGAATTTATTGGTGCTTGAAATAAGGTTATCATCTTTATTAAAGACCAAATCCATAGGTGGAAAACTATAATCATTGACGAGGAGGATTACGGCATAAAACAACAACGTAAGGAAGTTAATTATACCAAAAGGAAAAAAAACATAACATTAAATGGGATAAACCAAAACCTGATTTTCATAAACTTAACTTTGATGGATCAAAACTTGGTTCGAGAACATCCATTGGCTACGTGATTCGGGGTCACAATGGTGAGGTTGTTAGCCTTGGTGCCAAAAAAAATAAATTTAACTCAGTAATAAAAGCGGAAGTTGTTGCTCTTAAATCATGCTTACAAGAGACTATTAGATTACAAATCAAAAAGATTGAAATCGAGGATGATAACCTTTGTGTTATTAAGACACTCCAAAATTTGTGGAGTTTTCATTTGAAGGTCGAAATAATTATTTCCGACTCTATATTGGATCTCCGTTTCTTCGACAAAGTTCAAATTAAACATGTTTTCAGAGAAATCAACTGTGCCGTTGTCCGATTAACCCACCTGGGAATATCGACCCCCAATATCAACTTTTATGATGATCTCGAACTTCGTGTTCTTATCCGTAAGGATGCTTTAGGGTGGACAACCTCTAGGAGGTAGACTAACCTAACTTCCCGCTTAAAAAATACCCGTGCATAGCACGGGCTTGACCACTAGTAACTAATAAAGTAACAATTGTGAACTTTTATTGTAAATATATGAACCACTAAAACAAAAAATTGAAAAATAGTAGGTTAGAAATTTTGAATGAGTCGAATTTAAATTTTAAACTAAGTAACATTTATAAAAAAAATTTATAAAATATATGAACCAGTAGTATGATTAATTTAAGAAAATTTTCTCTTGGTACCCTTCAGGTTTGGACTTTTTCTCTTGGTATACACAAAGTTTTAAGTTTTTTCTCGGAAACCCTCATGATTTAATTTATTTCCTCCTTATATCCAATTTTAATACGTTTCATTAAATTTTAATTATAAAATATAAAATTTGGAAAATAAAAATGAAAAACCTATTCCGAATAAAAAGCTTACCTTTTATTTTCTGTTTTTAAAATAAATTAAAAATAATTATGATCACGTTAAATTTTAAACTAATTAACTTTATAAATACTATGTAATGGCAGATAAGTATTTTCTTTTAAATTAGAAAATATAGAAAAGTAAATTTAGACCTTTTTTGTTTTAAAAAATATTGTAATTTTTTGTAATAAATTTTCGAATTAAAATAAAATATATAAGTTAAAACTAAAAAGGGCAAATTTGGTAAGTAGGCTTTATTAAGAAACAAATATGCTAAGTAGGCTGTTTTATATTTTCCATTAAGAAAATATACCCCAAAATCCTATTTACCTACTCTCGGCGATTCTAGCCTGCGTCCCCTTCTCTCATCTTTCATTTCTTCATCCACTCTCACGCTACCTCCATTTCTCTCCATCGGCGTAGACTCGGACGGGGCGGTCAGATGCCTGTGCTTTCGACCACCACCGGCCTCCCTCCGTTGGGGTTGTTGCCGCCAAGGAGCCACCGCCTCACGGCATTCCTCAATCCGGAGGATTCTTCAAGTCCTTGCAGATACTCTACTTATCCTGCTCGTTCAGATCCTTGTCCTCGCTTAATTTGACACTTACCTATTAGCATTGGCATCAATCAAGCTCTTCACGAGCTAGATACATCTCGTTCTTCAGTAGTTGCAGCTTTTTGGCATTCTCTTTCTCCATTAGCTTTTGCTCCATCATTATCTTCCTGCTGAGGTCCTTTCAAACCTATATCTAACCGGGATGAATGTCCAGTTTCAATGTATTTTTAAATGCAGCTATCAATTTTGTTACTTAATTTGTGGTATCATTTGCAGTGGGGACAAATATTGGTGATATCACCATTTGGAAAGTCAGTAGCAAGTCAAAACTCATCACTAGGAATTTTAAAGTTTGGGATGTTGGTGCTCGCTCGATGACTTTACAAGTAAATAGATCTTGTGTGGGTTTGAATGTAGGTTCCTGATTGCTTAATCCCTGTGGTTGGTAATTAGTTTTGGCTAATGATAGCTCCTTTTTCAGGCTTCTTTGTAAAGCGAGTACACTGCTTAGTAAATATTCCTATTCCTATTTCTTCAGAGATTGGACTTTCTATCTGTTGTTTTAGTTAGACGATGGAATTGTTGGACATATCTTAACGTGTAAATATTATAATGTTAAGAAATTGCTTTTGAAATGAAATGTGTAATTCTTCCATCTTTAGTCTTCTAACATTTTACTTTCTGGAACCTTTCTAATAGAAAGCATGTCCATATGTAATTGGTATAATCCATTATTATGCTATTCGGATTACCAAGTGATGAAGTACTAAATATTTCATTAGTTTGTTTGCTGCTATAATGACATATTGGCTTGTTGTTTGGTACAGAGAATATAAGAGAATACTCTTAAATGTCTGGTATGTAAAATGTGTAAAATATTCGGTATGTAAATATCCGGTATGTAAAATGTACAGTATGTAAAATCTTCTTAGCAACTATATTTGATTATGGTATGTGAAAAAATACAATTCTGGTATGAGTTTTCTAGTAGGAAAAACTCATACCAGAAATTATAAAAAAACAAAAAATGATCAAAAAAAATTTAAAAAAAATCTGATAAGAAAATTTCAGGTATGTGAAAAAATTATAGTATGTGAAAAAATTCTGGTATATGAAAAAATTTTGTATGGCAAAATTCTGGTATGACAAAATTCTGGTATGAAATTTCCGTATGATAATTTCTGGTATGAAATTTCTGGTATGAACTTTTCGTATGATAATTTCTGGTATGAAATTTCTGGTATGAAATTTCTGGTATGAGAAATTCCGGTATGAGAAATTCAGTCTAGAAAATAAAAAAGAAAATAAAAAATAAATAAATAAAAGGCAAGAAAAATAATAAAAGAAAACAAATTCAGTAATTAAAAAATAAAACTTATATTTATATAACAAACATCATTTATTCTTTCTTTCTAAATAGAATGGTTAATATTTTTTACCTACTATTAAATGAAAGTGGTAAAAAAATTTGGGGTATATTTTCTTAAACAAAAACTCAAAAAGACCTAGTATGTCAAATTCTCCCAACTAAAAATAAATCATAAAATTATTAATTCAAAAATTATAAATATGTTAATGAAAAAAATTTAATATATTTTATTAAAATTTTCCTCTTAGATCATAAAATAAAAAAGGTCTACATTTACTTTTCTATATTTTATAAAAAAATATTTATAATTTTCTAATTAATAGTTTTTTGAATTAGCTTTAGTTTTAATATTATATTATATTTTAATTTGAAAACTAATATTAAAAAATCACTATTTTTTTAATCAAAAATTAAAAAAAATTCTAAATGTACTTTTCTAGATTTTTATAAAATTTTAAAATAAAAAATAATTCTTTATTATTATTTAGTATTTATAAAGTTAAGTAATTTAAAATTTAACGTAATCATACTTTTTTTTTATACAAAAACAGAAAATAAAAAGTAAGTTTTCTTTTTCATTCAGAATATTTTTAAAATATTTTTAATTTTATTAATGAAACTTTATTGAAATATATATCAAGAAAGGGTATAAGAAAGAAATAAATTATGCTATGAGGTAGTGACGAGTCCGATTTAGTGCAAACCGCCGAACCGTCGATTTTCAACCAGGCCAAACCGCCGGTCGACGGTTTAGGTTTAGGGCGGTTTAACCGCCGGTTTAGTTAGTTTTTTAATTTTTTTTAAGGGACCAAACCGGCCGGTTTGGCGGGTTTGTCAATTTTTTTTTATTTTTTATAATAAACCGCCAAACCGCCGGTTTGTTTTTTCCAATGTCAAACTTAAGCCGGAGGTTCCTAAATCTAAACCGACGGCTTATGACCCATGTCTACAATGAAGGTATCAAAAGGAAACTTAAAACCTTATGGATAGGAAAACGAAAAGTCCAAACTTGATAGTATCGAGAGAAAAAAACTCTTAATTTATACTAACAAAATAATCTATATATACTACTAAAGCAGCACCCATTTTGTCCACGTGTCAACCTCTAAGGCCGTCCACGTAAGCTTTTTTCCAATTTATTTACAGATTTGCCACAACGTATTTACAGATTTGCCATTAATTATTTTATGAAAATTTTTTTTATTAGAATTTGTAAACAGTCAGCATGACACGTCAATTTTATTGAAATAAATAATTAAAAAAAAATAAATCTACCTATATACCAAGATTTGACACATTTGTCTAATTTAAAACTAAATCAAATTTTGCTCCTCTATCTAAATTTAAGTAAAAGTGATAATATATTAAGGTATAAATATAATACTCGAATAATAATCTTTGTAATAGAATTTTAATTATGTTCTTTTATTTATTTTAAAAAAATTAATTCTCATATGTTAGTCATATTAATTAATAAAGATAATTTTTACTATAAATTGATATCAAATATATGATACATGAAAGTGGAAATATAATATTTATTTAGACAATACCGCACAAGATGCGGGCACTAAACTAGTTTATTTAAAAGAATAAAAAAAATTGAACAAAAATTACTCGTAAAAAAAATCAATGATACAACTCTAATATATAGTACGGTAAGAAATGAACATTACCGTACCCTACCCAAATAAAGCTAGATAATTTATATTTTTAATGAAGTTTTTTCAAATAAAAATGTGACAAAATGGTAAATGGATACACGATTTTCCTAAAAAAGTGCAATCGGGTCGTCCTAGTCTCCTAGACCCGTAGTGTATGAAAAATTGAATGGTCGACCATAAAAACCTCTTTTTGCATACATACGCAACGCAACCCGCCACCCCTTTTGTTCTTGCTACCGTTTACCACTTGCCGCAGTCCCGACAGAACTAAGCAGGATGGCCGGGACGATCACAGGCTTAAACCCTACAAAAACCCCAAACCCACCAATTCGAACATTATCTCCATCTGTTCGTTTTTTCAGTTCAATCCACCAATTCAATCCCAAAATCAGCCCGTTTTCCTACCCAAAGCTCCAACCTTTCCGTGCTTCAACCATGTCAAGTCCGCCGCCGCCGCATCGCCACCCTGAGCCGCCTAATGTTGTTGATGCTTTGAATCGTGGGAGCCATAAAGAAGAGGCCTTGCAATTCATCAAAGCCTCTTTGGACAATTGCCTTTCTGAAACCAATCTTCATCTCACTGTTCCAGGACTTTCCTCCAAGACCAGGGGCAAGGTTAAACCGTTTTCACTCTCTAACTACGAAGTTTTTGTGAATTTCTGGTAAATATATGTGGGGGAAACCTCCTGTTTGATATCTTATTGTGTGTTTTACTGTTTTAGTTGGATTGGATATAGGTGAACTTCACAATAGTGTTCCATTTTTGGGAACTCTGTGGCTTAGCGGGTTGTTCAACTAGGAATTTGAATGCCCAGAATATAATATTGCATGAGTAATTAGAAAGAACCCCACATGACTGCATGGGTAGTAATCTTGGGTTGTATAGAGTTATAAGTTGGATTTTTATAGAACGAGTTAGTTTTAGAGGTGATGTTCTCGGGCAAGTATGGTCAGCAAAAAGCTTCTATTGTCGCCGAGATGTTGGGAAGTGGGTGTGAAGTAAGAAAAAACCTTGGTCCGCTTGAATTTGTTTTGGAGTCAAAGACGCTAGTTGGCATGTATATTGAATTGTTACTGGAGAAATGCTGAATGTGATTTCGGGGTTCGCAGGTACGAGACATATATGATGCCGGAGATTACCTTGTTTTGGTTACAACTGATCGACAGAGTGCGTTTGACAGGGTTCTAGCATCAATTCCTTTCAAAGGCCAGGTATGTCTCGTTTTAATATGGTTCGCTAATGCGTGTTCAGCACTGAGAAAAAACGAAGTGATGTGTGATTTTCCAAGTACAAAACTTAAGTTTGTGCAGTGACCCTTGCAGGTTTTGAATGAGACTAGCTTGTGGTGGTTTAATAATACTCATCATATTGCTCCCAATGCCACTGTGGCTATTCCTGATAAGAATGTCACAATAGCCAAGAAATGCTCTGTTTTCCCAGTTGAATTTGTTGGTAAGCTGAAACTAGTATTACTTTTTTTCCTTTTTATACCTTTGATAAAGATTCATGTGTAGCATGTACTTGTAGAACTGATGGCATGTGCAAGAATTTTGTGTTCCACCTTATATCTATAATCTATCTTTCTCCATCAACTGAATGTGTATATCTTGAAACGTGCAGTGATATTATTTTCAAAATGCAGTTTAAACTAGTCCTTTCCTTATGTGTTTACCAACTGTATTCCTTTGTAGTTAGAGGATATGTGACTGGAAGTACTGATACCTCCTTGTGGACGGTTTACAAAAATGGAGTTCGAAATTATTGTGGCAATGCCCTTCCTCATGGTATTACTGTCAATAAAATTTTTCACTAATTTTGCATATGAAAGTGTATCATTTACAATGTTATGTTTGTTGCAACATGCCAGGCCTGATTAAAAACCAAAGATTATCTGCTAATATAATTACACCAACCACTAAAGCATCAGATCATGATGTCCCTGTCACTCCAGATGAGGTAATAAATGTTTCTCCATATTTCCAGGTTTCAAATGAATTTTTCTTGTTGTTGTGGGATGTAATACAATCTTAACCAAATGAGAAAGAATAAATTACTGAGTTAAAAATAAAAATAGTTACTTATGCCAAACTCAAAGAACAATGACAACGACAACAGCCAACCCAAACACTAATAAAAGAAGGAATCGATGGTAATGTGCTGAAAAAGGACTATAGTTCAAGATAAAGGAAAAGAGTGAGATTCACAGGAGATATCTCCTTACAACTTACATGGACTATGTCACAACAGAATGACCGAAAACATTTTCGAAATACGTAGCCATGTTTCTTTCCCTGCTCCTTTTCTTATTTACAGTGTTGTACTTAAACATAATAATATTTCTTCTTGTCACTTATCCTCATGTAACACTGCTCATTCTGCCTCTCAATATAGAAAAAATTGTTTCCTTTTATGTAACACTTGTGTCTAAATATACAGCATTGGAACTCGTATATATCTTCACCTAATGCAAATGTTACATAAAAATAAATAATTTGGACATCTGATGACATCTCTTAATTTTTTGCTATAGGTAGGGTTTGGACAATGAAATGTAATAAAACATAAAGAATTGGTGGTTAATTGTAAAATTAACGTAGAGAGCAGTTTTGTGCGGTTTGAACCATATAAGGGGTTGGTGTGTAATTTGCCCCGGAACTTGAGATGCTTTAACTATCTTGTCTACTTGTTGTACATGGCTTCTTGAAATAATAGCTTATGCCATGTAGTTTCATTGTTGTTGAAGGAGAAACATTTCTTACTCATAATTTATCTTGCAATAACAATTAACAGTTGGTGGTGTGACTTTCTTTTGTTTAGGTTTAGGGGGAGAGATTCTTTTGCTCTAACATGTACAAGCAAAAACCACTACCTGTTTTGGATCACTAACTTAAGGTCCTTTTTGTTTTCAATAATGCGATACTTATTTCCTAAACAGATAGTTGAACGTGGTCTGATGACAAGAGATGAGTATGATGAAGCCAGCAGTAAAGCGTTGAGTTTGTTTGAGTATGGGCAGGTAATTCTACTCCTCACCTAGTTTCATTTTACAAAGTGCTGGGTTCTGTCTATGACGTTAATCCTCTGAACTTCTGAAGGCAAATTTTGATCTTTCAAGTACTATAGATGGGATTTGATCATTAGTTGTATTTAACTGTCTTTACAAGCTCATTTTAAGTTTCGGGGAGTTGTGAATTGACATCACTTCTGCAGAGTTGGCAAAAAAACTGTGGATGATAAATAACTGTGGAAGAGTGCTTAATGTTTATGTTGCTTCCTAACTGCCATTTTCTGTGTTGACCATACCTGTTTTTAGCTGTAATAAAATGTTAATAAGAACATGGTATTATAGTCCTTGAATTATTTAATGCTTATCGTAATTTCTTCTTGAGATCTTACGAGTGGTCATTTTGCTGAACTACAGAAAGTGGCTTTAGAACATGGCGTGATATTGGTGGACACAAAATATGAATTTGGGAAGAGTTCTGATGGTTCAATCCTTGTAATAGATGAGGTGAGATTTGTATATGATCACCACCACCACCACTGACTTTGTTCTTGTATCCAATTGATATGTCAATAAGATGATTGAACATTGTATCTTTTCTGTTTAGGTGCATACACCCGATTCAAGCAGATATTGGATCGCCGATTCTTATGAAGAACGCTTTCAGAATGGTCTGGAACCTGAGAATGTTGATAAGGTAAACTATATCTAGGCGATCCTTGCTTGCTGGATGTTAAAATCAATATGAGAAATGCTCCCTTTTCCAACTCTGATACCGTGCTACTCATAGTATATACATTTTTTTTTGGTTATTTTTCAACTTAGCAGCTGTGCTTTAGCATAATCTGACCAATTGAAGGTATATTTTCGCCAGGAGTTCTTAAGGTTGTGGTTCAAAGATCATTGCAATCCATATGAAGATGAAGTGAGTTACATATTCTTATCCACGTGCAGCTCTGGATTCATAATTTTGATTGAAGGGGATTTTAGATTTTTGTCATATAGTTTCTCGGATATTCTATGTGTTTTCTCATTCCACAACTCTTGTTTTCTTCCCACTTGACTGAAATAAACAGGTTCTCCCCGAAGCTCCCAAAGAACTTGTTACTGAGCTTGCTTGGAGGTATGTCTTATCCAACCAACCTCTCGACAGTCGAAACTTTACCAAATTATGGTCTTCTAAGTTCTCTCCATTTTATGTTTGATTCTGATGATTAAAGAAGCTATATAATGTTTTCCGGGTACAACTGAAAATGAGCACTACTCTCTTTCGACAGATACATCTTTCTTTTTGAGACAATAACAGGATCCAAATTTGATTTCCCAAACTCGAAAGTAAGTTATATTCTCATTGTTGATCTAATGGCAACCTCATCATCATATTAAAGAAAGTAATTCGTCTTTGCTTGTCTAGGTACCAATCCACGACAGGATCTCGCAGAATGTGTCTTCAGCTCTAGCTTGTCTATAAGGATTTTTCCGGGCCTCCGCTGTTAGGTTCCTGAGGGAATTTGGTAATAACTTAGGACGCCAGTAATGGTACACACCCTGGGAATGATTTAATTATGGTATTGTACACTAATTGCCTTGTGAGCTCAGCTAGCTGATGTGGTTAGCGTGTACTATTTATCATAAGGGTGATATACGTCATAATTATACCCAGATGCTCATTAATCTTTATACCCAGATGCTCATTAATCTTCTTTTCAGGTAGATTACTATAACTTGAGGTTTTCCATTTACTGTGTTTGATTCAGGCTTCATTTGGCATTCAGAGTTAGCAAAAGTCCCAAATATATTCGTTGGAAGTATGGTTAAACCGAACCTGTTTTTTACGGTTTGGTTCATCTTAATTATTTGTCGTGTTTTTTTCAAACCAAACCGTTATAAAAATGGTTTGGTTCGGTTCGGTTCCTTAAAACAAAAATATGTAAAAATAACATAATATATAACAAAAAAACAAAAAGTTAAAAAAATGTATTGGTCTCTTTGGTATAATGACTATAATATTGTTTTACGTTCTTCTCTCACATTCATTTGTTCCTCGCTAAATCGGCTTCTCTAGTTGTTCAACTTCTTTTAACTAGGTTTGTCTTCAATGTAAAATTTCTTTGTCCACGACCATTTTGTTGTTAAGTCTCTTAGACTATAAAAAATTGAATTCTCCAATTTATAAGACAATTGATGTAATTCGTCGAGATAGACTTGAGGTTTCATTTTATCTTCCGTTGTAGCAATGCTTAATTACTTATTATAAGGCATTCTTGAGTTATCGAGAATTAGAGAAAATTAAGACAAAATATGTAAAAATTAAAAACATCTATATTCTTAACAAAATCAAAGTATATGGAATTTCCTCCTACAATTCATATGCAAATGAAAGTCGTTAAATATTTCTTGTTAGGTTCAAAACGGTACCACTCATGAAAAAAAAATACGAGAACCGAACCGTATACCTAAAATGGTTCGGTTTCTTATTTGGTTCAGTTCCAAACGGTTCCGAGTATAGGAACCGGAACCACATAACTAAAATGGTTCATTTTCTGTTCTTACAAAAATTATTGTTTAGAAACCGTTTTAACCTCCTAGTCAGAAGATAAATCTATTTATAGGGTTAAATATTTTGAATATTTTGAATAATCTATTTATAGGGTTATTTGAACATTTCTTGTCCCCTTGTTTTACTAGCTTGTGTGTTTTCCTATTTCACAGGCATTATGACTTGTTTTACTAGATTTTTGTTGGGTTTTACAACACAGATTACAGAATCAAGTGGAAAATACAAACAGTTAACTGAAATTACTACACTTGGACAAGAAAACATAGATTGCTTGATTTGAAAATAAAATAAACTTACACTTAAAACTGAGAAGAAACATAATCACATATTTGATCACTTTGCATATGGATACAACCTACATGAATTTCTTCATCAACGAGTTCTTCAAAGCTTCCTCTCCCGGAGAAAGTTCTTCACGCGACATCAGAAGCATAAGTAACTCCATTTGCTTGACTCGTCCATCGCTTTGGAGCTTCATTAATTTTATCTCGTCCTTCTTAATCTTGAGATTGAGCACTTCCATCTTATAATTGTGCATGAGGTTAAGATTTCTCTTTTGTTCACAAACACTTTCCTTAGCAAACTCTAAATCACCATCACAACTTGTTGATGCTAACCCTTTCCTCCTCTTAGTACACTGGATATCAATTGGGTTTTCAATAGGATGCTTATTAAACATACTTGTCGGAGTATCTGAATCACCCGTTGATGTATCTGAATCACCCGTTGATGTATCTGAAATATCTTCATCGTCAGAGTCACCTTCATTATCTGAATCACTTGTCGGAGTATCCGACCTTTGATTGGTGTGATTATTCTTTGTCATGTAATCAATCCATACAGGTTCATCACGAAGAAGTCTCCATACATGCTCATATTTAAATCTCTTTTTCTCTTGAGCATAATAAATTTCATGAGCTTTTTTGAGAATATCTTCGTCTACTTCAGCACCAGCTTTTTGTCCAGAAGCCTGTTCATAGCAAACAACAGACTCAGAAACAGTTTTATTAACTTTATGTCATCTACACAATTTCCTTTATCTTGCATGACTTGGTGTGGTTTCCTCCACCTCATTTGATAACTTTGAACCCTACCCTAAATGTTTCTGAAGTTTGATCGGTGTATAAAATCTATGAATATGTTCACAAATCTAATTATGAAGAGGATGATCTTCCTGAGTCCAATAGACTCTTGGTTCAGGAGGACTGTCAATACTAGCCTCGCCAATTCGCCATGGCTCTGACCACAAACATAGTCTTAGCTTATCTGATTAACATGTTAACTTTTCGATCTATATCATGGCATTGTGTATATGGCGTACCTGCGCTACGGTTTTGCCCCTGGCTTGAGCAATCTCTTGAAGAGCGTCAGAGCTGAGGATTCGTTTTTCTCCCCACGCGGTCTCGTTGGCACCCAGCACAGAGTATGCACCCAGTGGAGAGTATGCAGTGATGTGTATTCCCTTCTCCTTGCAAAATTCATTCATCTCTTTCTGCTGCCACATTGGGTTTACCTTCACCATTGGCATTTACAAAAAAATAAATTAATCAAATAGTTATAAATGTAATGGCCGTGAGGAAAATTAGGTTAATGTACTAACAACAGCCTATCTATGCGATTACCATCAGACTTCCTTTCCCATTAAGATGCCCGCATTTTGAAAGGGTTAATTTGATTAATTTACCCTTTTCAATGACAACAAATGCAGAAAATGATGATCAAACAACTTCTTTGCATAGGTTTTTGTGTAGTTTATCCAAAATTCTAATTTTCATATAGTAATGAAGATTGGTACCAGGTTGACAGCAGGAGGGATGGTAGCGAACTGGAGGATTTGTTGGAGCGCCTGAATGGAGCAATGGCTTACGCCAATGGATTTGGCGAGGCCAAGGCGCTGGCATTCTTCCATTCCTTCCCACACGGATTTAACATCAATGGGTTGAATGAATTCGCCTGGATACGGACAATTGCGTGCCACTGGGCTCAATTTTAGTGGGAATTCCACCAAGTACAGATCCAAATACTCCATTTGAAGGTTCCTCCGTGAAATCGACATTTCATTAATTTCAGTAATCATACAATCAACAATTAGCCAAGCTAGTTCTCTTCGAACAAAACAAATAACCATATAGCACATCCAAAATATCACAGAAACAATAAATGTCCTATCACAGTAATCTCACATTCTAGAATTAAACGATTGGTTTACTCTATTTTTGTACTGCTCAATAAAAAGATTGGTTTTAGGTCATTGACAATCAAGTAAGAATTCAGGGTTTGCTTTGTTTGCTAGTTAGTTTTTGGGTTCATATAGATATTCACCTAACAATTTTGAGTTATATGTTGAAGGAGAAATGACCCTAATCCTACCCACAAATGGTACTAGTCAGTGTTTCCTTCATCCGCAATACTAAGGTCCAGCTTAGGAAATCGAATCCAAGTTGGGACCTTAGTAAGTACCTATTTTCTTCATCACTTATTTTGGCAACAGCATCCCTCTTCAACTACCTTGTCAGCCTTTTTCATAGAATGGATGACAATACAAATTCAAAAAGTTCCAAATTAGCTTGAATTAGCCTTGCATCACCCTAAAAGGGAAATTAACTCCGTTAACATATACAAATAAACAGAGTCCGAGCATTTCATCGAACACGTCATATGCATCCAGAAGAGCATCTTAACGGGCGTCATATGGTGATTCGATAATAACTAACCAAAATTTAGTTCACAATCTATGTCAGAAACTTACTCAAGACTCTTCTTGATTGCAGTAACGACAAGATTCCGCTCAGAAAAGGTGCACCAGAGCTTGGAGGTGATGAAGAGCTCGTGACGCGACTTGAGAACGCCGTCGCGCAGCGCCTCCGCCACGGCCGCGCCCACAGCTTTATCACTACCGTACACAAAAGCGGCGTCGATGTGGCGGTAGCCGATCTTAATGGCGTTGAGCACGGCGGCTTTGGTGGCATCAAAACCCCATAATCCGCCTGTTCCCAAGCCTGTCGATGGCATTCTGGCACTGAATTCGGCTTCTCTGCTGTAGCTTGTATTCAGTACTACTTCAGGAGCCCTAATCGCCATGCTTAACGGTTGTCTCATCTGCAACATCCTTTCTTGTTGTGGTAAAATTATGGGAGGGTGATATAATCTTACACCTCAACTCTATGGTTTACACGTGGCAAAAATTTGAATTTTTCCTGATCAATTTTTTTATTCGGCGGGAGTAATAGCCGGGAAAGGAATTCAACGGGCGGGAGTAATTGGCACTCCAGCAAAAGTAATAGGCACGAGTAAATAAATATAATTAAATAAGAGAATTTGGTCTGATAGGGCCGCTTTTTTTAAAAAAAATATTATGTCAGACCCTTACAAGTTACAACTTTAAATTAATTTTAATTAATTAATCTAATTAATATCAATAAATAAGTTAATAAATTAATTTCCCATGTTTGTAGGCATGAGCCCCCATCATTTAATACTACTTGTATGAAAATTGATATATGCCCTCTCCCATGCCGGCTCGATGGGGCTCCATAAGGTCCCATCGAACAGGTGCCCCAATATATAAAAAAGTTGAATATACGTTATAAAAATCACTTAGTCTAGATGGTAGCGTATCACTCTTTTTCTTATTTTTTTCCTATGTTCGAGCCTCACTCATCACTTTTTAATTTTCATTTTACTTATATGTCTCCCTCTTTTAAAATTTTTTTCTTTTCCAAATCAAATTTGGACGATTTCTTCATGGATTAAAAAAATGTAAATGGCGTACTTTGTATAGATGATTTTTGATTTTTTTCCCCGCTCTTTAAGGGGTCTAATATTGTTTTTTGAGAAGGGCCCAGAAATCATTGAGACGGCCCTGCCCTCTCCCTATAGCCGGCGGCGTCGATTAGTATATGTGATTCACGAGTATTTCTTCTTTTTCATTTGTCGATCTATGTCTTGTACTCCAAATTCCTAGTTGCAGACGAGAATGGCGGCATCGTCATCCATGGCTATTTATTATGCAACTGCTCCTGTGAGAAGGACGATGGAGAAAATCAACAGGTTCTATTTTATAGTCGATTGGAGAAAGAGAGAATTGTTTTTGTTTCATTGCATCAATCATTGTTGTTGTGTTTTTCATTAAGAAACGGGAAGAAGGGATTATTTGGCTTATTGAAGGTCAAAATAGCTACTCGTCACATCTCTTATAGAACTTTCATGTCGGAGTTTGGGGGAATTGAGTTTGGCAAAGTCACTACATGATCTTGAGATATAAGAGGGGTGGTTAAAAAAAATTTAAATAAAATCGGTTACGGTTCGATGTTAAATAGATAAACACATTTAACTCCAATGCTTTTTTAAAAAAGGAGCAGAAACTCCTCCCCAAAACCCTGGCTATCAGTCGTCTCCCCTCTACTCCAAATGGCTTCCAACCTTCCACCAAGACACAAATCACAGCAAAACACCCTAAGTTCAAAGGTCAGGCAAGCTCTGCTCTTGTCTTCGATCAAAGATCTCAAAAACCACCAAAAATTATGTGGGAAAACCCTTTCGTTGTGGGGAATTCCTAACGCCGCCGCCGTTATGTGCGACTGCACTCGAGCCTTTTCCGGAGTGCTTTTCTCATCCATTTCTTCATATTTCGTCTCCTTCGATCTCCTTTTCCCCCCAAGTTCAAACCGGATCTCATTTTTCTCAGTCCGTTTCGTGCATTCAAATGTGTTCTTTTGGGGTTTTCTTTGGGTTGTTGAGGGGACGCGTTCTCTACGAAGGCTTATACTCTTACCAATGGTTCACACTTTTGTGTGGTTGTGGATCCCATTCGGGTTACTACGATTGGCTTTCTTTGGCCCCCAATGTCGTGTCCTTTGTGATCCGGCGATTCTTCCAAAGTGGGGAAGTCCCTCTCTTTCTCCACTAGTTGGCTTTTCACGGAAAGCTTTGGATGAGTGGCTGGCTTTCTCAGTCATTCTCTATTGCTCCCCAACATTCTCTCATTGTATTATCTATGCTTGCAAACTGCAATGGAAGTTGGGTTGTTTTCTTGTGGTCCGTTTTGTAGACTTGCTAGCTCTCCTCTACCCTCCTTTTTGAAATTATTAATGTCATCAACGGACAATGCTAATGTCGATTCAGTGGATGCTAAATCGCACAAAATCAAGGCCTTAAAGCCATAACAATCTAACCGTCTACAAACGGATTTTACTTTGTTTTTCACAGTCGTGCTCTCAAGCATAACAACTCTTCTCGATGTGCTAATTTTCGGTCAAAAGCACTTGTTGGTGCTCCAGTGGAAAATTTGGATTTTCTATAAACCCTAAAATTGCTAAGCAAAAGCCTAAACAATCAACAACCAATTCAATGTTTTGAACAATTTGATGTTGAGATCTCTTCTGTCTTTTTTAGCGTTTTTTGAATTAGGACAGATTTTGCTGGTGTTTGTTTGACTGCAAAAATCTTGCCCAATATTGGTAGATGGTGTTCGTATGACACCGTAACAACCAATTCTCTTACAAACGAGTTTTTGCGTCTTGTGTGCACTACAATGGTTACATCTATGGACTTCTCCATCTCTCTTGTTACATATGATAGATCACCTTTTTAAACCATTAACCAATGTGCAAGTAAATTACTCCCTCTTTGCAGAAAAAAAACTATCAAATTTCGGGTTATTATTAATACAGTTAAAAAACTTGTCTTTACAATCTCTAATTCACCATATTAAAATATACCAAATTAGACCTACCAAAATTTTAAATCAAAGTCCAATTTATCAAAGCTTTCAAACTAATCATAAAACAAACAAGAATTACAGAATTTTACTTATCTTTGATAAGTCATTGTTCTTTTACACTTTGACAAATTTGTGTGAAAGCCTCACCAAAATCAAAATAAGAGCACTTCTATTTTGCAAAGCTTTTTTGCTTTAATCATTTTTTAAAACCAATCCGTTTCGAACAATGGTTCTCCTTGTAAATCATACTCTTTAAACCATCCAAGATATACACATTTTTATATCACGATATTCGTGTGATGCAACCTCGTCTTCTCTGTTTTGAGGTTGTCTTTGGTCGTGTTTCGAGCGTTTGTTGAGAAGGGGGTTGTAACACCCCGAATCCGCGGGACTCGGGATGTCACATTGGGCTAGGATCTCACAATGGATCCTGACCCTAGCCTGACAACAAGTTCACTGGACCTTACAACATGGCACTGACAGATATAAAACAAATACATAAAACAGTAAAAATTGTACGACCCAAAGTAAACAAAAACATAGCCGACTATATAAAACGACATCCTCACATAGGAGGTACAAAAGATCATCCTCACGCAGGAGGGGAAAGACAACAACCCCAAACCAACCACCTAATGTACGAGAGTCCTCGGCCTGTCACCCTGCCAGATCACCCAGTAGCGCCTAACCTATAAACATCTACAACACGGTATGAAACCGTTAGCTAACCATACATATATGAGGTAATGCATAAGCACAAGCACAATCATGAAAGATAAACACATCAGCATGCTATCACACATTTACCCATTTATTATCTTTATATAATAATCATTCACTCAAAAACCGTATATATATATATAGATATATATGAAAGTATGAAAGTATGTGACACGAGGACCGATACATCCCCGCCTCTGAGTACAATGTCCAGCTGTACGAGTATCGGTCACACAATCCGTGTACCCTATGGGAGTGGATTGCGCCCTTCCTGTAAACCAGTCTGGCCCGACATCAGAGAACCTCCCAGACTCCACGGCGGGATGAAAGGGAAAGGTTATCACAACCACGCAGTGGGGCAGTCAATAGAACATATGTCGATAAAAACGACAACTCATGCCATCATAGCAAACATATAAAGCACACACCACTCATGCAAACACCCAATATAGGGATGGTAGCTAAGTAAGTCCTACGGACTTACCTCAACCTCGTACAAACTCAACCACGACCTCTACACTGAAGGGACAACACGGCCTATAAACAAGGCATAAAGAGATATATCAACCTCTATTCATCAAAGGGGTCACACCTAGACTCAAAGGGATCCATAAGGATCATACTCAATCAATAAGCCTCACAACCAACTAAACCTCAATATCTCAACATAACTCACAATTCCTCAATCTCAAGGTAGTATCTAATCGACATTCCTCAATCTCAATTCTAATCTTAATTTAATTAATTAACCTTTAATTAATTAATTAGATTTCGCCAAAATAACGTTTTGCCCGCAGGCAATTTCTAAACCCACTTGTCATCAGATTTCATCAAACAAACTATCCATAATCACCAGAATAATATAACGACCATAATGAAATTTCTAATTATCCATTTTGACAAGCCTGAAGTCAATTTAGGCCAAATCGTAGTACGGAAAACGAATAAATTCATAACTTATTCGTTACTAACCCGATTGACGATCTGAAAGAAGATTCGGAAACACAGTGACGCAGGCTACGCATGGACAACATCAAATTCACCGGAATCTGAGCGACGGAACCGTCCTGGTGACATATATGCTCGACCAGCCCTACATATACTCGGAAATGCAGAAACTCGGTACTGATATGAAGAGAATGAAGAGATGAATCCAGAAATTCAAACGGAATTGAAATCGGATTAGAAACAGAGAGTAGATCTGAGTTTGAAGGTTGAGAGAAATCAGAGCTTTTACGAGGAAACGTGAAAGGAAATGAATTAATAAAGGATTTTCCGCTATTTATAGTGAAGACGATAATTATCCTTTAACAAAGTCGATAATTATCCTTTAATCGATCCAAAGGCGGGTCAAACCTCTTTCTCCAAACTTCTCGAGATTGGAACATTAAATCTGAAATATTGTAGGGATAATTATTCCACAATTGCCTCGGAAAACGTGTATTCCTAAGCCGTCTTTCTTAGCCGTTAAAAAACGAAATAGCGACTCTTTTGGCCGTTTTGCCTCTCCATGTTATTTCATATCTAGGACATATCCGATGTCGTGATCATTTCTCTCAACTGCATTTTTATTAATTGGAGCTCCCAAATACTCCAAATAACACCGGAGGGTAAAAATAATTACCCGGGGGGAAAAAGTAAAAATTTCC
Organism: Fagopyrum homotropicum; assembly: GCA_033239125.1. Lineage (NCBI taxonomy): Eukaryota > Viridiplantae > Streptophyta > Magnoliopsida > Caryophyllales > Polygonaceae > Fagopyrum > Fagopyrum homotropicum. The sequence continues at coordinate 146,474,579 of BSWB01000002.1, forward strand.
CCAAATGTCCAAAACTACGTCATGAACATAACGGTTGGACTCTTACTTATCACTTGCGAAATCTTCGCAAGTTATATGTCAATTACTATCAACGATTAAGTTAATCAACATTAATTAGAATTCGGAAATCCTAGCTATTACATCACACACCCCTAAAAAAAAGTTTCGTCCCGAAACTTAAACAATTCCCAAATCCTCTCGGACCCATACGCCGAGGTATAACTCTCACTCTTTCTATCGGAGGTATCACATCTCCGCTCAAAAGATCACAACCTATAACAATCTATAACCTCAAGTATAAACATGGAGGAATCATCACTCCAGGAAAAAGGGCCATAACGCTACCCAAAGGCGTAGAGGAATCACGTCTCTCGCCATACCACATCACAAGACATAGATGAAGCACATTTCTAGCCGAAACATATCACATGCATAGAGGAAATACGTCTCTAGCCAACCCATAAACATATATATCGCATGGAGGAATCACATCTCCACTGAACTATATCCATCAAGGTAGCATGGAGGAAAGAACCATCTCCAGCTGAATCCTAATCCCACTCAAATAGCATGGAGGAAAGAACCATCTCCAGCTATAAATATAATCATACTCGGGTAGCGTGGAGGAAGTAATCATCTCCAGCTATAACATACATCACGCTAGCACATCAAGATCTACTAAGTTCATAAATCACATCACAGCTAGCATGGAATAACACATCAAGGCATATAAGCACATAAGCACAACATTCATCAAGATAGCACTAAGAACTACTCGTGCACCCACAGATGGGCCTGTCCCAACATATACTCTGGATAGTTCCTCAGGACACTATCCTCAGTCTCTCATATAGCCTCTTCAGGTCTTCTTCTCGACCATCATATCCTCAATATGGGAATGTCTTTCGAATGCAAGCGTTTCATATCTTATTCCAAGAATGTAATCAGATGCTCAACAACGATGTGGTTCAACTTAACCACTAGATCATTATAACTCACAAAGTGTTTCCAACCTGGTATATACTTCCTCAGTTGATACACAAGAACACTGGGTGAACATCCACCAACTTCAGAGGCAAAACTAAACATCATGTTGCCTTCACAAAACTGATCAAGATCTCAAGTAACCGACATATTGGAAACTCATTTCCCCTTTCCATAATAACACAACTAACGTCTCACAGCTGAGATACCTCCAGCCGGACATGAACTCTCGCTTGAACTTTAGAGGTTAACACCTCTTGTCTACACACAAACAATCTGGCGACTATGTACAACCAACACTCTTCCTTTAATCATCGTTACTCGAACTATAAAATTCTGAGTCTGGTCAGGTGTTATTTCCACCACTACTGCTAGATCACTTCTAGCATAAAGGTGTATGACATCTACACCCATACAATGCTTCTCAAGGACATTCCCGAAGATAAAGGTCAATCACTGTTATATAATAACTCAATAATGGAAGGTAATATAACCATCCACGTTTCCCATTCAACTTACAACTTATATTAGATTCTTAAAATCTAGATGATCCTCTTCAACTGACCATCTGTCAGGGGGTGAAGTGTAGTCATGAGGTACAAACTAATCCCCAAAGTAGTCTGAATCTGCTGCCCAAAATCTCAAAGTAAAAACATTCATCTCAATCAGAAATGATCGTTCTCGGTATACCATGGAGTCTCACTATCTGTCTAGTGTACTCCTCAGCCAATTCATTCACTGGCCACGTCCTTCTGATAGAAATGAAACGTGCCGGTTTTATTAATCTGTTACCAACAATCCAGATAACATCAATCTTCTACTAGGTCACAATCCCATAACAAAGTCCATAGAGATGTCCTCCCAAATTCTACTACTACACTGTTAGTGGGTGGGGCTTATATCTAGATCGGAAATACTCTATCTGGACCTACTGACAGGTTACACACTGTATCACAAATCTGGTTATATCGGCTTCATACAATATAATCGTCTCATCTCGTGGTACATCTTACTCGTACCTGAATGTACTGAATAAGGCGTACAGTGGGTATAATGTAATATTCTCTGTCTCCATCTGCATCAGCAGGTACACAAAAGCGGTCATGAATCTTCATCAGTCCATCTACTCCCATGGAGAACTATGGTGCCTCAGTCTGAGACATCCTTTCTCTAAACCTTGTCAAGGCCGGACAGGTCTCCTGCTTCTGTTGGACCTCATCCAACAGACCAGGTAGAACCTCTGAGGTATAACTGGGTATCCTCATCGAGGAACTGATTGTCCAACTCTAGCCAAGCTAGATCTCTCTGAAGTTGAGGCTGAGCTATCAGTCTCACAATCATCTTCTCTTGGAGCGTCTTTCCATTCAAGTTATCGGCGACAACGTTCATCTTCTCTGAATGATATGGAATCTTCAAGTCAATGTCTTGATCAACTTAAGCTCTTAATACTGGCGGTTATTCAACCCTTGTTGCATAAAATATACTTCAGATTTCTATGATCTATAGAAATCTGACATGAAGATCACACTGGTACGGTCTTCTCAAAAGACTCGCAAATGAATACGTAATCATATAAAATCCTTCCTCAAAGCATTGGTAGCAATCGGCTGAGCCGAAAAAACTATGTATTCCTTAATGTTCATCAGTATCTCCCATGTTACAACATACTTAATTCTCGCCAGGTCAACCATGATCCCACTGGTGGAGACAACATGGCCTAAAAAGGCTACCACTGACATCTCAACTTACACTTAGAGAGTGTAGCATACAACCCTCTATCTCTCGAAATCTGCAGAACGGTCCTCAGACGATCGGTCTACTATTCTCTGCTATGAGAGTATACCGACATGTCATCCATGAAGTCCACAACCAACTAATCAAGGAAGTCGATGAAGATACTATTCATCAACTCCATAAAAACTACTAAAACATTTGTCAACCCAAATGACATCACTACAAACTCGTAGTGTCCATAATGGGTATGGGATGCTATCTCATACACATGCTGCTCTCTCATCCATGACTAGGGATATCTTGAGCACAAAGGAATCCTGAAAACACAATTGCTTCTTGAAGCTAACTCATCAGGTCGTCAATACGGAATATGGAACCCTCTAGGGTAAAAGAAGCCCGTTTCAGTCAACTTTTCAAGTTATCAGTACAATATCTCAGCAAGCGCCATATAGTGTATCTTTCCCATTCAATCTTGTATCATACTTCAACTCAATAACAATGTCCACACTTCGCTGAGGTGGCAACTAGACGGATCAGTAACACGTCTATAAACTCATAAACAATTGGAATACCTTCCATTGTTGGACTATCTCGCTCCTTCATGGTATAACACTAGAAGGCGTCACATCCCTGTGCTATCAGCTCGCTGCTCGTACAGTCCTGATGACAAACCCGTCTCTTCAAAGGTCTTAACCTCAGAAGACCTCTATTTAACTCAACTCAGTAAAGACTATAATAGTCTTACTATTAAAAGCTAACACCACATGATATCTATTCATCCAAACCATACACATAATGACTTCCTCATGCACCTACGACATGACAAAGAAGTTTGCAACCATACACGGGTCCCTGAAATAAGGGAACAAACACGCATCTCCCGGGTATCTCAGACCCAAAAAGGTAATCCTGTAAAGGAAAATCCACCTTCTACTATATACCAAAATTCAACCATTAATGCATGCATCGAAAGAAAAGAAGTGCATAGCACTCATAACAAACAAAACTCCACTAGGTAAACCATTAACGAGAATGGTACCTGTAACAGCTAACTCCTGTAGCTCCACTACATAATCATCACTCGATCTCGGATCTATGCTCCTCAAGTATCATTGAGGTCCTGACTATAGCCTCCACTTCCACTCTTTCAGCACCGGAAAGAGGAAGGTCTTGCTGGGAAGAAACACTACCTTGCTGACAGAAAGGGGCCAGATGGTCTAGTTCACCAAAGATGAAACAAGCTATCGGTACAAAATGGCACTCAGAACGAAAATGATCTAGATAGCCACAATTGTAACATAATCATCCCATCCTTGCAACCTGTGCAACTGAAGGGTAACTCGACCTTCGTCGTTCACCTGTAATGATCTCACTCTTGAAGGGAACCTGTAAAGGCAATGCCTTGCCCTGTCGACAAAACTTCGCTCTATGCCCTACTTTACCACACGTAAAACATATGATGGGCGCCTTTGGGCACACAGCTCGCTAGTGTCCCAACTTCCACGCAATTAAAACACTAGTTCCTTGCTAGTCATCTTCATGGCCAAAGGATCACTAGATTATCCTGATATTGGACTTGGTTCCGCATTCATCATCTTTGCTTCTCCACTAATTGATTCAGCCCATTGCTTCTTTCCGGATCCAGAAGCTTCAGTTGATCTCACAATTGTTGGTAAATCCGGTGTGGATCTACCCGCTATCACCGCTTCATATACTTGTTACATATATTCTTGAAACTCGGATCTACTCATGGAGACACGATCAGCCTCTTCAAACTTGTTCTCTGCCATAGGAGAAACAACAGCGGAAACTGGTCCCTAACTTATCACCACTGGAGGAAGAGGGGGTGTACCCCTACCTCATCCCACTACATATACTACTCTAGTCCGAGTCATCTGTAGGATATACGCACCTAATCTTATAAGGCTATATATATGCCATAGGTATCGATATGTATATAATACATCCACATAATCAAGAGTACACACATATATATACATATCTACGCTGCAGAGATCCATGGCAGAGGTGACGACTTCTCGTACATTCTATCCCAAAACCACACTTAAAACCAAAACCTTTGAAAACGTCAGATCCCATGTGGGCTTTGTTTATTTTACCTATCAAACCTCATTGCAGGTAGCAAGTGCCATTGTTGTCAACCTGGGCTCTGATACCAACTCTGTAACACCCCGAATCCGCGGGACTCGGGATGTCACATTGGGCTAGGATCTCACAATGGATCCTGACCCTAGCCTGACAACAAGTTCACTGGACCTTACAACATGGCACTAACAGATATAAAACAAATACATAAAACAGTAAAAATTGTACGACCCAAAGTAAACAACAACATAGCCGAGTATATAAAACGACATCCTCACATAGGAGGTACAAAAGATCATCCTCACGCAGGAGGGGAAAGACAACAACCCCAAACCAACCACCTAATGTACGAGAGTTCTCGGCCTGTCACCCTGCCAGATCACCCAGTAGCGCCTAACCTGTAAACATCTACAACACGGTATGAAACCGTTAGCTAACCATACATATATGAGGTAATGCATAAGCATAAGCACAATCATGAAAGATAAACACATCAGCATGCTATCACACATTTACCCATTTATTATCTTTATATAATAACCATTCACTCAAAAACCGTATATATATATATATATATAGAGAGAGAGAGAGAGAGAGAGATAGATATATGAAAGTATGTGACACGAGGACCGATACATCCCCGCCTCTGAGTACAATGTCCAACTGTACGAGTATCGGTCACACAATCCGTGTACCCTATGAGAGTGGATTGCGCCCTTCCTGTAAACCAGTCTGGCCCGACATCAGAGAACCTCCCAGACTCCACGGCGGGATGAAAGGGAAAGGTTATCACAACCACGCAGTGGGGCAATCAATAGAACATAGGTCGATAAAAATGACAACTCATGCCATCATAGCAAACATATAAAGCACACACCACTCATGCAAACACCCAATATAGGGATGGTAGCTAAGTAAGTCCTACGGACTTACCTCAACCTCGTACAAACTCAACCACGATCACCTCTACACTGGAGGGACAACACGGCCTATAAACAAGGCATAAAGAGATATATCAACCTCTATTCATCAAAGGGGTCACACCTAGACCCAAAGGGATCCATAAGGATCATACTCAATCTATAAGCCTCACAACCAACTAAACCTCAATATCTCAACATAACTCACAATTCCTCAATCTCAAGGTAGTATCTAATCGACATTCCTCAATCTCAATTCTAATCTTAATTTAATTAATTAACCTTTAATTAATTAATTAGATTTCGCCAGAATAACGTTTTGCCCGCAGGCAATTTCTAAACCCACCTGTCATCAGATTTCATCAAACAAACTATCCATAATCACCAGAATAATATAACGACCATAATGAAATTTCTAATTATCCATTTTGACAAGCCTGAAGTCAATTTAGGCCAAATCGCAGTACGGAAAACGAATAAATTCATAACTTATTCGTTACTAACCCGATTGACGATCTGAAAGAAGATTCGGAAACACAGCGACGCAGGCTACGCATGGACAACATCAAATTCACCGGAATTTGAGCGATGGAACCGTCCTAGTGACATATATGCTCGACCAGCCCTCCATATACTCGGAAATGCAGAAACTCGGTACCGATATGAAGAGAATGAAGAGAGGAATCCGGAAATTCAAACGGAATTGAAATCGGATTAGAAACGGAGAGTAGATATGAGTTTGAAGGTTGAGAGAAATCAGAGCTTTTACGAGGAAACGTGAAAGGAAATGAATTAATAAAGGGTTTTCCGCTATATATAGTGAAGACGATAATTATCCTTTAGCAAAGTCGGTAATTATCCTTTAATCGATCCAAAGGCGGGTCTAACCTCTTTCTCCAAACTTCTCGAGATTGGAACATTAAATCTGAAATATTGTAGGGATAATTATTCCACAACTGCCTCAGAAAACGTGTATTCCTAAGCCGTCTTTCTTAGCCGTTAAGAAACGAAATAGCGACTCTTTTGGCCGTTTTGCCTCTCCATGTTATTTCATATCTAGGACATATCCGATGTCCTGATCATTTCTCTCAACTGCATTTTTATTAATTGGAGCTCCCAAATACTCCAAATAACACCGGAGGGTAAAAATAATTTACCCGGGGGAAAAGTAAAAATTTCCCCAAATGTCCAAAACTACGCCAGGAACATAACGGTTGGACTCTTACTCATCACTTGCGAAATCTTCGCAAGTTATAAGTCAATTACTATCAACGATTAAGTTAATCAACATTAATTAGAATTCGGAAATCCTAGCTATTACAGGGGCGTGGATGTGTGATCGACTCCTGACGACTCTGTTGCAGTCCAAATCTGAGGTGTCCACAGCTGTTCCCATGCTCCTTGCCTGTGTACTTCCTTCGAAAATGAACGTTCTTCCTCGTCACTTCCGGCTGACTAGATCATGTTGCTTTCCCTTGAAGACTTCCCTGTTTTCGAATTTTTATGATGTATTTTTGTGTTTTTTTTCCTTCTTTGTTGTGGTCCTTCGTGATTGTTTGTCCGTCTGCTGATCTTTTTCGTTCTTTCGATCTAATAGTCGGCGCGCCGTCTATGGGATCGAACCGCTTTCCGTTATATAAAAAAAAAGATAAACACATAGGTCCATGGTTTAGATAATGATATTATTATAATATTGAAAAGTGGTCTTTTAACAAATTTTTGGATGGAATAGTAGTGGGGTGTTGTTATTTTGTTGATGGAACCATTGTAAATAAAAAAGACCTAGTTTATACACTTAGGCAAAAGGAGCCCACTTACTTAACTCAATCATTAAATAATGACTAATATCTTGATTAATGTACGATCTCAACTAATAATTTGACTTTCATAAAATGATCCTAATTACTATATTTATGGTATTAGAAGTGAAAAAACTATATACATGATCTTAAATTTACTAGAGGACAGAAAACTTCACGGGGGACAAAAAAACTTCACATTTTGACGGTGATTATTAAGCACCGAGGCCAAACGCCAACACCCATTTTCCTGATTTGCTTTTAAAAAAAATAGGTTTAGGGGTTTTTTTTAAAAAAAAAACCTTCAAAAAACACTATCATGCACAATTTTAAAAAATTTTAAAAAAATATGGACTTGTTTTATATTTTCAACGGCTTCTAGATTAGATGTCAACGTCATGCAAATTTTTTCGGTAATAATTAAATTGAAAATCGCGCAAATAACACGCTCATATTAGAAGTAATTTGATTTTCTTAAAGTCGATATAAGAAATCATATAATGCTTTTTTCTTATAAAATAATGTCGCGCCATTATTGTAAAATAAGTGAATTTATAAAACTAATGCATGCAATTAGTGTTTTTTATCAAGATATATAGTCTTAATATACGTTAAAAATGATCATAATTGGTTTATAGATACATATAATAAAGGAAAAAAAAGATTGTTACATTTTTAATTAAAAAGGATAATTTGACCAACATTAATATGGAGTTGTTATTGCATTTTCTATTGAAGATATAATATAGTTTTTTAAATTATAAAGTCTACACTCTACAATATAAGTTCAAATTAGCATTTTGTTTCTATTAAGTTTAGCACATACTCTTTTTTACCGTTCAAATGAGTTTAAATTTGGGTAAAATGGGGGAGTAAATATTTTTGTAACCATGAGCATAAAAAGGATCCCAAGTTAAAAATTGGTACAAAATAGGCCCATCTAAATAATATAAAAAATCCTAGTTTGTCAAATTTAGGATGCGAACTCAATATATATAGTCTAAATATACGTTAAAAATGACCATAATTGGTTTATAGATACATATAGTTAAAGGAAAAAATAGATTTTTACATTTTTAATTAAGAAATATGATTTGACCAACATTAATATGGAGTTGTTATTACATTTTCAATATAAGAAATAATATAGTTTTTTAAATTATAAAGTCTACCGACTCTACACTCTACAATATAAGTTCAAATTAGCATTTTGTTTCTATTAAGGTTAGCACATACTCTTTTTTACTGCTCAAATGAGTTTGAATTTGGGTAAAATGGGAGAGTAAATAGTTTTTGTAACCATGAGCACAAAAAGGGTCCCTAGTTTGTCAATTTAGTATTCGAACTTTGGATGATAGGTCCTCCCTCCCACCCTTATACCAAAGGAATAATTAAATTTTGTGTATTATTTTGATGATACACAATATTAATACAAAATTTCAATTACACAATATTAATACATGATTTCAATTATACAATTTCATTTGTTATGTTAATTTATGTAGTTAACACATTTTGTCGTTTTTCAATTACACAAGTTTCGTTTGTTTATGTCATGTACACAAGTCTGTCATTTACACAAGGCTTGGTTACACAAGTCCGTCAATTACACATGGTTTGGTTACATAAGTTCGTCGTTTACACAAGGTTTGGTTACACAAGTCCGTCATTTACACATTGTTTGGTTACATAAGTCCGTCATTTACACAAGATTTGGTTACACAAGTCCGTCAATTACACAAGACCGTCATTTACGCAAGAACAAAATTAAACAAATCTGTTTAGATCTGCTCAAGTCCGTAGCAATCGGTGCCGCTGTCGACTCCCCTCTTCGTGACCTTTGTCGTCGCCTTCTGTTGCTTTGGATCTGGGGGTGGATCGAGCCGGCGAGCCAAACAACCACGCCATAGAAGACGTCGAGTCGTTGTTGTTCGCCTCACATGGGTTGGAATCGAAGCCCCCTTTGCACTCGCCACCCAGCCATGCCAGGAAAGGAAGAATGAAGTCGGGACTTATGTACATAACTATATGTCTGCACATATGCTAATGGGATCATTTACCAAATGTACACAAACCCATAAATTTGCTACATATAATGTTAAGTCTTTGCAATTTCTATTGTTACACAAACATCAACATCAACAAATACAAAAAAATTGACATGCAACTACATTTGAACATTATTCATTCAGTTTATTGCTTTTGGTTAGACGCATGAAATTAGCTAAGCATTTCATTCGAACAAATATAGAACCGGGGTTTTCATGACTTCCTTAACTAGCAAAAATAAGGTAATTGTTACCACATATGATTATACATTCAAAGGGTGAACTTTTTTATGTTATATGGTTACAAATCTAAAGAAAAATTGGGGTTTTAATACACATTTAGGTCGAATGATTATTATTGATAAAATTGTTCAACCAAACTCAAAGTAGAGTTCAATTGATTCATATCGTCGTTATCTTCATAGATTCGAAAGAAAGGGGCGAAGAAATCAAAACTCGCTTCTACGATTGATATTCGACAAACCGAAAATCGGAGACGATGATAGTTACAATTGGAAACTGAAAATACATGTTTAAGTCAATTGTTGATTGCGCGGTTTGCCCGTGGATGTTGAAGATGAAGATGGCAGTTGCAAACCATGTTTTCCGTTTCTGGAAGACGAACGATGAAATGTGTCCCTTTCTTTTCTGTTCGAATTTTGTTTCCGAAAAAAGCGTAGAATAAGCGCTGCAAATGAATTTCGTATCCGATATAAGCAATTGCCATTTTTTATTCAACGGTTTCCTTTTTTTAAAAATTTTAATCAATTAATAAATATTAACTTTCCATAATTGTTATCTTACATGCCTAATTAATATGCTACTAATCCTTTTATTTTAAGCAATAAATTTACGTCCAGGCTATTTAGCGCATTTGTTTTTGACTAAATGAGGGAAATAGGGCTCCTAAAATTTTACTTTTGCAAAGTGGGCTCCTAGTATAATTTAGGTCTGCAAAAAAATTAATAGCTGTATTTGTGGGCCTCCCAAGAAAAGATGGATGGATGGGCTGTCAAAAAAATTGAATTTTAAATGACTGTTGGTATTATTTGCAGAGAAGAAAGAGAAAACATTCATTCTCTTTGTAAAGATAGAGAAAACAGATCTAGAAGGGAACGAAAGAGAGGAAGGAGAAATAGAGGATGAAACGGAGATCCGCCGGAGTTTCAACGACAGGGAGCACTGTTTCGCCGCCAGGACATTTGGCCACCAAGCCGACACCGAAGGGTGAGCGAGAGATCTAGGGTTTCCTTCGAGCGGGAGAAGGGCAAGCGAGAGATCTAGGGTTTCGCCGTCAAGGTTGACACGAGGAGGGGCTACGCCACTGGTTTCCGGCGCCGGCGCCGCTGTCTAATCGTCGTTCCGTCACCAACCCTCCTCTCTCTCACCTTTGTATGCTCCGTCGTTGCCGGGAACCAAATCTGTATTTTTGGATAAGCTATTTTTACTAGATTTTTTGTATGCATTTGATTCGTTTTAGTAAGTAGTAGTGGGTATGTGTTTGATTTTGTGTGTGCAATTTGAGTATGTATTATGAAAGAGATTGATTACTTAATGTTTGCAATTTTTGGGTATTGTTTTAAATTGAGTCTATGTGCGTGCATTTTGGGTATGCATCATTGAAGATAAGTTTTTGTTGTTTGGGGTATGTATTTGTTATTGAAGATAAGTTTTTTTTGGTATTCATTTCATAAGTATATGTGTGTGCAGTTTGGGTATGCATTTTCGAGTATATGTGTGTGCAGTTTTGGATATTTGCTTATTGAGTGATTGATATGCATTTTTTTGGGTATGCATTTTTTAGGTATTGCTTATTGAGGGATTGATATGTATTTTTTAGGTATTGCTTATTAAGTATGTGTTTTCAGTTTGGGTATGCATTTTTGAGAATATATGTGTGCAGTTTTGAATATTACTTATTGAGTAATTGATATGCATACTTTTGGTTATGCATACTTTTGGGTATGCATTTTTGGGTATTGTTTATTGAGTAATTATTGATATGCATTTTTTGTATTGCTTATTGACTATATACGTGTGCAGTTTGGGTATGCAGTTTTGGATATTGCTTACCCAAAAACAAACGTTACTGCTTACCCAGAAATAGAACAAGGGATTGCTTCCAGATTTCGGTGAAGGGAAGAAGAAAGTACTTGCGTTTGGAAGAATTTGAGCTATGGAAGAAGAAAGGACCTGCATTTGAAGGGAAGAAGAATGGACATGAGTTTGTAAATAGGGAAGAAAAAGGGTTGCATTTATTTGGCACAAATTCCTTGTAAAATGTTCATCAACATTGTCACCAATCAAATCAATGACTATCACTTTTTTGTACTTTTTATGATTTGATCTAGTATATAGGAGCCCATTTTCTAAATGAATAATTGGGAGGCCCTAAATCCAAACTCTACATTGTAAAAGGCCTACATTGCAAATTCAGCCTTTGTTTTTACAAAAGGCCTTTATCCGTCACGGACAAAGTGAATATTTGTAATATGACTATTTTGTTGATTAAAGTACTAAAATTTGGTTTGTTTGAAATGTTTGAAAGAAATTTGTAATCCTTTGAATAACAAAAATTTGATTTGATTGTCTTTTGTTAACATAAAATTTAAATCTTTTCAATAACGTTATTTTGAATTGATCGTATTTATGTTTGAAGTTCAATGTCAGGTTAAAAAACGTAACATTGATATTGAAACTTTGATTCCTTTGTAATTGTTATGTTTGTAAGTAAGTTTGATTTCTTTGTTGAAAGAAAGTGTTAATCTTTTGAATAAAATATCTTTGATTTGATCGTCTTTTGTAAAAGAAAGTTTAAATCCTTTCAATAGCATAACTTTGATTTGATCGTAGATATGTATGATAGGAAATTACGTTTATTTCTTAAAACTTTATATATTCGATATCAAATCTTAAAACTTTGAATGATAGTAACGTTTTATTTATTGAACATTTATATGTTCGTTACGAAATCTATAAATTTTGAACGAAAGAAACGTTTATTTTTTGAAACAAGATATGTTCGTCATGAAATCGTAAAACTTTGAACAAAAGTAACGTTTATTTTTTGAAACTTTATATGGCTTTCAATAACGTAGTTTTGTTTGAAAGGAATTTATAATCCTCTCAATAACGTTAAGTTGATATTTTTATGTCATTATGTTCGTTATAACTCGTTATGTTCCTTCAAAGATGTTACTAAATTAAAATTTGACGAAAATGCTACTAAAGTAAAATAAACTCATTAATTTAATAAAGGTGTATATAATAGGTATTAAACATTATTGGTTGATTTAAAAGATACAAATATATGTTGTAAATCTCAAGTTTTGATGTAATGTGATGTCCGTGATGGACAACAAAGAACTGTCCGTCACGGACAAACAACATTTGTCCGTGACGGACAGATAACTTCCGTGACGGACAAAAACGTTTGCGTATTATAGTGTAAAACTTTGTCCGTCACGGACAAGGTAATTTGTCCGTCACGGACAACATAAGTTTGTCCGTGACGGACAATTTTAATACATATACTAAATAACGCACATTTGTCCGTAACGGACAAATGTGCGTTATTAGTAAAAAAAAATGCGCTAAATAACAGTGGCCGCCTAAATTTATCTTTTCTTTTATATTGTTTTTAACTATTTCCTTTGTATTCATACGGTTACCTATTTTTATACTTAATTAATATATTTTATCAAATAAATATCTTCCATTCAGTTAATAACTGCCTATTAAATAACGGGTGTTGTTCAAGTAAGACACATTATTCCGGTACGGCCATGCGGTCGACCGTACGGCCGACACGTGTCCCGAATTTTTTTTTTTTTTGAACGAGTTTTTTTTTTTAAACGAGTAAAAGTAATAGTTCAAAACTTATTATGGAATAGTTCATAACTTATAAAAGGATAGTTCATGAATTATAATAGAATAGTTCATATTGCAAAATTTATAAAGGAATGAAAGTAATAGTTCAAAACTTATTAAGGAGTAGTTCATAACTTTTAAAAGGATAGTTCATGAATTATATATAATTAGTATATTCGATTTGTGAATAGTGTCTTCTCTTAAGACACTAATCGAAATACACTTTAAAATGTTCTAACTAGTTTATAAGTAAACATTTTTCTAACATTTTATATTCAAAATTTGAAACTCAATGCAGTTCGATTGTGTTGAGATGACAAATGCACATTTTCAACGCGGCTCGACTGCGTTGAAAATTTTGAAACTCAATGCAATCCAATTGTGTTGAGATGTTTCAACTTCACCGCAGACCGATTGCGTTGAAGTTGAAACCCTATTTCAAGTGAAGTCGCATGCGACCACCACTCTTCACCACCATCCAACTTTTCAAAAACATAAAAAAACCCTCAAACCTCTCATTTCAAATGAGGAAAAAAAAAACTCCGCTATCATTCTATTTGATGGATCCTCCAAGACATCCTTACCAAAAACGCCCTTTGAGTACAATCGAGGTACCTATTCTTTTAGTTTCCGCGTATATCTCGTGTGTGTTATTTCTTTTTAAAATCGTTTTATATTCGAAATTTGTTAGTTTTAGTTTTGAAACGGATTTGGAATTGGAATCGATCACTTGGTTTAGTATGAAGCGGAATAGGGTAGAAACAAATCGGAATTGGAATAAAAAACAAGAAAACGAAAAAAAAATCCCGAACTTGTCCTTCGCTATTTTTCGCTCGCGGAGAACAGGTTGAGCTCACCTTCATCGGAGGCTGAATGTGTTGAAGTTGACGCATAAACACACGCGCAAAGGCTGAATGTGTTGAAGTTGACGCATAAACACACGCGCCAATATTAAACAAGGGTGTGTTTACATTTTATTTTTTAAATAAATAAAAGCTCAATTATTGTTAGCTATTGTATACAGAATTCGGATTTTTAATCACTTAATTTCCTTGAAAGTCGATTTAGATCGCTGTCGACGCCGAATGCGTTGATGTCTTGAAGGTGAGCAGGCTAGAATTGACAGTGATTTTGTTGGATTTTTATCTTCAATATCACCTCTTAATATTCCCTTATATCCCTTTATTAAATATTTTTAAATTTAAATAGGTCCTCATTTGTATGTCAAATACAAGAAAAGCCCCGTTAGGCCAATCTTCTCTCAAAAAGCTTTCCCTCAAATAATATTACAACTTGGTCACAACAATATCCATAAACAAATGCAGAATACAAGTTTTATTTCTAGTACATTGTTATTTTTAAATGAAAAACTTGGACAATTTTCACACCCCTTGATCAATTTCCAATAGTGATTTATGAGTACCTAAATTTTGGAATAGTAGAAGGCCTTTTCGTTGAGGAAGGGCTGAAATCTTTTCCAGATCCTCCTTGTTCAAAGACCAGTCAAATATCTGCAAGTTTTCCTGCATCCTTTGCTTGCTGAAACTCTTTGCTACCAAGCTCACTCCTTGCTCATGCACCCACCTTAAAGCTACCTGCAAAACATAAGATTCAATCGGTAACACGGAATCAGACGGCTCGTATTTGTAAACAATCCGAGTTTCAAACCTCAATACTTAAAAAACGACTTGCATGGCCTGTTTAACATGTCAAAAACTTTCATCCTATGCTGTGCTTCTCTATACACAGCGTACCTGGGCAGTGGTTTTTCCCCTGGCTTGAGCAATCTCTTGAAGAATATTGGAGCTGACGATTCGATTGTCTCCCCATGCGGTGTTGTTTGCACCAAGCGGAGAGTATGCAGTGATGTGTATTCCCTTCTGCTTGCAAAATTCAATCATTTCTTTCTGCTGCCACATTGGGTTCATCTCCACCTTTGGAAGGTATGAAACATTACATTTATTAAATAATTCCGTGAATTGGTCTTTGCCATTAAGACTGTTACCTGGTTGACAGCAGGAGGGATGGTAGCAAACTGAAGGGTTTCTTGGAGCTTCTGAATGGAGAAATTGCTTACGCCAATGGATTTGGCGAGGCCAAGGCGCTGACATTCTTCCATTCCTTCCCACACGGATTTAACATCAAAGGATTGGAAGTATTCATCTGGATATGGCCGATTACGTGCCTCTGGGCTCAGTTTTAGTGGGAAGTGCACTAAGTATAGATCCAAATACTCCATTTGAAGGTTCCTTCAGGCAATCAGCAGTTCATTGATTTCAGTTAGTCATCGATTGATGTTCAACGAACCTATCTATCTTTGAAATTAATAGATAATCATATTAAACACCCAAAAATATAACAGAAACAATCCAATGTTTATCAAAGTGACCTCAACATCCTAGAATAAAAAGATACGTTTAGCCTATCATTGTACCGGCCAGACAATCAAGTAATTCCAAGTTATTTTGTTTACTAGTTGAGTAGCTTTGGGTTCAAATTTGTTATTTCTTCAATAATTTAAAAAGAGATATGACCCTATTCAAGTTAAAAGGACTAGCATCCAATTTTCAATCATCAATCATCATCCATGTTGTATCCATGCAGTTTTCACAGTAGAATGGCTTCACTCGTAAGTAACTTTTTATCAGTATCAAGTACTTATTTAGTATTGGTCAGCCTTTGCTTCAAACAATACTTAAGGTCCAGTTATGGAAATCGAATCCAAGTTGGGGTCTTAGTAATTTCCTATTTCTTCATCACTATAGAATGGAATCTGACAATGAAAACTCAAATTTCCAAGTCGCTTTCGATACCCTAAAAAGAGGATTAGTACCCAAATCATTAAAAAAAAAAACAGAGTGGTTTCAGAAGTGCATTTCATCGAACAGGTCATATGCATCAATTTTGTAACATTCAAACCAACAGAACTTTCTCTAGGCTCAGTTATATAACGATTTACAAATAATTGAACCAAGTGAATTTACAATTTGTAACAGAAACTTACTCAAGACTCTTTTTGATAGCAGGAACGACAAGATCGCGGTCCGCAAAGGTGCACCAGAGCTTGGAAGTGATAAAGAGCTCGTCACGCGACTTGAGAACGCCGTCGCGCAGCGCCTCCACCACAGCCTCGCCTATAGCCTTCTCGCTTCCGTACAAAAAAGCGGTGTCGATGTGACGGTAGCCGATCTTAATGGCTTCGAGCACGGCGGCTTTGGTTGCTTCGGAACCCCCTCCTCCGCTAGTTCCCAAGCCTATCAATGGCATGTTTCTGCTGCAGCTTGTGCTCAGTAGTACATCAGGAACCCTAATCGCCATGGTTAACGATTATAGTTTGATCTGTACTTTGCAGAAGCTCGTAGTTATATACTTATACGTACCCATGTCCCATGGTGTGAACTGACCAAAGCCTACCAAGAAGGGCAACAAAACATTGATGACAAATGACAGCGACGTTGGAATTCTGTATACTTTTATTAAGTAGCTTGCTTTCTTAGAAAAAGAAAGAAATCTAGTTTGGGGAGGTTTTGTATTTTTGGGTTGGTGTTTACTCTTTACATTTTTTGTTGGTGTTTTTAGAAATTTTTTGAGGACTAGCGGAGGAGGGGAAGCGGTAGAGGTTGCAGAGGACTTCGACGAGATTACTGATGAAGGGGTAGGATTGGGGGCTTGGTGTTTTGTTTGAGGTACCGCCATGCAAGCAGGTCCGGTTCAATAAAATTGGTGGTCCGGTCCAAATACACTATAAATATGTATACTAGAAAAAAAAATAAATAAACATAACAGGTATACTCCTTACCTGCTGGGCTACAAATACACTGAAATTAATATTTTTTTTGCATAATGAGGCCCCTAAGTATCCGAGTCTCTGATTACAAGAACAGGTTGCACCGGCTCCGAGCCGGGCCTCCATGCAAGACTGGGAGGTTGAGGACTAAGAAAAACCAATATGATTCACGAGCCTCGAATGAGGAAGAAGATGGAGATTCAAAGCAATTCATTTTGGATTGTTCGAGGGCAATGGCGGTCAAGACAAGCTTCTCCACGCGAATCAAGAGCAACGATTGCATTTTCACAATCCAGGTTAACGTTTTTGACAAGAACGGACATAGACCTAAAAAAGACAAAATCCTAAAACCATCAACCAAAAATATAAAACTCAGTGAGTATCAACCGGAAAAGACAAAATCTTGAAAGCACCATACGGAATTAGTTTAGTTAGATGTAGGCTTTTTAAATTTAACTAATCTATTTGAGTTTGTTGTAGGCTTTTATACTTAACTAATCTAATTGAGTTTTAATATGATAACCTATTCTCTTTATATTAATATTTTTATTGTTTTTTATTAAAATTCTTTGTCGATTTCTTTTGTTCCAAAGCTCTGTGGTTCGAAACTTTGTGTGGAATTTGTTTTATGAACTTTATTTTATAGCGTTAACAATTGTTGACGATAAAGTTATAGACCGACAATGATTATTAAAAGTATAATTATCGACCATTAACAGTTATTGTCAACACAATTATGTATTATCAAAAAAGTTCTGAAAATTTTTTTTAGGAATAAAACTTTAGAATTTTTTTTTATTCAATTAAAAGGTCAAAAATAAAAAATACTCGGATAATATTTTTTTTTAATTTCAAGTGGCTACCTAGAAACTTTTTCCACCTATAAATTAACCATTCACACTCTCTTACCTAATTTTTATGGTCAAAATTATATCAATATTGTAGAGCATCATCAATTTATTAAATAATAAACAACTTTTTATTTTCATAATTATAAAAATATAAAGCCCACAAAATATAGTAACAAGATAATATAGAATCACCAAAATTATTGGCACAAAGACATTTGATTACAACCCAGGGGCTTCCCCTTTTTTTTTTTTTTTAATTTTCAATCTTGCTTTTATTTATATCGTTTGCTTCTCTCCCTTTTTGCAATTTTCTTCTTCTTTTTTATTAGAATTTAATCGGGATCTCCGCAGCTCAAAGCTGTTCATATTTTACTCACATTAGTTCATATGGGGAGTGGCATTGGCAGAGGATACTCTTGAATCTGTGACTCTGTGTGATGAGGGGAGGGACTTTGACTGATAACGATAAGGGTCATTTATACAATGAATAAAGTTGAATAAATAATATATAATATGACTACAGCATCAAAGTCGTTGTAGTATAGTGGTAAGTATTCCCGCCTGTCACGCGGGTGACCCGGGTTCGATCCCCGGCAACGGCGATTTTTTTAGTTTTTTGAGGTTTGATCTTTGGACTGTTAATTTGGAATTGGTGCTTCTTAAGGATCCATCACGTAATGTTACAAACGACTCTTGGTTGACGTATTTACTCAGGACTGGAAATCTTGATTTTATTTATCTGCCCATTTTCAAATAGAATTTGTCTTTTTTCAGCAATATTGGATAGCACTCCAGTCACCACGTACTTTGTTCCAAGGCTAAGCGATGTCACCCGAACACAAATTGTAAACTTAGCATCACAATATGTAAACCATACATAACGACGAACATAATTATTCTATTTGTAATACATGTTACTTATTTTGTCTTGCCTTTCAAACATTATATTGTAGGAGTCACAAGTCTTGGTCAATTTCCAGCAGAATTTGATGAGGACCCATGATTTGAGACAGCAACACACCTTTTCTTTGAGGAAGTTGTGACACATTTTGCTCATCTTCCTCACTCAATGAAAAATCAAATATTTGCAGATTCTCCTCCATTCTCTCCTTGCTGAAGCTCTTCACTACCAAGCTTACCCCTTGCTCATACACCCACCTTAGAGCTACCTGAGCTACGCTTTTGGCGTTGGCTTTAGCCATTTCCTGAAGAACGTCGGAGGCGAGGATTCGGTTGTCGCCCCATTTGGTGTTGTTTGCACCCAAACACAGAGTACGCAGTGACATTTATTCCCTTTTGCTTGCAGTATTCTCTCAACTCCTTTTGCTGCCACATTGGGTTCATCTCTACCTATATACATTCAACATTATTAAGGGGTTTATATATATATAACACATGGTTAAATTTAATTACCTGGTTGACAGCAGGAGGAATTTTGGCAAAGAGAAGGGTTTGTTGAAGCTTCTGTATAGAGAAGTTGCTGACACCAATGGATTTGGTCAGACCAAGGCGTTGACTTTCTTCCATCCCTTCCCACACTGATTTTATGTCTAAGCGTTGAACTGAATCTTCTAGAAATGGAGGAATACGTGCTTCTGGGCTTAGCTTCATTGGGAAGTGCACCAAATACAAATCCACATACTCCATTTTAAGGTTCCTTCAAAGAAACACCTACTTAGGATGCATAATTTCCTAAAAATCCATGTTCTGATGTAATTAATGATTGATCGCTTACTCGAGGCTCATCTTGATTGCAGGGACAACGAGATGACGGTCGGCGAACGTGCACCAGAGCTTTGTGGTGATAAAGAGCTCATCACGTGACTTGATGAGGCCGTTTTGCAGCGCCTCAGCCACGGCCTCACCTAGAGCCTTCTCGGAGAAGTACGAGAAAGCAGTGTCGAAATGTCGGTAGCCGAGTTTGATGGCATCCAGCACCGCGGCCTTGGTTGCGCTCGCATCCAGGCTTCCTGCAGTTCCGAAGCCTATCAATGGCATGTGACTACCGTCACTCATCTCGACGTTGGGGATCTTCATCGCCATGGTTAGTCAACTAGTTTGATCTCCTGTCCTGCTAGTCTTATGTTTTTGTATTGCTGTGTGTTGTTATTTATTTTGGGGCTTGTTTTTGTGTACGTGTTTATATACATAATTGAGTTGAGTATGCGATATAAGGAAAGGCACGTTCGGATACAATCTTGGATTTGAATATGGATACCAAATATACATGTTAAATACCCCTTTTCATCATATATTGCATAAGTATTGACTCGGTCGGGAAGATTGTATCCAAAATCCAAATAATGATTTTCACCGGATCCGGAGGTATCTTATGTAATAATAGACCACGTAGAAAAATTAATTGTTAATAGATAAATCCGACTGTTTTGCACCGGTCCGGATCGGTTATTCAGATTGGTACTTTATTGACAGCAGGAGGCACGGTGGCTAACTGGAGAGTGCCCAGCTTTGAGAATCCTCATTGAACAAATCCAGACTAATCGCAGCTAGATGGAGAAGTAATAATAGATAATTAGATAAAATGCACCCAAACATAACATTCCTTAACTAAATAGTATAAGCCTATAATTTATTAACTAAATAGCATCTTTTAATGAATGATACCAGATTTGTCCCTATTAACATATCTCAATTATGGATTTTTTTCCTAAATAATAACAAAAGGAAAATAAATTCCGACATTAGGCACGGAGTAAAAGTAATTCCGAGAGGTTCGGAGTAGATAACCCGCAGTTTCAAACTGCGGGTTTTATTTTTCTTTTTTTTTTTCTTAAAAAAAGGAGAACCCGCAGTTTGAAACTGCGGGTCCTTCACAATTTTTATTAGTGAAAGAAAACCTTCACATTACATAGCTTCCCCATTTCCATTGCACCACTTTGATTTATTAATATGTTTTCAACATTAAATATGTTATAACCAACAAAGTTAGAATCACAATGTTCCGCTTCTTTATATTTTCAATCTAAGTTGTTTACTCCTATATTTTGTATATGTTTTTTTGAATAATAATTATAGTTTTATATTATTTTTTAAAATTATATAAAATATTTAATAGAAATTATAACTATTATTTCTATAGACGTTAAATGATATTCATATATCAATAACAAAAAGATATAATTTATTTTAAAAAATTGTAATTTTTATTTTTGTAGATGAAAAATCTTGAGATACAATTTTTATTAATTAAAAATATTAAAAAAATTGCACAAATGTGATTTTAAGTTCATATTATAATATAATTTTAAAATAATATTTTTAATCAATAAAAATTTAACTCACGAATTTTAATCTATAAAAATAAGAATTACAATATTTTTAAAAGGATTATATCTTTTCTTTATTGATGTATGAATATCATTTAACAATTATAGAAATAAAAAAAATAAGAGTGATAATTTTTATTGAATATTTATATAATTTTAAAAAATAACATGAACTTATAATTATTATTTAAAAAATATATACAAAATAAGATAAACCACTTAGGTTAAAAATATGAAAAAGCAAAACATTAAAGCTCACAAATTAAATCGAAGTGGTGCAGCGGAAACTGGAAAGCTCCATAATCTATAGTTCGGAGGATCGAATCCCCAGTTTTCACTTTTGCTTATTATTTTTTTCGGTGTTTTTGAATAAAATTAATATATATTTATTACATATCATTAATTGTTAGTGAGAGTTCCACTGCCTAGCGGTTTGGGCAAGAACTTTGATCCGAAGATCAGAGTTTCGAGTCTCATTGGTATTTTTTTTTTTTAATTTGACACGAATTTGACACTAATAAAAATTGTGAAGGACCCGCAGTTTTAAACTGCGGGTTATCCTTTTTTTTAAAAAAAAAAAATTGAAAAATGGAACCCGCAGTTTCAAACTGCGGGTTATTTATTTAAACCCGCAGTTTAAAACTGCGGGTCTACTCCGAACCTCATCCCTTCCTATTCTCGGAATAAGTTTTATTCCATGCCTAAACTAAGAATTTATTTTTATTTTGTTATTATTTTAGAAAAAAATCTCTTATATCCAAATTAGTTACAAGAGAATCTGAAAATTATTAATACAAAATCTAATTTAAAAAGGTAAATAATTCCTATAATAATTTATCAATATTCATGTTGGAACTTAATATTATTAAATTCGATAATTTTATAATATCATCGAAATGTATAATGTTACATGAAACTAGTATGTATAAAAGAAATATACAAGAATTGAATATACATGCTTTGCATTGAACTGTACAAGCATGTACGGGCCATATATAAGAATCTCACACGTTATTTGCAAAAAAAATTGATGATGTATGACTTACATGAATTCATAAATCTACCATCTTACAAGAATTACATAGATTAGTATAGATAATAAAAGGGATCTTCAATGTTACAGGAAATTAGTACATGCACAAGAAAGGTACATGATTGCAGCTACAAGATTTACATGGAACTATCAAAATTAACATAATTTTCAAAAAGAAGATTAAATTGTGAGATCCAACTTGTCCGGTTGGCATTAGGGTGGGAGGGACTACCAACCAGAGATTAAGTCTCCATGACTACATTTGTTATTAATTTTTTATATATTTCTTGTAAGAATTATAAAATTACAAGAAAATACTTATCATTTACAAGATATTTTGGTTGAAAATTTATTACGATAATTTAAATTATTAACCATAGTTACAAGATAATTGATTGAAAATTTATTACGTTAACTCAAATTATTAACCATAGTTACAAGATATTTTGATTGAAAATTTATTACATTAATTCAAATTATTAACCATTAATAATTCACCTACTAGAATTAGAGTATATTACGGTTTAAAAGGAAATAATATATACAAAATCTTGTAATTGATTATATGAGGACAATTTAGTCTAAAATTTTTAAATGATGTCATATTCTAATAAAATTAGTGAGGTGAACAATTACTAAGCAATATTAGTAAGCTAATGCTACATAGCAAATTCACTCGAAGTAATAATGACCCCCAGTACATTCCAGTTCCAACACTGATCCGAACTGGAGAGTGCATAAATTTTTTATTTATTCGATCTAGTTAACGATGAATGTTTGTCGGCAACATGAGATAGCTAAATTTGACATTGAGATTAGCCTTAATTAATGTTGTTCTTCCTTCTTGTGTGAGAGGAAGGAAGCTTCCATTTTGACAATTATTGTCTTAATGGGGTCACAGTAGTTGTGGTTATACCTAGATGTGTTTGAATCCTTCGTGTGTTACTTGAATCAACATTAGTTGTGGTTTGAAAAGCTTATTTATGGTAGTTTATCACTTGTCCGGATAGGTCACAATTAGGGATGACAATTTCATCCGAATCCGGCGGACACCCGGTCACCCGATCCATAGTAAAAGGATGAAAACCCGACATGAAGCGGATGAAAGTGGGTGACGGATAAAATGGATGATGGATCGGGTCGGATTTGGGTGGACCTTTCATCCACCCGTCACCCGACCCAGCATCCATCCACCCACCCAACCCGCTTACACCCGCTATAAATAATTTATTAAATTTTTTATTTTAACAAAACCCTAAAAAACTCACATCTCTAAACCTAACTTTGTACGCCACTCCCAGTTTTCATTCCCAGCCCTCGCTCCTCAAGTCTGCAGCGTCTCCTTCAACTCACCAGCATCTCTTTCAATTCTAGCTCAAGTTCTGATTAAAACGTTTAGCAAGTACAACATTGCTGAAAAAATTTCTGTTATGGTTGTGGGTAATTGTACAACAAATGATGCCATGATGGAGATACTTAAGCATAGGTTTGATTCGGGATCTCTTCTCTTGGGTGGTGAATTTTTTCATATGCGTTGTAGTGCACACATATTGAACTTGATTGTGCAAGATAGATTGAGTGTGATTAGTAAGAGTATTGAGAAAATACGTAACTGTGTCATATTTTGGACTGAAACCCCAAAAATAATTGAGCAGTTTGAAGATAAAGCTAGATCATGCAAACTTGATTCTTCTAAAAAGTTAGTCCTTGATTGCAAAACAAGATGGAACTCCACTTTTCTGATGCCTCAAAGTGCTTTGCCGTTTAAGGATGTTTTCTCTAAGTTAAAGACCAATAACCCTCACTTTAAGTTTGTGCTTCCTAGTCAAGAGGAATGGAAGTTTGCTATTGATGTGTGTCATAAGTTGGAGGTTTTTTACAAAGTGACATTGCTATTTTTTGAAAGAAATTATCCAACTGCTAGTGTGTTCTTCAAACAAGTTTGTGAAATTAAGTTGGCATTGATTGATCGGTTATCAAGTGATGTAGATGTTATTCGGGTCATGGCTAAAAGTATGGATGAAAAGTTTGAGAAATATTGGTCTAGTATTAGTGGGATTTTAACCGTTGCTGCAGTTTTAGATCCCGGAGACAAACTGGAATGTGTGAGTTTCTACTTTAATATGATTTATGGTGAACTTGCTCATATTAAACTTGAAAGGGTCAAGTCTCTTCTCTATGATTTGTTGGCTGAGTATGATGAGTTTGAGAGTCCAAATTGTGAGAATTATGCTCGTGATTGTGTCACGCTTGGAAAGAAGAATTGTAATTCTTAAATGAGTGGTTCGAGTATGTGGGATCAAGTTAAAGAAACTAAGCAGGGTCGAAAGAAGTTTTCGGTTAAGGCTGAATTGGAATTGTATCTTGATGATGATGTGCAAGCAAACAATAGCTTATTTGATGTCCGTCATTATTGGAAGCTTACGTTGAAATTTCTCACCTTATGTAATTTTGCACGAGATATTTTGGTAATTCCGGCTTCTACAATTGCGTCTGAGAGTGCATTTAGTTCGGGTGGTAGACTTGTTAGTACACTTCATATACTATTTGATTTTGATAAATTTTGAATTTTGTTATAGGACTTGATCGAAATTCTCAAGCATGTGCCCTTTGTATAGATGATGATTTCGAGCCCAAAAGTGTCAAGTTTGATGTAATAAATTTTATTTTCTTCTTATTTATAGTTTGTGAAATTAAGTTGGCATTGATTGATCGGTTATCAAGTGATGTAGATGTTATTCGGGTCATGGCTGAAAGTATGGATGAAAAGTTTGAGAAATATTGGTCTAGTATTAGTGGGATTTTAACCGTTGCTGCAGTTTTAGATCCCGGAGACAAACTGGAATGTGTGAGTTTCTACTTTAATATGATTTATGGTGAACTTGCTCATATTAAACTTGAAAGGGTCAAGTCTCTTCTCTATGATTTGTTGGCTGAGTATGATGAGTTTGAGAGTCCAAATTGTGAGAATTATGCTCGTGATTGTGTCACGCTTGGAAAGAAGAATTGTAATTCTTAAATGAGTGGTTCGAGTATGTGGGATCAAGTTAAAGAAACTAAGCAGGGTCGAAAGAAGTTTTCGGTTAAGGCTGAATTGGACTTGTATCTTGATGATGATGTGCAAGCAAACAATAGCTTATTTGATGTCCGTCATTATTGGAAGCTTACGTTGAAATTTCTCACCTTATGTAATTTTGCACGAGATATATTGGTAATTCCGGCTTCTACAATTGCGTCTGAGAGTGCATTTAGTTCGGGTGGTAGACTTGTTAGTACACTTCATATACTATTTGATTTTGATAAATTTTGAATTTTGTTACAGGACTTGATCGAAATTCTCAAGCATGTGCCCTTTGTATAGATGATGATTTCGAGCCCGAAAGTGTCAAGTTTGATGTAATAAATTTTATTTTCTTCTTATTTATAGTATATGCATTGAAATAGTTTATATTTTAATATTTTTACTTGTTTTTCATATGCATTGTAGGACATACTTGAATATGTTGGTGAAGATGTTCTCAACATGTGAATCAAGTGTGAGGGAGGGCAAATATTCTATGTGTAGTTTCTTTCCACTATTATGAATAGGTATATGTAGGACATACTTTAGAGTTGTTTTATTTGTCAATTGTCATGTACAAGCTTTTTTTTTTTTTGCTATTTTGGAACTAATACGTCCATTTTAGATTTGATTTTTACCCGCTGGATGAGGGTGGATCGGATGCGGTGGTGGGTGGATGGATGGAATTTTTTAGCGGGTCGGGTGTCGGACAAGGTCATCCACCCACCACAGGTTAAGAAAGGAATTGTTGATCCGTTGGTTAAGAAAGGAATTGTTGATCCGTTTTAATTTAAATAATATTTAAATTATTAGGTTAATAATTAAAATAAATACATAGTATGTTGTCCATGAGGTTTGAACCAATGACATACTTGTACAACCCTCACCCTTTGACCAACTGAGCATCTACAACTTGTTAAACCCATTTACTCCTAAAATAATATCACTTCAACAAGGGAAGTGACCCCTCCCATACCCCTAGTTACGCCACTGATTTTTGGTGATAGGAAAACCTATGGATTTCGGATTGTTGTTGTAATTTATTTGTATATTTCTTGCTAGGATCTCAACGCCTAGATTAAAGAGAAGGGGTGATAGCGGATCGTCTTGCCTAGGGCTTCTTTGTGGGAGAAATATTATGGCCGGAGAGTCATTTTTTAATATGGAGTAGGAGACTGTAAAAACACATTCCTTAATCCAATTTCTAAATTTACTTCCGAAGCCAAATTTTTTTAGAACCGTCATTAGAATTTTATATTCAAATTAGTCATAAGATTTTCCATGTCTAACTTAATGGCCATGCAACCTTCATTACCATTCTTAGATATAATAAATCCTTGAAAAAATTTATGGGCAATAATGACGTTATCATGGATTGCTCTGTTTTTAGTGAAAGCACTCTGTAGAGGGTGGATTAATTTGGGTAGAATTTGACTTAGTCTATTTGCTAGAATTTTTGGCAATTAATTTATAGACCGTAGAGCATAAATTTATTGGTTTGTAGTGTGTTGTTTTTGATGGATATCAATTTTTGGCAAAAGGGTTATATAAATATGGTTGATTTGTTTTAGGATTTAACCGATTATGTAGAAACTTTTAACTGCCTTAACAACAACGAAGTCAACAATATGTCAGTATTTCTGGTAGAAGTCATTTGTCATACCATCGGGACTAGGTAATTTATCGTATCCTATACAAAATAAGGCATCTTTGATTTCATTTGTGGAAAAAAGTCTTTCTAATTGGAGATTTTCAAAGTCAAAACTTCAGTTTGAATTACCTTTAATTGTTTTTGGAGTTTGTGCTGATTAATTTGCGAAGCTAAAAAACAGGTCTTATAGTAATTTATGAATTCATCATTAATTTGTTTTCTTTAGATAAAATTGTGTTGTCTACTTTGTTAATAGTGGCGGTTAGCCTTTTATTTTTCTTTACAATTGCTTTCTTGTGGTAGAATTTTGTATTTTGTCACCTAATCATAAATTGTTAGAATTAGCTATCTGTAACTAGTAATTATGCTGATACTCTAATAGACAATCATGTTTCCTATTTAGTCTATTTATTTTGTTGTTTACATGTTGACTGAAAGATGCGGTAATTTGTATATGAAGAGATTCTATTTCTTCATCAATGGTTTTAAGTTGCCGATTGATGTTCCCAAAACTTTTACGATTCATCTGCTTTATATTTTGTTTAGGAAGGCTTGTTTTCTTAACTAGATTGAACATATGGGTTCCCGGGTACTGAGTTCTCCAAGTTTTCTTAATGATTTTCTCGCAATTTATTCTTTGCATCCACATTGGCTCGAATATGAAAGGTTTATTACTAAAATTGATATGTGTGGTATGAAGATTGATGGAAATCATACAATGATTAGAGGAAGTAAAAGCTTGTCTAGTTTAGATTCTAGGGTATTCTTGAATGATTTCCAACGATGTCATTACCCTGCCTAATTTTTCATATATGTGATTACTTCCTTCTTTCTTCTTTTTCCATGTAAATTCATTTCCTTTGGTAGGGAGGTTGATAAGGTTACATTGGTTGACTAATCGTCGGAGCCGAATAAATTTATTGTTTGGAGGTGGGACACCACCTTTTTTTTATCATACGGTTCAAAAAGTTCATTATAATCTTCGATGATTATGACCGGTTTATTTCTTACACTTAGTTCGGAAGTAAATTGTGTCCACAACTCGTTTTTTGTTTGCTCATTTGGTGGACCATAGCTAAAAAAGCAATATTTAATTAAAAGAACGTGATAAGCTTTTTGTGATTAATGATAAGGAATCTGTGGTGAGATCTGGAAATTTCAATTTTTCATCTTTCATCCGATATTCCTTCCATAGAAGGCAGAGAACACCAACAAAACCATTTGTCACGATAATTTTTTTTTTGTCAAAACCCGCGTTTCTCCATACTGATTCGATAGGTTCTACGCTTGTTTTGTATCTGCTAACATGATCATTTGTATATGTTCATTTTTACATGTTTTGTTAATATCCGTCCAAATTCTTTTTCATTCCCTTACAATTCTAGAAGGCAATCCTCATTTAAATATTGCTATTTGATATAGGAGGTAATGTCCCTTTATTCCTGTCTTATAAACCTTTTTGTGCTGTTTTTCATAGTTGTTGTTGTAACAATTTTTTTTCATTGGATGAGTTAAAAAGATTTATCTGGTTGCTAGAGGGATACCAAAACCAAAGGAGTTCAACAACCAGCAATTTACTGATTAGTAAACAACTATAAAAGGTTAAGATTGTAACACCCCGAATCCGCAGGACTCGGGGCGCTATTGTGCTAGGATCTCATAGTGGATCCTGACCCTAGTCTGACAACAAGTTCACTGGATCTTACAACAAGACACAAATAGATATAAAACCAAATACATAAAACTGTATAAATATACACATCCAAAAGGTATACAAAACACAATCGAGTACAAAACGACAATATCAATATATAGGTGTACAAAACATCCCCAAAACCCACGCAAGACCTAGTGTACGGAAGCCCTCGGCTGATCACCCATATGGCTCACTCTACAGTCTTCCTATCTTGCAGAATAACTACAACACAACATAAAACCATTAACTAACAAATCATGAATAAGAATAACAGTAATAGCACATACGAACACATCAACACATCACAATATGCAATGTTCACATCAAAACCGTTTATTATCTTCATTACGTTACACCATTACTAATTCAACTTATTTTGTAACACGAGAATCTCCTGAAACTCGCCTTCGCTTCCGTCTGCCGACAAGAATAGATCAGTACTATCCGTTATCCGTGGGCATGGGTCGCAAGAGCACCTCCCAGTCACCTGTAGAACTGGACAAGTGGTCACGACCCGTTATAATACACTTGGGCCATTTAAATATACACATATGGTCGTCCTAGTCTAGTTTAGGTTATAAATGCAGCATTCAGATGCACAAGAACCACTATCACAATCATTCAGATCCATAGTCGCTAACTAAGTAAGTCCAATGGACTTACCTGTCCCAAACGTAAACTTGTACCACGTCACAGTTTCCCCTCGAGGAAACAATTAGCGTTTGCATAAGCAAGGCACACACAAAATCAATCGCTACCAAGGTTAGGAGATCCACCTCCTACACCCCATAATCATATCTGAACCATAACTCGTATCTAAACCTCGATATCTCAAAATACTCACAAATGCCTAAGGCATTACCTCAACATATACATCATCAATCTCATCACACAACTCACTAGCCTAGCCTCACACTCAAGCTAAGCCAAAAGGAAAGGGAAGAAACATACCACACTTGGTATGTCCTGGACAAACGCACATGCGGAAGCAAGAAGGCGCAGGGGCGGCGACACACAGCGGCGGGGTGACTAACTGTGCAGAGGGAGATTCTTTGCTTCTCTTCGATCCTCTTCACTTCTTCTGGTACCAAGGCAACCAGCAACACATATACATACATCTACACCATCATCAATGTCGAGGAAGATCAACCTAATATCACTTATGGAAATTCTAGACAAAAGAAGAGAAAGGAAGGAAAAGAAGAAGATAAGAAAGAAGAGGGAGATCTTACCACTGCTGAAACCCAAGCAACTCACACAAGCTTGCTTCTCAAAACACTATAACTAGCCACAACATCATCATCTCATCCATCATCATCATCCTCATCATCATCAACAAAACACTTCAAAGGCCAACTCTAGCAAGAAGTTGAAGAAAGGAAACCCTCATCTGAATAGAAGGAAGGAAACTTAAAGGAGAAGAGAAGCAAAAGAGGAAAGC
Organism: Fagopyrum homotropicum; assembly: GCA_033239125.1. Taxonomy (NCBI): domain Eukaryota; kingdom Viridiplantae; phylum Streptophyta; class Magnoliopsida; order Caryophyllales; family Polygonaceae; genus Fagopyrum; species Fagopyrum homotropicum. Next base: position 146,504,847 of record BSWB01000002.1, read on the forward strand.
AAGACGGTCTACAAAACTGGTGCCCACCCTGCAAAAACCACAGGGGCAGGTCACCAAAACCGCGGGGACGGCAACACTTTTACGGTGAACAAAACCGCGGAGGCGGTATCCCTATAAACTAAGGCTCTTACATCAGATCCCCCTAAAAACAAAAGGCATAGAGGAGAACCATGTCTAGCCAACCTATAACCACATCACAATGGCATGGAGGAAAACCATCTCCAATCAAACTGTACTAATAACACAAAGGCGTGGAGGAAAACTGTCTCCGGCCAAACTATGTCCATAAACAATAGCATGGAGGAATAACCATCTCCAACTAAACCATAATCACGTCTCGACAACATGGAGGAAGAACCATCTCCAGCTATAAACACTACTCGTGCTAGCAAACAAGATCTAACAAGATCATATGCATACATCACAGCTAGCACGAAAACACATCATATCACATAAGCACATAATCATATCACTCGCCAAGATAGTAGTAAGATCTACTCGTCGATCTTACAGGTGCATCTATCTCGGTATAGAACTCTAGATAGTTTCTCTGGATACTATCTTCTGTCTCCCATGTGGTCTCAACAGATCCTCGTCTAGACCACTATATCCTCGGCATCGGAATGTCCTTCGAACGCAGGCGTCTCATACCTCGCTCTAGGACTCCAAGCGGGTGCTTAACAAAAGTGTGGTCCGGCTCAACCACTAAGTCCTCATAGCTGACGATCTATCTCGGATCAGGTATGTACTCCCTCAGCTGAGACACATGAAACACAGGGTGAACACCCTCTAATCTTGGTGGTAAAGCCAATCTGTATGATGCTTTCCCAACTCTATCTAGAATCTGAAAAAGGACCGACATAACAAGGACTCAACTTCCCCTTTATGCCAAAATGTCTGACTCCACGCGTCGGTGAATCTCTCAGCCATACATGAGCTCCAACCCTGAACTCTAGAGGCTGACGCCTCTTGTCGGCATACGACTTTTGGAAACTCTGTGCAACCAACATCCTCTCTCTAATCAGCGCTACCCGTGCAATATCATCCTGAATCTACTCAGGCGCTATACGACTAACACTACTAGGCTCATCCTAGGATAACGGAGTACAATATCTCTGCCCATACAATGCCTCGGATGGGGCCATCCTAATCGATGCATGCTAGTTGTTGTTGTACGAAAACTCGATCAATGGGAGGTGATCTGACCACACCTTCCCTCAGCCCAACACACAAGCTCCCAACATATCCTCCAGAGACTGAATGGTCCTACGTGATTGACCATATGTCTGAGGATGAAATGTAGTCGTGAAATGTAGACTCATACCCAAATTAGTCTAAATCTTCTGCCAAAACCTCGAGGTAAATCGTCCATCTCGATCTAAGACAATCGTCCTTGGCACACCATGGAGTCTCACTATCTTCCTAGTGAACTCCTCAACCAATATGCTCACTAGCCACGTTTCCCTGATAGGAAGGAAACGTGCAGTCTTCGTCAATCTGTCAACCACAACCCAAATGGCATCAAAACTCTTGCTTAGCCTCAATCCCGTCACAAAGTCCATGGTGATGTCCTCCCACTTCCACTGCGGTACTGGCAGTGGGTGGAGCTCCCCTCCTGGTTTGCAATGCTCTATCTTGACTTGCTGACAAGTCTCACATTGAGCCACAAATTTGGGTACATCGGGATTCAACCCTCCCCACCAATATGAACGTCTCACATCCTGATACATCTTACTCGCACTTGGGTGCACTGAGTAAGGTGTAGAGTGAGCCTCCTGCAAAATCCTCTGTCTCAGCTCCGTATCAGCGGGTACACAGATGTGATCACAGTGTCTCATCACTCCATCTGCTCTTATGGAGAACTTTGGGGCCTCACCTCGAGACATCCTATCTCGATCCTCCTTAGCGTCGGGCAGGTCTCTTGTTTCTGTTGGATCTCACCCAATAGATCAGGTAAAACCTCTAAAGTACTCAAATGGGCATCCTCATCAGGAAACTAGATGTCCAAATCTAGCCACGATAGATCCCTCTACAACTAAGGCTGAACTGTCAGTCGCGCAATCGCCTTCTCTCAAGGCGTCTTCTTGATAAGAGCATTGACGACAACGTTCGCCTTACCCGGATGATACAAGATCTCAAGGTCAAATTCCTTGATCAACTCAAGCCATCTACGTTGGCGGTTATTCAATTCCCGCTGCGTGAAAATATACTTCAGACTCTTATGGTTTGTGAAGATCTGACATGTAGCGCCGTACAAGTAATGTCTCCATATCTTCAATGCATGAACTACCACTGCCAACTCCACATCATGAGTCGGGTAGTTCTCCTCATACATCTTCAATTGTTTAGACACATAGGAAATCCCTCTACCATGCTATATCATAACACATCCCAAGCCTAGCTTGGATGCGTCACTGTCGACTACAAAGTCCTTTGTGCCCTCCGGCTGCGCTAAAATGGGAGCGGAAGTCAGACGTCTCTTCAACTCCTCAAAACTCTGAGTACATGGCTCGGACCATACAAATCGGGTATTCTTCCTCAATAGGCTGGTAAGTGGACGGACAATCATAGAAAATCCCTCCACAAACCGACGGTAATAACCGACTAAGCCAAGAAAGTTGCGTACTTATTTGACGTTCGTTGGTGTCGTCCATGCCGCTGCAGACTCGATCTTCACCGGATCAACCTTGATCCCTTCGGCGGAGACGACATGACCCATAAATGCTACCTCTGGTATCCAAAACTCGCACTTAGAGAACTTGACATACAATTCTCTATTCCACAAAACTCGCAACACAGTCTTCAGACGTCCCGCATGTTCCTCTCTACTACGAGAGTACACCAGGATATCATCTATGAAGACCACCACACACTAATCCAGGAAGTCGATGAATATCTCATTCATCAACTCCATAAAGACGGCGGGCGCAATTGTGAGCACAAATGGCATAACTACAAACTCGTAATGGCCATATCGAGTCCGAAATGCCGTCTTATGCACATCTTGCTCTCTCACCCTCAGCTGGTGATATCTTGAGTGCAAATCATTCTTGGAGAACACAGTCGCTCCCTGAAGCTGATCCAACAAGTCATCAATGCGGGGCAAAGGATACTTGTTCTTGATGGTCACCTTGTTCAACTCTGTATAGTCGATACACAGTCTCAACAACCCGTCCTTCTTCTGCACAAACAGGACGGGTGCAGCCCACGGGGATACACTAGGGTGGATGAAGCCCTCGAGTTGCTTCTTCAGCTCTAACAACTTGATAGGCGCTATACGGTATAGGACCTTCGAGATCGGTCTTGTCCCTGGCTCCAACTCTATGCCGAAGTCCACGCTCCTCTAAGGCGGCAAACTAGATGGCTCGGCAAACACATCTGAAAATCGCAAACCACAGGGATATCCTCTAACATTGGGCTCTCACTCTCCTTCATGGCATAACGCTAGAAGGCCTCACAACCCTGTGCAATCAAACTTACTGCTCGTACTACACTAATAACCATACTTGACTTTCCAAGGTCCCAAGCTTGAAAAATCTCGATCTAACCCGACTCGGTAGAGACCGTCACGGTTCTTCTACCTACATCTAAAACAACACGATGCCTATCCATCCAGTCCATACCCAGAATGACTTCTTCATGTAACAACGGCATGACAAAGAAGTATACTAGCAAATCATGGTTCCCAAAATGTATAAGACAACCATGTACCTCTCGGGTACCTCTCACCTGACCCTCATCGGTTAACTCTATAACGAAGGGTCTTTCCTCTATCGTATCTAAGGTTATTCTATCAACGCATACATCAGAAATAAAAGAGTGTGTGCTACCCGTATTAAACAAAACTCTAACAGGTAACTCATTAATCAGAATGGTACCTGTATCAGCTGGCGTTGGCGGCTCCTCGACTCAAAAACTCGACCTCGAGCTCCCCGGGTATCAATAGTACCTCCATCACGACCTCTGCCTCTACTCGGTCCTGGAACAGAACCCTAAGTAGCAGGATGGTCTGGGGCTCTCTACTGACCCTGCATTTGATACTTAGACGGCCTTTGCCCACCTACTGCTGCACAAGCATGGGAAGAACCCTGCTGTGATGACGTCTTTCCCTAACAGTAATAAGTGGCCCGATGTCCCGGCTTCCCGTAAGAGAAGCAAGTCACTAGTGCTCTCGGGCAATCAACTCTCATATGCCCAAATCCTCCGCAGTTGTGACACTGTTGTCCTCTCTCAGAAGTCTGTGCAAACACTGGGTAACTCGAGCATCCCTAGGTTTGGCCTCACCCGTACCCTAATACTTCTACACTAGTCTGCCTAGTATGTTGTCTCTTCTTAGACCTTCCTGTCTGAGAAGCCTTCTCTAGCTAGCCCGCTCACGCTTGTAAGTCAAGGCTCTGTCCTAGTAGTTTGTCAAAGACTCGCAATGAAAACCCACCATGTAGAAACGGGTATTGTCCCTCAGTCGACGGGAGAATAGATATACGTGTTGATCCTTTGGAGGTGCAGCTAGACCAGTAGTGCCAGCTCCTCTTGGAATCTGCTAATCATCTCTGCTATCGGCACATCCTCAAATCCAGCCTCAACAAAGTCTTGTAGTTTCTCCCTCCTAAGAGAGGCAGGGTAGAAACGTTCTCGGATCATACTCCACAACTGGTCATAGCGGGCGGCTCTAATCTGCATGGTCCTCCACCACTGTTGGGCCAAGTCACGGAATATAGTTTGCACTAACTCTATCCGTTTGTCCTTTGGACATCTGATAGACTCGAGGGCTGAATCTACATGCCCAATCCATAACTCAACCTCCAACCCCACCTTCCCAAAGAAAGGGGGTACTCCCATTTGATGGAATGCCTTCAACCAGGAATCAGGTCGAGGCCCTTTCGAATCCTCTAGGGCTCTAGCAACCTCAACAACATGTGCCGGTATGACTGACACCTGAGTAGCTCCCTGGGACATCTCTAGAAGATCCCATATATGTTGGAAGATCTAGGGCACGTCTACCTGCCCTAGCATCCTCCTCGACTCGTCTGATATAGGCGCGGAACTCTAGTTCCCTCATAGAGACATGATCAAGTCATCTGACTAGACTCGCTGAGATCTTTGTCTCACAGGCATACCGCTCCTAGTCTCAGGAACAACGCTCTCAGCAACCTCCTCGTGTACGTCCTCCGCTGCTAGCGGACCAGCAATGGGGACATGTCCCTGGCCTAACACTACTGGAGGAAGAGGGGGTCTACCCTACCTCGTTCTACTATAGATGTTGCTCTAGTCCGAGCCATCTGCGGGGTATGCACACCTAAGGTATAAGGCTATATATATGCCATATGTATATATAATACTTAAATCCAACATACATACACAACTCAACACATAATAGTTATCTATATATATATATATATATATATATATATATATATATATATATATACACTGTCGAGATCCTCAAAAGGCTGATGACTTCTCGTACACTCTGTCCTAAAACAACTGTACACTTTTCAAAACCAAAATCCTTTTGAAAAGCCATACCCCATTCGGGTTCTGTTTATTTACCTATTCGACCTTTATCGTAGATTGCAAGTGCTATTTTTGTCAACCTAAGGCTCTGATACCAACTTTGTAACACCCCGAATCCGTAGGACTCGGGGTGCTACGGGGCTAGGATCTCACAGTGAATCTTGACCCTAACCTGACAACAAGTTCACTGATCTTACAACAAGACACAAATAGATATAAAACCAAATACATAAAACTATATAAATATACACATCCAAAAGGTATACAAAACACAAACCGAGTACAAAACGGAAATATCAATACATAGGTGTACAATACATCCCCAAAACCCACACACAACCTAGTGTACGTAAACCCTCAACTAATCACCCATTTGGCTCACTCTACAGTCTTTCTATCCTGCAGAATAACTACAACACGGTATAAAACCGTTATCTAACAGATCATGAATAAGAATAACAATAATAGCACATACCAGCACATCAACACATCACAATATGCAATGCTCACATCAAACCCATTTATTATCTTTATTACGTTACACCATTACTAATTCAACTTATTTTGTAACACGATAATCTCCCAAAACTCGCCTCTGCTTCCGTCTGCCGATAGGAATAGATCAGTACTATCCGTTACCTATGGGCCTAGGTGGCAAGAGCACCTCCCAATCACCTATAGAACTGAAAAAGTGGCCACAACCCGTTATAATACACTTGGACCATTTAAATATACATATATGGTCGTCCTAGTCCGGTTTAGGTTATAAATGCAACATTCATATGCACAAGCACCACTATCACAATCATACAGATCCATAATCGCTAACTAAGTAAGTCCAATGGCCTTACTTGTCCCAAACTTAAACTTGTACCACGTCATAGTTTCCCCTCGAGGAAACGATTGGCGCCCACATCAGCAAGGCACACACAAAATCAATCGCTACCAAGGTTAGGAGATCCAACTCCTACACCCCATAATCATATCCGAACCATAACTCGTATCTAAACCTCGATATCTCAACATACTCACAAATGCCTAAGGAATTACCTCAACATATACATCATCAATCTCATCACACACCTCACTAGCCTAGCCTCACACTCAAGCTAAGTAAAAAGGAAAGGGAAGAAACATACCACACTTGGTATGTCCTGGACAAACGCACCTGCGGAAGCAAGAAGGCGCAGGGGCGGTGATACTCAGTCGCAGGGGCGACTACACGGGCTTAGCCGCAGGCGCGACGCTGTCAAGGCGCGGGGGCGGCTAATTGAGCAGAGGGCAATTCTCGGCTTCTCTTCGATTATCTTCACTTCTTTTGGCGCCAAGGCAACCAAAAACACATATACATACATATACACCATCATCAATGTCCAGGAAGATCAACGCAATAGCACTTGTGGGAATTCTAGACTAAAGAAGAGAAAGGAAGGAAAAGAAGAAGAGAAGAAAGAAGAGGGAGATCTTACCACTGTTGAAACCCAAGCAACTCACACAAACTTGCCTCTCAAACCACTATAACCAGCCACAACATCAACATCATCATCATCCTCAACATCATCAACAAAACACTTCAAAGGCCAACTCTAGCAAGATAATCAAGGAAGAGCTAAGGAAAGAAGAAGAACATGGAGAAGATGAAGCTGAAGAAAGGAAACCCTCATCTGAAGAGAAGGAAGGAAACTTAAAGGAGAAGAGAAGAAAAAGAGGAAAGCAAGATGGTAAAAAAAACCGGCGCCCACCCTGCAAAACCGTATGGACGGGTCACCAGAACCGCAGGGGCGGCACTGCACTTACGGTGAACAAAACTGCGGGGGCGGTATCCCTATAAAATAAAGGCTCTTACAAAGATAGACCCGAATCTTAGAGAAAAGTTATTAATTTACCTTTCGGTTATATTTTCAAACAGGACCATTAGATCATTGCCAAGAATAGAGATTTTCCCCTATATAGTATTCCTAGATAACAAGACGTGAGTATGTTGATTGTTCATAATATATTGGAAGGCCTCCTCGTATATAATATTCTTAGTCAACAAGACATGATTATGTTTGCTTAAGTTGTATATCAAGATTAGACCAAAGGAAAAAGGTGTCCCTATAGGACTCAAGTTTCGTTTTTCAAAAATTTGTAATAATCAAATTTGGTTGCGACAAAGAGCTCGGTTATTTGTCCTAGCTTTATTCCAGTATTTGGGCACAATATATTTCATGGATATAGCTTGTAAATTGTGGAATACATTTTTGCTCATAAGAACACAATGGTGCCTAGAGTTAGTGGCCCGAAGACTCTTATTAGTACAATTTATTCTCTTAATAAAGGGGGTAATGGAGATATTTAATACAATAGCAGTTTCAATCCAAATGATATTCGAAGCCCAAAAGTTGACATCCATATGATGTTCTTATGGTGCCAAAGGAGTTATCCTCATCGAGTTCAAGCAATTCCTTGTCTAGGTTGTTACCATTATTTTATCAAACATTATATGGAGATTGTTCTTTTCTACAATACGTTTTTGGCACAAAGTTTTTCTCATGAATAAAGCGAGAAAAGTCCATTTTCCATCACTGAACTTGCATCTCAAACAACATCTAAACCAAAGGATTATATATGCATGTTATGATAATTTTTAAAATTAGAATCGAGAATTGACCACCATGAGGAAACAATCGGATAAGCAAATAATACGACTCAAATCTGATAATGTTCTTATGTTCATTAGCATATTTCACTAGAGAGTTTATAAGATGGTTAATCTTACTATAATGGAAGAAAGCTTCCTTCATCGAAAGGCTCACCATAAAGATAGAACTGAAATCGACCAAAGGATAAAAAACAAAGTAACTCCCATCATTCAACTTAGCAACAACAATCAACTTCTTTGTTCTAAAATTAAGCATACACACCAACAAAGAGATCAACAAAAGACAAGAAGTATAAAGGAACTCAAAAGCATCAATAAAAAGAAGGACCCATATATTTAAAAGTAGGGCAAACTAATCTGAATCCGCCTACATGTTGTTCTTTGATCTTAAAAATAAGGAGCACACGCTCTATAGTACATTTAGTGAGGATTTCATAGGATCTAGAATCGAAACAAGGAAATAACTGTGAGACCACATAAATAATCTGCTAATCCTAATGTTCATCACAAACTTAAGGATGACAAGACCATTTTTTTCTAGAAAAGAGAAACAACATCAGACAACTGAATTTAAAAAGGGTAGTTAAACACATGAATCTAGTTGAATTTTTGCTTCTTGATTCCCTTCAGCATAGAAGAAGTTGAGTCTTCAAAGCCCCCTGTCTCTTTCCTATACTTTAGTCAGATTTATCCGATTCTTGGTTAACCTCCATAGCGTCCATCATTTTGTTAACAATGGTTTTTGTTCGAGTCGAATGGAAAGAGTTTTCTGATCCAATTGCTCTCAGTTCATCTGGGATGTTATCATCTTTGAAAAGCATGATAGTGAATTATTCAACAATCATACCATTGTTAGGAACATCGAGGTTCACATCAACCTCAATGAATTTATCCCATGTTTCTTCATTCTTTGGTTTGATATCCTCAAGTATATGGACAATAAGGGGGCATTGGTTTTGCATAATTAGGGGAGTAACTCTCATGTTGATCATCATCGGGTATAACTAGCTCGGTCTTGACCTCGGTGTCCAAAACTTGGGTATCCTCAAGCCTAATAACACCTTCATTTCCTCAGTTTTTACCTTAATATCAACTTCCAAACCAACCTTTGGTTGTTGTGTGCTTTCATTGGATCTCAAATAAGACTCTTCATTTTTAAAACTGTATTTATCCGAAAGGTATGGTCTAAAATCATATTGATTCTCAACTTGTTTCTCTTTTTTCATATCAATCCTACCTACCTTCTTTCATTCATGTTCTTCATTGTTTTTAGTAGATTTGTCAGACCCATAAGGAGTAGATTTAATGTATCCAAACATTTTGGTTCTAATTCTTCTAATGGGAAAATTATCATAAATATAGTCTCTGTGAGCATAAAATCCGCAACCTCTAGAGAAATACTCATACCAAATAGGAAATAACTTAAGATTCCCTTCTTCATCAGGTATTGAGACCAATTTAACCCTCTTTTCAACAACATCAAAATTAATACAAGTTCTAGTAAAATTAACTCCTCTACCTTTTTCAGAAAAGGAGTCAAGTTTAATGAAATTTTTTACCCCATCCTTTTCAATAATTAGTCTAACTTCTCTATTAACATACTTAACAGAGAATTGTGGTATTCTAATCCAAAAATCAGCAATGGTATTACTTTCCGTGAAAGTATTGAAATTGGGTTTCCAAGGTTTTAGAATGACTAGTTGACCAAAAACATGATAAGGTCCAACAACCTAAACATTTTTCTGGTCCAGGGATTTTTAGAAATTCACTTCAAACTAAAAGTTAGGTTTTGCAATGATTTTTACTCGCCCGTAGTGTTTTTCCACTCATACATGAGTTTAGTTCCAAGTTTAGACATATCCATAAGTTCACCTAGTAAGCAGCCCATGAGAGAAGATTGTTTTTGTTTTCGGAAATTATTTTTAACATTAGCTAGGCTTGACAAGTATTCATCAAGATTAGTTTGTTAAGTGAGATTACCTTCATTTGCATCATTGTTGTTCTTGTTTTGCCGCTGTTCAGAAGAAACCTCTTCATTGTTCATCTTGGTTTTGCTTTTATCAGTGCACATCACTTCTTTGAAAGAAGCTTTGCGTTATTCCACAGATTTTTAAAAACTAAGAGTAATGGGGAGTTAAGTAGTAATGTTTAGGACATAAAGGAAAATTTGAGATGAGTAGCAAATATTTCTACTACTCTTGTTATATAGACATATTATTATAGGTACAAACATAGGCTCAATATCACTAACAACCAAACATCTAGAGACTGACTTAGAAGATTTCATATGTTCTTTTGGACATTCTTAAGGAAATCAAGTAATAGCAAAGAAAAATGATTTTGTAAAGTCTAGTATAGTGTAGGAATTTACCTGTTCGGTTGGTCGCTCGAGACAGAACCAGCACCACATATTCAAGCGCAGACTCCTCGACTGAAGATCTCTGAATATACCCTATAATCCCCTTCAAAAGTTGCATTAGACCCTTCGATACCAAGAAACATCGGATAAAAACCATAACAAAGCTAAGTTGACCCTCCTCCTTTTTAGGGCTTTCCATCTCGTCTTCTTTTCCCCCTTCTCAATATAGTATTCTTCACTATAGGTACTCTAGATTTTCTTCTTGACAGATCTCCCGAAGTATATCTCATTTTTTTGGAAGGAATCTTGTAATCTTGTTTCCGGTAACCAGATTGGTGGACAATTAGACACATGTTAGCATAGGGAGATGTTTGGGACTACGGTTGGTGATGGGTCGAGAAGGGGGAAAATTGGACACCAAGTATAGTGGTGCCTCTAGGTTCATAAATGCAAGAGTTACGAGATAAGAATTGACTGGGCCTCAAGAAAACAAGTGATAGATTAGTTTGAATTATTGTGTTTAATCGAACAAGAGTAACTAAGTATTTCGATTGATTTTGGGGAACGCTTCAAGATGCCTCGATGCTTTTTGGGGAGCTAAAAGAATAAACTAAAGCGCATGTGAGCACATTCTTGTTGTTCCTTTGTAATGTATATATAGGAAGAATAATATGTTAATATAAGCAACTCAAGAAAGTTTCTTATTTACCTTAAATTATAAACTATAATAAAATAAATTCTAGATTTCTTTCTTAATTCATTTTCTTTTCTAATTTATTTCGGTCCTTATAGTTGATTAGTGTAATTTGTTTAATTTTAGATCTTTTTTGGTTAATGTTATTTTTAGTTAGATTTTAGTATTTTCTTGATTTTTATTAGAATATTTGATTTATTATATATATATATATATATATATATATATATATATATATATATATATATATATATATATATATATATATATATATATATATATATATATATATATAACGTGTTAAACACCCGATCCACTCGCTTCATCTGTTGAATGCGGGTGAGACCCATGAGGATGGTGGGGGTGGGGTGTGTAACATCCGGAATTTTATTCCGGATGGTTAGTGAGTTATCGACCTTTCCGCGTTAGCGGCTCAGTTTTCCCGCAGGCACGGAATGCTGAGTGAGGGGATTTTATTCCTAATCCCGTCCCGACCTTTCGCTTTCCCATTTTTGCTTTCCGACCCCTCGGGTTTTGGTGTGAGGAGACTTGTGGGCAGCTAACCTTTGGGTCTCCCTCCCCTTTGTGCAGCCCGCTCTTCTCTCTTTCCTCACTTTTCATTTCACGTTACTCTCTCTCACACACTCCCCTCTTGGTGCCCTTTCCTCTACCCTCTCCTTGGAACTCTTTGCTTGTGATCTACAATAGTGGGAAGCTTTGGATTCAGTTTGGGTAAGCTTTCTCTCCTCCCTTCTCCCTTCTTTCAGCTGCTACCTTCATCTTCTCCTCTTCTTCTCCATTGCCATGGATGAAGCTCTAGAAGAGGGTTCTTGTTGAATCCTTTTCATGTGTGTATTCTTGGCTCGATTAGGTCATGGGGGAGAGCCTATATACCATGCATGATGTTTGAAGAAGACCCAGCAAGAGAAGGACGCCATTGAAGCTCAAGATCCACAGTCGAAGACGAAGAAGATGCTGCTTCTGGAGTTCAGCCGCGGGGGCGGGATTAGACGCCGCAGGGGCGGATCTTAGCCAGCCGCGAGGCGGCATCAGGTTTTCCAGGCGCCGCGGGGGCCGTGGCCTTCAGCACGCAGTCGCACCTTTTGTTTCTACGGATGCGTTTCTTCAACAATAGGCTCTTCTTCTCCCTTCTTCTTCGTTCCTTCCTTAGTTGTGAGGTTGTTTCATGTTAGTATCATTCCTAGGATGAACCTAGGGTAGTCGTGAATGCCACCTAGTGGTTGAGAACCTAGGAGCCCTTAAGGCTCGATGTATTTGATGGCTTGCAGTATGTTGAGCATGATGGACCTTCTAGGCTAGCTTGTTCCTTCTTGGCTGATGTTATGTTCATGTGAGGTTATAAGCTGTTTTGAGTTGTTATCATGTGATGAGAGTGTGGTGAGTATCTTGGATCTTAGGATGTATTTTCTAACATGAGTGTTAGGTGATCTTGCTTAGATCACTAGAGTGAAGTCTAAGACTTCTTGAGCGTGAGCATATGTTGATACATACCTTCTTGTGAGCAGGTTGCGGATTCCTTCCCAAGGGAAGCTAGAGTGTAGTGAGTGAGTGTGGTGATGAGGTAAGTCTCCGGACTTACTTACCTCGTATTCTCTGTATTAGCGTTGATGTGTGTTGGGTGGTGTGTGTTTATTATTTATTGTTTATAACAACTAAACCGGAAATAGGATTACCGACCTTTATATTGTTTGGCCCAAGTGTATGATAACGGGCGGTGACATCACTGCCTAGCTCTTGCGAGAGCTAGGAGTTTCTCGGCGATTGGCCCGTGCTGGTTAGACGGTCGGAGGCATCCGCACCGTTCCATTGCCGGAAGAAGGGACCAAGGCGAGTTTCGGGAGATTCTCGTGCCACAAAAGAAGTTGAATTAGAACGGGATATGACTTAATAATAATAAAGATAATAAACCGGATTTGTGTGCTTTTGAGTACGTTGTGTGACTATGATGATTTACTTGTGTTTGTGCCTTTCCCATTAATTCTAATGCTTCGAATGTAAGCTAACGGTTTTATATCGAATGTTGTAGTTTGCCTTGCAGGTTAAACATGCTCCGAGAGATCCGGAAGGGTGGGCAGCCGGGGTCCGTACATTTTAGGAAGGGTTTTGAGTTGGAGTTGTCTTGTGTTTTTTCTTTCGGTTATTACGTTTCGTGTGCCGCTTGTTTGGCGTTTGGTTTGAGTTGTACCTCGGCTTAAGTTTGTTGTTGCATTCTTTCGGGTTTCTCATCTTTTGCATTAAAAATGATTTACGTATTCGCCTTTATTTGTTCCATGTTGGAAAGGTCCGGTGAAATTTTTGTCAAGCTAAGGGTTGGGACCCATTGTGAGGTCTCGCCCGTAGCATCCCGATATTCCGCGAATTCGGGGTGTTACAAATTGGTATCAGACCCTTAGGTTGACAACAATGGCACTCGTAATCTTTTAAAGGCCGAATAAGGAATAAACAGAACCCCACGGGTTCTGAATTTTCGTTTTTAAAATTACATGCATAAGTCGGGGTAGAATGTACGGACCACCACTTCTTCCGCGGATCTCGGCAACGTAGTTTCTGGACTTGGTATATATATCTATATATATAGATATGGATATGAGATTGTAGTTGTATGATGGACATGATTTATGTGTATAGTTGAATATATGGACGATTATGTGTATTAGACTTTGTATTGATATGATGGCATATTGGATGTGTTATATTAGTAGAGATAAGTACTTAGGATTTATATAGTTATGTATATGTAGTCTTATACTTATAGTAGTGTATGGACTTATGGGACCTTTGAGCTAAGATGATGATGCAATGTCATCACCTTTAAGACGATGATGTAGTTTATGATGACGTTCATAAGTAGTAGAAGACGCTCAAGTATTGAGTTGGACATTCGTGCTAACGAACACAACGACGTTCTCGAATTCCTTTTTAAAGGATGTCGAAGAGGAGGATTGGAGACAACGTCAATGAAGGACAACCAAGCAAAAGAAGAAAACGAGACAACTTAAGAGAGTAACCTGAAGATGTGGAAGGGGTTACCAAAGAAGGCGCGAATGGAATGATAGCAAGCCCAACGGGATAACGCATATAAGTTTTCAAGAAGATGTGTGAACCACTACAGATGTGGGTCAAGGAAGAGATGAGAGCATTTTAACAAGGTAAAAGGCGGTGTTCCATTGCGATAAGTGAAGCCTTCCTTAGACGCTCCTAAGCTTTGGAGTCAAGATGTGAAGAATGATCGAAACCAGTGTGAAAGACGAAGGATACCGTAAGTTAAGCTTACGAGGTACCGTTAAGTGAAGAGTCAAATTTCGAGAGTAATGAGAAGAATGGTATGGCAAGGATTCACGTGGAGTTGACCGATGTCCGTTATGACAATAAGACTAAGAAACACCAAGGAGATAGAAGTGTGAATAGACGTGACCCCAAGACAAGGAATGACGTGACAAGGAGCTTTAGTGGTGAAAGGACTTAAGACAACGACCAACAGACACGCTTACAAGATGTTACGAGGTGCGGTTAAGCCTTGAAGACGAGTTACATGAGACGTGAGGCCTATAAGAGTGTGATTACATTATGGAAAAGGAAGAAAGCATAGAACATGGAAGGAGCTAACGGAGTTGAGGTAGAGTACCCCAAGGAGGGTAGTCTTCATGAAAATAGTGACATGAAGTATTAGAGGATTGGTAAGTCGTTGACCTTAGAGAAGGTCAACCACAAGCTTATCGGTGATGATCGAGATTGCATAAACTACGGATTTCCTATTGAGAAGTTGTAGATAGGAGGTACGACCTCAAGTGGAGGCTATAAGGAGCAGTGACAAAAGCTTGGAGTTTTCCCTATGGTTAGATGTCAATAGTAAGAAGTACACCACCATAAAGGTGATTGTCTTGAGTAACATGACGTTGAACGGTTAAGCAAGTGACGGTAGCGGACCTCCCGGGGAGGGATGATAATGATCCTTTTTGCGATCTTTATAGATCTCGAGTTTTGGTATATGGAGGAATGGCGCGGTCTAGAACCGTAAAGGTCTAAGCATATAAGGACGTAGTGGATCAAGAGCAAAGTGAAGTTTCACGAGTCGCTTTAAGCCAATGGGGAGGATATGGAAAGTAGATGCATGATATTTCGTTCTTAAGGAATGAATGTTAAATGAGGCGAACAAGAGATGAGTCAAAGTTGTTACACTCACCAAAGGAGCCATGAAGGCTACGGTGTGGAACAAAAGACCATAGCTACAGTAGCGTTGTAAGCTTTAAGCTTAAGGTGGTAGTACATGGGGGATCATGATTCAGAAGTTCCGTGATAGGAATGGAGAATTCTTCCAGTCTTTCCTTCAGAGCATTCTGATATGAGTTTTGAGGAAATGTACGAGTCGAAAAGTTGTACTTTGACTTCCAAGGGATTTGTTTGGTGAACGACGAGTAAGGGTGTCCTCTTTGTTTTGGATGGCTCGTTAAAACTAGTTGAATGCAATTGCAAAGTTTGACTAGATCGACTAGGAGTTGAGAAGTCACCAGTTTTGGATGAAAAGAAGAAACGACCTTTATAAGGCGGCATTTAGGGCCAATATGGTTACTACAAGTGTAGTGAAGCCATTTGAGATCGCAAGTGTGATTGATGAGTGGAGTCTACACAGGAGAGTATCCATCAGTTTACGGAATCGTGTTACGATGAAGTCGACATTTGTGTTGTTCGGACGGCTCCAAGGTGGACCCTAACCGAAGGGAGTTATGACAGTTGCGATACTTGAATTGCGCTAATGATTCTTATGATGGGATTCGACAACGCCTTATTGTACTCTCAGAATTGAGAGGAATGAGCTTGACATGGGATGACAAGGATACCGGTCATGAAGGATAAGAGGATAACTAGAGTTATCTAGACGGGTTGGGCGTCCGAGGTGACCTCCTAAGAGACGTAGCGGGTTGAGAAGATCCGGTAGATCCGTTGAGAGCGAGATGATAGTCGGTGATACCTTCCAGGTATGTGGAGAAAATATGAAGCACATAAATTGGTGGGCCATAACTGCCAAGTTGCGAGATGATTTTGACACTTTCTTCCCTTCTAAAGAAGTGAATGGGTCGTGGGATCCGAGACGTATCCGTGAAGTTTTGACAGAAGTAGAAGAGGTGAGTGACCTCCGTTTGTTTTCTTTGGCACAAACATCGAGTTATGAAGACGAAATGATATTATGAATACATCCAAGCGGGACTTGGAACGTGTATGAATTAACAAGAGAGGTTCCGTGGGTACGTAAATAATTGCGGGTATGTAAGAAGAATGATCGACTAAGGGTCGAAAGTTAGCCACCTTAGGACGCATGCTTATGGTGGTGTTGATTTGGCTACAAAGTAACATGCCAGGCATGTATGAACTATAGGAGCATGATACGTGTATGTATACTCACTCAACAAGAGTTGAGTACCCCGCATAGACGATAGTTAGAGATGGTTATGGACTTTAATCGAAGATGGTCTTTGAAGGGCTTTGAGAAGGATCCGGGATAGAAGGTTACAAGGAGAGACCCCATAGTTACCTTTATGGGCTGATGGTTTGTTCAGACCATGGCGTTGGTAAGAGATATCCGGTTTAAGATGTTCATATTAGCGAGACGGGCTTAAGGCCGAGGTGACTAAGTACATAACCCGGATGTGAACCATCATCAGGTCAAGTTGAGCACCAAAAGACGTGAAAGAAGAGTCCAACCACCGCGAGTTATGCAGTGGGGGTGGCTGGATACCTCCACAAAAGTTATCACCGGTTTGAAACCGTGTGACAATGGTAATGAGTTAGGTCGCATGGACCTACAAACGGAGACTACTTGTTTTTACACCCGATGGGGGAAATAGGGCAAATGAGTTGGCTAGTTGGGGAGTCCTCAATGCGATGGCAAGATGTTTGGTATATCGAGTATCGTTATCTCGGATTGAGATGAGCGTTTCGTTTCGGGAATTTGTGGGCGGCAGGATCGTGCCACAAAAGAGACCATATGCCTTTCATGACAGTTTCACCCTTGGATAATTGGTCGAATATAAAGGACTTTGATGACAAGTCGATGCCATATAGAGGGTATGTGTGCGAGTTAAGGGGGTAAAGGTAGACCTGATACCTTCCCTTGGGTTGAGTTATCGTTATGACAGTTGAGAAGTACCGTTGTGATGACCTAGTTCGAAGCAAGTTGTGGACGGAAGTGCAGTACCTTGTGATGTTAGAATTGACGAGTACATGTAAGTTTAGCTGAACAAATACGTGATGACCTCGCTTGGGTAGCGGCAATTCAAAGGCAAATGCTAGACAAGTTAAGTCACGAGAAAGTATGTACCGAAGAGAGGTAAGGACCTCTTGGGTTCGGATACGGAATGAGTTGAGATAAGAGTGTCACGGACGCGAGGCGTCATACGTGTTGGCTACTAGAAGGGAGTTGGGTTCCAGTATATTGGACCTTTTTGGAGATATTGACGCGTGTTGGGAAGTGATTTACCAGTTGGCGTGGCCACCAAGAGGGGAGGATGTTCACTAGATTTCAGGTGTGACGGTCGATGGAAGACGTGTAGGGCTCAAGATATGATCTTGGTTGTGATGATCTAGTGGTAGACAAGGGCCGATGAGGCTACCGGGAGGATGTGAGATAATATCTTTGTTGGAGTTATTACGATGACCTAGTTACATCGGGTTGGCCGACGGCTTAGATAATGTGTGCATGTGTGATTTTATGTGTTTGGTGCCCCGAGCGGGAATATGTGTATGATTGGGAAGCTTTTGGTTTTTAGGCGCTACGCAATTCATGCGAGTATGTGTGTAGGCCTTGCGAGGTCTTGACGCAGTTACGCGAGTGTGTGATGGTTATCGGGTAGAGTGTTGGCACGTTACTGTTTGAGTGGTTACCGAGTTAGTCACCCGAGAGTGTTGTGTTTAGCAAGTTTCGGGACGAAACTTGTTTTTAGGGAGATTAGTTGTAACATTCGGAATTTTTATTCCGGATGGTTAGTGAGTTATCGACCTTTCCGCGCTAGCGGCTCAGTTTTCCCGTAGGCCCGGGATGCTGAGTGAAAGGATTTTATTCCTAATCCCGCCCCGACCTTTCGCTTTTCCATTTTGCTTTCCGACCCCTCGGGTTTTGATGTGAGGAGACTTGTGGACAGCTGACCTTTGGGTCTCCCCACCCCTTTGTGCAACCCTCTTCTTGGAACTCTTGACATGTGATCTACAGTAGTGGGAAGCTTTAGATTCAGTTTGGGTAAGCTTTCTCTCCTCCCTTCTTTCCAGCTGCTACCTTCATCTTCTCTTCTTCTTCTCCATTACCATGGATGAAGCTCTAGAAGAGGGTTCTTGTTGAATCATTTGCATGTGTGTGTTCTTGGCTCGATTAGGTCATGGGGGAGAGCCTATATACTGTGGATGATGTTTGAAGAAGACCCAGCAAGAGAAGGAGGCCATTGAAGCTAAAGATCCACAGTCGAAGACGAAGAAGACGCTGTTTTTGGAGTTCAGCCGCGGGGGCGGGATCAAGCGCCTCGGGGGCGGATCTTAGCCAGCCGTGGGGACGGCATCAAGATTTCCAAGCGCCGCGGGGGCGGCTACTGGCGCCGCAGGGGCCGTGGCCTTCAGCATGCAGCCGCGCCTTTTGTTTCCGCGGCTGCGTTTCTTTAATAGTAGGCTCTTCTTCTCCCTTCTTCTTTGTTCCTTCCTTAGTTGTAAGGTTGTTTCATGTTAGTATCATGCCTAGGATGGACCTAGGGTAGTCGTGAATGCCACCTAGTGGTTGAGAACCTAGGAGCCCTTAAGGCTCGATGTATTTGATGGCTTAGAGTATGTTGAGCATGATGAACCTTCTAGGCTAGCTTGTTCCTTCTTGGCTGAGGTTATGTTCATGTGAGGTTATAAGCTGTTTTGAGTTGTTATCATGTGATGAGAGTGTGGTGAGTATCTTGGATCCTATGATGTATTTCCTAGCATGAGTGTTAGGTGATCTTGCTTAGATCACTAGAGTAAAGTCTAAGACTTCTTGAGCGTGAGCATATATTGATACATACCTTCTTGTGAGCAGGTTGTGGATTCCTTTCCAATGGAAGCTAGAGTGTAGTGAGTGAGTGTGGTGACAAGGTAAGTCTCCGGACTTACTTAGCTCGTATTCTTTGTATTAGCGTTGATGTGTGTTGGGTGGTGTGTGTTTATTATTTATTGTTTATAACAACTAAACCGGAAATAGGATTACCGATCTTTATATTGTTTGACCCAAGTGTATGATAACGGGCGGTGACATCACTGCCTAGCTCTTGTGAGAGCTAGGAGGTTCTCGGCGACTGGCCCGTGCTGATTAGACGGTCGGAGGCATCCGCACCGTTCCATTGCCGGAAGAAAGGACCGAGACGAGTTTCGGGAGATTCTCATGTCACAAAAGAAGTTGAATTATAACGGGATATGACTTAATAATAATAAAGATAATAAACCGGATTTATGTGCTTTTGAGTACGTTGTGTGACTATGATGATTTACATGTGTTTGTGCCTTTCCCATTAATTCTAATGCTTCAAATGTGAGCTAACGGTTTTATACCGAATGTTGTAGTTTGCCTTGCAGGTTAGGCATGCTCCGAGAGATCCATAAGGTGGGCAGCCGGGGTCCGTACATTTTAGGAAGGGTTTTGAGTTGGAGTTGTCTTGTGTTTTGTCTTTCGGTTATTACGTTTCATGTGCCGCTTGTTTGGCGTTTGGTTTGAGTTGTACCTCGGCAGAAGTTTGTTGTTGCATTCTTTTGGGTTTCTCATCTTTTGCATTAAAAATGATTTATGTTTTTGCCTTTATTTGTGCCATGTTGGAAAGGTCCGGTGAAATTGTTGTCAAGCTAAGGGTCGGAACCCATTGTGAGGTCTCGCCCGTAGCATCCCGATATTCTGCGGATTCGGGGTATTACATGGAAAATTTTGGGTAACCGATCAAGTGACAGTCAAGGTCATCCATCCGTCACTCGATTCAATGACATCTACGTGTGTGTTTTTTGACTAAATCTTAGTTTGATTCTTGAATCATATTTGTTGTTGGTATGTTAATGTATGCTGGTTTGAGATTGTTTTGATGTTTTCAGGTCTTGTAGTCTTCTAATGTATGTTGTTGTTTATAAATTTGTTCGTTAACGGAGGAGTAGACAAGTAACTTGTTTTTGTCTATTATTAGAGAAGGAGAGACGGACATGTTGTTTCACGATGGAAAAGGAGATATGAGTTTTTTTTTTTTCAAAGTTGTTTTAATTTATTTTTTTTGCACGACTATTTAAATTTGTTTTTTTACTTTCATTTCTTTTGCATTATTTTTTCCAAATAGATGCTAACATGTGTTAATGGATCCAAATGGATTGGGACAGTTTTTGTAAAACATTAAAACACAAGGGTGCCGCCACCAGTTTTGAATTTTTTTTGAGATTTCAATTTTTTCTTATTTTTACTAACATGCATGCAATCACTTTGTAAAATGTGAGTTGGGTAACTAGACTTTTTTTTGCCTAGTGGATCATTAGCCCCCTTGAATTTATTTTTGCCTAAAGGATGGTTTTTCACAAAACCGTCAATGAAACAGTTCCATGAATAAGAAGGAGGACTGTCTTCAAAAAGCAACGCATGAATTTTGATATGAATATCATGCCAAAAATAAAATTTTCCTATGGAACTTCTCGATCAACGGGCTCCTAATAAAGGAAAACTTGGAGAAACAAAAAGTAGCGGTTCCAATGCATTGTTCTCTTTGTCAACACCCGTATGAAAGTGCAAAACATCTTTTTTTTAAATGTTCCTTCACAGTTGATAATATTACTAACCCGAAAATTAAACACATCATGCAAACAACTAAAGTTTCATCTACTAACACAACTGATATTCTTCTTTCTCTTAGAGAAAAATTGGATGATAAACTCTTAACTGAGTTGGTAGTCAACCGGTGGAATCTTTGGTTCATAAGAAACCAATGTACCTTTAACAACAATAAGCCCTAAAATATAAACATAAACGTTCAAAACCAAATTCAAGCATGGTGCGAAGAAACGAAGGAGAAACAACAAAATCCAGCTAAAATAGAGAAAAAAAAAAGAAGACCAAAATACATCCTATGGGAAAAACCGGATACAGATTTCAAAAAACTCAACTTTGATGGATCTAAACTTAGCATTAGCAATTGTGCACTTGACTATATTTTGAGAGACCATGATGCCTCAACTACTACTCGTTATGGATAATGTGATAACACGTCTTCCTCCATGGGGGACAGTTTGAGTAATGCCTTTAAGTTGGATATCAAGAACCTTAAAATTGAGGGACTCATAAAAAAATATATATAGAAACCACCGTATAGTAAATAGAAAAAAAAACCATTGAACAGTTCGCAGCTTGAAGACTTATGAAAGTGACACGGTTTCTATTGACTTGGAAGTTTCTTGGAAGCCACTGCACACTGCTGACTGGGTCCCCTTGAGATAAAATGCTTTTCTCCTTTTGGGGATCATCAACGGTTCCAGTGGCGAGAAAGAGCAACGATGGAGCCAGGGGAAGAGGCACAAGCGCCAGTGAAGGGAGTAGTCATAATCTCCTTGCCACCACAGGATGACCCTTCTATGGGTAAAACTGTCACATTTTACACAATCACCGGCGGATCCCCTCACCAGATCCATGATCAACCCCAGCTCCAGCTGCCAATTCACCTTCCGCTGCAGAACCCCCAACACCCACTTCGAATTAGGGCTCGAATCGATAGGGCTGGAAAGAGGGTTTTGCTAGGGCTTGTAGGTTTTTCTCTCTTTGCCTTCGTTTTGCTGAATTCTTTCTCGCCACAGTCTCCTTTCAATCTGCGCGATTCAAATTTGGATGATGATGATCGTGATGATCCGACTACTTTCATCTTACCTTTGTACCCTAAATTGGGGTTCCAAGGTGATAAGTCAACGGGTGATGTTGAGCTTAAATTGGGGAGGTTTGTGTTGAAAGAAAATGGTGTGGGAATGGGTCCTTACAAAGTGAATAGATTGGTTTCTGAGTCTAAAGCTTCTGAGGCTGACTCTACTTCCATTCCTTTGCCTGTTAAGGGTAATGTTTATCCATATGGGTATGTCTTATTTCTTCCTTGATGTTTGTTTGTCATTCAAGGTTATTTGTTCACTAAAAAAACAATCATTTAACTTTTAGATTGCGGAGATTGAAAGGAAATGTTAGATGTATATACACTTCCTTATGAAATGTTAGATGGATATACACTTCCTTTGAACTAGCTGAGAGTCTGAGACGTAATCGTTTTAACTTTTCCCTTTTTATTGTTCCCTGTAGCAAAATATTGACACTAGTAAATATTTTAGGTTTTAAGTTTTAACTGATGAGCTCAGCAATGATTTCTGTGCCTATTCATCAACGCTGATGATGAGAATTTTCTCATTTATGTCCATATATTGCTACAGGAAGCACTATGTTGCCTACAATATGAAATTATGAATGTCTCACGTCTTCTTACTTTCCTTAAAGAAAGACAGTGTTCCTAAGTGTTCCTATGTCATCTATTCATTGCATCGTCGGTTAACCTCATTTGAAATAGGAATTATGTGATAGAACTGTAGAAGTCATGTCTAAATCTCTTTTTGAAATGAATAAATTAGAAATTTTGATGTTTTTCTCCTTGATATTGAATCTATTGATCTGTCCAAGACATTGTCTTCAAGGTTTATTTATTAACAGAACCTTTTCAGTTGTACAGGTTGTACTTCACACAACTTTATATTGGCAATCCTCCAAGATTATATTATCTAGATCTTGACACCGGCAGTGATTTAACATGGACTCAGTGTGATGCACCGTGCACCAGCTGTGCCAAGGTAAATTTTTTTGTCAAGCATAAACATATTACTTAATGTTCTTTGTTCGTTAATCTTACTGTTGATATGACATATGAGATTTAGGTAGGAAAATACTGTCTTTTTTGCTTTTTGAAAGATGTCATCTCTGATTAAACTGAATTTAATATGTGGTTGTTTTCTAGACAATACAAGTATTTTGCCTACAACCTTTCTGATTGTTAGTCAACTATCCCCTATCATGTGTGTAGGAAAGGATTTCTAGTTGTCTAGTGACGTTGAATAACGTGTATACGAAAGGATTTCTAGTGACACTGTAGTTAAGTTTTAGTATACTGCATCTACTTGTGCTCAAGGTGCTTACAATTTCTCTTTGACACTTCAGTAGATTTGGCGACTATCTAATCTTGTGGTTCCTTCTTTTCTCTGTAAACCTTTCAATTACTTGATCTTATAAATATTGAAGACTTTTGTATGTTCTTTAATGTGCTGTCGTCAAGCTAGAAAACCTTATGAATGAGAGAGTAACAAATAGATGCTAGATATTGACATTAAAATTTTTGTTGTATTTCTGTTCGGGCTTTGATAAGATAAACTCGTATGGAGTGGAGTTTGAACTTTGAGGGTAGGTATTAGGGACAAAATGTTCGGAAAAGAAATTGCAAAATATGAAAAACAAACATGAGACATTTTATTTCCCCCCTTCTCTCTCTTCCTGTGCTTATTTTATCTCAATCTCATTACATGTACGATCTAGAGTTCCCTTACAATCACCCAAAACCCAGTTTTCCTAGACTAAATTACAAATTTTGATACCTTCGCTCCCAATCTGAAGCCTATGTCGAAGCTGTCGAAGAAACTCAAGAAAATATGGTGGTGGCTGGTGGTGGTGGTAATGGTATAAGATATTGGGGGAGAATAGAGGGTGATGAAGATGAAGATAATGGTGGCTGATGAGTATTGGTTCGGAGAAGGCCAAAGTTGGCAATGCTGATGAAGAAGCTGGTGGCTGCTAAAGCAAGGTGTTTAGTGGTAGTATGTCAGGTAAATGGCAATGGTGGGAAGCATGGGTGAGGAGGAGACATTGACCACCTCCTGTGTAGGGTGATGGGTGGCTTACAACATTTTCCGGGTATAACTCCGAGGAAAAGATTCTCCTAATTTGGATCTTACATGGAGAAAAGTTCCCCCCCCCCTCTCACTCTATAGCAGTGAAAAACTTAGAATAATGAATATAAATATCTTACCTAAATATGTTGGCAAACAAAATAACTTTGCTTCTGTATCCTTGAAAATCTCATTTCATGGATTTTTGTTTGCAGAAAATGATTCTTGTAAAGATATATTTTGCTAATTTTCAACTAACGGTGATTGGGCTCAAAAAAGTGTGTTGAATTACGAGATGATGATTGGTTTACATCTGGATTTCTGCATGAAAACACTTCCATTCATCGATGTTTGTGTAGGGGCCCAATTCACTGTACAAACCAACGAAAGGCAAGATAGTTCCTCCCAGAGATTCATTGTGTATGGAGGTACAAAAAAACCTGAAGAGCCCGCATTGTGACACCTGCAAGCAGTGTGACTATGAGATAGAATATGCAGACCATAGCTCTTCAATGGGAGTTCTTGTCAGGGATGAGCTCAGTTTACCGAGTTCAAACGGCTCACTCAGCAAACTAAATGTTGTCTTTGGGTAAGTATTTGCCTTAGTTCTTTTTTGCCCCTTTTCTTTTTGAGTGACTCTACATTCCAAAGTAATGATTTTTACTTTTTTAATCATTAGGTGTGCATATGACCAGCAAGGATCACTTTTGAACTCATTGGTCAAGACTGATGGAATTCTTGGCCTTAGCCGGTCTGAAGTTAGTTTATCTGCTCAGCTTGCTAGTCGGGGGATTGTGAAAAATGTTTTTGGCCATTGTCTCACTTCCGATATTGCTGGTGGGGGCTATGCTTTCATAGGCGACGAGGCCGTACCATATTGGAATATGGCATGGGTTCCCATGGTTAATCATCTTTCTGTGTAAGTGATCGATGTTGATTGCATTTATTTTTCATACTTATATCTTTGAACAAGGCCATTATCCTTTCCCTTTATTCTAACGCCCCCAATACAAAAATTCTTCAGGTTCAGGTTTGAACAGCTGATTTTAGTCGTACATCTCTCTAGTCAATGGCTATACTTCATAGTGAACAGAAACACTTACATTTCAATTGAAAATTGAATGTGATATTTGCATCTACTGTAATACTCTTTAACTAGAAATTCATTTCATGTTCCATAGCATTCCCCCTCCCGGTTAAATGCCTACTGGAAGTCACATTTTTATGTAAATGGAATAACTAAATGCCATATATACATTCAAAGTGGTTCTTATCTGTTGAATTTGTTGGATAACCATGTGGAAGAGCCCTTTTTCAGAGGCAAAATTTGTTGATAGAACAAGAACGTTACCAATCATGATGGTACAACATTTTTGCAGCTTAGGCTTATTTTACTTTCTTGTCTACAGAAATTTCTACGAGGCAGAGGTTGTAAGAGTAAGTTATGGAAGCAAGAAAATCAGACTAGTTCAGTCTGGTAATTCTATGGGTCGAGTAGTATTTGATAGTGGCAGTTCATATACATACTTCCCGAAGCAGACCTATGCCGACCTTGTTCTCTCTGTATGTATCATTTTCATCCTAGTTAAATTGATTTCGCCTTATTGAGCGACAATACTGATCAAGAATTCATTATTGTAGGTTCAATATATGTTGGAGGGAGAACTTATCCAAGATGAATCAGATGCTACATTACCATTGTGCTGGAAAGTTGAATCATCGATCAGGTATGTTGTTTCTATAGTGTTGATATGGACTATGCATGCTACGATGACTATTACCCGTGTTACAGGATAGAATCAACCTTTTAGCAATACTAATACTTGCAAAGTGACAATCATCTATAAATGGTTTCAAGTAATGGTGCATTAGTTAAAGCAGAGGGTCCTTTGTTTTACGACTCCAGATGTTATAAGAAACTAATAAATATGGTTCAAATCTTAACTGGTTTTATATCTTGGATGATTCAATATGGACGGCGATGGAATCATCGATTGCAGGCTCTTGACATACCACATGAATAAAAGGACTAGTTTTCAGTGGTGACATTTTTTCACTACAGAATTGCAAATGAAAATCATGTAGTTGTCTATGCTGCTCGTTCTCGTGTAGTGACCTTCAGTCCTTCACTAAAAGTAAATAAAAAGCGTTCCTTTTTTTTTTAATTGTGCAGGTCTGTTGACGATGTTAAGCACTTCTTCAAACCACTGACCTTTCATTTTGGGAGCAAATGGTTTTTCGTATCAACAAAGTTCCAAATTCCTCCCGAAGGTTACTTGGTTATAAATGTATGTCACTCCTATCCTTGTGTTTTTCTGATAATTTCTATTACATATTTGGTATGTGATTGGGAAGGACCTTGTTTTAATAATCCAAAAGGAGAAACAAGTAGGTTTTTGAGAATTTTGTATATTCTTTTTACATGCAAATAGAATGCCCAAAACTGCAAGTTAAAAGAAGTCGTTGATAGGTTCTGATTATTTGCTTGTAGACTCTAATTTTATGTCCACAAAATTGTGTATGGATTATGGAAGAATTTATTTGCAACTTTTAATGATCACAGAATAAGGGAAATGTGTGCCTGGGCATCCTGGATGGGAGCGATGTCCATGATGGATCTACCATTATTCTCGGAGGTAGGTTTACGGTGTGCATTGATACTAGAATTTGATAACCTGTACCTACATCACATGGTTTATTTATCTTTTCCTTTTTTCTTCCAAATATTGATTTTTCATTAGCACATAATATTTTTGTAAAGCCATATCATTGGTTATCTTGTTATGGAGTATAGGGTAGCATTAGTCTATTATGTTAGTGTTTCATAATTTAGACTGGGTATCTGATAGAGCACAAATTGGGAAGTTAACACAGTCAGATTCACACACAAGAACCCTAGATCACAGTATGAACACACTTGCGCACGACTTAAGGAACCAAGGGAAGCAACTTCCCCGGTCTAAAAGCAAACCAGTCTATTAAATTACTATGTTCTGGATAAACCCAAGTTGCAGAACAATGATAATTATAGTACTCATAAGCTGTCAAACTTCTACCTCACAGTTAGGTGTTCATATCCTAACTGCCTAAATTCATAATCTGACCCTATTGGCCTTGTAACTGTTTCTTACTTTTTGTTTGGATTCTTCCTTGTATAGACAATGAGCCCTTCCTGATTCCAAGTGCTAACAGTACCCATGTATCATCCAGTACTAATATTCATTATGTGACACTGTAGTGTCATTATTACATGGATGAAGACTCAGCTGTCAATGATTGATTTTCGATTTTGCAGATGTTTCATTTCGTGGAAAGTTAGTTGTTTATGACAACGAGAACCAAAAGATTGGGTGGACAGATTCAAATTGCAAGAGGCCTAAAAGTTTTAAGAGTCTGCCATATAATGCTGGAGTGGACCTTTCCATTTGACATCAGGTAACTCTTTAACTCTTCATGAGTGACTTCAAATTGCTTTAGATGCCTTTAATGCCCATATATGTTTTTTCTTCCTTTTTTTCCCCCAATTGATAGGAATTCTTAATGTAGCAAATTTCAACTGGGAATATTATTAATAATTCTGTCCTGCTATTTTGAGCCACACATTGGATAGTAGCTACTATAATAAAATTAGAGACGAACGAACTTTCTCACTGTAACCCCAAATCAACTGGCTTGAAATAACAAACTAAAAATAACCCATATTTAGGGCAAATAAACCTGGATTAATACCGAAAGTATTTGTGTTGTTTGTGTAATCTTGCAGCTTAGTCATCAAATGTGTAATTAACTTGGACTTGAAGGCCATTTGATACGCATTTTTCGGAAGCTTTGAAATGTAAACATTAGTTATTGAAGGGATTTTGACGCAAAACACATGCTTCATTTGAATACATAAATATTGTCATACATCATACCAGTTAGAGTTGAATTCTATGTAGTGTCTTGTTGGAATGTTCATTTTGGATTATGCAGAGAGCTGAACTAGTGATTTTTTTACTTTGTTGACGCCGGTGACTGTTGCTTTGATGACTGATCTGAATAATGCAGTTCTGGAGAAGATCCCCCGAATATTGGAAGGAAGTTGATTACTTGTAGACTTGTAGTTGTAGATGAGTACGCACCATTGCTAATGTAAACGATAATAACTCCTGTACACCCAAAATTTACATTCCTGTAAGATAAATTATCCTGTAAGCTTTGCCCCTGTCCTCTTTTTGTGAATTCCTTGTACAGTTACGAAGACTATATTGATAATAAATAGACTTCAGTTGGTTGACCTACTTGGGGTATGTTTTTTTTCCTGTTTGTGTTATATGTCATTCCAGAAGTTTGTGCTATATGAACTTACAGATGCATACAAGTGTTAAGATTCTGTGTCAAAAAGCTTCATAGAGAAATGAAGAGAAGAATTGTACAATAAACTATTGTACAGTCAAAACGGTAAAACCGCGTTGATCTGTGTATGAACAGCGGATCATGGAAAATCTTATTATAAACTGGGCATGAAACCATGACGAATTGCAAGGAATGTACAAGAAAAATCCTCAATAAACACAGAAAATTGAAAGCAGATATACTACAAACTAACGCAATCATACTCGTTGAAGCTCAAATTTGCCCGAGTCAAGATTTATGCAATATACGATGAAAAGGAGTATTTAACATATATTTGGTATCCATATAAAATCAAAGCACGATGCGCACATTCAGATCCAAGATTGCATCTGAACGTCCCTTTCCTTGCATCACAAACGCAACTCAATTATGTATATATAAACACGTTCAGAAAAACAAGCCCAAGAAAACCATAACACACTACAATACAAAACTAAGCATGGAGATGAAGATCCCCAACGTGGAGATAAGTCACGGTCGTCACATGCCATTGATAGGCTTCGGAACTGCAGGAAGCTTGGATGCGAGCGCAACCAAGGCCGCGGTGCTGGATGCTATCAAAGTCGGGTACAGACATTTCGACACTGCTTTCTCGTACTTCTCCGAGAAGGCTCTAGGTGAGGCAGTGGCTGAGGCGCTGCAAAACGGCCTGATTAAGTCACGTGATGAGCTCTTTATCACCACAAAGCTCTGGTGCACGTTCGCCGACCGCCATCTCGTTGTCCCTGCAATCAAGATGAGCCTCGAGTAAGCAAGCGATCAATCATTACATCGTAACATGGATTTTTAAGAAATTAAACCTCCTAACTAAGTACGTGTTTCTTTGAAGGAACCTTAAAATGGATTACGTGGATTTGTATTTGGTGCACTTCCCAGTGAAGCTAAGCCCAGAAGCACGTATTTCTCCTTTTCCAGAAGATTCAGTTCAACGCTTAGACATAAAATCAGTGTGGGAAGGGATGGAAGAAAGTCAACACCTTGGTCTGACCAAATCCATTGGTGTCAGCAACTTCTCTATACAGAAGCTTCAACAAACCCTTCTCTTTGCCAAAATTCCTCCTGCTGTCAACCAGGTGATTATATTTAACCATGTGTTATATATATATACATAACCCCTAATTACCAGTAAATATTAATAATGTTGAATGTATATAGGTAGAGATGAACCCAATGTGGCAGCAAAAGGAGTTGAGAGAATACTGCAACCAAAAGGGAATACATGTCACTGCATACTCTGTGTTGGGCGCAAACAACACCAAATGGGGCGACAATCGAATCCTCGCCTCCGACGTTCTTCAGGAAGTGGCTGGAGCCAACGCCAAAAGCGTAGCTCAGGTAGCTCTAAGGTGGGTATATGAGCAAGGGGTAAGCTTGGTGGTGAAGAGCTTCAGCAAGGAGAGAATGGAGGAAAATCTGCAAATATTTGATTTTGCATTGACTGAGGAAGATGAGCAAAATGTATTACAACTTCCTCAAAGAAAAGGTGTGTTGCTGTCTCAAATAATGGGTCCTCATCAAATTCTGCTGGAAATTGACCAAGACTTGTAACTCCTACAAGTAATGCTTGAAAGACAAGACAAAATAAGTAACTTGTATTACAAATAGTATAATTATGTTCGTCGTTATGTATGGTTTACATATTGTGATGCAAATTTTACAATTTGTGTTTGGGTGAAGTTGATTCATAATAGCAACCTTATGTTGAAAGTATGGTGTTGTTGTACACAATTTATCATGTATCATTAATGAAAAATATTAAACTACATTTTAAGAAGGAAAGGTTGCACTTTACAGTTTGAGCCCCAAAGTGGATGGTAGCTACTTTGATAATCATCTTCTCACTGTGGGCTCATTATGCTTTGCATTTGCATGTAGCAGTAAAGTACCACAGTTACATTCTTGATGTGCATCTACTTATGATTTTCAGAGTAACCTCAATTAGGCTAATTGCAAACTGATTACAAATGAAAATATAGTACTCTTTTCATATATGAATTTACACATATACAAGTTTATAAGATTTTGTGCCAAAGCTTCACACAAAACTGAAGAGAAGGAAAGGTTGCACTTTACAGTTTCAAAGGAACTATTATGTTAGAAGATACTACTATCATATAATATACTGTATATGCAGCTTCTCAGCTTTATTTTCTCGCTTGGTACGCTGGTTCTGCTCAATAATCGCACACACCTACTATGTTGTGTCAAATCTAGCAATCTGCACCCCAATTCTCCAAAAGATTTCAAACTGAACAAGTAATTTATTCAGATTATGAAACCCCTGTGGCTCAACGAGCCTAACGAACTGGCCTTCTCTTCAGATGGACCAAAAATGATAGCTGCCTTAGAAGCACCGAAATCTACGTGATTTGGCATGAGTTCCGTCTGATTCAACGTCCAAAGATGCGTCATTTGGCTCCTTGTAGTTTGATTCTTCACTTAGATCATGGAAAGAATCCACAAGGAATCCAAGTCTCATTATGAACTCTACTAGAAGAAACGAGAATGCACCCATGGATGTCAGATCTGATCTTTCTTCTCCCATTGTGAACATATCTCGGGCTTGTGTTGCACGGACAATCAAATCAGATCCTTGATTGACTTTGATGTGTAGTATCTCCGCAGCTGTCATTGCGTCGTGCAGAATCTCTATTGAATCTAGCTTCTCCCTTCTTTTGATTTTCTCAGCAACCTCCCGTAAGACTTTAGTAGCTTCATTGCTTACCCTTCTAAGATCCTCAGAGTAATTCTGTTTTATTGTTGATGAAGCCTAAAACGAGGACAATAAGAAGACTTAGGAGGAGTTTGGCATACTACATTTCAGTAAACTTAGAATATGTATGCAAACCTGAAGATCTGCCATAGCACAGGCGTGCAAAGACATAATCATAAGAGCACAATGCCTCAATGCACCACTTAATCTGCCATAACTCTTCCACGGATACTTCAGCATTCTGTAACGCCAAAATGCTGGTTCCCAGATAGCGCCACTTACCTACTCGGCCATGCAACATATATAAGGAACATGCTCAACAACTTTCATGTAATACACGCAATAGACAAATGCTATATATGTTTTACCAAATTCTCTTCTTGGTTAGCAGATTCTAATACTGATCTGTAACCACTGTAAAGTGGATCATCGAACATTTGGTAAGTGAGAATCTCATAAGGAATCCTTTCGTAACCATCATGATTCAGATACCCTTCAACACAACCTACAAAGTAAGTCTGTAAGAATGAGTTATTCATGTAGAAGATAGTGAAATCAGCATGGTGTAGAAATAAACCTTCCAAAGAATCTGCAATTTTAAGGATGTTTTTCAACACCAATTCGCGCAGAGAATCACCAGCCCAAGAAGGGAAAATGCAGGTGTTTACCACCAAACAAACACCAGCACTCACTGCCATAACTAGAAATACAGTTAAAGCTAAATGGATTGATTCTCCAGAATTGTATCCAGACACGATGATGGTACAATACACCAGTAAGAACACCTTGATCCCGAGTACATGAGGCTTCACTGACGGGTAAAGCTTCAAGTATGCTGCATAAAATCCTATCGCCAAAAACCAACATAAATCAAAGGTAACAGTCAATAATACTGGCGCCAGATTTAGGGCTTGTTTCGATGCATAATGCAAGTTCAATACCACATGCCTTATGGCAGTAAAATTGCAGGTTAGATGCCTTCCACTATAATGTAGTTTTGACAAAGCAATACATGTTCTAAGTTAAGCATAATTTTAATTCCATAATTCGATACAACATAGTACATTATAATGCATGACATCCAAACAAGCCCTTTTTATTAGACAGAGTGTTGATAGTATAAGCTGGCACCTGCTATTGTGATGGCAATGGCAGCAGAAACCTTTTCCCATCCACCGGTCATACTACACAAAGCCGCCATGGACAATCCAATCCCTCCACCCAAAAATGCTGCTACCATGCGATGAAATCCTTTGTGTAGAGTCTCTCCTACAATAATATGTATTAAAAGGATTACTATTGTGCACAATACTAAGCGTTTTGATTAAAACTGCAATGATCCATAAATGAACAATGGAAAATCCGATGACAAGGTAAGCTTAAAATCATGATAAATTGCAAGGGATGTAGAGTAGATGAAAATTCCTCAATAAGCACAGAGGATCGAAAGCAGAGATACTACAGATAAAGATAATTGATACGAGTAGGCATTAAATTAAAGGTTTGGTTACATTTAAACACAGTCAATCATACCCATTCATATCAAAGAACAGGAGTTCATTATTGAAAATCGATGAATTTTCAAAGAAATAAAAAGCATCAGTCAGTCAAGAAGTAGATAAATTCGAACTTTAAGCAGATAAAGGAGAGACTCACGATCAAGCAGTACTTAATTCATACCAATTACCTAATAAACCCTAAATTTCACAATACCTACACTGAATTCGAACATGACGACGACAGTAAGCAGAGCCCAAACGGAGTAGAATCCGATCTCTGTAAAAGGTTGTTTGATCATTATAAGAACAGAGACAATCATCAAAGCGATCGCCATTTTGAAGGCGAACGCGATCTTCCGAGGATCCAGCTTCCCCATTTCGACCAATTTCCCCCCAAATTCGATCAACCTATTCCACGAATACGACGCTTTTCGGCGAAGATTTCGAGATGAGAAGCAGCAACCGGGATCTTCATTGGGGTGGGGAAGGCCTATCTCAGAGTACCAGGTTGAAGAGAGCAATCTTTCGCCCGCCATAGAAAGGGATGTATAGGTCATGAGCAGAGGAGGGAAGGGGGTTTCTAGAAGAGAGAGTTGAAAAGATATTTATAGAGATAGATGGCGGGAAAGAGAGACTAGTTCGTTATCGTGAGGGTCACGTACTTTGAAGGAATAGTTTTATATATTAAAATAAATAAAATATTAGTTTATTATGACTTGGCTGTGAATAGGATGACCCTCCTCCTGCATAATGATTAATGCCCTTTGCATTTGCAAACAGTTATTTTATTTCTTGGGTCGACGTATCAAAATTAAACTTGAACGTTTTTTTGTATTTATCAAAGAATGTGATTCTTATCAAATAAATAAAATTAATCCCAAGTTTGAATCTAAATGTCAATATATATATATATATATATATATATATATATATATATATATATATATATATATATATATATATATATATATATATCATGTAAGTTTGTTTGTAAGTAGGTAACTGGATCTAGAGGTGTCAAACGGGCGGGTCGGTCGAGTTCGGGTCGGGTTAAGTTTATTTCGGGTCACTTTGAGCCGGGTCAAATTTGTCTATAATGTCATGTCGGGTTTATTCGGGTTGGGTCGGGTTAAGTCGGGTGCCCTTGTACAACTGATAATCGGGTTCTCGGACAATCTTGGGTTGTTTCAATCGGTTATCGGGCTAATTCGGGTCGGGCTCATATCGGGTCGGGATCATTTGTACAATTGAAATTCGGGTTCATGGTCTATTTCGGGTCGGGTTGCTTCTATTGTCGGGTTATTTTGGGTCTGCCTAGTTTATGTACCAGGTAAATCCGAGTTGAATTACTTTGGGTATAATCACGTTCAATTGTTTTCGGGTCGACAATTTTCGGATTTCATTTTTTTGGGTTGGCCTAATTTTTCTATATATTCTAGTTTTATAATTTTAATAGTTTAATAATAAATAGTAAAAAAAAAAAAATTAAATTGATAGAATTTTATTTATTTTTATAAATATCTTTTATGAACATTATTTTTTATTTTTGAAATTATTTATCAAATTTCTCATTGAAAACTTTATTTATTTATCAGATAACATTAATATCCTTTCACTTAATTTAAAGTCAACATTAATGTATTAAATTTCACCTAACAATAGATATGATAACTTGGTAAGTAAGGATGAGATGTTAGATGTGCATTAGAAACCTTTTAGTGTGACTATCAATACATGTTGTTGGTTTTTATGACTATATCTTTAATCTTTAATCCATTAAACCTTCAAAGTAACGAGTATTGATAGTAAAATAATATATAGTTTCATTCGGTGGTGGAGCCAAAAAGTTTTCATTGGAGGCACAATTTTTTATATATATGATAGGTCGCATATTAAGTTTGAAATTAAACAATAAAATCTATATATTAAATAAATAAAAAAAGTTTACTTAAGTTTTGTACTATAAAGTACAACTTTTAATATATTTTTTTTACTTAGATGAAATTTAACTTTATTTTATATATTTAGTTTGTTTTATAGATATATTGTCAAATAAATTAGATAGTAGTTGATGAATTATTTTAATAAAAATTATATTAATTTTATTGTATTAGTTAAGAGTTAATGAATGATAAATATCACTTAATCTCCATCTAAATATATTGTAATATGTTTAAATAAATGCATAAAATAAAAAGAACTTTTTGCTACTCTCGAAACTCGAACATATAACTTCAAGCACCT
Source organism: Fagopyrum homotropicum (assembly GCA_033239125.1). Classification (NCBI taxonomy): domain Eukaryota; kingdom Viridiplantae; phylum Streptophyta; class Magnoliopsida; order Caryophyllales; family Polygonaceae; genus Fagopyrum; species Fagopyrum homotropicum. The sequence continues at coordinate 146,539,854 of BSWB01000002.1, forward strand.
CATTCCCTCCCTCTACCAAATGAGCTAATAGAACAATATGTATCACATTCCGCTTTAAGGAGGGTTTTTTCCTTCTTTTTTTCCTTCCTAAGGCAAAACAACGTCGCAAACAGGGGCACCGTACCCCCCGTTACCCCCTAGATCCGCCGCTGGTTTCATTTAAATGTATAGTTACACTGGTTTCATTTAAATGTATAGTTATAATTGGATATTTTTACTATTTTCCTTCGCTTCTTGTTTTCAAGTCCCTCAAATCATCGATAAGCTCCGCCGCTTAAGGCCACAGTGACGAGTTTTGGTCATTTTTCCGCCGTCGTTCAGACCAAATCCTTCTTCAATTTCTTCCTCGCCTTCTCTCCAAATACGATTTTGATCCTCCAATCATAAAACACAACACAAAAGGAGTAAAGAAATTGATTGACCCTAAACCCATACATATTCGAATAAAATAGATTTAAAAATTAATATATTAAATTTCACCTAACAATAGAAATGATAACTTGATAAGTAAGGATGAGATATCAAATGTGCAATAAAAACATTTTAGTGTGACTATCAATACGTGCAGTTGATTTTTATGACAATATATTTAATATTTAACCCATTAAACCTTAAAAGTAACGAGTATTGATAGTAAAAAATTTTTTAATATTTATAACTACAACTATATAAGCATTTAATTGCAAAATTAATATATCATAACTACAAATATACAAGCCTAAATTAAATAATGAAATTACATAGTGAATTTTTTTTTTTAATTTCAATCCTAAAACATTACAAAATATCAAATTAATAATATCATAAACTAAATAAGTGAAAATTTTGACACTAGAATAATGAAAGTATAACCTATTTGAAAAGTACATGAGAACATATATAATAAAAAAATAGGGTTCACAAAAGTTTGCCATGAAAGCATTCAAATTTTAAAGAATAATGACATACTTTTTGGGTAAGTAAAAAGAAGACTAACACCTGAAATTAAAAAAATCTACTTTGTTTGAGATTAGGTTTTTAAAAAATTAAAAAATGGAACCAACTAATTTGTAAAATAATTTAGAAAAGTAACAAATATAAATGTATAAGAAACTTTGTTGATATATGTGAAATTTTAAAAGTTTGATTTGAACGAAAATATATATTAGATAATATCATATTTTAAATTTGTAAATCTTTTAGTTAATAAAAATCTAGTTTGTTTTCGAATAAAATTTTAAAAATAATTAAAAAACAGACTAACTAATAATTATAGAAATTAAAAAAACTAAAATAATGATAAAAAAGTTTATGAATAGGAATTTAAAAAATGTAACAATTATAATTTTTCAAAATTATTAAATATACAAAATCATTTAATTGAGAGAAAAAATCCAGCTATTTTCAAATCAATTTTTAAAATTTATTAAAACCAAAAAGTCAAAACCATAACAAAATTGAGAAAATTGGTGTAGAAGGGCCCTTTTTGTATCCATGATACAAAATAGGCCCCTCTATTTTTCTTCCAAAAAATAAAGCTAAAAGAAATTATAAATCATGTATAATAAAATAGTTAGTTAAGGGCAAATTAGTAATGTAGCATAATAACTACCTAAAAGTTAAAGATATATTAAATTAAAAAAAAAGGCAACAGCATTATACACCAATTTGTTAAAATATATTAAATCCATAAAAAAAGGCAACAACATGATACGGTATCTTCGCAACCTCCATCTTCAACGGAACCTCCATTGGATCATGATATTCTCCATTCGCAACCTCCATCTTCAACGGAACCTCCATTGGAATGTGAGATTCTCCATTCGCATCCTCCATCTTCAAATCGTGAACTTCGACCGTCTTCAACCTCTTGTTTGATATATTCTTTGTGTAACAACAATCAATCCTTGTAAGTATTCCAAATTCTCTCAACAATATACCATTTTAATGGCTTTGATTTTGGTCCAAACCGAAAATAGTTGATGAACGTTTTCCCTAAAATCCATACTCAAAACCGCCATTGTTGATCTTTAACTACATGGCCTTAATTTTGAAATTATTCATTTCTGTGAAATTTATGTATTCGAATCAACAGTGATGAAAGATGATGTACATAATTTTAAGCAGATACATAAAAATCAACGCCACATAAATTTAACAACTACATAATATTAGCAGATACATAAATTATGTTCGTCACCTTCGTCATTACTGACACATAAATTTAACAACTACATAATATTAGCAGATACATAAATTATGTTCGTCACCTTCATCATTACTGACACTCAGCACATAAAAATCAACGCCACATAAACTTAACAACTACATAATATTTAGCAGATACATAAATTATGTTCGTCACCTTCGTCATTACTGACACATAAATTTAACAACTACATAATATTAGCAGATACATAAATTATGTTCGTCACCTTCATCATTACTGACACTCAGCACATAAAATTAACGCCACATAAATTTAACAACTACATAATATTTATCAGATACATAAATTATGTTCGTCACCTTCGTCATTACTGACACATAAATTTAACAACTACATAATAGTTATCAGATACATAAATTATGTTCGTCACCTTCGTCATTACTGACACATAAATTTAACAACTACATAATATTAGCAGATACATAAATTATGTTCGTCACCTTCATCATTACTGAGATACATAATTTATGTATCTGCTAATATTATGTAGTTGTTAAATTTATGTAGGGGACCACGTTTACAAGGAAAATATATTTGTTATCCTAACAACATCCAAATTTGTAGGGGACCACATTAAATAACCATATTTATTTAAAAAATTGCCACATCATATTTTTATTTAAAAAATTGATATATATAAGAAATATATGTAGGGGACCACGTTTACAAGGAAAATATATTTGCTATCCTAACAACATCCTCATTTGTAGGGGACCACATTAAATAACTATATTTATTTAAAAAATTGCCACATCATATTTTTTATTTCCATCAAGGGTATCAATTTATTTGGGAATTAATCTTTATCATAAAATTACTAGGGGCCTACTTTATCTACATTTTTACAAAAGAGACTAGTTAATCTACATTAAAACATAATTAGCCTACTTCCCCTTTTATCTCAACAAAATTTTGATTAGCCTTCACCAAAATATTAAAATTTAAATAAAAGTTTAATTATAAGTTCCATTGATACTATTACTAAACTATTGAATTGGTTATATGATATTAAAAACTAACTAATTAAAACAAAAAACTAATTTAGAAAAAAACTACTGACTTTATTTTTTTTTGCAAGATGTTTATTGTTTTTTGTCCAATAAAAACAAACAAATTCTTTTAATCATTAGGGCATAAGGTATGTTAAGCATAATTTTATTTACTTTTTTAGAACATCTTCACCCAAATTTTGATTATAGCGAGACTCTAGGTAACAAAAAAAATAGTTTTGGTTAAATGATTTATATTGATAAATAAAATTTTTGACTAACGTTAAATTTAAAAAGGACACGTGACAATAACGTGACAATAAGTGCTTCCGCTTTAATATATATATGAAACTAAAGTTGATGGGTTTCAAACAATGCCCAAATAAAATACAATGTTCACACGCAAATTTAATCACTGAGGTACTCGGGTTTTATGTTACAATTCACAAAAGTAAAAATATTTTATATAAGGAAAAAGTTGAACGGAGGCCCTCTAAATTCGAGGTCTTGTTTATCATCTACGTCATTCTGTTTTGAGTTAACTTACTACTAGTTTTGGGTTGGGTTATATTGGGTCGGGTCATTACGGTTCACAGATCATGTCGGGTCAACGACTTTCGGGTTTCGGTCATTTTGGGCCGGATTATTTCGGGAATCGGATCATTTCGGGTCGGGTTCTTTCGGTTTCGGGCGTCGTCGGGCTAGTTCATTCGGGTGTAATCGGGTTACGGTCACTTTCGTGTTTGGGTTATTTTTGGTTTCGGGTTCAATCGGTTAACACCGGGTCGGTCTCATATGCATATTTGTTTTACTTTTAACGGGTGTCGTTCGGGTCGGGCGGATCGGGCGGGTTTCACGGGTCGGGCCAGATTTTGACAGCTCTAACTGGATCCAAGGCTTGGTTTAACATGTAACATGTGTACGGGAGTTGGTTATTTTCTATTGGAATAATAAAAATATTTAAGAAAAAATTAGCTGATGTAGACTCTTTTAGTGCTTTTAAGATATTGTGTTGCCATTTTTTTATCGTAATTGGAATCTAATTACGAGTTTCTGGTATGAGTTTCTTATATGATTTCCGGTTGAGTTTCTGGTATGGTTTGGTATTGAGTTCTGGTATAGTATCTGATTGAGTTTTTGGTATGATTTCTAATTGAGTTTCTGATATGGTTTTGATTGGGTTTTTGGTATGATTTTTGGTTGAGTTTCTAGTATGGTTTTTTGTTGAGTTTCGGTAATGTTTCTGGTTGAGTTTCTGGTATGGTTTCTTGTTGAGTTTTTAGTATGAGTTTTTAGTATGGTTTTTGGTTGAGTTTCTAATATGATTTTTTGTTGAGTTTCTGGTTGGTTTCATGTTTTCCTGCAGCACAAATGAAAACTGATAAACATCATGCATAATTATAACTCAATAAGGAACCTAACCATAGCAGCAAAACATCAAATTTAGGTTAGGAATACCATTTTTTGTGGCAAACCAAATTTCAGGCTAAACCTACCCCAATTGATGCACTCAAATCAATAAAACACAATATAAGCAAGCTGCAACCTAAATGAATTTGAATCACAAATGTAGAAAATCGAATCGGAGAAGACGAAAAAGCAACACAAATACACATACTACATCATGTGGTTGTACGGAAGGAGAAAGAGAGAAGAACGGGAATTTAAAATAAAGAGATTGAGGATTGAGAAGCACAAACCTTGATATGATTGTTAGATGTTTGACTTAGGTATGCTCACGGGTCGGACCCGCCGGGTCAAGGGTCCGGGAAGGGTGACCCGGATCCGTATAAATCGCCAACTCGCCGGGTCACGGGTCGGCGGGTTGGCCAACTCAAATTAAAAATAATAATAAAAACAATTGGACTTGAACTTAAAAAAAAAAGAAGAGAATTGTGCATGAAATTAAAAAAAAAACGGAAGAATTGGGCTTGAACCGGAATCCCGGTTGCCTACGTATCCTCTCGGGAGGAGGAATCAAAGCCCACGTAGTTCTCTTACCTTTGTTTATATCCCCAATTGACCCTTACCTTAGTCGTCGAACTCTCCCGCCGATACATCCGATGACGTTTGTTGTCGCTCGTCATCATCTTCGTCACCTTCCTCCGCCGAGAGGTTTTTTTTTGTGTTCGCATTTCCGCTTTCCTCCAATCGGCTAGTAGGAATTGTGGCTCTAACGTCTCGGGCAACATGTTTGATCTCGTCGGATTGAGCACCTTTCCGCTCCGGCTAAAGGTTTGCTCAACCGCTACCGTTGAGGCGGGAACAACGAGAATTTGTGCCGCGATCCTTGAGAGGGTAGGGAACCTCATTCTCTCCGGTCGGCTCCACCATTCTAATATGTTGAAATCCTCTTCTTCTTCATCATTGGCAAACTCAAAAGAAATGGTTAGATATTCTCGGAACTCGACGTGGTTTTTGCCCTTTTCGGGCCAAACAAATCTCTATCAATTGATTTAAATTTAGATGAAGTTGAAGATGAAGGACAAGGAGGGGGTTGAGAAGATTGACCTTGATCGGATATACGATATTGAACAAATAATTCATCAAATAATTTTCTAACTCTAGCAATTATGTAGAAACATGACAATCGAGATTTTGTTTTAAATCTAAAAGATCATAATAACTTTCTAAAAATTGTTTTAAACCATCCATTTTACGTTTAGGATCTATCACAAATGAAACAAGAAAAATATCGGGAATAGTTGTATAATAATCTAACCATTTAGTTCGCATTGTATAAATAGCTTGTAAAATATTACCAATTAAAAGACCTTGTTGAAGTGCAAATGCAATATTAATTGCTACGTAACAAAATATGTTTGAAGTTGGTGTATAAACATAACTAAAAGTATTAGTAGCATCATAAAAATTTTTAAAAACCTCCATTACATCTCTTGCTAAAACCCAAGATTCACCGAAAATAAAATCACCGTCAATATGTTGTGCGGCAAAACCACTTAAAAGATCTCGATATTCATATGATTCGGAAATCATTTTGTAAGTAGAGTTCCATCTTGTACAAACATCTATTGGAAATGTTTTAGGATAAACGTCATTTTGTTTACAATATGCATACCATTTAGTACGTATACTTTTTTTAGACCAAAGTTCATTAAGAATTTTTCGAATAGGTTGTACTAAATCTCCAACGTATGCTAAACCTTCTTGAACACACAAGTTTAAAATATGAGCGGCACACCTAATGTGAAAAAATTTACCTCCAATCGTCGGCTTACAATAGTTGGTTAAATCTCTAATGGAAGCCGTGTTAGCGGAGACGTTGTCAAAACCGATTGAAAAAACTAGTGAAAGTAATCTATATTCTTCCAAAACATTTGCAATCAAACGGCCAATGTTTTGGGCAGTGTATTGTTCGTTGAAAACTCGTAATGCTAAAACTCTTTTTGTTTAAAATCCAAAATTTATCAACAAAATGACAAGTAATACCCATATATGAATTTTTTCGAAAACCGTCGGTCCAAATATCACTACAAATAGAAACTTGAATATCACCGTTTTTCATAAAATATTTAATCAATTCTTCTTTACGAATTTTATATTTATGCATCATTTTTCTTTTAGCGGTTTGGCGAGAAATCGGTTTATATGCGGGTTGAGCATGATTTTGCATCCAATCATTAAAACCAATATTTTGCGCAAAACAAAATGCCAAAGAATCTATGGCTAATATTTCCGAAAATGCATCCATAGACGAAGCATGATCATATGTAAATAAAGAAGGAGGGTGGTTAGAGGTAGATGTGTACCCGGTTAGTTGTGTTTGCCCTCGTGCCAATCCCATTTTTTCGGGATGCTTGTTCCGAATATGCCTCTTGTAGTTCCTGTAGTCTTCTCCCTTTTTGTACTTGTATTGTGCCGAACAAAAATTGCATTTGGCATAGTAAATCCCGTTGGCATCGGGAGCACCTTTTGTGAACCAAAATCGGAAGACCGCCACCGATAGTTGAGTGTTGTTCAACGGCTCCTCCGGCTCCGGAAATTGGGTCTCGGATTCTTGGGTGTTGAGGAAAGTAGGTGATTCCATGTTGATATCCTCCTCCTCGTGGATCTTGTGATCTTCACTTAAGCCCCGCCTTAAATCCGAACCGGTTGGAGTACCGCTAACGGAATGACGTCCTCGGCTAACACCTTCGCCGGATGAAGGACCGCTAACGGAACGTCTTCCTCGGCTAGCCATTTTTTTGAATAATAGAATGTAGTAGTAAGAGTGTAAAATGAATAATTACTAACAAAATAAGAGAATGGGAATATGAGATTAGGAGAGTAATTGAATGTAAGAGTTGGAAATTATGGAGAGATTGAGAGAGAGTGAATAGATGATTGAATGAGAATTGGTATGAGTTGAAATGAATTGAGTTTGGGGTATTTATAAAAATATTTTTGGGTTAGATATATTATAGTTTATTATTGTTAAATTGAGTTTGGGGTATTTATAAAAAAAAATTTTATAATTGAGTTTGGGAAATTATGGAGAGATTGACCGTTACCCGGGTCGACGGGTAAGGATCTCATGACCCTTACCCGTACCCGCGACCCGGGGGAGCCCGGACCCGTGGTAACCTGGACCCGCCGGGTCAGAATCCGCCGGGTCACAGGTGACCCGTGACCCGTGGACATGCTTAGTTTGAGTATGCAGCTAGTAGAGCGAGATGGTGGAGCAGCCGCCGTTGGAGGACGCGAGAGGAGGCTGAATGGTCCAAGCACAAGAGTTGTGGATCGAGGACACCAGGGAACTACATATCGAAGAACAAAGAAAGTTGAAGCACATGAGTTGTGAATCGAAGAACATGAGAAGGTCCAAGCACAAGAGTTGTGAATCGAAGAATCGAAGAACTGGAGAAGAATGAGACCGGAATGAAGTTCAAAAGAAGAGTGCAAAAGATCGAAGTGAAGAACAAAATAAAATAAAACCGCCAATCCGAGAAGCGGAGAAGGAAGAGAGTTGCAGTCTCACTGTCTGACTCGGCTGAAATGCGTTTATGAATAATAAAAAAAATTTAGGGGTATATTTACTAAATGCGTTTATGCTATTGATGCTCTTAATAAACTAAATATAGTAAAAGGCATAGTTAGTGAATTTAACCATTTGGAAATTGTGTTTAAGTTCAAAAATTGCCGATGATTACTAAAATTTTGATATACACTTTTGTATTTTTTAAAATGTGTTTTAAGTTTAAATATTTATTTGATAATTATATGTGTAAATTATGATAGTACCTTAATCTCTCGGATACATATTTTGGTTTTCGATCATATGAGGATAACATCCTTGTGAAATTTTTGAACACGCCGAAACGTCAAATCACGATGATCAACCGCACGACACTCTACATGTTTTTTTATGTACCTTAATCTCCCGGATACATATTCTGGTGTGCAACTTAATCCTAAACTGTAGAATTAAAATGATAAAATAATATAACATTTTATCTTGAGATCATAATCTAAATGTTGGTAAGATATAACTATTTTATCTCACACTAGTTTGTACTACAAGTCTCGATCGTACTTGAACGAACGAAACTTAATATATACCGGTTATACCTTTACTTTGACAAATTTGTACACACATATATATATATATATATATATATATATATATATATATATATATATATATATATGTAAAAGAATGGAGTTTTTTTCCCTCGTATTTGTTGTTTATATGTTAAACAAAGTAACATTTTTATATTTTATGGTCAAATTTCATATTTATTATCAAAGTTAATACTTTTTTTGTCATATTCTTTAAACTTAAACGGGGACGATTATAAAGACGGAGAATTTTACGGGAAAACCCATAAATTTTCAAATGGAGAAAATTATACAGCGGCATGGATTCTTTGATGGAGATGAATATCCAACGGGGAAGGGTACGTGGAAAATTTTCAATACCCGGAAGATGACGGGGAGGAGGGGCATTATATTAGGGGGATGTGAATGTATAGGGTACTCCCCGTCCCAAACCCGACCCATTAACACCCTAATTGTCTAGGTTGGTTCAGGGTCCTTGATATTTTTAGTTCGCCGGACCGGACCAAACCCATTACAAATACACAAAAAATAGACATTTTATATAGTAGTAGAGATTTACTCGTCAATATAAACCTAGCATACACCAAAAGTCTAGTATATGAATCGAAATGAAATTTATTTTATAATTAATCTATTATACTTACTAAAACAGAGCACGGGTCGATGACGTGGCGTGCTGTGAACGCAGAATTTTTGAAATGGAGCTCACATAATTAAAGTTAATAAATCTTTATTTTTAACACTATTTTTTAGCCATAAAATCTTTTATTATTAAAATAATAATTTTATAGAAACCAAATCAGTATATCTTTATTTTTTACACTATTTTTTAAAATATAAAATCTTTTATTATTAAAATAGTAATCTATTATCTATTATACTTACTAAAACAGAGCACGGGTCGATGACGTGGCGCGCTGTGAACGCAGGATTTTTGAAATGGAGCTCCCATAATTAAAGCCAATAAATCTTTATTTTTTACACTATTTTTTAGCCATAAAATCTTTTATTATTAAAATAATAATTTTATAGAAACCAAATTAGTATATCTTTATTTTTTACATTATTTTTTAAAGTATAAAATCTTTTATTATTAAAATAGTAATTTTATAAAAACCAAATCAGTTTAACAAAGTACGGGTTGATGATGTGGCGTGTTGTGAAATCAATATTTTTGAAATGGAACTCCCACAATTAAAGTCAATAAATCTTTATTTTTAAACAACTTTTTAAGTTAAAAATCTTTTATTATTAAATTAACAGAATTGTTTTTATTATTAAGTTAAAAATCTATATTCGTAATTTTATATTTTTCCTTGACATGGCGCTTATTTTCGTAATTATAAAAGGTATAATTGTTTTTATTTAATTCTAAATATTTTCTACGATTTGGATTTTAATATAACAGAATTATTTTCTAAATTAAGTTTCTATTTAGAAATAATGATTCTTCAAAAATTTTAATTTCGGGATTTTAATCCTAATTCTTATTTTAAAAGCAGTGTATAAACTACAAATGTTTATTTTTAGTTTTTTCTACATTTCTCCTACTTTTGCATTCGTTTTCCTATTATTTGCCAAATAGATCAATTTATATGTTTCCATTTATCGTAATCATTTTTTTTAATTATTAAATACAAATTTAAAGTTTCAAAGCTTTGCAAGTTTATATTTTTACATAAAATGTTAATCTTACTTTCATATGTAAAAGTTTAAAATGATTTGATTTAATTATAAATATTTTTTGTTTCGATTCTGATTTTTATAGATCAGATTTGGTTGCCAAAAAAATTTCGACTTTATATGAAGATATTAAGATGTTCCAATAAATTAATTTATGAATCTATATACTTTACTAAAACAGACGACACTAATGTTGACGTCACACCTCCGTAATTTTTCTCGGATTAAATCTTTTACTAGATAACAAATTAAGCCAATAAATGTTTTTTTACTAAAGCATATAAATTTTTTAAAACTAACTAGCATCTTTAATGTGAAAGCAAAAATTGGATATAGATTTTAATAAAAAAATATTCTTATTAAATCTTTTATAAGAGTATTTTAATTCTTTTTTTAATGCTAACGAGATTAAGATTTTACTAACTAAATCCACATTCTTTTTTTTTTTCAATACTAATAGATTATTTTGAATATTTGAAACCTTTTTTTAATAATAACAAGATCACAAATTTAAACCTAACATAATTCGAGCAATTGAAACTAATATTTTTTTTAATATCTTTTAAATTCTAAAAAAAATCTATTCTCCTTCCTTCCTTTATTTATTTTTTTTATAAAAAAATTCGATTACAATTATTTTTGTAACAAATAAGATTCGATTGATAGCAACTTTGATTTCTTTTTACAAAATATAACAATTTTGGTTACTATTACTAAAATGTTTTTTTTTAAAAATATTTTCGACTCGTAACAAGAAAAATGTTAAACAAAAAAAGTGTTTGTTTTACTCAAAAATGTTTTTTGGTTTTGATCATTGGGTTTTCAAAAAACTCTTTTTATATCCGTTTTGTTATTTTTATTTTCTGGTTTTTATAAAAACAAAGTTCGATTACGATTATTTGTTAACAAAGAATATTCGGTTTTTACAGGTTTTGATCTGTTATGCTTTAAAAAAAATAATAATTTGAATATGAATTTTTATTTCTAAAAATGGATTTTTTAAATTTTGTAAAAAGAAATCAAATAACTTTCGGATATTTCGGTTATCATTACTAAAAATTTTCAAAAAATAAATAAACAAATTCTAAATCATGACTAGAAAATTGTTTTTTTTTAAAAAGTGTTTCTTTTAATAAATATTAAATCTATTTTTTAATTAACATTTAGTAAGATTTGTGAACATTTTATTATTTTTCACGCAATCTTTTAAACGGTTTTTAAAATTAGATTTAAAAATTAGTTAAAATCTGTTTTACGCAATTTTATTATTTTCAACGCAATTTTAAAATTTGTAACACAATATTTGATAAAAGTAAATATGTTTTTAAAATTAGTGACGACATCTTATTCAAAAAATATCAAATATATAAAAATACCCGCACAAGGTGCGGGATATGAACTAGTTAATAATAAAACAAAGACTCATCAGCATTATGTACAATCGATGTAATCCTTCTACACGACTCTTATTTTGAACAAATCATGAAAAGACAAATTAGTGAGTTATTGGGTTATACCACCCTCCATAGTATCTTCTTATTTTATAATAATACTTGCAACTCGAATGTGTATAAATTAGTTTATGAAGTCAAAACTGAAAGGGTAAGAAGATTTTTAATAAAATAAAAAGACACATTATCCATATTGACTTTCCCCTCCCTCTTCATTTTTTAAAAAAATTGTATGAACCATTATCACTTAGCACCAATTCAACCAGATGATTGCTGACGTACTAATTGATACTCATTTTACATTATAATCGCGCATGTACACCACTTTTAATTATTCACATCAACATTTCCAAAAATTAATTATTGTTGTCTCCACAACTTTTGCATCATATTATCCATTCTAGAAATCAGAAGAAGCTAATCATGTAAATGAATTTACGTGTTTTTTAATTATATTTTGTATTTTATTTTTTATAAATTAATTTTGATATTTTATTATAAATCTATTGAAGGAGATAAATCTAATTTACCCAAATTAGAACTACTATTCAGGGTTTAAGTAAGGCACATTATTCCGGTACGGCCGTACAGCCGTCCGTACGGCCGACACGTGTCCCGAAAAAAAAAACGAGTAAAAGTAATAGTTCAAAATTTATTATGGAATAGTTCATAACTTATAAAAGGATAGTTCATGAACTATAATAGGATAGTTCATAGTGCAAAATTTATAAAGGAATGAAAGTAATAGTTCAAAACTTATTAAGGAATAGTTCATAACTTCTAAAAGGATAGTTCATGAATTATAATAGAATAGTTCATAGTGCAAAATTTATAAAGGAGTGAAAGTAATAGTTCAAAACTTATTATGGGATAGTTCATGAATTATAATAAAATAGTTCATGGATTATAATAGAATAGTTTAAAGTACAAAAATTTATAAAGAAGTTAAAGTAATAGTTCAAAACTTATTATGGGATAGTTCATGAATTATAATAGAATAGTTCATGGATTATATTAAAAAGTAATAGTTCATGGATTATATGGGAATAATTCAAAGTTTATAGGAGAATAGTGTATAAATTATAACATGGTAGTTCAAACAAATATTCATTTGTTTCCGAAAAAAAAAAATCGTTTCAGAAAAGAGAAAAAAAAAAAAAAAATTTCGGGACACGTGTCGCCCGTACGGTCGGCCGTGCGACCGTACCGCAATATATGGGCCGTACCTGAATTTACCCTACTATTCATTTGCAAAATAACAAACTTAACAAATAACTTTAGAACGAAAAAAATATATTTTTCGAAAGAAAATTAGATGAATACATGCAACATAAAAAAATGCGTTAATTAAAGAAAATTATATTTAAGGCCGTACATAGGACAGACGTATCCTTCTTGTCAATATAAACTTTTCACTGTGATGTTGAACTATAAAACTGCCACACTCGAATGCGGCCCCATTGACACTGTAGTGTATGGGAGTTTTACACAATGAAGCGATAGAGCTTGATAAGTACTGACAGCTATATTACAAGAAAATATTGCTCATTGAATGAACCTCTTAAGGCCATCCATTCTGATACCTAGGTTATGATCACTTGAAACCATCAAGTTCATATAATTAGATGTGGACTGGTCTGTAAGCTTAGAAGTTAGAACCACCACCTTGTTAACCTAGCCCAAAAGCTGTTGTCTACGATCGGCTCACTCGGATCCTTGAATTCCGCCTTCTCAGACAGTTCTTCAAATGAATCCACGAGATTCTGAAGCCGAGCTACAAACTCAATCAAAAGGGAAGCAAATGTTGCTAAAGACAAGGCGCTTGCGCTTTCGTATGTTTTTGTCACTTCTTCTTCCTTATCTTCTACGTCATCCTCGTCAATACGCAGAGAGATGGGTAACGATAACTGGTGATCGAAAGGAGGAGAACCGGTACGAGGGTTTGAGAGCGAGTTTGACTTCTGGTTAGGCGTATTCAAGCTCTGTAGTCTTGCAAGAGTGCTATAATCTTGTGCTGGTTTATTCTCTTTTGCATGAAAATGTTCTTCTAAGATATTGCGCATTTCTCGATCCTCCTGCTGATGGTTTCCAATTTCCCAGCTCTCTGACCTTACAAGCAGATATGATTTTCTATCAATCTTTTTCTGTAACTGTGCTGCTGCTTCATGAACTTCACGGAGAATGTTCACTGATCCTAACTTCTCCATGCCTTTTACTTTGTTTCCAAGCTGACGTAAGACGATAGCGCCTTCTTGACCAACCCTTTGAAGCTCGGCATGAAAAGCCTGTCTCTTATCAGCAGGAGCCTAATCACATAACAAAACATGCCAAAACTGAAACATCATATCTCAGACGACATAAGGCTTATGGTATATTTGGATGTCATGCATTATTAAACAATTATGCACTATCAGACTTTAAAATTAAACAGTGTTGGTTGTAAAATATAGTATAGATATTATGTCAGTAAAGTGAAAGAAGCGTTGTCAATGATACTATATTGTTTTGCATCCATACAAATCCATACAATGCTAGTGGTAGAGTAGCAAACGGAGAAATTAGGAATCAAATCAACTATTTCGGTGTGAGGGATAGCGATAAGAGAGTTTTGTAATATCTCGTACATCGGTACTGGTATGGACCTTGCTGAATCAGGGTATATGATCCTATATATCATAAATTGGATAGTTATATCAACAAATCCCTGGAAAATACAGTTCTGCTAATTTCGCATTAGAGAAAATGGCAACTTCTAGGAAATGGGATGAGGAGATAAATTTAACTGTATCATGCATTCCTCATTATGTCATCCTTGAACAACAGGAAACAAACAAGCACATCAGGGGAAAAATTCAAAAATAGCATCTGAAAACTGATTACTGGCTTTCACATCTGATAATAGAAAATGTAATAGCTGCATAGCACAAACCTGAATCTCTGAAAGTACACATCCATGCAAAGCCATAACCATGAATGCACAATGCCTCAGTGCACCACTCACTTTGGTGTAATTCTTCCAAGGATACTTCCGCATTTTATATGGACCATGAGGAGGTTCCCACACAGCAAACCCGACCTATACATGAAAAAAAGTTCATAGAGACTTCAGCACTGTCACTAAATAAATATAAAGGTAGTTTCAGCAAACCAATGACAATCAGGATACCAGAGACTCCTCTTGGCTTTTTGACTCCACAGCTGATCTATAACCGCTATAGAGTGGATCATCAACAGCTTCAAAAGTAAGTATTTTTGAAGGAACCCGTTTATATTCGATGCAGGTCAGATACCCATTAACACAACCTGTAATATATGATGCAGTAAGATGTTAATTTATGTAGTGCTGATAAAAAAAACAGAAAATATGTCTGTAAATCTGTAATCAGTAAGATGATAAATATATAAAGAGAAACATCAATAAATGTTACTCAACCTTCCAAAGAATCAGCTACATTCCTGAAGTTCTTAGCCACCAAGTTGTGCAGATCTTCACCAGCCCATATCGGGTAAATGCACGTGTTTATAACCAAGCTCACACCAGCTCCGAGTGCAATCAGCACAAACCGAGTCACAGCTGTATCGATGAATTCCCTTGTTCTATACCCAGATACCATGATGAAGCAATAGGTCAACAAGAAGACTCTGACTCCATATTCATAAGGCTTTAGTGTGGGATACATTTTCAAATATGTAGCCACAAATCCTAACACCACAAAAAAAAAGTAATAAGAATAGGATTCAGTCCACCTTTGAAGAATAAGGACACAATTTCTTTTTATACAAGACCTTACCAATGATGAAAATGCTCACTATAAGCAGAAGCTCTTCCAGGTCTCCAGCCAGAGTGGAAAAGGAAGCCATACCCAAAGCAAGTCCTCCAGCTGAGAGTGTCCCTAGTCCACGATTAAACCCTTTACTAAGGGTTGCCCCTAGATTGGGAACACAATGTATATATGAATCAGATAGGCAATTGTTGGTTTACAATCACAACTACTTGACAACCCACAAAGGGCTAAAATAGATGTCTCAATCTTCACAGGGATTTATCATCATACTCTTATCACGCAACAAATTTAAGTAGCTGGTTTAAGCCACTAACAAGATAGAGCTAGGCATTGCAAATAATTCATAGAAAACAACGAACCTAATTGCGTAGCTCTTCGGTACAGTAATCAAACTATAATTATTCAGATAGCCGATTAACAATAAAGCAAAAAGGAAAGAAAGACAGGCAGAGCAGCTTTTCAATCAAGGAAGAGAAGATAAGTGACGATGCCTAACTTGCTTTTTGTCAATTGTAGTAAAAAAAAAAAAAAAAAGACAATTAAAGGAAAAACGCAATGAAATACCGATGCTAAACTCAAAGACAACAACGACGGTGAGAATCGCCCAAACAGAGTAACGACCAACATCTTCGAACGGTTCCTTGAGGAAGATCAAGAGGGAGATAAGTGTCAAAGCGAGTCCCAGTTTAGCAGCAAATACGATCTTGCGAGGGTCCGATTGTCCCATTTTGATAGCTTTGACGGTGAATTCTCGCACCTGGTCCCATGAATTCGAGAACCGGGAGCGAACACAGCCGAGGCATGAAGAGTTCGGCGGAGATAGCTGGTGTTCGTCGGCGTTAGCGGGGAAGGCAAAATTGGAGAAGATGAGTTTCTCACGTTCGGTCCTTTCGAGGAAGGAATGGTTGATGGACCCCATTTACACCGCCATTGGAGGAGCTGAGGAAACTTTCGTGGAAGGGGAGAAGGCGCCCGAGGATTGATGGCTACAGCGAGAGTGCAGGAATTGATGAGTGAGTGGGGGAGAAGAAGAGAAGAGAGGAGGAACCGAACGAAACCGACTTAAGTGACAGTGTTGGGGTGGGGACTGCCATTTTTGTGTTCTTATTCTTTCTTTAATCTGAAAATGACTGACGAATACCATACGCTAACGCTATATACATGTGCAATTGCAACACGGTACATGAACCTATTAATAGAATGTTAGTAAAAGCAAAAAGGAACTAGCAACGGTGAAATTACCAATTGATATCTCATCATAAACCACTTATTGATGTCAAATTAAGTATCTAAGGTTTGTAATCTCCATGTTATCGATATGGTAAAAAAAAAGTATGGAATTTACCTTAAAAAGAATTGTTTTTAGTGACATTAAGATTGTTGTGATGAAAAACATTAAAGAAAATTGAAAAGGTAGTCCGTCGAGAGGTCAAAGTTCGACGGGATAGACTTGACATGATATTCGATGAGACATCCTCTAGGCATCCATTGAGGCATATGATCATATCATCGTGAGGAGGATGTTGAGCCATCATCAGTTGTTCCGGATTATGATAAGGATGACTCCTCATATGGTGGTCCACATCTAGATGACATTTTGGATGGTGAGCAAAAGCAGATACCTGTTGGGCATGAATGAGTACATGTGGAGTAGGAGCATATACATGTTGAGCAGGATCGGGTACCTATAGAGTAAGAGCAAGTACCTATGGAGCGGGAGCAGGTACTTGTGTTATTGACATGCTACACTGACCACAAAGTTAGCGTCATATGGACCCAGAGGGTATACTTTTTTTTTTCCTTCAAATGTTTAATAATAAAAAAACATTTTGTTTGCTTATCTAAGATAATATCATTTTTCTAAAATATCATAGAAGGATCCTGGGGTGGTCAGGGTCATTCGGAGACTGGATGCGATAAGTAGATTACATGAGTGGCGTCGAGATTTGGACGACCATATACCTGGTTTGGCTTGGCCGACGCAACGGAGTTACAAAGTTGGAGAACCATCAATTTGGTGGGGTCAAGCATTGTTTGATTATGGCGTTTGTCGAGAGGTGGCACTCGAGACAAACACATTTCATATGCCGTGGGGGGATGGGTATAACACAATGTCTAGGTCATTATGGGACTTGTAGTTGATGAAGATGCATTATAGATTCTCATTGATGATAGTTCTAGGTATGCTTGACTTGTAGAGTTTTTTGGGTTATATGTGGCGGATGCTAGACGACAATGCATACAACTATATATTTTGCAAGACTATTAGGATTATGGCCATAACCATGTTGGACCTTCCAGAGTCTCCCCATGACGCTATTGCATTTGCATATTAGCTATTATTCATCTCGTCGGCCTTAGTAGTCGACAAATCTGCCAACAGGATGCGACCATGACTTATCGACCTAGTATGAGATCATTTGAGGACATGCTCGTATGCATGGGCATCGGGACCCTCACATTTCTATATAAATGTTTGGGGGACGCTACTAGGAAGAAAGTGACGACGATGGGAGGTTGTACTACGTACACTTTTACAAGTACGGATTCATAACTATTTCCTTAGTAAAACATAATTTCATGAGTAAAACTTAATTTACTTTTCTTCATACAGTTTTAGATATATGCGCATTTCCCATCATTGGGATGCACAACCGTGGAGGATCAAGAGTTACACCGGCATTCATGTCGGTCTTCAAGACTTTCTGTCCTAAAGACAACGCCGGTTAGTATAGAGAGGCTACACGGTTTACGAGCATAGTTGGACTAGATGAGGGCGAAGGACATGTGTTTACCTCGTATGATGATCGGATGATTGATTTTAGAGGGGAGTTTGTTGTATCTCGTTATCGGGGTATTATACGGATATCCGATATCAAGGAGACGTATATGTGTCGGATCAATTCGTGCAACATTTTGGGTACGTGCAGATAGTGCCCTTGACACGGATTTCACCCTTCCATGAGATGCGTCCATCTAATGGACGTGGTTTCAGGCTTTCATATGCTCCCATATACGATCGTTGGGCAGCCCGCCACCTGGAGGAGACTAGAGTTTCATTGGATGGGTTGATCCCAATTACGTCTCAGGGGTTAGTTGATGATGCATACATGCTTTGATAAACCGCTCATGGTCATCCCTACATCTTACTGACATTCATTGCCCTCCAACTACCGGTAGACCAATACGTTTGTTTTTATTCCTAAACATACCTTGTATTTATTTTTTAATTTTTTAACAAATTGTTATTTGCATTACAATGTCTTCACTTACTTGTGGGTTGTCTACGAGATAGGAAGGAGTGTTCCTAAGAGTACTCCGAACGTTGTTGCTCAAGAATTGTATGATTGGTTTAATGGAAAAACAACCCAAAATAATACCAACTATCAACATTGAACCCAAATAATACCAATTATCAACATTGAACCCAAAATAATACCAACACTGAAAAATACTACGAGCGATACAAACTATCAACGTAGTTACCAAAAATAATATGTCTTATTTTTTCGTAAAAAATCCTAACTTAGGTGATGACGTGGCAACAAAAATCTTTCATGTCCGGGGAAGCCGAAAGTCACTAAAGAAGTCGTAGCATAAAAAATAACTATGTGATGTGAAATTTATTTTTTTAAAATCAAGTTAATAACATTTAATACGAAAAAAATCTAAATTAAGATTTTTAAAATAATAATTTGGTAACTTTTATTTTTTTTAAAAAAATAAATTTGTAAAAAATATTGTTTAAAAAAAATAAATTTGTAAAATACATTTTTAAAAATTAATTCTGTCGAAAAAAATAAATTTGTAAAATATATTTTTAAAAATTAATTCTGTCGAAAAAAAAAATTGTAATTTTTTTTAGAAAAATCTATTTTTCTTGGGAAATTTTGTTAAAATATTTTTTAACTTTATAAATTTTAACTAACTTTTATAAAAAATCAAAAATTTTAAACCATCTTTTATATTAAAAATTTGTTAAAGTATATACAAATTTAAAAAATACCCCAAAAAAGATTTGAAAATTCACAAGAAAACAATTTATGTTTAACAAAAATATATTTTACAAAATATTATTTAAATATTTTTCTACAAAATATTTTAAAAATATTTAAAAATATATATAGTTACAACATTAAACCCACAACAAATCGTTTTATTGTGAATTTAAAATTTTTTTTTTAGATATTTTGTAAAAAAACACTTTTTTTATTTTGTTAAAAAAACTGAATATATTGTTTACATATTTTATAAAAGAAAAGTTTCTACCAAATTATCTATAAAAATATTTTATACAAAATTTTATTTTAAAAAATATTTCTACAAAATAAATTTTTTAAAAAAGAAAAGTTACCAAATATTTATTTTTTAAAAAAAAACTTAATTTAAAATTTTTAAAATATTAATTTCTCTTACCTTGATTTAAACAAATAACATCTACATCACATGACTATTTTTGATGACATGTAAGATTTCGATTGCCACGTCATCATCGGAATATTTTATATTGCTCCTAGTAATTTTTAAAGTTGATATTATTTTGGGTTCAGTGGTGATAGTCGGTACTATTTTGGCTTGTTTTCCATTTTTAAATAAAAAATCAAAATTTAAACTATCTTTTTTATTTTAAATTGTTTAAAACATATACAAATTTTAAAAATATTTAAAAAATATAGTTACAACATTGAACCCACAATAAATTATTTTTTTGTGAATTTTATTTTAAAATAATTTTTCAAAAAATATATATATTTTGTAAAAAATATATTTTTTATTTTACAAAATAAACTTTCTACGAAATTTATCTTAACAAATTATATTTTAAAAAACTTATTTTTTGAAAAAAATATTTCTACAAAATATAATTTTATAAATAAAATATTTACAAAGTTATTATTTAAAAAAAACTTAATTTAAAATTTTTAACATATTAAATGTTCATAACTTGATTTAAGAAAATAAAATCCACATCACATAATTATTTTTTGATGACATGTACTATTCCGGTTGCCACGTCATCATCAGAGTTAGGATTTTTGCCGGAAAAATACGACATATTTTTTTTGGTAATTACGTTGATAGTTTGTATCGCTTCTAGCAATTTTCAAAGTTGGTATTATTTTGGGAAAAAATTGTCTAAATAGTACCCATCTTTTGGGCTAATTAAACTTTAGTACCCCGTCTTTTAAACTATTAGAACGGTACCTCAACTATTGAGCCCAACCAAAGATTAGTACCTATGTTATTGTTCATCCGTTAAATTCAAATAATGGCGTTAATTCTCATGGGCAAAATTCTCCACTCCAAAATAAACCCTAATTTCTTTCTCCTTTCTCCTTTCTCTCCTTTCTCTCTCAAATCTCTGTTTTTTTCATTCGTGGTTTGCTTGGATTTGACGTTGTTCATCGATTTTGTTCATTGATTTTGTTCATCGCTACAGTTTCTGGTTGTTTGTTTGCTTGATCTTTACCGGCGTTATCGGGGATTGTCATTCTATTCTCTTGTCTGGTTCTTGCGATATTTTTGGGGAGTTCATTCTTTTCGATTAATTCAGCTTTGGATTAGTCTCATCGTTTTTATTTCTATCATTCTTTCCGCTCGAAGTCCTTGATTGTTTGACGGATTAGAGTGTTCCTGGTTGTTTGTGCTAGTTCGTTTGAGTGACGAAGATTGTTCGTTTGAAGAGGTGGTTGATTGTTGCTTTGATTGCGCTGTTCGATTGGATAGGAGTTATGAAGTTGTTCAATTGAAGGAGGGGATAGCTTTCCTGTCCGATTGTTTGGAATCTTACACCAAGTAAGGAGGGGATAGCTTTCCTGTGAGATCTACACACCATGGATCTCCCTCTCCTCACCTTCCATTCTCCGATTGCCTTATTTGTATAATTCAGCTTAAGAGGATCTGCTCTATTTTTAGCAAATACCCTCTTGAAGTTGATTTTGAAGGAGAAAGGTTCATTTAAAAGACCTTCTTCTTTGGCTTTTCTTACTTGAATTTTTTTAGATCTACAAACTGTGTTGTTGTTTTTACAAACCATTATTGCAGCGATCGATATTTACAGCAGTAGCAAACGGATTTTTTCAGATCCGATCAGCGAGCAGGTAAACATAGCACTCCAACCATTCATGAATAGTGTTTCTTTGTCTTATCATCACCATCTAGTTCTAACCTTCTCTTTCCAGCACTCAATTTGTACCCTTCAAGTTTCTTCTAATCCAAACCAACCCAAATCATTTCAACCGGGTTGTCGGGTCCAATCGGGCTCAACCAGCTCACCCTGAATCAGATGCTCCAAATCTAGCTTCAACTATAATAACCCCCCATTTTTTGGATTCGAAATGAGTGAGATCTTGAGTGTTCTGGATGTGAATTCCATGGTGGAAAAACATAGAGATTTGAGAGAGAAAGGGGAGATAGGAGAAAGGAGAGAGAAATTAGGGTTTATTTTGGAGTGGACAATTTTACCCCTAAGAATTAACGTAATTCTTTGAATTTAACGGATGAACAGTAACCTAGGTACTAATCTTTGGTTGGGCTCAATAGTTGAGGTACCGTTCTGATAGTTTAAAAAACGGATACTAAAGTTTAGTCAACCCAAAAGATGGAGTACAATTTATACAATTTTCTCTATTTTGGATTCAAGAGATAGTTGGTACTATTTTGAGTTGTTTTTTCTTGTATGATTTGCAAACCTTGTCTTACTTGTGGGATAGTTTAGACCCACATACTAGTAGGTCAACGAGTCACGACAAATATTAATCCAATATGAATAAATATAAGAGTTGATTTTAGTCAAAAGGTCAAGAAATGTATGATTGTTTAATGTACAAACATTTTATTTATACAAGTTTTTAAAATGTCAGCCTTACTTGATAATCAATGTGAGATAATTTAGACTTGCATATTAGCAGATTAGTCAAAAGGGCAAAAAAATATATCATAGTTTAATCTACAAACCTTATATTTATACAAGTTCTCAAAATGATATTCTTATTTGATAATTGAGGTGTGATAATATTAAACCCACATACTAGTTAGTCAACGTTCCACATAACAAATATTAATTTTATACGAATAAGTTTTATATTTCTTGGATTGCTCATAACCTTACCCTTGCTTAAAGTATCAATTAGGAAAATCATAGTATCTGAATATGACCACTACCTTTTATCCATGTCGGTTAGGAAAAGAATACTACTTGAACATGACCACTATCTTTTATCCACGAAGGTTGAGATGTCATGCTCTAGTGTTTACGGTTGGGACCTTGAATTCCATTACTTTCGGGGTATTTTGTATTTTGTATTTTGCGGTTTTGTATTGTTTATCATTCACTAGGAGAAGAGTGGAGGCCAGAAAATTGGATTGTATTGTCTATCATTTACTAGGAGAAGAGTGGAGGTCACACTGTTGACCCAATTTATGTGACATTCTACGGTTTTGTATTGTTTGTTATTTACTAGGAGGAGAGTGGAGGCCAGAGCGTTGGTTTGTATTGTTTATCATATACTAGGAGAAGAGTGGAGGCCAGACCGTTGACCCAGTTGATGTGGCTAGTGTTATATGATAAGTTGTACGAAACTTCCTCGGAAAATGTGTATTCGTAAGCCATCTTTTTTAACCGATAAGTATCTTTTAACGAAGTCGATAATTATCCTTTCACCGATCCGAATGTAATTTGAGCCCCTTCTCCAAACTTCTCGTAAATCATAAATCCATAATATTGTTTGGATAATTATTCTGCAACTTCTTTATAAAATGTGTATTCGTAAGCCATCGTTTCTTAGCCGCTAAGAAACAAAATAACGACTCTTTTGGTTGTTTAGTCATACCATGTTATTTCACATGTAGAACATATCCTATGTCATTATTTCTTTCAACTGAAATTTTGTTTATTGGAGCCCCCAATAGCTCGACCAGAGGGTAAAATTATTTCCCGGAGAAAAAAGTGAAAATTTTCTCACCAAACTAATTCGAAGCCGGAAACACAACTGTTGAATTTGTACTCGTCAATTCCACACCGTTCGCAAATTATAACTCAATTATTGTCAATGATTAAGTTTAATCCAACTTAATCATAATTAATTAGGATTCAAAAATCCTGGCCTTTACAAGCTGCACGAAAATTTACCAAGTATCAGTTCACGGGTTACTTTAGTATATAAGATAGATATAGATTGTAACACCCCAAGTTCTGGGAACTCGAAGCGCTACGGGCTAGGACCGCACAATGGGTCCCGACCCTTAGAGTAGCAACAACAAACGGATCTTACAACAAGGCACAGACGAATGAAAACCAAAACTCAAAATAAAACCAAAGGTTTAAACCAAAAGAAAACACAAAACTCCACAACCGGGTTCAAAACAAAAGGAAACAACAACGAAAAAAAACCCCGAACCCGTCCTATAATGTACGGGAACCTCGACTGACCACACCATCCGGATCACTCAGCAGCATCCTGAACCCGCGGAACATCTACAACGACGGTATAAACCGTCAACTAACATTCTAGGTATAAGCAAGAGTGTAAAGGCACAAACACACATAAGGTAAAGAAAACACATAACATGCTCACACATCAACTGGTTATTATGTTTCATTAAGGTTATCCATTACTAATTCAACTTCTTTTGTCACACGAGAATTTCTCGAAACTCGCCTCCGTTCTACGGGCTGTTTTATCTTCGTCTTCTCCTATCTTTTTTCATCCTTGGGCTTTTGACCCGTACTCCTTCTATTCTCCTAACCCTAGACGTCTCTTCCTTCTATCCTTCCAACCCTTCTCTATATATTCCCTCTTTTTCCTCCTTTTTCCCCTTTCTTGTTATCGTCTTCAAACCCTAGAGAGCTGCAACCGTCCTTTGCCTCCTACGACCTTGTTGTACGTGTAAGTTCTTCATCCTTTGTTCCTTCTTACGTTCTTGTACTGCAGCATGCTTCCTTCCTTTCGTTTTCTTCTTCTTCTCTCCTTTTCTTCTTCTCCAAAAATCAAGTTTGAACCTTGATTATTGTTGGCTTCTCGTTGTTGATGTATTGTTGTTCTCAAACTCTTTGGAGTTGAGTATTGACGTGTTAGAGCCAAAGGTTTGAACTTTGGTTGCCCTTGCTGCGAGTTCTGTCGAAGAAGAAAGACGACAACGCTTTCTGTCACGCCGTCACCCCTACGCCTGCGCAGAGCCGTCCCTGCACCTCTGTCCAGCCGTCCCTGCGCCTCTGTCCAACCGTCCTAGCGGTTTCCTCTGCAGTAACAATGTAAAAATCAGTACATAAAATGCGTAACTAAGATAGATAAATAAAGTTTTAGACGTCTAATGACCCCTATTTTGCTATGTATATGTATTGCGAAACACGTGCAACATTTCCATACATTTGGAAGTAATAAGTTAATAAGATGGCTATCAATCTGCACGTTAGGAAAATATAGTTCTTGAACAGTGGCCATTTGCATTATTTGAACAAAATTTGTTTTTTTGTTTAATTTTTTTAATGAACTTTATCGAAACAAACAATTTTTGTTTTGGTATGTTGTGGATTTGTTTGGGAATGCATTTCCATCTCTCCACATCACTTGACAATCGACATCCATCTCAAACACTCAAATCGAAACTATTCTCAATTCAATTTGGGACCACACATTTTTCTAACCACAAAGAACTATATTCTATAAATTATTTATGGGGTTGATAGACGTACCGGTGAAAATCTATAATTGTCACCCCAATTACGCACTTCGCGTGCGTAGTTGTTAGCGTCCCCAACTACGCTGTTGGGGAGCGTAGTTGAAGTTTCAAAAAAATAAAAATATCAACTACGCTTGTGGGAGAGTAGTTGGAGTTCCCAAAAAAATTAAAAATTTTTTTTAGGAAACTCTAACTACGCTCCCAAATGAATAGTTGATATTTTTATTTTTTTTTGAACTCCAACTACGCTTCCTAAAAACGTAGTTCAGGACCTTATCAACTACGCACGCGAAGTGCGTAGTTATGGTCACTAATAGAGATTTTTGTCGGTACATTTAAAAATCACGTTATTTATAAATCACCTGCACTTAAAGTGACAAATTAATTGATCTCATTAAAATATTTTTAATTCGATTCTATTTTGTGAAGAATTATTTAAACTCAATTTCGATTTCACATATTAGTGTGTAAAACTCAATTAATTATAAACTATTTTCACACTTCGGTGTAAAATTAGAGATAGTTAAAAGAAAAAAAGGTTTGTTTAAAATATTCTTATTTTAACGACTTTGTAGAAATTATGGAACAATATTTGCACTGTAGAGGCCGACTACATAAAAATTACAAACTAAACTACATTCATTGTAAGAACAATTAATATCAAAAATAGATCTAAACATATCATATAGAAATTGATATGAGTGGTCAATTCCGAGAGGAAAACAAAAACAAAGTGTTTGTTTATGAGGTTCATGAAGAGATTTTCTACGTTTTTGAATTTCAAAAAGTTCAATCACTTTGTTGGGTAGTGGCAACTAGGGTTTGTTGTTAACCTGAGTATATACATTGTACCAATGGTCGACTTGTGGGGTATTTGTCATGGTGTACAGTTCGCATGGGAGTGTGGATACTGTAAAGAGATTGTCGAAACCGATTCACAATTGGCAATCACTTTATTAGGTAGACAATTTCAAGTTGTCACCCACTCGCTAGTCTGGTTAGTAAGTGACATGACTTCATCAAAAGAGACTAGGATAGCTAGTACCGACATGCCTACCGCGAGACGAACTCTATGGCGGACTATCTAGCTAGTATTGCTTTTGATTTTCCTGTTGGATTAAGTTTATTGCTTGACCCTCCCGAGGGTGTAGTTGATATTTTACGTTGCGATGTAAGGGGTCAGGCTATCCCCTGGTGATTACTACTTAGCCTTTTATTTATTTATTTATTATTAATAAGAAGCACGTTAGAAGTGTCGGAGACCACCGATTCTCCTTCCCACCGTAAACAACTCTCTATCTTACAATTGGACTTGGAAGAATCTCTTTCGAAAGAAGAAGCAACTTAGAGAAAAGGGGAATAAGGATCGATATAAGAGGAGAAGGAGGGTTTTGGAAGTAACCAACTATAACCTTTATACTCCTCTTTCTTCAAGCGTTGTCGTATGCATAAGTGAGGTAACTCGCTTTAGTTTATTCTTTATGTGAAGTGTGTCCGATGGAAACAACTCGTGATCAAATGGCCCCTTTAGCGAGTATTGGACATAACCAACCCAGCTTGCTTAGAGTACAGGTTGAACCTTGAGATTTGTATGTCTAGAACGATATTATTGTAGGTATTTAAATTATCAACGAAAGTCGAAAAAAATCCATATTTAAATCCGATTCTAGTTAAAAGAAACTTAGTTTTCTATACTATATTTTGGTGTCCTGTGTTGGCATTGCATAAGACCAAGTATCAAGGCCGACCATGTTAAATTATCTTTTAATATTCGTCGAGTCTAATACGTGGAGGATTTGCACGTAAATGTGAATCTACACAACGCTTTCGGGGTTCCATCCTAAAACCAATTGACAATTAGGTTCACACGGTATCATATTGTCGACGTGGGACACATTTCCACACATTAACACGACGCTGTCAAAATGCCAACATCAGATGCACCAAACACTTCATTCTGAACTTCAACCAACGTACCGGAATTACACTTTACACATTGCTTTTGCGACGCCAAGATCGTTGCCGCAAATACCGACGGCAATCTATTATTATACAGTATGATACGCATGGTCGAAAGGAAGAAGCGTAATTGATGAGCACAATAATATAGTCGGGATATATGATTGGGAAACATATATTTGACATAAGCTATGGTGTTGTTTATTTTAACAAGTGTTATACATAGACAATTGTAGCTTCTCCAGCAAGCATATATTATAATATACAACGTTACCGTTGGCCCATGGTAGTCATCACGATTCACACTATTTTATATATTAATGGCAATACTATAATTAGTGGGCTACTAGGAGTAATTGAGTAGACATGCCAACACTCATCTACATAACCTCATCCAATCACCATGCCTACCTCCTCACTTTTTCTTTAATTATATACCCTCGTTTTATTCATTCTACATTTCCAATTAAGTGTAACTTCTCATGATTTTACAATGATAAATTATGGAAGAATTGACATTGTAGGCCTTTTACACCATCAAGTTGAAAATTAGGGCCTCCCAATTTATAATTTATATAATGAGCTCCTATATAGTAGATGAAATCAGAAAAAGTACAAAAAAAAATTGACAGCGATTGATTTGATTGGTGACAATGTTGATGGACATTTTACATGAAAATTGTGCACAATAAATGCAGCCCTTTTTCTTCCCTATTTATAATCCCATGTCCCTTCTTCTTCTTCTTCTTCTTCCCCCTTCAAACGCAGGTCCTTTCTTCTTCCATAGCTCAAGTTATTTCAAACGCAAGTCCTTTCTTTTTCCCTTCACCGGAATATGGAAGCAGTCCCCTGTTCTATTTCTGGGTAAGCAACAACGTTTGTTTTTGGGTAAGCAATACCCAAAACTGCATACCCAAACTGCACACGCATATACTCAATAAGCAATACAAAAAAATGCATATCAATCACTCAATAAGCAATACCAAAAAATGCATATCCAAAAATATGCATACCAAAAAATATGCATATCAATCACTCAATAAGCAATATTCAAAACTACACATACATATACTCAAAAATGCATACCCAAACTGCACACACATGTACTTAATAAGCAATACCCAAAAAATAATATCAATCACTCAATAAGCAATATCCAAAAATGCATACAAAAAAAATGCATATCAATCAATAAGCAAATACCCAAAACTGCACAAACATATACCTAAAATGCACACACATAGACTCAATTTAAAACAATACTTAAAAAATGCAAACATTAAGTAATTAATCTTTTTCATATTACATACCCAAACTGCACACACAAAATCAAACACATACCCACTACTACTTACTAAAACGAATCAAATACATACCAACAATCTAGTAGAAATAGCTTACCCAAAAAATACAGATTTGGTTTCCGGCAACGACGGAGCATACAACGGTGAGAGAGAGGAGGGTTGGTGATGGAACGACGATTAGACAGCGGCGCCGGAAACCAGTGGCGTATCCCCTCCTCGTGTCAACCTTGACGGCGAAACCCTAGATCTCTCGCTCGCCCTTCTCCCGCTCGAAGGAAACCCTAGATCTGTCGCTCACCCTTCGGTGTCGGCTTGGCGGCCAAATTTCCTGGCGGCGAAACAGTGCTCCCTGTCGTTAAAACTCCGGCGGATCTCCGTTTCACCCTCTATTTCTCCTTCCCCTCTTTTGTTCCTTTCTAGATCTGTTTTCTCTCTCTTTACAAAGCAAATGAATGTTTTCTCTTTCTCCTCTGCAAATAATACCAAAAGTCATTCAAAATTTAATTTTTTTGGGCAACCCATCCATCCATCTTTTCATTGCAGCCCACAAATACACCTATTAATTTTTTTGCAGGCCTAAATTATATTAGAAGCCCACTTTGCAAAAGTAAAATTTTAGGAGCCCTATTTCCCTCATTTAGTCATAAATTATTAGTCGTAAAACAAACAACAAATGAAATGTTATGGACAGGAAAAACGATATGAAATGGAAAAAGTAAAACTCAGTAGAAACTCTTTATTCTTTTTTTAGTTCTACAATGTTAGAATATAATTAGTTGTAAAATTCAAATTGTGAAGGTTATATGTATGTGATAAATATAAGAGGAAGATCGTATGAAAAACACTCGTCGTAATGAGTGAAAACTTTTAAAAGACGTTCAATCTAAATAAAATAACGATCTTAATTTCGTCATATGTCCGTCTAATGTTATTAGTTGTACCATCGTATGCGCACCATGAGATACATAATCGTGCACCTTGTATACCAAACCCTTAAAATATAGCAAATCAAATTCTAGAGAATCATGACGCTTTATTTTTATGCATTTTAAAATGAATGCGGTGTACTATTTTTTTTTTTTGGAAAACTACGTATATAGACTAAGGGAATGTACATGTGTCAACTTGATAGGTTACAATCAAACGCAAAACAAAGGGAGATAGAGATCAAACAAGATTAATTCCGAGCATTCTAGCAGTGGTGAGGGAGTCACTTGATCTATCCTCCCGGTTTGAGCGAGATAGTTTTTTGTAGCATTGATGGCCTCATTCGCACACACAATGGAACGGGTGAAGGTGCTATTGTAGATGAGGAGGTTCCGAGCACGCCAGGTGTAGTAAACGAATGTAGTGATGGAGCATATTCTGACGCTATCGACAAGATTTTTCTTTGGGTTAGGGCAAGAGGCTAGCCAGGTCTAGGGTTCTTGAAGGTAAGGAGGAGAGGGGGGGGGGGGTAAGGGGTTTTGTTCCATCGAGATATGATGTCGAGAACGAGTGAGGTGTAGCTGCATCTAGTCCATAGATGGTTGCCATCTTCATGCATTGAGGTGCACAACTTACAAGTGTCGTTGGTGATCAGGTTTCACTGCGTAGCTTGTCTAGAGTAGGAAGTCTTTTGTGACTTGCAATCCAAGCAATGCTGCTACACTTTGGGATGTTGATGATGTACCATATGGCTTTGCAAGTGAAGGTAGTTTGTAGTAGAGTAGGGGTTCTGAAGAGGGCATAAGTGACCTTGGAGGAGAAGGACCCATTAGAAGAGGTAATGGTGTCGATGCAACTATTACCATCACCTAGGGATAGCAGCTCGTCTCTGACCTTGATGATGCATTTCCATGTATAACTGTGGTTGTTGCCGGCTCTATAGGTTCATATGGTATGCCTTTTGAGAATATTGTGAGTGATCCAACTACACCATATGGAGTCAGAGTTGGAGTCCAAGTCGTAGATAATATATGCAAGGCAACCTTGTTTCTTGAGTTAAGGTCTTTGAATCTCAAACCACCATTAGCTTTCGGGGGTACAGATGGTGTTCAAGCAATAAGTGCACGATTACTAGTCTCCTTACCCGACCAGAGGAAGGAGCGGAGGAGACACTGAACTCTATTCATGATGGTAGGGGAATGAGGAACACAATGGACCAATAGTGATACATGGACTGAAAAATGGAGGTGATGATTTGTATCTTGCCGGCGTAAGATAAGAGTTTTGCATTCCAGGATTGTATCCGTTTGGTGATTTTATGGACAAGGGGTTGAAAGTCAATAAGGTTGAGTCTCTTGCTCCCAACCGGAACCCCAAGATAATGAAGAGGTAGGGTACATAGGGAGAAACCGGTGGTCGTAGAGTAAAAACTAAGTGTATGATCAGGTATACTACCAAGGTACATGGACAACTTCTTCAGGTTTATTTTGAGCCCTGAGTATTTACCAAACTCGTCAAGCGTCGACTTCAGAGTGAGTATAGAGGTAAGGTCTCCGGGACAGAACAACATAATATTAGCAGCAAAACAAAGGTGATTAATCCTAGGATTTTGGCATTTGGGGTGCAAGTTGAAGTCCGGATTTGAAGTATATGAGTTGAGCATAGAGGATAGGAATTCCAATGCAATGACAAAGAGGGGTGGGGATAGAAGGTATCCTTGTCTAAGATCCTATTATTATACAAGCTAGGTGCACAATTGTGTTGTTAATGTAAAAAAACATGATCGTGCACCTAAGAGCCACACGTAGGCAGACCCGACTCTAAGCTAGTACAACCCTTTCTTCTGAATAGGGCCTCAAATTTTTTTGGGCCTCTTTATGAAATTTTAAAAAATATTTATTCTCAATGGGTAAAGATCCTCTTTAACCTTCCTTTTAGCCTTGTCTATTGCCTCTATCTCATTGGTCAAATTATTTATTAATTTATTCTCCCTCAATTAAAATTAAAAGGAATGAGATTTGATATATTTAACCAATTCAGTATCTTTTAGTAAATAATTATAAAATCTATTTCTTCCTCTTCCTCACGTGAATTAGATCATGTTCTTTTTGACTTGTAACGATGCTTCCGCTTGAAACAAAAACGGCACCTCATATCAGTTGTGAACGTTTTCTCGATTCAAAACAATTACAATATTCTAAATATCAAACACAAAATATTCTCAATGACAAACAAAAAAATGTATGTGACAAATACTTATGAAGCGTAATTCAAAGTAATTGCAATATTCTCAATGCCAAACTCTTTTAATGTTCAAATACAAAACAACAAAGCCTAATTTCTATAAAGGCATAAGCAACGAAGTTCGCGCATAAACGATTTGAAAATTTTGAAAAATTAGGGTTATGTGTTACAAATCTAGGTGTTCGTTGT
Source organism: Fagopyrum homotropicum (assembly GCA_033239125.1). Taxonomy (NCBI): domain Eukaryota; kingdom Viridiplantae; phylum Streptophyta; class Magnoliopsida; order Caryophyllales; family Polygonaceae; genus Fagopyrum; species Fagopyrum homotropicum. The sequence goes on from BSWB01000002.1 coordinate 146,571,834, forward strand.
TTGCGGGGTTCCGATATGCGGCGAAAGCAGCGAAACAAGCCAAAGAAGAATTGAATCGAAAAAACGTTTACTCTCGTGGGAAATAAAGAAAGAACGGATATGTGGTGATGTCCTCATCTCAGGCGGAAGCAAGGATACAAGTCAAAGAAGAATGAGATCCGATTCACGTGAAGAGGAGAAAGAAATGATATATTTGTGTACTAAAATAAAAGATATCGAATGTGTTAAAGATACCCATCTTGTCCCTTTTAATTTTAATTAAGGGAGAATAAACTAATTAATAATTGTACCAATAAAATGGAGGTAATTGTAAATTGGTATAACAAAATGTGAAAATGTTCTCATATCTTCCATATCATATAGACGTGTCTATTTATAAAATAGAGGATAGTCAATTAGACTTATCCTTTTATTACAAATGTGCCTCACTTATTCTATATATTGCATATAGTATCTATATCCCTCCCCCCCTCAAGCTGGGATGAGGAGAACCAAACCAAGCTTGCGAGTAAGAAAATGTTGATGAGTCTCTCCTAACGCCTTGGTGAAGATATCAACCAGCTACAGAGAAGAGGGAACGTGCACAGTGGAGATGAATGTAACACCCCAAATTTTGAGAACTCGGGGAGCTACTGGTTAGGACCTCACAATGGGTCCCGACCTTAGTTTGACAACAATTTAACTTGGATCTTACAACTTTACTTCCTTACTCACTTGTTCTTTGGATGGTTAACAAGGGTTACTAGGATGCCCACCCGAGTCTAATACTTGATCCAAGGTCCGAGTCCTTTGCCTCGTGTTGGAGATTCTTCAAGTCCGCGGTTGATTTATCATGAGGCAATAATCGCTTCGTGATATCACGACTAAAGGATATTTTAGGATACTAGCAACCTAAGCATACACATGTATATAACACATAATAAGAAACATCATAAAAAGTTTATATACTAACTCCTATCGATCCAAGTTGCAGAGATCCACGGAGAGCGATGGTGGTCCGACGTACTACTAACCCAACAACCCGACTATGCGTTTGTAAAACAGAAATCCGTTTTGAAAATTTTAGACCCCTTTCGGGTTCTAGTTATTTTATACAATCGGTCTTTCAGAAGATTTCAAGTGCCATTGTTGCCAACCCAGAGCTCTGATACCACATTGTAACACCCCAAATTTTGAGAACTCGGGGAGCTACTGGTTAGGACCTCACAATGGGTCCCGACCTTAGTTTGACAACAATTTAACTTGGATCTTACAACAAGGCACAAAAGTATTTAAAACATTTGAAAACTTTAAACAATATATACATGAAGAATATGTATCAGCCTTACAAAGCAAAGGTACCACAACGACATATATGAAGAACATAAGACATTCCCGTCCCCAACTAAATGAGTATGTGGACCCGACTGACCATTCCCTCCGGATCTCTCTACAACTGTTTTAACCTGCAAGACATCTACAAGCGGTATAAAACCATTAGCTAACATTCTATGCATAAGTATAAGGGTAAAAGCACAAACACACAACATACACAATCAACATGCAACACTCAATCCTTTTATTATCTTTAATTAGGTGATAGGTCATTACTAATGATACTTATTTTGTGACACGAGGGATTCCCAAACCTCGCCCCTGTCCCCGTTTACCAACGCGGAATGGTACTAATGCATTTGACCGTCTACCGGACTGGGCTGGTCGCAGGGAACCTCCTAGACTCTCGCAAAAGCTAGGCAGATGATGTCACGACCCGTTATCATACACTTGGGTCAATTACGTAAATAATAAAGTCGGCCTAATCCGATTTCGTTGTTTATCATAACTAACAAACACCACTCATACACATTACACTCATACAAGAAGCCAGCTAAGTAAGTCCGTGGACTTACCTGAATAAGATCTCGACTCTCTTAATCACAACTCAATCTGTAACCGTATAACTCGGTTGCCTGTCAAAGGAGGCAAGTGTGTCAGCACACTTTCTAGGTAATTAGAAGTCTAAGACTTCTAAGGCAATAGATCCTATTAGAACAGAATTTAATACAGTACCAATTTATGGTAAAATGACTATTTTACCCTTGGCTCCGGAACTTCCAAAAACTCGGAATATGTACTTAAAATATAATTGGAGGCTAACTAACCATATTCTACTCCCTAGGATGATTTTAGGTAACAACTAGAAAAACTACCCATTTTCTATTTCCCGAAAAGTCACTAAAGTCCAACTACAGCTTCAAATATAAAATTCGAATAATCTTATAAAAATTCTGAAATAATTCCCTAGATCATCTATGATATCCCATCTATTCATAGGAGAAAGAATTTCTTAAAACTGTTCAACCATCACTTCTACAAAAATTTCCAAAGTTGGTTACCACACTTAACAAACAACACATTGTCTTAACTTTGAAAAATCATAACTCCTAAACTACTCGCTGGATTTATCCCAAATTTTGATACGTTCTACTATAAATTCTTCTCTATCATATATCCAAAATTCAGCCGCAACGGAGATCAAAAGCCTATTTAAAACTATCTCACAAAACCGAATTTCAGCACAACAGAAAAACTGTTTATGACTAAATCTTTGAAAAATCATAAATCCCAAACCACTCGCTGGATGCTTCTCAAATTTTAATATGTTCTATAACAATATGTCAACTATATCATATCCAAAATTCAAGCCTAACGGAGATCAAAAACTTATTCAAAACCCTCTCACAAAACAGCATCACTTGCTGTTTTCCCAACACTCAGCACATATATACAAACTACATGAGGCGTCAACTTTGGGACACAATAACTTTCAAACCGTAGCTCGGATTGCTCTCAAATTTTAGTATGTTATACTATACAATATCGACTAAAACATATCCGAAAATCAGCCAGAAAGGAAGAGTCTAGCGTACCCAAAAATGGACCCGAAGTTGACTGCTCAACACTTCCGAAAATTCTGGAAAACGCAAGAATCTGTACAGCTCTCCTACGGTTGTTCTGAGTAGGTTTAACAGACGAAACGGGTACACGTTAGGCAAGGAAAAGGTGGACTGAAGTGTAGTGTAGCAAGGGTTACAAGCCTTACCCGATTCCGAGACTCGAAGGCATGAAGGAAGATGATGGCTCTCACGTTCATAGTCTTGTCGGAAACTGAAGAGGTCCAATAGGAGGCTGCTGGGCACGACTCCAGGGGCTGGAAGGCGACTGGAGTGGAGGGTCGACAGAGGAGGTTGTAAGGGCTGCGGTTGGGCTGCTGAAGTTGTTGCGAGATTTCCTGTCTGTTGCTACACGACCCAGATCAGAGGCGGAAGTAGGAGGCTTCAGCAGCTCGTCATCTAGAGGTGCAGTCCGGTTGATTGCTGGTTGCAGAAGGCTCGTCCAGGGGCAGATCGGTGGGTGCTGTTTGCACGGGCTAGACGTGTAGAGGGCTGAGTGCAGAAGGCCGATTGTAGAAGGCTGAGGCAGTACGTTGGCGAGCAGCTGTGTCCGGGTGTGCAGAGCGTTGGCACGCAACAGCAGTCCCAGGCGCTAGTGTGAGGAGCAGGAGGGAAGAACGATGTTTCCTGTCTCTCCTGGTGTGTCATCGACAGGCAGAACCGGCAAGCAGTGGTCGTCGGGATGTGGAGAGTTGGACGGTTACAGCTTCAGGCGTAACTCTTGCAGCAGGATCCGGCGGTTTTAATGAAAGGAGATACTCGTAACAGCTGGGAGCCTAGTGAGTCAGCAAAGTGTCTTCTGGTTGCACAATACATGGGCTGGGCTGAGATGATGCTTGGGCTGGTGTAGAGCAAGGGATATAACAGTTTCAGCACTAGGAAGGAAGGAAGGAAATAGGCTGAAATAAGAGAAGGAAATGATGGGCTGAAGTTGTCAAGCCTTGTCAAAACCTTGTCAACAGCTTGTCATAGCCATGCATGGTTTGTCACGAGCTTGTCCGGCTTCGTCATGGCCTCGTCTCAGCTTTGTCATGATCTCGTCTAAAGTCGTCGTTAAGAATTAATTATAAGAATTAGGGTTTGATATAATTCTATCATTTTATGTGAATTAAATTCTACATAAAATGATAAATAATTATAAGAATTAGGGTTTGACATAATTCTATCATTTTATGTGAATTAAATTCTACGTAAAATGATAAAATTTGTGAAGAAGGAAATAATAGATAGAATGGGAAACCGTCAACGGCTCGAAGTCCGATTTGATTCGGAATTAAACGGAATAAAAATTCCGGATATTACAATGAAACCACACTGTACTTCATCTCGGACAAAGTGACAATCAATACGGATGTGTTTAGTCTGTTCATGGAACACAGGGTTGACAGCGAGATGCTGAGCAACCTTATTGTCGCAATGAGGTGAGAAGGGATGACGAAGAGAGATGGAAAGGTCATGAAGCAATCCATCGAGCCAAATAACCTCACTAGTGGTTATAGACATTGCTCTATACTCACTCTCTGCAGAGGACTTACTCACAATCTTTTGCTTCTTTGTTTTCCAGGAAACCAGTGCCTTGCCAAGGAATAGACAATGGACAGTTATAGAACGACAAGAATATGTACATGAGCCCCAATCAGCGTCACTATAGGCAGTGAGAGTGATAGAAGATTGTGAAGGATAGAAAAGAGCAAGATCCAGTGTGCCTTTAAGATAGCGAAGTAGGTGAACAACAACATGCATATGGGGAGTACGAGGGTGAGCAAGGAACTGACTTAACTACTTAATGGTAAAGGCAATATCAGGTCGTGTTAATGAAAGATACAATAAACGACCAACAATGCGTCGATAGACCTCTAGATCAGGAATGAGATCACCCTCATTTGGAGTAAGATGCAAGTTCCTTTGCATGGGAAAAGAAGCAGCTTTGCAATCAGATAGTTTAGAATCAAAAATAATATCGAGTATATACTTTCTTTGGTTGATGAAGAGATCTAGTAGGAGTAGGAGCAATCTCCATTCCAAGGAAGAAACGGACAAGACCCAAGTCTTTGATGGTGAATGCAGCATCAAGAACATTCTTAAGAGAGGCAATATCTGATGGAACATCTCCAGTAATAAGGGCATCAACATAAACAAGCACGATAGTAATGCCTAACGAGGAATGCTTTGTGAACGATGAATAATCATGACGAGACTGGACATACTGAAGGGTGGTGAGAAGTATTGTGAATTCAATGTTCCATTGGCGGCTAGCTGGTTTTAACCCATTAAGGAATTTCTTGAGGCAGCAAACAAAACCAGGTGGAGCTTTGGTATAGCCAGGGGGGGCATATCAACCTCTTCATCTAGAAAGCCATGAAGGAACGTGTTGTTGATTTCTAACTGGTGAAGAGGCCAACTTCGAGCAGCTGCCATAGCCAAAACAACTCGGATAGTAGTGAATTTGGCTACGGGAGAAAACGTGTGCTTGTAATCTTTGTGTGTAATTTGATTGTAGCCTTTAGCTACCAAACGGGCCTTACAACGTTCTATAGATCCATCCGGTCGATGCTTAAGTTTGTAGATCCATTTAGAACTAATTGCAGATTTGCCTGGTGGGAGAGGAAGAATGTCCCAAGTATCATTAGCATCAAGGGAACAAAGCTCCTTAGTCATAGCATCAACCCATTCAGGGTGATTATTGGCTTGGTTATAATGAGTTGGTTCAATGGAAGAAAGGCCAGTAGAAAGAGCATGAACGAACTCAAGAGTATGACATGAAAGATTAAAGTGTTGGAGAGAAAAGGATGAATTACAAGTGTAATCTTGGAGGTATGCAGGTCGATGAGTAACACGTGAAGGTCGAGTATGAGTATGGGGTATAATATTGGAGAAGAAATAATTAAGGTTAATGGAGAGGCAAAGGAAATAGGAATAGGTTGAGAGAAATCATTAGTGGAGGAAGATGAAGCAGACTTAGGAGAGGGTATAGGAGGTGATGAAGGTGAAGGTATGGGAGGAGGTGAATGAAGAGATACAATGGGGAAAGTAACATCATCGGAGGCTGGTAAAACCAGGGGGAAGGAATGGTCACAAGGTAAGGGAGGAGACATAGTTTTCTTAAATGGAAAAATATGTTCCTGGAATACCACATGGCGGCTGGTGATAATTTTTTGTGACTCAAGATGAAAAAGACGATAGGCTTTTTGTCCACGGGGATAACCAACAAGAACACATGGAGATGAAACAGAAGTAAGCTTGTCCTTGTGAGACTTGAGGCTAAAGCATAAGCAACCAATGACACGTAGATGACTATAATCCACCTTAGTATGGTGCAACTTCTCAAAAGGAACACTCCAATCCAGGACAAGAGTGGGCATTAAATTAATGAGATATGTTGTTGTGAGTATACACTCACCCCACAAAGCAAGGGGAAGGCCTGCATGAACACGAAGGGCACGAGCAATCTCGAGAAGATGGTGATGCTTACGCTCAACACGAGCATTCTGTTGAGGAACATAGAGAGTGGAGCATTGGTGAAGAATTCCTGAAGCAAGAAAGAAATCCTGGTGTTGATGTTGCATGAATTCTGCTCCATCATCAGAGCGAATAACCTAGACCTTTGTATGAAACTGAGTCATCACATCAGCACAAAAACCAGTGAGAAGCTTGAATACTTGCTGCTTGTTAGCCATGAGGAAAGTCCATGTGCAACGAGTAGAATCATCGACATTATTTAGAAAGTACTTAGCACCACACAATGTGACTGTGTGATACGGTCCCTAGATATCAACATGGATTAGAGCAAAAGAAGTAGTAGCATGAGAAATACTAGGAGAAAAAGGTAAGCGATGTTGCTTTGCTAGTATACATGTATGGCAATCTAATTTTGAAACTGATGAAGTAGGACAATCATGAGTATGAGTAAGTTTGGACAAAGATAAATGTCCTAAACGGGCATGAAATAACTGCACATTAACAAGCATTTTATTAGAGGTGGAAGTTGCATATGCCAAAGGTAGAGGAGTAGGCAAGCCAAGCTTGTAAAGACCACTATCTCTAGAGCTAGTAGCAAGGATGGAGTTACTGGTAAGGTCCTGAAACAAGCAGGTAGAGTCAGTGAAGATGACCTTCATGTGTAAATCATGAATTACACGAGAGACAAAGAGCAGTTATGCTTGAAATGAGGCATGTAGAGAACATTATGCAGTGTAAGAGTAGGAGACACTATAATAGTCCCTCGATAAAGAACTTTTTTCATCGAACCATCAGGCAGGCCAATTAAAATAGGGGTTGATAGCTCCTATAATTGAGAGAAATAATCCTTACAGAATGTAATATGATCAGTGGCTCCAGAATCAGCTATCCATGTGCAAACATTGACAACATTATGCACAAGATTGTTGACAATACATGCGAAATTAGTAGAGGCAGTAGATTATTTATCTAGCATCAATTTGAGAACCTCTTGATACACAACATTCACCATAGCAAGGTCCATAGAAGAGGATGAGGAATCTGGGCATTCCAAGGGTTATCTTTGACAGAAGATTCCATTGCATTGACAGATTTAGCATGATAAGGAGAAGCATATTGCTTCTCATCTTTGGCCTTGAACTCTTTAGACCAGTCAGGCACTCCAGTGAGTTTAAAGCAAGCCTCTCTCAAGTGACCTCTTTCTTTACTATAAGAGCATTGTCTGTCAAGCTTTTCCTTTAATTTTTAAAATCTCGTCGACTCCCTCCAGCCTGACGATATGGCACAAATCGAGACACTGCTAGAGCATCATGAATAGGCATGTAATTTCTTTTTGTTTTTCTACCTGCACTACCCCATGCGGAAAACACGATTCATGGTAGGCAGAACATCCAGGGACAAAATATGACTTCGAACATGTTCAAATTGGTCAGTTAACCCCATGATAAATTGCATTATTCACAGTTTAGCCTCTCTATCTGCAATCTTCTTAAAAATGTCACACGTATAGTGTGTGATACCTTTGCACAGACAGGAAGGAACTGCATCAACAACCATCAGTTCATCCCACAACTTCTTCAATTTTCCATAATAGACAGCAACAGAATAATTTTCTTGTTTTAAAGAGGCAAGATCTTTATGGATTTGGTAAATCAAGGGAGCGTTTGATACCTCAAAGCGTTCAACCAGATCATCCCAAAGTTCCTTGGATGATTCGGCGTAGGTGAAGAGCTCTACAATGTCGGATTTCATTGAATGTAAGATCCAACAACGGATTATGAAGTCGGCACGAATCCAGCGAGTAAGCTGATCTACATTTCCTATTGTCGGTTTCTTGCAAGTGCCATCAACAAAACCGAGCTTCTGCTTAGCTCCAAGGGCCATATGGATACTCCTTCACCAAGAGATGAAATTAGAGCCATTAAACAAAATTGAGAGTAGTTGCATACCATGATTATCAGAGTTTGCCGAATAGAGTGGATCGTTGGTGTTCACAGTAGTGTTGCGAGTCATATTTGGATCGAGAGAAGAATCATCTGATCCCGATGTGTTTGTATTCGCCATGAAAAACGAGATAAGAATAAGGAAATCAGAGATATAGATGAAGAAGATAATGATGTAACAAAATCAATCGAGAGAAAGGGAATTAGATTTGGAAAAAAATCAGATGAGCACCATGGCTCTGATACCATGTAAACTGGTATAACAGAATGTGAAAATGTTCTCATATCTTCCATATCATACATACATGTCTATTTATACAATAGAGGATAGTCAATTAGACTTATCCTTATATTACAAATGTGCCTCACTTATTCTATATATTGCATATAGTATCTATAGTAATAGAGAAGGCTACCTGAAAGATTATAGAGGATCCGAATGTGTGTTAACAACCCAATTGATAAGCGGGGGTTTATTATGACATTTTGGGAACATGTTTTCATCGATCTTGACCATATATAATTAGTTTTCATCGATCTTGACCATATATAATTAACAATCTTACGCCGAAAATATTTGTAAATTGATTACAAGCATCGATCTTTACATTAAGCACATTGCATATATATATATATATATTAGATTTGGAAAGCCACAATAGGGCTCCTGACTGTATGCACACCATCAATCCACTCAATGGATGCTGAGATTACACCATCAAAAAGCCCTAACTGGCCTTTCACTTGTACAGTATACGTCAATTCTTGCCCAAGATACGTGAAACATAACGTTTGAGGTTTAATTTCGACACTAACTCCTTGAGGAGCCGACACCTTGACCTTGTACACAGATGGATAACCAGGTCCTTTTGTGATGCTTGCCACTCTTCTCTGGAAGATCTTATCAAATGTGCTTGATTTCGTTGCAATAGTAATGGAAGGATAATTCAAATCTCCGACGAAACCGGTCAAATCTTCTGGACAAGTAATCTGGTTATTTGTAGAAATCTGTCTTATAAGGTTTACGTTGTAGCCTTGGCCACATAAGAAGTTGATGTAATCCGTCTCGGTTGCGTTATAGACCAGACCCGGATCCACGGCTCTTTTCGGGTTTATATGTCCTGCCCCGTATGCTAACTCGGCTTCTTTGTTAGTGCTTGGACTCATTGGAACCGCTAGAAAAATATAACACATTGTTATTGTATATGCTAATTAAACTAGTTTGCAAAATTTGTAAGTGAAGAAATTGTGTCATTTGTCCAAGGTGCAATTACGGATAATGAGGTAGGACATTAAATATCGGGATGCAAATAGTCCGACAATATTAGGGGGTATGACGGTTTCTATAAGCTAACCATGATCGGTGCATTTATATAATAAGCGTATTGCTAGCGTTGTCGGGTCCTATGAGGTCACACCATAATGAGCGGGTGAACTAAATCAGTTACTGAGAGAATTACCATATAGGAATATATGGTGAAAAAGGATATAGTTTGTAAGAGTACAAAATATATTATGGAGTTGGTGATTAATAGTGAATAAGAAGTTCTTTCTATTAATTACTAAAAATACTAAAAGCTTTTATATAAGAAGGGTTTTAAGGAGTTAAAGTCTAGCCTAATACTAGTGAAAAACGGTAGCCCCAAGAGCAAGCATTGGCCAATTCTTTCCATCCCCAAAAGCTCTCTCAAAAGCATTCATCCTTTATTCTAGCAATTGAAAGTTAAAGCAATATTTGTTCTGTCACGGGTGTACCAACTAGGGGAGTAAAGTTTGTGACTCTACATATTCTCGAAAGAGTTTTGAACACGCATCAAAAGGTAATGCCTTTTCCGCTAGTCTAATCTTATATGCATGTGATCCTTGGTTTAGATGTTTCGGAAATTATTTCCTGAAATCCCGCTTTTACACATTTAAAATCCCTACAGTAATTTGGAGAGTAGAATGAATATATACCGGTAGTCATGAGAGCAGATCGAATAGCTGCTGGAGACCATTCAGGATGATATGACTTGACATATGCGGCGGCTGCAGAAGCGTGAGGGCAAGCCATGGATGTACCGGATATGATGTGGTATTCGACGGATCTTTTGTCACCGATTACACGGGATACGTTTCCTTTAGGAGAGTACGCTGCTAAGATGTCAACACCCGGAGCTGACAAATCTGGCTGCAATCGTATAACATAAAGTAGGATTAATAAACTTATACACATACAACAACAACAACATGCAAATATCAACAAAAAATGATTTCATGCAATCGATCACCTTTAGGATGCTAGGAGTGTTAGGGTCTCTTGAAGAGAAGGATGCAACGTAGGGTGCCAACTTATCCTTTATAGTGTTGCTCCTTAGTATAGTTCCCTCTAGGTTGCGGCTAGTTTTCATTAACAAAGTAGACATCAAAGTCAATGGATTATGAGTGAAATAATCTCTTATGATACATACAAAGCTCTTGATAAGACTTTCAAGTGATAAAGCCATGACTACTACTGCTATTGCAACTTGGTTTTGATAAGACTTTGAAGTAATAAAGTCATGACTACTACTACTATTGCAAATTGATTTTAAGATAAAATCCCATCAAACTTAAATATTAGGGTTCAAGCGCATGTATACACACAATCCAAATCTATATTACTTGAAGTTTTTAAGGAGCTACTCACCGGAAACCAATTAATACCTTTGGTTTCAACGTACGTAGGTATTGGGTCCGTTCGGCGTGAAAGTGAGATTATTTTGAGAGATTATCATTTTCAATAATCTCTTAATAATCTGATAATGTACTTATATTTGAATATTTTTTTAAGGCCAAAATAATCCACAAAAAAATAATCTGACTATAATAAGATTTCCAATAATCCCATAAAAAAACACGGCCAAATGCACCCATTATGTACGAGTATTCTCTATAAAGTTTAGTCAAGTCTTCGACTACAGTGGATCAAGCATTCATCTAGCAGAATCAAAAGGCGTGAATATAACATAAAACAATAGTTACCAAGAGAAATTCCGAATGTAGGAGATGATAGTGCCTCCGTCGTTAGAGAGAAGAAAAGACGTAGGAAGAGGGAAGGAAGTTGAACCATCTCCAAACGTGTTAAAGCTTGATCTCATTATGGTGCCTGCAGCTCCTGCCTCGACTGATACTTGGCTAGCTTGATTAGGGTTTTCAAAATCACACACTACTATCTTCCCTTGCACTAGTGTTCGGTTCAGTGACGAGCACGATCTGTATCATATACCAAAAACACATTACCTTAGTTAGGACTACTATCATATGCTACTACTTCATTGCTAGCTTGACATATTGTTAATTTTTGTCTTTTTATCCGTCTCAGTACCTTAGACGTATAGGGCACATCCAGTGGCAATAAGAGGAGTAACCCTAAAGTGCTAACATACCATGTTAACTTTTTCATATATATATATATATATATATATATATATATATATATATATATATATATATATATATATTCAATTGGTTTTTAGATGAAACCTTATCTGGTTTAAGTATTAATTATATACATAACTCACCTAGCTTCACTTGGAAACGAAGAGTTAGGAGCATCGGCGCCGTATATCAACGGGAATTTCTTTTCACCAAGGTCAAATGTGTTGAGGGATCGTTCGCCCTGCTATCAAAGATTATAGATAACTAGTTGAGTACGTGTATCCTGCGCGATACTTTTGTCAAATAGGTTAGTCAAATAGGGTTGTATTTTGTCCGGATCATTAATTTATGGTTAAAAAATCCTAACATTTCACATTGGTTGGGTTGGTTTGATCAAAGCACGAACTTGGGTTTAAAAAAACAACCTGAAAGAGTTTGACTTTGCCAAGACGCACACCGGTGATGAACTTGCGATCTGTTGTAGACGCGGCCACGGACATGAGCCAAGGCGCATTGTTACCCACCGTTCCGCTGGAAGGACCTTGATTACCGGCTGAGAAAGAGGCCAATATTCCACGTTGCATGGCATGGAATGCGCCGATGGCATTCACGTGTACAAAATAGGACAGGGGTGAACCATGTCCAATGGACATAGAGATGACGTCGACGCCGTCAGCAATTGCGTCGTCAAAGGCACTTAGAATGTCGACAGAGGCACAACCGTTACCCTCGGTCCAACAGACTTTGTAGACGGCAATTCGAGCAGAAGGAACACCACCACGCGCTGTACCCGAGGCTAGTCCGTAGAAGCTTGCGTTTGGAACTAACGCGCCGGCCACAATTGATGATGTGTGGGTCCCATGACCATCGAAGTCTCTCGGAGTGGGACCCTCTTTTATCGGAAACTCTTTATCCGCTTTGTAATATCTTGCACCGATTATTTTCCTACACCAAAACAATAATGGATATTAAAATATATGTTCATAATCAATATACGACCTTCACTTTTTTTTACAATAAAATAAATTGAGAGTTTATAATATACTTGTTGCAAGAAAAGTTGGCTGATTTTTGACAAACGCCCTTCCATTTGGCTGGAACCGGACCCAAGCCCGTGTCGTTGAAGCTCGGAGACTCGGGCCAGATTCCGCTGTCGAACACACCCACAATGATATCTTTTTCGATGGGGTTTCTCGCAACATTAATGGGGAAGCTCATGAAGTCCCATGATCTTGTTGTTTGGAGCTCCATTTTCTCGTTCGGAAACACGGAAACTACACCTTCAAACCCTATATATACCATCACGACAATATAACTTTATTTAAAAATCGAATCAAAGGTAAACAAGGCCGGTCCTGGACATGCTCTGGTTTAAATTGGGCCTTTTTATTTATATATATATATATATATATATATATATATATATATATATATATATATATATATATATATATATATATATATATATAATTTTTGTTTACAAAAAGTTTTAAAAATTGTTTCTTTAGCTCAATGGTTGACGGGGGGCCCTCACATTATCTGTTCTGTGTTTGATTCTCAGTTAGGGGTGAGTAAAAATATCCGATTCGCTAATTCGAAGATTTGATCCGAAAAAATTCGAACCCGAAAATATCTGGCAATTGGTGATCCGAGTCCGATCCGGACATATTTTTCGGATCATTGCATCGGATATGAATCGGGGTTTAAAGGAAAAGGTCGGATCAGATATATCCGACTAGTCTAAGAATGATTAGCCGGATCGGATCGGATATCCGTCCGAATAAAACTGTCGGATATCCGGATGCTCTCGGATTGGATTCGAACTAGAGTTTTGTAAAACTGTGGATCAGATATCCGAAAATGCCCCCTACTTTACACTCGTATTGTAATTTAACTTGTCTTTTAAAATGAAGCCCTGGACCAAATATATAATTAATTTACAGCTATTTCATTTGTGTTTACTAATTATTACTTTAGTTTTATTATATTTATGAGTAACAGTTGATGAAGTCATATTAGTTTTGAGTAAGTTAAAAATTTTTGTACTGCAAAATGAATACTCACCCGCAACTTGTTGCGACTCCGCATCAGTGAGCTTTGCTACGCAACCGTAGAAACTCCTCTCGTAAGTGTGAAGTAAATATTTCGAGGGATTTTCACTATAATTACTGCAACATGTTTTAGGATATATATTATTTCATACTTAATTTAAAATAGAGAGAATTGAACAAGTTATACCCCATAATAACCATGAACTAGGTGAGAATTGACTTTATCTAACTATGTTTTCCTTGAAAACGATTACAAAAGTATATATAGCGATTCCTATGAGAACAGGTTTATCGTGTAATCATGAGAACAATCTTAGAACGTGGGATGGTGAGTATTAAGGGTCAATATTTAGAGTAGATATCATAATTAATAATAACTACGAATAATCCACTCAACCAACAATAATTACGAATAATGCATTAAACGATATGACACCTTCGTAACAAAACTAATAATAGTTACGAATCTGTTCTCATGATTACACGATAAACATGTTCTCATATAATCTATATTATATATATATTAACGAATCCTATAATTATCACAAATGGTTTTAATTTTATGTACTTATTGTAGATGGAACGTGTTTGTAATAAATCGTTTGAGCTAATTAACTTTGTGTTTATTATGTGCAGAAGTAAATAAATTAGTGTATATGATTGAAATATTCAAATATCCTCTCTCCCAACCTATTACTGATTGAATCTCATGTTTTTTATTTTTTACAAATCATAATAGTATCTTTATCATGATAGCCTACTCAAAATAAAAAGTCCCTAATTTATTTTAATAATTCAACTAAAAATATAGAATTGAAATACATATCAAAATCTATAACCCTACTCTACTAATCAGATTAGTAAATAATCTATTTTGATATGCCCAACGATATATATGTAAGTAGGGTTACCTGCCAACAATGTCTGTCATCATTTTGTCATAGAACAGCTTTGGTGTAAGACCTGAAGGCATATGACTACCCATGTATATAATATACATCTGCATGCATAGTTATGCAATAAATCAAAAATCATATATTTACAAAAACAGCACCGTATTTTTACAGGATATACATTTATAGACCTTTCGTTCATCCTCAGCAACGATAGTAGAAGAGATGAGAAGAAGAAGAACGAAGAACCATGTTGGTAGACAATTAGGAAACAATCTGCATCTCATCATCCTCACGACCTTCAGTGATTTCCGATCGACGACGGCTTTGATCGATCAAAATGAACCCGAAATGCTTTGAATTTATAGCAGATTGATACATGTTAACGTTGAAGAGGTCTATATGTGTTCATTGTACGGTTCTTCCTTGGAATAGTTATATGAATACCTCTCTATCTTCACCGATAAGTGAATTTGATGTTCCAATATGAATTAGCATCAGACAAGATTAATTCTATCATATATAAGAATATTTGCCAAATGAAGAATTGAATAGTTCAATTCAGGAAAATAGAGAAATTCTCTGTACACGTAATAAGCTATTTAAATGCTTTTGTTAATCTAACCCAACTTGACCATATATTAAGTAAAGCGAACATTCATACAAAATATTTTAATTATTGATAAAAGCATAACAATATTGTGAAATTTTGGTAGGTCTGACGGAAGATTTCGTTGTACGTTCAGGCGTACATACGAGCAGTCGGGATACTGTCAGATAATTTAAATATAATTTTACATTACAAATTTACCAAATTAATTATCAAACTTTCCTTTTATTTCCTTCTGTTACCTCCATTAACAAAAATTGGCTCCGGCAGGAAGAGGCAAACGCTGACGTCCCGGTGTGTGGCGGATCCGATGACTCCGGCTTCAACAGAGGCGGCAGCAAGGTGGGGTGGTGAAGATCTTCAACTTTCAATCCCTTCCCGAGCCGGTATAAGGAACTGAGAGTTGTTGTTTGTGAACAGAGGCTTTGGCCGACTGCGGTCACCTTCAAGAAAGGCTTCTCCAACACTACTTTTCATGGAAATAACAACTTTGCAGAGTTTATTCATGAATAAACTTCTCACAAGTTCAATCTTTGCAGAGTTTATTCATCCATATATTCTACTTCTATGTGTTGTTGTGTGTGTTCGATTGAATGAATTCTTTACAAATTTAATTTGCCCCGAGGGTCGATTATGTCTTTTCTTTGTAACTTTGTAAATAATTTGGTGAACTTGTGATCATGTTGATTCCTAAAAGTGATATTTCCTTCCGTTCTAAATTAATCTTCCATGCTACTTGTTAGTAGAGATGAAAATATCAGTGGAATCCGATCTATTTGAACACCTGACCTAAACATATAAACGATTTTCTTTAAAAATTAAAACACAAATCCGGCGCTTAGGTACTTAGGGTTAGGAATCGGGGATTTTAGGAGGCCGGCGAGGGACTGATATATAGAGGACGACGGAGGCTCCTTCCTTCTCCAAATCCCTCGAATGTTATTTGCTTTGGATCTGGGAGGCCGGTAAGGGACTGAGGGTGACGGCGGCTTTGTTGCTTCTCGAATCTTCTTCGTTTTGAATATGGGAGGTCAGTGAAGGAGACTTCTCTAGCATCCAACAAGTAGGTCCGATTATGATCTCTTTTTACCCCTTTAGTAAAGATCTTCACACACGCCCGCCTTTCTGCCGCCTCTGTTGAAGTCGGAGGAAGCCTATCGGAGCCACCACAGGACGCCATCCTTTGCCTCCAATTTATTTAATGGAGGTAAGAGAAGAGAGGAAATATAAGGAAAGTATGATAGTTAATTTGGTAAATTTGTAATTTAAGTTATATTTAAATTATTTGACAGGAACTCCACGTGGACCAGTTAAAAGGACGCAACGGACAATGCAATATAAAGTGGAGTAGAGGATCCAGACTGACGTACGAGGTGAGTTTAAACTAAGCTAGCTTGGCTAGTCATGTCAAACAAGTCGGGTGGTTCAGGTTCAAGTCCATTCATTACGGGTATGGATTAATCATAGGTGGGTCGCTATAGGTCACGGGCGAAAAATACTAATCCAAAATCACTTACGGATTCACATTAAAGCAACGGCCTGAACATTGAGATTGTCGTAATGTGGTTTGTTAAGGGTTTAACATTAAGATAAGTGTACCAAGACTCTTGAGAAGTCTAAAGGGATGAATGCATGCGATAAGTTCGATATTACATTTGAGATGTTTGATGGTAGATGAAAGATCATAATTGAGTCATATGTTTAGGTGCACTTCCCAATGTACAAATAAGGATACAATGGCGAAGCACAAGGGGGGAGGGTCGGTGATGGACAATCTTTTTACTATTTGTTTTATGTTAGTTTGTAGAGGGCAAATTTTTGAGTATTGTGATTCTAGTTTGTGGTTCACATTATATTCTATATATCTTTACTAAAGGAGACAACATTAATGTTGATGTGGGGCTTCACGTTTTTTCTCGAAATTTATCTTCACATAACAATTTTAGTTTAATTCTTCACTTTGAGGTTCACCATGTCAACAATATACTCAAACTATTATCATATTAAATGTGCATATGTATAATACATATATTATGGATATCTGTGTAGGGCACGAGTTATAAACTGTGCGCTTAATTAAAAACATAAAAATATAGTACGAATAACAATGTCACGGTGAAAATACTTATAAATCGATAACAAGCATCGATCTTTATTTTAATTAAACATGTTGCGTATATATTAGAGATGGAAGGCCACAATGGGACTCCTGACCGTATGCACACCGTCGAGCCACTCGATAGATGCTGAGATTACCTCATCAGAAGACCCTAACTCGCCTTTCACTTGTACGGTATACGCTAATTCTTCTCCAAGATGCGTGAAACGCAAAGTTTCAGGCTTAACTTCGACACTAACTCCTTGAGGAGCCGTCACCTTAACCTCGTACACGGATGGTTCCTCTGTGACAATTGTTAATCTCCTTTGGAAGATCATATCAAAGGTACTCGAATTCGTTGCAACAGTAATAGAAGGATAGTTCAAATCTCCAACGAAGCCGCTTATATCTTCCGGACAAGTAGTCTGCTTATTTGCAGAAATTTGCCTTATAAGGCTAATGTTGTAGCCTTGGGCACATAAGAAGTTGATGTAATCCGTCTCGGTTGTGTTATAGACTAGACCCGGATCCACGGCCCTTTTCGGGTTTATATGTCCGGCCCCGTATGCTAATTCGGCATCTTTGTTTTTACTTGGACTCATTGGAACCGCTAGAAAAAAAAATACAACATATTGTTATTGTATAAGCTCAATTGCTCAAACTAGTATGGAGTATTTGTACAGTTGAGAGTAGAGTGAATACCGGTAGTCATGAGAGCGGATCGGATAGCTGCTGGAGACCAATCGGGATGATATGATTTGACATACACAGCGGTTGCAGAAGCATGAGGGCAAGCCATGGATGTACCGGATACGATGTGGTATTCGACTGATCTTGTGTCGCCGATTACATTGGATACGTTTCCTTTAGGAGAGTAGGCTGCTAAGATCTCAACACCCGGAGCTGACAAATCTGGCTGCAATTGATAACATTTTACGGTATAAGAGAATGTAATCCTACGTCGACAATATGATAGTGTGCCCCTAACATATAAGTCCATAGGTTACTCCTATTGTCAGTTGGTTTTAGGATGGAACCCGAAAGACTTGTGTGAGTGTTTTGGACGTGTGCGTTCCACGTCATTTAGTCCGGAACAGATATAAGAAAAGTTAACAGAATGTACAAGGTATATAAGTTAAGTTATTAGATGAGCACCTTAAGGATGGAGGGAGTGATAGGATTAGGTCCTCTTGAAGAGAAGGATGCAACACGGGGTGCTAACTTATCCTTTATAATGCTGCTGCTTAGTATAGTGCCCTCTGGGTTGCTGTTGATTAGAGAAATAATCTCTTATGATAGATATCAAAGCAAACTAGAAAAAAAATGACATAAAATAGTAGTTACCTAGAGAAATTGTGAATGTAGGAGATAATGTCATCTCCATCACTGAAGCCAACAATAGACGTAGGAAGAGGGTAGGAAGTAGAACCATCTCCAAACGTGTTAAACCTCGATCGCATCACGGTGCCGGAAGCTCCAGCCTCAATTGATACTTGGCTAGCTACCGAAGTGTTATTAATGTCACACACTACAATCTTGCCTTCCACTAATGTTCGATTCAGCGACAAGCAAAATCTGTACCATATACCAAAAACACATTACCTCAGTTTAGTGATACATATATTGCCAGCTTGAATGCTTGATCGTGTCTGTATATATATATAATAATAACTCACCTAGCTCCACTTGGAAACGAAGAGTTGAGAGCATCACCACCGTATATCAACGGGAATTTCTTTTCACTAAGGTCAATTGTGTTGAGAGAGAGCTCACCCTATATCCAACATTATAACTAATCAACTTAGTACCGTCTCTTACATGCTAGTTTTGTAAGAATCGACACAATTACCTGAAATAGTCTGTCGTTGCCAAGACGCACGCCAGTCACAAACTTGCGATCCGTCGTAGACGCGGCCACGGACATGAGCCAAGGTGCAGTGTTACCAACCGTTCCCCTCAAAGGACCTGAATTACCGGCTCCGAAAGAGGCCAATATTCCACGTTGCATGGCATGAAACGCGCCGATGGCATGTGCATCTGCAAAATAGGGACGGGCTAAGGCGGGCGCAACGGACATAGAGATGACGTCGACGCCGTCGGCAATTGCATCATCAAAGGCATTCAGTATGTCGACATCAGCACATCGGTGGCCCTCGGTCCAACAGACTTTGTAGACGGCAATTCGTGCAGAAGGAACACCACCCCGCGCTGTACCTGTGGCTAGCCCGGAGAAGTTCGCGTTTGGAACTAACGCGCCGGCTACGGTTGAGGCAGTATGGGTCCCATGACCGCTGAAGTCTCTCGGAGTGGGACCCTCGTTTACCGGAAACTCTTGATCCGCTTTGTAAAATCTTGCACCGATTATTTTCCTGCGTACCAAATAACATATATCCTTTTTATTACGATCCAAACTTTTCATAATAATGTGTTGAAACATAAGAGTTTATAATATACTTGTTGCAAGAAAAGTTGGGTGATTTTTGACAAATGCCCTTCCATTTGGCTGGAACCGGACCCAAGCCGGCGTCGTTGAAGCTCGGAGACTCGGGCCAGATTCCGCTGTCGAACACACCCACAATGATATCTTTTTCAATGGGGTTTCTCTCAACATTAATGGGGAAGCTCATGAAGTCCCATGATCTTGTTGTTTGGAGCTCCTTTTTCTCGTTCGGAAACACGGAAACTACACCTTCAAATCCTACACATATGCCAATAACATCAGGCTAAAGACATCCCAATATTTTGCAACGGAAGTACATATTTATAACAATATTTTGACTTATTTTGGAAATTTTATGGTGCAAAAATGAATACTCACCCGCAACCTGTTGGGACTCCGCATCAGTGAGCTTTGCTACGCAACCGTGAAAACTCCTCTCGTAAGTGTGGAGTAAATATTTTGAGGGATTTTCGCTATAATCACTGCAATGTGAAATGTGAACTTGTTTAGATTAAAACCATTCTACCAATACATAAATATGGATGACCTAAATGTTTTTAAAATATAAGCCGTTAGTGAATATTTAATAAAAAATGTATAGTTAGTTAATTTTTTTTTCAAAAAAATTCATATTTTAATTTTTTTTTCCATGTGGAAAAATCATAGGTATTTACTGATTGTGGTCAGAAACTTCATATTATCGGTACATTGATTCAAATTTATAACCATACTTCGTTAACTAGAATAGTTGAATAACTTTATAACCCTGAATAACTTAAAAGTTAACTAACATTACTTCATTAATTGATGATCCGAAGCTAGTCCAATCCGTTCCGGAAAGAATTTTAGGATCATCAGATATAAATTAATTGGGTGTTTTGAAAATAAATCGCGGACCAGATATATTTGAAATGTTTAGTAATTATTAATCGGATCCAATATTCAGGTTAACTTTCTTCCAATCCGATCCGACAAAAAAGTGTCGAATATCAATATCCACATATATTCTCAAATTGGCCTTTTATAAAATTATAGAATTGGATAAATGACACAGAGCGGATTTTCGAACCTGAACATAACCTACATATATATTCACCGTCAAATATGACGTTCAAGATATAATGAAAAATCATTTCATATTGATCAATGGTGAAATTGATAAAAGGGTTTTAATTATTTATTAGTAAAATAAATTAAATCCTTTTATTTTAAATTGAATATTAGGTTAGGTAAGCCCTCACTTTTCTGTATAATCGGCATAAGAAAATCTATTTAATTTGTAAAAAGGTAAGAAGTAAGTCTTCACTTTCTTCAATAATCGTCATAATATAACTTATTTAATTTTGTAGCAAAGTCACAACCCATCTAAAAAAAATCGCAATCCAACATTTATCTTATATATATATATATATATATATATAAGTTCTTCCAATTTTATCCTTGAAAGGCTATTTTTTCTAAGAACCTTCTTTCGATCTTCAAATTGAGAGTTAGGTTAGGCTTAAAATCTTGGTAGATTTCAACGTTCGAGGACTCCAAATGCATCTACACCGAACGATCTACGTGTTTAAAAGTTACGACCTTCAAAAATATTGAAATCATTTGTATTCACTAATTACATTTTTTCGTTTTTAGGGGTCAAATTTTACATTTGAAATTCGTAATTTGGAGCATTTTAGTGTTATTTTTTAAATGAAAGAATGATTGAAACATGTTAGAAATGCACGAATTAGTCTTATTTAATTTAACAAAAAATTTGGGCAAAAACGATCAAACGTTGGATTTAAAGAGATTCACTGAACGTTGATCCACTCCGTGCGTGTGCTAGGACTCAACGTGGAAATACAAATTTCACATTGATAGACCCCGTGAATATTCAGTTTGCACGCCAAGGCGCAAGGTAAGAATTGTATTTTCACGTGGAGTGTTAGTGTGAAAGATTTGTTTTCCAAATTGGTCTTAACATGAGTTTTTTTCCCCTAAATTTTTATAACCTTTTACCTCGAATTTTCAATAACCCGTGATATATACCTATACTTTATAACCCAGTTGTTGGAAAAATCGGACTAAAAGGATTATAAAAAATGAAAGAAAAAAAAAATACTCACGTGAGTTTCCAACATGAGATTTGTAATTTCACGTTGGTTCTCAACGTGGAATTTGTAATTTGGCTTGGTTCTCATGTGATTCCAATTTATAAGTTGACAACACTGAAATTTTTTTGTAATTTAAATGGAATCATTTTAGTAGGTTGCAACTGTAATTTTTCATGACTCAGTAATTAATTTGTATAAAAAAAGGGTGAAAGGTAAGTCTTCACTCGCTTGAATAATCGAACACGTTTCCAAACTTTATAACTTGATAGACTCTTTTATGCCCGAATTAGTGTAACAATTGCTAAAACTATAGAATTGAAAAACATATCAAAATCTATAATCCTACTCTATTAATCAGATTAGTAAACAATCAATTTTGATGTACCCAACCACATAGATGCATGTAAGTAGAGTTACCTGCCAAGAATGTCTGCCATCATTTTGTCATAAAAGAGCTTTGGTGTAAGACCTGAAGGCAGCTGATTACCCATGTATATAATATACATCTGCGTTCATAATTGTGCAATGTATTAAAAAACATATATTTACAAAAACAGCACCATATTTTTACAGGATATAGAATTATAGACCTTTCGTTCATCCTCAGCAGCAATGGCAGAAGAGACAAGGAGAAGAACAAGGAACAGACATGTTGATAGACAAGGAAACAAGCTGCGCCTCATCATCCTCGTAACCTTAAGTGATTTGAGATCGACGACGGCTTTGATCGATCGAAATGAAAGCAAAATGGTTTGAGTTTATAGCAGATTAACGTTGAAGAGGTCTATCTACATGTGCATTTTCTACTGTTCTTGCTTTGAACAGTTATTATACATGTCTCTATTTTCAACGTACGGTAAATGAATATGATTTTCCAACAGGAATAAATTAGACTAATGTTTATGTATGATGTATATATGACAATTTTCGACCAAAGATTTGAAATATTCAATTCAGCATCTATACATGCAAAGCATGCATTTGACCATTGAACATTGCTCCATCAAGTTTTTCTTAAAACAAGGCGATTTTATACGAAAGAGTGGAACTGCATGCCAAATTCACTTTCTGATACTTACGATTGACCTGCAAAACTTGTTTAAAAGTATATCGAGAGATTGCTTTTTTAAATACATAGACTGAAATGAATTTGATATTACTCTCATACGTGTGAACTGGGAATAAAAGGCTTTATATAGTCATATGAGTCTGTTAGAGTGGTTACAACTTTACCCTTATTTACATATTATTCCCTTTTTCTCAATATATCAGATATATGTCCTATATCCCCCTTTAAGCTGGACAGGAAGGACAAGTCCAAGCTTGCAAGATATGTTGATGTTCTCCTAATGCTATGGTGAAGATGTCGGCAAGCTGAATAGCAGACGGAACGTGAGCAGTAGAGATGAAACCTTTCTGGGCTTCATCACGAACAAAATGAAAGTCTATTCGGAGGTGCTTGGGGCGCTCATGAAACACCGGGTTGACAGCCAAGTGCTGAGCGGATTTATCGTCACAATAGAACACAAACGGGCGTGGAAGAATCACATGTAGATCGTGAAGTAAACCACTGAGCCAAATAATCTCACTAATGGTCATTGACATTGCACGGTAATCGCTTTCAGGGGAGGATTTGTTGATTGTATGATGCTTCTTGGTGTTCCAAGAGACAAGAGGAGTGCTAAGAAATAGGCAATAACCGGTTATAGTACCATATATTAAAGTTTGTAGATCCACTTAGAACCTATGGCACCCTTTCCAGGAGGAAGTGAAACAATATCCCATGTGTCATTCAATTCCGGGGCTTGAATCTCCTTGGTCATAGCATCAATATTCCAAAGAGGAGAATGTTTGGCCCGGTGATAACTGGATGGTTCAAATGCTTGAATGACATTGCATAGAGCATGAATATATTGAAAAGAATGAGAGGCACGATCAAAATGATAAGGGAAAAGGTAGAATTACAATGATAGTCGTGGAGATATGTAGGTCGGGTGATGGTTCTAGAGGGTCTAGTAGAATGAATAATTAAGGGAGGAGTTGATTCTGGTGAAATAGTTACAGTGGAAGGAGAAGGAGTAGGTAAAGTAGTGAAAGGGACAAGACTTGGATGAGCAAAGGAAGAGGAGGGTGATTATGTGGTGGAAGAAGATTGTAAAGGACCAATAGGAGGAGGGGAAGGAAGAGGAGAAGCAATGGTCATTGAAGGATCAATGTCAGGGGCAGGAGTGACTAAGGGAAGAAGAAAAGTAGTAGATGGAATATATGGAGGGGAAAGAGATGTTTTGAAAGGAAATATGTTCTCTTGGAAGACCATATGCCTACTGATTAATATTTTTTGATGTGAATATTGAACAATTTGTAGAATTTTTGACTGGAGGGTAACCAAGCAATATGCAAGGTGTGGAAAATGGCTCAAACTTGTCTCGTTTGAGAAGTAGACTGAAACATAAGCAACCAATGGCCCTTAAATGAGTGTAAGATGGCTTGGTATCGTGGAGTAACTCAAAAGGGGATTTCCATGCAAGAAATGAGGATGGCATAAGGTTGATTAAGTAGGTTGTTGTGAGGATACACTCACCCCAGAAATGGAGAGGTAAATTGGCATGGAGACGAAGAGCACGAGTTGTTTCAAGCAAATGCCTATGCTTACGTTCAACTCTGGAATTTTGTTGAGGCACGTATGGTGTAGATTTATGATGAATGATGCCAGAAGCAAGAAAAAGATCCTCGAGCTGATTTTGCATAAATTCAACCCCATTGTCTGACCTGAAGTTTTGAATCTCAATGTGAAATTGAGTCTTCACATAAGCCAGAAAATGTGTAATTATCTTGAGCACCTGTTGCTTATTTGACATGAGAAAAGTCCATGTACATCGAGTAAAATCATCCACAATATTCAAAGAATAACGAGCACCACACAAAGCTAAGGTGTGATATGGCCCCATGTATCAACATGAATCAGGCTAAAAGCATGTTTAGCTCAAGAAATTATAGGGACAAAAGGTAGTTTATGCTGTTTAGCTGTTATGCATGCATGACAATCCAGGGTTTGAAATTTTGAAGTAAGACAAGCATCTACATGATGCAAATTAGACAATGACATATGACCTATTCTGGCATGAAATAAAGTCATATCACAAGGTTTCTCGATCAATAAGATGGGAAACAACACAAGTAGTGGGATGAAAATCAGAGGATCCAATCTTGTAAAGGTTTCCTTCCTTGTAGCCAGTGACAATGATGAATTTAGTTGTAAGGTCTTGAAATAAACAGGAATGATGAGTGAAGGTAACCTTCATAGACAGGCCAATGATCAATCGAGATATAGACAAAAGATTATGCTTGAAATGTGGAAGGTAAAGGACATTGTAGAGTGTAATAATTGGAGACAAAATCACATTGCCTCGATAATTAACTTCCTTCACTGAGCCGTCAGAAAGACCAATCAATATTGGTTTATCAAGCTTTGCCAACACAGAAAAATGGCTTTTGCAAAAAGTGATATGATCAGTGGCACCAAAATCCAAGATCCATGTGTTCATATTGACTGTAGTGTTCACAAAATGAGAAATGATACCTGCAAAATTAATAGATGGATTGGACTTTTTATCCATCATTAATTTGAGAACTTATTGACATACTGCATTAAGTATAGATGGATCCAAAGTAGATGAAGATATAGAAGGATCTGCAAGGTCCAAAGGAGTATCACAAACTGCCAATTCAAGGTTATTTGCAGACCTATATTGCTAAGTATATGCACTAGCATGACTCCCTTATGATGTGATTTATGACATTAGTTGAGACACTAATTTAGATAGTTTTCCTTTCCATTCATGCATGTTTCCACATTAGTTCGTGACATTTACGCTTAATTCATGCATATTGTCGGAATAGACGTCTACACGAGCTTTTGTCGGTTTTGTAGGTATTTTGGGGACATTTGAGACACTATTGATCATATCCGATGTTCGAGCCTCATGATGGTGCAGATTTATGGTTCCAAATGACTCATACTTGGAGGAAAGAAGAAGGCAAGGATCTTAGTAGGTGCAAGACTTGGACTAACACTTGATCACATGGGTTTAGGTGCTAAATTAGAGCCATCTCGGTCCATCCATCACCCATCTCCGCCGAGATGCTCCTTGGACCAACCGAAATGCTCTGCTAGACCACCACGGCACTTGGCACCACCTCTCTTGGTCCGACCCTCGTTTTTGGTGGAGTACTTAAGCAATGTTGCAGGCTGTTTTTGGAACTTCTTCCTCCCTTTTCCCCCTTTTTTTGTAGCTTTTCTCCAACACACATTGGATTGTAGCTCTCTTTCAACAAACCTTGTGGGTGTTCTTGGAAAAGATTAGTGTAGATTTTAGTTTTAGAGTGAGATTTGAGTGGTTTTGAGTGAGGTTTCCATTGTTGACACCTTGGAGCTGCATCTTGAAGCCTTTGTAAGATTTGAGAACTTCTATTCTAGCTTTGTAATGTATTTTCTTTGGTCTATTCTTCATTTTCTAACTATGACTTGAAAGCATGCTTTTATGATGGAGTTTGATCTAAGATTTGTATGTTATTGGCTGAGTAGATGTGATTATAGGGTGAAGGAATGATTGTTGTGCCTTGGACTATGATTGTATGGACTTGCATGTTAGCTTAGGATGGATTTGTGTTCGAAAACCTAGCTCAGTCCATGATCTCGGCATGTTCTTCATGCCATTTCGGCCAAGATGACTATGATCCACCCGAGATGTATGTGTTGTTGTTCTATTGATGATGTATCTTGATGTTAGGATGTAGATGTGTTGAAATCCTAGTGTTTATTGAGCCTAATCTAGCCTACAGTGACCTTTGCTAGCAATCTAATTGAGGAATGAGACTTACCCGGTGATTTTCACTATTAGATATAGATGATGACAAACTCTAGGTAGTAGTGAGCCTCGACAACCGCTATTGGATTGAATGCAGTTTTAACTTATAATTCCCGGATAAGGAAGGCCAATATATATATGAATGCAGTTTCAAACAAAGCATTCAAACCTTAAATATATCATAAATTATTTTAAACACATAAAGATCATATAAACCATTCAACAAACAATTTTCATCATTGGGATCGTATCCAGCCTAGAAGCACAAATTTTTTCAAAATTTCACGTTTTTCAAACCCATTTTGGTCGAGATACTTATGGGCAACCGAGTTGTTAGACCGAGGTAAACTCATGTTGTGATAATCTCGTTTGGCCATAAGCATTTCGGTCGAGACAAAAATAATTTTTCAAACCAATTTTGTACGTTTTTTTTCAATAAAAAATCCTGATGCAATGCATGTACTATACCATACAATCATGAAGCATATAATGGAAACCATAGAAAGAGTCATAAAGCATAAGAGTCAGTTATTACAAACCCGAGTATCACAAAGCACCCCATACTTAGGACACATCGTCCCGATGGGTATAAGAAGTAAAGAGAAAATGGTACTCACAATGTCTAGTGCACAACCGCAAAATATGAAGAGTAATAAAAGTTGCAGCTTTGGGGGATCGATCATGCATATGGAGGATGGAATGTATCTCCACAGTCTCTCCTGCAGGTCTCTGTTGACATTGGGGGAGACGTAAATCCTGGATTTCCGAGTGCTAACTTTTAAACCCGAGGCCTTACAGAAGATGTCAAGGTACTTCAAAACCACTTCCATCTGATCAGTGGATGCCTCGGCAAACAAGGTGAGGTCATCAGCAAAAAAGAGGTGTGATAGCCTTGGACCTTCTCTAGACAAGCGAATCGGTTTCCAAGTCTCTTGTTCCACCTCCTCTAGAATAAGATGACTGAGTCTCTCAACACACATGAAACCTTGCTAGCTCTATGGATTCAATAACATAATCCCATCAAACCCTGTCATAAGCCTTCTCAAGATCCAGTTTGAGGATCATCCACTTTCATCCAGTCTTCTTCTTCCTGGTAGAGTGCACCACTTCCTGCATTAGAACAATATTATCTTGGATGTACCTCCTTGGAATGAAACTTCCCTGAGTAGGTCCTACAAGATAGTTAATCACTCCCTGCATCCGTTGGACAAACAACTTAGTGGAGATCTTGTATATCACGTTGCAAAGCGCAATGGGTCTAAACTGGCTGATATGTTCAGGAGTGCCAACTTTCGCAATAAGGCACATAAGAGTATCATTGAAACCCTCTGGAAGTCTCTGGGTCTCAAAAAATCTAACCACTTCATTCTGAACATAATCTCCTACAATGCTCCAACATTTTTGGTAAAACACCGGTTGGAAGCCATCCACCCCTGGTGCTTTGAAGGCTCCCATGTCTTTAATAGCCCTCCAAACCTCCTCTTTAGAGACACATTTGAGCATGTCAGCCTTATCCGTATCCTTCATGCACCAAGGGAAACCCATTGGCTGTGGGTTCACTAGTGAGAGTGCGATCCACATCCCAGGTACTGTAAAGCTGTGTGAAGTAGTCAACCACCAGCTTCTCCAACCGTATCAGATCATCCTCCCAGTTACCTTCCGCGTTCTTCAAACCATCAACCCTATTATTCCTTCTTCTAATGACAATCGAGGTATGATAAAACGATGTATTCATGTCTCCAAAGGAAAGCCATTGCTCCCTGGATTATTGAAACTAGATAATTTCTTCCTGTTCCAGAACTTTGTCCAACTCGGCTTTAAGCATCGTCTCTTGATCCCTTAAGTTGTTCGTTAGAATTCCATTACTTTGGGTCATGCTCTGAATATCAATCACGTCTCTAGATGTAATATCCGGAATTTTTTTTATTTCCGTTTAATTCCGAATCAATTCGGAATTCGAGCCGTTGACGTTTCCCATTCTATCTAGTATTTCTTTCTTCACAAATTTTATCATTTTATGTAAGAATTTAATTCACATAAAATGATATAATTATATCAAACCCTAATTCTTATAATTATTTATCATTTTATGTAGAATTTAATTCACATAAAATGATAGAGTTATATCAAACCCTAATTCTTATAATTAATCCTTAACGATGACTTTAGACGAGATCATGACAAGGCTGAGAGGAGATTGTGACAAAGCTGTGACGAGATCATGACAAGGCTGTGACGAGACTGTGACAAAGTTGTGACGAGATCATGACAAGGCTGAGACGAGACTGTAACAAAGCTGTGACGAGACCATGACAGAGCTGAGATGAGGTCATGACGAAGCCCGACAACTCTGTGACGAAGTCATGCATGGGCCTCACAAAGCCATGACGAGTTTTTGACAAGTTTTGATAAACTTTCAGCCCACTTAATTCTTGCCTTGTTTCAGCCCATTGTTTCTTAATCGGATTTATTTTTACAGCCCTAACCTTAAATCTTGCTGGCGGGCTTGAAACAGCCTCAGCCCACCTTCCTTACTTTACTCTAGCCCATCAGCTTCAGCCCTTCAGCACAGAAGCCAACCGGCCCAACAAAGGAGCAGCCCTAAAACGTGTGCATGTTGAGTTGGAGAGGAGCTGAACGTACCCTAACGCTCCCTGAAATTCCGCTGCTGCAAACTACCTCCTTCCTCTCACGTAACGCCGGTTCACGTACAGATCTCCACTCGATCCTTTCCTTCTGCGACGCTAGTACCGCAACCTTCTCCTTCTCCCTTGGACGGATTCCCTTCTCGTCGAGATCCATCCTGCTGCAACCTTGTACACCGCAACCTTCTGCACACTATACAAGATACATCTGGGAGGCGTGGTTCCTGCACACAGCCCCTGCATAGGTACGACACTTCCCCCCTTACGTCATCCTTCTGCTCGACAGGGAAGACACGGTTTGATGCCAAGTGTATTACAACTGAATAATCTTCTGCGCCAAGGTGAGTTGCTCTCCTTCTCCTGTCGCCTCTCCCCTTCTGTTCTGGATAACGCTCTATGACTGCAGCCTCTAATCTAAGTCTTCACAATGCATCAGGCCGATTCTCCCTAGTAGACATAGCAGCAGTGTCGGCCGACTTCCTCTCCTGTGGTGACAACCAGTAGCGTCCCAACAACCTGATCCGCCAAACTCTTGGATACTGCAACCAAGGAACCGCCAGTGACATTGCACGCTTGATCGAGTCCAGAGTCGAAGGAAAGTTAGAGAGACCGAATCCAAGACGTGTGAATGTAGCCAGAAACCAAACCAGCGGCTAGTGAGACTGAAGACCCAAACATCTTTGTATATGTGCTGATGAGAGTGCCCATATGTGTCTTTAGACCTTTCCTAACAGCCTCGGAAGATAGCTTGAAGAGCTGAAGCGTTTTTTGAATTTTCGGAAGTGACAAACAGTCATGTTCGGGTCCAGATTTGGGTAAGTTAGACTTATTCTTTTTGGCTAGTTTTCGGATATGTTGTAGTCAGTAGTACATAGTAGATCATA
The DNA here is from genome assembly GCA_033239125.1 of Fagopyrum homotropicum. Taxonomy (NCBI): domain Eukaryota; kingdom Viridiplantae; phylum Streptophyta; class Magnoliopsida; order Caryophyllales; family Polygonaceae; genus Fagopyrum; species Fagopyrum homotropicum. The sequence continues at coordinate 146,602,153 of BSWB01000002.1, forward strand.
CTAAAATTTGGGAAGAATCGGAGTTATGGTTTTAGAGTTATGATGTTGCAAAGTTGACTCCTCATGCAGTTTTTATAAGTGTGCTGAGTGTTGATAAAAACAGCATGTGATCCAGTTTTGTGGGATAGTTTTGAATAGGCTTTTGATCTTCTTTGCTGCTGAATTTTGGATATAGTATATATAAGATTTTATAGTAGAACATATCAAAATTTGGGATAAATCCAGCGAACGGTTTAGGAGTTATGATTTTTTTTTTCAAAGTTAAGACAATGTGTTGTTTGTTAAGTGTTGTAATGAATTATGACCTATTTTTAGGCATGTATTTATATAGATTTTCCCTTTATTTTGCATGCATAGACATACATTCATGGCATTTATGATTATATTCACCTACTTTGCAAGAATATAGGTCTACACAGAGTTTTATTGCATTTGTAGGTAATTTGGCGAATTATGGAGCAAAAATGGCACATTTAAGGATTAAACCTTGAAGCGGGACAAAAAGGAGCATTAAAGAAATTTAGGACGCACCAAAGTATCTTCTGATACCGTCGGGCGTGCCCAAAGTATTCTCTGATACCGTCGGACGCGGCCCAAAGTATTGTCTGATACTTCCTGACGCGGCCTAGAGTATATTTCTGATACCAGCGGATTCGACTTCTTTTCAGCCCAAATATTTAGGGTTTCATCTTTAAACCCTAGGTTTATCCCTACATATATCGGAGAGCCTTCAATATTGAAGGGGAGTCAAATTCTCCAAAGGAAGAGTAGAAATAGCCAAAATCTCCAAAAGGGAGACTTAGGGAGAGTTAAATTCTCCAAGGGACGGTGACAGCCCCAGGATTTGGATCCCCAAAGAGAGGGACGCTTGAAGGTTTTATTGCGTACAAGGAAGATTTGGGGAAGGACGCACTTTCCTATTTTTAGAGTTGGAAGATCTTAGGGTTTACATTTGAAGGCGGATTGAGATCCCGTTCTTCATTGTCCCTAGAAATTTTGTGAGGTTTTTCTGTTCCTTTGATTCTACATCCATTGAACGCGGTTTGCGATTATTGTGTTTGATTGACATTTGTTTTGAGTTTATTATTGAGATTTTAAGGTTTTACCTTTTCTCCCCTTCATATCTGATTATTGATATCATAATGATGATTATTGGCTAAAACCCTTTAGCAATTCTAAGGTGAAGGGTTGATAGTTGTGGCTTAGATGATGATAGATCGATCGTAAATTGATTGGACCCTGAGAGTTAGAGAAATATCGTCGACACCCTAAATCACGGCATGTTCTTAGGTTTCCACGGCCGTGATTCTCAAGATGTACCCGTGATTTACCCTAATTTACGAATTTTGCTTTTACTTTGATCCAATGTTAAAGATTAGCTTTAATCTAGTCTAGGTTTGCCCTTTTCTAGGTAGTAGTGAAGCCTCAACAACCTCTACTTCGATTTCGAGTGTCACAACCTTAATCGGTTTAGTTAGTCTTGATCCTTGGGTTACAAGTTTGGGTATTTAATATTAATTCTTGTCTTTAGATGCTTTCTATACTGAAGCCTCAACAACCTTTATAGAGAATGTCTTTAAATAAGTCATATAAAGCCTTGGAACTTCACCGTACATTGTTTTACCTTAGCATACCTTTGCAACTCTTAACTCTATCCTTAGTTCTTTAGTATATCTTGAATCGATTGCCACAATTAGATACCTAGATCTTTAGGGTTGCTGTTTTTCCCAATATTTGCCAAGCTTATTACCTTTATTGCTTGACGACTTTACAATTGAATTTGTCCCCCCCCAAATCCCTGTGTTCGATACTCTGGAATTCTTGCTTAACTACGTCGATCCGTACACTGCGGGTTCGCTTGCTTGATTTCTAGTTTTATAAATTTAAGACTTATTTGCACGTACGCTAAGTGGCGAACAATTTTTTGGCGCCGTTGCCGGGAATTTGGTCTAGGCCAAATTCGGTTATCGGTTGTCAAGCTTGGGAGCTTTGCTCTTGTTATTTGATATCTCTTTTGAGTGTTCTTGCAGGTTTGTGTTCTTAGGTACACGCGAAGTTCTTGTTCCGGCAACGGAACAGAGTTTCGCCAAAGAACAAGTTTTTGGCGCCGTTGCCGGGGATTTGGTTTAGGCCGAATTCGGTTTTCGGTTGTCGGGCTTGAGAGCTTTTGCTTTTTCTTTTAATCTTTTGGTATGAGTTTTTGAGTTTTCAGATTTTCCAATGGATGGAAGGAGCTTTGTAATGGCGGGGAATGAAATATGGAGCCTCAGAGTTGAACTTAACGAATCTTTGGAGCAACATAGACTTAGGAACAAATCCTTGGAAAGAGAGAGAGATGGAGAAAGAAAGAGGTAGCTAAATGGAAGGAGTATAGATATTTGCTGGTTCATTTTTTTTCAGTGAACAAAATGAAATAGAGGATGCTATTAAGAAGGAGCTTGAAATCTGGGAGGAGCTCTATACCGCTCGCGAGGTATATGAAGAACCTCTTGAAGATCAACTTGAATCAAAGATCAAGCAATTAATGAAGGATCTCGAAGATCTTGAAAGAAAATTGATCCTTGCTGAAATTGCTCGACTGGAGGAAGAAGTGGAACACCTAGACCCAATTGCTAATATTGTGGTCGAGATTGAAGAAGAGTCGGTTGTGCTGGATAAAGAGGAAGAAGTGGAGAACATTGTCCAAATTACCGAAACTGTGGCCAAGGTTGAAGAAAATCCAGCTGAGTTGGGAGATATTTCATGTGTGGATCATCATCCCAACATGAAACTTGTCCCAAGCCTTGAAGAACTTAACAAGGTACATTCTCTTACTTCATTTGAAATTCATATTAAAATTTCTGATTTTTTCAGGAATGCACCGGAGAGTTGGAGGTCTCTTCCAAAAGAACCTCCTAAGGTGAAGATGAAGCCTCCATTGAAATTGCTGGAAGAAGATGTTCCTTGGACTACAAGGAGTAAATTTGGCAAGAGCTTCAACGCCAATGCCAATAAGTGTTTCTTGTTCAAGTATGGGGTCATTCACATGACGAAGACCATACATAATCCCCAAGCTGGAGATGGGGAAGCTAAGAGGATTCTCGAGAAACTGATTTCTCGATCTAGGAAAGGATGGGACGCAAGGCTGAATTATGTCCCATTAAAGCATAAGAAAGCTAGGAGGATTCCGGTGAGAATCAAACCGTACAAGCTTGTACGTGGGAGATCTTACCACTTGCCGGTGAAATTAGGAACCGGAGATTTCTTGGAAGAGCTCTATGATGAATTTGAAGCGTAATCCAAGATGTTCAAGGTGCATTGAGTCATCTATGGACATAGGTCCAACTACCGACGTTAAACCAAGCGCTTCTTGGGGGGCAACCCAAGGTAATGCATTCTTGCCTTTTGTTTTTCTTTTTCTTAGATTAGAGTAGATGTTTTTGTTTGTTTTTCTTCGATACCTTCCGGTATGTTTGTGTCTTTGGATGCCATGAATAAGGAATGAGCATATTAGGGAGGAAAGGCCGAAAGATTGACAAAACTTGGACTTTTGACGAGCATTAGAGGATTCCACGGCCAAAGAGGCAAAACCACGGCCGTGGTTTGCTAAATTGGACCGTGGAATGCTTTGTCGAGAGCAACAGAAAGTTCCACGGCCAAAACCACGGTCAAAACTACGGCCGTGGAAATTCCCGACCCGAAAATATATATATATATATATATATATATATATATATATATATATATATATATATTTTTTTTTTCGGAAAATTTTTCGGCGGAAAGACGTTCCCGTTCTTCATTATTTGACGTCGATTAGGGTATTCGGAGTTCCCTATTAAGCTTCTAAGGATTTTCACCACCACCGCCCGATTAATGATTCGCCTTGCCTGATTCGCCATTTTACATTTTGAGTATCTTTTTCCTCCTTTTCTTTTCTTCACATTGGGTACAATGTGAGTTTTAAGTATGGGGTGGAAGTATTTGCAATACCATTTGCATGTTTTATGTCTTGCATCGTATGATTTTGAAAATTTTGAAAAATTTTAAAATTTTTGTGCTTCTAGAATGGATATGATCTCTATGATGAACATTGTTTTCTGGAATAGCTATGATGATTTTGATATGCTTGAATTGATTTATGACATATGTGGGATTTAAATACTTTGATAGAACTTCATGCATGTTTGATAATTCGCTTTCATTCTAAATCATGTTGAGTGTTGAAGGTTGAAACCGCATATAAGTTCTTACACTTCTTATTGAAATGATTAAGGCACTTCGATTTTCTTACTTCTTTCTTTGATCACTTAGCCATTCAATGAAAATAATTGCCTCCTTTACCTATCCGGGAATTAGGAAGAGTTGAGTTTTGGCATGTTTGATGTGGGAGGGTCATGAAAGCAAAATTTCGCATTCAAAGAATAGAAAAAATTTGTAGGTTTGGGGAAGTCAATCATGACGATGAGTAACTCGGCATCATTCACATAGCCGGGTGTTTGTGTCTTGCCAAAATCGGATTGAGCGATATTCCTAACGGATTATGGTATGTGCATCAAGGGTTTGAGGCATCTCAAATTTGAGAAACGCCAATCTCCTAGGCTTCGGTTTTTGTGCACCGCTGTCCATATTTCCAAAAGTAAAGTCGAAAAAAATAATGTGAAAAAGAAAGAGCAAAGCTCTAAGTTGATGTTGTTGCAAAATTAAAAGAAAAAGTAAAAGAGTTGGGTTATTCCTTTTTCCGGATTCATGCACCACATCCCTTATAAGTTTCCCTCCTTTCCGCATTCTTGACCTTACTTGAAAGTCCTTAAGATCTTTGAGTATGTTGTTTGGCTTTGTGGTCTAAATTGGATTCCTCATGATTGATTTTGATATATTGCAAGTTACGATGCATGTTATGATTTTCTTGCAAAGTGTGATTATCCTTTTCATGATATAATTCCTTTTGACCATATGATGATTATCATTAGTTATGAAGCAATTAATTGAGGGTGATCTATGAATAGAAGCACAACCAAAATATTATGGTTTTTCTTTATTTTTGCATATTCATAATCCATATCATCTTGTATCTTAAGTTTAAACCTTGCTTGGGGACAAGCAAAAGGCAAGTATGGGGTATTTTGATGACATGAATTATGACCTATTTTTAGGCATGTATTTATATAGATTTTCTCTTTATTTTACATGCATAGACATACATTCATGGCATTTATGGTTATATTCACCTACTTTACAAGAATAGAGGTCTACACAGAGTTTTATTGCATTTGTAGGTAATTTGGCGAATTATGGAGCAAAAATGGCACATTTAAGGATTAAACCTTGAAGCGGGACAAAAAGGAGCATAAAAGGAATTTAGGACGCGCCAAAGTATCTTCTGATACCGTCGGGCGCGCCCAAAGTATTCTCTTATACCCCCGGACGCGGCCCAAAGTATTGTCTGATACCTCCTGACGCGGCCCAAAATATTCTCTGATACCTCCTGACGCGGCCCAGAGTATATTTCTGATACCAGCGAATTCGACTTCTTTTCAGCCCAAATATTTAGGTTTTCATCTTTAAACTCTAGGTTTATCCCTACATATATCGGAGAGCCTTCAACATTGAAGGGGAGTCAAATTCTCCAAAGGAAGAGTAGAAGGAGCCAAAATCTCCAAAAGGGGAGACTTAGGGAGAGTTAAATTCTCCAAGGGACGGTGACAGCCCCAGGATTTGGATCCCCAAAGAGAGGGACGCTTGAAGGTTTTATTGCGTACAAGGAAGATTTGTGGAATGACGCGCTTTCCTATTTTTAGAGTTGGAAGATCTTAGGGTTTACATTTGAAGGCGGATTGACATCCCGTTCTTCATTGTCCCTAGAAATTTTGTGAGGTTTTTCTGTTCCTTTGATTCTACATCCATTGAACGCGGTTTGCGATTATTGTGTTTGAATGACATTTGTTTTGAGTTTATTATTGAGATTTCAAGGTTTTACCTTTTCTCCCCTTCATATTTGATTATTGATATCATAATGATGATTATTGGCTAAAACCCTTTAGCAATTCTAAGGTGAAGGGTTGATAGTTGTGGCTTAGATGATGATAGATCAATCGTAAATTGATTGGACCCTGAGAGTTAGAGAAATATCGTCGACACCCTAAATCACGGCCCGTTCTTAGGTTTCCACGGCCGTGATTCTCAAGATCTACCCGTGATTTACCCTAATTTACGAATTTTGCTTCCAAGGTTAAAGATTAGCTTTAATCTAGTCTAGGTTTGCCCTTTTCTAGGTAGTAGTGAAGCCTCAACAACCTCTACTTCGATTTCGAGTGTCACAACCTTAATCGGTTTAGTTAGTCTTGATCCTTGGGTTACAAGTTTGGGTATTTGATATTAATTCTTGTCTTTAGATCCTTTCTATACTGAAGCCTCAACAACCTTTATAGAGAGTGTCTTTAGATAAGTCATATAAAGCCTTGGAACTTCACCGTACATTGCTTTACCTTAGCATACCTTTGCAACTCTTAACTCTGTTCTTAGTTCTTTAGTATATCTTGAATCGATTGCCACAATTAGATACCTGGATCTTTAGGGTTGTTATTTTCCCCAATATTTGCAAAGCTTATTACCTTTATTGCTTGACGACTTTACAATTGAATTTGTTCCCCCCAAATCCCTGTGTTCGATACTCTGGAATTCTTGCTTAACTACGTCGATCCGTACACTGCGGGTTTGCTTGCTTGATTTCTAGTTTTATAAATTTAAGACTTATTTGCACGCACGCTAAGTGGCAAACATTAAGTGTTGTAACCAACTTTGGAAATTTTTGTAGAAGTGATAGTTGAACAGTTTTAAGAAATTCTTGCTCCTAGAAGTAGATGAGATATCATAGATGATCTAGGAAATTATCTCGGAATTTTTATAAGATTATTCGAATTTTATATTTGAAGCCGAAGTTGGACCTTAACGATCTTTCCGAAAATAGGGAAATGGGTAAATTGTCAATTTGTAACCAAACTCATCTTTAGCAGTTAGAATATGACTCTTTAGTCTCAAATAAGAGTTTAGGCATGAATTAGGAATTTTTGGAAGTTTCGAGACCAAGGGTAAAATAGTCATTTTACCATAAATTAATATTGTAATCAATCCCGTTCTATTAAGACCTACTATCTTAGAAGTCTTATACTTCTAATCACCCAGAAAGTGTGCTGACACACTTGCCTCCTTTGACAGGCCACTGAATTCCTACTGTATAGATCGATTTGCGAATTAGAAAGTCGAGATCTGATCTAGGTAAGTCCACGGACTTACTTAGCTGGCTTCTTGCATGTGTGTGATGTGTATGAGTGGTGTTTGCTAGTTAAGATAAATAACTAGGCAGACTTTAGTATATTGTGTAATTGACCCAAGTGTGTGATAACGGGTCGTGACATCATCTGCCTAGCTCTTGCGAGAGTCTAGGAGGTTCCCTGCGACCAGCCCAGTCCGGTAGACGGTCAAATGCATTAGTACCATTCCGCATTGGTAAACGGGGACAGGGGCGAGGTTTGGGAATCCCTCGTGTCACAAAATAAGTATCATTAGTAATGACATATCACCTAATTAAAGATAATAAAAGGATTGATTGTTGCATGTTGATTGTGTATGTTGTGTGTTTGTGCTTTTACCTTTATACTTATGCATAGAATGTTAGCTAACGGTTTTATACCGCTTGTAGATGTCTTGCAAGTTAAGACAGTTGTAGAGAGATCCGGAGGGAATGGTCAGCCGGGTCCACGTACTCATTTAGTGGGGACGGGAATGTCTTATGTTCTTCATATATGTCATTTTGGTACCTTTGCTTTGTAAGGCTGATACATATTCTTCATGTATATATTGTTTAAAGTTTTCAAATGTTTTAAATACTTTTGTGTCTTGTTGTAAGATCATAGTGAAATTGTTGTCAAATTAAGGTCGGGACCCATTGTGAGGTCCTAACCAGTAACTCCCCGAGTTCTCAGAATTTGGGGTGTTACACTAGAGATAGCTTCTTTCGTGCAAAAGACATCACCGGAAACCCAACGATTCCAAGTAATAAGCCATTTTTTTTTAGAATAAGAAGGGGAATACATGTACTAGCGTGTAGAACCCAACATCTCCTCACCATGGGGAAGAAGTCCACGTGTGTCATCCAAGCTGCTTCAAAGCGGAACGGTTTTTTATCCCGTCTGATTCTGATGTGAGATTGAAGTTTGAGAAGAATGGGTGCATGGTCAGAAGAGTATCTCTCCAGATGTCGAACCGTGGCGTTCGGCCAAGAAAGACGCCCGTTCTAGTTTGTTAGCACTCTATCTAGCGTCTTCTGTACACCTTGATTCTTGGATTTTCCGTCATCCCAAGTATACTCAGAGCCAGTAAACCCCAAATCCAGGAGACCATAATTGTGAATCAGGCACTACTACATTTCTTGCCCTAAGGTAACATTAAACATGTAACATTTTTTAAAATTGTTACCTATCTATTTTCTTGTAACATTTTATAAACGTAGTAATAAAATTTTACGTTTTTATGTACAATGGTAACACTTTTATAAATTTTGTAACTCTTTTTTAATAGTAACAAAAACGGAGTCAACGCAATTTTGGCCAAAAATTTGGGGGGAATTTTTTGGACCCCCGCGCCAAGGGAATTAAAAGCCTGCTAATTTCCCCCCTTTGGAACCACAACTCTTTCTTCTCTATATGTGTACGCAACTCTTTCTTCTCAGAAAAAAACTCACCTTCATCGACAAAAAATCTGAAGAGAACTCAAGCTTCATCGCACAAGGTACTATTTATGTGTTTCCTTCATCCTCTTTGACCCTTATCTTAGCCAATCTCAAACCCGATTCCTCAATTAGCAGGCTTTTATAGTTTACTGCAGAATTTAGGGTTTAGGCAAAACCAATCTCAAACCCGATTCCTCTTGTGCTCAAGTTTAGAAGGATTAGTATACAAATAGGACTTATTTTGACAGTGTTTCAATTGAAGGGCTCAAGCTCCTAGTCCTATTCATTCTCAGTTGTTATTTCGTCAAGTATTTGGGTTTTGTAATCATAGTATTCTTTATCATATTGTGAGTGCTTGTTGTTAACATTACTAAAGGCACATTTAATCTTGGATTCAAATTGTTTTTTTTTGTAATGTTATGTTGTCATGATATGTATGGATTTTTGTATGGTCCTAAGGAGACAGATAAATGGTATGCTTATTTGAAGCCCTAAGCTTCTTTGAATGAAAACCAATCTTATTGTTGATGAATGCTTGAATTTGCATAACCACATAATTATAGGTCTTCATATCATGATTAAAACGGATTAATGGTTCAGTTTTGTAATTGGTATTTGGTTAACTTGTCTAATAGAGATTAGTTAGTCCCACCAATTCAGTGTCTTTAGTTATACTAGGATACAACTTTTTTTTGCTGATTTTACCATCGGTTTTTGGTGGGTTACCGAATGTGATTGAAGACTTGTGTTAAAAAAGTAAAGAGAGGTAATTTCATAGCTAAGTTTTAATAAGTTTATGCATATTTCTTATTGGTTCATGTTTAGTTTTTATATTTTACTCTAGTACATGACTTGATTTGTGTGTGTTTTTCTTTTCCTTTGTGAATGGATTCATAATTGCTTTTATAATCAATTTCTTATTGCTCAAACATGCAATACTGAAATTTAGTCATGTAATTTGAGGGTATTTTGTGTAGCTACTCTAATTCTGAACATGGATGGAGGAAATAAAAATTGGTGGATGCTTCATCGATGGACTGATGAATATGAGAAGGGATTAGATAGCTATTTAGAAAAAGCCTTTGAAACTGAAGTTCAAGGAAATGAAATTCGTTGTCCTTGCAAAAGTTGTTGCTATCGTTATTGGTTTGAAGAAAACATTGTGAAAGATCATGTGATTTCCAAGGGTTTTGTACCTACATCATAACCGGAATCAGAACCAAGACTGGATGATCAATCAATTGAGCATGGTGCTGGATTATATTTTGATGATGACATGGATGGCTTATTGCATGGTACATTTAGAGAAGGTCCTAATGAAGAGACAACAAGTTTTTATAAGTTAGTAGAAGAAGGTCAACAGGAATTGTATCCAGGGTGCAAAAACTTCTCAAAACTTTCCTTCACTATAAGGCTTTTTATTTTCAAGTGTGATCACAAGCTAAGCAATGTGGCATTTTCTAGCTTGTTAGAGCTTCTAAAGGCTTTGCAACCTGATGCTAATCTACCGTCATCATTTAATGAAGCTAAATATACTTTAAAGGCATTAGGACTTGATTATACCAAGATAGATGCGTGTCCAAATGATTGTATGTTGTATTGGGAGGAGCATGCAGAAGTAATAAGTTGTCATGTATGTAAATTGTCGAGATGGAAGTCAAGTGATAAGGATGAGACGAAAAAAAATTCTCGTCAAATTCCTGCTAAGGTGTTACGGTATTTCCCCATCAAGAAGAGATTGCAAAGACTGTACATGTGTCCAAAGACTGCTCGTTATATGACATGGCACGAAAATGGACATATTAAGGATGGGTTACTAAGGCATCCTGCTGATGGAAAAGCTTGGAAGGACTTTGATTTATCCTGTCCTGACTTCTCGAAAGAACCTAGAAACATGAGGCTGGCATTGGCAACTGATGGGTTTAACCCTTTCAACAACATGAGCATTGTTCATAGCACATGGCCAGTTATGTTGATTAATTATAACTTGCCACCATGGATGTGCTTGAAGCCAGAATTCATTATGTTAACTCTTCTAATACCGGGTCCTTTGTCTCCCGGGAATAACATTGATATATTCTTGTAACCAGTGATCAAGGACTTGAATGAGTTGTATGAGTTTGGGGTTCAAACCTATGATTCTGCTAGTAACCATATGTTCAATATGCATGTTGCCTTGTTGTCTACAATCAGTGACTTTCCAGGTTTAGCAATGTTGTCAAGATTTAGTACCAAAGGAAAGCTAGCATGTCCGGGCTGTCATTATGAAACTTGCTCTCTATATCTGAGGCGTAGTAAAAAGATGTGTTACATGGGCCATCAAAGATTTGTGGACCGGTACCATCCATATAGAAGATACAGAAGAAACTCTATTTGGGATCATAGGGATGTAGCTGCACCAGTTCGTTTGACAAGACATGAAAATTTTGAATTGCTGGCTAACTATCAAAATAAATTCGGAAAGAGTTGCCTTGGGAAAAAAAAGAAAGATCAGGAAGATAATCCATGGCGAAAAAGGTCTATATTTTTCGATCTTCCTTATTGGAAGTTTATTTCATCTCCGCATTCTCTTGATGTGATGCACATAGAGAAAAACATATTTGATAATATTATTGGAATATTGCTAGACATTCCTGGAAAGTCTAAGGATCATATGAATGCACGATGGGATTTAGCCGAGCTTAATATAATGCCCGAGCTCCATCCAAAGATATCTGCTGATGGTAAAAAATTAAAATGGCAAAGTCTCGATTTTGGATGACAAAGGAAGAGAAAAGCACATTCTGTTATTAAGAGTGCAAAGTTGCCACAAGGATATGGTTCCAACATTGCAAGATGTGTACATGTTAATGATCGGAAGATTGTTGGTTACAAAAGTCATGATGCTCACTTTATAATGCAATACTTACTTCCGGTTGCTGTTAGAAAAACATTACACAAGGATGTAGCAATCCCACTGATGAGATTAAGTGCTTTTTTCAAGGGAATATGCAGTAAAGTGGTAGATCCCCAAGACCTTGCTCGTCTACATATTGAGATTAGTGAGACCCTTTGTCAGTTCGAAAGGATATTTCCACCAACATTTTTTGATATCATGGTTCACCTACCTATTCACCTAGTAGAAGAGGTGACGTATGGCGGACCTGTTTTGGAAAGCTGGATGTATCCAATTGAAAGTTATCTTCGAATATTGAAGTCATATGTTCGGAATTAGAGTCGTCCCGAGGGTTCAATGGCTGAAGGATACATAGCTGAAGAATGTATCACATTTTGTGCTAGATATTTGGGTGTTGATCTCAAAGCGAGATCTGCTAGTTTCGAAACTTGTTCTCATGAGAATTCTGAGAAGTCCTCAATGTTTCCAACTATGGGTCATGCTATACTAGGAAAGGGGAGAAAAAAGAAAAACAAAAAGGAGCACGGGATATATAAAATTGAACACGCCACCTTAGCTCAAGCTCATCGTTATTTCGTATTCAATTGTCAAAATGAAGATGTTGTAAAATATATTAGGTAAATAGTTTTTTATACTAGGTTGTTTTAAAATTTTAAATCTTAATTAATTGTTAAAAAAAGTATAGACTTTCCAACTCATTAAATTTATTTGAGTGTAGTGAGCACAAGGCCTTTGTTAGTGGTCGAGAGAAAAGAAAATGGAAAGGTGCTCAAAGTCATGGTAGAGATTTTACCGATTGGTTTAAGGAGAAAGTTGAATGGCAGCTTCAACAGGGAGAGTATATTATGGATCATATCAAATGGTTATCTGCAGGGCCATCTCTTATTGCTAGAAGATTCACATGTTATTTTGTAAATGGTTTTCGGTTTCACACTATAAAACGTGATGTAAATTGTGTTACTGAAAATAGTGGAGTCACTCTAACAGCTTTGACTAAAAGTTTTGCTAGTAGCAAGGACCAGCGTCCTATCATCAAAGATGTAAGTTATTATTGTTCAATACAAGAAATAATAGATATACACTACCATGATCAGTGTAAAGTTGTTTTGTTTAAATGCTTGTGGTTTCATTCTGAAGAAGATGATTATGGACTTACTAGAGTTAATTGCAACAAGCTTGTTAGTGAAGAAGATCCATTTATCTTAGCAACTCAAGCACATCAAGTGTTCTATGTGGATGACCCTTCTAGTGCGGGATGGCGCTATGCAATTCGAATTCAGCCAAAGGATAATTGTGTTGATAATGGTATCATCAATGATGAAGCTAATGACTTGTCTTGGAGAAAAGCTAACTCCTTCACTTATGATAAGATCACTACCATTGGTGTGGAAGATGAAATAACTTGTGTTCGAGAGGATGTTCATGCAACAGTGATTGATTTGGATGAGCACATCGTAGATGAAGAAGGTTTTATAGAGGATTTTGGAATTGAAAATGAAAGAGAAGATTGAATCATTTGTTATTAGTTATAGATATCATATTTATGATAGGTAATTAGTTAGACGTGTGTATTTTTTTTTAAAGTTGCTGGTTTTATTTATGATACTAACATCCATATGTTTACTTGTTGATTATCTTGACATATGGGGAAAAGAAACGCATCAAACAGTCAGCGGCTTGAAGGTTTAACACAATATGAAAAGTTAAGGAATCAAAGACTTCAGTTCAATGCTGAAAGAATGGAAGTTGCTGGTTTTAAAAGTCTAGCCAATAAAGTGTTGTTGTCAAGTAGCAAAGAAAAACAACCTGTGGATGAGGAGATGCCAGATGGAGAGAGTGACTATGAACCTAGTGATCATGATCAGCAAGAAGAAGAAGAAGATCTGGTATTCTTACTCTTTATAAACGTACTCAATGTTAATTATTATCATAAGATTTATTATACTTAATGATAATTCTTTTTGTACAGATTGTAGTGAGTGAAAATAATCAAAGGAGAGACAAACAGCAAGTATTACCTCAGAAGTTGTCCATGGTTCAGTTTGCCAAAACAAGAGCTCAGAAAATGCGTCAATATATGTTAACACAACAACAATCAAAGGAACAAAACTCACAACAAAATGGGAATTTAAATGTTCAACCTCAACTGAAGCAACATGCCGTGCCAAAGCTTCATCAACAACAACAACAAAAAACCAAAAAATGGCAGTTGTAACTCCCTCAACGAAGAAATCTGAACAAGTGCAGTTTTTCCCTCCAGGACATTTGAGTATGTACAAGAGTATGGGACAAAAACAACTAAAACAACAATAGCAAAAAAGATCACTTGAAGACTGTCTGGATAATGAGCCATCTGCTGATGAAATGGAGGGTCCACTTGAGGATGTTTTATCAACAAGACAAGAGAGAAATTTTGATATGGATGAGGACATACTACAAGATGAGGACATACTGCTAGATGATGTTCATGCTATATGCACTGCCATAGACAGAAATGATGTGCCACAACATCAAACAACAACCAATGAAACAGCCAACCTTGGAGGTAATCACTCTAATATTATGGTTTAGATTTAAATAATCAATCAAAAAGTTTCTGTTTTGTTTAGTACTCTATTTGATTGTTATAAATATAGTACCACAAATGAAGAAGCGTAGAGGGCCAACAACCATGTTCGAGGTGCATCGACGTAAACTGGATGAGCGTGAGACAATTATCTTAAATGCAAGTGGTCAACCCATTGGACCAACTTCAGCTGTTGTGGCCAAGTTTAGTCGATTTCTGGGAACGGTAGCTAGATCTCCCCATCTAACTCCTCTTAATTATGTGAGCTGGAAATATGTGCCTACGAAAGAGAAGATATGGGATTATGTGATGGTATGTATGGTTTTAACTACTTTTATTATCATTTTCAGAGTTACTTAAATTCTTATTGATCATTACAATATATATTGTTTATACAGGAGAGATATATTGTTCCCGAAGAGGGGAAACAATACGTAATGGATACTATAAATGCCTTATGGCGTGTTTACAAGTCGAGGTTGAAAGGAAAGCACTATGAAGCTTATGACACAGATGAAGATGGGAATATTCCGATAAATCAATTTGAATAGCTTTTGGAATATTGGGATTCTGATTTGGCCAAGGTATTCGATTATAATATTGTGTTTGAATTTTACCTTTGTATTTAATACCATATCACAAAAAGTGTTGTGATGAGTTATGCAGGAAATTAGTAGCAACAATAAAAGGAGTCGTGGACTACAAGCTGATGTACACACCATGGATCCTTCCTCATATGCGTTACTACGTCATGAATTGGTTAGTGTATTTTACTAAACAAGTGCATACTTATATATTATTATTATTATCATAAGTAGTTTGTGATCATATTTTTTGTTCATCTTTTCATCTTTTTCAGCAACAGAAGGATCCAAATAAGCAACCTCCATCTCAAGCGAGAGTTTATAAAGAGTCTAGAAAAAGAATCACAGGACGCACATACAAAACTAACAACGAGAAGATGTTAGAAAACATTGTGAGTTTAAAAAAATTTTGTTTTAGTTTGTAAGTTGTATGAGATAGACATTAATACAATTTGAATGTTTTTTCTTTTTCTATTAATATCTCAACAATAGGAAAAAATGGATGCAATGGAATCCCACCCCTGATGAAAATGGAGAAGGTAGTATTACCAAATAAATGAGCTATTGTAACATTATATTTGTAATAGATTTTTTGATACGTTACTATAGGTATCTATGGTAATGGTTTATGATCAGGTGTTACTATATCATCTATTGTAATGGATTAAGGTAATGAAAAACATCTAATGTAACACCTCATAAACCAAATGTAACGGTGTGTATAATCATATACAGTATGTCAGTAATGCTTATACTCACAAATGTAATGGTTGGAGAAATTTATGAAAGGGAGGGAAAGTGCCGAAAATGGAAAAAAAAGCGCAAAAAAAGAAGCGCATTGAGCTTAACGATTTCCTCTGCTCCTTTATCTCCCAACCTAAGTTTTGATGTATATCTGTTCGTCCAAATTTAGGGTTTTCCGATGCCAATGGCTTGTGGTTGCGGCCCAATAATGGAGATTCCGATGGTCGCTGTTAAGAGAATAGGTTTTGGGAGGGCATTTTCAGCGGCACCGCTTGTCCAAGAGTCGTCTATGGTGTTTTCGAGGTTATCCTTTCCCTCGGTCAAGAGAATAGGTTTTGGGAGGATATTTTCACCGGCACCGCTTGTCCAAGAGTCGTCTATGGTGTTTTTCAGGTTATCCTTTCCCTCTTTTCATGCCTCTTTTGTTTATTTCGTTATTAAAGGGATTCAATTGGAGATTTCACAAACCTACGGTTTTAAATTTGTAAGCAAGGGCAATTCACTTCCTCTAAGTTGGTTAGCAAGGACAACTTCATTGCGTCTTCACTGTTGATACCAGCAATTCCATTACCACTCTTAACGCTCCTTCTTTTGAGTAAATTAAATGAAGATTAATGCTGTGGTTATTTTCTCACATTGGGATCATACTTGATTGTGCTTATCATTCTGTTGTATTATAACTTTGTGTTTGTTTTTCTTCTAATTTTTCTGATGCGTTAAACCACAGTATGCTTTGACCTTTGTTGTTGTAATTTCTATTGTGTTTTACATCACCATAGTATGATTAGTTTCTCACATTGGGACGTATTGTTTATCAGCATTACCAATTTACATTGGTAACTAGAAAGGAGATTTCTTCACTTGTCACTAAATATGCAGGGTAATAAGTAATAACCCCTGTAGTTTTTTTTATACTTGTCCCTTGAAATAATGTTATTGAATCCATGAATTTTTTTTTGCAGTATACATGTTGGTGTTCATTCAAAACATTAATCTTCATTCA
The DNA here is from genome assembly GCA_033239125.1 of Fagopyrum homotropicum. Taxonomy (NCBI): domain Eukaryota; kingdom Viridiplantae; phylum Streptophyta; class Magnoliopsida; order Caryophyllales; family Polygonaceae; genus Fagopyrum; species Fagopyrum homotropicum. Next base: position 146,618,656 of record BSWB01000002.1, read on the forward strand.
AGGTAAGTGTCTTCTCTGTCTATATACTTTAATCAAGTTTTCTCTATCTTTCGTTTATAATAATCTATTCAACTAAATGTTCTCTTTCAAAACATTTTTCTAAAATGTATCACATTTTATTTGATAATTGGAACGCTTACCATGTTATCTATGTTTTGCCTCCAAATTGCATCTTCTTGTTCAAATGTATTGCTTGATTCCATTCCTTGTTTGTTCTTCAATGGTAAAAAGAACTTGAAATAATGCATTATATCTTCAACACCTATTGTATTTATAGTAATATATGACCATGGGGAATATAATTTTTAATTTTTCTCTAGTTTGAAACTTGTAAATAGAAGCCTGATAATTAAAAAGGTATTCAATATGAGTATATTCATTAACTTCGCGAAATTGATAGATTCTCGCTAATATGGTTAATATACTGTTTTGAATCTTCAAAGGCTACAAAAATTATTCTACAGAATGCTACACTTATCTAGTAAGTTTTGGGTTTCATAGGTAAGTTCAACCACTTATTTTGTGAATCATAAATCATGTCATACAATCTTTAAATATACTAGCTTAAGACTAAAATAAAGATATCATGGTTCTCAATTTTGAGCTGATAAAGTTTTTGAATTTTTTAACTATGGTTACTTTACCAAAAAAGTCATTGTTTGTTGAAAATTGATTTAATTTGTGTGCTTATTGATGGACAAGTTGTGCTTTTGACAGGAGTTAAGTAGTGAAAATGAACATGTGAACGTTATGTTTTTTATGAGTGGAATTTTGAGGGTTCATTGTAAGTATGAGCATGAATATCAAATTCTTGTTATGTATTGTCTTTATATAGTCTCAACTAATAATTTCAGATTGTTCAATACTTGTTGGATTAATGATTGTCTTGGTAAAGCCTAGTGTGGGTTTTACATGCTCCCTTTAACTAAATTGCTAAATTAATTCTCTTCCTATTTTTAAATTTTCATATATGTACCTTAGAATAATAAACACAGTGATCGTTGTGTTTGATGCTTAATAGATAAGCTTTTCACGAGGGACAAGACTCAAGAAGAGAATGACAATGCTCTACTTATATAGCTATAGAAAGGGGATCTGAGTTTTGAATTGCTCTCTTCTTGGGGATTGAAATTTAAAATTTGAAATTGGTATATAAATGGATTAGACCGACTGTTTGTTTACGCATCATTATAAATAGTGGATGTTCAAATTGGAGTTTAAAAGGAAAAATTATAAAATATGCTTAAATATATTGTTTTTGTACTCACGTTCTTCTATTGATCAAATGCAGAATCTAATGTAGATGATGGTGTAAGTTTACATTGTGCTGCCACTTTTGTCAATGTGAGCATTGGAATATTGGGCTTCTGCTTCAAGCAACTTCTTCCATTGTTCACTTCTCAAGGCCATGTTATAGGTACACTGATTTTTGATTATTGTACAAACTCCAAGTGAAGACCCTGAATAGCTGCTGAACGATAGTTAGGAAGGTCGTGATGCTCTGATTTGTATGGCAGGCATGCCTTGACTAGAGGATATATTATGATGTTATTTTTAGTAACACCTATGATTGAATTAGAATGAATTAGACTCAAGTATCATTAGGTATGTAAATGTATTCTTTATCAAGTTAGTTTGGTATTTGTTTAGAAGGTTGAATTGTAATGTACCTTTACATATCATTTTGTAAACGCTTCTATTATCAGTAATAAAGTTTACTTTGGGTATGTTAAATACTTGATAAATAGTTTTATTATATATATGGTGCATGAGGTCTGTATATATGATTTGTATATTTGTAATACTGTTAAATGAGATTAAATGAGGTAATGGTTATGTATTTGTTGGAATGCTTATAAGGTAATGATTATGTATCTTTTGTAATGGATATATATATAGCAATGACCGAACTTCTAAGGTAATGGTTGAACCTGTGGTAATAGATGCACATCTATTGTAATGGTTGTAGCGAAAATGTTCACGCTGTTACAATAGGGTGACATACCATTACTATAGGTCTAAGGTAATGGCCTCTATTGTAATGAAATGTAAACCATTACCTTAGGTCTATTGTAATAGTTTTCAAGCCTTTTGTAATTAATAAGGAGCATTACAATAGGCCATTTATTTGGTAGTGGCCCTTACTGTGAAGTGGTAGCAAAGGGGGATCGTAATGGTCAGTTGCGTCTTTATGGAAGAGGTGTGACAAAATCTAAGCTTGAGGACAAGGGGAAAGATAACACACATAAGTACATATTTCCCACTGAATTCTTGCAAAGCATCAAGGCAGATTTGATCCGGGAGGTTGCTCCAGACTTAGCAGCTACTGTTGTATCTCAAATAGAAGCTGCAAATCCTGGAGTGCACTTGAAAATACCTGAAATTTTGGTTTCAAGTAGGAATACTATTGCTAGTGCCAACTCTGGTCAATCTCATGGACAAAGTAATGAAACATTAAACAAGGTAAATAAATTTTTTTTTATCATTACTATTGTTGGCTGTTGTATTTGACAGGTTTAGGGTAGTGTCAACTCTGGATTTAGCATTTACTGTTGTTGATTGTTTTTGACAGGTTTAGTGATGAAAATACATAGTATTTGATGAAACTCCTTTAGCTTGTTGTTTTTAGAGTTTATTTTCATAATTTCGGGAATTCGAGCAGGATTGATTATGTGTCTGGACTTGAGATGAATTTATCTGCCTGGTTGTATTGCTTGGCGAGGTTAGGGTTGATTAAGGAAGAGGATTATCAGATTGTAGTGACTAGGATTTTCTTCACGTATTTGGAATTAATGAGAAAGCTCCAACTAACCTATTGTCTTAAGTATTCTTGTTCGCATGGCGTTTGGGGCTGGATGATTACCATTCATATTTGTCTCACTTTGATATTTGAGAAGGTCTCCACATGCATGAGTTTGTGAAAAAAAAAATAATGTCATAAACTGTAGATAAAATAATAACCTGAACTTATAACTTGAGTTTCGAATTTCATTGATTCATACAACTATGTTGAATGAGCTTTTATGTTTTTTGTTTTGTAAAGTTGAACAATTTTTTCCTCGGATTATAATTTGAGTGTATATCAAATTTGCAGGAAGGTGAAGAAGAGGAGTTCATTGAATGAAGCATGTTTATGGAGTAATATTCGATGAGAAATTAGGGTGTTGAGTATCTGCAATTCTTGTTTTGTTGGTATTTTGATGTGGGTTCATGTGAATCCCGCTATTAGTGATTGAACTTGTTAGTTACGTTGTTAAACATACATATGAAGTTGCATACTCAAATCTTGATGTCCTCTTTTTTGGATTTAGTATTTGATGAAACTCCTTTTATTTTGTATCATGTTTCAAGTATATCAAACTCTTACTCTTAATATATATATATATATATATATATATATATATATATATATATATATAGTACGTTATTTTATATATATGTTTATTATAGCAATCCTATTGTAACAAAATATAAGGTAGTAGTAATACTTTGAATTAAGGTAACACATTTATTAAATGTAACAATAATTGCAATTTGTAACAAAATTTATAAAAGGTAACATTATTTATTAAATGTAATAGTTGTGGTTTCAAATGTAACACTTTATTCACTTGGTAAGAAAATATCACATTTGTAAAACCCCATTTTATTAGGCGCATTTTTTTTTAATTTATCTCTTACTTATATAATTTTTACGAGTATTTTCACATTGTAAATTTATTATTTATTTTTTATTTTTAATTTTCTTATGAGTTTAAATATGTGTTCCGTAATTTATTTCACGGAAATTTCGGGAGTTTGCCCAACCGGAAATCCTGTCCGGTTAATTTGTTCGAGTTTATTTATTTTTTAATTAATTGTTTTTTTATTTAAATTTTCCATTATTCTCCTTTTCTTTCTCCCTTCCCTATTCTGTGTGATGATACTCCCTCTACAGCCTAACCTCCTTGTGCACGCTAACCTAGCCTACTCCTATGACCCTAGCCCGACCCCTCGCTAACCTCCCTCGTGTCAACCTGAAGATATGGGTTACCTCTCTCTCGCAACTCCTCAGCAACAAAGAACCATCACCCTCATCTCTACTCCCTCAACCTTGCACTCTCTACTTCCCTTCTGTTGATAGCCACGCCTGGAGCAGAACAGAGCTCGAAGCCTCGCCTGCCACCTCTTTGCCTCTCTTGCTTCTTCTTCTCGCCCACAGGAGAACCACCCTGTCTCTTCTCCTCTGTTTCTTTCGCCACTGGTAGATGCTGGAGAGCCCGACGGACCTCGATCTCCCTTCATCATCCCTCTCTACTGCTGCTTCAACCTTCTCTGTGCAACTCGCAAGAACTCGCCTTGCCGCCGCTGCAACCACCGGAGAGAAGCGCAACCTGGGATGTCGCCACTATCGCCGGGGACTGCCCTGCTCTGCCTTCGCCTCGCCGTCGGAGCTACTACACAGCCCAACCGCTGCCTTTCCTCCTTCTTCCATCTTCTGTCGCGTTAGAGCTCCTCACCGAAGGGCCCTCCTTCGGTTGCACCGTCCGTTGCCTTCGTACTATGACCCTCGCCACCCTCGCCGGCCTACGGACTCCGCCGGGCAAGTGAACGCCCCAGCCGCCGCCTGCTTTCATGTGCCGCCTTCAACAGTGGCTTCAAACCTCTATAAACCCTAATGCCCTTATTTATTTCGGGCACCCCTTATTTAAGTATATTACAGATTAAACCCATTATTTGATATTTGCAGTTTTGGCCCGTGTTTCTGAATTATGTGAATATACCCCTACAGATTTAAGTTTGGAAAAAATGGCCCAAGTTTCCATAATTTGATTTTATGCCCTTCTGAAATATATTTTACAGTTTTGACCAAAGGTTAATTTCGAAAAATGACTTTAAGTTCTTGAGTCCGTATTTACGGTCCGGAAAGTTGATTGCGGTTTTGACCCATGTTATAAAAATTGTATAGTTTGCCCGGAAAATGTAACTACGGTTTTAACCTTGGGTTTTAGTTACGGGATACTCTTATATTATTATTCACGGTATATTATGTCTTTGTTGGATTTAAAACTCGATTTATGGCCCAAAGTATTATTTGCGGTTTCAGGACCAAGTTCCTAGAATTTCATATTTTAACCGGAAGGGTTTTGCGGGATTTAACGTGGTCATTTGAAACCGGAATTTTCTTAGAATTATTATATATATATATATATATATATTATATCTTCCGATCAAATTTAGTGTACGAGCTAAATTTTTCTAGTTTTGGTGTTAGGTTCGGAAGCGTCCCGATAAATACCTAACGAGTCCAAGTCGACATCCATAGACCGTCATCCGTCTTTTGACGTCACGTGAGTTACCTTTTTCCTCGGTCTAGTTATGTTTAGTATTAGCAGCATGCTAGGATGGATCTAGCATAACTTAGTGGAAATGCCAAGTAGTGGCCTTGAACCGTATATAGATGTTGGGTGTTTATGAGTATTGTGATGTTTCGGTACGAGCATAGGATGATCTTCGAGATTAGGAGTTGGACCTAGCATGCTAGGGTTGTGACCTCGTATAGGTTTGGGAGACTAGAAGTCCGAGGACTTCTAGCTTGTTGGTTAGTTACTGATTGTGTGTCTTGTCTGATCAGGCGTTGAGTTACATTCCTGCGGGAAATTGAGTACGGGATTTAGCGGGTTTAGCTTTGGGTCAGGTAAGTCTTCGGACTTACTTAGCTCGTATTCTCTGTATTAGTTTCAATGCGTGTTTGGTGGTGTGTGTTTATTGCTTATGTGTGTGTTTATTGCTTATTTTATAACATCTAAACCGGTAATAGGACCACCGACTTTATATGTTTATATTTGGCCCAAGTGTATGATAACGGGCGGTGATCGCTTGTCCAGTCCAAAATGAGGATGAATGGGAGGTGCCTTGCGACCAGCCCATCGGGTGATGCTGATCCGCATCAAGTACAAACCCGTATGGTGAAAGGGGACAAGGGCGAGATCTTTAAGATTCTCGTATCACAAAAGAAGTTGAATTAGAACGGGATATGACCTAATAATAAAAAGATAATAAACCGGATTGTGTGATTTGGAACATGTTGTGTGTTTATGATGCCCTATGTGTGTGTGTGTGTGTGTGCCAATACCATGATTCTAATGCCTTGAATGCTAGCTAACGGTTTTATACCGATATTGTTGTAGCTGCCTTGCAGGTTAGGGGTGCGGCCGAGAGATCCGGAAGAGTAGGCAGCCGGGGTCCGTACATTTTAGGATGGGTTTTGGGGGTTGTTTTTATGTATTGTTTAGGGTATTACGTATGTCGCGTGTATGGCGGTTGCCTTTAGCGTTGTATCTCGGCTGAAGTCTTTCGTTGTTTTCTTTTGGGGTTCATATCATTGCATTAAAATGAATTTCGGTTTTGCCTTTATTTGTGTCTTGTTGTAAGATCCAGTGAAATTGTTGTCAGGCTAAGGGTCGGGACCCATTGTGAGGTCCTAACCCGTAGCGCTCCGAATCCCGTAGATTCGGGGTGTTACAAAGTGGTATCAGAGCCCTAGGTTGACAACAATGGCACTCGCAATCTTCTAAAGGCCGAATGAGGAATAAACAGAACCCACACGGGTTCTGACTTTTTGTTTCCAAAAGCATATGCATGAGTCGGGTTTGGGTTAGAATGTACGGACCACCACTCCTTCCTCGGATCTCGGCAGCATAGTTTAGTGGATTATTAGTATATGGATATATATATAGATATGCGTATATATGTATTGTGGACCTAGGATATTTTTGGACTATTATTATATGTTGATTATAGTTATACATGATGGACTTGTTATGTTGTTATGGTGGCATGACCTTTATATGGATACGAGTTGTACATGTGACATGATAATATTATATTAGTGCTTGGAACTCGTTTTATGAGATTCCTTGGATGTGTATGCTGATAGCATGTGGACATAGGACTTATATAGTTATATACGTATAATAGGATCTATAGTGACATATGGATGCTATACCTTATAGTCGAGATGATAGAAAGCTATCATCGCCCCTTGGATGACGCCGTTTGGCTTAGGATAGTTTACATCTGAGGTCGAGTATGCTCAAGTACAGAGTTGTGTATGACGTTTGGACGAACACCTTGGTGGTTTCTCGGACTCCTTTAAGAGGATGTCGAAGCGGAGGATTAGAGATGACGTAAACAAAGGACAAACAAGTGGAAGAGAACCTCGAGATAGCTTAAGCAAAACTGAGAAGGAAGTCGTACAGGGAAGAAAGCAGCAAGAAGAGATAAGTGGTGGGTTCCAAAGGAAGCAATGTTTGAATTACAACGAAACCAACTAGAGATGGTGAACTTATGATTCTTCAAGACGACGCATGGACAACTAAAGACGCGAAGCGGGGAGGAAAGCAGTACATATTAGCAAGGGTAGAAGTGGTATTTCCTTGAGATGTGAAGCTTTTCCTAGATGCTCCTAAGCATGGGAGTCAAGGTATGAAGTGTGGTCGAACTAATACGAAGATTCATGAGATGAGCAAGTTAAGCCTGCAGAAGAACTAGAAAGAGCGACGGGTTTTGCGAGAGATTAAGCGGGAGCTTCAGAAATACAAGAGTTACGAGGAGGATTACATGGCGAAATTTCACATAGTAGAATTACCTTGTGGAGTCAATCGTTTTCTATCATGGTGATGAGACTGAGCAATGCTAAGAAGGAGAAAGTGTGTGTGGGTGATGGTCTTTAGAAGATGAAAGATGAAACAAGGACGCGTATCGAAAGACTTAAGTTATCAACCAAGAGAAGAGAGAGTGGTTATTAACGATACAGATGTAGGGAAGATACACTTACAACACATTATGAAGAAGGGTTAAGCCCATGAAAGTGAGTCATACGTCACAACAGGGTCGAGATGGTATAGTTATCTTACAAGAGAGGAAGGAAGCATGAAATGTAGAATGAGCTAATGGAGATTAAGGTAGAGTACCCGAGGAGGGTAGCCTTTATAAGAGTGGTAACATGGAAATTATAGTAGAATGGTAAGTCGTTAACTTCGGATAAGATCAGATACAAGCTAATCGGAGACAACTAAGAACGCACAAGTTCGGGTTGTCTATGGATGAGTGTGGTGAGGGGAAGGGTAAACCAGACTATGGGAGCATAGAGGAATGGCAACAAGAGGTTGAAGTATTCGCGGTGGATCAATGGTAATAGTAAGAAAGTACATCAACAAAAGCACATTTGTCTTAAATCAAATAATGTTGAACGAGTTCAAGCAAGTAGCTGTTACAGACCTCATAAGGGAGGACGAGGATGACCCTTTTTGACCTTCTTAGGTCATGTGAACGGCATATGGGAGAACGACTAGGATTAGAATTTATAAGGTTTGCTCATGATAAAAGGGAACTAGTAGACCAAGTGGAAAGTGAGGCTTCTATTGTTGATGTGCATAAAGAGGATGCATGGTATGTTTGTTCTAATGAAATAGATGATATGTTTCTGCAAGCAAAAGCTGAGTCAGATGTTTCAGACTCACACGGAAGAGCTATGGTGGCTATGGCGTGAAAGGGAGGACTAGATTGGGGCAACACTGCAAGCTTAGAGTTTATGATGTTAGCACCTAGAGATGTAATGAGTTTGATATTTCAGTGGTTTTGAATGGGGAATTTCTTCTAGCATTTCCACGGGGATACGGGTACGGTTGTGAAGTTGTTCAAGGAATATCGGGAGAGGCATAAGGTGACCAACAAGAGTAAGAGAAGACCGAAGTAAGTTTGTTGTCGATATGAGATGTACAAGGAGTACATGAAAGATTGAGGTTAGAGTTGTAATATCCGGAATTTTTATTCCGTTTATTTCTGTAACAAACCCGATCTCGATCAGTTGACCCATATCTGTCTACTTAGTTAGACACATTATTATAAAATTTATCATTTTATGTAGCTTCCCTTCACATAAAATGATAGGATCTTTATAAAATTTTATCATTTTATGTAGCTTACCTTCACATAAAATGATAGGATTATTATAACCAATCCTAAACTATAACATGATCCGTATCCGTCTATTCCGTAGCCTACCAGTTCCGATCCCTTGACTTCACATAAAATAATAAGTTTAGCCCCAAACCCTAATTTAGAATATGACTCGTCGTTGACAAGTCTGTGACGAAGCTGTGACAAGGTCTGGACAAGTTTGTGACGAAGCTGTGACAAGGTCTGGACAAGTCTGTGACGAAGCTGTGACAAGGCAAGACAAGTCTGTGACGAGTCTGTGACAAGGCCAGACAAGTCTGTGACGAGTCTGTGACAAGCCCAGCCGGCCACTGCTTGCCTTGTACAGCCCAGTCCGTGATCTCCTTTCAGCTTGCCAGCTTCAGCCCTCTGCAGCCCAGCTGCTGCAGCCCAGTAGCGCCTGATGCCCTCAGCTAGCCCAGTAGCTTCCAGCAGTCCAGCAGCAGGCACAACATCTCAGCCCAACGCCCAGTCCAGGAGCACGCCAGCCCAGTAGCTTTACACGTTCAATGGCTGAACGTTACAAAGAAATGTAACAGCCGAGATTTGCGTGATTTCCTTCCCTTCTACAGCCGTTGTAATCTGTCCAGATTCACAGCAATCATCATCTCCCTCCTTCACTAACAGCAGGTCGAGTATTCTCTTCTCTCCCGACTCTCCATCATCAGACGAAGGCAGTAGCGGACTCCACACCAACTCGCTGCCTCCGGATCCAAGCCATGGTTCACGTCTTCAGCCTTCAATGACGGTTACACGACTTCAACCCTAGATGCCTCCTCGACTTGTTTGTCGTCTGACTCGAGACCTTCTGCGCGAGAACAAACAGATGAAGGTACTTCCTCTATTCTGCAGTGAGTCTTCAGACCCTCTTCGACCTTTTTTTTTTGTATAGATCGACCAACTCACAACTGTTCTATCTCTCCTCATCTCCCAGCCGTTGGTGCGTCCAAGTGACAGTTTCCGACCCATCTTAGTCCTCTTCCAAACCGTCTTAGTGAGCTTGTCGAGTCTCTCTTGTCGGGTAAGCATGTCCCCTCCCTTCTTTACATTACACTCCCTACTTATGTGCTGATGAGAGCCTCAATTGTATCCTACACTCTTCCATAACAGCCCTAGAAGATGGCTCGTGAGTTGCTGCGTTTTCTGCGTTGTCAAGTGATGAACATCTAACTTCGGGTCCAAGTTTAGGTACGAAACACTGATCCATTTTGGCTGAAATTTTTATATGTCATATAGGGGATATTGTGATAGAACATATTAAAATTTGGGCTTATTCTGAGTTATAGTTTAGGAGATATGATTTTCTCAAGTTGGCTACTCATGCAGTTTTTTTTTTTATGCTGATGCTTGGGATGCAGTTTTATGGAATAGATTTGGATGGGTTATTGACTTCTTTTAGACTTGAATTTCTGACAAGTTATAGTTGATATAGTATAGTAGGTCATACTAAAAGTTTAGAGGAATCCATGTTATGGTTTGAGAGATATGAGGTTTCAAAGTTCAGTTTTATAAATGTGCTGAGTTGAGAAAAACAGCATGGGATGCTGTTTTGTGAGATAGTTTAGAATAGGCTTTTGATCTCTATTAGGCTTGAATTTTTGATATGGTATAGTTGACATCTTGTTGTAGATCATATTAAAATTTGGGAAGAATCGGAGTTACGGTTCGAGAGTTATTGTGTTTCAAAGTTGACGTTTTTATATATGTGCTGAGTGTTGGGGGAAAACAGCAAGTGATGCTGTTTTGTGAGATGATTTTGAATAAGCTCTTGATATCCTTTCCGGCTGAATTTTGGATATATTATAGGTAAGATTTTATAGTAGAACATATCAAAATTTGGGATAAATCCAGTGAGTGGTTTAGGAGTTATGATTTTTCAAAGTGTACTCAGATTTTGGCTAAGTATAGAATTTGTAAAGGGAGTAGTCAACTTTAGGAATTTTTATAAAACTGTTGAATGAACAGTTTGGAGAAATTCTTTCTCCTAAAGTTAGATAGGACATCATAGATAATCTAGGGATTTAAGTCGGAATTTTTATAAGCGGTTACGAATTTTATATTTGGAATCGAAGTTAGACCTTTACGATTTCCCGGAAAATAGAAACATAGGAAAAATGTTAGCTTGGAACCAAACGAAGCTTTGGGAGTTAGAATATGATTTTAGAATCTCAAATAGGAGTTTAGACATGAATTTTAGAATTTTCGGGAATTCCGGGACCAAGGGTAAAATGGTCATTTTACCCTAAATTAATACTGCAACTAGTTATGTCTTAATACATTATTCTATTTTAGAAGTCTTAGACTTCTAACTACGTAGGAGTGTGCTAATGCACTTATCTCCTTTGACAGGCAACTGAGTTGCTACAGTTTACAGAGCGAGTTGGTTTACAGAGAGTCGAGCTTTATATCAGGTAAGTCCTTTGGGCTTACTTAGCTGACTTCTAAATATGAGCATGAATGATGATAGTGGTGTGTGATTGAGATGTTAGAGTTATAGGTTGTGATAAATATTTACCGACCTATACTTGGCCTAAGAGTAACGGGCGGTGGCATTCTGCTCAGTTAGCTTGCGAGCGCTGGGGGTTTCTTTAGGGACTAGTCCATGCTCGGTTTGTAGTGATGCTACCGGTGGAGGTCAGCTAGACCTACACCCAGTTGGATAAGGAACGGAGGCGAGAGCTGTTAATAGCTCTCGTGCCACAACTTAAATTGAATAATGTGAATCACTTAAATAATAGATAATAAACGGTTGAGTGCCAGCATGATGTTTGTTTATAATTTTTCTGCGTGTGTTTGTGCTATTGTTATTCTACTTATATTTGGATTGTTAGCTAACGGTTTATCCGTGTTGTAGATCTGTAGAGATAGACAGTTGCAGAGAGATCCGGAACGGATGGTCAGCCGGGTCCACGTACTCATTAGATGGGGACGGGGGAGTCTTCCATACGTCATGCATGTTATGTATCTTTATATATGTTTGTAAGGTTGTCACATGTGTACGTTTATACCATTAAAAATATTATGTTTTAGAAATTGTTTTAAATACATTTGTGCCTTGTTGTAAGATCGAAGTAATGTTGTTGTTAAACCAAGGTCGGGACCCAATGTGAGGTCCTAACCAGTAACTCCCCGAGTTCCGAGAAATTGGGGTGTTACAAGAGCCTCTACGGTCGGTTTGATGTTACATAAGAAAATGAAGTATAAATTTCTACGCCTACTTGAAGAAAGGATGTCTATGGTGAAAGCTTATGTAGAAGACGAAGAGCTCATTCCATATATTGGGATGTCATGGAAAGCGAAGAAGATAAGATCAATTGTTTTGAAGCACGGTTAAGTCTTGCAGTTTGGACCCTTGTGACTGCACATAAGTGAGAAACCTTAAAAAAAAAAAAAAGATTTACAATCATGTCATCAAAGAGGGAGAATGAGGTTAAGATAAAAGAATACATAAATAAGGCTACAAGAGTCAGATGACTCGAGAAAGTCTTTCGAGTTCAAGAGATGAAGGATCTCGGAAAGAAGACTGTAAACATTGTAGCTAAAGATGGAACAATACACGTGTTTAAAAGACTTCACCCCAACAGATCGAGGTAGATCATTAGTATCATGACCACTTGTAAAGTGATAGAACATGATTATGTCGGTTATTACGATATGTGGAAAAAAAAAATAAAGATGAAACCTGAGATATCACGGATTCCGATACGTTAGAATGTGGAATTCTCCACTAAGGTCGAGCTTAATTTAATTCCGATGTCTAAGGCGCCGTATGGAATAACACTTGTGCAGAGACATGAGTTGTGGAAACAAGTGAAGGAGGAATTGCAAGAACTTAGTGATAAGATTTTATTAGAAATTAGTGAAATGCCATAGAGAACATCAGACGTTATCTTAAACTCTTGATTTGAAGTTGTTATGGAGAACCCCAGTTTGCGAAAAGTGAGACGGTTATCTCCGTTGCACATCGATTATCGTGAGTTGAACAAGATAGCAATGAAGAACAAGTATCCCTCACCAAGGATAGATGACCTACTCCACCAGTTTCAAGGGTCGGTAGTCTCTACTAAGAATGATTTAAGGTCAGATTGTCACTGTTTGAGAATTCGAGACTGAGATATTGCAAGTACGACATTTTGGACCAACCAGAGTCACTACGAGTTATAGTTATTCCATATGGGCTTACTGATGTCCCGGATAAGATATTTTTGGGTCTACTCTTGAAAAAGAGAGGAGTCGTATGACAAGTTGTCTCGGGATGGCAAAACCCGAAGGATGTGAAAGAAGTTACAAGTCTTCTTGGATGTGCTGATCATTACCGGAATTGTCGAGAGATTCTCCAAGTAACACCATTTACGGTTATCCTACTTTGGATGACAATGAAGTATTTGAGTGGGACGAATATTGGCAATGAAGTTGTTGAGAGTTAAGAGGAGATTCATTGGTGCAACTGTTTTGAAATTGCCTCGATGTATGATGGGTTTGAAATGTACAAGAGATTCTCCAAGACAAGGTCTTGATTGAGTGTTGAGGAACGATATAAAAGTAATAGCATACGTGTCTCATTGGTGAATCGGTATGGAGTAAAGTACTTCCTTCATCGTTGGGGACTTACTACAAGAATTGAGGAAACATAACATCAAAGTTGGTTTGACAAGAACCAAGACCAACAGTGTAAATTGGAAGTTCGATCTTCTTGTATAGAGAAATCAAAGGGAAAATAATGGAGATGTTGCACTGAGAAAGATCCGAGAAGGAGGTCGAGTTTCCGATATATCGAACCTTTGTGAGATGTTAGCGCGAGTTGGGAAAGTGGTTTACCGGTTGGCATAGCCGCCAAAAGTAGAGAGTGTTCACCCGGTGTTCATGTGTATCAGCCGAGAGAGGACACACACGACTCGAGACAGATTGTCCGTCATGGTGATTTAGTGGCAGACGAAGAGCCGACGAGGCTAATAGGGAGACGGGGTATAGTATCTTTGGTTGAGTTTTACGCCGAGCTAGTAGCATCGATATTATCGACGGATTAGACTAGTTCTTCCCTTAGTTGGGTTGTATATGTGTAGTTGTGTCGTGTGCGGGAATGGGTTACATGACTTGTTATATCTTGCGGTGGTAGTTTGATTAGTTTGTGTATATAGAATACAAGGTTTAAGGCTCCTTAGTTTGAGAGTTTATACCTCGACCTTAGGGACCGAGAAGTTTGACGTATAGCAGTTTCGGGACGAAACTTGTTTTTAGGGGGATCTGATGTAAAACCCCATTTTATTAGGCGCATTTTTTTTTTAATTTATCTCTTACTTATATAATTTTTACGAGTATTTTCACATTGTAAATTTATTATTTATTTTTTATTTTTAATTTTCTTATGAGTTTAAATATGTGTTCCGTAATTTATTTCACGGAAATTTTGGGAGTTTGCCCAACCGGAAATCCTGTCCGGTTAATTTGTTCGAGTTTATTTATTTTTTAATTAATTGTTTTTTTTATTTTATTTTTCCTTTATTCTCCTTTTCTTTCTCCCTTCCCTATTCTGTGTGATGATACTCCCTCTACAGTCTAACCTCCTTATGCACGCTAACCTAGCCTACTCCTATGACCCTAGCCCGACCCCTCGCTAACCTCCCTCGTGTCAACCTGAAGATATGGGTTACCTCTCTCTCGCAACTCCTCAGCAACAAAGAACCATCACCCTCATCTCTACTCCCTCAACCTTGCACTCTCTACTTCCCTTCTGTTGATAGCCACGCCTGGAGCAGAACAGAGCTCGAAGCCTCGCCTGCCACCTCTTTGCTTCTCTTGCTTCTTCTTCTCGCCCACAGGAGAACCACCCTGTCTCTTCTCCTCTGTTCCTTTCGCCACTAGTAGACGCTGGAGAGCCCGACGGACCTCGATCTCCCTTCATCATCCCTCTCTACTGCTGCTTCAACCTTCTCTGTGCAACTCGCAAGAACTCGCCTTGCCGCCGCTACAACCACCGGAGAGAAGCGCAACCTGGGATGTCGCCACTATCGCCGGGGACTGCCCTGCTCTGCCTTCGCCTCGCCGTCGGAGCTGCAGCACAGCCCAACCGCTGCCTTTCCTCCTTCTTCCATCTTCTGTCACGTTAGAGCTCCTCACCGGAGGGCCCTCCTTCGGTTGCACCGTCCGTTGCCTTCGTACTATGACCCTCGCCACCCTCGCCGGCCTACGGACTCCGCCGGGCAAGTGAACGCCCCAGCCGCCGCCTACTTTCATGTGCCGCCTTCAACAGTGGCTTCAAACCTCTATAAACCCTAATGCCCTTATTTATTTCGGGCACCCCTTATTTGAGTATATTACAGATTAAACCCATTATTTGATATTTGTAGTTTTGGCCCGTGTTTCTGAATTATGTGAATGTACCCCTACAGATTTAAGTTTGGAAAAAATGGCCCAAGTTTCCATAATTTGATTTTATGCCCTTCTGAAATATATTTTACAGTTTTGACCAAAGGTTAATTTCGAAAAATGACTTTAAGTTCTTGAGTCCGTATTTACGGTCCGGAAAGTTGATTGCGGTTTTGACCTATGTTATAAAAATTGTACAGTTTGCCCGGAAAATGTAACTACGGTTTTAACCTTGGGTTTTATTTACGGGGTACTCTTATATTATTATTCACGGTATATTATGTCTTTGTTGGATTTAAAACTCGATTTATGGCCCAAAGTATTATTTGCGGTTTCAGGACCAAGTTCCTAGAATTTCATATTTTAACCGGAAGGGTTTTGCGGGATTTAACGTGGTCATTTGAAACCGGAATTTTCTTAGAATTATATATATATATATATATATATATATATATATATTATATCTTCCGATCAAATTTAGTGTACGAGCTAAATTTTTCTAGTTTTGGTGTTAGGTTCGGAAGCGTCCCGATAAATACCTAACGAGTCCAAGTCGACATCCATAGACCGTCATCCGTCTTTTGACGTCACGTGAGTTACCTTTTTCCTCGGTCTAGTTATGTTTAGTATTAGCAGCATGCTAGGATGGATCTAGCATAACTTAGTGGAAATGCCAAGTAGTGGCCTTGAACCGTATATAGATGTTGGGTGTTTATGAGTATTGTGATGTTTCGGTACGAGCATAGGATGATCTTCGAGATTAGGAGTTGGACCTAGCATGCTAGGGTTGTGACCTCGTATAGGTTTGGGAGACTAGAAGTCCGAGGACTTCTAGCTTGTTGGTTAGTTACTGATTGTGTGTCTTGTCTGATCAGGCGTTGAGTTACATTCCTGCGGGAAATTGAGTACGGGATTTAGCGGGTTTAGCTTTGGGTCAGGTAAGTCTTCGGACTTACTTAGCTCGTATTCTCTGTATTAGTTTCAATGCGTGTTTGGTGGTGTGTGTTTATTGCTTATGTGTGTGTTTATTGCTTATGTTATAACATCTAAACCGGTAATAGGACCACCGACTTTATATGTTTATATTTGGCCCAAGTGTATGATAACGGGCGGTGATCGCTTGTCCAGTCCAAAATGGGGATGACTGGGAGGTGTCTTGCGGCAGCCCATCGGGTGATGCTGATCCGCATCAAGTACAAACCCGTATGGTGAAAGGGGACAAGGGCGAGATCTTTAAGATTCTCGTATCACAAAAGAAGTTGAATTAGAACGGGATATGACCTAATAATAAAAAGATAATAAACCGGATTGTGTGCTTTGGAACATGTTGTGTGTTTATGATGCCCTATGTGTGTGTGTGTGTGTGCCAATACCATGATTCTAATGCCTTGAATGCTAGCTAACGGTTTTATACCGATATTGTTGTAGCTGCCTTGCAGGTTAGGGGCGCGGCCGAGAGATCCGGAAGAGTGGGCAGCCGGGGTCCGTACATTTTAGGATGGGTTTTGGGGGTTGTTTTTATGTATTGTTTAGGGTATTACGTATGTCGCGTGTATGGCGGTTGCCTTTAGCGTTGTATCTCGGCTGAAGTCTTTCGTTGTTTTCTTTTGGGGTTCATATCATTGCATTAAAATGAATTTCGGTTTTGCCTTTATTTGTGTCTTGTTGTAAGATCCAGTGAAATTGTTGTCAGGCTAAGGGTCGGGACCCGTTGTGAGGTCCTAACCCGTAGCGCTCCGAATCCCGTGGATTCGGGGTGTTACAACATTAGAGTTAAAAAAATGTTACAACAACTCAAATGCAACGGCATCAAATGTACTGCTTCAAAAATGTTACCTTTTAATGTAATGTAACATTTATTGATGATAATGTAATATTTTATGGTGATACAATAGCACGTGAAATGTAGTAGTGAGGTCACTAAAAACTTGTAACACCCCGAATCCGTGGGATTCGGGATGCTACGGGCGGAGACCTCACAATGGGTCCCGACCCTTAGCCTGACAACAATTTCACCGGATCTTGCAACAAGGCACAAATAAAGGCCAAAACCGAAATACATTTTTATACAATGTTATGAAACCCGAAAACAAAGGAAATGAAAGACTTCAGCCGTCCTTACAACAACATCAACTTAATACAAAATAACAACAACACAAGGACTCCAAAATCCAACTCAACCTAAGATGTACGGAACCCCGGATGTCCACTCATCCGGATCACTCGGCCACATCCTAACCTGCACATCAATCACAACAATCGGTATAAAACCGTTAGCTCACATTCTAGGCATTATAAAGATAGCAAGGGCACAAACACACACATAAGTACACAAAACACACATCATGCTCATACACATACAATCCGATTCTTATCTTCTCTTTTTAAGTCATTTCATTACTAGTTTCATTCGTTTTAAGTGTACGTGACACGGGAGTCTTATAACTCTCGCCTCTGTCCCCGTGTAACCAACAAGAGTGTGGCGGAGCTCAACTCGTATACCATGTGGAGTGGTGAAGAAGCTCGCCCGTATACCATGTATGTCCTGGTAGCAGAGAACCTCTAAGTCTCCTCGGGAGCTGGGCAATGATTTCACCGCCTGATAATAATAAACAATGGGCCAAATATATATAACCAAGTTGTCCTAATCCGGTTTCATGATTATAAACAAAGATAAAACACACACCACCATCACATATCCAAATAATGCGTAAAAGCGAGCTAAGTAAGTCCGTAGACTTACCTCGTCTCAAAAGCAAACCGAAACCGATAACACTCTCCGAGGGAATATAACAAAAGTTTGTTCAAGACAAGGGACGATAATCAACAACCACTCACACAAGCTATGAGTCCTTAGACTCTTAGTCCTATATGATCTTATTAGGTCATACACTCTCATAATCTAGGATACACTCCTAGCCCTCATAAACTCACAAGATCTCAACGATAACCACATGCTAGGATACTTCCATCCTAACTCCACAATCTCAACAAACACATTCTCACATGATAACATACACACCTCAATCCTTAGAACGTTCAAACCATCATCAAATCCTCACTTAAAGTTCAAAGCCACTACTTTGCATTAACCCTAAGTTATTCTAGATCCATCCTAGCATGATACTACTACTAAACATAACTAGAACGAGGAAGAGAATACTCACTCGAGGTCAAAGGCGGAGGACGATATACGGATGTCGAGAATGGATTCGTTGGCCTTTATCGGGACACTTCCGGCCCTGAAACCAAAGCTAGGCAAATTTAGCTTATACGCTAAATTTGAACGGAAGATTATTTATATAAATCCAAGGTAAAAGCCCATTTTCAAACCAAGGTTAAAATAAAACCGCTCAAACATTTCCCAGGCAAAAATATACACTAATGTGAACTTGAGTCATAATCCGCAAATAAATATTTGGGTCATACTCCGAATATTAAAACAACAAAGCCACAATTGATAATTTGTAAAAGTTGGGACATAAACTATAATAATAAATATGGCCAATACATTTAAATAATTTATACAGGGGTATAAATGCAAACTTCTAAAAATGTGGGTCAAAACAGCAAATATAAAAACATGGGTACATTTTGTAATTAAATATAAATTGAGGGGCCCGATTATAAATAAAGAATAAGGGTTTTCCTGAACCCACAAGAGAAGGCTGCTGTGGGAGAAGGAGCAGCGGTGGCCAACAGGGAGCAGGTGGGCGGCCTTCCATGGCGGCGCTGCAAGGGTTCCGGCGAGGCGGTTGCTGATGGGTTCTGCCCGGCGAGGTGTACGGTGGCAACCACAAGCGCTCCTCTGGAGACAGGTTCGTCTGGCGCCGGAAACAGGCGCTTCTCCGGCGTCGTCTGGTGGGGCACAACGAGGCTAGCGGAGGTTCCGGTGGCTTGCAGGGCTTTCCCGACGGAGCTTCTCGACGGAAATTGGGCGGCGACTGCAAGGATGGGCGTCAGGCTCTTCCCTGGTGGGTCGACAGAAGCTCGAGAAGAAGGGGTTGGGGAGAGACTGAGGGCTGCGTAGGGGCCAAAATCCTCTGTCGTTGCTTCCCGATTCCGGCGGTGGTTCGAAGGCGGCAGAAGAGGTGAGTTCCGGGAGAGGCGAATGGGCAAGTTGCTGGTGGAGCGCAAACCAGAAAATAGAGGAATGAAGGAAGGAGATAATTGCTTGCTGTGTAGAGAGAGCTGAGGGAGAAGGAGGATGCAGAAGACAAACCAGAGGGCTGCTCAGAGAGTGTGGCTGCAAGGGTGACTAGAAGGAGGTGATGCCAGGCGTTCATCTGAATAGGTGCAGGGAGTTGCGTGTTTAGGCAGGGGTGTAGAATTACGAGGGGTCGGAAGTGCATATCACCTATGCTGCACAAGGTGATAAAAGGGGAAGCGACAATCATTAAAAGTATAGCAAACGGGAACAGGGCGAGTAAAACAAATAATATATTATTTTAAAGATATTGAAATATATAATTCTTATATCATAATGAGATACATATATAGTATATGAAAATAAATCAATAATATATGATTAAATAAAAATATTAACATGATAACAAAATAACCGAAACAAAAGTTTATAAACAAACATTTTCAGTCGTACAAAATATAAAAATAAACATATTTAGTCTTATAATCTGAAATAAACATATTGAGTATCAAAACTGAATAATGAACCATTTATTTTGTAAATCAACAACAACTGATTAACATGATCAATCTAGGAAAACAATAATCAATATTTGTAAATTATGAAAAAGTGAAAGAATTAGAATAACACTCAATATTCAACAAAGAAATATTAGATAATAAATTAGTTTCAAAGCTTCAAAATTAATTTATAAAATCATAAGAAAGGGAGGGAAGAGTCGGCCGGCGGAACAACATTTCAATAGTAGAGCCAAAGACGAAGATCGGTGTCCTACTTCCGGCAACCAAAATGTCGCAGGTGGTCATGTGGGGCTAGGTTTACCTTAAAAAATAAGGTAAACTTTCGTTCACTTTGTTTTGATCGAATACAATCCGCTTCCTAGACGTGTCCGGGTCGTGTCCTACCTCCAAAACGTGTCTTGACCGTGTCCGAGCCGTGTCCCGTTGTGTCCGTGTGTCCGCACGGCGGGACACGGGACACGCCGCCTTCTAGAAGTGTCCGTGCATCATAACATATCACTCTAGAAGGAGAGGGGAAAAAAAGAAGAATAAAACAAAAATAAAAAATAAAAAAAATAATTAATTAAAAACATGACATCGGGAATAAAAAATAAACTCGCTCAAATTAATATTAGAAACAATTTGGTTTACTAGGCTTTTTCTAATTTTGTGTTTAGTAAATGTACTTTTTTTTTATACAAGGGTAAACAAAAGGGGGAACAATCTCTAGAGACTTGTCGACCCTTGGCATCCAAACGGATGAGGTCTTCGATCAACATCTTCCGGTAGCACCAGCCGCTGACGCAAAGCCATGCAACGCAAGTAATCTGCTACGGTGTTGAAATCCTAGAAAAAGTGGTGAGCACAAAGTTGATCAAAACCCGGAGATCTGGGAGGAGATGTCCGAGAAGATCAAAACGGAGCCAAAGAGAAGAAGGTGAAGCCGGAGAAGATCAAAATGTACCCCTTGAGAGAAGAGTGTGTAGAGTTTGAGAATAAATACAAAAGGTTTGAGTATATTTACTTAATTGAAATATTAAAAAGCCTAGTTAATACTCTAATTTCTTAAAAAGGCCTACTTACCAAATTGCCCAATTAAATTAATCGGGATTTCCGGTTTGGAAAACTCCCGAACTTTCCGCATAATAAATTATGGAATATATATAAATGTAAAATATATAAACTCATAGAACTTAATTTCCAATGTGAAAATACCCGTACAAAAATTATTTAAGCTAATAAAATATCGATAAAACCGTAAAAATAAATATCGCAAACGCACCTAAAATTCGGGGCGTTACAAAACTCTCGAATCTTTATGCAAACCACCTGTTCCTCCTGTCTTCTCATGATCAAAGAGGATGCAGTTAAAATCTCCTCCCACCATGAGAGGTTCTGTAATATCAGTCATTTTCTTGTCCAAAGCATCCCAAAACAGGACCCTTCTGGTAGTCGACGGCGGTGCATACACCACAATCAAATGAAGAGGATTTCCTGCCCTCACAAAATGAGCATGAATGAAAAAGTCACAAGCATTCACAATCATGATCTTAAGGTTAGAGTCCTTCCACAGGAGCCAAATACCTCCCTCGAAGCCATTAGCTTCCACTCTAAAACAGCCACCAAAGTTTAAATTTTCGCACATCTTCTGAGCTCTATCTCCCGAAATACGGGGTTAAAAAATGGTTAAGATATCAATCTTGTGAGAGTTACACAAATATCTAATTGCACGCCGGAAGCTACTCTTTGCAGCACCGTGAACATTCCAAAGTAGGCAATTCATCATAAACAATATGAAGATGATGCTACTCACCAGGAGGATTAGATAATAGAGGGCTTACGGTGTTACCTCTCCAAAGGTGGGTTTGCCACCTGAGATCATATTGTGCTCCTCTCCTTTGCATTCCATGGCTGCCTCCTCAGTCCCTGAGACGTCTTTGTCTTCTAGGTGCATGATACTATGCTCTACTGTACATTGACTATCAGTACTAGGCTTAGAGCCTTGTACCGATTGATCAGACAACTCACCCAGATTTTCTACAGTATACACCATTTGCCTTGTGACAGCGGTTTTTTTGCTGAATTAACGAGTCTTCCATAGTCTCATTCCGTGTAAGCATGTCCACGGGTCACGGGTGACCCATGACCCGGCGGGTTCTGACCCGGAGGGAACTCGGTGGGTCACCGACCCTGCGGGTACGGGTTTCCCCGGGTCGCGGGTACGGGTAAGGGTCGTCGTTAGATCCTTACCCGTCGACCCGCCGGGTCGACCCGTAACGGTCACAAAATTTAAAAAAAAAAAAAATTCCCAACGGCTAGATTAATAAAAAAACAATATACTTTAATAAATCTAACCCAAAAACAATTCTATAAATACCCCAAACCCAATTCATTTCATCTCACACCAATTCTCATTCAATCATCTATTCACTCTCTCAATCTCTCCATAATTTCCAACTCTTACATTCAATTACTCTCCTAATCTCATATTCTCATTCTCTTATTTTTCATTTAACCACTCTTACTACTACATTATATATTCAAAAAAAAATGTCTAGCCGAGGACGACGTTCTGTTAGCGGAGCCGGTCCTTCATCCGGCGAAGGTTTTACCCGAGGACGGCATTCCGTTAGCGGTCCTCCAACCGGTTCGGATTTAAGGCGAGACTTATTAAGTGGAGATCACGAGATCTTCGAGGAGAATATCAACACGGAATTACCTACTTTCCCCAACACCCAAGGATCCGAGACCGAATTCACGGAGGAGCCGGAGGAGCCGCCGTTGAATAACACTCAACTAACGGCGGCAGTCTTCAGATTTTGGTTCACAAAAGGTGCTCCCGATGCCAACGGGGTTTACTATGTCAAATGCAATTTTTGTGCGGCACAATACAAGCAAAAAAAGGGAGAAGGCTACGGGAACTACAAGAGGCATATCCGGAACAAGCATCCCGAAAAAATGGGATTAGCACGAGGGCAAACACAACTTACCGGGTACGCATCTACTTCTGTCCAACCTCCTTCTCTATTTACATATGATCATTCTTCTTCTATGGCTGCATTTTCGAAAATGTTGGTCGTAGATTCTTTAGCATTTAGTTTTGCACAAAATGTTGGTTTTAATAATTGGATGCAAAATCATGCTCAGCCCGCATATAAACCGATTTCTCGCCAAACCGCTAAAATAAAAATGATGCATAAATATAAAATTCGTAAAGAAGAATTGACTAAATATTTTATGGACAACGGTGATATTCAAGTTTCTATTTGTAGTGATATTTGAACCGACGGTTTTCAAAAAAATTCAAATATGGGTATTACTTGTCATTTTGTTGATAAATTTTGGATTTTAAACAAAAGAGTTTTAGCATTACGAGTTTTCAACGAACAACACACCGCCCAAAACATTGCTAATTTGATTGCAAATGTTTTGGAAGAATATAGATTAGTTTCACGAGTTTTTTCAATCGGTTTTGACAACGTCTCCGCTAACACGGCTTCCATTAGAGATTTAACCAACTATTGTAAGCCGACGATTGGAGGTAAATTTTTTCACATTAGGTGTGCCGCTCATATTTTAAACTTGTGTGTTCAAGACGGTTTAGCATACGTTGGAGATTTAGTACAACCTATTCGAAATATTCTTAATGAACTTTTGTCTAAAAATAGTGTACGTACTAAATTGTAAACAAAATGACGTTTATCCTAAAACATTTTCAAAAGATGTTTGTACAAGATGGAACTCTACTTACAAAATGATTTACGAATCATATGAATATCGAGAACTTTTAAGTGGTTTTGCCGCACAACATATTGACGGTAATTTTGTTTTCGGTGAATCTTGGATTTTAGCAAAAGATGTAATGGAGGTTTTTAAATATTTTTATGATGCTACTAACACTTTTAGTTTTGTTTATACACCAACTTCAAACATATTTTGTTATGTAGCAATTAATATTGCATTTGCAATTCAACAAGGTCTTTTAATTGAAAATATTTCACAAGCTATACTTTCAATGCGAACTAAATGGTTAGATTATTATACAACCATTCCCGATGTTTTTATTGTTGCATTTGTGTTAGACCCTAGACGTAAAATGGATGGTTTAAAACAATTTTTAGAATGTTATTATGAATTTTTAGGTTTAGAACAGCATCCTGATTGCCATGTTTCTACCATAATTGCTAAAGTTAAAAAATTATTTGATGAATTATTGCTTCAATATCGTGTTTCCGATCGAGGTCAATCTTCTCAACCCCCTCCTCGTCCTTCATCTTCAAGTTCATCTAAATTTAAATCAATTGCTAGAGATTTGTTTGACCCGAAAAGGGCAAAAACCACGTCGAGTTCCCATTCGGAACTCGACGAATATCTAACCATTTCTTTTGAGTTTGTCAATGATGAAGAAGAAGAGGATTTCAACATATTAGAATGGTGGAGCCGACCGGAGAGAATGAGGTTCCCTACCCTCTCAAGGATCGCGGCACAAATTCTCGCCGTTCCCGCCTCAACGGTAGCGGTTGAGCAAACCTTTAGCCGGAGTGGAAAGGTGCTCGATCCGACGAGATCAAACATGTTTCCCGAGACGTTGGAGGCACAAGTCCTCTTAGCCGATTGGAGGAAAGCGGAAACGTGAACACAAAAAAACAACCTCTCGGCGGAGGAAGGCGACGAAGATGACGACGAGCGACAACAAACGCCATCGGATGTATCGGCGGGAGAGTCCGACTCAGGTAAGGGCCAATCGGGGATATAAACAAAGGTAAGAGAACTACGTGGACTTTGATTCCTCCTCCCCGAGAGGATACGTAAGCAACCGGGATTCCGGTTCAAGCCCAATTCTTCCCTTTTTTTTTTAAGTTTAAGACTTAAACTTAAAAAAGAACAAAATAAACTAATAAAAAGAGGACTTAAACTTAAAAAAATTGGACTTAAACTTTAAGTCCAATTATTTTAAGTTTAAGTCCTCGTTTTATTAGTTTATTTTCTTTTTTTTTAAGTTTAAGTCCAATTTTTTATTAGTTTATTTTTTTCTTCTTTTTTAAGTTTAAGTCCAATTTTTCTCTTCTATTTATTTTCTTATTTTTTTAAGTTTATTTCTATTATTATTATTTCTTTTTTTAAGGTGAGGTGGCCGACCCGTCGACCCGCCGGGTCTGACCCGTGACCTGGCGAGTCGGCCATATATACGGGTCCGGGTCCGGGTCACCCTCCCCGGACCCCTGACCCGTGGACATGCTTAATTTCGTGTCTCCACTGTGTCTGTAGCATCTTGAGTAACCCAATCTTCTTCCTCCTTTCTGACAGTCCCGTTGCAATCATCTGGTTTTCCTTTAACAAAGGCTCTCTTCTTTTCATCGGACTCTCCTCTCTCTTCATCTCTTTGTCTGCCTTGCAAGTCATGGTTCTCATCTCCCGCTCGTTGTCGCTTCAGGGACGTCTCGTTGTTTTTCTGTTTCTCTATGAACTTTGCTTTCCTTGTGAAATTTCTCCTTTCATTCCGTAGCTTGTTGCGCTTCTTTCTCTTCTCCTCCTCTACTTATTCCTTAGTGCAAGCCTTTGCTTCAAAAACAACCTTTGCGTCTTGATTCACTCTACCGCTTTTGCGCGCTAGAACTTGCTTCGTTGCTTCTAGTACCAGCATCTCCCTCTGTAACGCATATTCCTTTACCTTTCTTTAATTCGTGTGGGACCTGATTACTTCCTTGGGGCCCACCGTTTGGATTGGTATCTTTATGGTTACTAGTGGGGACCACTCCAACAACATCTTTCGAAACCCTACGTCCTTGCATGATTTCCCCATATGCAACCTGATTTTGTGAGTATCTTTGATTAGGAAACGATTTCTTTACAGCTACTTCCTTTTCCTGGGTTTGGCGAGATATATTCTTTCCCTTTGAGGTTCTTATTCTTTCTCCCAACTAGCATCCAAGGGCCATACTTACCTTCTTCATTATTGATCGGAATATTCCTTTCCGATGTAGTGTTGATGTTTCCGGTCATGTATGTGTCACCATGTCCATCGTTGCCGCTAACATTCTTCCCACTCTTGTTTAGCGTTTCATCACCCGGTTTATGATGTTGACAGTTTGATGCGTAATGCCCGTACCGTCTACAGTTGAAGCATACCACTTCTAGTCCTTCATATTCTATGTTACATTTCTTGTTGTTGATGTAAACAACCTTTTTTAGGGGTTTCCTCAAATCCAACTCGACACAAACTCTCGCAAATCTTCCTCTGTTCAGTTGAAGCGTCTTTTGGTCTATAGCAATAGGATTTCCAATACCCGACGCCATGCTCCAGTGGACAGCTTTGTTCCACCATTGCATAGGTCCGAGTATTCTTATCCAAATGGGGGTAGAGGATATCACTTCCGTAGTTACGAAGTCCGGCGACCATCTTCTCATAATGAAGCATCTTCCGAAGATATACCAAGGGTCACCCGTTAGAATTTCTAACAGTTCGTTTTCATTCTTAAATCGAACTACAAAGTATCCATTGTCGAGGTCGATCAATTGTATGTTGTTCCCAAGCTTCCACATTTCCTTGATTTTTCGTTCCATAACCGGAAAGGCCATGGGGTATCCTAGTAATTTGAATACTATGGAAGCCTTCCACTCTTCCTCTAGGATCTTCGCTATACTCTCATCCACCTCGAAGCATGGATCCCCTTCTGGCCCAAAGGGATATGTTACGACCATCTTTCCCTTGAGAGTCTCCGTGTTCACTTTTCGTTTTTGATCCTCTTGCCCATTAGTCCTAGCATTTTCAGCGGCTATGTCTTTCCATGATACGGGAGCATCCAAGGGGTTCCCTTTATCACCTCCTTCGCTGCCCATGTAGAACACTAGATTCAACCCATCTGGTAGTCGTGTCATAGTTGTCTGCGCCTCAGTCGGTAGGACCTTCAGAGTTTTCCCTCCAGTGTTCACCCCTCCAGCTTCCTTAGAACTCGTAATCTTAGTAGTTCTCTCAGGAGGTATAGTACCTTCGTGAGATTTGAGTGATGCATCCACTTCCATGTCCAGTATGTTTGTGCCCTTGCTTTCCTATTTGTCTGTTTGTTGTAACGTCGCCGTGAAGAGACATTTGCCTCCATCACCAGCCGGAGTTTATCGCTCCTTTCTAGACCTTTTGTCTAATCTTTTCGCCGTTAAACATACCAAAATCAGAGCGTTTTCTGTTAATTCTTTGTGACACAACCTAAAAGTATAATCTTCCCAATGAGGAAGCAAAGTTCAAATAAATTTTAATTATTCACTTTAGGTACACAGTGTCAACAACATACTCAAACTATTATTTTATTAAACGCGCATATTCATAATATATATTATGAATATCCATGCAGGGTACGAGATATAAACTGCGTGATTAAAAACATAATACGCATTACAATGTCACACTGAAAATACTTATAAATCGATCGATTACGGGCATCGATCTTTATTTTAATCAAGCATGTTGCGTATATATTAGAGATGGAAGGCCACAATGGGACTCCTGACCGTATGCACACCGTCGAGCCATTCGATAGATGCTGAGATTACCTCATCAGAAGACCCTAACTCGCCTTTCACTTGTACGGTATACGTTAATTCTTCTCCAAGATGCGTGAAACGCAGAGTTTTAGGCTTAACTTCGACACTAACTCCTTGAGGAGCCGTCACCTTAACCTCGTACACGGACGGTCCCTCTGTGACAATTGTTACTCTCCTTTGGAAGATCATATCAAAGGTACTCGAATTTGTTGCAATAGTAATGGAAGGATAGTTCAAATCTCCAACGAAGCCGGTTAGATCTTCCGGGCAAGTAGCCTGGTTATTTGTAGAAATTTGCCTTATAAGGCTTATGTTGTAGCCTTGGACACATAAGAAGTTGATGTAATCCGTCTCGGTTGCGTTATAGACTAGACCCGGATCCACGGCTCTTTTCGGGTTTATATGTCCAGCCCCGTATGCTAATTCGGCTTCATTGTTATTGCTTGGACTCATTGGAACCGCTACAAAAATACAACATATTGGACTCAAAGTAGTATGGAGGATTTGTACAGTTGAGAGTAGAGTGTATACCGGTAGTCATGAGGGCGGATCGGAGAGCTGCTGGAGACCAATCGGGATGATATGATTTGACATACACAGCGGTTGCAGAAGCATGAGGGCAAGCCATGGATGTACCGGATATGATTTGGTATTCGACTGATCTTGTGTCGCCGATTACACTGGATACGTTTCCTTTAGGAGAAAAGGCTGCTAAGATGTCAACGCCCGGAGCTGACAAATCTGGCTGCAATCATGATAACATTTCATAGTTAGGGTATAAGAGAATGTAATCCCACATCCACAATAAGATAGTGTGAACCTAATATATAAGTTCTAGTGATACTCCTCCTATTGCCAGCCCGAAAGTCTTTGATGTGTGATATAAAGTTAACAGAATGCACAAGATATATAAGTTAAGTTATTAAATGAGCACCTTAAGGATGGAGGGAGTGATAGGATTAGGGCCTCTTGAAGAGAAGTCTGCAACACGGGGTGCTAACTTATCCTTTATAATGCTGCTTCTTAATATAGTGCCCTCAGGGTTGCTGTTGATTAGGGAAAGAATCTCTTATGATACATACCAAAACAAACTAGAAAAAATGACATAAAATAGTAGTTACCTAGAGATATTGTGAATGTATGAGATAATATCATCTCCATCACTGAAGCCGACAATAGACGTAGGAAGAGGGTAGGAAGTAGAACCACCGACTCCAAACGAGTCAAAGCTCGCTCGCATGACGTTGCCGGCAGCTCCAGCCTCAATTGATACTTGGCTAGCTACCAAAGGGTCAGTAATGTCACACACTACAATCTTGCCTTGCACTAATGTTCGATTCAGTGACGAGCAAAATCTGTACCATATCAATGACACATTCATTACTTCACTTACACGACTATTATAATGTCATATATATATATATATATATATATATATATATATATATATATATATAAAATAACTCGCCTAGCCCCGCTTGGAAACGAAGAGTTGGGAGCATCAGCACCATAAATCAACGGCTTCCCACTAAGGTCGAATGTGTTCAGCGAACGTTCTCCCTGTATCCAAGATTAGAATTAATTAGTAGCGTATCTTACACGATAGTTTTGTAACAATGGACATAATTAATTACCTGAAATAGACTGCCGTTGCCAAGGCGCACGCCGGTCACGAACTTGCGATCCGTCGTAGACGCGGCCACGGACATGAGCCAAGGTGCAGTGTTACTTACCGTTCCGTTCGAAGGACCTTCATTACCGGCTGCGAAAGAGGCTAATATTCCACGTTGCATGGCATGAAACGCGCCGATGGCATTGGCATCTGCAAAATAGGGACGGGCTGAAGTGGTCCCAACGGACATAGAGATGACGTCGACGCCGTCGGCAATTGCATCATCAAAGGCATTCAGTATGTCGACATCAGCACATCGGTGGCCCTCGGTCCAACAGACTTTGTAGACGGCAATTCGTGCAGAAGGAACACCACCCCGCCTTGTACCTGTGGCTAGCCCGGAGAAGTTCGCGTGTGGAACTAACGCACCGGCCACGGTTGAGGCTGTATGGGTCCCGTGACCATCGAAGTCTCTCGGAGTGGGACCCTCGTTTACCGGAAACTCTTGATCCGCTTTGTAAAATCTTGCACCGATTATTTTCCTGCGTACCAAATAACATAATATATATCCTAAATATTTGTTTATTACGATCCAAACTTTTTCATAATAATGTGTTGAAAAATGAGAGTTTATATAATATACTTGTTGCAAGAAAAGTTGGCTGATTTTTGACAAATGCCCTTCCATTTGGCTGGAACCGGACCCAAGCCGGCGTCGTTGAAGCTCGGAGACTCGGGCCAAATTCCGCTGTCGAACACACCCACAATGATATCTTTTTCGATGGGGTTTCTCGCAACATTAATGGGGAAGCTCATGAAGTCCCATGATCTTGTTGTTTGGAGCTCCATTTTCTCGTTCGGAAACACGGAAACTACACCTTCAAACCCTACACATTCGACCGTAACATCAGATTAAAGACATCCCATATTTTGCAACGGAATTACATATTTATAACAATACTTTGACTTATTTTGGAAATTTTATAGTGCAAAAATGAATACTCACCCGCAACCTGTTGCGACTCTGCATCGGTGAGCCTTGCTACGCAACCGTAAAAGTTCCTCTCGTAAGTGTGGAGTAAATACTTTGAGGGATTGTCGCTATAATCACTGTAATGTGAACTTGTTTAGATTTAAACCATTCTACCGATGCATAAATATGGATTACCTAAATGTTTTTAAAATATAAGCCCTCGGTGAATATTTAATAAAATATGTATAGTTAGTTTTTTTTAATTCATATTTTAGTTTTTTTTGTTTTCATGTGAAAAAATCATTTATAGTTATTTACTAATTGTGATAAAAAAACTTCATATTATCGGTACATTGATTCAAATATTTTACACTATTGTTGTCTTTTGTTATCCTCAAAAGTTATGTTTTTGAACTATTTTGTTAGTACAAGTTTATTATACTATTTGTTAGTTTATATTTTCATTATACAGTTAATAATTAGTATGAAATATCACCAAAAAAAAGGTAAATGTTCAGGTACGACCCTTATATTGCGGTACGGTCGTACGGCCGACCGTACGGGCGACACGTGTCCCGGAAAAAAAAAAAAAAACATTTTTTTTTTCTCTTTTCTGAAACGATTTTTTTTTTCCGGAAACTAATGAAAATTTATTTGAACTAGCATGTTATAATTTATGCACTATTCTCCTATAAACTTTGAACTATTCCCATATAATCCATGAACTATTACTTTTTAATATAATTCATGAACTGTTCTATTATAATTCATGAACTATCCCATAATAAGTTTTGAACTATTACTTTCACTCCTTTATAAATTTTTGTACTTTAAACTATTCTATTATAATTCATGAACTATACTATTATAATTCATGAACTATCCCATAATAAGTTTTGAACTATTACTTTCACTCCTTTATAAATTTTGCACTATGAACTATTCTATTATAATTCATGAACTATTCTTTTAGAAGTTATCAACTATTACTTAATAAGTTTTGAACTATTACTTTCATTCCTTTATAAATTTTACACTATGAACTATTCTATTATAATTCATGAACTATCATTTTCTAAGTTATGAACTATTCCATAATAAGTTTTGAACTATTACTTTTACTCGTTTTAAAAAAAAAAAAAAATTTCCGGGACACGTGTCGGCCGTACAGACGGCCGTACCGGAATAATGGGCCTTACTTGAACACTTCCCCCAAAAAAAATCAAGAATTTTAGAATTAATGATTGTCGTCCAATAAGTTCAAAACTTTTTATATTATGAATTCTAATATTGTATTTCATTAGTTCATTAATTTTGTTTATTAGTTTACATATTTATTATAATATTTCGCACTTATATTTGTTCAAAAGTTTTATAATATTATGTTTGTCTAAATATAATAATATCAGTTCAAATGTTTGATAAGTTTAAAATTTGTGTTCGTTAATTCAAACATATAATAACAAATAAAATATGAGAAAAATCCATAATTAATAATCACTCTTTTAAAAAAAAACCACCCTCGTAAATTTTTTTAGCATAAAACCACCGTTAATATTCATATATTTGTAATAAAGTATCTCTTATAGTTTTGTTGACATAAAATCACCCTTAATTTTTAAACGTTTGTCATTGACTACCCCATACTAATTAAAATTTCATCAAATAATTTAAAAGTGAAGCATAAACAATGTAAATTTCCATTATTAAAATTAATATATTGATTAATTTATATTGTTTGGTAAAGTATTACAATTCATAATAATAAAAAATCAAAAGATAAATAACTCGTACACAAGTTATCTCCTAATTAACAACAACGGAAAAATACGAAAAAAGCTAAACCTACATATATTTATACGCGAATTGGTTTGTGATAACCAACCATGGAAAGCTGTGGAAAAACTCTAAATCTACATTTTTTAAAATGCGGATTGGTTTGTGGTAATTTCAACATTTTTTCAAAAAAAAAAAAAATACTACGTAAACCTATATAAAAAGAAAATAAATAATGAAAAATTTAAGACTTTTTTTCCCAACGAATTTTTCTTTAGATCGATATTTTACACGGAATTTTCTTTTATCGTGAATACTTTTTTCAAAAATCTAAAACCTTTTTTTTTGCAACTTTTTCATAACTATTTTGGGAATTTTTTTAACACCTAACTTTTTTCATAACTTTTTAATTTTTAATATTTTTTCAAAACAAAAAAATAGTATAATGACATGACTATCGATCAACTAAAACAAGTGACAAGATTTAAAAGAGAAAATAAAATCTGACAACCACGTACATCACCATTTTAGCCGGAGTGGAGACCATATTGATTAATTAGAATTGGTTTTGTAGGCAATATTTTGTATAAAAGTTAGTAATTTTTAAAAATTGGATTACTTTTCGTAAATAGTTAATATTTTATATTAATTTTAATTATTTTTCTATTTAATATTGTAATTCTTCACCCAACTATTGAAGCTAATTATTATATTAATTTTAAATGGAAGTTTAACTTGTCTATGTTTCAATGTTAAATTATTTTATGTAGTTTTAACTAATAGAGGGTGGTTAATTGCAAGCATTTAAAACTAAGGGCGGTTTTATGTCAAAAAGTATATAAGAGATGATTTATTGCGAATAGATGAATATTCAGGATGATTTTATGCAAAAATATTTGTAACGAGTGGTTTCTTGCAAATAAGTAGTCATTAAGGGTGATT
This sequence comes from Fagopyrum homotropicum, assembly GCA_033239125.1. Lineage (NCBI taxonomy): Eukaryota > Viridiplantae > Streptophyta > Magnoliopsida > Caryophyllales > Polygonaceae > Fagopyrum > Fagopyrum homotropicum. Next base: position 146,651,493 of record BSWB01000002.1, read on the forward strand.
TTGTATAGTTTTCTTATAAAACATAAAAACATAACTACCAAATATAAATAAATAAATAAATAAATAAAAGTATTAACCAGTAGTACAAAAGATGTCAACTAATATTACAAAATTTTCGGACTAATAATATAAATATTTAAACTAAAAAGTAAACTTTTAAGTATTTTTGTGTAAAATGGTAACACTTACTTTTTTATTTATTTACTTATAAAATAAATTAGATAAAAAAAATTTATGTTTTAGGTTTTTTGTATCATAATTTAGATATAAATTTCAATTATTTTTATTAAACATTATGTATCACATATAATTTTTGTCTTCAAAATTAATAGACGAATAAGCCATGAGACAATATTGTTTAATGCGTAAAAAAGTTGAGAGGTAACCCTCACTTTCCTTAATAATCTATTAAGGTTAATTTCAAATTTCGTAAATTCATAATTTTTTCTATACCCAAATTAGAATAACCAATATATATAGGCGATATTAAAGGATAAAAAAAAATCATGTTATTAATGGAAGAAGATTTGCCAGACCTGAATCTATATATTCGGCGGTATAGTCACATATATTCGGTGTTTACACGTTCACACGATAAAAGCTGTTTATATATATATTCAAACTACATATACAATTTATAACCCTACTTCATTAACTAGAATAGTTAATAACTTAAAAGTTAACTAACGTGATTTTATAACCCTATATATATAAATATATATTCAAACTACATATACAATTTATCAGTGGCGGCCGCAGAATTTTTAGAGGGGGGGCGAAATTTTATTTTCGATAAATATATCTATGAAAATAAAGTAGCGATAAAAACAAAGTTAATATGTCATCTACTTACAATAAACAAAAATAAAATAAAAAAAACATTACACTTAAAATAAAATAAAAAAAATTTTTTTTTAAAAAAAATAGTTGCCCTATAGGTGTTGTCTAGGACAAAGATAATAAAAACACAAATAGAGGTGCGGTCCTAGACCGTGGATATGGTGTAACGTTTTTGAAAGAAAAAAAAAAACTAAATATGCGCGGTTATAGACGCGCCTATAGGGCAACTATTTTTTTTTAAAATTTTTTTTTCTTTCAAAAACGTTACACTACTCGTGACTTTATAACCCTACTTCTTTAATTGTTGATCCGAGGTCAGTCCAATCCGTTTCAAAAAAATTTTTTGGATCATCGGTTACGAATAAGAATTTTAAGAATAAAGTTAGATTAGGTCGAATATATCCGAAATATTCAATAATCATTAATCGGATTCAACATCCAGGTCAACTTTTTTCCAATTCGACAACAAGTATTTCTCAAATCGGCCTTTCATAAAATTATCGAATTGAATAATCGACATTTTAGATCAGATCCGATTTTTCAGCTCATCCCTAGATTTCACGCATGCCAAAAAACACTGACGTGATTTTATAAGTCTTAAAAAGTGTCCCTACCTGAACATAGCCTATGTATATTCAACGCCATATTTGACGTTCAAGACGTAATGAAAAATCATTTCATATTGATCAATGATGAAATTAATAAAAGGGTTTTAATTATTTATTAGTAAAATAAATCTTATATTTTAAATAGAATACTAGGTATGAAGTCTTCACTTTTCTGTTTAATCGTCATAAAATAATTAAAGGACCAAAAAAGGTGAGAAGTCTTCACTTTCTTCAATAAAAGTAAAAATAAAATTAAAAAATTATATATATATATATATATATATATATATATATATATATATATAATTTTTTAATTTTATTTTTACTTTTTTTAAGACTCATTTTCTCTCAACCTTCTTTCGAACTTTCGATTAAAATTTAGGCTTAAAATTCTGGTAGATTTCAACGTTTGAGGACTCAAAATGCATCTACACCGAACACATTTACACCAAACGATCTACGTGTTTAAAAGTTACAATCTTAAAAAATGATTAAAATCATTTGTTTTCACTACTTACATTTTTTTCGTTTAGAGGGGTCAGATTTTACATGTGAAATTCGTAATTTGGATATTTTTGTAATTTCATGTTGGTTCTCAACGTGGGGTTTGTAATTTGGCTTGGTTCTCAACGTGGAATTCCAATTCTTACATTGACTACCGCCGTGAAATGTTTTTGTAATTTTAAATGGGATCAATTTAATAAGTTGCGACTGTAATTTTTCGTGGCTTAATTAGTAATTAATTTGTATAAAAAAAAAAGACGAAAGGTAAGTCTTCCCTCGCTTGAATAATCGACTATGTTTCCAAACTTTATAACTTCATAGCTTCTTTTATTCCCGAATTAGTATAACAATTGCAAAGAATATAGAATTGAAATACATATCAAAATCTATAATCCTACTCTATTAATCAGATTAGTAAATAATCAAGTTTGATGTACCCAACCACATAGATGCATGTAAGTAGAGTTACCTGCCAAGAATGTCTGCCATCATTTTGTCATAGAAGAGCTTTGGTGTAAGACCTGAAGGCATATGATTACCCATGTATACAATATACATCTGCGTTCATAATTGTGCAATTAATGTATCAAAAAACATATATTTACAAAAACAGCACCATGTTTTTACAGGATATACAATTATAGACCTTTCGTTCATCCTCAGCAGCAATGGTAGAAGAGACAAGGAGAAGAACAAGGAGCAGACATGTTGGTAGACAAGGAAACAAGGCGCTGCGCCTCATCATCCTCGTAACCTTAAGTGATTTGAGATCGACGACGGCTTTGATCGATCAAAATGAAAGCAAAATGGTTTGAATTTATAGCAGATTAACGTTGAAGGAGTCTATCTACACGTGCATTGTACTGCTCTTGCTTTGAACAGTTATTACATATGTCTCTATCTTCAACGGTAAATGAATATGATGTTCCAACAGGAATAAGCATTAGACTAATGTTTATGTATGATGTATATATATGACAATTTGCGACTAATTAAAGATTTGAATGATTCAATTCAGCATCTATACATGCAAGAAGCTATTTAAACTTTAAATGTTTTGTTGATCTCATTAACCTTAAATATTGTTGTTTAACCGACTATTTCCATCTTCAAAGCAAAGCATTTGACCATTGAGGATGCTCGATCAAGTTTATCTTGAAAGAAGGCGATTTTATACAAAATAGTGGAACTGCATGTCAAATTCACCTGTTAATACTTACGATTGACCTGCAAAACTTGTTTAAAAGTATATTGACAGATAAAGCGTTGAAATTTATTTTCTCGACGCCTACAAATGTGTCGAAACTTGCTGTCGTTTTGGTTGGTGCACTTTTCGACATATTTTACTGTCGGCAGTAGCGGTCTTGTACAAACTATCAAAGAAAGTGTTTTCTCCTTCATCTGATTCTTCCTTTGCAGCATCAACTCTTTCAATATCTTCATCAATATCACTTTCCAGTAGCTTCCATTGTAGGAAGGAAGCAAGAGCACAACGATTAAGATGGAATTGATGTAGTATGAGGCAAGAAAAGTATAGCAAAATTCAAGTAACATAACACATATATAAGAAACTAATCATGTTAATGAGAACTCTAACAACATACCCTGCAAGTCTGTAACTCTAATATTTATTTTTAAAATCAGCAAACATTTTTTTTTTTAAATCATCCTCTGTACTGAACAATAGTTGGCTACTTCAATCAAAAAAAAAAAAAAAGAAAGTTGGCTACTTGGTCAGTATGCCTAGATCAACAAGCATCTCATTTCAAAACAAAGCATACAAACTTGTATAACATAAGAAACTAATCATGTTAATGACAACTCTGGCAACATCAACAAGCATCTCATTTCATCCATGAAACAATTCTTACCACAAAATCAACAACTTTCTGCAAAAGGACCAATCTTCCATTCCTAATGAACCTGAAATTAATACAGTAATCTAAATATAGCAACCACCTTAATTTTACAAGAAATTGAAAGAATCCCATTAGGTTCAATCAAAAAGGAAGATCCAAAATCAAATTAGGATGTTCTTACCACGCCGGTTGTGGAGAAAAATTGTGTTCTCTTTATCAAAAACAAAGCATACTCACTAGTTGCTCGGTATTAGTTGATATTCTTTTTAAGCAAAGGGGGTTCAACGTAACACCTACGCCCATCTAGACGTGTTTAATATAAGGAAAAAAAGGGTAAGTGATAATAACTCAAGGATAAGACGATACTTACATCACAATGGAGCCTATTAACGATACCTCATGAGAATCTAACAATACGTTTAGTCCAATTTTAATATAAAACACTACTCGTTCGACATTCTGCGACATAGCTGTTAACTTCATGGTAAACATGGTGATATCGATAATATTGCTTATGAGTTTGTTCGGTATTTATAAAATTAAAATGTGGGTAAAGTTGAAGTTGAAAATGAAAACGAAAAATAAAAATGAAGTTGAAGGAGCTAAAATAAATTATTTGGTTTTGAAATTCGTTAGAAAGAGAATTATAAGGGGATGAAGTAATTTATTTATGAGTTGAATTACTAAATTAGGCATTCAACGAAATATTTTTTTATAGGACTCATGGCTTGCCGTGGAATATACTTTCCATGAGGTGTTTTAGATGCCGTGGAACATACTTTTCATGGTGTTTTTGAAACGCCGTGGAAAGTCTATTCCACGACGTTTAAAAAACGTCATGGAAAGTCTTTCCTATTGTTGGTGTCACTTACTAGGGCATTACGGGACGGCGTTTAAAACGCCGTCAAAGGTCTTCCATGGTTCTTCATGCATGAAGAACCAAGTACAATACATTTCGTAATAAGGGAATACCTACTGACATCAATGACTTGTGGGATAAAATATTCACTATCACTATTGCAACGGAAAAACATTGTGTGGTTCGTGGTATTACTCATATGTGGCTCAAGCTCAGAGATTCATAGTGATGGGGAAGAAAACCTAAATGATGAAGTTGATCATGAGGTTGTTGATTTTTTGGAAACAGAAGGGGATTTTACAAACTCGGCCATGAACCCTAATCTCGATGTTTCAGATGAGGATTTCATCAATGATGTGTATGTGAAAGTTACCCTAACACAAGGACAATCGTAACAACCCTCAACCAACAAAGTCAAAACTTAGTAAATGAATGATAATCTCCCCTACTGCAACGAAATTCAAGAGAAAGTCCTCAAAGAGTTCCACCCTCTTTAATCAATGTAACACCCGGTTTTTCATGTCACCTCCCCCGCGGCGACGATAACCCGCACGGCCAAGTGCTTTTGTCGCGGTCGCGGCGTGGTCTAGCCGCGGGTGCCGCTGACCCCAGATCACATACGATCTGTTTTTATCTTCTTTTCTTTATAAGAAGATCCGATCTTCTAATCTTGGGCCGTCTTTCATCTATCTTTTAACCTAGTTTTATATCTACCTCTTTCCCATCCGTACCTCTTTCTTATTCACGTTTTCTCCCATGCTCTCTTCTTCTTGCTTCCTTGTCTTCTTCAACCGTGAACCAAGCTGCAATCTTTGTTCCGTGAGATCTGCAGGATCCTTATAAGTTCTTCTCCTTTATGTTCTCCTTTCCCTCCTGTGTAATTCTGCTGCACGCTTCTCCTTCTCCTCCCCCTCCTCCTTCTTCTTGGCAAGAATCAAGATCAAGTCTTGATTCTACTTGGCCGTAGTTTTATCGTTGTATGTGTATATCCATGCTTTGCGGTTGAGTGTGTCATATGAAGAATCAAAGAGGAAAGTTAAGCTAGACTGTTGTGGTTCTGCTGTCATAGAAGCCCGACGTTCACCTCTGTCGCTTTACCGCCCCCGCGGCTGCAAACAACCGTCCCCGTGGTTTAACCCCAAACGCCGCTCCCGCGGCCTCTTGTCACCACGATCACGACTTCAGTTCCTTGTCGCCGCGCCTTATCACCCACGGTGCCTTAACTCTAGTAGCTACTTTCTTTTGGTATGTCATTTCCTTCCTTGCTTCCTTATCCTTTCCTGGTGTTAGTTGATGCTAGGATATACCTAGATGAACTAGGGTGAATGCTAGTTAGTGGCTTGTGGAATCCTAAGAGTTGGTTATGGTTTGGGAACTTGAGCTTGTGTTGTTGTCGTTGATCCTAGAGGATCTTGAGGCAAGGAGTAATACTTCCTAGCACGTGGGAGAACTTGTAGAGATCATTGAGACTAGATGTAGTAACCTTCTAAGACGTTGTTGTAGACCTTGTAGAGGTCAATGAGACTAGAAGTGCATACTTCTAGCATTTGAGATAGTTTTTTACTCGGGACGCCTTGTCTGAGAAGGCAAAGATCTTTTCCTGTGGGAAGTTGAGCAGTTTAGCTGATTCGAGTTTACCTAATATAGGTAAATCCCTTGGACTTACTTAGCTGCATTCCTGTGGGAAGTTGAGCAGGCAAAGATCTTTTCATGTGGTGTTTGTTTACCTTATCGTTATAACGGAAAACCGGACTAGGACGACCTTATACCGTAATTGACCCAAGTGTATTATAACCGGGCGGCGACCACTTGTCCAATTCTATAGGAGACTGGGAGGTGATCTTGCGATCAGACCCACAGGAAACGGATAGATGCATCTGATCAATTCATGTCGGTAACGGAAACATGGGCGCGTTTCGGGAGATTCTCGTGTCACAAAAGAAGTTGAATTATGTAACACCCCGAATTCTCAAAACTCGGAGCGTTACTGGTTAGGACCTCACAATGGGTCCCGACCTTAGTTTGACAACAATATTACTAGGATCTTGCAACAAGACACAAATAAGAAAAACGGAAATTCATAAAAATATATTTTTTAAAAAAATGAATGCAACAAAGTCTAACAGCCTATAGAACTCAACAACGGAAAAGACTAATTGTCTTAACAAATGGAAAGGACCACAAAGAAACAACCCACACCCCCACTCTAAGGAGTACAAAGACCCGGCTGACCACTACTTCCGGATCACTCAGCTGCTGCTCTAACTTGTGGTAAATCTAGAAACACAACAAACAATCATTAGCTAGCTATCTAAGCATTAGCAGAATAATAATAGCACACACACACATAGCAAAAATAAACACTCATCATGCTTTCACACAAATCCATTTATTATCTTCATTTAAGTCATTCACTCTTACTAATGATACTTATTTTGTGACACGAGGGATTCCCAAACCTCACCTCCGCCCCCGTGTACCGATCAGGAGCGGATCCGATGCATCTCACCGTGTACCCGTATGGTCTGGGTATAGAGAACCTCCAAGTCTCCTGGTAGAGCTGGTGATGTCACGGCCCGTTATACATACACTTGGGCCTTAACACTTAATAACGACGGTCGTCCTAACAAGTTGTTATTATAACACACATGGTACACACACCACTATTATCACTCAACTAACATCCAGAAACTAGCTAAGTAAGTCGCAAGGACTTACCTGAATCAATTCACAACTCTCAAAAGTCTCAACTCGGTCTGCAACCGTAGTAACTCAATCGCCTGTCAAACAAGGCATGTGGATCAAAATCACATCCTATACTCTTAGAAGTTATAAACTTCTAAGATGTACAATCTCATGAAGGGAGATTACGGAAAAAGCTCTTTTAGGGAAAAAGACTATTCACCCCTCGCCCCTGAAATTCCCAAAAAGTCTAATATTAAATTCTCATATATTCTTTTTGAATTTAATCCCATAAACTGTTTTTCGAGGAATTACTAGAGGTTATAAGGTTAGCTCACAAACAAACTCGTCAACAAGGGCAACATCACCCCCTTCCCGGTTACTACTCTACTCTTATACATGTATGTATACTTACATATATACCTTACCCTTACCCCTTACACATGTATTTATGTATCTACTCTGCACTTACATATATATATATATATGGATATATTCATATCCCCCATCTCGTACCTATATATATATATATATACATTTACGTATACTGCACTGATGCATATATATATATATATATATATATATATATATATATATATATATATATATATATATATATGTATGTATGTACTCATATCCTCAACTTCCGCCATCTATATGTATATATATACGTACACTACACTCATCATATATATATATACCCATTTTCTCAATCTATTCATCTATAGGTACATATACACATACGCTGCATTCCTACATGAATATACCCACAAATATATATGCTACACTAAGGAAGCACTCACCAGCAGCAAAGAAGACCCGGTTTGTGGTTAAACTCCCAAAGAGAAGCCCAACGTTGAACAACAATAGGTGCAGGGTGTTAAGTAAAGCTGCATCACATTAAGGGAGGAATTGACTATGGTTATACGCATGAGGAGAGAGGGGCGGAACCATAGGAAGGCTGCTTACCCGGATCGAATTCTGCAGCAGAATGGAGCCCGGCGTTTCGATGAAGGCGTGTAGCAGGTCAGAGGTGCAGTACAGAAGATCCCTAGCCTCGTGTGCAGCAGGTCGGGGTGGTCGCGGTTGAAGACTGCTGGTGCGGTGTCGGGTTTACAGTGATTGGGGTGTAGTAGACTCGTTCTGGACCGGGGCTCGTACGTTGGCTCGACTGCACTCCCCACAGTGCACCACTCCTCCTAGCTAGTGACTGCAGGACCGAAAAGAGACCCGACTTGCAGTTAACACAGGAAGACAGAAGGGAAGCATAGGGGAAGAAGAGGGAAATGAGAGGGGAAGAAGACAACCGACTAACCTACGGCAGCAACGACGGCGACGGCGGCGGCGGCGACCTGACCTAGCGGGGGAAGAACCGGTGCGAACAGCCTCCCTTGCTGTGGATCAACAGTGGGTCAGCGTGGTGTGGTTCTCTCTCTCGGGAAGGAGGAAGAAGGAGTCGGTACTCACTTGGATGAAACGGACGAAGCGGCTCCGGCGCAGGGACGGCCGTCTGGGACTCGGTGGCAGTTGCTCGGGACGCCGGTGGTCGAAGCTTTGTTGTTTTCGTTCCTGTCGTTGGTGCAGAAGGGAGAGGAGGGGAGACGGTAAGCAGGTGTTGATAGGTAGGTTAGGTTAAACGTGATTAAGGGTTGATTAAGGGCTGATTGGGCTGGCTGATTAACTAAAATGGGCCTAGTTATTTGGGCCTGCTCCCCAATATAAGAAAAGGGAATGACTGACTGTATACTCGTTATTGCCCGGAACCGTTAAAAGTAAGGAATTATGTACGGAATTATTTAAGGAATTATTTAAGTTATCATTTTATGTGAATCAAGGTCACATAAAATGATAGAATTTAATACCGTTTTCTTTTATTTAAAAGAATTAAGGTTGGCGGATCGGAATCCGGTTTGATCCAGTATTAAACGGAGTTTAAAATTTTCAGTTATTACATCTGTGCCCTCTTAAAAGAAGTTTCGTCCCGAAACTTAGAATAATATTCCTAATCACACGACTTTCTTGATATATCTTGGTATCATTAAAATTTTGTTTTCTACCATGCAACTACTCAATCATGATAATCAGGCACACATGAAAAGAAACACAATCACTCAGTCTAAGGTAAAACATGAAAGTCAAACAACACAGCATCCGAGTGCTAACTCGCCGATACAGAAGTAATATCTATTATCGCAAAGAACTCAGGGTAACTAGGTCTAATACTCTCCTCTATCTCCCAGGTAGCCTCATCGGCTCCTCGCCTAGACCACTGGATCCTCAACATCGGTATCTCCTTAGAACGCAGACGTCTAGTACTGTGCTCTAGGACGGCTACTGGGTACTCCACAAAAGTGTAGTCTGGCTCAACTATCAGATCCTCATGACTGATGACGTGTCTAGGATTCGGTAGGTACCCTCTCAACGGTTTCGTTTTCTAAACTTACTTTCAGCTCTTTTGATGACTCTACCAAATTTCCTTCCACTGGGCCCACTTGCTTTTCCCTTTCAAAAGTTCCCGACTATCGATTCTAAAATAATGATCTTAAACTTCTATCGGCACTTTACTAAGTGCGTAATGCTCTTTGTAACACAAACCGCTTGGCCCGGTTTCCTCAATTTGACCTAATCAGATCGTTCATTAATTAATGGGTTTTCACCTACTTCTTGTCAAGCTTTCAATTTATATAACTCAAAACAAACCACACACCCAAGTGGACCTTTTCATATAGATCTCTAATTCCTTAACTTGAAATCATAGTTCACCTAACATTGATTTTCTTCATCTGTAGGTTATGGGTCTACCACGCTTCTGGTGTAACACCCATTAGTCACAATGGCATCTTTCTGAGGGTCGACATGATTTACCCAACTCCCGCCTATACTTCCCTCCTACTACTAGCAATATCCTCTTCAAACAGACCCTTACTCTCTTACTCAACCGTAGTCTGTTCTTAACCAACCAGAAAGCAACCTCTAACCCGATTCTCTCCATATCCTTAGATCATCCTAGAAGGTTGTCGTTGCCTACTTGGGGAATCCTCCAAGGTATCGGTAAAGTTACCTCTTAAATCCGCAGTCACTAATGTCTCTTCTTAACGGTACTTACTCGTCAATACCAACCAACCCTTACACGCCCTCAGTCGACATCGTTTAGTCTATAATTGACTTATCTCCATATCCCGGACTTACTCTTCTCAAACCTATACCGGCGTTAAATTTCTTGGTGAGCATCATCTGCTCGATTAATCCTTTCATGCTTTGCTAATTCATTTTATCTTCCACACGTCTGTTTTCCTTAGGCTAACTCTACTTCTCAAGTCCAACTGGATCATTCATTTTGACATAAATAGTCATTTCAAGTCTTCAACGATAGCTGGTAAGTGTCTTGGTAGTTCTGATGACTTTAGTTATCATCTCCTTGCCGTTCCCTTTGTATGGACCGTCGGTGTTGATGACTTAGGTCCCGTAATAATTGGGGTTACCTTGGACTTTCGAGTCCACCAAGGCCGTTCTCATATATACATTCCTTCGCTGGTGTTACCGGCAATATTGCCTTCATGATACTCCGTTGTTTCCGCTACAGGGCTTCAACTCTTTGATACCGACATTGCAATTTCTTTCAAATTCCTATATCTTTGAGGAGGTCAAAACCTCTCCATACTAATAAAGTCTACATTTTGCTTCTACACTCCATTGTAGGTATCCCTTCCATGCACCTTAGACCCTCATATCCAGGTCGATATTTTATCTCTTTTGGTCTCACAAGCTTGTCTTGTGAACTCTTCTACTAGGTGACTCGTCTTATAACAATTTCCTCCCCTGAATCGGTATAAACTTTCAGTTGATCATTACTGCCCATTTCATGTTGGAACCTCAGTTACGTTGTACTCTTGCATAAAGTCTACAAAGGCATCCTCATCTCAACACTTTATTCCAATTTAGCAAGACCCGCCTTTTGATTCATGACTTTCCTTCTTACTGGTTAAGTTATTCTTTTGGTTTACACTTTAGCCATCCTAACGTTATCGGTCCGATATGTATGACTTTTATTTAACACCTATCGGTACCATTTGCATAAGAAACCTCAGTTGTATATGATTCTCTCAAAAATCAAAGTTCTTGACTCGTATTTATTACGTTGTCCATATGCTCGTGTCGCTTTACCTTCTTTAAATCTTTACTACCCAATAGGATAGTTACCCCTTTGAGTTTCCTCGTACTCGCTTTACGAACCGCGTTGGTTGGTCTTATTACTTTCATCAACTCTTATGTTATCAGTCCAACTTGAATTTTCATTGGAGTACCTCCATTTCTCATTAAACTTTTATATATACACCTTTCGGTAATCATCTTATTGGGGTAATACCGGATCCATATAAAAGTCTTTAGTCATTCAACTTTACTCCTTCTCATGTCTGTTCTAGCCAACATGTAGATTCCATCTGCAATCACCTCACAACTCGACCACACGTTTCACCAAGGCTTTAAATCATACTCTCTATGTTTGTGCCTTCTCTGTAATTCCAATTATTCTATATCACTTCTTTAATCACAAGGGTTCCCCCTGTCAATCTCGACAGTTTGACCCCACCTTTCCTCGGAGGAGCACTCTCAGTCCTACTTGTGTGGAATGCTAAGACATAGAACATGTTCACAATCATATGTTTCTTCTTACTCTTCTAGTTCTTCTTACATGGACCCCTTCATACTAACTTTGATATGTATCTTTTCTCAGTCAATAGTAAGCAACTACTCACAACAATTCCCTTTACACCATTACTATCATCAATGGTCATTGCCGACTGTCAAGGGCTTCTCTTTAATTTCTTTATTAGAGTTATCATATTGAACTCATTCAATGTTACCATCAAGGCTACTAGTACTGGTATTGATTTAACTTCACCATTGTCGTCGTTGATCTCTGGAAGAAATTCACCAGATGTCGGTAAGTTTCCTTTATAACCTTGTGGTTATTCTTCTAATCTGCCACCCAACCATCACTAGCTAGTCAACACGTGCAAATTCTCTATTGTTACCAATTAGCCTGTAGTTGACCTTCTATAAGATCGTAGACTTTTTTTTTCTATCGCTTTTGAGGTTTGATACACCAGGTGAAAATAATTCTCTTCCATTTATACTCCTTTAGCTCCTTCTGCAATTTACACTCCTATAAGAGCATTATACTCTTACGAGTCTAGTTGTGTCTTCGTCTTTCTTCAACGGGCTTATCAAATCTTCTATGATAACTTGTAGGCATTTCTCCATGATTATTTTTACCCGAATGATTGTCCACTTGTGGTTCTCCGTTATGACCCGCGAGTGTTATTAACTTAAATCTTGTCGTGAGTAAGGAGTTATTAGAGACCCCCATGTAGACCAAAACCATTCTCCTACACCTTCTTCCTTGTATGCTGCTTTGTACCGCCACCTTTGTAGAAATCCGGTCTTGGTTGTATTCCGATCCTTGTCGAAATTCTTGTGTGTTCTAGGAGGTCACCCCACTTCCATGTTGGTGAAACCTGTCTTCCACTTTTAGCAACCTGTAAGCTTTCCTGTTGCGGCTCTTTTATTCTTCGTATTGGATGGACAATGTATCTTAGCTTGACTCCTACGCTTATGATTGTCTCGGTTCCCCATCTTGATTGTTGTGTCAAGTATCTTGTCGAGAGTGATCGTATTCCGCCCTGCTTCGAGCCTCAAACTTTCACCTTCTGGTCCGTCAGTAAGCTTAGATTCAATGTCTCTTGTCTAGATCGCTACTATATTTCACCTTGACCTTCATGCCTATGTGTGTTTCCGAAGGCATCCCCTTTGTTTGCAACGTTGTTTTACACCATCTTGAAAGAACTTATGGGTTGTCTCTTCCAATTTGTATACTTGCCGGTCATCCAACGCGTTGCTGGAACTACTCTCATGTATATTCTTCATTTGCTCCTATTGAGAGGACTTGGGATTCCCTTCTTGTCATCGTAGTTGGTGTTGTCTTTTAGTCTTCACTTTTCCGTCTCGACGTTCCTCAACAAACTCGAAGGAGTTGTCCGCCATTCGTCTACCCTAATGCACAGAAGATGTGCATACTAATCCTCACGTTGTCACCCTTCAAAATCTACTTAGATGTGTCAAAGGGGTGAGAAACTCATTATGTTATCTCCGTTAAGGACATAACTTAACTACAATTTCTACTAATCTCCGGAAAATACTCATCTATATCACATATCTTTATAATCAATCTAAAAGTCCAACTAAAGTGAAACCTAAAGTCCATACTAAGCATACTGAGATCCGCGGTAGTAGTGGTGGTCAGCCGTACTTTCTATTCCCAACCAGACTATGCATGCGTTTGGAAACCAAAAGTCCTTTTTAAAACTCGGATCCCTTTTCGGGTTCTGCTTAAGTACCTATTCGGTCCTTCAGAAGATTTCAAGTGCCATTGTTGCCAACCTAGAGCTTTGATACCATGTTGTAACACCCCGAATTCTCAGAACTCGGAGCGTTACTAGTTAGGACCTCACAATTTATCCCGACCTTAGTTTGACAACAATATTACTAGGATCTTGCAACAAGACACAAATAAGAAAAACCGAAATTCATAAAAATGTATTTAAAAAAAAAATGAATGCAACAAAGTCTAACCGCCTATAGAACTCAACAACGGAAAAGACTAACTGTCTTAACAAAAGGAAAGGACCACAAAGAAACAACCCACACCCCCACTCTAAGGAGTATAGAGACCCGGCTGACCACTACTTCCGGATCACTCAGCTGCTGCTCTAACCTGTGGTAAATCTAGAAACACAACAAACAACCATTAGGTGGCTATCTAAGCATTAGCAGAATAATAATAGCACACACACACATAGCAAAAATAAACACCCATCATGCTTTCAAACAAATCCATTTATTATCTTCATGTAAGTCATTCACTCTTACTAATGATACCTATTTTGTGACACGAGGGATTCCCAAACCTCGCCTCCACCCCCGTGTACCCATCAGGAGTGGATCCGATGCATCTCACCGTGTACCTGTATGGTCTCGGTATAGAGAACCTCCAAGTCTCCTGGTAGAGCTAGTGATGTCACGGCCTGTTATACATACACTTGGGCCTTAACACATAATAACGACGGTCGTCCTAACAAGTTGTTATTATAACACACATGGTACACACACCACTATTATCACTCAACTAACATCCAGAAACTAGCTAAGTAAGTCACAAGGACTTACCTGAATCAATTCACAACTCTCAAAAGTCTCAACTCGGTTTGCAACCGTAGTAACTCATTCGCCTGTTAAACAAGGCATGTGGATCAAAATCACATCCCATACTCTTAGAAGTTATAAACTTCTAAGATGTACAATCTCATAAAGAGAGATTACGGAAAAAGCTCTCTTAGGGTAAAAAGACTATTTACCCCTGGTCCCTGAAATTTCCAAAAAGTCTAATATTAAATTCTCATATATTCTTTTTGAATTTAATCCCATAAACTGTTTTTCGAGAAATTACTAGAGGTTATAAGGTTAGCTCACAAACAAACTCGTCAACGAGGGCAACATCACCCCCTTCCCGGTTACTACTCTACTCTTATACATGTATGTATACTTACATATATACCTTACCCTTACCCCTTACACATGTATTTATGTATCTACTTTGCACTTACATACATACATACATACATATATATATATATATTCATATCCCCCATCTCGTACCTATATATATATACCTATATATTCCCCATTATACCTCTATATATATACATTTACGTATACTGCATATATATATATATATGTACTCATATCCTCAACTTCCGCCATCTATATGTATATATATACGTACACTACACTCATCATATATATATATATACCCATATTCTCAATCTATTCATCTATAGGTACATATACACATACGCTGCATTCCTACATGAATATACCCACAAATATATATGCTACACTAAGGAAGCACTCACCAGCAGCAAAGAAGACCCGGTTTGCAGTTAAACTCCCAAAGAGAAGCCCAACGTTGAACAACAGTAGGTGCAGGGTGTTAAGTAAAGCTGCATCACATTAAGGGAGGAATTGGCTATGGTTATACGCATGAGGAGAGAGGGGTGTAACCATAGGAAGGCTGCTTACCCGGATCGAATTCTGCAGCAGAATGGAGCCCGGCGTTTCGATGAAGGCGTGCAGCAGGTCAGAGGTGTAGTACAGAAGATCCCTAGCCTCGTGTGCAGCAGGTCGGGGTGGTCGTGGTTGAAGACTGCTGGTGCGGTGTCGGGTTTACAGTGATTGGGGTGTAGTAGACTCGTTCTGGACCGGGGCTCGTACGCTAGCTCGACTGCACTCCCCACAGTGCACCACTCCTCCTGGCTAGTGACTGCAGGACCGAAAAGAGACCCGACTTGCAGTTAACACAGGAAGACAGAAGGGAAGCATAGGGGAAGAAGAGGGAAAGGAGAGGGGAAGAAGACAGCCGACTAACCTACTGTAGCAGCGACGACTGCGGCGGCGACCTGGCCTAGCGGGGGAAGAACCGGTGCAAACAGCCTCCCTTGTTGTGGATCAACAGTGGGTCAGCGTGGTGTGGTTCTCTCTCTCGGGAAGGAGGAAGAAGGAGTCGGTACTCACCTGGATGAAACGGACGAAGCGGCTCCGGCGCAGGGACGGCCGTCTGGGACTCGGTGGCAATTGCTCGGGACGCCGGTGGTCGAAGCTTTGTTGTTGTCGTTCCTGTCGTTGGTGCAGAAGGGAGAGGAGGGGAGACGGTAAGCAGGTGTTGATAGGTAGGTTAGGTTAAACGTGATTAAGGGCTGATTAAGGGCTGATTGGGCCGGCTGATTAACTAAAATGGGCCTAGTTATTTGGGCCTACTCCCCAATATAAGAAAAGAGAATGGCTGACTGTATACTCGTTATTGCCCGGAACCGTTAAAAGTACGGAATTATTTGAGGAATTATTTAAGTTATCCTTTTATGTGAATCTAGGTCACATAAAATGATAAAATTTAATATTGTTTTCTTTTATTTAAAAGAATTAAGGTTGGCTGATCGGAATCCGGTTTGATCCAGTATTAAACGGAGTTTAAAATTTTCAGTTATTACAATTTAGTAAGGGATGACTTATTAAAAGATAATTACCGGCATATGTGTGAGCATGCTATATGTTTATATTTTGTATGTGTTTGCGTCTTTACTGTTATTCTAATATTTAGAGTGTTACCTAACAGTTTATACCGTCGTTGTAGATGCCCTGTAGGTTAGAAAGGTTGTTGAGTGATCCGGACGGGGTGGTCAGTCGGGGTTCACGTACATTATAGGATGAATGGTTTTTTTTTATTATTGTTGGTGTCTTTTCAGTTTGTTGTTGAACTCGGTTGATAGTTCTTTCGTTTTTCCTTTGTTATACCTTTTATATTTTATCCATTTTAGTTTTCATTTATTTGTATCTGGTTGCAAGATCCAATGATATTGTTGTTACTCTGAGTGTCGGAACTCATTGTGAGGTCTTATCCCGTAACGCTCCGAGTTTTCAGAATTAGAGGTGTTATAATCAAGATCTTGATATGATTGGTAAATCAGTGAGAGGATGTTGAGCTTGTTGAAGAAAAGAGTTGATAATTCACCCCATGTGCACGGTAAAAATGTTTCATCGCATATGAGAATTTAGAGGTCCTCACAAGAATGTTTTCTTGTTCAAGGGGAGCCATGTTTATTCCAGAAGATACGCAAAAACTTTTTCATAGGCTAACCTTAGAGTGACGGAAAATATCATGGTTGAAGTGAAGCTTCATATTGATATACCTTCTATTTAAATTAAATTTTATTTGAAACAATTTAGTTTACTAGGCTTTTTCTAGTTTTGTGTTTAGTAAATGTACCCCTTGAGAGAAGAGTGTGTAAAGTTTGAGAATAAATACAAAAAATTGGGGTATATTTACTTAATTGAAATATTAAAAAGCCTAGTTACTACTCTAGTTTTTCAAAAAGGCATAGTTATCAAAATTGCCTATTTTATTTCCGTTGTTATTACACTTCTATCACTATTATATTTATTTATTATATAATGGTTAAAAGATTAAATGGATTTAATTCACCCAAATACCCAATTTCATTTCTAAAAAAATAAAAACAACTTCATTAATAATTATATTTACTTTCATAAAGTTAAACAGCTTCTATTCAAATTATTCATCGCAATATATTCTATCTTATTTTATATGTGTTTGTTAAACTCATTTATCTACTTGAATTTGGAAGCACCCAACTGATTTTCAAGATATTTTGATAAAAGCACAAGATGGGTTTTCTTTGTATAAGGTATAGTCTCCACATTACCAATATATGGTTAGCAACCAATTACAATAAAATACCCTAAAGACCTACACATCAAGCCATATAGAGTTTCAACAACAAACCTTGACTGAATCTAATGATCACTTGTGGACCTTCTGCAGCTATGGATCCCTCGTACAAGACATCATCTCGAGATGGACTAGAGTACCGTACCCTGCACCTTACATCAACAATGTTTGGAGATGGCTCAACACTTGCCCTAACCACAAAAACAACCTACTGGACTGTATTGGGATTGCTTCCATTACCTCTTTCATCTACTTTGTATGGAAGGCACGTACCAACCAGATTTTTCGAAGCACCTACACTAGAGCCGTGGACTGTGCTAACGAGGTCATTAGAGCAACAAAAATGCACTTTGAACACAGTTGGAAGGATCGCTCCTCTCTCACGTTGGCTACTGCTCGTATGCTTAGCATCAACCTAGTCTAATTCCCTTCTATGTTGTCTTAATCTATCCCTTCTGTCTTAATCTTTCCCCTCTTTTTGCTCATGAAACTGATGTACCCTTCTCTGTATATTCTCCTTCTCAATACAATTAAACTTTCAAATAAAAGACAATGCTCAAGTTGAGGTGAGCATCTCAAAGACGGAAAAGGGAGTTTGGAGTGTTTTTCATGCCGGCTATACGATACTGCTTGCAGCAAATAATTGAACGATAACTCCTCGTCTCGCATGAATAAGTTAAGGTGGAGCCCTACACGCCACCGATCTCAGCCACAAGAATCTGTTAATCAATCGGTCGACCCAATCCGCTCTCGCTGCTGACTTGGATGCGTTACTCTGTTAGAGGTCACCGACATGGAACGAAATTGATAGGAGGAGAGATACGAAATTTTGGATGCGGAGGGGGAGTCGGGAGAGATTCGGATTTTTTCTTTTACAAATATATATTGTGGAAAATAGTTAGGGTTAGTAGATTGTTGTGAAAGCTTAAAACATTAAGTTTAAAAAAAAGAAAGATAATATTACTATTTTTTAAGATTTCGACGAAATTCATTTGTAAGACTATCTACATCCCTAAGTTAAATTGTTAAATTTTACACTTTTATCCAAAATAATCTCCACATCCCTTATATTCTTCCTGTGAAAAGAGTTAAACTAAAATTCACTCTATTTAAATTTGGATCTAATTGTGACAGAGTGCAAAAGTAATCAGGCCGCCTCTTTTACAAATTAGCCAATCAAATCTCTCTCTCTCTTTTCTTATTCTTTTAAAAAATTGAAAACATAGTGGAGTAAAATGAGTACAATTATATTATAGACGGAACATGGGATGTAAGAAAAAGATATATAGACGGAGGGTATACATGATTTAGTATACAAATAGAGTGCATAAATAGGATTATAAACGGAGTGGGATGTGGATAGTCTAAGTAGCAAAAATTGTTATTTATAACTTACAACTTCAAGATTTTCTTAGATAACAATTACTGATTTAAAATTTGCGGAAGATCGGTCGGTTGTGCCCCCCTGGAGTTAATTTTCCTTTCTTGCTTCCCTTGCTTTACAAATCATGTCCATAAACGCTTCTCCCTCAATATATATAAGTTAAAATAAGAAATTTCAAAATTCGAAGTTCAAAATTTACATATCAAATTATGTTGAATAATATGAAAATATTTTTTAAAAAATGATTACAAATCTTTTAAAAGAAATATTATTAAATCTCATATTTGTTAGGAGAATTGGGAAAGCAATCACACGGTTGTGCTCTAATCCAGCGAACTACTTTCTTCATATCTTCACCATCCTTCACGCAAGATCCAGTGATGGATCCTAATTTCAGCTTTGCACCAAGTGCCATATGGATCCCTCTTTTCCATGACGAGAAACAGAGAAATTCGAGCCATCGAACAAGGTTGAAACCAGTTGCATGCCAGGGTTATCAGAAAGCGCCAAATAGAATGGATCAATCGAGTTTCCAGGTAGAATGTTTTCAGCCACAGACGTAGTGCCTTTGGAACGATCATTCGATTGAACTAGATTCGGATATAGAGGATCCTCATCATGTGTATCACTATGATCATCCATAGATGATCAATGAAATAAACTAAAGAAATGTGTTTGAGAATTTTCAGAAAAATCTTCTTCGCTCTGATACCATTTGAAGATTATAGAGATAAAACAGAAGAGAGTATTATCCATGTATTAACAGAATTCTGTTACAGAAGGGGTATATATACCCACGTGCACATATCATACATTCTTCCTTAAATGTCCTTTATTTATGTAATATACCCTATACATTTAATATATACGTATATTGTACCCATATAAATGTCAACCGTACAATAAAAATTTACTCATCATATCAATAATTGAAGCGGTTAATTGCAGTTTTAAGTACATACATATAATATACATGAATTCTTTACATTAGCACACTGAAAACACTTATAAATTGATCACAAACATCGATCTTTATATAAGGAATGTACGTTGCGCATATATTAGAGTTGGAAAGCTACAATAGGACTCCTGATCGTATGTATACCATCAAGCCACTCAATAGATGCTGAGATTACCTCATCAGAAGACCCTAACTCGCCTTTCACTTGTACGGTATAGGTTAATTCTTCTCCTAGACGTGTGAAACGCAGAGTTTCAGGTATAACTTCGACACTAACTCCTTGAGGAGCCGTCACCTTAACCTCGTACACGGACGGTCCCTCTGTGACAATTGTTAATCTCCTTTGGAAGATCATATCAAAGGTACTCGAATTCGTTGCAATAGTAATGGAAGGATAATTCAAATCTCCAACGAAGCTGGTTAGATCTTCCGGACAACTAGTCTGCTTATTTGCAGAAATTTGTCTTATAAGACTAATGTTGTAGCCTTGGGCACATAAGAAGTTGATGTAATCCGTCTCGGTTGTGTTATAGACTAGACCCGGATCAACGGCTCTTTTCGGGTTTATATGTCCAGCCCCGTATGCTAATTCGGCTTCATTGTTATTTCTTTGACTCATTGGAACCGCTACAAAAAATACAACATACTGTAATTGTACAGTTGCTCAAACTAGTATGGGGAGTTTGTACAGTTGAGTGTAGAGTGAATACCGGTAGTCATGAGGGCGGATCGGACAGCTGCTGGAGACCAATCGGGATGATATGATTTGACATACGCAGCGGCTGCAGAAGCATGAGGGCAAGCCATAGAAGTACCGGATATGATGTGGTATTCGAATGATCTTGTGTCGCCGATTACATAGGATACATTTCCTTTAGGAGAGTAGGCTGCGAAGATGTCAACGCCCGGAGCTGACAAATCTGGCTGCAATCATATTGATAACATTTCATAGTCAGGGTACAAGAGAGTGCACAACATTTATATATATATATATATATATATATATATATATATATAGGGTGCGGTTCTCATGAGGACACTCTTATAAGGCATGTACGTTCTCACATGATAAATACGAATAAACCATTTAAGTAACAATAACTATGAATAATCCTTTCAACCAACTATAACTGCGAATAATATATTAAACGATATGTCACCTTCGTAACAAAACTAATAATAACTACGAGTAATATATTAAACAATAAGACATGTTCTCAGGATTAGACGATAAGGCATGTACGTTCTCACATGATCTATACTCTTTCTCTCTCTCTATATATATAGATAGATTTTAGTTCAAGTGAGGAGAGAGCTTGTAGATAGGAATTAGGAGAGCTGTAAGCCATTGGATGAATTTAAATCAAGGGCTCTCACACGCTCATCATTAATGACATTTTTGTAAATTAACTTAAAATCTGGAAAAATACCCTTACGTTCAAAATAGTCATCGGTGTTCATACTTTTATATGTCATTGTTCATGTTTTTATACATTGGTGTTCATAATATTTTTATTCATCAAAATGTCATGTCCATTTATTTTTTTGTGTTCATTTTATAATGCATAGATGTTCATTTACAGTATATAACCACAGAAAATAAAAAAATTCTCACAAAACGTTAAAAGATGATCATAATATGTTATGTATGTGTCAAAGTTATAGATAAGTCATAAGTGTTCATACTTTTATACGTCATTGTTCATGTTTTTATTTGTCAACGGTCATACATTTTATGTCATTGTTCATGTAAATATTATAAACTATTTTTCTATAAGACATTTTGCCGAACAGATTGTGTGCACACTAAAAGGAACATATAGATTATTCAATTGGAGCTATTAAACCAACTCAACATATGTATATACATGTATTTTTTCAATCAAACTGATTAAACACAAAATGATTCAAACAAATTTGATTTCAAACACAAACATCAATCATAATGAAATATAAACCTTAAGAATGAAAATCTAAACAGTGAGAGTAAAAATTCGAGGAAACAAAACCTGAATCGTCTTGTATTCTCTTTGATTTCACAATTTTTTATGTAATCGATCTCTGAATATTATAAACACAATTTTAAAGAAAAATATAATTTTCAAAAAAAAAAATGAATAGCATATTATAAACACCATAAATGTAAAAAAAATGAATACATACTTGTAAAAAAAATGAACATATTTTATTATCACGATTTGAAAGAATATCATAATTTTCAAAAGAAAATCCGAAAAAAATGTTTTAAAAAAAATACAAAAATGAACAATTAAAATGAATGGTTAGTGTTGGAAAAAATGAGCATTTATTGATAAAATATGAACAACGATTCTTTTAAAAATGAACACATACTTATAAAAATATGAACACCAATTTTTAATTAAAAAAAGAAAATCTGAAAAAAAAAGCAGTGATGTGGCATGCCACATGTCACCACTCCGGCTCTCCTTATTCCTATCTACAGGAGTCCTACTCACCGGAACCGAACCCTATATATATATATATATATATATATATATATATATATATATATATATATATATATATATATATATATATATATATATATATATATATATATATATATATATATATATATATATATATATATATATATATATATATATAAAATTTACTAGATGATCACCTTAAGGATGGAGGGAGTGATAGGATTAGGTCCTCTTGAAGAGAA
Source organism: Fagopyrum homotropicum (assembly GCA_033239125.1). Lineage (NCBI taxonomy): Eukaryota > Viridiplantae > Streptophyta > Magnoliopsida > Caryophyllales > Polygonaceae > Fagopyrum > Fagopyrum homotropicum. The sequence goes on from BSWB01000002.1 coordinate 146,674,245, forward strand.
GGATGCAACATATGGTGCCAAATTGTCCTTTACAGTGCTGGTCTTCAGTATAGTTGCTTCTGGCTCACTGTTGATTTTTCATTCAAAAAGGAATGAGAGATCGAGGTCAATGGCATACACTATGTATTAGTGAAAGAAGTCGTTACCTAGAGATATTCCGAATGTAGGAGAGAATATCATTCCCATCACTGAAGCCAACAATAGACGTAGGAAGAGGGTAGGAATCAGAACCATCTCCGAACTTGTTAAAACTCGATCTCATCACGGTGCCGGCAGCTCCAGCCTCAATTGATACTTGGCTACCTACGTAAGTGTTATTAATGTCACACACTGCAATCTTGCCTTCCACTAATGTTCGATTCAGTGACGAGCAAAATCTGTATCATATCAATGACGCATGCATTACTTCAGTTACACGACTATTATGATGTCATATATACATATATTGCTAGCTTCAATGCTTGATCATATATATATATATATTAACTCGCCTAGCTCCACTTGGAAACGAAGAGTTGGGAGCATCAGCGCCATATATCAACGGGAATTTCTTCCCACCAAAGTCGAATGTGTTCAGCGAAGTTTCTCCCTGTATCCAACATTTGAATTAACCAATTTAGTAGCGTGTCTTACAGGATAGTGTTGTAACTGTTATGATTTGCACGAGTTAATCAATAGAATAGCGAGAGAAATGGAAACGTTTTTGGTTTTCTTTTGCTGCACGGAACTTGCTGATAGGGTTTTGTAACGGTTGTGCTCGTTTGTCTTTTCTTACTAGGCCGAAGGCGATCTCGTCTCGCTCGATCCTTAGCTAGCTCTTCCCTAGATTTTATTGTCTTATTACAAGAGTTACAATCAACATAATTAATTACCTGAAATAGTTTGTCATTGCCAATACGCACACCGGTCACAAACTTGCGATCCGTCGTAGACGCGGCCACGGACATGAGCCAAGGCGCAATGTTACCCACAGTTCCATTTGAAGGACCCTTATTACCAGCCGACAAAGATGCCAATATTCCACGTTGCATCGCATGAAACGCGCCGATGGCAGTCACGTCAGCAAAATAGGGAAAGGCTGAATCGACCGGTCCGAGTGACATAGAGATGACATCGACGCCGTCAGCAATTGCATCGTCAAAGGCACTCAAAATGTCGACAGAAGCACATCCGTTATCCTCAGTCCAACAGACTTTGTAGACGGCAATTCGTGCAGAAGGAACACCACCCCGCGCTGTACCTGAGGCTAGCCCGGAGAAATTCGCGTCTGGAACTAACGCGCCGGCTACGGTTGAGGCTGTGTGGGTCCCATGACCGCCGAAGTCTCTCGGAGTGGGACCCTCATTTACCGGGAACTCTTGATCCGCTTTGTAAAATCTTGCACCGATTATTTTGCTGCGTTTCAAATAACATCCTAAATATTTGTTTATTACGATCTAAACCTTTTCGTAATAATGTATTGAAAAATGAGATTTCATAATATACTTATTGCAAGAAAAGTCTGATGAGTTTTGACAAATGCCCTTCCATTTGGCTGGAACTGGACCCAAGCCGGCGTCGTTGAAGCTCGGAGACTCGGGCCAGATTCCGCTGTCGAACACACCCACAATGATATCATTTTCGATGGGGTTTCTCTCAACATTAACGGGGAAGCTCATGAAGTCCCATGACCTTGTTGTTTGAAGCTCCATTTTCTGGTCGGGAAACACAGAAACTACACCTTCAAACCCTACACAGACGACCGTACATCACCATTAGATTGAAGACATCCCAAAATTTTGACTTATTTTGGAAATTTTTTAGTGCAAAAATGTATACTCACCCGCAACCTGTTGCGACTCCGCATCTGTGAGCTTCGCTACGCAACCGTAAAAACTCCTCTCGTAAATGTGGAGTAAATATTTTAAGGGATTTTCACTATAATCACTGCAATGTGGAGTTGTTTAGATAAAAACATTCTACAATACGAAAATATGGATGAACGAAATGTTTTTAAAAAATAAGCTGCCAGTTAATAAAATATGTATAGTTAGTTATTTATTTATTTTTAAATCCATATTTTATTTTTTTAAAATACTTTTCATGTGAAAAAATCATAGTTATTTATTAATTGTGGTTATAATTTTCATCTTATCGATTCAAACTTTTTGGTACATTAATTCCAATATCCTACACTATTGTTGTCTTTTTGTTATTCTCAAAAATTATGTTTTTTGAACTATTTTGTTAGTACATGTTTATTATACTAACAAAATTCTCTCTTCCTCTTATTTTTCCGGTTTCTTTGATACATTTTTCTTCAATATCTAAAGCTGCAACCTTCTTCCCCTGTGATTTTGCTGAACGTGTAAGTCTCATCCTCTGTAATTCTCTCTCAGGTTCTCCAACTTGCTGCAGGTCTTCCCTTCTGCTTCTCTTGCTTTCTCTTTTCTTCTTCTCCAAGGATCAAGATCGAGTCTTGAATCTTATTGGCCGTTCCGTTGTTGATATGTTGTTGTTCACATGCTCCCATAGTTGAGTGTGATGTGTACCGTCGCCGCCCCGACGCTTATCAGCCTGCCCCGACGGTCTTCCTGTAGTAGCTCCCGTCTTTGGTGAGCTGCTTCCTTCCTTCCCTTGGCTTATGATGTTGTTGTTGACCCTTATTGATCTGTAAGACTAAGGTTGAGGCCTTAGCTTGTGGAGATCTCTTAGAGATCATTGAGGGTAGAAGTTACAGACTTCTAGCAACCGTTTTTGTTCTTGATTCGTTATGCCTTGTTGAGCAAGCTTCCGTTCTTCTTTCCTGAGGGAAACTGAGTCTGACCCTTTGAGTTACCTTCGAGTGAGGTAAGTCCCTTGGACTTACTTAGCTGCATTCCGTATATTAGTTTGATTGTTTTGGCTTGGTTGTGTTGTTGTTATTGCTATAATTGATAATCGGTCTAGGATTGACCTTTATAACCGTAATTGGCCCAAGTGTATTATAACCGGGCGGTTACTACTTGTCCAGTTTAGAATGGGGTAACTGGGAGGTGCTCTTGCGACCAGTCCAGTAGGTGACAGAAGGATGCATACGTTCTATTCCTGTTGGTGAAATGGGGCAGAAGCGATATCGTAGTGAGTCTCATGTAACAACCGTAAGTTGAATTAGTAAATGGATTAACCTTAATGAAAATTAATAACCGGATGAGTGCGAGCATGTTATATGTTTATCTTACCTTATGTGTGTTTGTGCCTTTACTGTCTTTCTGATATCTAGAATGTTAGTTAACGGTTATACCGATGTTGTAGGTTTTTCGCAGGTTAGGGATGTTGCTGAGTGATCCGGAGGGTGTGGTCAGCCGGGGTTCCCATAAATTATAGGACGGAGTCGGGTTTTTATTTCAGTTGTTGTTCTTTCAGTTTATTTTGAACTCGGTTGCGAGTCTTTTACGCTTCCCTTTGTTAAATCTTTTGTTTTATTATAAGTTTTGGTTTTCATTTATTTTTCTGTTCTTGTATGATCCGTTGTGTCGTTGCTACTCTGAGGGTCGGGACCCATTATGAGTTCTCAACTTGTAACGCTTCGAGTTTACAAAACTTAGGGTGTTACATCTATATTCAACGTCAAATATGACGATCAAGATGTAATTAGAAATCATTTCATATTGATCAGTGATAAAATTGATAAAAGCGTTTTAATTATTTATTTGTAAATAAGTTAAATCCTTTTATTTTAAATTGAATATTAGGTCAGGTCAGACCTCACGTATAATCGTCATAATAATAAAACTTATTTAATTTGTAAAAAGGTGAGAAGTAAGTCTCATAAAATATAACTTATTTAATTTTGTAGCAAAAGTAACAACCGAAAAAGAGATTCGCAACCAATTTTTCATCATATATATATATATATATATATATATATATATATATATATATATAAGTTTTTTCAGTTTCATTTATAATTTTTTTTAAGACTTATTTTTTCTCCTAACCTTCTTCGATTTTCAAAAATGAGATTTAGGTTAAAATCGTGGTAGATTTCAACATTCGAGTACTCAAAACGCGTCTAAACAATCTACGTGTTTAAAAGGACAATCTTAAAAATGAACAAAATCATTTGTTTGCACTAATTACATTTTTAGTTTGTACGGGTTACATTTTACATTTGAAATTCGTAATTTGGCGCATTTTAGTGTTTTTTTTTGAAAGAATGGTTAAAATATGTTAGAAATGCACGAATTGGTCTTATTTGACAAAAAATGGGCAAAAACGATCAAAAGTAAAACATTTGGAATTTCGAAACTGAACTTTCGTTCACTCCTTGTGTGCGCTACAACTCAACGTGGAAATACAAATTTCAAATTGATAGACCCCGTGAATATCCAGTTTTCACGCCAGGACCTAACGTGAGAACTTTATTTTCACGCTGAATGTTAGCGTGGAAGATTTTTTTTATAACCTTTTACCCCGATTTCGTAATATCCCGTGGTATATACCTATACTTTGTAACCCAGTTGTTGAAAGTACCGAACTACAAGAATTATAAAGATTGAAAAAAAACACACGTGGGTTTCCAACATTAGAATTGTAATTTCATATTGTTTAATTCTCAACGTGAAATTCGGAATTTTGCGTTGGTTCTCAACGTATGATTCTAATTCTTACATTGACTACCATAGGACAACCATCGTGAAACGTTTTTGTAATTTAAATGGAATTGTAATGGAATTTTTCATTCTAATAGGTTGCGACTTTCATTTTCTATGGTTTATTAATAATTAATTTGTATAAAAAAATGAAAGGTAAGTCTTTCCTCGCTTGAATAATCAATTAAGTTTCCAAACTTTATAACTTCATAGCTTTTTTTTATGCCCGAATTAGTATAAAAATTGCTAAATATATAGAATTGAAATACATATCAAAATCTATAACCATACTTTATTAATGAGATTAATAAAGGAACTATTTTGATATACCCAAGCACACATATATAAGTAGGGTTACCTGCCAATAATGTCTCCCATCATTTTGTCATAGAACAGCTTTGGTGTAAGACCTAAAGGCAGATGACGACCCATGTATATAATATACTTCTGCATTCATAATTTTACAATAGATCAAATAACATATATTTACAAAAACAACACCATATTTTTACAGGATGTAGAATTATAGACCTTTCGTCCATCCTCAGCAGCAATGGTAGAAGAAATGAGGAGAAGACATGTTAGTAGACAATTAGGAAACAAGCTGCGCTTCATCATCCTCATAGCCTTAAGTGATTTCAGATCGATCAAAATGAAAGCAAAATGGTTTGAATTTATAGCAGATTAAGGTTGAAGAGGTCTATCTAAGTTCACTGTAGGGTTCTTACTTTGAACAGTAATTACATGTCTCTCTATCTTCAACCGTAAATGAATATGACGTTCCAACATTAGACTAAGGTTTATGCATCATGTATATACGACAATTTGCGACTAATTAAAGAATTGAATAAATCAATTCAGCATCTATACACGCAAGAAGCTATTTAAGCTTTAAATGTTTTGTTAATATCATTAACTTAAATATTGTTTGTTAACCGACCATTTCCATCTTCAAAGCAAATCATTTGACTATTGAGCATGCTCGATCGAGTTTATCTTATTAAAAGAAGGCTAGTTTATATAAAAGAGTAGAATTACGTATCGAATTCACTTGTTAATACTTACAATTGACCTGCAAATCTTGTTTAAAAGTATATCTAGAGATTGGGAGTCTAGAATATAAGCACTACTGGAAAACAGTGTATATATAGACTTTTAAAGGTCATTTTTAACATTTAAAAGCGTCGAAATTTCTGTGTCGTTTTGGTTGGTGCACTTTTTGACACTTTTTACTGTCGCCTCCAGTAGCTTCCTGTAGAGATTGTATAATGTGAAAGATAATTCATTCATGAGTGAAGGTGGGAATATATACACATAGCTATGCTATAGTCAAGTAAATAACATACTAATAACATACTATCTAGTTAAGTAAATACCATACTAATAACATACTATCTAGTAATAGAAGATATGATCTCGATTAGAATCATATAGGATCCTAGCCATCTCATCTGACTCCAATCTACGTCTTCATGAATCATGCATACTCCGACGTTGATTTGGCCGGTGAGAAGGATGATTTCATCTCCACCACTGGCTACATTGTTTACCTTGGCAACTCACCTATATCTTGGAGCTCACGCAAGCAAAAGTCAGATGCTCGATCCTCCACTGAAGCGGAGTACAAAGCAATTGCCGACACAGCCTCTGAACTTATCTGGGTTCGTCAACTACTCACTAAACTTGGCATATCCTTGACAACCACACCTACCATATACTGTGACAAAGTGGGTGCCCCTGCTCTCAGTGCCAACACAGGGTTTCACTGTCGTATGAAACACATTGCCCTGCCGTATCATTTCGTCCGTGAACAAGTCAATCACCACGCTTTGCGAGTCATTCATGTCTCTACCAAAAGACCAGCTTGGCAACATCCTCACAAAACCACTTAATAGACCTAGGTTCACTGAACTAGTCTCCAAGCTACCACTTACTTGAAGGACGTTCCACTTGAGGGTGGATATTAAGCATATAGTTGTGATGCCTAGGTCCATAGTTCTAGAAAGATACTCGAGGAGTCTCTTGAAACCTATATCAGGGCGTGTATTAAGGCCGAGATATTGAAGACTTCCACCTAGGGTTCTGTAGTCAACGGAAGAGGGGAGATGATTTGATGTGATCGAACTCGATTCAAACACGAGGATCCACCGACACAAGTTCACACTCGGATTGGAATCGGTGAAATGAAACTCTTTTTTTTTTGATTTTGTGTTTTTGAATATAAAGAGCAAATTCCCTCGGCCTCTCACTATGGGAATCCCTCAACTCGAACGGACTACCCTCGAAAACTCACTTTGGGGTTCGAACCTTCGTTCCTCGGCCTCTCACCTTAGAACCACCTAAGCATCTCACCTAAATGTTTGAAAACTAAACATCTCACCTAGAATTCGGGTTTTATTTCAAAGCAAACAACAACTTTGAAAGCGCAAAGGCTAACTTACTTCATTTAACTTGACTTGTCTTACAATGGGAGGATACAAGGCTTTATATAGCCACAAAACTCAGCCTAGAAACTCCCTAATTAAGTGCTAGAAATATCAAAGATATATCAAAAGGAAATGCAAGAAATTCAAGAGTTTTTCTAGAAAATTCAAATACATAAATGGCCACATTTGGCCTTTATTCAAAGATGACTCTTGGATCTTATTCTCCTCACTTGGACAACACATCAAGGAAGGTCAAATCATGTCTTGGACGTCCATATTGAAGGAGGGTCCACCGTAAGGGTTAGGTAGCTGAGGAGGTCCATTGTCGGGTGTGAGGTGGCAACGGGTAGGTTAATAAGGGGTATGTTGTATTAGGGTGTCAACAATAGGGTCCTCGAGAAGGGGATATGATCATCAGAGGTGGTTGAGGAGTTGGAATCCGAATTTGCAGAAGGAAAAATGTTCACATAAAAGCGACTAAGCGAGCATATCGCATTGTAAAATTTTCTTAGTGTTGGCATCCAACATTTTCCACCATTTTTTGAGAATGTGGATAGCTTATGAAGGCACATTTACTACCCCGAGGGTGAAAACTATAATAGAAACGAGGAAAAGGAAAGCAGTAGGCACGACATCCTAAGTCCCAAAGGTGGTTAAGGCAAGGTGGCGAGTCAAGAAGAAGCTCGTAAGGAGTTTTGTTGTGGAGGACATGGGTAGGTGTTCGGTTGATGAGGTAACAAGAGATGAGGATGCACTTGCCCTAAAGGGTTATAGGAAAATGTACTTGGAACATAATGGCTCTAGCAACATTAAGAATATGACAATATTTGCGTTCTAGACTCCCATTTTGTTGTGGTGTGTAGGTACAAGAGGTCTTTAAACGGATACCCTTATCCTGAAGGAAAGTTATAAGTTCTTTGGCATTATAATTGCGAAATGTTTTGACACAAGTATTGAACTGAGTATTAGCCGCGACACAAAAGTTTTGTGTAACACCCCAAATCTGATTGACTCGGATTGCTACGGGCTAGGACCTCATAATGGGTCCCGAGTCTCCCGACCCTTAGCCTGACAACCACTTCACCGGACCTTACAACACGGCACAAATAGAAGCCAAATGGAAAGAGTTTGAATGCATGACGAGCATCTGAAATACAACCGAAAAACATAACTCCAGCCGAGTTCTCAAAACAACACAAGACGACGTCTGAAACAATAATAATAAAAGATAACTGATCCCGTCCTATAATGTATGGAACCCCGGCTGCCCAATACCGCCGGATCACTCGACCGCCTCGCTAACCTGCAAGGCACCTACAAGCGGTATAAAACCATTAGCTAAACATTCTATGCATTAGAATAAAGGTAAAGGTAGATAAACACATAATAAACACATTCAACATACAACACTCAAGTCACTTTATTATCTTTGTTTAAGTCATAGCCTTTACTAATGATACTTATTTTGTGACACGAGGGATTCTCAAACCTTGCCTCCGTCCCCATTTACAAACAAGGAATGATAGTAATGCATCTGACCGTCTACCTACCTGGTCTAGTCGTAGAGAACCTCGTAGCTCTCGCAAGAGCTGGACAGTGATGCCACCGCCCGTTATCAAACACTTGGGCCAATTATGTAATATATATAGTCGTCCTATCCCGGTCTCATTGTTTAATATAACTAACACACACCACCAAAACACAATACGCTAATTCAAAGAAGTCAGCTAAGTAAGTTCGTGGACTTACCAAACTCAAAGTGAAACCCGATCAAACTCTCTCAACCTCCCGTGGCAAAACACGCAACGCCTGTTCAACACAAGGCACACAGATCAAACAACACTCTAGTCAGCTAGAAGTCCTTAGACTTCTAGGCTCAACATCCTCACAAGAACAACCTTACTCTAGTCAACTAGAAATCCTTAGACTTCTAGGCTCAACATCCTCACAAGAATAACAACTCAAGATAGATCAACACTCTCAGTCCACTGCCTCAAAGGCTTCCAACATAACAACTCAGTCCCGAACCGATATCCTCAACGATCCTAAGAGATCATGCCACAATATCACAACCACCATACCCTCAACTCTCACAAAATAACCCTAAGGGTCAAGCCACTACTAGGCATTCCATATCACCTATGTTAAGCCATCCTAACATGATACTAAGATGGATCAAGATCAAGGAAGCGGAAATGAAAGAAAGGAACAAGTGATTGGAGGCTTACAGGTGCAGAAACCGCCCCTGCGGTGTCAAGACGCCGCCCCTGCGGTGTGCAGGACCCAGAGTCCGCCCCCGCAACTTGCAGAGGCCGCCCTCGCGGTTTACAGGATCCGCCCCCGCTGCTCATAGGATCCGCCCCGCGGTTGCAGTCCAGAAACGTCGACTCTTCGGTTCTTCGATGTACAACAACCTTCCTATTGCCTCCTTTGATGCTGTGAATGTCTCTTAGCTCCCACCACAAGATCATAGCCTTCCTCCACGGTCTAAGCACCCAAGGACATAAGAAGGAATAAGAGAAGACTCTCTTGAGTGAATCTATGGATCTCACTCTTCAAAGGTGCAAGAAGGAAAAAGGAAGAAGAAGAGAAGAAGGAGAAGGAAAGAACATACTCTAGATCACGTCTGTGCAGTCCAACCTTCGCGTGACAACTTTAAGGGGAGAGAAACACTAAGGTGGAGGATGAAGGTGAAGGAGATGGGGGAGAAGGAAGGAGAGTAGAGAAAGTAACGTTAAAAGAAATGAGGGAGGGAGATAAGGCTGCATAAATGGAAGGAGACCAAGGGTCAAGCAGCCCAAGGATCACCAGATAATAATGTGGTCGGCATAAAAAATGGGGAGATGAAAGGTCAGAAGAACAACGGACCCGACTCCCGCTCTGTCGTGTCGCCGCCCCTGCGGGACGTCCAAGCCGCGGTCGCGGACGGCCGCGGTTGCGGGCCTTCTAAGCCGCAAGGGCGGTAGCCCTTGCTTAAGCCTTCTAACGCCTCTCGTAACGGAACTAAAAATTCCGGGCGTTACATTTTGAATCAAAGAAAAGGCTCCCCATTTTTTATTTTACTAGATAAACCCAAGTACAACGAGAGTAATCTTCTAAAATGGTAAGAAAATATGAAAATCCTAAAGTGGATAGGGTATGATAAGGTCCCCAAATGTCTAAAAAAACTAAATCAAATAATGTCGATGCATGAAAAGTGCTAATAAGAAAAAAAAGATCTAGGTAGTTTAGCTCGAAGAAAATATCACTGGGATGTGCGGCCTTGGCATAAGAAGGATGACCGAGACATTGGTGGCGTATGGTGGTGGTTTTGATTTTGACAATGTATGAAAGGGGTGAAGAAATGTTTGTCATCCAACGAAGCCAATAGACTCCATCATGAGCTTTACCCACTCCAATCAGCGTCCTCGAAGGCACATTCTGACAAAGTTTATTGGTGATCATACAAACACAATTCAAAACAGAAGTCAATTGATTCAGAGATAAGATATGGCATTCTAGTCCCAAAACAAATAAGACTCGAGGCAGGTAAAGGGAAGCATTGAGGTGAAGGGTGCCTATATGACCGGCCGAGACCAAAACATCATTTGGAAGTTGGATCCTACGTTTGGTGAATGACTTGATTGCATGAAGTAAAAAAGTAATCTTTTGTCATGTGAAAAGAATCTCTAAAGTCAAATATCAAATGTAGCGAAATAATACTTGAAGATGTATTGTGAGACGAGTGGGGCCAACATGCAGTTAGAGCATATATGATGGTGTTCTAATGGTCTTCAGTAATTGTAGGGCCAATGTTTTTATGATCCAAGGAAGCGAGGGTGCCATCAAACGCCATATTGACATGACCAGTCCCGCCGACCATCCGACCATTGCAACAAACAGGCGGCGTTGGTTGATGTGTTGTCGGAGGAGTTGCAGAGGTGTCTTTGCGCCCTCCCTTCCACTAATCGGGACAACCGATTTGGAGCAAGATTTGATATCATGACCTGTTTTGAGCACTAATCGTAAATAGTTATGCCTTTTCCGATTTGGGAGGGTTGCGTGAATTGCGCTAGGTAGTGCCGAAAACGCCGCCTCCTCTAGACAAGTGTCACGTTCTCAAGCAGTAGTCTTGAGTCATTCTTCTTGGATGGCCATGGAATACACCTTGTTAAGTATAGGTAGGGGATCTTGGACAACAATAGTTAACCTTAGTGATGTATAGGCATTGTCGTATAGGTTAATGAGGAATTGATGAACTTCTTCTTCTTCTTTGACTATAAATTTGTTACAACGAGTTCAAGCACAGTTGCACACATTGGTACATTGGGATGACATATCATCCCATTTCTTTTTAAGGCGGCCAATATAGGCGCCATCTTGCTGAACTTTCTTAACGCAACGAGCAAGATCCACTCGCAACTGGAGAAATCTAGGTCCATTGCCAACATCAAATCTTTCTTTAAGGCCTTCCCATTTGAGATGAGCGTTGGAACAATAACTCACGAGTTTCCGTAGGGATCGATCAGTAGATTTCATAATCCAACCATGGACCAGAGAGTTAACACAAACCCAATCGGAGTAGTCATCTGACCTGACATCTGGTTCAGTGGTCTTGTCATTGATGAAGGTAAGCTTTCATTTTACAACGAGAGCACGAGCCATGACAATTGATCAGTTGACATATTTTTCTTTGGTGAGGAGAATATGGCAAACTTGCAAACCTGGATGATCAAAGTGATGCAAGTAGTAGATCGAGGAAGGAGCGATGGTAGAAGTTGGTTCTTCGGTGTCGGTCATGGTGGTGAGCAGCGGCCATGACAAGCCGGCGACAGTATGATACCACGTTGAGATTGATAAATTAAAAGACGGATTGTTTCATTAAATGAAGAGCGTTTATATACATGAATAAAGGATAAAACCGTAACAATTAAATATATAAGAGATAAACTATTCATCTAATCTCTAGTACCTTAATATCTATAAATGTCAACCGTACAATAAAAATTTACTCATCATATCAATAATTAAAGCGGTTAATTGCAGTGTTAATTACATACATATAATATACATGAATTCATTACAATGTCAAACTGAAAACACTTATAAATTGATAACAAGCATCGATCATGTACGTTGCGCACATATTAGAGTTGGAAAGCTACAATAGGACTCCTGACCGTATGCACACCATCAAGCCACTCAATTGATGCTGAGATTACCTCATCAGAAGACCCTAACTCGCCTTTCACTTGTACGGTATACGTTAATTCTTCTCCTAGACGTGTAAAACTCAGAGTTCCAGGCTTAACTTCGACACTAACTCCTTGAGGAGCCGTCACCTTAACCTCGTACACGGACGGTCCCTCTGTGACAATTGTTAATCTCCTTTGGAAGATATTATCAAAGGTGCTCAAATTGGTTGCAATAGTAATGGAAGGATAATTCAAATCTCCAACGAAGCCGCTTATATCTTCCGGGCACGTAGTCTGGTTATTTGAAGAAATTTGTCTTATAAGGTTTATGTTGTAGCCTTGACCACATAGGAAGTTGACGTAATCCGTCTCGGTTGTGTTATAGACTAGACCCGGATCCACAGCTCTTTTCGGGTTTATATGTCCTGCCCCGTATGCCAATTCGGCTTCTTTGTCATTGCTTGGACTCATTGGAACCGCTACACGGGATAAGTTTGTTATTGTATTAGCTCAATTGCTCAAACTAGTATTGAGAGTAGAGTGTATACCGGTAGTCATGAGGGCGGATCGGATAGCTGCTGGAGACCAATCGGGATGATATGACTTGACATACGCAACGGTTGCAGAAGCATGAGGGCAAGCCATGGATGTCCCGGATATGATGTGGTACTCGACAGATCTTGTGTCACCGATTACATGAGATATGTTTCCTTCAGGAGAGTACGCTGCTAAGATGTCAACACCCGGAGCTGACAAATCCGGCTGCAATCGCATAGGGATAGCATTGCTTAATTAGGGTATAAGTATACATGCACAAGATATATATAAAGTTTATTAGAGGAGCACCTTAAGGATGGAGGGAGTGATAGGATTAGGGCCTCTTGAAGAGAAGGCTGCAACACGGGGTGCTAACTTATCCTTTATAATGCTGCTGCTTAATATAGTGCCCTCAGGGTTGCTGTTGATTCGGGAAAGAATCTCTTATGATACATACCAAAACAAACTAGAAAAAATGACATAAAATAGTAGTTACCTAGAGATATTGTGAATGTATGAGATAATATCATCTCCATCACTGAAGCCAACAATAGACGTAGGAAGAGGGTAGGAAGTAGAACCACCGACTCCAAACGAGTCAAAGCTCGCTCGCATGACGTTGCCGGCAGCTCCAGCCTCAATTGATACTTGGCTAGCTACCAAAGTGTTATTAATGTCACACACTACAATCTTGCCTTCCACTAATGTTCGATTCAGCGACGAGCAAAATCTGTACCATGTACCAAAAACACATTACCTCAGTTTAGTGATACATATATAGCTAGCTTGAATGCTTGATCATATATATATATATATATATATATGTATATATATAAAATAACTCACCTAGCTCCACTTGGAAACGAAGAGTTGATAGCATCACCACCGTATATCAATGGGAATTTCTTTTCACTAAGAATTTCTTTTCACTAAGGTCAAATGTGTTGAGAGAGAACTCACCCTATATCCAACATTATAATTAACTAATCAACTTAGTAACGTCTCTTACATGCTAGTTTTGTAACAATCGACATAATTAATTACCTGAAATAGTCTGTCGTTGCCAAGACGCACGCCAGTCACGAACTTGCGATCCGTCGTAGACGCAGCCACGGACATGAGCCAAGGTGCAGTGTTACCTACCGTTCCGTTCGAAGGACCTGAATTACCGGCTGAGAAAGAGGTCAATATTCCACGTTGCATCGCATGAAACGCGCCGATGGCATTCGCGTTTGAAAAATAAGGACCGGCTAAGGCGGGCCCAAGGGAGATAGAGATTATGTCGACGCCGTCGGCAATTGCATCCTCAAAGGCACTCAATATGTCGACATCAGCACATTTGTTGTCAGTCCAACAGACTTTGTAGACGGCGATTCGAGCCGAAGGAACACCACCACGCGTTGTACCTGAGGCGAGCCCGGAGAAATTTGCGTTTGGAACTAACACGCCGGCTACGGTTGATGCTGTGTGGGTCCCGTGACCGTCAAAGTCTCTCGGAGTGGGACCCTCTTTTATCGGATAATTTTTATCCGCATTGTAAAATCTTGCACCGATTATTTTCCTATATCATAGCATGTGAAAGTGATCTAACACAAAATAAATCGATAGAAAAATCTCATTGAGCTTATGTGTATAAAATGAGAGTTTATAATATACTTGTTGCAAGAAAAGTCGGCCGATGTTTGACAAATGCCCTTCCATTTGGCTGGAACTGGACTCAAGTCGGTGTCATCAAAGCTAGGAGACTCGGGCCATATTCCGGTGTCGAACACACCCACGATGATATCTTTTTCGATGGGGTTTCTCGCAACATTAATGGAGAAGCTCATGAAGTCCCATGATCTTGTTGTTTGAAGTTCCATTTTCTCGTTCGGAAACACGGAAACTACACCTTCAAACCCTACACATAATGTTATAATGGATGTACATATTATTTATAACAATATTTTGACTTATTGATTAACAAATTTTATAGTGCATAAATGAATACTCACTCGCAGCTTGTTGCGACTCCGCATCGGTAAGCTTTGCTACGCACCCATAAAAACTCCTCTCGTAAGTATGGAGTAAATACTTTAAGGGATTTTCGCTATACCCACTGCAATATGGAATTGGTTAAATAAAAAAAACATACTTTTGTAACATAAATATGGACAGATGAGTTAAATATTTTTAAAGTATAAACAGTTAATTAATAAAATATGAATAGTCAATTTATTTAAAAATTTATATTTTAGTAATTTTTGTATTTTCTAAATACTTTTTCACGCGAAAAAAACATAGTTATTTATTAGTTCTAATTAAAAATTTCATATTATTTTAATTTTTTGGTATATTATATCAAATATTTACACTATTGTGTTTTTTGCTATTCTCAACTTATGTTTTTAACTATTTTATTAGTTTAGAACTTTTTATATTATTAGTTTAAATATTATATTTTATTAGTTATTATTATTTTAAATATTGTATTCTATTGGTTTAATCATTTTTTATCATTAGTTTACATACTTATGATAATATTTGTTCAAAAAATTTATCTTATTATTTTTTTGTTTGATTTTAATAACAGTAATTCAAATGTTTCATGAATTTAAAAATTGTTCATTAATTCAAACATATAACAAAAAATGACACATACAAACATAAATACTATCGATATATATATTCCAGCAAGTACTATAAAATATTTGAGCTAAAAAAAATAAACAGTTACACATTTCAATTTTGTGTAAAATGGTAACATTTACATATTTATTTATTTATTAGTAAAATAAATCACTTCCTCTTTTAATTTGTGTTTTAGGTTTTACGTATCATAATTTGTGTATAAATTTGAGTTATTATAATTTGGACATTAGATTTCAAATATAATATTTGTATTTAAAAAGAAGAATAATTCATGAGACAATACTAGTTTAATTTGTTAGAAAGGTGAGAGGTAACCCTATCCTCACTTTCCCTAATAATTAACTAAGGTTGAATTAGAATAACAATTGCTAAAAATATATAATTTAATTACATATCAAAATATATAACCCTAATTTACTAATTAGATCAATAAATAAACCTATTTTGATATGCCCATGCACATAGATGTAAGTAGGGCTACCTGCCAATAATATCTGCCATCATTCTGTCATAGAACAGCTTTGGTGTAAGACCTGAAGGCAGATGACTACCCATGTATATAATATACATCTGCATTCATAAATGTAAAATATATCAAAAATACATATTTACAAAAACAGCACCATGTTTTTACAGGATATACAATTATAGACCTTTCGTTCATCCTCAGCAGCAATGGTAGAAGAGATGATGAGAAGAACAAGGAATAGCCATGTTGGTAGACAAGGAAACGAGCTGCGGTTCATCATCCTCATGACCTTAAGGCTTTGATAGATCAAAATGATACCAAAATGCTTTGAATTTATAGCAACTTAACGCTGAAGAGGTCCTTCTACGTACGTTCATTGTACGATTCTTCCTTTGAACAGTTATTACATATGTCTTTATCTTCAACGGTAATTGAATTTGACGTTCTAACTGGAATTAGCATTGGACAATGATTTGTGTAGTGTATATATATGATTATTTGTGAAATAATTAAGGAATTGAACTATTCAATTCAGATAAAAAGAGAGAAATCATCCTTACACGCAAGAATATATATATATAAAATTATAAATGCCTTTGTTAATCTAACTTAAACTCGGCAATAGGAGAAGAATGGGAACTGAGGGTCGTGTGCATACGATATTGTGAAATTTAGGTACGTCAATTATAACCGAAGGATTTCCTGTACTGTATAGTTAGTCAGTAAAGTAGTTTATCAATGGGAATTCAACAGAAAATTATTTGGCTAATGCTCATCGGGTGTTGTTTAGGTAAGACACATTATTCCGATACGGGCGTGTGACTGAACGTACAGCCGAGACGTGTCCCGGAGAAAAAAAAAATTAAATTTTTTTTTCCAGAAACTAGTGAAAGTAATAGTTCAAAACTTATTAAGGAATAGTTCATAACTTATAAAATGATAGTTCATGAATTATAATATAATAGTTCATAGTGCAAAATTTACAAAGGAGTGAAAGTAATAGTTCAAAACTTATTATGAGATAGTTCATTAATTATAATAGAATAGTTCATGAATTATAATAGAAAAGTTCATGACTTATAATAGAATAGTTCAAAGTGCAAAATTTATAAAGGAGTGAAAGTAATAGTTCAAAACTTATTATGAGATAGTTCATGAATTATAATAAAATGGTTCATGAATTATAATAGAATAGTTCAAAGTGCAAAATTTATAAAGGATAGTGTATAACTTATAAAATAATAGTTCATGAATTACAATTGAATAGTTCATAACATATAAATGGGTTATATGGGAATAGTTCAAAGTTTATAGGAGAATAGTGCATAAATTATAGCATAGTAGTTCAAACAAATTTTCATTCGTTTCTAAAAAAAAAAAAATCATTCCGAAAAAAAATTAAAGATTTTTTAATGGAATAAAAAAAAACAAAATTTTCATGTTTTACCATTTTAAATAATGAATTATTTAAAGGTTACAATTAAAGATTTTTTAATGGAATAAAAAATTGTCTGTACCACCATTTCCATCTTCAAAGCAAAGCATTTGACCGTTGAGCACGCTCGATCAAGTTTATGTGAGATTTTATACAAATAGCCGAATTGCATATCAAGTTCACTTGTTAATCCTTTATAAAAATTTTTTAAAAAAATTCGTATATAGAACTAGAGGGAGAATATACATAATAGGTCGACTTGACCCTGGAGAATCCACATTATATCATCAGCAAAGAGTTAGGGATAGAGACAAAACTAAGAGATCAAATCCACACACAAAGAAGATAATGTATATCAGATTCGGAAACAAACACAAACCAATAACAATCCTTGATAAGAATGAAGAACGAGATGTCAATCCGTCTTCTATATCAAATCTAAGGACAAAGGGCGTAACTTCCGCCTCAAGCAACTCCGAATCTTCCAAACTCTAACGATCTTAATGCCGAATCTTCTAGGTCCAATACGTAGAAAACGTGGCAACTAATGATTCGCCAAAAGATTACCCAAATCACGGTCTCAAGGAGTTCCACGACCGTGGAAATGGGGCGTGGAAAATATTACGGTGTCTTTAGCCTTCCACGACCGTAATTTATACCGTGTAACTCATTGGATAGCTCAAGGATCAAATCCACGTTCATGATGAAAGTTCCACGGTCGTGGAAGTGGGGCGTGGAAGTCATCCTTCCCTTGTTTTGCCAATGTTTTGTGCCATTCTTCACCTTTGGTCCTTCCTTAGCATCTCAATGTGTATCCTCATCTTACTATATGATCAATTCCTCCTTGATTGCCATCAAACGATCCGATTCCAGCTCTTATTCAACTATAATCAACACAAAGCTAGTGTAGATCTCCATATCGAAAATATAGATGAACAAGCTAACAATTGCTTATATATGCTATCCATGGACATAATAATGAATGAAAAACGACTAGAAAACGTGCCTATAATATCGCAATATTTCATGCTAACAAAATACCCCATACTTGTCACTTGCTTGTCCCCGAGCAAGGTTTTCAAAAGCTTAGAACATAGTTAGGATGAAATATGCATGCAAACTCAAAACAAAACATCTTTTTAGGTGAATGTGCTTCTAGTCACTAGATCAACCTCAAACCTTGCTTCAATCATCCTTGAAAATGCTCACATACACAAACCAAAGTATGTAGAGTAAAGAAACATCACAAGTTGCTTAATCCTCAAAACAAACATCATAACCTTCAAATATTATCAAAATCAAAAATAAGAAACTTCAATTTAGATCACTAAGTCATATAACACTCTTTTGATCTGAAGGACTTTCAAGTAAGGTCTAGTATGCGAAAAGGAGGGAAACTTATAAGGGATGTGGTGCATGAATCCGGAAAAAGGAATAACCCAACTCTTTTACTTTTTCTTTTGATTTTGCAACACCATCAACTTAGAGCTTTGCTCTTTTCTTTTTCACATTATTTTTCGACTTTACTTTTGGAGTTATGGACAGTGGTGCACAAAAACCGAAGCCTAGGAGATTGGCGTTTCTCAATTTCGAGATGCCTCAAACCCTTGATGCACATATCATAATCCGTTAGGAATATCGCTCAATCCGACTTTGGCAAGACACAAACACCCGGCTATGTGAATGGTGCCGAGTTACTCATCGTCATGATTGACTTCCCCAAACCTACAAGTTCTTTCTATTTTTTGAATGCAAAATTTTGCTTTCATGGCCCTCCCACATCAAACATGCCAAATATCAACTCCTCCTAATTCCCGGATAGGTAAGGGAGGATATTATTTCATTGAGGGGATAAATGATCAAGGAAAGAAGCAAGAAAATCGAATTGCCTTAATCATTTCACAAAGAAGTATAAGAACTCATCATGCGATTTCAACCTCAATTTCTCAAATTGATTTAGATAAAACTTGATGACATGAATTATGTACCATCATATTCATGCATATTGTAGAAGATTGTCTCAGTTCACCTTGCATTTAGAGAGATTTTGTATGCCTTTTATGTCCTATTCAATCAATTGTCGGAAATAGAGGTCTACACGAGATTTTGATGAATTGTAGGTAAATGGAGCGGAATTGGAAGCAAAAATGGAGCAAGAAGCATCTAAGGATGTTTAGGAAGCTAAAGGAGTCTTAGAAGGATCACAAAGAGCTAAGGAATTGCAAAGGAGAAGCAAAAATGGAGCAAGAACCAAAGGAAGAGCACTTTCTGTTGAAGAAAATCGTGCCAATACATATATAAATCGGACGATTTTCATACCTTGAAATCGAACGGTTTTGCACCTAAATCGACTGGGTCGATTTTCTTCACGATTTGGCCAAATGAAAAGACGACACAAAGCCCAATTATTTTGGGCTAGAGGAGAGTTTTTCCAAACGGCCCATCTGCAAGAAACTATAGAAGAGAACCCTACGAACTAAGACGGGGAGGCCGCACTGGAAAATCTTTACACGTTTTGGAGAAATCAACGATTCTTGGAGAGAGATTGAAGAGCTTTTGCCGGAAAGTTATTCTTGATCTTTGATTGTGAGATTTCTTTATCCATTGCATTGTTTGTGGTTTGTGAACACGAAATTGAGTTGTTTGAGAGATACATTGAGCAGATTTGACAATTGTTTACAGATTTGAAAGTTATTGATTTTTTCATTCAAGATTTGGTTTCTTTGCGATATCTTTCTCAATAATTAATTTGATTCGAATTTGAAAATGGTTGGCTAAAAACCTTGTGATTCTGGGGAGGATAGTTGATGATTAAGGCTTAGATGATGATAGAATGAACTCATTCAAACATTAGGACCCTGAGAGTTTAGATTTTAGTTTTGCGACAAACAGGAAAATCGGACTGTTCTTGAGGAAAATCGGCCAATTTTCTTATGAACAGGGCGATTTATTCTTCTGACGAACTTTAATTGAATCAATCTTTAACCAAAACTAATCTTTGCCTAAATCCCAATCTTGATTAACCCTTTTTACCCTCTAATTGAATGTATGAAGACACTTCAAACCTGATTCTACGTTTATTAGATTAAGATTTCAAGATTTGGGTAATAAAGAGACTTAACATCCTTTATTGAGATTTTAATTGTGCTTGCTATTCTTCACTTTGGAGAGTCATATCCTGGAGTTTTAGATAGTTAGTTTGAATATAATTCTTGTCTTTAGATCTTTCTATATTGCAGCCTCAACAACCCTTATAGAGAGAACCTTTAGATTAGTCATATAGGTTTCGGAACTTCACCGTACGAATCCTACCTTTGAGAAATTAATCTTGGCAATATAAACTCTGTCCTATATCTATAGAAGTGTCTTGAATCGAAAGCCGAAATCGGATACTTGAATCCTTGGAATCATTTCACTCTTATTTGATCACAAAAGCTTTTCGTACTTTTTGCTAGATAATTGAAATCGGAATTATTCTCACCAAATCCCTGAGTTCGACTCTGGAATTCTTACCTTACTACAGCTGATCCGTACACTGCGGGTTCGCTTTGCTTTTGAGTTCTAGATATAAATTTAAGACTTTGACGCACACCCTTTTGAGCGAACAAAACTCTCATATTACGAAATTTGCAAGTAAAGATAAACAACTCATTCAATTTCTTTCCAATTCATAATTCCGTTTAAGCATGCAATTGTCATCAAAAACTCATTCCGCAAGTAAGATTTACCATAGGAATCATTTCAATTCTTAGAAGCACAAAATTTTTCAAATTTTTATGGGTTTTTCAAAGCCTTTTTCATGCAATGCAATAGTGAAACGTGTCACTATGAAATGAAAGATGCGATAGTGTCATGAATAGAAGCAAACAAAGTAGCAGAGTTATTACAAACACATTGTCACACCCCACCCCATACTTAAGACAAACATTATCCTCAATTTTCAAAAAGAAAGAAAAGAAAAGAAAGAAAAGAAAAATGAAACTGATAGTCCTGAAGCTCGTCACTGCGGAGGAGGCGGTGGTGGAAATGGACGGAACTCGGTGCTGAAATTCCGCCCAAACTGCTGGCGGTATATGTCTCTCATCATCATGTCATGCTCCTCAGCCCGTGTGTCCCGCTGGATCTCCAAGTCACCCACTCTCCTGGATAGATCGTCGGCCCACGCCGGTAACTGCTCGTACCAAGCCGGCGGCTGGCCATACCATGATGGAGCATCCTGTGGAGGTGGTATTACTGGTGGTGCTGGTGGCTGTGAGTACCAAGGTGG
The DNA here is from genome assembly GCA_033239125.1 of Fagopyrum homotropicum. Taxonomy (NCBI): domain Eukaryota; kingdom Viridiplantae; phylum Streptophyta; class Magnoliopsida; order Caryophyllales; family Polygonaceae; genus Fagopyrum; species Fagopyrum homotropicum. Next base: position 146,695,797 of record BSWB01000002.1, read on the forward strand.
TGGAGCATCCATCCACTCCGGCTGCGCTCCGTACCAAGCTGGTGGAGTATCCATCCAAGTCGGCCTCTCGCTCACACTAGCACGGCGAGAAGAAGAAGCATCGGAATGCCTAGAAGGGCGAGGAGACTGTCTCGGTAAATCTGGGAAGGTATCCGGCTGATCCAGAAAGGTGCCAAAATCAGCATCATCACCTCCTCCTCCCTCATAATCCTCTCCTCCCATCTCCTCCTCAACATCTACAACTGGAGGCTCCTCGGGAACATACGGAGGTGGTAGTAGTCTATTCGCATGCATAGCAGCGAATGTATCCTTCCAATTATGGCGCCCAGCCATAATGGAATACTCAGGAAGCCAAGTAATACCTCTACCTCCTCTATCCTCCCATGACATAGCAGTTGTAGGTGGGGCTCGGTGTCTAGGAAAGATGAGACCCCTAGTCATAAGGCTGTTGAGACCCAAAGGTCTCGTTGCTATCCTAGTACAGGCTGAGAGGTCTATCCCGAGATGCGTAGCAATGTGGGTCACCATCCCACCATACCCAATGTTCCCGGCTCTCTTATTTTTCAGCTTACTCATAGTGGAGGCTAAGAGAGTCGCATAGTCAGCTGGTCTACCATACAGCATGCAATACAGAAGAAATAACTCATCGGTCTTAATTTTCTGTGGGGTCTCGGTCCTAGGAAATAGGCCCTCGAAAAGGACCCTATGAGCTATTTTCAAGGCTAAGTGGTAGATAAGCTTAGCCTTGGTGTCGGCTGGTTGCCAACGATCCTCACTTGCAATTATCATAGCAATCTCCCTCCAGAAATCCTTAGCGTATACACCGCTAGGGAATCGACCATTGAAGGTCTCATGGAACCCAAAGAAGGCTCCAAACTGCTGGATGGAGAACTCATAGTCCGTCTCCATTAATCTGAAAGATACCGTCCTATCGACGGCGCTGTGCTCGAAGGAGATAACAAACTCCCTCGTGATCTCCTCATACGCATCCGCTCGAATAGCGGAAAAGACAATCAAACCTGCCCTATCTAAGAGTCATGTCAAGTCACCCACCACATTGAGTGGCTCTAGATCCTCAAGCAATAGGTATCTTGGTCCTATGACCTTTCTTTTCTCAATCTTTTCTAAGGCCTCAATGTAGTTTGGGGGAATGGTTGGGATCCTAGGGCGTGGAGGTGATGATGGAGGTGAGGGTGGAGCTTGAGAAGAGGAAGAACTATCACCCTTTCTCTTCTTTCTCTTTCCTGCACTTCTCGTAAACATTTTCTCAAAACCTGAAAAAATCACGGCCTGTTCTTCCTATTCCACGACCGTGGTTTTCCCAGATGCCGTAATTTTGCTTTGTTTCGCTCAAATCTCCACAAATTCAACAACAAATTCAGCAGAACCTGTCCTAGACTAATTCCAATCTCAATCCTATGCAAATTCTCTATGTTCTTGCAAAAATTGAACCCGAATCGACAAAGAAGAGAATGAGAATAAAAACCTAGGGTTTTGGATCTTTGAATCCAAATTCTGCCTTCTTGAGGGATTGTTCACTCGTTTCGTTGATTGGATCTTGTAGATGGATGAAAGTACTTCACTTTAGCACCAATAATCACTTGATTTGAACTTAAAACGAGGATTTGAGAGTGTATGAAGGGTTTCAGCGATTTTGGGGCGTGGAAAGGAAATTGGGGATGAATTTGTGAAGGAAGGTGGTTTATATAGTGGCCGTAAAAATTTTCAAAAATCACGGTTCTGTCGGGGTGTTCCACGGCCGTGGAAATGCACGGACCCGTGGTTTTTGTGTTTTTTCTCAGCTTTTACGGAATCACGGTCACTGTAGCTTCCACGAACGTGGAACTGGCCGTGGAACTCTCTGCATTGTTCTAAAGCTCCAATTTCGTCAATTCTTTTGACTTTTCCTTCTTCCAATCCTTATTCTTCGCTCCTACATCCAAAAACACAACATACCAGAAGATATCGAAGACAAACAAAACAAAAACGTCTAAACTACTCTAAACTAAGAATGAAAAACAAACGTGCAATAGCTTGGGTTGCCTCCCAAGTAGCGCTTGTTTAAGGTCCGTAGCTAGACCGTACCTGCACCTATTTGAGTGTGGTAGGCGCGAACTCCTCAACTTGGAGCTCCGGTGAGTATTTCTTCAATCGTTGACCGTTCACCTTAAAACTTCCGCCTTTTTCACCCCATACTTCAACTGCACCATGGGGAAAAATATGTTTGATTAGCTAAGGTCCAGTCCAACGAGATTTAAGCTTACTTGGAAAGAGCCGAAGTCTTGAGTTGAAAAGGAGGACTTGATCTCCTTCCTTGAGGTCCTTGGGAATGATATGCTTATCATGCCAACGCTTCGCTCTCTCCTTGTATATTTTGGCGTTCTCATAGGTGTTTAAGCGAAGTTCTTCCAGCTCGTTAAGATCCAAGAGGCGCTTCTCACCTGCTTCTTTCATGCCAAAGTTCAACCACTTAATTACCCAATACGCCTTGTGTTCTAGTTCTACCGGAAAGTGGCAAGACTTCCCATACACAAGATTATATGGTGTTGTTCCTATGGGAGTCTTATACGCAGTCCGGTATGCCCATAACGCATCGTCTAGCTTCAAAGACCAATCCTTCCTTGTCTTCGAAACTGTTTTCTCTAAGATGCCCTTGATCTCTCTATTTGATATCTCCACTTGTCCACTCGTTTGTGGATAATAGGGAGTGGCGATCTTGTGAGTCACCCCATACATAGCTAGGAGAGCTTTAAATCGTCGGGCAATGAAGTGTGAACCTCCATCACTAATAATAGTCCGCGGTGTCCCAAACCTTGGGAAGATAGTTCTATTAAAGAACTTTATGACAACCGCAACATCATTAGTAGGAGAGGCTATAGCTTCCACCCATATCGAAACATAATCCACCGCTAAGAGTATGTATTGATTCTTGCAAGATGATGGGAAAGGTCCCATAAAGTCGACTCCCCAAACATCGAAGATCTCTACCTCTTGAATGTTGTTAAGAGGCATCTCGTTCCTCCTAGATATGTTTCCTGTTCTTTGTCAAGCATCGCAGCAGGAAATAATGGTTTGCACATCCTTAAACAAAGTAGGCCAAAAGAAACCGGATTGCAATACCTTAGCGCTAGTTTTGTTGGAACTAGCGTGTCCTCCACAAGGTAGTGAATGACAATGGCGGATGACGTTTTGCATATCCTCTTCCGGAACACATCTTCGAATGATGCCGTCTGGACCTCTCTTGAAGAGTAGAGGTTCGTTCCAAAAGTATTGCCGGACATCCTTAAAGAACTTCTTTCTTTGCACGTAGGATATCCGGGAGGTATTTCCTGACAAACCAAATATTTAACGAAATCAGCCATGGTTCGTTACCTCTAGTTATCTTGTCGATGCACTCCTCTATGATGTGTAAGTGTTCGTCCGGGAAGGAGTCATCTATAGGTAGATCGTCGTCTTCTAGATGTGGTAGACGACTCAAATGATCCGCAACAGAATTTTCTGAACCTTTCTTGTCGCGGATCTCAAGATCGAATTCTTGAAGGAGAAGAATCTATCTACTCAGTCTTGGTTTTGTATCCTTCTTGGCGAGCAAATACCGGATCGCCGAATGGTCCATGTATACTATCACCTTCGATCCTACAAGATAACAACGAAACTTTTCAAATGCATATACAACGGCTAAAAATTCTTTTTCCGTAGTGGCGTAGTTGAGTTGCGCTTCATCTAGCGTCTTGCTAGTGTAATAGATGGTGTGTGTGCTGCCATCCTTCTTTTGTCCCAGCACAGCCCCAACGGCTACGTCACTTGCATCATACATAACCTCGAACGGAAGACTCTAGTCCGGAGGTTGTATGATTGGGGCTGAGATTAGAGCCTCCTTGATCCTGTTAAATGCATCTAAACATTCGTGCGAAAAATCAAAAACTGCATCTTTCATCAATAGATTAGTGAGCGGTTTTGATATCTTACAAAAGTCTTTGATAAAGCGCCTATAGAATCCGACATGTCCTAGAAAGCTTCTTATTCCTTTCACTGAAGATGGAGGTGGGAGCTTCTCTATGGTCTCTATCTTAGCCTTATCTACCTCAATCCCTCTACTAGAGATCAAGTTCCCTAAGACAATGCCTTCTTTTACCATAAATTGACACTTTTCCCAATTGATGAACTAGGTTAGTGTCTTCACATCTTTGAAGCACAAGAGAAAGGTTAGAAAGACAATGATCAAAAGAGGAACCATAAACAGAGAAATCGTCCATAAAAACCTCCATAATCTCTTCTATGTACTCCGAGAAGATAGCCATCATGCACCGTTGGAAAGTGGCTGGGGCGTTGCAAAGCCCGAACGGCATTCTCCTATAAGCAAACGTACCCCATGGGCACGTAAATGTGGTCTTCTCTTGATCGTCCGGATGTATCGGAATCTGAAAGAAACCACTATAACCGTCAAGATAACAGAAATGTGAGTGTTGTGCTAACCTCTCAAGCATTTGGTCGATGAATGACAAAGGAAAATGGTCCTTCCGTGTTGATTTGTTTAGCTTGCGGTAATCTATGCACATCCTCCATCCCGTCACAGTTCTTGTAGGAATGAGCTCGTTGTTTTTGTTTTTGATGACCGTCATTCCTCCTTTCTTTGGGACAACTTGTACCGGACTTACCCACTTACTATCGGAGATAGGGTAGATAATACCTGCATCAAGTAGCTTAAGAATCTCCTTCTTGACAACCACCTTCATTGTCGTATTTAACCGCCTTTGAGGTTGTCTTGAAGGCTTAAAATCTTCCTCCATTAGGATCTTGTGCATGCATAATGACGATTTAATTCCTACAAGATCCTCTATGGTGTAACCTAAGGCCTTTCTATGTTCCTTCAATACGGTCATTAGTCTAACATGTTCATCTTCACTTAAGTCAGAACTAACAATTACCGGAAAAGTAGAATTAGTTCCTAAGAATGCATACCGAAGATGTGCGGGAAGTGGCTTCAGTTCCATTGTCATTGGAGTCTCAATTGGCTCTTGAGGAGTGTCCAATGTTTCCTTAGAAGTCTCGAAGGATGTGAGAGTTGTTGAAGAAGACTCAAGAGAATTGGTTGAAAGAACGTAATTGTTTCCAAAATTCCCTAAAATCACGGCCCCCCTGTTTCTTCCACGGCCGTGGAAGTCAATTATGGCACAACTGGTAGTTTCACGGCCGTGGTTTTGGCCGTGTAACTTACTGGAGGGCTATGAGTAGCTAATTACGGTCATCATGGAGGTTTCCACGGCCGTGGAATAGCACGACTGGCCGTGATTCCTCACGTTCTCTGACCCATCATAGAGTTTCTCAAACTCTTCTTCATACACTTCTTGTAGCTCCTCTAAGGCTTCAATCTCCTTATTGCAATCCTCTTCTTCCCCTTTCTCCGTGATGCTCATGGTAATCACCTTTTGCAACGGATCTTTGGTTAGGATCGAGCTAACTTCCTCTCTAGATGCTTCCTCGTCATGAATGTTGTACATGTCTTCTCCAAGAGCTGGCTCTTTCACCAATGTTGAGAGAATGAATTCAACTTTCTCTTCTCCTATGTCGAAGGCAAGCCTAGCATTCTTGCAATCCACCATGCAGCCGGAAGTTCCAAGAAACGGTCTTCCGAGTATGATCGGGACCGGACAATCTGCAGGAATGTCAAGCACAACAAAATTTATGGGAACATAGAACTTACCGAGCTTGGCTGAGATGTCTTCGATGATACCGACGGGACGAGTTATAGATCGATCCGCCATGTACAATGTCATCTTTACCGGTTTAGGCTCACCTAAACCGATCTTCCTACATAGGGCAAGCGGAATGATGCTAACGCTTGCTCCTAAGTCACATAATGTGTCATATGTGACCTCTCCCATTCTGATTAGAATGCAAAAAGACCCCGGATCTTTCAGCTTTGGGGGCATCTTCTCTTTCATTGTTTTGATGAGATCCGATGATTCCGAACTCATCTTGACTTCTCAAAAGTCTTCTAGCTTCCTCTTATTAGAGAGGATTTCCTTTAAGAACTTCCTGTAAGCGGGCATACCTACAATTGCATCAATGAAAGGTATGTTAATATGCAGTTTGCTCATGAGTTCAATGAACTTACCGAACTGCTTGTCTAGACACGCTCTCGCTCTAGATTGCGGGAATGGTAGAGGTGGTTTGTAAGCTGGGGGAGGAATGTAGATGTCTTCCTTCTACTTCTCCTTCCCCTTCTCTTTTTCCTTCTCGGCTGGAACCTCTACAAACTTAGGCTGCGGATCAGTTGTGGTTACTCCGCTCCTAGTAGTAATAGCCATTACGCTTCCTTTAGGGTTGTCTTCCGTCTTTCCGGGAAGTTTTTCTTGATCTCTAGGAACTTCTCCGGCCTTGCTGAATAGTTGGGTTTCTAAAGTCTTTTGAGCTTTATCAACCTTTGTTATGTGATCATCTACCTTCGTGATTCGATTCTCCAATCCTTGAAGTTTCCCAAAGATTATCTCCAAAACGGGATCGGGTTTCTCCTTTCCCGAACTGCTTGCGTTGTTGGATCCTTGCCCTTGGCTTTTCAAAGGAATGGAAGAAGAAGAAGGTGGTGTTAGTGAATTTCCTGAATTGGAATAAGAATTACCGGAGTTTTGCTGTTGCTTGGAACGCCAATTTCCGTTTGAATTCCTATTGTTGTTGTTGTTGTTGTTCCAATTATTGTTGTTATTCCGGTTATTGTTATTCCAGTTGTTCTGGTTGTTTTTGCGGTTGGTTCCTTCATTTTCTTGATAGTTGTTGTTTCCTAGGTAGCCAACGTCTTGATCCTTTGGCTTTTGTAAGCCGGCTCTAATCACCTCATTCAATTCCTTGATTTCGGTGTTGAGGGAGAAAATTTGAGTTTGTGCAGCTTGAGTTAGTTTTGCCCCCGAATCTCCTCCTTTGGATTCCGCCTTCCGGTGAGAGTATCTTTCTATGATTTGGGCTTGCCTTTCAACGAAGTCCCAAGCGTCATCTTCCCTCATGTCCATGAATGTGCCACATGAAAGGGAGTGGAGCTTGAATTGTGTTTCTACATCCAACCCCTCATAGTATATCTCTAGTAATCCGAGTCTTGGACTGCCATGATGTGGGAAATCCAATAGCAATTCCTGAAACCTTTCCCAAGATTAAAACAAACTTTCATTAGGTTTCATAGAAAAAGCATTAATCTTACCTCTCAATTCCGCAGTTTTGGATGGCGGAAAGAATTTAGTTAGAAACTCCGAAGATAGATCCTCCTACGTATTAAGCTTCACATTTGGGAGAGCTTGATACCATGCTAGAGCCTTTCCCTTCAAGGAGAAGAAGAACGGCTTAATCTTGTAGTTGTTGGTGGTGGTCTTTTTCGGTTTCATTGTTTCCATGAGAATCTCAAAATTCTGCAAGTGTTGGTGTGGAGATTCAACACTCGTTCCGCCAAATTGACTTTGGCAAACCATGGTAATCACTTGTGGATTAAAGCTGAATCCCTGAATATCTCCAGCTTCAAAGTTCACGCCTAGGCGGCGCGGTTGTTGTGTTGGATCCAACCTTTGGCCAAGCGTTCTCGGTTTCTTCTTCCACACGAGCTGCGCTCGCACCCCCACCTGGGATACGAGGGTTGGCGGCTGGCCTTGGATCTTTCCGGACTGGATTGATCGTTGGATCAATGTCCTCTAGTGCTGACATAGAATCATCACTCTCATCATTGGATGATTCGGTTGTAACCGATCTTGTCGGTTTGCTTTTCTTCTTCTTCTTTGAATCACTCATTTCCAACCTAAGCTGCATAAACATGTCCTTGAGCTCATCATATTTAGCTAGATTGCGATCCGACTCTTCCCTACGAGTCTTCTCACTCCATTCAAACTGAGCTCTAGACTCATCCAATTCCACTTGGAGGTCTATTTCTTTATTTTCAGCCATATTTCTTTCATTGAGCTTCCTTCTCAAAGTCTTCTCAAGTTCTTGATCTAGAGGTAGGAGGTCTTTGTTGGTGTTAGACCTGCGCATATACCTAAAATAACCTGCAAAAATCACTCACAAAAAGCTATCAAATAACGAGCGCAAGACTGACAAGCTTGACTACCGATAACCGAATTCGGCCTAAACCAAATCCCCGGCAACGGCGCCAAAAACTTGTTCGCCACTTAGCGTGCGTGAAAATAAGCTTTAAATTTATAAAACTAGAATCAAAGAAAGCGAACCCGCAGTGTACGGATCGGCGTAGTAAAGCAAGAATTCCAGAGTATTGAACACAGGGATTTGGGGGGAACAAATTCAGTTTGTAAATTGTCAAGCAAGTAAATGTATAAAGCTTTGTAAATATTGGGAAAATAGCAACCCTAAAGATCCAAGTATCAAATTGTGGCAATCGATTCAAGATATACTATAGAATTAAGGACAGAGTTAAGAATTGCAAAGTATACGAATGTAAGGTAATGTACGGTAAAGTTCCAAAACCTTATATGACTTACCTAAAGACACTCTCTATAAAGGTTGTTGAGGCTTCAGTATAGAAAGGATCTAAAGGTAAGAATTGATCTCAAATACCCAAACTTGTAATCCAAGGATCAAGATAGGCTCAAACGGTTAAGGTTGTGACACTCGGAATCGAAATAGAGGATGTTGAGTCTCACTACTACCTAGAAAAGATAAGTCAAGGCTAGGTTAAAGCTAATCTTTAACTTTGGATTAAAGTAAAAGCAAAGTTCGTAATCTGGGGTAAATCACGGCTAGATTTTGAGTTCCACGGCCGTGGAAGTTCAAGAATAGACCGTGATTTTGGTTGTCGACGAAGTTTCTCTAACTCTCAGGGTCCAATCTGTTTACGATCAATCTATCATCATCTAAAACACAACTATCAACCCTTCACCTTAGAATTGCTAAAGGGTTTTAGCCAATAACCATCGTTATAATATCAAAAATCAAGTTTAAGAAGAATGAAAGATGAAACCCTCCGAAACTCCAATAAAACTCAATGAATCTTAAATTCACACACAAAGAGGATAATGTATATCAGATTCGGAAACAAACAAATAACAGGCCTTGATAAGAATGAAGAACGGGATGTCAATCCGTCTTCTATATCAAATCTAAGGACAAACGGCGTAACTTCCGCCTCAAGCAACTCCGAATCTTCCAAACTCTAACGATCTTAATGCCGATCTCTTCGCTAACGCGTTGAAGCAAGCGCTGGTGTAAGCGTCGGTGTCAAAATCCCTCTTTTTCAGCCCTTTTATATGGCGAGAAAAAGATATCTTCTAGGTCCAATACGTAGAAAACGTGGAAACTAATGATTCGCCAAAAGATTGCCCAAATCACGGTCTCAAGGAGTTCCACGACCGTGGAAATGGGGCGTGGAAAATATTACGGTGGCTTTTGCCTTCCACGACCGTAATTTATACCGTGTAACTCACTGGATAGCTCAAGGATCAAATCCACGTTCATGATGAAAGTTCCACGGTCGTGGAAGTGGGGCGTGGAAGTCATCCTTCCCTTGTTTTGCCAATGTTTCGTGCAATTCTTCATCTTTGCTCCTTCCTTAGCATCTCAATGTGTATCCTCATCTTACTATATGATCAATTCCTCCTTGATTGCCATCAAACGATCCGATTCCAGCTCTTATTCACATATAATCAACACAAAGCTAGTGTAGATCTCCATATCAAAAATATAGATGAACAAGCTAACAATTGCTTATATATGCTATCCATGGACACAATAATGAATGAAAAACGACTAGAAAATGTGCCTATAATATCGCAATATTTCATGCTAATAATAGTCAGCATCTTGGAGGGAGCCAGAAGCAAAGCTAGTGGAGTTGGTGATATGGGTTGGTTCTGGGGAGAAATTCCACCAAGGAAAATAGCAGACTTAACAAGGTTCAATCTGAGACCAGAGAGGCTCCCAAAAGAGTCCAGGGTGTGCTTCAGAGTTTGAATGGAGGTCAAATTCCCTCTACGGAAGAGCATAAGGTCGTCGGCAAAGAAAAGGTGGGTAATGCAAGGGTTATGGCATCTAGGATGGGTATTGAAGTCCGGGTTAGAGGTATTTGCAATGATTATGGAGGATAGTACTTCCATAGCAATGACAAATAGATGGGGAGAGAGAGGGAAGCCTTGTCGAAGGCCCATAGTACCTTTGAAGTAGCCTTTGAGCGATCCACTGATGTTGATAGAGTACGAAGAAGTGGTAATACACGACTTAATCAATTGCACAAAAGTCTCAAGGAAGCCAAACTTGTGGAGGTTGAGCAAAATAAAGTTGTGGTCGATGGTCTCAAACGCCTTGGTGATATCAACTTTCAGGGCGCATCTAGGAGAGATGTGAACCTAGTTGTATCTCTTGAAGAGCTCATGGAAGATTAGAATGTTATGCTTGATCGATCTACCCTTGACGAATGCACTTTGATGGGGGTCGATAATGTGTAGAAGGGTGGACTTAATTCTGTTGGAGAATTTTAGCAATGGTTTTATAGTTAGTATTACAGCATGCATGAAATGGGTCGGTAATCTGAAAGGAAAGTTGGGTTGTCATTTTTGACAATGAGGGAGATCGATGCGTGGTTTATTTGTCTAAGCATCTTCCCAAAGGAGAAGAAGTCCAAAATAGCATTAGTGAAGTCTTCACTGATAATGCTCCAGAAGGACTTGTAGAAGTATGCATTCAAACCATCAAGGCCAGACGCTTTGTTGTCACCCATACTTAATATAAACTCCTTTATCTCCTCAGGGGATACAGAGAGAGAGAGAGAAAGAGAGAAAGAAGCATGGGCATGGGACAATCAAGGAGGTGGTGTTGGCTAGTGGTGGAATTAGGGCTCAGAATGGACGAGAAGTGCTTGATAAGGGTAGAAGAGATCTCTTCTGGATCGTGAGTACGTAAGATTGTTTGTGCAGTTTGTCAAAATCTAATTGGTACCGGTGCATCTACTTGATATAATACTTCTAAAGAAGAAAGCATCACACTGGTCACCATGCTTGATCTATCTAGCTTTTGAGAGCTGCTATAGTATGACACAAAGGATATCAAGCGAAGAGTTTAGCTTTATGATCGTGCTCATCTCGATCTCCTGAAGGTTTGGGTCGTGGGGGGAGTTTTGGAGGTTAATATGGGTAGTAGAGAGGAGGTCTTTTAGCTCTTGTATGGATGAGTGGATGGCCTCAAGATTTTGATTTGGGAACTTCTTAAGAATCGGTTTGAGGTACTTAAACTTGAGAACAAGCTGAAACATAGGATGGCCTTGGACGGGCAATTTCCAAGCATTAGAGATGGAGGGAAGGAAGTCTTCATGTATGGCCCATGCATTGTTAAACCTGAATTGGGGTTTTGAAGGTTGGCTTGTATTGTCAAGAGAGAGAATGGTTGGCGAGTGATTAGAGATGTAGGGGTTGTCTAAGAAGGCCGATGAGTTGGGAAAGGTAGTACTCCATATAGAGTTCGTGACAATTGTATCCAACTTGCACTAAGTCCTAGCATCAGAGTGCTTGTTGTTCCAAGTGTACTTACATCTTGAGTAGATGTGTTCAAAGAGGTTGGTGAGGTTCATGCAAAGTTTCCTCTCTTCCTGATTCCTCATTGTTACACTCACAACGAGTTCAATTACTGAACTTGATTAGCACCAATCTATAGGGCTGCATATCCTTTTCTATTTGATTTTTTAATATCACACTATTATGAACAATTCACAAGTGACAAGGGTATGTTTCCTTTCTTCCTGATTCCTCATTGTTACACTCACAACTTTGATTTTCTTCTTATTCAACAGTGTCATCTTCCTTCCTTCACGTGCTTATAAAAAAATCTTGCACTCAGAAGAATAATAATTTCTTCATTTAAAACTTTTGGTTTTAGAAGTTGATTGGAGACTGATGGGAAACAACATTCTCAATCACAATGACTTTTGACTGAATGTATGAATGCTATATATCTTCATAGTGTATGTTTAACAAATGTGTTTTTTTATTACTAAGATCAAAGTGAAAGTGGAGTATGTACCAGAGAAGGTAAAACTTGAGGATGAGTTGTTAGAGGAGTTTAAGAAGGTTTTGGAGATATTTCGTTTCCATGATCCTGCAAGCTCAGAGGTTAATGTCATGTTCTTGGATTATGTGTTTTATAAAGTTATTTTTGATACATTGCTATGCTTATACTGTTGTCTTTGTGCTTTTCTACAGGACAATGACAAAAAGGATAAGGCTGGACAAGATGCAATATGGAAGAAGGCTGACTCAAATTCTGATGATGAAGAAGAACAGGATAATCTACCAAAAGAAAAAGGGATACCAAACAAAAAGAAAAAGGTTATAACATTGAGCATTTATACACGCAACAAATATACTCATGTTTAGCCAATCTTCATGCCCTTTGGCCCAGTTTTCGGGTCTATTTTGATAAACATAACATCAATCAAATTTTCAGCTATTGTCCCAATTCATTTGTTAATTTCATGATGGAAGAAATTTTGATGGAATGGTGTTCTCATCACAAACTCATCAATCATAAAGCTAATATTGTTATGTCAAGTAAGATTCAACAAACTAAGTGCAATGCCTTTCTTTGTAACACCCCAAATTCTTGAAACTCGGGGAGCTACTGGTTAGGACCTCACAATGGGTCCCGACCTTGGTTTAACAACAACTTTACTAGGATCTTACAACAAGGCACAAATGTATTTAAAACAATTTTAAAACATAATATTTTTATGGTATGAATGTATACATGTGACAGCCTTACAAACATATATATATAGATACATAACATGCATGCCGTATGGAAGACTCCCCTGTCCCCATCTATGACTACCTGAACCCGGCTGACCATCCGTCCCGGACCTCTCTGCAACTGTCTATCTCAACAAATCTACAACACGGATAAACCGTTAACTAACAATCTAAAATATAAGAGGAATAAAGATAGCACACACACAACCAAGATAACATAAAAACAATCATCATGCTGGCACACAAACCGGTTATTATCTAGTAGTTAAGTGATTCACCGTATTCCATTTTACAGTTGTGGCACGAGAAATCTTAAGAGTTCTCGCCTCCGTTCCTTATCCAACTGGGTGTAGGTCTAGCTTACCTCCGCCGGTAGCATCACTACAAACCGAGTGTGGACTAGTCCCTAAAGAAACCCCCAGCGCCCTCAGGCTAACTGAGCAGAATGCCACCGCCCGTTACTCTTAGGCCAAGTATAGGTCGGTAGATAATTATTACTAAAATATAACTATAAACATATCATTCACACACCACTACCATTATCCACACTCATATCTAGAAGTCAGCTAAGTAAGCCCAAAGGACTTACCTGAATTCAAACATAATCCCGTCATCTCGACTCGGTTTGTAATCGCAGGAACTCAACCGCCTGTTATAAAAGGCAAGTGGATCAATAATGTATCCCACTTAATTAGAAGTCTCTGACTTCTAAGATATTTAACTCTATCATCAGATAAATTACCAAAATACCCTTATACGGATAAATGACTATTTTACCCCTGGTCCCGAAACTTTATACAATTCCATAACAAAGTTTCAAACTAATCTTTGGAACTCAAAACCACACTCAAACTCTCAGAGGAAAGTTTGCTAAAGATTTAGAAGAGTTAACTACATTCTTGACTTTCATAAAAAGTTGCTAAGGTCCGACTTTGGCTTTAGATATGAGAACCGAATAAAAATATAAAAAGTCTAACAAAAAATCTCTAAGTCTTTTATGCTATGCACTCTATCCATAGTATCCAGAATTTCCCAAAACCAGAAATTCAGACTTAGCCAAAAACTGAGTATTTCTTAACTGCTCAGCCAGTCCACTTTGGACCATCATAGATCTAAATCCAACCGTTGGATCAACCCCAACTTTTGATACACCACACTATGCATGACACTCTATAACATACTAAAAACTGAACGGTGAATTATGTTTCTAAGGTATCCAAACTTAAGCTCAAACACGACTGCACAACACGAAATAATTCCAGCACTCAACAATTTCAGCAACATCCAGAAAACTGTTTAAGGTCCCAACTTCGAAAATTCATAACTCCTAAACCACTTGCTGGATTCATCCCAAATTTTAATATGTTCTACCACAATATGCCAAATATATCATATCCAAAATTTAAGTCCAACAGAGATCAAAAGCCTAATCAAAACTATCTCACAAAACAGCATCCCGTGCTATTTTTCTCAACACTCAGCACTTTTATAAAAACTGTATGAGGAGTCAACTTTGAAACACCATAACTCTCAAACTGTAACATGGATTCCTCTGAAATTTTAGTATGATATACTATGCAATACTCACTACAACATATCCGAAATTCAGCAACAAAGAAAGAAGTCTAAGTTACCAAAATCTGAACCCAAAGCTGACTCTTCTTTACTTCCGAAAATTGGGAAAAACACATGCACCTTTACTGCTGTCCTACAGAAGTTCTGAGCAGGTTTAGGAGACACAAAAAGGTACTCTTTAGGCATGTAATATGTGGACGGAAGTGCAAGGGATCAAGGGGTATAAGCTTACCCTTTTGCCGAGACTCAAAGGTATGAAAGACGAGGCCCCAAAGGTTGTTGCTGCTTGTTATTGATGGTAAATCTGCTGCAAGGCGAACACAGATCTGCGTCCAGGCCAAGGCACCCCCGCAGTCTAGATTCACGGCCACCCGCGGCTAGGGCTAGGCACTTCTGCGGCCCTACGTTGTGCTTGCAGTCGCGCGACAGTGTTGCTGGAGTCTTCGGCTGGCTGCGTGGCTGTCTGCGAGCCCAGGCGTGCAGAAGAGATCCGGCTGCTTTGCTGTTGCGAGATCCGGATGTGCAGAATAGATACGGCTGCTTTGCTGTTGCGAGATCCGGACGTGCAGAAGAGATCCGGCTGCTTTATTGTTGCGAGATCCGGTGCTGCTGCTTGCCTGAAGAAGATCCGCTGCTACTGTTTGGGTAGAAGAGATCCAGCGATGCTGCTGCGTGATGGGCTACTGCGCGTTGAGGAGAGACGTGAAGAGAGAAGCGGCGCTTAGGGCAAGGAGACGCAAAAGAGGAGATGGGGATAGAAGACGTAACGGCCCAGCGGATTACTCGATAACGGGCCCGGATGGTAAGGTTCAAGGCTGAAATTGGGCTTGTCACACACATGTCATGACTTTGTCAAAAGTTGTCACGACTTCGTCTTGGCTTCGTCACGACCTCGTCAAAACTCGTCTTGTCCTCGTCAAAAGACCTAGATATATATAACTAGGGTTTGGTGTATTTTTTATCATTTTATATGGTGATCAACTAACATAAAATGATAAAATTAAAGTTAGACATAAGATTAGGTATCTTAAAGAGGTCAAGGGTCCCTAAAACTCGGTTTGGCTCGGAATTAATCGGAAATAAATTTTCCGGTTATTACATTCTTTATCTTGCTTCTTCTTCAATTTCTATTTGATTAATACCTGATTTCTTTCATTTGAAGTCAAATACTCGGTTTCGGTTGAGCCACAACAAGATCCGCAAGTCTAACTGAAGATGAAGAATCTTGCAAAATGTACATCATGTGTTAGGGTAATGTATATTATATACATTAAGGTGTGTCAATTTACTATGACAATTTAAGGTGTCGCAATTGGCACCTCTACAATTGTGACGGCGGGAATTGTGACACCGTTTTAACACGTCGCTAATCATATTTGTGACACCTTAAGGTGTCACAAAATGTTATTAAAAGTGTCGCATTATGTCCACTTTTCTAGTAGTGATTCCAACACATTATTCTTATTTGCCCCTTCAAAATTATTTAATCAGCCTCTAATTTAGATTTGTAATCTTCAGAACTTTGGCGTTGAGTGAAACCATAATTGGCCGACAATTCCCTTTATGTTCATGTGCTAGAACAAACCTTTGGAGCGTCAATAGTGAGCTGATTTTCGAATCTGCAGGTTAAGCTTCTCAGGACAAACATCTCAAAAACTCAGAAGAATGTTTTGATGCTCCAATTCTTTGTAGTTTGCTGTTGTAGTTTAAAACTGCTGCCCCAATTGATTTTAGATTTGATGCTAATAAAATTCTATTTTTTCAGAAAATTTTTCAAGATTTCAGACTTAATTACCTCCTTTTGGTTTAGTACATAGAAGATATATTACTCCTGTACAAAAACAGCATATTCAAGTGGTATAAACATACCACCAAAAGAAAAGAAAGTGCTACTACTACGCATTTTTTCTTTTCTTCATTGTAGTTCAACCCTGGTTCCTTCAGATAGTAAAACGAAAAATTAAAACTGTTTTGCTAATGAAATTTTTTACAAATTCTATAATTACATTATACATTATACGTTTCAAACTCACGGCGCGCGTGCTTCGCACGCACGTCCACCCTGGTAGATTATTAAAACAACTTGTATATATTCAAACTAGATATACTTTCATTGTTAATAAGATAGAATATATTTTTTCATGTATTTTTTCTCTTTATCTCTATAAATAAGATTTATATACTAAATAATTTGTTGAAAGAATTTGGCCTACTAGGCCTTTTTTAGTTTTGTTTCTAGTAAATGTACCCATAATGTTTTATCACTTTCATTTAATGGTAGATAAAAATAATTAACCCTTCTAATAAAAAAATGTTTGTTATTTGTTATTTATTATGTAAGTGTATGTTTTAATTATTGATTACTGAATTTGTTTTTTTTATTTTCTTTTATTAATTTTTTATTTATTTTTTTATTAATTTTATTTTCTACAATGAATTTTTCACATACCAGAATTTTCACATACTAGAATTTTCACATATCGGAATTTTCACATACCGGAATTTTCACATACAGGAAATTTCACATTCCGGAGTTTCACATACCACTATTAAGGCCCAAGTGTATGTATAACGGGCTGTGACATCACTACCCAGCTCTGCCAGGAGACTAGAAGGTTCTCTATACCCAGACCATACAGGTACAAGGTGAGATGCATCGGATCCATTCCTGATGGTTACACGGGGGCGGAGGCGAGGTTTGGGAATCTCTCGTGTCACAAAATAAGTATCATTAGTAAGAGTGAATAACCTAAGTAAAGATAATAAATTGATTGTTTGAAAGCATGATGAGTGTTTACTTCTGCTTTGATGTGTGTGTGTACTATTATTATTCATCTAGTGGTTAGATAGCTAGCTAATGGTTGTTCTATTGTGTTTTTAGATTCACCGCAGGTTAGAGCAGCAATTGAGTGATCCGGAAGTAGTGGTCAGTGTTCGCTCCAAACGGTGTGTGCAAGCTTTAAATTTATAACCCTAGACTTAAGCTTAAAACAAGGATGCGAACCCGCAGTGTACGGGTCAATCGTAGTAAAAAGCAAGAAATTCCAGGGGTCGATCACAGGGACTCGGTGAAACAAAGTCAATAACGGTAAGCTTCGTGAATACTAACCACAAGAGCAATTAAAACAATCAAAGATGAATAAGAAGTCAATAAAGCAAACATGCAATTCTAGGGATTAAAGCATCTAGTTGTGGTTCCAACTCAAGATCTAAAGATAAGCGGACAAAGCTGAGATTTTTGCAAGGGGAAGATGTTACTAAAGTGGAATAGATCACCGGGTAAGTCTCACTAGTCACTAATCCTAAACCGTAACTCCTATTACCGGGTAAGTCTCAAGGAATTAAGATAAAGAACTATAACCTCAAACTAACACACCATCTAAGGGAATAGAATCAACCTTTACCGGGTAAGTCTCAGGCTAACTCACAAAGATGGGATGGAAGCACACTCAAACCCCAATAAAGGATAAACCTTTATTACCTACGCTTATGATCGTTGGTACACAAACTAAGGAATTACCGGGTAAGTCTCATCCTAAGCTTGCATTGGATCAGGAAACGTGTAATAAGGATAGGATTTGGCAAACTCTAACACTTAACTCTCAGTTTAGGATCAGATAAGTCACCTCGGTCAGCCAAATTCCACCCCGGCCGAGATGTTCATCGACCGAGCGAGATGCTTAGGGTTAAGGTTAAAGACTCGAAATTTCAGGGTCCTACTAGAATCTAAGATTATTCTATCATTGTTTTTCCCACAACCTTCAGCCAATCACCCTAGAATCACACAAGGAAATTAGCCACTCATCATCATCATGAAAGTATTAATCAAATATATGGGAAGAAGGTGAATATTTGAACAAGAAGAATTCAATGAAAAGACTTCAATAACTGAATCAAATATCACAACAAAAGCGTTCCTTGGATAACAATCCAACAAGAGAAGACAACAAGGAAGGGAATCAAAGACAATCTTACAAAACCCTTCAAAAAGCTATAAAAGCTATGATCTTCAATCTTCCTTCAACCTTCAAAAAGGTTCTTCAAATCTCCCAACTGGAGTATGGCTGCTGCGTGCTATAAACCCTGATCGATGGTATAGCACGATCTTCTCGTAAGCAAGATGTATGCAGGCTCTTGGATTTGTGGAAATCCAACCCTTTTTATAGGAAAATAACCCTCCAAAGATAAAATATCTTAGAAAGATCTTCCCCCATAAAGATAGGTAAAATATAAGATCTTCTTCCTTCCAGGAGCCAAGCCCAAAAATATAAGATCACCTTCCAAAGATAAAAGATCTCAGCCAAGAATAAAATATTCTCGCCGCGTCCTAGGTGTTCGCCTCGGTCGAGTCGGCGTCTCTGGATCACCTCAGTCGAGATGAATCTCTGGTCAACCGAGGTGAGTCACAACTGAATGTGAAATCTCTCAAAACTGGTCCAAAGTGAATCTTTAATCCATGGCTATGCTTCCTGGATGGTTCCTTATGCTCCTTAATGTAGCTCCAATGACTCCATAGCTCTATTTGTTCCTTTTTGATGCAAAAGGTGCCATTTTACCTACAATTACAGCAAAACTAGGTGTAGACCTCGATTCCCGCAAAGGTAGATGAAATGGTAATATAATCACATAATATACATACAAACATGCAGATTATGAAAGATAAAACGTCCAAACAAACCCCAAAATATAGACTATAATTCATGCTATCAAAATACCCCATACTTAGCCCTTGCTTGTCCCCAAGCAAGTTCCGCATATAAAAGACAAGATAGAATGGATTATAAGTCATAAAAATCAATGAAAAGTCTTTCAAAAACTTTTTTATGGTGTGCAACAATCATAGATCACTCTAAGAGAATACTTCATGGAATTTAAAATCAAAATATGATCAAAACGTTTTATAAATATAGAAAAGTTGTTCATCTTTGCATAAAATCATGGAGTGCATAATAAGTCATAATTATCAAAATTAATCATGTATAATCCAGTTTAAACCACTAAGTCAATCAACAAGCTCAAGGTCTCAAGGGCTTCCCAAAAGAAAAGGTTAAGAAATGTGTAGGGTAGGGATGTGTGTAAGGTAATGTGATGCTAGAATCCGGGAAAGGGATGAACTTCACTTCCACTTTGACTTGCAACATCTTCCACCAATAAGCTTTGCTTATTCCACTCTTTTTCTTTTTACTTTACTTTTTGGAATGTATGGAGAGAGGTGCACAATAACCGAAGCCTAGGAAATCCGCAATCATCAATTTCTTGAGATGCATCAAACCCTTGATGCACATACCATGACCCGTTAGGAATATCGCTCAATCCGACTTTGGCAAGACACAAACACCCGACTATGTGAATGGTGCCGAGTTACTCATCTTCATGATTGACTTCCCCAAACCTATTATTACTTTCTAACACTTTCACTTCCAGCCAACTTCTCAACTTTAACTTCATTTGCTTTCACCACTTCGCTTGCTTCCAAATTCCCGGATAGGTAAGGGGAGGCAAAATGTATATGAGGGGCTAACCATGATCAAGAAGAAGAAGAAGAGAGAAGAATGAATTGCCTGGGTCTTTCCAGGAAGAAAGTGAGAGAACTCATGATGTGGTGTCAACCTTCAAATTCAACATAATTTAGATAAAACAAAGTATTAAACATGCCAATAATTTCAAACAAAGCATTTAGCAACTTAAACATATTATAAAACCTTTCAAACACATAAAGAATTTTAAACCAGTCAGTAAGCAAGGTCTTCACAGAGATCATATCCAGATAAGTAACAAAAAAATAATTTTCGAAAACTCTCAGTTAACCCACCTCGGTCGAGGTGTTCTTGGGTCAACCGAGGTGAAACGCCTCGTTTGGCCAAGACTGACTCGGTCGAGGTCAAAAAATTTTTTTTTAAAACCATTTTTTTTCAGTTTCGACGTTTTTCTCAATCAAATAACCTGTAAATATGCATGCAATCTCAGATAAACATATAAATGCAGAAGTGAAGCATAAACATGAAATATCCGATAAAGTAATGATACATCAAGGAAATCAAATAAGTACATCAAGTAGTCATCAAATAGGTACAACAAATACCCCATACTTGGGACACACTGTCCCAGTGAGTCAATATAAGTCTAGAAATAAGAGTACTCACCGGATAAAAAGCTGAACTGCATAAAATATAATAAAGAAAATCCTGCAGCTCATCAATAGTCGCGATCCGGTGGTGGTGGTGGTAGCACGTACGGATACTGAGTCGGGTCGAATGGATGACCCATGATGCGCTCGAACTGAAGTTGGGCCATGATGTGCTGATAATGCTGCCGCTCCTGCATCTCACGGATATCCAGCGACAAAGCAGCATACGAATCATTAACCTGATCCGTCAGGTCATCGATCCGTCTGTGAGCATCTGGATCTCTCACTCTGTGTCTCCTGCGTCTAGGAGGTTTAACCGGAGAAGTCTCAGCTGGTGCAGGCTCAGTCTCATCATCATCCAGATCTATGATCGGCGGCGCGCTCGTCCATACAGTATCTATCCCTGTATCCATCGGGACTCCACCATCTCTCTCATCCACTGTATCCTCGTCATTAGCCTCCTCCTCCTCCTCCTCCTCAGCTAGGGAAGCTGCTGCCTCCCTATGATCCTCCATCAGCGGAGCCCAAGCTGTCTGCCAATAATGCGGGTCATAAACGGTGAACTGGGCAGACCATCGGATCCCCTGTGGCGCAGTCAGCTCCCACGGCATAGCAACGTATGGAGTGGTCGGACCTCGGGGAACTAGAATCCTCCGAGTGATCATCTCCTGCAATCCAAGCGGCTTCGGAGCCGCCACCATCGTACAGGCACTGAGGTCCATGTCATGAAAAGCAGCTATGTGGGTGACAAGCCCTCCGCAGCAGATGTCTCCCTTCGCCTTGGCCTTGATCTTGTGCAGGTCC
Source organism: Fagopyrum homotropicum (assembly GCA_033239125.1). Taxonomy (NCBI): domain Eukaryota; kingdom Viridiplantae; phylum Streptophyta; class Magnoliopsida; order Caryophyllales; family Polygonaceae; genus Fagopyrum; species Fagopyrum homotropicum. The sequence goes on from BSWB01000002.1 coordinate 146,717,028, forward strand.
TCTGCCAAGATCAAGCCAAAGTTTGGGAAACCCCCCGTAACCATACAGTACAGACTGAAAAGCTCGCCCTGTCGGATCTTCTGGGGCGTCTCAGTACGCGCCAGAAGTGTCTCGCTGAATATCCTATGGGCTAACCTAAAGGCTAGGTGGAAGATGACCTTCTCCCTGGAATCTCCAGGGCGCCATCTATCTGCGTGCTCAGTAATATGGGCTATCTGCCCCCAGAACTCCCTAGCTACAGATCGGGAAGGGAAGTCAATGGCGGTGGGCTCAGGAAAGCCGAAGATGTCTCTCCAAACCTCGAGGGGTACTATGAAGTTCCGGTTCATCAACCGGTACTTCACAGATTGCCCTGTGGGAAGGTAGGTGAAGGAGATAACGAACTCTAAGGTCGGCTCCAAGTAGGCTGGGGCTCGGATCTCAGTAAACTGATCCAGCCCGACTGTGCTAATCATCCTCCTAAGGTCTCCATCTACCCCTAGGCAATCAAAAGCTGACACGTCCAGGAAACGTGGTGCAATCACTAGACGGCTAGCTATACGCTCATAATCTACCTGGCATCTCTCGTGGATCACCGGACGGTAAGGTCGGGAAGAAGAGGAAGGAGGGGAAGGTGAGGATCTATCTCTGAGGGCAAGACGACGTTCGGAACTCATTTTCTCTCAGCTACTGTCAGATCACCTAGGTTACTGACAACACTCAGGAATCACCTCGGCCGAGGTGCAGTTCGACTGGACCGAGGCGTAAATAGTTCGCGATTCAACTCTCAGAAATCCAGTTCTTTTCCCCCAAAAATCACTACAATTGCTTCCTATGGGGTACTTAAGCCTTTTCTCAGCAGATTCAAGGGCAACCATAGCCCAAATCAAAACGAATGAACGAGTTAGGGTTTCGACTGTTTTTACCTTGTTTCGGTCGATTCGTTCGATTTCTTCGCAGATCTGTGCTTGCAATGGGATCCTCTACCCTTCAATCGCAGTTTGGAAGCGGAAATCTTCGAAAACGAGCAAGATTTGAGGAAGCGAGGTGAGGAGGCGCCGCGGTCGAGTTGAAGTCGGTAAAAAAAATGAAAAATAAAATTTTCCCCCTTTTATACTGTTCCTGGAACTGCTGTCACCTCGGTCGAGATGGTCTCGACTGGACCGAGGTGGTTCGGACCGAGGTGGTTCTGCTGAAACCCTAGTCGCCTCGGTTGCTCAAGAATCAACTCGGTCGAGGTGGCCTCGACTGGACCGATGTGTCTCAGTCAAGCTTCGTCTTCTCGAATTCTCGAACTTCTGTACTTCCAGTTATGCTCCTTCCTTAGATGTCCCCTGTTATCTGTCTAGGACGCCAAAAACAAACAAAACAAAGCAAAAGCAAACTATCTAAGCTAAACTAGGAAAAGGGAAAAGAAAGCAATACCTTAGGTTGCCTCCCAAGAAGCGCTTGGTTTAAGGTCGCTAGCTGGACCATAATGCATCTCAAATGAGGTATATTGGTACAACCTCCTCAACCGGAGTCTCCGGTTGGTATTTCTTAAGTCTATGACCGTTGACCTTGAAGCTTCCGCTAGTTTCGCCCCATATCTCAACTGCACCATGAGGAAAAACATGTTTCACAACATAAGGTCCGGTCCATCTTGATTTCAACTTACCTGGAAAAAGGCGGAGGTGGGAGTTGAAGAGTAGAACTAAGTCTCCTTCGTTAAGCTCCTTTGGAACGATACGCTTGTCATGCCATCTCTTCGTCCTTTCCTTGTAGATTTTGGCATTCTTATAAGCGTTCAAACGCAACTCTTCCAGCTCGTTGAGTTCCAATAGTCGCTTCTCGCCGGCTTCCTTAATGTCGAAGTTCAACCATTTGATCGCCCAATATGCTTTGTGTTCCAATTCAACGGGCAAATGGCAAGACTTCCCATATACCAAATTATAAGGGGTGGTACCTATGGGAGTCTTAAATGCGGTCCTGTACGCCCAAAGAGCATCGTCCAATTTCATGGACCAATCCTTCCTCGTTCTAGAGACGGTCTTCTCCAAAATTGCTTTGATTTCTCTATTCGAGATCTCGACCTGTCCACTAGTTTGAGGGTGATAAGCAGTTGATACCTTGTGGGTTACCCCATACTTCGATAGAAGTGCCTTGAACTTCCGGTTGATGAAATGCGTTCCTCCATCGCTGATGATGATGCGCGGAGTTCCAAATCGTGGAAAGATGGTTCTGTTCAAGAACTTCACAACCACCTTGGCGTCATTAGTGGGAGAAGCAATGGCTTCAACCCATCTAGAGACGTAATCAACCGCAAGAAGGATATAGAGGTTTCCTCCGGAGGATGGGAAAGGTCCCATGAAGTCAATCCCCCATACATCAAAGATTTCCACCTCTTGGATGTTATTAAGTGGCATCTCGTTCCTTCGTGATAAATTTCCTGTTCTTTGGCATGCATCACAAGAGACAACAAAAGCTTGTACATCCTTAAATAATGTAGGCCAAAAGAAACCGGAACGTAATACCTTAGCGCATGTTTTATCGGTACTAGCATGTCCTCCACAAGGAAGTGAATGGCAATGCCGTATGACGCTATTAACTTCATCTTCAGGAATGCATCTTCGAAGCATCCCATCTGGCCCGCGCTTGAATAGCAGCGGCTCGTCCCAGTAGTAATGTCGTACTTCCTTGAAGAATCTCTTCTTTTGAGAGCACGTCAATCCTGGCGGTGTTTCCTGGCAAACAAGATAATTTACAATATCAGCATACCAAGGTCCGTTTTTAACAGAAAATTGGTGGATGGAGTGTTCCACCAACTGAGGATGAATGTCAGAGGAGTGAGTAAGAAGATTATTATTCTCAGTAGTCTCAGTTGACATCATCTCGCCATCGACCTCGGTCGAGGCGCAGAGGCGTTGACCGAGATGTTCTTTAGTCGCCTCGCTCAGTCCAGAAAGTGCCTCGGTCGAGGTACTGCAACTGGAACCGAAACTGGAGATCTTCGTCTCCTGGATTAGCTTCTCAGTTTTAGCTCCTGGATCTTCTTCTAGTGCCTTTAAGCTCCGTATATCTGCATCACAAGAAGCATCTATACCTTCCTCTATTAAACTAAAACTAATAACTCTTTCGAGTGGATCGTTAATAAGGATAGAGCTCACCAATTCTCTTGATTCTTCTTCATCGTAGATGTTGAAGATATCATCGGTTAGCTGCTCCCCTTTCATGGCTGCAAGTAGTGCGAACTCCACCTCATCGCCACCAATGTTGAATTTTAACTTGGCGTTTTTGCAATCCACATTGCAACCCGAAGTTGCTAGAAATGGCCTCCCGAGAATAATAGGAACAGGATAATCTGCGGGAATGTCAAGTACGACAAAATCTATAGGTAGATAGAAGTTACCTAACTTGACCGGAACGTCCTCCAAGATGCCCACGGGATGGGTGATGGAGCGATCCACCATATAAAGTCGAATCTTGACCGGCTTGGGCTCTCCAAGTCCGATCTTCATACATAGCTCCAGCGGTATGATGCTCACACTGGCTCCTAGATCACAAAGGGCTTCACAAGTGACATCCCCAACTTGAATGGGAATGCTAAATGAGCCGGGATCTCTCAACTTAGGTGGCATCTTCTTCTTCATGATCTTAATAAGCTCCGAGGATTTAGATGTCATCCTAACTTCACCAAAGTCTTCCAATTTCCTTTTCCTTGATAGGATCTCCTTTAAGAACTTCCCATAGGCGGGCATTCCTAGAATAGCATCAAGGAAAGGAATGTTAATATGCAGCTTATTCATCAAGTCAAGGATCTTACCAAAGTGCTTGTCTAGATGTGCTTTGGCTCTGGACTGAGGGAATGGAAGTGGTGGTTTGAATGCAGGAGGTGGAACATAAACTTCAGTTTTCCCTTCCGCCTTCTGTTGCTCCGCCTCGGTTGGCATCTCGGTCGAGGTGTTCTTCGACTGGATCTGGACCGAGGTGGTCTGCGTCGAACGAGGTGCTGGATCTGTAGTTTTGAGTCCACTCCTCGTTGTTATGGCCATGCACTGGCCCTTAGGGTTGCTTTCCGTCTTTGCTGGAAGCTTCCTTGGATCTCTTGGCGCTTCATTCGCCCTACTTGCGAGTTGTTATTCGAAAGACTTTTGGGCCCTCGAAAATGAAGTCATAGAAGTCTCCATAGCACTAAGCTTGATCAAGATAGCCTCCAGAACTGCGTCTTTCTTTTCTGGCTGAGACGAACTTGACCCTTGCCCTTGGCTTTTTAATGGAGTAGAAGAAGAAGTAGAAGGGGAAGAGAGGAAAGGGTTAGAGGAATCGTTAGAGTTGGAGTTTGAATGATTGTTACCGTTATTTTGGTTGTTCGGCCTCCAATTATTGCTATTGGATCCTCTATTGTTGTTGTTGTTGTAGTTGTTGTTCCAGGAACCGTTGTTGTTGTTACGGTATCCGTTGTTGTTGTTCCTTTGTCCTTGCTCTTCCCTCTTGATTTGAGCAACCAAGAGTTCCTTCAATTGCTTCACGTCATTCTTCAAAGACGTGAGTTGATTGTTGTTGGATTGAGTCTCTTGAAAGTTGACTCTTTTAACTCCACCTTCAGCTCCTTGGTGGGTGTACTTCTCCATATGCAAGGCTTGCTTCTCGATGAAGTCCCAAGCCTCGTCAATCGCCATGTCCATGAAGGTACCGGCGGAGAGTAGTTGGAGATTGAACTGGGTGCTTCCGTCCAGTCCTTTGAAGTAAATCTCCAATAACTCTAACTTTGGAATCCCATGATGTGGGCAATCCAAAAGAATGTCCTTGAACCGCTCCCATGACTTTGACAAGCTCTCCTTGTCCTTCATAATGAAAGCATTTATCTTCCCTCTCATTTCAGCTGTCTTTGAGGGGGGAAAGAATTTGGTCAAGAACTCCGTAGACATTTCCTCCCATGTGCTAATTTTACCTGGAGGAAGAGATTGATACCAAGTAAGAGCTCTATCTTTTAAAGAAAAGTAAAAAGGTCTTAGCTTGTAGTTGTTATTTTCAATTCTGGAAGGTCGCAAGGTTTCCATCAAGATCTCGTAGTTTTGAAGATGTTGATGTGGTGATTCCTTTTCCATCCCTCCGAATTGGCATTGGCGAATCATGGATAGAACTTGCGGTCGAAGTTCATAGTCATGGTCCGCTGGATCTCCTAGGTTGACTCCTGGACGCCTCAGTTGTTGATTAGGGTCCATCCTTTGACCTAGGGTTTGTGGAATTCCTGCAAGAAGAACATCTCGGACTGGCATCCGAGGTGGATGTATCTCGGCCGGGGCGTCTGGTACTGGGACCTGCCTCGGTCGAGGGTCAGCAACCGGAACCTGCCTCGGTCCAGCATCGGGAACTGGGTCGTCCCTCGGTCGAAGTAGAATCTGGTCTCGTATGACGGCCATTTCGGCTTCGATTGCTTTAGTTTTGGTGCGAGTTTCTTCCTTCTCTCGCCTTAGTTCTTCCTTGCTGAGGCGTAGCAGCTCTAACGCCTCTTTCAATTCGGCCTCAAGATCGCGGTTGTCTTGTTGGGCCATCTTTGCTTCTCTTAAACGTCGCTTGTATGTCTTTTCTGGTTCGGGATCGTAAGGAACGATTTCCTTCCCAGTGCGGGCTCTTCGCATAAACCTAAGAAAGAACCTGCAAAAGTCACTCAAGTAGAGTGGTTAGAAGACACGGGGCAAGTGCACCCAGAGCAAACCGTACCGGCTCGGTCTAGACCAAGTCCCCGGCAACGGCGCCAAAAACTTGTTCGCTCCAAACGGTGTGTGCAAGCTTTAAATTTATAACCCTAGACTTAAGCTTAAAACAAGGATGCGAACCCGCAGTGTACGGGTCAATTGTAGTAAAAAGCAAGAAATTCCAGGGGTCGATCACAGGGACTCGGTGAAACAAAGTCAATAACGGTAAGCTTCGTGAATACTAACCACAAGAGCAATTAAAACAATCAAAGATGAATAAGAAGTCAATAAAGCAAACATGCAATTCTAGGGATTAAAGCATCTAGTTGTGGTTCCAACTCAAGATCTAAAGATAAGCGGACAAAGCTGAGATTTTTGCAAGGGGAAGATGTTACTAAAGTGGAATAGATCACCGGGTAAGTCTCACTACTCACTAATCTTAAACCGTAACTCCTATTACCGGGTAAGTCTCAAGGAATTAAGATAAAGAACTATAACCTCAAACTAACACACCATCTAAGGGAATAGAATCAACCTTTACCGGGTAAGTCTCAGGCTAACTCACAAAGATGGGATGGAAGCACACTCAAACCCCAATAAAGGATAAACCTTTATTACCTACGCTTATGATCGTTGGTACACAAACTAAGGAATTACCGGGTAAGTCTCATCCTAAGCTTGCATTGGATCAGGAAAGGTGTAATAAGGATAGGATTTGGCAAACTCTAACACTTAACTCTCAGTTTAGGATCAGATAAGTCACCTCGGTCAGTCAAATTCCACCCCGGCCGAGATGTTCATCGACCGAGCGAGATGCTTAGGGTTAAGGTTAAAGACTCGAACTTTCAGGGTCCTACTGGAATCTAAGATTATTCTATCATTGTTTTTCCCACAACCTTCAGCCAATCACCCTAGAATCACACAAGGAAATTAGCCACTCATCATCATCATGAAAGTATTAATCAAATATATGGGAAGAAGGTGAATATTTGAACAAGAAGAATTCAATAAAAAGACTTCAATAACTGAATCAAATATCACAACAAAAGCGTTCCTTGGATAACAATCCAACAAGAGAAGATAACAAGGAAGGGAATCAAAGACAATCTTACAAAACCCTTCAAAAAGCTATAAAAGCTATGATCTTCAATCTTCCTTCAACCTTCAAAAAGGTTCTTCAAATCTCCCAACTGGAGTATGGCTGTTGCGTGCTATAAACCCTGATCGATGGTATAGCACGATCTTCTCGTAAGCAAGATGTATGCAGGCTCTTGGATTTGTGGAAATCCAACCCTTTTTATAGGAAAATAACCCTCCAAAGATAAAATATCTTAGAAAGATCTTCCCCCATAAAGATAGGTAAAATATAAGATCTTCTTCCTTCCAGGAGCCAAGCCCAAAAATATAAGATCACCTTCCAAAGATAAAAGATCTCAACCAAGAATAAAATATTCTCGCCGCGTCCTAGGTGTTCGCCTCGGTCGAGTCGGCGTCTCTGGATCACCTCGGTCGAGATGAATCTCTGGTCAACCGAGGTGAGTCACAACTGAATGTGAAATCTCTCAAAACTGGTCCAAAGTGAATCTTTAATCCATGGCTATGCTTCCTGGATGGTTCCTTATGCTCCTTAATGTAGCTCCAATGACTCCATAGCTATATTTGTTCCTTTTTGATGCAAAACGTGCCATTTTACCTACAATTACAGCAAAACTAGGTGTAGACCTCGATTCCCGCAAAGGTAGATGAAATGGTAATATAATCACATAATATACATACAAACATGCAGATTATGAAAGATAAAACGTCCAAACAAACCCCAAAATATAGACTATAATTCATGCTATCAGTCAGCCGGGTCTCCGTACTCCTTAGAATGGGGTTGGGATGTTTCCTTTGTTGTTCTTTCATCTTGTTAAGACAGTTAGTCTGTTTCGTTGTTTAAGTACTATAGGCTGTTAGACGTTGTTGCATTCATTCCTTTAAAATACTATTTTATGAATTTCGGTTTTTCTTATTGTGTCTTGTTGCAAGATCCTAGTAATATTATTGTCAAACTGAGGTCGGGACCCATTGTGAGGTCCTAACCAGTAATGCTCCGAGTTCCGAGAATTAGGGGTGTTACACCGAAGTTTCACATACCGGAAGTTCACATACCGGAGCTTCACATACTTGAAGTTCACATACCGGAACTTATCATACCGAAAGTTATCATATCATACCGGACGTTATCATATCATACCGGAAGTTATTATACCAGAAGTTATCATATTGGAAGTTATCATATCATACCAGAAGTTATCATACCGGAAGTTATCATATCGGAAGTTATCATACGGAATTTATTTATTTATTTATTTTATTAATTTTTTTTTCTTTCTTTATTTATTATTTCTGGAATGCATACTGGAGTTTCACATACCGGAGTTTCACATACCGGAAGTTCACATATCGGACCTTCACATTCCGGAAGTTCATACACCGGAAGTTATCATACCGGAAGTTATACCAAACAAACTGATTTTATGTCATAGTTTAGAATTAAGAGTTACATACTGGAGAATTACATACCGGAAGTTATTTAAATGGTATGAGCAAAAACGCATAATTCAGGTATCAACCTTGAAGCAACAAAAATGTCTCTATAAATGGTATAACCTTCTTCTTTGCCCAAAGACGATCAAGACCACTGTCAGCATCACCCTGAGCGAGCAAAGGTTGTAAATTCACCAGTGTAAACATCATTGGCATCCGGTACGAACTTCCGGTATAAAAAATTTTCGGTATGAACTTCCTGTATGAAAATTTTCGTTATGAACTCCCGGTATGAACTTTCAGTATGAACTTCTGGTATGAACGGTATGAACTTCGGTATGAACTTCCGGTATGAACTTCCGGTATGAGCTTCCGGTATAAAAGATATTGGTATGAACTTTCGGTATGAACTTCCGGTATGAACGGTATGAACTTCCGGTATAAAAAAATTTTGGTATGAACTTCCGGTATGAAAAATTTCGTTATGAACTTCCGGTATGAACTTCCGGTATAAACTTCCGGTATGAACTTTCGGCATAAACTTCCGGTATGAACTTCCTGTATAAAAAACTTCGTTATGAACTTCTGGTATGAAAAACTTCGTTATGAACTTTTGGTATGAACTTCCGGTATAAAAAATGAACTTCCGGTATGAAAATTTTCGCTATGAACTTCCGGTATGAACTTCCAGTTTGAACGTTATGAACGGTATGAACTTCCAATATGAACTTCCGGTATGTAAAATGTCCGGTATGTAAATTTCCGGTTTGTAAATGTCTGGTGTGTAAAATGTCCGGTATGAAAACAAAAAATAAAAAGGGAAATAAAATGAAATAAAAAACAAATTCAGTAATTAAAATCAAAATTTACATGACAAACATCAAATATTATTTTTTTAATAGAAGGGTTAGTTAGTTTTACCTACCATTAAATGAAAGTGGTAAAAAATTATGGGATATATTTACTAAATAGAAAACTAAGAAGAAACAATTTGGTTTACTAGGCTTTTTCTAGTTTTGTGTTTAGTAAATGCACCCCTTGAGAGAAGAGTGTGTAGAGTTTGAAAATAAATACAAAAGGTTGGGGTATATTTACTTAATTGAAATATTAAAAAGGCTAGTTATTACTCTAGTTTCTCAAAAAGGTCTAGTTACCAAAATTGGCCAAACTAGAATAGGTCTAATTAGTATACAATAAAATAAAAAAAAAGCCTACTTACTAAATTAACCCTAATTTATTTCCATTAGATCCCGTAAAAAGCATGATACTCAAACTAGTTGTATAGTACTTGGAAAAAAACAATTGATTTTACAAAAGATTCAATGATAGTTTCAATAAAATATCATTTATTGTTGATTGTAATGTTAGTAGGTAGTCATTTTAATCATTTTAAAATTTTATTAATTATTTTTTTATTTTTTTTTTTTGAAATCGGAAAGCGGTTAGGAAGGACTATCGTCTAGAGGTAGTCCATCCTAAAGCATCCTTGCGGATGAGAACAGGAAGTTCGGGATCGTCAGAAAAGGATGTGTTGGGGTTCGAAGTTTCCAAATGGGTCAATCGGTCAGCAACACAGTTGATTTCTCTGAACACATGCCTGACCTGGACTTCCTCAAAGAAGTGAAGATCAAGTCTGGAGTCGGATACGATCATCTCGATCTCCCAGGGACAACACCAAATTCCTTGAAGTGCCTTGATAACACATATATTATCACTCTCAATTTCAATCTTTTTGATATTTAGTCTTTTTGCTTCCTTAAGGCTAGCCTTTAGAGCGAAAGCTTCTGCTTTGATTACCGAGTTAAAGTTATTTTTCTTACCGTCCAAACTAATAACTTGGCCGTTATGATTTCGAATAACATATCCAATAGACGTTATGCCCGAATCAAGTTTTGAACCATCAAAATTAAGTTTATGAAATCCAGGTTTTGGTTTGTCTCATTTGATGTTATTTTTTTTTCTTATAGAGGATTTGTTGTTTTTGGGATGTGTTTAAAGTCGTAGTCGTCCTCATCCGTAAAACGAGTTTTCCAATTATGGAGTTGGTTTTTGATGAAGTTTACGATATCATGGTCCAATCCAATAGAATCGTCATTAAAGATGGTTTTGTTCCAGTAGAACCAGATACTCCACCAAATTGTTGCAAGGCGAGTAAAGTTGTTAATACCGATCTTGTTTTTTATCTCTTGTAATATTTCATGGACTTTTTTGTTTTCTGTTCTAATGTTCTTTAGGTTGGTTAAGATGGAATTGTCAATTCTCGCAATCATATTTTTGCTATAGGGACAATCAATAAGAATGTGAAAAAGATCTTCAATCTGGTGATTGCAGAATTCACAGTTTTTTGTAACTGCAATTCTTCTTTCGTTAAGTTTTGCTTTAGTAGGAAGGCCGTTTCTAGAGATTTTCCATATGAAGTTTTTAATTTTTGGTTGGGTGTCTAATTTCCATATCCATTCGCAAGAATAGTCAGGAAGCCATCCAGATTCTTTCTCAATCATTTCCGAAGCTGATTTTGTAGAGAACCAACCATTCGAACTACTTCTTCAGTATAATTTGTCTTGTATTTCGTTTGTTGGGATAATTGTTTCCATAATTTTTTTTCTAATTGTTAAGCTGATGATATTTTGTAATTCATTTTCAATTATGTTCTTATCCCATTCATTAGATTTAATGAAATGACTGACTTTGATATATGAATTGATTAGATTGATGTTTTGTACCAATTTTATTAGAGGAGTCGTTGTGACCCAGTTATCTTGCCAAAAATTGATGGTTTTTTCATTGCCCACTTGCCAAATAATTCCGTTTTTAAATTCGGATTTAAGTTTAATAAGATTTTTCCATTGCCAAGACGTTGAACCTTTTAGGTGATACTGTAGTATATTAGTATTCCTCAGGTATTTTTCATTTATAATTTTCATCCATATATTTTCTGGTTCAGCAAGAATTTTCCAGATTAACTTCATTTGAAGAGCTTTATTAGTTGTAAGGGATTTTCTTATTCCGAGCCCGCCGTTTCTTTTTGGTTTACATATTGAATCCCAACTGATCAATGGTCTATAGTTATCGCCTTCGTTCCAAAAGAAGTTTTTATACGTTTTATCGAGTTCATTCAAATTATGTATTGGTATCATAAATCCTTGCATCACAAAGGATGGTTTGGTCGCTAAGTTATGCTTTATAAGTATGTTTCTACCTTCTTGTGAAAGGGAACTTGCTTTCCATTTACGGAGTTGTTGCTTAGTTTTATTATTAATGTTGCTAAATGTCTCTTTATTGACTCTACCATTAACAATAGGGCAACCAAGGTAGTAATCAAGAGAGGTTGTGTGTTCCATATTTAGGATATTTTTGAGGTCAGTGATGCAACTGATGGTCGTGTTTTTAGTAGTTTGGAATGCGGATTTGAGGTAGTTAATTTTTTGTCCAGAAATGGAACAATATGTTTCCAGGATTTCTTTTGTTCTAAGGCATGATTTCGAGTTTGCTTTAGTAAAAATGATCATATCATCTGCAAAAGATAAAAAGGGATTGGGGTTGCATTTCTGCAAACGGAGAATCCAATATGGTTGTCGTAATTATTACAGTCATTTTGGATCATTTGAGTAAGGATTTATGCTCCCAGAATAAAAAGGTAGGGGGATAAGGGGTCTCCTTGTCTGAGTCCTTTTCCAGGGAAGAATTGGTTAGTAGGTCCATTGTTTACCAGAACCGAGAAAGATACAATGCAGATACATTCCTCGATCCATCCCACAAATTTTTTATTGAATCCGAATTTTTGGAGAATGCGTATAATAAATTCCCAGCTGAGGGCTACTGTTGAGGCTGTGTGGGTCCCGTGGCCGCTGAAGTCTCTCGGAGTGGGACCCTAGTTTACCGGGAACTCTTGATCCGCTTTGTAAAATCTTGCACCGATTATTTTCCTGCGTACCAAATGAAGAGATTTGTGAATCGGAAAGGCTTGTTTTATTCCATTGATGAACCAATGTTTATATAGGAAAATATAAAGAGATAAAATAATAAACTAATACTAAAAGATAAGATCAGAAGATAAACTAACAAACAAAGGATAAGCCCAACATATGACCCAATATACTAGGTGATGTGATTCGAACTAGATTCGAACACGAGGATCCACCGGCACAAGTTCACAATCGGATTGGAATCAGTGAAATGGAAATCCTTTTTTTTTGGATTTTGTTTTATTGGATATGAAGAGCAAATTCCCTCGGCCTCTCACTTTGGGAATCCCTCAACTCGAACGAACTACCCTCGGAATCTCACTTTGGGGTTCGAACCTTCGTTCCTCGGCCTCTCACCTTAGAACCACCTAAGCATCTCACCTAGATGTTTGAAAACTAAGCATCTCACCTAGAATTCGGGTTTTGTTTTAAAGCAAACAACAACTTTGAAAGCACAAAGGCTAACTTACTTCATTTAACTTCACTTCTCTTACAATGGGAGGATACAAGGCTTTATATAGCCACAAAACTCAGCCTAAAAACTCCCTAATTAAGTGCTAGAAATATCAAAGGTTTATCAAAAGGAAATGCAAGAAATTCAAGAGTTTTTCTAGGAAATTGAAACACATAAATGGCCACATTTGGCCTTTAATCAAAGATGACTCTTGGATCCTATTCTCTTCACTTGGATAACACATCAAGGATGGTCTAATCAAGTCTTGGACGTCCATATTGAAGGAGAAGAAGACCATTGAACTACCTTGGCCTCCATTCAATGTATGTGTGTGAAGATGCCTTCAATGTTTGATTGAATGTTGACATGTTGACCTTCACATGATCAATACATAAATTCATGCATAATATATGAATAATATGAGCATGGTATGCTGCATGAAATATGTATGGTAGGACGTGCATATGTTTTGTATAACCATCTTTCATGCCTCCATGCATGATCTTGTCCAACAATCCATACAAGTACCGTACTTGCTGCAATGTAGGGTCATTTTCACCCTCTTCCTCTTGCAATATTGACTTTGAGTAAACTAGAAAGTTGTAGATATTGAAAATACCTTTCAAAGTAGTACTCATGGGTATTTTAATTCCAAGTATTGCCTCAGTTATAGTCGTTTTACTGAGAGTGCGCAAACCTGACAGCTTAGCCGGAGAGAGTGAAAATTGGCTTCCATTTGGCATGCTCGGTGCAAGCATTTTCGGTTTCATTTCAATAAGTTTTGGCTCAGTTTTAGGCATGATCTCCAACACATAAGTATTGATTTCGATAGGTACCGGTTGAGTTTTGACTTGGACGGTTGGTGGCAAAACGATTAGTTCCGGCATATTGACGATGATTTCTTCTCCGGTGGGGATCACATCACGAATGCTCCTTGAAGAGGGTGGACCAGTTTTGGCATTATGGGTTCCATTCTATTCGTAATGATTTTTGCGATGATTTTGTATATTGTTGAGCAGAGGCTAATAGGTCTAAATTGATTAATATTCGTAGGATTGTCTACTTTTGGGATTAATTTTATGAAAGTGTGATTTATTTGTTTGAGTAGTTTTTCACTTCTGAAGAAATTCTTAACTGCTTTTGAAACGTCATTTCCCACTATGTGCCAGTATTTTTGGTAAAACCCGGCGGGCATACCGTCTGGACCTGGGGATTTGTCACATCCGATGTCAAATATAGCATTTTTAATTTCCTCATTTGTTGGTGGTTTAGTAAGTCTTTCATTGTCTTCGATAGTGATCGACTTCGTTCTTGATGAGATGAAGTTTTTCTTCCAAGAGGTTTTTATTCAGTGGGGAACTAGTGAATTTGGATATAAATTCTTTTCTAACTTCCATTCGGATATCATTTTCAGATGAAATAATTGTCCCATTTGTATCAAATAAATCCATTATATGTTTCCTGTTTTTTCTTCCGGTAGCAATCCGGTGAAAGTACTTTGAGTTTGTGTCAATGTTTTTCAGATTTTTATTCTTTGTTCTTTGTCTCCAGTACCTTTGGTGAAAATTAATGAGATGATTTTGTTTCATCAGAAGATTTCTTTGAAGAATTTCAATTCTTTGGTTTGAGTTAGACAATGATAAGTCTTGAATATCTAGTAGTTGAGATTCAACTTCTTTGAGTTGTTTGAAGATATTTCCAAAGTTTATTTTACTCCATTCTTTGGCTTTAGTTTTTAGAAGTTGTGTTTTCCTTATGAGATTGAACATTTCATTCCCCCTGAAGCTAGCTCTCCAAGTTTGTTTAACGATGTTCTCAAATGTTTTGCGTTTAGTCCACATCATTTCAAATTTAAATGGTTGTGGTGTGAACGGAATTGAATCTGCCAGTTCCAAAGAGATTTGATAGTGGTCCGAGATTGTGAAAGCATGATTTTTTTTTTAGAAGAGGGTACCACTGAAAAATCTGGTTGTGAGCAAGAACACGGTCCAGTTTTTCAAGGATATTATTTGGCCCGTCACGTTTTTTCCTCCAGGTAAATTGATTACCCGTTGTTTGGACGTCATCAAGATTACAAATGTTTCTAAAGTTATTGAGTCTGTTAAACCTGTTGGAATTTATTATGGCTCCTCCTTGTTTTTCCGAGTGATCTTGGATTTCATTCAGATCTCCCATGACAATACATGGTATAGGGGATGCTTTAATTAGGTTGGTCATTGAGTCCCAAAACAAATTTTTTTATCCTTCTTGGGGTGGATCATAAGTAAAGATAATGTTCATTTTGCGGTTTTGGTTGTTGCACGCCAATTCAATACAAATGAATCGGTCGCTTTTGGAAATCAGATTAATTGAATGGTTTTTCAGCTGGTATGCTTTCCAAAGTAAACATAATCCTCCTGATTTCCCAACTGCAGGACAATAGATGATATTATCAAATCCCGCCGATTTCCAAAGGCGCTCTTCCGGTGGTTTTTCAGATTTTGTCTCTACTATAACCATAATGTTTATATTATGAATTTTACAGACAACTTCGAGGTTTGTCCAGAGGTTGCTCCGGCCCATTCCTCTAATGTTCCAAAAACTTATTATCATATAAGTTTATTCGATTTTATTTTGATACGGAGTATTCCGTTGATTTGTGATCCTATTTCCAATAGGGTTTTAAATGGGTTTATATCATGGTCATAAATTTTTAATTTCTTAGTAACATTTAATTTTGTTTTTCTTATTAGTGTTACTATTATAATACTTGGGTCATACATCATGGATATAAATCATGGGTAAGATATTGTTAAAGACGTCTTTTCTAGGCTTTGAGGCCTTTAATAAACGCTTTTCAACAATATCAATTGAGAGATCAATTAATTTGATAATCCAGTCTTTGTGAGATATAAATCCAAACCAGCTATTCTTAGTAATATTTAATTTTGTTTTGTTTATTAATATTACTATTATAATAGAGGAGCACCAGTTATTGATCAAAGGGTTGGGTTGTAGCCCATTATGTAAGTTTGTAGAAAACCACTCAGTCTTTCTGAAGACCAGTCTCAGTAGACTCGTTTTAAGATGCTGGGCTTTGCTTGGGCCAAAGAAACCATAACAAAAATTGGCCAGTTTCAAGAGAAAAGAAAGAAACTAGCTCAACCTTTTTTGTGGAAATCCCCAGTGGATTGTGATTTTTGTGACAAAACAACTAGAGATGAGATAGAATATGCCACCGTAGAAACAATCAAGAGCAATCCAAATACGAAATTGACAAACTTCAGTCTTGACAAAGGGAAATGAAACGACCAGAGACCGAACAAATTCATTACACCAATCCTTCAACTCCGGTACAGATGGGTAATCAAAAAGGCCTAGACAAAAAGTGAAAACACCTCTGCTAACCAAGTAACACAACCAAGTTTCTAAACAGGAAATGGAGATGCAAGAGAGCATCATTTCACTACCAGCGGTCAACTGAATGCTCGTTACGTGATAGGAGTACCACCGAGCCAACCACAAGGAGAGAGAGCAATACAATTGCAGCAAAAAAGGCATGTTTGGCATGCTATCATCAAAAAGAGGATAAGAAAGTGGACTAAAAGAGAACACAACATTCAAAGGGAGGGTAGAACCCAAGGAAGCAAAATGGAGTTGAAGTTGTGTGGTCATATTTAACCTGCTTTCTTCTTCTTGTTTCCTCCATGAGCGTCAGAGGAGGCTGTGTCCATATCGTCTTCATCTAACATTCTTTTGCTTGATTGAGAGATCGAGTTGTTATCTTTTTGGACTTTCAGAGATTCTATTTTAAGAATGACTGAACCATCAGTCGAATTCATGGAATGAAATAAGACGTTGGAGGGGAGCTTTTCGGCCTCGGTCTCCTCGTCTTGTCCCTCTGTCAAGAAGTCTTCATCGAAGTAGTTGACATTCTCGTCATCATCTTCCAATATGTCATCAGATTCCATAGTGCGTTGAATATCCAAGATAGCATCTTCCTTGCTTATGTTCTTAGCTTCTTGATTGGTTTTAGTGTGTTCAGAAGCAATAAGATCCTTCACTTGATCCGGAGTGGGTGCATCATGGGCTATATTGGTGTTGTCTTCAGCCACTGTTGTGTTCTCCTGGTAATTTTTGTCGATATAGACAAAGTCAACCTTAACCCCGCTCTTGTCCGCAAGGTAGGGTTTAGTAGAGGTATCCTTGCTTGTGGTTACAGGAGTCGGGTTAGTTTTATTCCCAGCAGGCTTCCAATCATCCTTCTTCTCATTTCTCTGTGATGACTTGTTGTCAGGGGTTTCCGGTATGACTTTTTCAGCTGTTCTAATGATTGTAATTTGGATCTTCTTAGGTTTTGGAACTCTAAGAGGGCATCCAATGTAGGTGTGGTCCATCAGCCCACAATTCCCACAACCTGCCGGAAAGTCTTCAAACCATACGTTGTATTTAGTAAATTCATCTTCATCATCCCCATCCGGAATAAAGACTTCACCGTTGACCTTCCCAGCCATGTCGACATTGATGCAGAATCTCGGATATTTGTTGCCAGATTTCCTTTCGTTGTTTATGTCGTACTTGACAAAAGAGCCCAACTTGTGTCTCTTCCCAATGGCCTCTATGGCCTCAGCATTGCAAAGCTCAACTGGTAGGGCAGGGATTCTGACCCACGTATCAATTCTTGATATATTCTCAGTGAATGGGTCAAAATTGGGGCTCCAATTCCTTAGAATTAGAACCTGACCAAAGACATGGAATGGTCTTCCCTCCCATACCTTCTTCTTGTCGATTGGGTTTGCGAATCTTAATTCGAACCAATGATTCGCTTTTGGAATGAACTGGAATTCACCAAGGACAAACACAAACTATTTTTTATGTTTAGATCTCGTAAAACAAATACAAAAGTTGTTTGTATTAAAGTATGGCGATCGAGCATGGGGAATAAAAATTTTAATAATGCATTCAACTAGTCAAAATACAAGGGGAAAAAGGGAATTTTATTGGTTTTAATTAAGAGGAGTTTCATTTGGTGTACTCGATAAATGTTGCATTTTCGGTTGGTGTGCTTAGGGTCTCGCCTTTTGCGGTTTGTGCCCATTCTCGTAAAAATAATTAAAAAGGTACATTCATCTTGAAAATTTGCTGTTATGGTTCAATTTCATATAAGTCAATGACAAGATGTCTTTATACAAAAGAATGATGTTTGCTTGATCACCTCAAGGTTTTCAAATATCATTGTACATCCTAATAATCACTGCTAATGGGCGATCAATGTGTCAAAATTGAAGTTTAAAACTTTCCTGACAATGTGTCAAAATTGTATTTTGGGCAATTTATGGAAAAGCAACCACCAAATGCAACTTGAGAATCCTTGATACTAAAAAACATCTATTACGAAACCTTAGCCGTCATATCCGTCAAGCTCTCTAACATCCTTGCCTGACTTCACGGCGACTGTAGGCTGAAGGTTGCGATATCCGGTGGAAATCTCGGTGGTGAGTCCTATGAGCCCCTCCTCTCTTCGTCTCCCCATGCCGCCTGCATCTCGACTGCTCGGACTCGCTTGACCCCGTCGGAAAAGACGACTCTGTAAACCTGAGTCGGAAATGCCTACAATCCTCGCCGTCCGAGAAGACACTATTGTAAACCAGTAGAAAAGGAGTAAAACTGAAACTCATATTTGATTATTGCAATCTGTTATGGGTTGTTAGCCTAAGGCTTTATTTACATAATAAACCCCTTTATTCCATATATTTGCAACATACTCTACACCCCCCTCTCAAGCTGGACTAGAGCTCAATAGGCCAAGCTTGCGAGTGAAGAATTAGTGTTGATTCTCCCCTAAAGCTTTAGTGAATATGTCATCCAACTGAAGAGAAGAAGGGAGATGTACAGTGGAGATGAGACCCCTCTGCACTTCATCACGAATGAAGTGACAGTCGATCCTGAGGTGTTTTGTGTGCTCATGGAACACAAGATTCGTAGCGAGATACTGAGCAACTTTATTGTCACAATGCAAAGGAAATGGCCTAGGAAGTGTGACATGAAGATCAAATAAAAGACCATCTAACCAAATAATCTCGCTAGTTTTCATGGATAGTGCTCTATATTCACTCTCAGCTGAAGATTTACTGACAGTCTTTTGTTTCTTGGTTTTCCATGAGACAAGAGATTTACCCAGAAATATGCAATATCCAGTGATAGATCTACATGAGTAACTGCATGCTCCCAATCCGCATCACAATAGGCAATAAGAGATAAATTAATTTGGAGAGGGTAAAAAAGTGTATGATCAATGGTGCCCTTGAGATACCGGAGAAGATACATGGAAGCATGCCAATGAAGAGTACGGGGAGAAGCAAGAAATTGGCTTAACTGTTAGACAACATATGCAATATCCGGACGGGTAAGTGAGAGGTACAAGAGACGACCAATGAGACGTCTATAAGATTCAGGATCTGAAATAGGATCACCAGAATCTGGAGTGAGATGAAGATTACGCTGCATAGGAAAAGTGGTGAGTTTGCAGTCGAGAAGTTGGGAATCAACTAGAATGTCACGAATGTATTTTCTCTAGTTAATGCAAACACCAGAAGTGTCACGTGCAATTTCCATGCCCAAAAAGAACCTTGCAAGCCCAAGGTCCTTGATAGTAATGGCAGCATCAAGATAATGTTTAAGATCGTCAATCTCAGATGGAATATTGCAAGTAATAAGCACATCATCAATATAAACTAGCAACATTGTGATGCCGGAAGAAGAAGACTTGGTGCAGAGAGAATAATCTTGTGTGGATTGAATGAACTGGAGATCCAGAAGGAGCTTGGTCAATTCAATGTTCCATTGCCTGCTGGCTTGCTTAAGGCCATAAAGAGATCGTTTGAGACGACATACATGGCCTGGAGGAGCATTAGTGAAGCCAGAAGGAGGTATCATGAAGACTTCTTCATCCAGGAAACCGTGTAGAAACGCATTATTTATATCAATCTGATGAAGAGGCCAATCTTTGGCACCTGCAAGGGCCAGGACAACACGAATAGTGGAGAACTTTGCAACCGGAGAGAAGGTGTGCTTGTAGTCTTTGTTCTTAATCTGATTATACGCTTTAGCCACAAGGCGAGCTTTATGGCGTTCAATGGTGTTGTCAGGGCGATGTTTGAGCTTGTACCCATTTAGAGCCAATAGAGGTTTTTCCAGGAGGCAAGGGAACAACATCCCAAGTGTGATTAAGCTCAAGAGCACTTAGCTCTTTGGTCATGGCATCAACCCAAGGAGGAGATGTCTATGCTTGAGCATAAGTACTGGGTTCAAATGAGGTGACCATATTGCAAAAAGCATGAACAAAGTCTGGAGCATGAGATGACATATCAAAGGGATCAAGCGAGATGAGGAAATTACATGCATAGTTTTGGAGATAAACCGTACAATAAATGGTCCGATCGACGTGAGGGTAATAAATTAGGGGAAGGAGATGGTGTAGGAGAGGATAGGAGTGAAGGTGAGAATGGAGTAGGGGATGGTGAAGCAAAAGGGACTAGAATAGGACGAAGAAACATATCTGGAAAAGAAGGAATAGGGGATGGTGGAGTAGGAGTAAGAGGGAGGGAAGATGAAAATATAGGTGGAGGAATGAAGGATGAGTCATCATTTGGGGCGGGAGAAACAAGGGGTAAGTGAGGAGAAGTAGAGGGCAAAGGAGTAGATGAAGAAGAGATCTTGAAAGGGAATGTATTTTCACAAAAGGTCACATGGCAACTTGTTATGATTTTATGTGTGGCAAGGTTAAAAAGTTTGTACGACTTTTGCCCTGGAGAATAGCCAAGTAACACACAAGGGGTGGAAACAGCTTCAAGTTTATCTTTGCGAGGAAGGAGGTTGTAACAAAGGCATCCAATGACCCGAAGACGAGAATATGGTTGTTTGGTGTGATGCAGGAGCTCAAATGGCGACTTCCAATCAATCACAGGTGAAGGCATTAAGTTAATGAGATAGGTAGCTGTAAGCACACATTCACCCCATAACTGAATAGGGAGATTAGCATGAAGCCTTAAAGCACGAGTTGTTTGTTCGCTCCAAACGGTGTGTGCAAGCTTTAAATTTATAACCCTAGACTTAAGCTTAAAACAAGGATGCGAACCCGCAGTGTACGGGTCAATCGTAGTAAAAAGCAAGAAATTCCAGGGGTCGATCACAGGGACTCGGTGAAACAAAGTCAATAACGGTAAGCTTCGTGAATACTAACCACAAGAGCAATTAACACAATCAAAGATGAATAAGAAGTCAATAAAG
This sequence comes from Fagopyrum homotropicum, assembly GCA_033239125.1. Classification (NCBI taxonomy): domain Eukaryota; kingdom Viridiplantae; phylum Streptophyta; class Magnoliopsida; order Caryophyllales; family Polygonaceae; genus Fagopyrum; species Fagopyrum homotropicum. Next base: position 146,737,904 of record BSWB01000002.1, read on the forward strand.
CAAACATGCAATTCTAGGGATTAAAGCGTCTAGTTGTGGTTCCAACTCAAGATCTAAAGATAAGCGGACAAAGCTGAGATTTTTGCAAGGGGAAGGTGTTACTAAAGTGGACTAGATCACCGGGTAAGTCTCACTACTCACTAATCCTAAACCTTAACTCCTATTACCGGGTAAGTCTCAAGGAATGAAGATAAAGAACTATAACCTCAAACTAACACACCATCTAAGGGAATAGAATCAACCTTTACCGGGTAAGTCTCAGGCTAACTCACAAAGATGGGATGGAAGCACACTCAAACCCCAATAAAGAATAAACCTTCATTACCTACACTTATGATCGTTGGTATACAAACTAAGGAATTACCGGGTAAGTCTCATCCTAAGCTTGCTTTGAACCAGGAAAGGTGTAATAAGAATAGGATTTGGCAAACTCTAACACTTAACTCTCAGTTTAGAATCAGACAAGTGACCTCGGTCAGCCAGATTCCACCCCGGCCGAGATGTTCATCGACTGAGCGAGATGCTTAGGGTTAAGGTTAATGACTCGAACTTTCAGGGTCCTACTGGAATCTAAGATTATTCTATCATTGTTTTTCCCACAACCTTCAGCCAATCACCCTAGAATCACACAAGGAAATTAGCCACTCATCATCATTATGAAAGTATTAAATATATGGGAAGAAGGTGAATATTTGAACAAGAAGAATTCAATGAAAAGACTTCAATAACTGAATCAAATATCACAACAAAGCGTTCCTTGGATATAAATCCAACAAGACAAGACAACAAGGAAGGGAATTAAAGACAATCTTACAAAACCCTCCAAAAAGCTATAAAAGCTATGATCTTCAATCTTCCTTCAACCTTCAAAAAGGTTCTTCCAAAACTCCCAACTGGAGTATGGTTGCAGCGATGTATGCTGGATCTCGCAGCCTTCAATGGTGTATAACGTGCTAAGCGGGATGATAGCGGATCCTGGATTTGTGGAAATCCAACCCTTTTTATAGGAAAATAACCCTCCAAAGATAATAAATCTTAGAAAGATCTCTTCCCATAAAATAGGTAAAATTTAAGATCTTCTTCCTTCCAGGAGCCAAGCCCAAAAATATAAGATCACCTTCCAAAGATAAAAGATCTCAGCCAAGAATAAAATATTCTCGCCGCGTCCTAGGTGTTCGCCTCGGTCGAGTCGGCGTCTCTGGATCACCTCGGTCGAGATGAATCTCTAGTCAACCGAGGTGAGTCATAACTGAATGTGAAATCTCTCAAAACTGGTCCAAAGTGAATCTTTAATCCATGGCTATGCTCCCTGGATGTAGCTCCAAATGACTCATGACTTCTTCTGCTCCTTTTTTATGCACAACGTGCCATTTTACCTACAATTACAGCAAAACTAGGTGTAGACCTCGATTCCCGCAAAGGTAGATGAAATGGTAATATAATCACATATTATACATGCTAACATGCAGATTATTGAAGATAAAACGTCCAAACAAACCCCTAAATATAGACTATAATTCATGCTATCAAAATACCCCATACTTAGCCCTTGCTTGTCCCCAAGCAAGTTCCGCATATAGAAGACAAGATAGAATGGATTATAAGTCATAAAAATCAATGAAAAGTCTTTCAAAAACATTTTTATGATGTGTTACAATCATAGATCACTCTAAGAGAATACTTCATGGAATTTAAAGTTCAAACATGATCAAAACATTTTATAAATATAGAAAAGTTGTTCATCTTTGCATGAAATCATAGAATGCATAATAAGTCATAATTATCAAAATTAATCATGTATAATCCAGTTTAAACCACTAAGTCAATCAACAAGCTCAAGGTCTCAAGGGCTTCCCAAAAGAAAAGGTCAAGAAACGTGTAGGGTAGAGATGTGTGTAAGGCAATGTGGTGCTAGAATCCGGGAAAAGGACGAACTTCACTTCCACTTGGACTTGCAACATCTTCCACCAATAAGCTTTGCTTATTTCACACTTTTTCTTTTTACTTTACTTTTTGGGATGCATGGACAGAGGTGCACAATAACCGAAGCCTAGGAAATCAACAATCATCAATTTCTTGAGATGCATCAAACCCTTGATGCACATACCATGACCCGTTAGGAATATCGCTCAATCCGACTTTGGCAAGACACAAACACCCGGTTATGTGAATGGTGCCGAGTTACTCATCTTCATGATTGACTTCCCCAAACCTAAAATTACTTTCTAGCACTTTCACTTCCAGCCAACTTCTCAACTTTAACTTCACTTGCTTTCACCACTTCGCTTGCTTCCAAATTCCCGGATAGGTAAAGGGAGGCAAAATGTATATGAGGGGCTAAGCATGATCAAGAAGAAGAAGAGAGAAGAATGAATTGCCTTGGTCTTTCCAGGAAGAAAGTGAGAGAACTCATAATGTGGTGTCAACCTTCAAATTCAACATAATTTGGATAAAAACAAAGTATTAAACATGCCAATAATTTCAAACAAAGCATTTAGCAACTTAAACATATTATAAAACCTTTCAAACACATAAAGAATTTAAAACCAGTCAGTAAGCAAGATCTTCACTGAGATCATATCCAGATAAGTAACACAAAAATAATTTTCGAAAACTCTCAATTAACCCACCTCGGTCGAGGTGTTCTTGGTTCAACCGAGGTGAAACGCCTCGTTTGGCCAAGACTGACTCGGTCGAGGTCAAAAATATTTTTTTTTAAAACCATTTTTTTTCAGTTTTGACGTTTTTCTCAATCAAATAACCTGTAGGTATGCATGTAATATCAGATAAACATATAAATGTAGGAGTGAAGCAAAAATAAAATATCCGATAAAATGTGCGTCATACATCAAAGTAGTCAAATAAGTACGTCAAAGTCATCATATAAATACAAACACCCCATACTTGGGACACACTGTCCCAGTGGGTCAATATAAGTCTGGAAATAAGAGTACTCACCGGATAAAAAGCTGAACTACATAAAAATAGAATAAAGAAAATCCTGCAGCTCCTCAATAGTCGCGATCCGGTGGTGGTGGTGGTGGCACGTATGGATACTGAGTCGGGTCGAATGGATGACCCATGATGCGCTCGAACTGAAGCTGGGCCATGATATGCTGATAATGCTGCCTCTCCTGCATCTCGCGGATATCCAGCGACAATGCAACATAGGAATCAATAACCTGATCCGTCAGGTCATCGATCCGTCTGTGCGCAGCTGGATCTCTCCCTCTGTGTCTCCTGCGTCTAGCAGGTCTAACCGGAGAAGTCTCAGCTGGTGCAGGCTCAGTCTCATCATCATCATCCAAGTCTATAATCGGCGGCGCGCTCGTCCCTGCAGTATTTGTCCCTGTATCCATCGGGACTCTACCATCTCTCTCATCTACTATATCCTCGTCATTGTCAGCCTCCTCCTCCTCATCCTCAGCTGGGGCAGCTGCTGCCTCCCTATGATCCTCCATCAGTGGAGCCCAAGCTGTCTGCCAATAATGCGGGTCATAGACGGTGAACTGGGCAGACCAACGGATCCCCTGTGGCGCAGTCCGCTCCCACGGCATAGCAACATATGGAGTGGTCAGACCTCGGGGAACTAGAATCCTCCGAGTGATCATCTCCTGCAATCCAAGCGGCTTCGGAGCCGCCACCATCGTACACGCACTGAGGTCCATGCCATGATAAGCAGCTATGTGGGTGACAAGACCTTCGCAGCAGATGTCTCCCTTCGCCTTGGCCTTGATCTTGTGCAGGTCCTCTGCCAAGATCAAGCTAAAGTCTGGGAAACCCCCTGTAACCATACAGTAGAGACTGAAAAGCTCGCCCTGTCGGATCTTCTGGGGCGTCTCAGTACGCGCCAGAAGTGTCTCGCTGAATATCCTATGGGCTAATCTGAAGGCTAGGTGGAAGATGACCTTCTCCCTGGAATCTCCAGGGCGCCATCTATCTGCATGCTCAGTAATATGGGCAATCTGCCCTCAGAACTCCTTAGCTACAGATCAGGAAGGGAAGTCAGTGGCGGTGGGCTCAGGAAAGCCGAAAATCTCTCTCCAAACCTCTAGGGGAACTATGAAGTTCCGGCTCATCAGCCGGTACTTCACAGACTGCTCTGTGGGAAGGTAGGAAAAGGAGCTAACGAACTCTAGGGTCGGCTCCAAGTAAGCTGGGGCCCGGATCTCAGTAAACTAATCCAGCCCAACTGTGGTGATCATCCGCCTAAGGTCTCCATCTACCCCTAGGCAATCAAAAGCCGACACATCCAGGAAACGTGGTGCAATCAATGGACGGCTAGCTATACGCTCATAATCTACCCGGCATCTCTCGTGGATCACCGGGCGGTAAGGTCGGGAAGAAGAGGAAGGAGGGGAGGGTGAGGATCTATCTCTGAGGGCAAGGCGACGTTCGGAACTCATTTTTTTTTCCAGCTACTATCAGAGCACCTCGGTCGCTGACAATCCTCAAGAATCACCTCGGTCGAGATGCAGTTTGATTGGACCGAGGCGTAATAGTTTGCGATTCAAATCTCAGAAATCCAGTTCTTTTCCCCCAAAATTCACTACAATTGCTTCCTATGGGGTACTTAAGCCTTTTCTCAGTAGATTCAGGGGCAACCAAAGCCCAAATCAAAACGAATGAACGAGTTAGGGTTTCGACTGTTTTTACCTCGTTTCGGTCGATTCGTTTGATTTCTTCGCAGATCTGTACTTGCAAATGGATCCTCTACTCTTCAATCGCAGTTTGGAAGCGGAAATCTTCGAAAACGAGCAAGATTTGAGGAAGCGAGGTGAGAGGGCGCCGCGGTCGAGTCGAAGAAGGTAAAAAGTGAAAATAGAATTTTTTTTCCTTTTTATACTGTTCCTGGAACTGCTGTCACCTCGGTCGAGATGGTCTCGACTGGACCGAGGTGGTACGGACCGAGGTGGTTCTGCAGAAACCCTAGTCGCCTCGGTTGCTCAAGAATCAACTCGGTCGAGGTGGCCTCGACTGGACCGAGGTGTCTCACTCAAACTTCGTCTTCTCGAATTCTCAAACTTCTGAACTTCCAGTTATGCTCCTTCCTTAGATGTCTCCTGTTATCTGTCTAGGATGCCAAAAACAAACAAAACAAAGCAAAAGCAAACTATCTAAGCTAGACTAGAAAACGGGAAAAGAAAGCAATACCTTGGGTTGCCTCCCAAGAAGCGCTTGGTTTAAGGTCGCTAGCTGGACCATAATGCGTCTCTATATGTGATGGGAGGTGCCCTCACCCCATACTTCACCTCCATCGTGGGGTGAAGTAAGTAAATCCATCAAACGCTCCAACAAGTGTAAGTGCTCATCGGGGAATGAATCGTCTATGGGTAGGTCATCTGTCTCGCGGGAAGATTCCGGTAGCCGGCTGAGGTGATCCGCAACGGAGTTCTTGGATCCCTTCTTATCGCGGATCTCTAGGTCAAACTCTTGAAGCAAGAGAATCCATCGAATAAGGCGTGGTTTGGCATCTTTCTTAGCCAACAAGTAACGAATGGCTGCATGGTCGGTGTAGACAATGACTTTCGCCCCAACTAAGTAGGAACGAAACTTCTCGAAAGCGTATACAACCGCCAACAACTCCTTCTCAGTGGTAGCGTAGTTGCGCTGGGCTACATCTAGCGTCTTGCTAGCATAGTAAATGGCGGTGGTCCGGCCATCTTTCTTCTGTCCAAGCACCGCTCCTACGGCTACATCACTAGCGTCACACATGACCTCAAAGGGCAAGGTCCAATCAGGAGGTTGGATAATGGGAGCGGAGATCAACGCTTCCTTAATCCTGTAAAAAGCATCAAGACACTCCTGCGAAAACTCAAAAACAATATCTTTATTCAAGAGGTTAGTTAGAGGTTTAGAAATCTTAGAGAAGTCCTTGATGAATCTCCTGTAGAAACCTGCATGCCCGAGAAAACTCCTCACACCTTTAACAGAACAAGGAGGAGGGAGTTTCTCAATAGTCTCGATCTTAGCTCGGTCGACCTCAATACCTCGATTAGAAACGAGGTGTCCTAGTACAATGCCTTCATTAACCATAAAATGACACTTCTCCCAATTCAAGACGAGATTAGTGTCTTCACATCTTTTAAGCACTAGCGAAAGGTTAGATAGGCAATCATCAAAAGAGGATCCGTATACGGAAAAATCATCCATAAATACCTCCATGATATTCTCTATGTACTCGGAAAAGATAGCCATCATGCATCGTTGGAAGGTAGCGGGTGCATTGCACAATCCAAATGGCATCCTCCGATAGGCATATGTCCCCCATGGACAAGTGAAAGTGGTCTTCTCCTGATCATCCGGATGGATAGGAATCTGGAAGAATCCACTATAGCCGTCCAAGTAGCAAAAGTGTGAATGCTGGGCTAACCGTTCGAGCATTTGATCGATGAAGGGAAGCGGAAAATGGTCCTTCCGAGTCGCCGTGTTCAGCTTCCTATAATCAATGCAAACCCTCCAGCCCGTAACGGTCCTAGTTGGGATCAACTCGTTGTTCTTATTCGTCACAACGGTCATCCCTCCTTTCTTCGGAACGACATGCACCGGGCTAACCCACTTGCTGTCCGAGATGGGATAAATAATACCTGCATCCAACAACTTAAGAACTTCCTTCTTCACAACCTCTTTCATGATCGGATTCAACCGTCTTTGAGGTTCCCGTGAAGTCTTATGATTATCTTCCATTAGAATTCTATGCATGCAGAAAGAAGGCTTAATGCCAATGAGATCATCCGTGGTATAACCTATAGCCTTTCGATACTTTCTCAGGACATGCATTAACTTAGACAATTCAGATTCGGAAAGGGAAGCACTAACAATAACGGGATAAGTGGAATCCGGCCCAAGAAAGACATACCTCAAGTGACTAGGGAGTTGTTTAAGCTCCACAACTGGGGGTGTCTTCTGAGGGGGATCCTTGCTTCCTCCTTCCAGTGGAGTGGATTCAGAAACTGGACTTTCGGAAGTCTCAGTTGAAGTCGTCTCGCCATCGACCTCGGTCGAGGCGCAGAGGCGTTGACCGAGATGTTCTTCAGTCGCCTCGCTCAGTCCAGGAAGTGCCTCGGTCGAGGTACTGCAACTGGAACCGAAATTGGAGATCTTCGTCTCCTGGATTAGTGTCTCAGTTTTAGCTCCTGGATCTTCTTCCAGTGCTTTCAAGCTCCGTATATCTGCATCACAAGAAGCATCTATACCTTCCTCTATTAAACTAAAACTTATAATTCTTTCGAGTGGATCGTTAATAAGGATAGAGCTCACCAATTCTCTTGATTCTTCTTCATCGTAGATGTTGAAGATATCATCAGTTAGCTGCTCCCCTTTCATGGTTGCAAGTAGTGCGAACTCCACCTCATCGTCACCAATGTTGAATTTCAACTTGGCGTTCTTGCAATCCACATTGCAACCTGAAGTTGCTAGAAATGGCCTCGCGAGAATAATAGGAACAGGATAATCTGCGGGAATGTCAAGTACAACAAAATCTATAGGAAGATAGAAGTTACCTAACTTGACCGGAACGTCCTCCAAGATGGCCACGGGATGGGTGATGGAGCGATCCGCCATATAAAGTCGAATCTTGACCGGCTTGGGCTCTCCAAGTCCGATCTTCGTACATAGCTCCAGCGGGATGATGCTCACGCTGGCTCCTAGATCACAAAGGGCTTCACAAGTGACATCCCCAACTTGAATGGGAATGCTAAATGAGCCGGGATCTCTTAACTTAGGTGGCTTCTTCTCCTTCATGATCTTAATAAGCTCCGAGGATTTAGATGTCATCCTAACTTCACCATAGTCTTCCAATTTCCTTTTCCTTGATAGGATCTCTTTTAAGAACTTCCCATAGGCGGGCATTCCTAGAATAGCATCAAGGAAAGGAATGTTAATATGCAGCTTATTCATCAAGCCAAGGATCTTACCAAAGTGCTTGTCTAGATGTGCTCTGGCTCTGGACTGAGGGAATGGAAGTGGTGGTTTGAATGTAGGAGGTGGAACATAAACTTCAGTTTTCCCTTCCGCCTTCTGTTGCTCCGCCTCGGTTGGCATCTCGGTCGAGGTGTTCTTCGACTGGATCTGGACCGAGGTGGTCTGCGTCGAACGAGGTACTGGATCTGCAGTTTTAAGTCCACTCCTCGTGGTTATGGCCATGCACTGGCCCTTAGGGTTGCTTTCCGTCTTTGCTGGAAGCTTCCCTGGATCTCTTGGCGCTTCATTCGCCCTACTTGCAAGTTGTTGTTCGAAGGACTTTTGGGCCCTCGAAAATGAAGTCATAGAATTCTCCATAGCGCTAAGCTTGATCAAGATAGCCTCCAGAACTGCGTCTTTCTTCTCCGGCTGAGACGAACTTGATCCTTGCCCCTGGCTCTTCAATGGAGTAGAAGAAAAAGAAGGGGAAGAGAGGAAAGGGTTAGAGGAATTATTAGAGTTGGAGTTAGAATAATTGTTACCAGGATTCTGGTTGCTTTAATTGTTCATCCTCCAATTGTTGCTATTGGATCCTCTATTGTTGTTGTTGTTGTAGTTGTTGTTCCGGGAACCGTTGTTGTTGTTACGGTATCCATTGTTGTTGTTCCTTTGTCCTTGCTCTTCCTTCTTGGTTTGAGCAACCAAGAGTTCCTTCAATTGCTTCACCTTCAGCTCCTTGGTGGGTGTATTTCTCCATATGCAAGGCTTGCTTCTCAATGAAGTCCCAAGCCTCATCAATCGCCATGTCCATGAAGGTACCGGCGGAGAGTAGTTGGAGATTGAACTGGGTGCTTCCGTCCAGTCCCTTGAAGTAGATCTCCAACAACTCGATCTTTGGAATCCCATGATGTGGGCAATCCAAAAGGATGTCCTTGAACCGCTCCCATGACTTGGACAAGCTCTCCTTGTCTTTCATAATGAAAGCATTTATCTTCCCTCTCATTTCAGCGGTTTTTGAGGGGGGAAAGAATTTGGTCAAGAATTCCGTAGTCATCTCCTCCCATGTGCTGATTTTTCCTGGAGGAAGAGATTGATACCAAGTAAGAGCTCTATCTTTTAAAGAAAAGTAAAAAGGTCTTAGCTTGTAGTTGTTATTTTCAATTCTGGAAGGTCGCAAGGTTTCCATCAAGATCTCGTAGTTTTGAAGATGTTGATGTGGTGATTCCTTCTCCATCCCTCCGAATTGGCATTGGCGAATCATGGATAGAACTTGCGGTCGAAGTTCATAGTCATGGTCCGCTGGATCTCCTAGGTTGACTCCTGGACGCCTCTGTTGTTGATTAGGGTCCATCCTTTGACCTAGGGTTTGTGGGATTCCTGCAAGAAGAACATCTCGGACTGGAATCCGAGGTGGATGTATCTCGGCCTGGGCGTCTGGTACTGGAACCTGCCTCGGTCGAGGGTCAGCAACTGGAACCTGCCTCGGTCCAGCATCGGGAACTAGGTCGTCCCTCGGTCGAAGTAGAATCTGGTCTCGTATGACGGCCATTTCTGCTTCGATTGCTTCAGTTTTGGTGCGAGTTTCTTCCTTCTCTCGCCTTAGTTCTTCCTTGCTGAGGCGTAGCAGCTCTAACGCCTCTCTTAATTCGGCCTCAAGATCGCGGTTGTCTTGTTGGGCCATCTTTGCTTCTCTTAAACGTCGCTTGTATGTCTTCTCTGGTTCGGGATCGTAAGGAACGATTTCCTTCCCAGTGCGGGTTCTTCGTATATACCTAAGAAAGAACCTGCAAAAGTCACTCAAGTAGAGTGGTTAGATGACACGGGGGCAAGTGCCCCAAGAGCAAACCGTACCGGCTCGGTCTAGACCAAGTCCCCAGAAACGGCGCCAAAAACTTGTTCGCTCCAAACGGTGTGTGCAAGCTTTAAATTTATAACCCTAGACTTAAGCTTAAAACAAGGATGCGAACCTGCAGTGTACGGGTCAATCGTAGTAAAAAGCAAGAAATTCCAGGGGTCGATCACAGGGACTCGGTGAAACAAAGTCAATAACGGTAAGCTTCGTGAATACTAACCACAAGAGCAATTAACACAATCAAAGATGAATAAGAAGTCAATAAAGCAAACATGCAATTCTAGGGATTAAAGCGTCTAGTTGTGGTTCCAACTCAAGATCTAAAGATAAGCGGACAAAGCTGAGATTTTTGCAAGGGGAAGGTGTTACTAAAGTGGACTAGATCACCGGGTAAGTCTCACTACTCACTAATCCTAAACCTTAACTCCTATTACCGGGTAAGTCTCAAGGAATGAAGATAAAGAACTATAACCTCAAACTAACACACCATCTAAGGGAATAGAATCAACCTTTACCGGGTAAGTCTCAGGCTAACTCACAAAGATGGGATGGAAGCACACTCAAACCCCAATAAAGGATAAACCTTTATTACCTACACTTAAGCTTGCCGGGTAAGTCTCATCCTAAGCTTGCTTTGAACCAGGAAAGGTGCAATAAGAATAGGATTTGGCAAACTCTAACACTTAACTCTCAGTTTAGAATCAGACAAGTCACCTCGGTCAGCCAGATTCCACCCCGGCCGAGATGTTCATCGACTGAGCGAGATGCTTAGGGTTAAGGTTAAAGACTCGAACTTTCAGGGTCCTACTGGAATCTAAGATTATTCTATCATTGTTTTTCCCACAACCTTCAGCCAATCACCCTAGAATCACACAAGGAAATTAGCCACTCATCATCATTATGAAAGTATTAAATATATGGGAAGAAGGTGAATATTTGAACAAGAAGAATTCAATGAAAAGACTTCAATAACTGAATCAAATATCACAACAAAGCGTTCCTTGGATATAAATCCAACAAGACAAGACAACAAGGAAGGGAATTAAAGACAATCTTACAAAACCCTCCAAAAAGCTATAAAAGCTATGACTTCAATCTTCCTTCAACCTTCAAAAAGGTTCTTCCAAAACTCCCAACTGGAGTATGGTTGCAGCGATGTATGCTGGATCTCGCAGCCTTCAATGGTGTATAACGTGCTAAGCGGGATGATAGCGGATCCTGGATTTGTGGAAATCCAACCCTTTTTATAGGAAAATAACCCTCCAAAGATAATTAATCTTAGAAAGATCTCTTCCCATAAAATAGGTAAAATTTAAGATCTTCTTCCTTCCAGGAGCCAAGCCCAAAAATATAAGATCACCTTCCAAAGATAAAAGATCTCAGCCAAGAATAAAATAACTGAATGTGAAATCTCTCAAAACTGGTCCAAAGTGAATCTTTAATCCATGGCTATGCTCCCTGGATGTAGCTCCAAATGACTCATGACTTCTTCTGCTCCTTTTTGATGCAAAACGTGCCATTTTACCTACAATTACAGTAAAACTAGGTGTAGACCTCGATTCCCGTAAAGGTAGATGAAATGGTAATATAATCACATATTATACATGCTAACATGCAGATTATTGAAGATAAAACGTCCAAACAAACCCCTAAATATAGACTATAATTCATGCTATCATTGTTTCAATCAAAGGTCGGTGCTTGCGCTCAACTCGAGCATTCTATTGAGGAACATATGGAGTAGAGCGCTGGTGTGCAATCCCTGATTGAAGAAATAACTCTTGAAGTTGGTGCTGAAGAAACTCAACTCCGTTATCAGACCTGAAAACCTGGACTATAGTTTTAAACTGGTTATGTACATAGGCCAAAAAATGATGAATAAGCTTGCAAACTTGTTGCTTATTAGACATTAAAAATGTCCAAGTGCAGCGTGTAAAGTCATCAATTATAGTGAGAAAATAACGAGCACCACACAAAGCAAGTGTGTGATATGGTCCCCAAATATCCACATGGATTAAAGTAAAAGCAGCCTTAGTATGAGATTGACTAGGAAAGAAAGGCAATCGATGTTGTTTTGCTAAAATGCAGGTGTGACAATCCAGTGAATGTAGCTTAGAATTAGAACAATGATCAATGTGATATAGTTTTGATAATGACAAGTGTCCTAGTCGAGCATGAAGTAAATGTACATCAATTTTCTTATTGTCAGATGTAGAAACTCATGCCAAGGATTGAGGAATAGGAAAAACAAGCTTGTAAAGTCCTCCCTCCAAACAACCAGTAGCAATGATACAGTCACGGGTATGGTCCTGAAATAAACAGGAATGATGAGTGAAAGTGGCCTTAAGAGATAAATCGTGAAGTAATCTGGATGTAAACATCAAGTTGTGCTTGAAGTGAGGGATGAATAACACATTATGCAGTGTAATAAGAGGATACAAAACCACAGTGCATCGATAATGTACTTCTTTAGTGGATCCATTAGGAAAACCAACCTGAATAGGTTTATCAAGAAGATGCAAAGAAGCAAAATAATCCTTACACTGAGTAATGTGATCAATTGCCCCTGAATCGATTATCCAAGTGCATTTGTTGACAGTGTTATGCACGAGGTGAGTAATTATACCTGCAAAGTTGACTGAGGTAGAAGGTTAATTGTTTGTCCATCATCAGCTTAAGCACTTCCTAATACACAACATTTATCAATGCAGGATCCATAGAAGTTGAGGAAGGAGAAGTAACATGCAACTTCAAGGGATTATCATCAGCTGTGAGATTATTGGCAAAACGAGAAGGTGTAACAGTTGGAGTAGAAGATTTGTCATCTTTTGCTTTAAATTCCTTGTACTAGTCTGGAACACCAGTAAGCTTGAAACAAGATTCTCTTAAATGTCCCCTTTCCTTGCAATAAGAACACAACCTGTCCAGCTTTTCTTTCTTGAAATCCTTTCTACTTCCTCTGGCCTATCTATATGGAGTAGATCTAGAAACGACAAGAGCATCATGTACAGGTAAGGTATGACAAGTTATTTCTTTCTGTTTTTTCACTTGAAGAATCATATGAAAACATGATTCAGAGTAGGTAAAGCTTCCAGGGAGAGAATACTACTTCGAGTATGTTCAAATCGGTCATTTAAGCCCATAAGAAGTTGCATGATCTGGATCTTGTTCTCCCTATCAGATATTTTCTTAAGAATTTGGCAGCTGCAATGAGTTATTCCGCTACAGAGACAAGATGGAATGGCATCGACTGGTGACAATTCATCCCATAACTTTTTAAATTTCCCATAGTATACAGCAACAATAGCATTATCTTGTTTCAAAGATGCAAGATCCTTATGGGTCTGATAAACTAATGGAGCATTGGATATTTCAAACCGCTCAACAATATCATCCCATAGTTGCTTTGCAGATTCAACATAAGTGAATAATTATGCAATATTAGTCTTCATTGGATGTAATATCCAACATCTTACCATATAGTCAGCTCTTATCCATCCATTAAGCTTCTCTTCATGTCCAATATCAGGCTTCAAGCAGGAACCATCGACCAGACCTAATTTCTGCTTAGCTCCAAGCGCCATCCGGATGCTCCTCCTCCAAGAGACGAAAGTCAATCCATTGAAGAGGACCGAAACAAGCTGCATTCCCAGATTATCCGAGTTAGAGAGATACAATGGATCGTTGATGTTGCTCGAAGAAATCCTCTCTAGATTCGAGTCATTATTCGAGCTATCAGATGCGATTTTATTTCTGGTTGCCATAGATCGAACCAGAAAAATGAGAAGAAATGTAAATGTAATCAATCAATGTAAATTGTATGTGATAATATGTGGGAGAAATAGATAAAAACGAGAGCTGCACTCTAATACCATGTAAACTAGTAGAAAAGGAGTAAAACTGAAACTCATATTCGATTACTCTTGAATCCAGATATATATACACGGTTATAGCAATCTGTTATGGGTTGTTAGCCTAAGGCTTTATTTACATAATAAACCCCTTTATTCGATATATTTGCAATATACTCTACAACTGCTGCGTCATTCCGGCTCGCACCAGCATAAAAGACACCGGCTTGCACCAGCATGGGATCACCCTCCCGCTAGGAGTAATATGTTCTCGTCAATTTCTCTATAACATTGATTGATCTGGTTCGAATTGAGTATTATGGACCTATTATAGACTGGTAGTAATCTGAATTAGGATTCTGGTGTGCTTTGATCATGATCATGGGTCTAGATTCGTCGTCCGGGGTCGGGTTCCCAAATCCGGCGTTCCATTGCACATAAATGAATTGAATAACGTTGTGTAATTGGCACTGCAACAACAAAAATGAATCGAATATTCTTATCTTGGGAATAACAGTACACATGAACTCAAATTTGAGTAATATTGAATGGTTCCGGGGTAGAATCGATCAAGAGCAACCGCCTCTGAAGGGATCCAAAAACCCTAATCGGAATTTTTTTGAGTTTACGCTAAATTACAGTAAATAACCCCAACTTTGTATTAGACTATTGGCTCAAACTTTTGAATTTTATAAATTTACCCTAACTGGATAATTGCATCAAAAGACCCAATTTTTCTAATTGCGCCTACAGGAAATAACCCAGATTTTCTGTTTGTAGGAAAGGCCCATAGTTTTGAAAGTTCATCAATTGGCCCGATTTGTTTAATTATAGACTTTGATCCAACTTTATAAATATGAGATATGGTCTATTATTTTATAATTATAAATGGGCTTGTGTAACTTGTTAGGCATAGATGTGTGTAAGTTAACCTTGTGTAGATGCCGGACTTTTGGGCTTGTGCAACTCGTTTAAGCTTGTGTAACTCAAGCCTGTGTAAACAACCGGACTTGTGTGATTGGAAAATGACCATTTTGTTAACTACATGATTTAACATTGTAATTGAAATTGTGAATTTACATTGTGTAATTGATATTGTGTATTGACATTTTGTAATTGAAATTGTGTAAATGACGGATTTGTGTAATTGACGAACTTGTGTAAATGACGAACTCGTGTAAATGTCGGACTCGTGTAAATGACGGATGACGAACTTGTGTAATAACATTGTGTAATTGAAATGGTGTATTAACATTGTGTATCAATATTGTGTATCAACAAGAAAATACACGAAGTTCAATTAGTCCAGCTAATATAAGAGAGGGCCTATCACCTATAGAGTTTGAAACTCACAATCTACAAAATTGGTATTTTGGATTGGACTTGGATTTGTAACTCGAATGGGCTTTATTAATAAGTTGAGCCTGAACTTAAGTAAATTGGACAAAAACTTAGGGGTGTATTCAATCTAGATTTTTAAAGATTTTGACTGATTTTTTAATAATCCATAGGGTTTGTTGATTATGTGGGATATTTTAATTTTGTATAAAGTTAATACAGATTCTGTTGGGTTAATACATGGCCATAATCTTGAAGAAACGGGAAAGACGGTCACTGCTAGACAACTTTCTCAAAACAGAGAGACGCCGTCGTTGGCTCGATTTTTTCTCGTTCAATTTCTTAGCGTATCAATTTTGAATTTATTTAAAACCTTTTTCTTTTATGTTTTGACAGCCTTGTATTATATTCGAGATTGATGAGATCGAAGGTTGGAGGGAGAAAATGGTGGGAAGTGGGAAATTTGGGGAGGGAAGGTAAATTAGTAAATAAGCAATTCTAAAGAGCAAGCAGTTCTAGACATGACACATGATGGAATACAATCAACATAGCACACACGAGCTAGAAAACAATCAACATGTCGAAAACACAAGAAAGAACTAACCTCCGACGATACACTGAGCCCAAGCACTCGAAAACGCTCAAAGACGTTGATTTGGCCGTTAGGGTTTTCTAGTGTTGTAGTTTGGCGTGGAAATCTTATGTGTTGGTAGAAGACTTCTTTAGGGTTTAAGTATTTATAAAAGTAATAAAAAAAGTCCTACAAAATCAATGAAATAATGATTCTTTTAAAATCAACAAACTTTTAAATACCATAAAAATTTTATGAAAAATTTAAAATCCTACATGAATTCCAAAAGATTTATATGAACTTTTAAAAATATATATTGAATACTCATATAAATTTCAAAAAATTCCTGTAAAATCTTAATTGAATGCACCCCCAACTTACCCATGCAACTTTTTCCATTAAATTCTAATTTGATGATAATGACAAGCACCATAATAGTTGAAATCCTATAAACATAAAGAAAATCCAATGATCTAGCTTTGTTCAGGTATGACCAACTAATCAAAACTTCACCAAATGAAAGTTGGTCATGCCAGAAACAATATTATTTACCATTGTAAATCACGCATACCTTTTTGGTTAAATATCAAACACGAGGACCTTAAATGAAAGGTGGCTTTGGAACCAATTTATTAATCAAAAATATACTACAGTCAATGTAACACCCCAAATCCTTAAGGACTCGGAATGTCATGAGCTGGGACTTCACAATGGGTCCCGGCCCTTAGTCTGACAACAACTTCATCGGACCTTACAACACGGTACAAATAAAAAGGCAAAACAACATAGTTTTATTGCATGAGCGAAAACGAAAGTACAAATATCAAAACAATCCAGCCGAGTTCTCAAATCCAAAAATATAACATAAGTCTCAAAGACATGAAATAAGATAAACAGTCCCGTCCCATAATGCACGGAACCCTGGCTGCCCACTACCGCCGGATCACTCGACCGCCTCTCTAACCTGCAAGAAATCTACAAGGCGGTATAATACCGTTAGCTAACATTCTACGCATAAGTATAAAGGTAAAAGCACATACACACACAACATACACAATCAACATGCAACACTCAAGTTCGTTTATTATCTTTAGTTAGGTGATATGACATTACTAATGATACTTATTTTATTACACGAGGGATTCCCAAACCTCGCCCATGTCCCCGTTTACCAACGAGGAATGATAGTAATGCATCTGACCGTCTACCTGCCTGGGTTGGTCGCAGGAAACCTCCTACCTCTTGCAAGAGCTAGGCAGTGATGTCACGACCCGTTATCATACACTTTGGTCAATTACGTAATATAATAAAGTCGATCTAATCCGATTTCGTTGTTTATCATAACAAACAAACACCACTCATACACATTACACTTATACAAGAAGTCAACTAAGTAAGTCCGTGGACTTACCAGTCTCCGAAGAGCAAACGATCACCACACTCTCAATTTCCTTCGGGAAAACACGCAGCGCCTGTTCAAGACAAGGCACACGAATCAAACCACACTCTAGAACACTAGAAATCTTAAGACTTTTAGGTTCAACCTCCTCACCAAGAACCTAATGAAAGATGGATACACTCTCAGTCCACAACCTTTCCAACTCTCAACATAAAAACCTCACACAAGGGTTGCTCCCATAAAGCTCTAATCGAACACAACAATATGCCATCATCGAGACGTACACAACTCACACAAGACCTCTAAGGTCCATCTACTATATGGCATTCCAGTTCAACTACTCTAACCCAGCCTAGCATGCCTCTAAGATAGATCAAATCTAAGGAATGGAAGAAGGAGAAGAAGGAACCAGATTCGGGACTCACTGGTGTAAAATCGCCCCCTCGCCTATCTAGGTCCACCCCTGCGCCTGATTGGGTCCTCCCTTGCGCCTATCTGTCCAAAACGTCCGTATGTTGAGTTTTCGATTGTGCAGCCGGCCTCTTCGAGTCTCCTTTGGTGCTATGGACGTCTTCCCACCTCTCACACTAGGTCTTAGCCTCCCTTCAAGGTCTAGCTTTATCACCATACAATCAAGACAATGATATATCGTTGAACATAGATCCTTGAAGATCTTCTATACAAGCCATGGAAGAGGAAGGAAGAAAGAAGAAGGAAAGAGGGAGACGAAGAAATCTTACCCTTATCACGTCACTGCAGTCCCGGCCTCAAGGAAGATGGATCAAAGACGGAGCAAGCAAGGAGAAGAATGGAGAAGAAGAGAGCAAGAGGGTGATGTTTTGGAGGAGGGAAAACTTACTAACGTGAATGAAATGAGAGGGAGAGGAGAAGTGGCTGCATAAAGGAGGGGAAGGTCAAAGACCCTTAGCCATGAACCCCCCAACATTAATAAGGTGGGTTATAAAGATAGGAAGGTGAAAGGTTGATAAAAAATGCTAATACCGCACCCTCGCGTGTCACCGCCCCTGCGGGACTCTTAGCCGCACTTGCGCACGGCTTCCAATACTCCTCTAAAACTATCAAAACATAACTAAGGTTCCGGTCGTTATAGTCAAAGACTCAAAGTATTTCCAACAAAAACAATTTCTGAATTTTCTATAATAGTTAAATATCAAACAATAAGGAGCTCAATAGTCTTGGTTAGTTTTTTGAATTATAAAAAATACCCACAATTTATGCAACATTAAGAATGTATAGATGGTTTGCAAATTCAAAAGTAAATGGAGCTAACTAACTACTAACTTAAGATTCATTGCCAAATTTGTTAACTAGCACTTTTACTATATTTACTCTATTAGGAGTACTCATAAATAAATACATTTAGTAAATATATCCCTCAATAGAATAATAGTGGTAATCAATTAGAATGCTAAAAAATAGAAGAGTCGACAAAACAAAAGCCCATAAAAAGAGCTTACTTCACCAAATTCTTTCATATTCACTCATAGGTAGAATTCTCTAACGGCGGCTGCGACGACAAGATTCTCTAGTCGAATCGAGGGAGACAACATTGGATGAAGAAAACCTCAACAAGTCTCTTGCGTCTTCACGATCCAAACAAAGGTAACGTGATTTTGTCTCTCTCTAGCCTTTTTTTTTGAACAATTGAGTGAAGTAGACTCTTTTTTATGGGCTTTTGTTTTGTAGGCCCTTCTAGTTTTTATAATAATTGACTTACCACTATTACTTTATTAAGGGTATATTTACTTAATGAGTTTATGTTATGGGTACTCTTAATAGAGTAATAGCGATAAAATACCTAGTTAGTCACTTTACCCCTTTTCTTTTCATTTTAATTTTTATTTATTTTAAATTATTAATAGAAAAATAAAATAAAAAACTAATATTTTTACATTATTGGCCACTGATCGGAAAAAGACAAACCCCTAAGGGCACCAACCGAAAATGTGAAAGTTAGCGGACACCAACCGAAAAAGTCAAAACCTCGAAGGCACCAAATGAAATTTCATTTTAATTAACTAATTAATTAACAAGAAATACAAGTGCCAAAATTGTAAATAAGATTCTAAGAAACCAGGCCCGACCCTAATGCTGGGCCTTGTGGACACCAACCCAAGGCCCCAAATAAAAATTGGGTACCAAGTATACTTAAAGTAGTATCTATGGTAAAGAAATTGCATATTGTGTGCTATATTTATAATTTTTTTGAGAAGATTGGTCTAGAAAGACCTTTTTTGTATCGCTGATACAAACTAAGCCTTTGTTAATTTAAGATTATTTTTTAATTCTAGAAACACTTATTAAAGTGGGTGAAAAGTGATTTAGTTTGTCTCCTAATAAACAAAAAAACATGATTGAAGCTACGTTAGACAAAAAATACCTGCATAACCAATTCAATCAATTTTTTTTTATTATGTTTAAATATTTTTAGGTTATCAAATTATGTCCCTATATGTTTTCGAAAGAATTCGGCCAAGTAGTCTCCTTTCTATTTCCTTTTGGTTTGTGTTCCCCTTTAATTTTACCACTTATATTAATGCTATGTAAAAGTAATTAACCCTCTATTTAAAAAAAAAAAGAAGAATCAGACATGAAGTTTCCTTTCCTTTGTTATGTAAAAGGAATTGTTGACTTTTTTTTCCTTTTGTTTTGTTTTGCCCATTTTTGTTTTTTTATTTTCTATTATGAAATTTCGTACCAGAAATTTATACTAGAAATTTCATACCAAAAAATTCATACCAGGAATTCATATAAGAAATTCTTACTAGAAATTTCATACTAGAATATTCATACTACAAATATCTATCAGAAAATTTATACGAGAAATTTATACTAGAAAATTCTTACCAGAAAACTTTCTTGTATAAAGTTATACCAGAAAGCAAATCACTTATATGTGTAACACCCCAATTCTCAGAACTCGGAGTATTACTGGTTAGGACCTCACAATGGGTCCCGACCTCAGTTTGACAACAATATTACTAGGATCTTGCAACAAGACACAAATAAGAAAAACCAAAAGTCATAAAATTTATTTGCAAAAGGATGAATGCAACAAAGTCTAACAGCCTATCGTACTTAAACAACGGAAAAGACTAATTGTCTTAACAAAAAAGGGGAAAGACAACAAAGCAACAACCCAAACCCCCACTCTAAAGAGTACGGAGACCCGGCTGACCACTACTTCCGGATCACTCACCTGCTGTTCTAACCTGCAGTAAAACTAAATAAAAACACAACAAAACAACCATTAGCTAGTTATCTAAACATTAGGAGAATAATAATAGCACACACACACATAACATATTAAACACTCAACATGCTTTCAAACAATCCATTTATTATCTTCATTTAAGTCA
This sequence comes from Fagopyrum homotropicum, assembly GCA_033239125.1. Classification (NCBI taxonomy): domain Eukaryota; kingdom Viridiplantae; phylum Streptophyta; class Magnoliopsida; order Caryophyllales; family Polygonaceae; genus Fagopyrum; species Fagopyrum homotropicum. The sequence goes on from BSWB01000002.1 coordinate 146,758,197, forward strand.
TTCACTCTAATGATACTTATTTTGTGACACGAGGGATTCCCAAACCTCGCTTCCGCCCCCGTGTACCCATCAGGAGTGGATCCGATGCATCTCACCGTGTACCTGTATGGTCTGGGTATAGAGAACCTCCCAGTCTCCTGGCAGAGCTGGGCAGTGATGTCACGGCCCGTTATACATACACTTGGGCCTTAACACATAATAACAACGGTCGTCCTAACAAGTTGTTATTATAACACACATGGTACACACACCACTAATATCACTCAACCAATATCCAGAAACCAGCTAAGTAAGTCGCAAAGACTTACCTGAATCAAATCACAATTCGCTCAATCTCAAATCGGTCTGCAACCGTAGCAACTCAGTCGCCTGATATAGAAGGCAAGTGTATCAAAATACGTCACAACTCTTAGAAGTGTATAACTTCTAAGATGTACAAACTCATCAAGAGGAAAAGACTAAAAAGTCCTCCTAAGGTAAAATGACCATTTTACCCCTGGTCCCGAAACTCCAGAATTCCTATCACCTAGTTTCAAAATCTCCTCTGAAACCTATTTCCACCATCTGGCTCTCATAGAAAGGTTCGCTAAAGATTTATAAGAGTTATACACCATTCTTGATTTTCACAAAAAGCCGCTAAGGTCCGACTTTTACTTAAAATACGAGGCTCGGATAAAAATATAAAATTCCGAAATAAAATTCTAGGTCCTCTATGAAATACATAATACTCATAGGAACAAAGATCTCTCAAAAACACTCAACAACAACTCCTACAAAAATCTTCAAAGATGGTTCCAAAATCTAGAAACCTATACTTAGCCAATTTCTAAGTTCTTTCCCAAACAGCCCAACTAGCCTACTTTGAGCTCTTATAGATCCAGATCCGACCGTTGGATCGGCCTAAACTTTTAATATATCTTACTATGCATGTCCCTCTATATCATACTAAAAATTGGACGGTAGATAATGTATTTAAGGTATCGAAATGTAGCCCTAAAGATGGCTACTCAACACATAATTCTGGAAATGAAAAGCAGTGTGCAAGTGCTGAGCTTCGAGACTCACCCGCAACGTTTTGTTTCGAGATAGGGAGGGCTGCAGGTTCCAGGTTCGATACCTGTGGATGGCAAACACAAGGTTTAGATTACTTCTCCCTACTTCTCTCACTTGTATCGACAGAAGGTGTAGAAGCTTACCCGTCTGGTCACCAAGGTGTCAGGTGGTCTTGGCTCGACGTTAGTAGTCTCTGCTGGAACGTGGTTCGTTCCTGTGTCCCAAGGGGTATAGTCAGATTGCGTGTGCTATGAACAGACGAAGGAGAGGGTGTCCAGTTACCTTGTGTGCGACAGTTCCAGATGTTTTGGCAGTTGCAGTGGGGTGAGGATCCAAGTCGACAGCAGTGTCTTCAGTGAGTGTTGGTGTAGCAGGGCTGGGATGAGGCGTCGTCCAGGAGGGTCTGTATAGAGGTTGTGTGTAGAGTTGAGCCGCACCAGGTTGCAGCAGGTTGGGGCGCCAAGGAGAGGGTCGAACAACGCAGCCATGAAGAAGAGAGTTTGGTGTGAAACAGAAGAGAGGAGTCGGCTGGTGCGTGCACGTCCTGGCGTTGCTCTACGTTGTGATCCAGCAAATCCCCTCATTCAAGGTAGAGGCCGGCAGTTACGGGATTTCACACGTCCGATAGGAGAGAGAGTTCCTTCCTTTTTTGTTGGGGCTGCAGCGTGCGAGATCTCCTTCTTCTGGGTTGGGCTGGACGGCTTATGGCGCTGAAGAGATGAAATTGTTGGGTTGGGCTGGACGGGCCTATGGCGCTGAAGCTAGAGCTGACGGACTGGGCTAGCATCTGGTGCAATAGGAGCTGCCTGACTGGGCTGAAGGCTGCTGCGGAATGGGCTAGTATCTGGTGCAATAGGAGCTGCCTGACTGGGCTGAAGGCTGCTGCGGAATGGGTTGTCACAACCGCCCGGTAACCTTGTCCCTCATTCGTCATGATCTCGTCATGGCCTTGTCATGGTCTCGTCATGGCTTTGTCATGACTCCGTCATGGCCTCGTCACAAGTTTGTCAAAACTTGTCACGACCTTGCCATAAATATCAAGATATATATATATATATATATATATATATATATATATATATATATATATATATATACACTAGGGTTTGCAAGATTAGGGTTTGGTGATAAAAATTTCATCATTTTATGTGAGTTTAAACTTGCATAAAATGATAGGATTTGTGAGCTAGGTATCATAATAAAGATCCACGGGTCGAAATCCGGTTTTAATCGGAATTAAGCGGAATTAAAATTTCGGATATTACATTAGTACCCCCTTAAATTAAGTTTCGTCCCGAAACTTAGAATAAACACATCTAAACAAATAACGACCATAAAAAGAAGTATCAACTTCGTTTCTACAAAATTTTCAATCCCACTTCCTAACATGCAATAACTACTCGATCATCGTAATTAGCAAATACGTGGAAACACAATCACTCAAACCAATGTATTATCATAAAAGTCACACAAAATAACATCCGAGCACTAACTCGTCGGTACAGAAGTAGCGGTTAGCTCCGCAAAGGACTCAAGATAACTACTTCTAACGCTCTGCTCTATTCCCCAAGTATTCCCATCGACTCCTCGTTTAGACCACTGTAAACCCTACAAAAGTATGATCCGGCACAACTATGGGATCCTCTTAGTGGATGACGTGTCTCGTTCCCATATGTATTCTTTAACTGTTACACGTGAACACTGGGTGTACACCCTCTAAAATGGTTAAGAGTGCTAGTCCATTACTAGCTTTCTAATCTTCTTTTGCTTCTCATAAGGTTACATCTCTCTACTTACCTTTAGATAGTCTTAGTGACTTTCCGAAAATGACAGCAATAATTTACTCCCTTCTATTAAATCCAGACGTTCCCACTTTTCGGAAGATCCCGTCTATCGTTTCTAAGACAATGATGTGAGACATCTCCCGGCATTTTACTAAGTGTCTAACACTCTTTGTAAGACCACTCATTCGGTCTTGTCTCCTTAATATGACTCAGTCAGACCGTTCCTCGAACATTGACTTTACACCTACCTCTTGTCAAGCTTTCAACTTGTGGAAATCCAAAGTCATACTCCAAATACAGGTCTCTAATTCTTCAACTTGACGTCATAGGTGAGATATCATTGAGTTTCCTGAACTAGGGTTTATGGGCCCACCACTCTTCCGCTGCGCTACTCTGATCAATGTATTGTCATCCTTAATCGTATATAATGGTGTCCTTCGTGTGTCCTGATGATTTACCAACCTCTCGTCTGTAACTTCCCTTCTTATAACGGCAAGATCCTCTTTAACTAGATCATCAGTCTAGAGATGATTTACTATGGTAACGGAAGGACTCGTACTCTAGCCGTGAGTACTGACCATCCAAAACCTCCAAATAACCGTTCATATATGTGACAACTATGATCCTTGACCCCCCCCCTGTGAGTTTTCACAATAGGTTTAGAGAACTCCTTAATACAATAACTCACCGGAAACACCTCCTTGTAAGGATCGGAACGTGCGGTCTTAGAAATTCCCGGAATTTACTTATGTCCCATCGGAACTGGACTTACTACTTGTCATAACTACTCAATGGGGTTATCCTGTCACAATCCTTTTTACCTCCAACTTAGGAGCACCTCACGATGACCTTCAAGTCATTACCTTGACATTTTTACTATCTAGACATGTAGTTTTCTATTTACCTCCAATTTCTCGAGGGGCGGTAATAAGTCTACACTGAGACAATAATACCACCCACATGATGGTCTCTCATGCTTGTCTTGTGAACTCTTCTACCAGATGACTCATATTGTAACATTTTCCTTATCTGAATCGGTCTCTATTGTCGGTGGGTCATTACCACTCATTCCGGGTCGAAACCTTAGTTTTGTTGTACGCTTGCATAGATTTCATAAAGGTAGGTTTATCTCAACACTTTATTTAAATTTTGCAAGACTCGCCTTTTGATACTTGAGTTTCCTTCTCACCGGTTAAGTTATTCGCTTGGTTTACACTCTATCAATCATAGTGTGATCGGTCCGACAGTAGGACTTTTATTAGACATAAACTATTACCATTTGTATATAAAACATCATATGCATATGATTTCCTCACCATTCCATTTCTCGACTCGTATTTATTATGCTGTCCTTATACTCATGTCTTTTTACCATCTTCTAAATCGTTACACCAAGTATGGTAATTAAATCTCTTTAAACTTTCTCGTACAACCTTTACAGATTATTTTGATTAGATTTGATGCTTTCATCAATTAGTCTCTCATCAGTCGAGAGAAGACTCCAAGGTATACTATTTGCATGTGATCCCAAAACTACTCCTCCATCCATCTATGACCGGTTATCAAGACTGGCAATTGAAGTGCTACCATATTTGCAGAAAACTCTAATATAAACACTTTGTACTCATCTTATTGGGATGATACGGATCCGTATAACGACTTCAACCATTCAACTTTACTCTTTCTCATGTTTGTTCCAGCAAAGATGTAGATCCCATCTACAACCACGTCACAACTTGATACGACATTTCTCCCAAGCATTAAATCATATTCTCTATTTTGGTGCCGTCTCTATAGTTCCAATTATTGTGTGTCACATCTTTAGTCACACGGGCTTCCTTTGTAAATCTAGAAAATTGACCCCAACTTTTCTCGAAAGTGCACCATAAATCTCATTTGTGTGGTATACTAAGTATGTATTCTCTGTCTAGATTGACGTATGATTCGGTCAAAATCATCTGCTTCTTCTTATTCCTCTAGTTCTTCTTATACGAATCCATCTGTACTAACTGTGATTTGTGAAAATTTCCTTAGTCAGTAGATAAGCAGCTGCTCACACTAATTCTCTTTATACCATTACAAATATAAGGGGGTCATTTAAGGATTTTTTTTTTTTTTTTTTTTTTTTTGTCGCAATTGGTCTCTTTAAGGATTTCTCCACATGTCCCTAAAGTTCTTTTGTAACTCTATGGTTATTCTTATTATCTGGAAACCAGTCACCACTAGTTAACCCACACGTATAAAGTCTCAGTTGTTAGCAAGTAGTTTATATTCGACCTTCCATAAGATCATATACTTACTTTTCTTCAATCTCTTTGAAATTCGATATACTTGGTGAAAATCTATCTCCTGTGGTTTCTCTGTTTGTACTTCTTTAACTCTTCTATAATCTACTCACTACAAGAGCACTATACTCTTTCCGAGTTTAGATTATCATTCATCTACCGTCAACGGACTCGTCAAATCTCCCACGCTAGCTTGTATATGCATCTTCGCGATTACTTTTACCTCAGTCATTACTACTTGTGGTTTCCCGGGGTGAATCATTGGTGTTGATAATTTAAGACCATTTGTGAGAGGGAAGTTATTGTGGGCCCTTGGGGTACGCCAAGGTCATTCTCAGAACTCGCCTTCCTAGGTTGGTGTTGACGTAAAATGCTGCTTTTATAGTGATCCTTTGACTCTGCTATCAGGATTCTATCATTTGGATATTTGTCTCACAATCTTTGTTGTAACTCATTTGTCTTATAGAAAGTCACTCCGCTTCCATGTTGGTGAAATCTGCCTTCCACTTCCTAACAACTTGTAAGCTTCTCCTTTGCGGCTCTTTTATTCTTCGTATTTGGGTGGACAAGGTATCTCATCTCGACTCCTACGCTTATTATTGTCTGGTTTCCCATCTTGATTGTGGTGGAAAGTAGCTTGTCGAGAGTGATCATCTTCCGCTTTGCTTCTAGCCTCAAACTTTCACCTTCTGATCCGTCAGTAAGCTTAGATTCAATGCCTCTTGTCTGGATCGCTACTATATTTCACTTGGACTTTCATGCCCATGTGTTTTTCAGAAGGTATCCGCTTTATTTGTAACGTTGCTTTACACCACACTTGAAAGATCCTAGGTGATGTCGCTCCCAATTTGCATAATTGTCGATCATCCAATGTCTTTCCGGAACTACTCTCTTGTATATCCTTCATTTGATCCCGTTGAGTTGACTCGGGTTCCCCTTGCCATTTTCGTGGGTATTATCTTGTAGTCTTCACTCTTTCGTCTCCACGTTCCTCAACACACTCGAAGGAGTGGTCCTTCGTTAGCCTACCTTAATGCTCGTGAGCTGAGCGTACTTATCTTTACGTTGAAACCCTTTAATTATACTTAGGTGTGTCAACTGAACGAGGATCTCATTTTGTTATCTCCAGTAAGGGCATAATATAACTATAAATTTCTGCTAATCTTCGGCTTATAGTTCTCTATATCACATATCTTTATAATCAAGTTAAAAAAAGTCCAGCTAAAGTAAAACCTAAAGTACATACTAAGCATACTGAGATTCGCGGTAGTAGTGGTGGTCAGCCGTACTTTTCTATTCCCAACCAGACTATGCATGCATTTAAACCAAAAATTTTCTTTTTAAAACTCAGACCCCTTTTCGGGTTCTGCTTAAAACTTATTCGGTCTTTTAGAAGATTTCAAGTGCCATTGTTGCCAACCTAGAGCTCTGATACCATGTTGTAACACCCCAATTCTCAGAACTCGGAGTACTACTAGTTAGGACCTCACAATGGGTCCCGACCTCAGTTTGACAACAATATTACTAGGATCTTGCAACAAGACACAAATAAGAAAAACCGAAAGTCATAAAATTTATTTGCAAAAGGATGAATGCAACAAAGTCTAACAGCCTATCGTACTTAAACAACGGAAAAGACTAACTGTCTTAACAAAAAAGGGGAAAGACAACAAAGCAACAACCCAAACCCCCACTCTAAAGAGTACGGAGACCCGACTGACCACTACTTCCGGATCACTCAGCTGTTGTTCTAACCTGCAGTAAAACTAAATAAAAACACAACAAAACAACCATTAGCTAGTTATCAAAACATTAGGAGAATAATAATAGCACACACACACATAACATATTAAACACTCAACATGCTTTCAAACAATCCATTTATTATCTTCATTTAAGTCATTCACTCTAATGATACTTATTTTGTGACACGAGGGATTCCCAAACCTCGCCTCCGCCCCCGTGTACCCATCAGGAGTGGATCCGATGCATCTCACCGTGTACCTGTATGGTCTGGGTATAGAGAACCTCCCAGTCTCCTGGCAGAGCTGGGCAGTGATGTCACGGCCCATTATACATACACTTGGGCCTTAACACATAATAACAACGGTCGTCCTAACAAGTTGTTATTATAACACACATGGTACACACACCACTAATATCACTCAACCAATATCCAGAAACCAGCTAAGTAAGTCGCAAAGACTTACCTGAATCAAATCACAATTCGCTCAATCTCAAATCGGTCTGCAACCGTAGCAACTCAGTCGCCTGATATAGAAGGCAAGTGTATCAAAATACGTCACAACTCTTAGAAGTGTATAACTTCTAAGATGTACAAACTCATCAAGAGGAAAAGACTAAAAAGTCCTCCTAAGGTAAAATGACCATTTTACCCCTGGTCCCGAAACTCCAGAATTCCTATCACCTAGTTTCAAAATCTCCTCTGAAACCTATTTCCACCATCTGGCTCTCATAGAAAGGTTCGCTAAAGATTTATAAGAGTTATACACCATTCTTGATTTTCACAAAAAGCCGCTAAGGTCCGACTTTTACTTAAAATACGAGGCTCGGATAAAAATATAAAATTCCGAAATAAAATTCTAGGTCCTCTATGAAATACATAATACTCATAGGAACAAAGATCTCTCAAAAACACTCAACAACAACTCCTACAAAAATCTTCAAAGATGGTTCCAAAATCTAGAAACCTATACTTAGCCAATTTCTAAGTTCTTTCCCAAACAGCCCAACTAGCCTACTTTGAGCTCTTATAGATCCAGATCCGACCGTTGGATCGGCCTAAACTTTTAATATATCTTACTATGCATGTCCCTCTATATCATACTAAAAATTGGACGGTAGATAATGTATTTAAGGTATCGAAATGTAGCCCTAAAGATGGCTACTCAACACATAATTCTGGAAATGAAAAGCAGTGTGCAAGTGCTGAGCTTCGAGACTCACCCGCAACGTTTTGTTTCGAGATAGGGAGGGCTGCAGGTTCCAGGTTCGATACCTGTGGATGGCAAACACAAGGTTTAGATTACTTCTCCCTACTTCTCTCACTTGTATCGACAGAAGGTGTAGAAGCTTACCCGTCTGGTCACCAAGGTGTCAGGTGGTCTTGGCTCGACGTTAGTAGTCTCTGCTGGAACGTGGTTCGTTCCTGTGTCCCAAGGGGTATAGTCAGATTGCGTGTGCTATGAACAGACGAAGGAGAGGGTGTCCAGTTACCTTGTGTGCGACAGTTCCAGATGTTTTGGCAGTTGCAGTGGGGTGAGGATCCAAGTCGACAGCAGTGTCTTCAGTGAGTGTTGGTGTAGCAGGGCTGGGATGAGGCGTCGTCCAGGAGGGTCTGTATAGAGGTTGTGTGTAGAGTTGAGCCGCACCAGGTTGCAGCAGGTTGGGGCGCCAAGGAGAGGGTCGAACAACGCAGCCATGAAGAAGAGAGTTTGGTGTGAAACAGAAGAGAGGAGTCGGCTGGTGCGTGCACGTCCTGGCGTTGCTCTACGTTGTGATCCAGCAAATCCCCTCATTCAAGGTAGAGGCCGGCAGTTACGGGATTTCACACGTCCGATAGGAGAGAGAGTTCCTTCCTTTTTTGTTGGGGCTGCAGCGTGCGAGATCTCCTTCTTCTGGGTTGGGCTGGACGGCTTATGGCGCTGAAGAGATGAAATTGTTGGGTTGGGCTGGACGGGCCTATGGCGCTGAAGCTAGAGCTGACGGACTGGGCTAGCATCTGGTGCAATAGGAGCTGCCTGACTGGGCTGAAGGCTGCTGCGGAATGGGCTAGTATCTGGTGCAATAGGAGCTGCCTGACTGGGCTGAAGGCTGCTGCGGAATGGGTTGTCACAACCGCCCGGTAACCTTGTCCCTCATTCGTCATGATCTCGTCATGGCCTTGTCATGGTCTCGTCATGGCTTTGTCATGACTCCGTCATGGCCTCGTCACAAGTTTGTCAAAACTTGTCACGACCTTGCCATAAATATCAAGATATATATATATATATATATATATATATATATATATATATATATATATATATATATATATATATATATATATATATATATATATATATATATATATATATATATACACTAGGGTTTGCAAGATTAGGGTTTGGTGATAAAAATTTCATCATTTTATGTGAGTTTAAACTTGCATAAAATGATAGGATTTGTGAGCTAGGTATCATAATAAAGATCCACGGGTCGAAATCCGGTTTTAATCGGAATTAAGCGGAATTAAAATTTCGGATATTACAATATGAACCATAAGTTATCCAACAAAAATTCAAAAGCAAATCACTCAATCATGGTCAAGAAAACTCAATTGAAATTAGATTGTTCAATCCAAGGACAAATTTGTTTCTGGTTAACCCCTTGAGCATCATCATTATTCCACCAGTGTCCCTTACCATCCTTCATGAAAGCAAAATATATGCAGTTTAGCAGCTGTGTGATTTTATCTAACTAACACACTATATGAACAAGGTTGAGCAAGAAAAAGTCTTACAAGAAAACCAATGAACATGAATCTACTGTCCTTCAGTTCTACTAGCTCCACAAATGCTAGCACGAATCTCCGTTGAGGCGTTGCGGTCTCCCTAGCTGCCGTCTCTGCCTTCTTGGGCGTCAAAAGCAAGACGACTAGACCACCTCCATCTTTTCCATCGCTCTTACTTCTCTTCATCACATCTCTTAATTTCCACCTTCAACTTCTCCGTAGCCGACGATTTGATTGAACCGCTCTTTGTACACCTCCCAGGTGATGCCGAAGCCGATAGGGACTTGTTCGGAGCCCAGACGCAGTAGGTGTCAAAGAATGATTGGGTGAAGTATTAAATGGTACTTAAGTAGGTGTTAAAAAAATTTTAGATCGAGTATGGCCTGTGTTCATGGCTCTGATACCATGTGAATTATGAGCTGAAAAACATATATATTCATCCTCTCGTGTATATGTATATATACACTGATTCTGTTAGGTTGTTACAACTTCTCTTTATTTACATATTCTTCCCTCTTATTCTATATATTTTCTCTATATATCCTACATATATTCTACATTAGGTTCCCTGTGGGATTCCGTCAAAATCTTCTACCTCGGAGGAGGAAGACGACGACGGAGGATCTACACCTCGATTCTTGATTTGAAGGCGAGCACTAGAAGACTCCTCCTCGTTATTTGACGGCCAAGATTCAATCTTGCCTACCCGGTTGAAATCTCGCAACAAATAGCGGTTGAATAGTGGATATACAGTCCCACAATCGGCGCCCGCAAGGATCAAATCGGAGAGATTGAACTCAAAATCTTCTTCGTCTTCCTCCTCGCGTTTTTGGTCAGCTGCCTCCAGCTCTGTGGTGACTCGAAATCGAATAGGAAATATTGAACTTGAAATAGCGGTCAAACAGTTAAGAACAGGGAGAGGGAGAGAAGAGTTAACAGAAGAAGGGGAGGCTGAAGGTGAGTCGAGGCTTGACGAGTATAGAGGAAGGAGATTGTAACACCCCGAATCCGCGGGACTCGGGGCGCTACGGGTTGGGACCTCACAATGGGTCCCGACCCTTAGCCTGACAACAATTTCACCGGATCTTGCAACAAGGCACAAATAAAGGCCAAAACCGAAATACATTTTTATGCAATGTAATGAAACCCGAAAGCATACAACAAAAAGACTTCAGCCGATATGCAACACCAAGGGCCAAATGCCACTACGCGACATACAATATACATGAATAATAAACAAACTCGACTCTAACAAAAACCCACTCCTAAAATGTACGGAACCCCGGCTGCCCACTCTTCCGGATCTCTCGGCCGCATTCCTAACCTGTAAGGCAATCTACAACAATCGGTATAAAACCGTTAGCTAATATTCGAGGCATTAGAATCAATGGGAAAGGCACATACACAAGTAATCTCATCACAAGCATACAACATACATAAAAGCACATCAATCCGGTTTATTATCTTTGTTATTATTAGGTCGTATCCCGTTCTAATTCAACTTAGGTTGTGACACGAGAGTCACCGAAACTCGCCTCGGTCCCTACTTACCGGCATGGAATGGTACTGATGCATCTGACCGTCTACCAGCACGGGATAGTCAAGGCGAGAACCTCCTAGCTCTCGCGGGAGCTAGGCAAGTTGTCACCGCCCGTTATCATACACTTGGGCCAAAATAATATAAAGGTCGGTAATCCTAATTCCGGTTTAGTTGTTATAAACAATAACAATAAACACACACCACCAATCGCACATCAATGCTAATACAAGGAATACGAGCTAAGTAAGTCCGGAGACTTACCTCGTCACCACACTCAACTCACAACACTCTCGCTTCCTTAGGAAAGAAGTCCATAACCTGCTCACAAGAAGATAACTATATCAACAACAACCCACTCACAATAGAAGTCTTAGACTTCTATACAAATGATCTACACAATGCCATTTGACTCTCAATTCTAAGACCGCATCCTAGAATCCCTCATGCTCACATCACACTCAACAAAAGCTAGAAGTCCTAAGACTTCTAAACCCTCGGATCTCGCAAGATTATAACTCACAACACCACTAGGCTAACATGCCTAGTCCTCATGATCGCAATGCTAACAACACTATTCTAGGATAGGCATATCCTAGCCCATAATCTCAACCTCATCAATCATTCAACCTCAACCCCTAAATTCTCACAAGCTCAACATACAACTTAAAGTCATAAACAACATCGCAAGATAATATCAACACCTCAGGACTAATGATTCTCACAAGGTAAAACCATATACTCGAATCCTTATAACAACCTCACTAGACCGCAATACCACCTCAAACTTAGAATCCACATCAATCCATCAAACAATATCAAATCCTCAAAACTCACCTAAGGTTCAAAACCACTACTTGGCATTAACTCTAAGTTATGCTAGATCCATCCTAACATGATACTAAAACTTAACATAACTAGATCGAGGGGAAAGTATACTCACAAGACGTCAAAAGACGGAAGTCGTTCAACGGATGTCGATTTGGACTCGTTAGGCCTTTATCGGGGCGCTTCCGAACCTAGCACCAAACTAACCAAATTTAGCTTATAAGCTAAATTTGAACGGAATAATGAACATATATAATCTAAGGAAAACCCCTCTTCTAAACCCCGAGTTAAAAATCGTAAATATAATATTCCGGGCAGATTGTATAACCTCATAAACTCAAGGTAAAACTCGTTTTCAAATCCAAGGTTAATACCCACAATAAAATCTTTGCCATAAAAGGAGATTAATCCAACAAAGGCATAATATGTAGTATATACAAATATAAGAATATCCCCCTAATTGAAACCCGAGTTTAAAAATCGACAATTACATTTTTAGGGCAAAGATGAACAAATTCATAAACTTGGGTCATATTCAGAAAATGTAAATAAGGGCCAAAATCTGTAATTTTCCAGCAAAGGATATAAATGCAAGATTCCAAAATGTGGGTAAAATATGTAAATATATAAAGCTGGGTACATTCCGTAATTATACCAAATAATGGGGGTGCGATTTAATTAACCCTAAGGGTTTTGAAACCCGATTGAATTGAAGGCTCACTTTGCTGGGGAAAGGGAAGAGCAAAAGCGGCGGCAGGAGGCAACCCTAGCGGCGGCGAGGCACCGGCGAGGGCGAAGGCAGAGGGCGACAACTGCCTCGGTCTCCGGCGGCCTGGTTCGAACGCTTCCTTCAGCGCGGCCCTGGATTAGGGCACAGATCCGTTCGACGCGCTATCTGGCTTCGACAGCTCCGGTGGCGGCGAAAAGGCAAGGCAGGGCAAGCTCTCAAGCGACGGTCTTTGAAGGCGACGCAGGCGAGGATGCTTCCAAGTGGTTGCCTGCAACTCCGGCGCTCCCGGCGACTGAGGCGAACAGAGAAGAAGAGAAGGGAGAAGCGGCGGTTAGGTTGTGCTAGTGCTCCGGGAGGCTGGCGAGATGGTCCGGCGAGGAGAAGCGGGGCCGAAGTTTCTCGATCTAGCAAATGAAGGTAGATGGTTGGCTTCACCGTTGGTTGTTGGTGGAGGCGGGAGGAAGGCCCAGCGAGCTGCCTTCTTGGTGGAGTTCAAATCCGGTGGTGCAGATAATGGAGTTTGTAGTGAGTGAAAGAGGGAGAGTAGAAGGTGAGGGGAGAGGTGAGGTCCTGAGCGTGAGGGAGAGATTGAATCTGGGATAAGTGCAACAATGGGTCGGGTAGCAGCAGAAGTCGAGTAGCTGTGCAGATGTACAGGCTGGGGTCTGTGTTGCGTGGTAGACGAGGAGACGGTGCACCAGCCAAGGAATAGAGGAAAGAGAAGTTGAAAAAAAAACATTAAAAAAAGGAATTTGAATTTAAAATAAACTTGATCATAACACTCTGGAATGATTTTTAAATCGGGAATATTTTCCATAAACTAAAATACGGACCGTATGAATATACGTCAACACATCACTATATCCGAAAGAAATATATAATTTATGATATACAAATCATTCTCATAAATATATTCTTGATAAAGATAAAATAATTTAAATTACGACCTAAAAATACTCATAAAATATTTAAGCTACTAACATACGGAAAAAATGCGAATATATATATATATATATATCACAAACGCGCCAAAATTATGGGCGTTACAGAGATGTGGTGAGGAACATGGAGAATCGAGAGGGATTGTAGACGAGGGATTGTGTTTGAACAGTAAAAAAGAAATTTTTTTTACATTTATTCAACGTGAAAATGCTATTAGTCTAATTAGTAGAGCAAAATATAAAAAATTCTACTTAGAAACTTTGGCCAATTTTTTTTAAAATTATTATACATTTTTCATCATGTATATATAATTTACCATCCGTTGATATTTGGAGAGAATAAAAACAAGTATTCACCCAAAACGCTATCTAGACATTCAAAATAACTATTAATAATAACTAGTAAATATTTTTTTTTCTCCGAATGTTAACTTATTAAATGTAGAAAGACATATTCCAAAAAATTATCATAAAGAAAAGAAAATACGTAATACATTCAAAAAGCTATCTAAGTATATTCTCAAAAAGATTAAATTGTAAGGACATCAACCGGAATTTTTCTATTTTAAGTGTCGGATTTAAATTAAAAAGATTATATTTTCTATGACCGCAACTCCTCTAGAAATCTAGTACTACAATGTTTTTACTCTTTTCATTTTTCATTGGTCTTCTCTTATATCAATAGTAGTCTCTCTCTTTAAATCTATTACTATCGGTTCTAAAATTTCTCTTTTTTGTGTTTTTATTTTTCTAATGTGATTAAGATAAAATTTCAACTTGCAAATGATAAAGATTGATTTTTGATACGTACAAAATTCAGATTTATATGGAGTTTATCCCAATGTTTTTTGATAATTTAAATATATATATATATATATATATATATATATATATATATATATATATATATATATATATATAAGGGTACCTATAAATAGTATCGTCCGGGAGACACAAATCTCAAGGATCGGCCATGTGAGGAACATGCCGAACCAAGTGATCACTTAAATATGGTTTCGAAACATATAACCTGTTGTAGACTATATAATAACCGCTTCGCCGTGAACCTAATCATTGTGAAACCTTGGGGTTCCTAGTACCCTTAGTCTTAAATTAATCAAATATCCTCTTTTGTAATCAATTTCATTAATTGGATTTTAAAAGCAATGCGATAATTTATTGGGTAAAATGGGCTTAGGGGCTGTTACTATAGAGATGAGCACAATCAAGGCTCATATGATCCTAATAGGATAAAATAAGACCTTATTATTTTTTACAAAAAGATTAAATAGGGATCAAAATAGATTTTGACAATATTTTCTCTTCACTCTCCTAATCTGCAAATTACATTTCTATAACTACTTTGACGTCATCAATGACTACAAATCGGATGATTTATCCTTCAACGTTGAATCTGCAAATTTATCCCCATTTGTAACATCGATGGTTAGTGAAGATAGTTGTTCCTCTATTTATAGATCAAAATTGTTCGATTGTGTTCTACACTATCTAGATTCTTCTGCAGTATACATATCGAAATAACAATCTTCTACATCTTCCATATCGATCTTCCTCTTTTCATTCTTGCGCAAATCCTGAACTGTAATTGCTTAAAACTCGGTTATTGAATTTCTTACAGTGAAGAATTGTCTATCATTGTGTACATGGTTAATAACTACATCCTTTTGTAATTTATTTGTGTACCGTTCGTCATTATACATAAATCATATCACAATGTTTTGTGCATATGTTCACCGTGTAGTGCATCTGTGCCAAATTGCTTCCCTGAATAATTGGTTTGGTGTCATACTTTTGAATCCAATGAATTTGTGTGTCTATTCTTTGCGTATCTACTAAGGCCATGTTCGGTATTGCAAGATTTTTCGATAGTTTATGCATTTTAGGTAGATTTAGCTTTTTGGTAGTTTTTTTGGTAGAGTTTCAAAGAGTTTTTATAAATTATGAAAATCTAATGAAAAATCTAACACTTGTTTGGTAAAGGTAGATATATGGGTAGATTTTCAAGGTGAATTTACCAAAAATCCTAAGAGGACAAAAAACTTGAAAATAGTTAAAAGCTAGCTTTAAGGGGTAAAATTATTAATAAATTTGATAATCTACGGAAAAAGCTAATGAAAGCTATCATTTGAATCTTTTCAAAATTGGACAAAAATGCTTCTAAAAAATCTCATGAAAAATCTAATCTACGTACAAAATAATCTACGAAATAATCTACGGAATAATCTACTATAACAAACACTCATTAGCTTTCATTTTTTCCAAAACTCTATAACAAGCTTTACAAAAAAACTCCGTCGAACAAGCCCAAAGTTTGTGTATCCATCGCACTTTTGAATCTACTAAGTTTATAAGGTTTTACCTATTTTGTGTATTCTAGACTTTGTGTATTTGTTAGTTTTGTATATATTATTTTGAGTATTTGTTACTCTATGTACATGGATATTCTAGACTATGTCAAATTATTATAAATTTTTAATTAGTTTTCTATCTATTGTTATTTTCAACTTTGTGTACCTGGTAATTTGTGTGCTAACCGTATTTTTTTTACACATAAGTCGCATTACTTCATAATTTAAGCCGATTACTCCACAACTTAAAGGTGGTCTATGAACAAATCATATACACCCTGCAAACCGTATTTCCTTTGCACATAAGCCGTACTACTCCACAACTTAAGTTGTATTCTTCATCATTCAACTAAATATAACTTAAGCACAAAAATTATACACTTTGTAGACCGTATACTTTCTTTTTTTTCCTAAGACCGTATTTGGCTTGGTCATAAACCGTATTCCCTTTTTATAAGGTGTATTCAGAGAAGAAGTTTATGTTGATGCAGCTAAAGACCCCTCGATTTTCATGAATAATTATGGGGTATGTCGTGGAAAGCCAAAAACACAATGGTACAAGTCTTGAAATTGGAAGTATCGGATTCATGAACATCCATACTGAGCGGAATTAGGTCAAGCTATAGACCTTATACAAGCGCTTCATGAGAGGCAACCCATGAATTTGATCGTTCTTTCCCTTCCCTTTTTTTTCGTTTTTATTTTTCTTAGGAACACTCTACTA
This sequence comes from Fagopyrum homotropicum, assembly GCA_033239125.1. Lineage (NCBI taxonomy): Eukaryota > Viridiplantae > Streptophyta > Magnoliopsida > Caryophyllales > Polygonaceae > Fagopyrum > Fagopyrum homotropicum. The sequence continues at coordinate 146,774,961 of BSWB01000002.1, forward strand.
CCCTAATAATTTCATTGAACATCTTGTAAGGACCATACCTTGAAACCCCACAAGGAGAAATTGCCGAGAAGTAATCTAAAGAGAAAATACGGGGAGAAATATGGTCTACTTGCAAAATTATACGGCCTATCTTCTGCAAATGGTATACAACTTCTGAACCAATTAATATTTTGCCTTAGAACGTATGCCCCTTTTTCCGTAAGTCGTATTTCACTACAAATCCAAAAGGAGAGTTCACAAAATACGGCCTATGAAAAAACTTGGAATACGGTCTATGTACGGCCTCTAAGCCGTATATGTTTTGCACTTAAACTATATTATACACATTTTCTTAAGCCGTATTTCCCTCCAATCCAGAAAAAGAATTCAAGATTATGCGGTCCATGTAGAAATCCAAATACGGGTTGTGTATAAAGTTACACGGTCTATAGACCGTATTTTGTTTTCATCTTGCTCGTATACAGGGATTTTCCTTAGACCATATTTTGCCCAATCCATCCAAGGAGAAGCTAAGGAAATACGGCCTGTGTTGAAATGGAATACGGTCTACTAAAATTTGGCTTAATCCGTATTCTCAAATACGGCCTTGATTACATATATACTTTTTTCCTTATGTCATATATTTCCACTAGTGGCAGCTATAAAAACAGGTTGACAAAGGGTCATTTGCTCTCTTCTCCGCTTCGGTATTCTCGATCTCCCTCCTCACCTTACTCTCAAAATATCATTCCTACTACATTCAATCAATCAAAGGTATGTTTTCATGATTTAAGTTTTGTTCCTAACTCGAATCTTATATATTTATGCTTGGAGTTAATGAGGGAGGTCTCCACTTTCTCCACTGGAGATGCTCTCTTGTATATTTTGCCCTCTTCTCCATTTGCTCTCTTCTCCGTTTCAGGCAACCAGATGCCTTGACATGGTCATTTGCTTGCTTGGGACGTAACTTATATCCCATCCCAAGATGGCACTATAGATGCTCTCCACTTTCTCTACTAACTTTCATGAGTTTAGAGAGGGAGGTCTTGTCTTATTCTAGATGCATGAGACCTATCATCATCTTTCATTGGCGTAGTTCGGCACCCTTTTCAGTTTTCCTGTAGGTGGTGTGAAAGATGGCATAGCTTGCCAATACGATGCTACCACCTTCTGGCAGGCAATTTCTAGCCCAAAAGAGATTTTGCGGCCTTCGAACACGAAGGCTTAATGGATTTTGCACCCAACGATCACCATCCTTCACCGCTATTTATCTGAGTGCCTCCTAGTGAGGTATGACTCTTCTAGTGATGTCATAGGTAAGGAGCTTCATATGTTATGGTTGTTGTTGACAGGAAAAGCCCCAACACGAGTTTCTTCTTGACCCTCTATCTATAGATTGTCTCTTGAAAGAAGGTCGGCATACTTATGTGCGGCGTTGTTATCACCTTTATTGCATGTCGGCTGGGACACGTAATGTCTAGACTTGCTTCCATTAAAGACCAACCGTTTTCTATCTTTGTTTCCACTATGCGACACATGAGTTTCTTCAAGAGATCCACATGAGGCCTAATAGTGGTGGTCAGTACCCACCGTGTGTTGCATGACTCTTCATTGACCATCCAGAACCTAGGGAACTGGTTTGAGCCTTATATTAGACATATCTAGAAGACTCAAGCCTGAGAGGTTGAGGACGACGTTGTGCTTGATGCTGACCCTGCTGCACCATTTCCCGATCCTTCTACTCAGATTAGCGGGAGCTACTATGTGCTTTCTCCTGATTTCTAGACTAGCATGAAGACACATATGTCAGATTTTACCGCTTTCCACAAGGAGCAATGAGGCCACATTACATCTCATATTGTTGTTGTGATTGTGCTTTCCTCCCAGATGCACCATATGTCCACTTGCCATGATGAGCTTCATGTATTTCACACTGATCTTCTGGCTGATTTTAGACAACGTGATCACAACAGTGGCGGTGTAGTTCCTTCCTCTTCCCCTAGGCTGGAAATGATGATTTCGATCTAGATAGTTTTGATGAGTGATTTTCTTTCTTACTTCTTTACCACCACCACACGTTGTTTCATGCTTTTGTGAGTATTTTTCTTTCTTTACTTAGATGTATGCCACATTGGGTACAATGTTGAGTTTAAGTATGGGATGTATGTACTCACTCAAGCATTCGTGTATTCCTTTATTGTCACATGTATCCCTTTCCTATTTTTAAATATTTATGTGAGTTTGTTCCCTCCATTTCTGCTTACATTTAGTATAGTTGAGTCAGACGGGAGTTTGTATACCCTTCTCAAACTTGATATATTGGAAAATACTATTTGATAATGACGTGCTTACGATGCTTTAGATTGTATCTTTTTTCTATTGTGTATGCACATGAGTTTTTGGATGCCTTTTGATGAATAACTTAGCTAGACATTACCCGAGTGAGCGCTCTTGACATGTGGATATGCATTTTTATGTGTCATTTCTTTCATATTTTTGTGGAATCTCCAACATGTTTAGTTTTTTCTAGAACTTGTGATTAAATTTTTTCAAGACTACATATTCATTTGATTCTATATAATTGTTTTTGAAGATGATTGAGGTCCTCTTTGTTAAGCCCATGTGACCTTTCCTACCCTTATATGTTCCCTTCTATTAGTCACTTCTTGCCTTTATTTTCCCTTCTTTGGTGCTCCTCAAAATGCCTCACAACCGTGATATAGCCTCATCTGATCTTATACCGGGTTGTGATGAAAGAAATAAATGAAAAAAAAAATTAAGTATATAGTGTTCCCTCAAAGAAGTGTGAATGATCTCAAGATTTAATGCGCGAGTTTGGAATGTATTATTCTTATAGAAGATTTTTTCCTGAGTGTTGAAAGGGACCGCCATCCTTGTTGTTGCAAATAAGTATGAATTAGTTCCTAGAAAGAGAATTCAAGTGATACAAAGTCAAAAGTATTATGTTATGTGGAAAAGAATACAAAGATGATGAAAACGTGAGAGTTGGTGGATCATTGAAAGAATTTGAGTTGATCACACTCGATGCCCCATATATTATTTGCTATTTCGACATAATCTTTGGCCTACCAACATTATATTTTCTATGTCCCAACAACCTATTAAAAATACCTCATGATTTACACCTTGAACTTTAGTTTCATTTGACAAGAGGTGGAGATTAAGAACGTCTTTACAAGCTTATGGTAAAATCTTTACATGATTGTTGAGTTTGAGTGAATATTGATATATGCCCAAACACATCAAGTGAGATTGAGTGAAACACATTATCCTTTGAGCGGTCTGGAGAGTTATCATCGTCTTTTATCCTTTGACATTGATTGATGTTATGATGACATGGTTTGAAAATTTATTCTTCTTCTCAGTTGATGCCCCCTTTTAGTTGCATATAGTGTTCCATATATCATGATCTTACCAAAAAAATATCATGATCTTACTCGAGGACAAGTAAGGTTTAAGTATGAGCTATTTTAACGGGTCCATGACATACGTCTTTTATGTCATCATTTGCATACATTTCATACCTCATTTGATTTAGTTTGTGTTCATATAGAGCATAAATCCTTCCTATTGCAGATTGTGGTGTGTGCTTTGATTTATTTCAAATTTCAACAGTTCAAGGCCAAAAATGTGCAAGAATGATGAAAGAACGCCTAAGTTCAGATTCCAATCCACCTTGAGGTCAAGAACATCACAAAAGACACTTATATTGATTGAGGATCAAAGTTCCATGGTAGATTTTGTTGAAGAATGAGGAATCGAAGAACCTTTTGAAGATCGTTGACGTTGGATACCTTTCTATGACAACCTTTGAGAGACTCCACATTTCGAACATCTTTCTTTTTAATTTGGACAGTTGTGTCAACTACAAAGTTGTAGATCTTCGAAAGAGGTTCAAAAGTAGTAATCACGGGTCTCGTGGTTCTAACCTAATCAGTGGGAAAGTCAGTTTTACTAAACCATCAAAAAGCTACCAGAAGACAAGTACGACCTATGTACAAACACATTTACGGTTTATGTGTTATTATTATATGACCTAAAAACCGTATATTATTTACACATAGATTGTATTTCTCCCCTGATGACCGTATTTCTCTTCTAAGATGCCAAAATCATATTTTCTCCTATCTAATCTTATGTGTATGGGCTGGACTTTTTGTGTATGCCCTAGGGTTTACTGTAAACATTATAAACATACCTTTATAAGTCAGTTTAGAGGTGTCCCAGTGTAGAGCAGTCGATTAGGGTTACAAGTCCGTGCCACGACACAGTAGAGCTTGGTTTCCCTTTCATTTGTTTTGTAAGTACTTTTCAGCTTTAATATTCATGAATGACTCTTCTTTTATTATGTTTGGATGATTCTTATTGATCTAAGGATGGGGTGATCCCTATAATAGTTTGATTTATTATTACATATATGTTTGTAAACGGAGATTGAAATATATTTTTTTTTCACAATGCTTAATTCCTACCTTTTATTTACCTTCGAAAGAAGAGGTGTTTTTACCTAGTTTAGGTAAAACAACTGAAGAGTCACAACCGAAGGATATTTTATTGGATTTATTGAAAATAAATTGGTTTTGAGAATAACATTTTATCATTGTCTTAAGGATTTCTAGCTATCATAGAAAGTTCCGGTCTTTGTACCTTTTTCTTACTGAAGAGCAAAAACAAAGGTTGTTCATGATATTTTCCGGATTTCTAAGTTTTAATGGGCTTTTCTATACTTGATAAACCGTTGGATTGAGAGCAACATGAGTTGGAAAGCACTGTCTATGTTTGTCTATTCCAAATGATATTTTAGATGGTTACGTTGATATATCAATGTTCATGAGTTTCATATACGTAATATTATTTCAATTCATTATAGTGGGGATCCTTGTTTTTTTAGATTACTTCTCTCCTCATTCTTGTCTCAAACAATCATTGTTTTCTTGTTTTTTCAAGCCTCTTTCTAATATATATTTTCCTCCCCCTTTTTCTTTCTCTTCTCCCTTTACTTAGCATATTTTCTATCATCTATATCCAAACAGACGCGGTCTCTGTGATTCGATACCAAATAAACTACATTCAATCCCGTAATACTTGCGGGAGAGGTTGTTATTACCTTTCGGTAAAACTTCCACAATCAAAAAACCATTTAGAGCCAATATCTCTACCATCAATAAGAAAATCAACATATGCCTAGGTGTTATTGCGTTATAGGCAATTCCAGCTTTCATACATATCAATCTACTAGTTTGGGTTTGCAACAACTTCCTTGAAAGAGGTAGGTTTTTCTTCTTGATGTACACATTTAATTGCAACAACATAGGTAGGAGAAAGGTGTTCATATGATAAATAAACCACAATGAAATACATAGTACCTAATATGAGTGAAGGAGAAGTAATATCCGATAAGTATAACAACCCAAATCCGCGGGACTCGGAGTGTCACATTGGGCTAGGATCTCACAATGGATCCTGACCCTAGCCTGATAACAAGTTCACTCGACCTTACAACATGGCACTGACAAATATAAAACAAATGCATTAAAACTGTATAAATTGTACAACCAAAAGGTAAAGACATCATAGCCGAGTATAAACAACAACATCCTCACAAAGGAGGTAACAAAAGATCATCCTCACGCAGGAGGGAAACGTAAACAACCCCAAAATACCACAACCATCCTATGTACAAGAGGTCCTCGGCCTGCCACTCAGCTAGATCACCTAGCAGCACGCCTATCATGTGGGGCATCTACAATATGGTAATAAACCATTAGCTAACCATGCATATATGAGGTAATGCATAAGCATAAACACAATCATAGAAAGATAAACACATCAGCATGCTATCACACATTTACCCATTTATCATATTTATATAATAGTCATTCACACAAATCGTGTATATATATAGATAAATGAATGTATGTGACACGAGGACCGATACATCCTCGCCTCTGAGCCTGATAGCCAGCTGTACGAGTATCGGTCACACAATCCGTGTACTCTATGGGAGTGGATTGCGCCCTTCTTGTAAACCAGTCTGGCTTGACATCACAGAACTTCCCATACTCCATGGCGGGATGAAAGGGAAAAGTTATCACAGCCACGCGATGGGGCAGTCAATAAAACATAGGTCGGTATAAACGACATTTCATGCTATAATAGCAAACATATAAAGGACACACCACTCATGCAAACACCCAATATAAGGATGACAGCTAAGTAAGTCCTACGGACTTACCTCAACCTCGTACAAAGATCAACCAGAAGCAACCTCCAATCCTGAGAGAGGGGCACTTCCTAATAACAAGGCATAGAAGGATATCAACCTCTATTCATCAAAGGGGTCACACCCAGACCCAAAGGAATCCATACTCAACCTCAAAACCTTAACCAACATCAACATAAGTCCTTAAAGTCGTACAAGACATATATCGATAATAACCTCATCCAAACATATCCTCACATATCTAGCATGATCCTATACACTCACACTAGGAAAGGAGGGAACAAAGACATCCTAAAGTAAGCCTAGAAGCAACACACACCTACATAACCAAGTGTAGGACCTAGCTGATGCAGGTGGCCGTAGGGGCGGATCCCAGGTGGCGCAGGGGCAGCTCTGGCCGGTGCTAGGGCGGCTGCAAGGTGGCGCAGGGGCGGCTGGACAACAAAGGACGCCACTTCAACCCTTTCTTCACTTCTTCCTTCGATTCCTTTGCTCTTTCTTCACTCCAACATCATACATACATAAACATACATATATATACATCAACACAAGCCAATCATGGCTGAAGCAAGATCCAAACCTAAGGAGTCTAAGCTAGACTAAGGAAAGATAGGAAAAGATGAAGGAAAGAAGAAAGATAGGTGGAGATGAAGAGAGCTCACCAGGTGAACCTATGCAGAAGCAAAAACCCTCACCAAGATCTCCAAGCTGGCTCAACAAGGCACAACAACATCATCATCAACAATCAGCAACAAGACAAGCATGAAAGCTTCCAAACTCACACAAAACTCAACCAAGCTCAAGAAAAGATTCAAAGGAAGAAGAGAGGAGAAGATGAACGTAGGGATAGAGATGAAGCTGTGGAGAGAGATAACCCTCATCAAAAGGAAGAAGAAGAAGCTTATAAAGAGGTGAAAAGGGTATAGCATGGGTCAAAGGGTCAAAGAAGACGGCTGCAGCCACACAGAGCCACTGGGGCGGCCATTGGGTCACGCAGGGGCGGTCCAGGCTGAATATAGGTCCTCAGCTCACATACTCAACAACTCAGCAACTAGGCTCTTACATCTCACCCCCCTAAAAATAAGTTTCGTCTTGAAACTTTAAAAATCCCAAAATCCTCTCGGACCCCTAAGCCGAGGTATAACTCTCTCTCTCTCTCTCTATCGGAGGTATCACATCTCCGCTCAAAAGGTCATAACCTATATCAATCTATAACCTCAAGCATAAACATGGAGGAATCATCAACTTCAGAAAACAAGGCCATAAGGCTACCCAAAGGCGTAGAGGAATCACATCTCTCGCCATACCATATCACAAGGCATAGAGGAATCACATCTCTAGCCAAATCATAATCATATACCATGCATGGAGGAATAACATCTCCCAAGGAACTATGTCCATCAAAGTAGCATGGAGGTAAGAACCATCTCCAGCTGAATCCTAATCACACTCAGATAGCATGGAGGAAAGAACCATCTCCAGCTATAATCATGTATCATGCTAGCACATCAAGATCTAATAGGATCATAAAACACATCATAGCTAGCATGGAATAAGCACATCAAGGCATATAAGCACATAACCACGTAATCACATACTCACCAAGATAGCACTAAGATTTAGTCATCGACCCTAGATGCATCTATCTCAACATAAAACTCTGGATAGTTCCTCTGGATACTATCCCCAGTCTCCCATGTAGCCTCCTCGGGTCCACTTCTAGACCATTGTATCCTCAGAATAGGAATGTCCTTCAAACGCAAGTGTCTCAAACCTCGTTCTAAGACTGCAATCGGATGCTCAACAAAAGTGTGGTCTAGCTCCACCACCAAATCATCATAATTCACAATGTGCCTCGGATCTGGTATGTCCTCCCTCAGTTGAGACACATGGAACACAGGGTGAACACCCTCTAATCTCGGAGGCAAAGCTAATCTGTAGGTTGCCCTCCCAACTCTATCTAGTATTTGAAAAGGACCGACATATTGGGAACTCAGCTTCCCCTTTATGCCAAAACGTTTGACGCCATGCGTCGGAGATACTCTCAACCAGACATGAGCTCCTACCCTGAACTCTAGAGGTCTACGCCTCTTGTCTGCATACGACTTCTGGCGACTCTGTGCAGCCAGCATTCTCTCTCTGATCAATGCTACTCGAGCCATATCATCCTGAATCTACTCTGGCACTATCCTACTGATACCGCTAGGCTCATCCTAGCATAGAGGTGTACGGCACCTACGTCCATACATTGCCTCATAAGGAGTCATCCCTATAGATGCATGCCAACTGTTGTTGTATGAGAACTCAACTAGTGGGAGGAAATCGGACCATCCCTGTCCCCAATCCAACACACAAGCTCGCAATATATCCTCCAAGGTCTGGATGGTCCTCTCAGACTGCCTATTTGTCTGGGGGTGAAACGTGGTCTTGAAGTGTAGACTCGTCCCCAAAGCAATCTGAATCTGCTGCCAAAACCTCAAGGTAAACCGTCAATCTCGATCAGAGACAATCGTCCTCGGTACACCATGGAGTCTCACTATCTATCTAGTGTACTCCTCAGCCAATCTGCTCACTGGCTACGTCTCTCTAATAGGAATAAAATGTGTCGTCTTCGTTAATCTATCAACAACAACCCAGATGGCATCAAAACTCCAACTATGTCTCAGTCCCGTCACAAAGTCCATGGAGACGTCCTCCCACTTCCACTGCGATATTGGTAGTGGATGGAGCTTATCTCCAGGTCTGCAATGCTCTATCTTGACCAGCTGACAGGTCACACACTAAGCCACAAATCTGGCTACATCGGGCTTCAGCCCTCCCCACCAATATGAACGTCTTACATCATGGTACATCTTACTCGTACCTGGATGTACAAAGTAAGGTGTACAATGAGCCTCCTGTAAGATCCTCTGTCTCAACTCTACATCTGCAAGTACATAGATGCGGTCATGTCGACTCATCACTCCATCAGCTCCAATGGAAAACTGTGGTGCCTCTCCTCGAGACTTCCTCTCTCTGATCCTCATCAAGGTCGGGCAAGTCCCTTGCTTCTGTTGGATCTCATCCAACAGACCAGGTAAAACCTCTAAAGCATATAACTAGGCATCCTCATCAGGAAATTGGATGTTCATCTTTAGCCAAGCTAGATCCCTTTGAAGTTGAGGTTGTACCGTCAATCTGGCAATCACCTCCTCTCGAGGCGTCTTCCTACTCAAGGCATCAACTACAACATTCTCCTTTCCAAGATGATACAAAATTTCAAGGTCAAAGTCCTTGATCAACTCAAGTCATCGACGTTGGCGGTTATTCAACTCTTGCTTCGTGAAAATGTACTTCAGAATCTTATGGTCTGTGAAGATCTGACATGTAGCACCATACAGGTAATGTCTCCAGATCTTCAAAGCATGAACTACCGCTGCCAACTCTAGATCATAACTCGGGTAGTTCTCCTCATATGTTCTCAACTGTCTAGATGCATAAGCAATCACTCTGCCTCTCTACATCAACACACATCCCAAGCCTCGCTTGGATGCATCACTGTAGACCACAAAATCCTCAAAACCCTCTAGTTGTGCCATGATAGGAGCAGAAGTCAAACGCCTCTTCAACTCCTCAAAACTCTGGGCACACTGGTCGGTCCACACAAATCTGGTAGTGTTCCTCAGAAGACTCGCCAGTGGATGGGCAATCACAGAAAATCCCTCCACAAAGCGTCTGTAATAACCGGCTAGGCCAAGAAAGCTACACACTTCCTTGACGTTCGTCGGTGTCGTCCATTCAGCAATAGACTCAATCTTCGCCGGGTCAACCATAATCCCGTCAGCGGAGACGATATGTCCAAGGAAAGCAACCTCTGACATCCAGAACTCGCACTTAGAGAGCTTGGCATACAACTCTCTATCCCTCAGAATCTGCAAAACTGTCCTCAAATGACCGGCATGCTCCTCTCTGCTACGAGAGTATACCAAAATGTCATCAATGAAGATCACCACAAACTGATCAAGGAAGTCGATGAAGATGTTGTTCATCAACTCCATGAAGACTGCTGGGGCATTCGTCAGCCAAATGGTATCACTACAAACATGCAGTGTCCATAACGGGTACAAAATGTCGTCGTGTGTACGTCCTGCTCGCTCACCCTCAGCTGGTGATACCCTGAGCGTAAATCAATCAGGGAGAAGATTGTCGCTTCTTGAAGCTGATCAAGTAGATCATCATTATGAGGCAGTGGATACCTGCTCTTGATAGTCACCTTGTTCAGCTCTTTGTAATCAATTCACAGTCTCAACGATCCGTCCTTCTTCCGCACGAAGAGGACAGGTGCACCCCATGGTGAAACACTAGGGCGTATGAAGCCCTTCTCAGCCAACTCCTCGAGTTGCTTCTTTAGCTGCAACATCTCGACAGGCGCCATACGATATGAAGCCTTCGAGATGGGTCTTTTACCAGGCTCCAACTCAATACTGAAATCTAAACTCCTTTGAGGCGGTAAGCTCGACGGCCCAGCAAATACGTCTGCAAACTCGCAGACCACTGGTATGTCCTCCACTGCTGGACTCTCTCCATCCTTCATGGCATAGCACCAGAAGGAATCACATCCTTGTGCTATCATTCTAGCTGCTCGTACGGCACTGATGACGGATCCTGTCTTCCCAAGGTCCCAACCTCGGAAGACCTCAATCTGACCAACCTCGGTAGCGACTATAACTGTCCGTCTACCAACATCTAAAACTGCACGGTGTCTACACATCCAATCCATATAGTAAAGGGTACCATCTAGTAACCCTGTAGTAAAGGGTATCCCCTCTATAGTAGCTAAACTCAGACGCTCAACACATGTATTAGAAATAAATGAATGCGTAGCACCCGTATAAAACAAAACTCTTATAGGTAAACCATGAAGCAGAATGGTACTTGTAGCAGCTGGTGCAGGAGGATCCTCTGCACTCCTCAACTCAAAAGCTCTACCTTAAGCTACTCTGACGTCAGTGGTACTCCCACTACGACCTCTACTTCTTACTCTGTAAGACCCGAGGTCTTAGGGACACTATCCCCATGCCAACCATGCTGGCGTGGAAACTTCCCAGGAGGTCACCCATCCTGAAATTGCTCTCGCACGAACACACTTAACTCTAGAGTTATTTGTCCTCACTCTACCATTGGAAAAGAAGAACTCTTGTTGACATGGGTAGCAACTCATCCTTATAAGTCAATTACAAATCCCCATTCAAATGATGCGGGATGACAATTTTACGGGATGTTACAACCTCCCCCACTTAAACTTCTGACGTCCACGTCAGGCCAAGGACCGTCCACCGAGCCGAGTGACCACCTACTATGGCAAACACACTTGTAACTCGGGGTTAGCTCTGATACCATATGTAAGACCCGAGGTCTTAGGGACACTGTCCCCATGCCAACCATGCTGGCGCGGAAACTTCCCATGAAGTCACCCATCCTGAAATTGCTCCCGCACGAGCACGCTTAACTCTAGAGTTATTTGTCCTCACTCTACCATTGGAAAAGAAGAATTCTTGTTGACATGGATAGCAACCCATCCTTATAAGTCAATTACAAATCCCCATTCAAATGATGTGGGATGACAATTTTACGGGATATTACATACTCGGCCCGGGAGCAGATCCTTGAGTAGAAGGGCAATCTAGGACTCTCTGTTGTCCCTGTGTCTGCTGTTGAGGTGTCCTTTGACCATCTCCTGCTACACTGGCAAGGGAAGAACCCTACTGAGATGCAACTCCACCTTGCCTACAGAAGGCAGCTCGATGTCCTAGTCTATCAAAGGTAAAGCAAGTCACAACTGGCCTGTGACACTCTTGCTTCAAATGTCCAAGATCACCACAGTTGTAACACTGTCGTCCCTTGTCTACAGTCAGTGTAGACGAGGGGTAACTCTGACGTCTCTAGTCTCGTCTCGACCCAGATGCTCCTCCAACTCCACTGGTCTGCCTAGTGCGCTGCCTCTTTTTAAACCGTCCCGTTTGAGAAGCTCTCCTTTGACTAGCTCGCTCCCTCTCATAAGTAGAAGCCCGGTCGTGATAATCATCTAGGGGCTCACAATCGAATCCCGTCATGTATGAGCGTGTGCTCTCCCTCAGTTGACGGGAGTACAGGTACACATGATGGTCCTTAGATGGTGCAGTTGGACCCAGCAAAGCTAACTTAGTCTAAAAGTGGCAGATGGCGTCTACAATAGGTACATCCTCAAAATCGGCCTGCACAAAATTCTACAACTTCTCCCTCCTCAGTGAGGCAGGGTAGAACTGCTCTCGAATCATGCTCCTCATACGGTCATAGCTGGTGGCTCTGGCTCGTACAGTCCTCCACCACTGATGTGCAAGGTCACAGAATAGAGACTGAACTAGCTTTATCCGTATGTCTTCAGGATATCTGATAGACTCTAAAGTTGAGTCTACATGTCCTATCCATATCTCAGTCTCTAAACCAATCTGCCCTCAAAAGGGTTGTATTCCTTGCTGATGGAATGCCTTCAACCAGATATCTGGTCGAGGCCCTCTGATCTCCTCTATAGCCCGAGCAGTCTCAGCTGCACGTGTCGGCATTGTTGGCACTTGTGTGGCACCCTGAGACTTCTCAGATGATCCCTCATGCCCTGGTAGATCTAGGACCCGTCTGCCAGCTCTGACAGCCTCCTCAAAACGTTTGAGGTACTCTCTAAACTCTGGCCCTCTCATGGAGACACGATCTAAGTCATCAGACTAGACTCAATGTGAATGATGTCTCCTCGATCCACCATTCCTCGTCTCTGGGATGACACTCTTTGCAACCTCCTCATGTATCTCCTCCACCACAGGTGGATCAGCAGTGGGAACTGGTCCCTCACCTACCACACCCGGAGGAAGGTGTGGTCTACCTCTACCTCGGCTCGCAACAGCAGTAGCTCTAGTCCGAGCCATCTGCGGGGTATGCACACCTAACTTATAAGGCTCTATATAGGCCATATGTATAGATATATATACTTAACAAGTATACAAGCATAATCCATAATACATATATACATATCTATACTGCAAAGATCCATAGAAGAGATGACGACTTCTCTTACATTCTAACCCAAAACCATATTTAAAACAAAAAATCTCTTAAAACGTCATACCCTTTTCGGGTTCTGTTTATTTTACCTATTAAACCTCATTGCAGGTAACAAGTGCCATTGTTGTCAACCTATCTCTGATACCAACACTTTAACACCCCAAATCCGGGGAACTCGGAGTGTCACATTGGGCTAGGATCTCACAATGGATCCTGACCCTAACCTGACAACAAGTTCACTAGACCTTACAACATGACACTGACAGATATAAAAACAAATGCGTAAAACTGTATAAATTGTACAAACAAAAGGTAAAGACATCATAGCTGAGTATAAACAACAACATCCTCACACAGGAGGTAACAAAAGATCATCCTCACGCATGAGGGAAATGTAAACAACCCCAAAAGACCACAACCATCCTATGTACGAGAGGTCCTCAGCCTACCACTCTGCTAGATCACCCAACAACACGCCTATCCTGTGGGGCATCTATAATATGATAATAAACCATTAGCTAACCATACATATATGAGGTAATACATAAGCACAAACACAATCGTAGAAAGATAAACACATCAGCATGCTATCACACATTTACCCATTTATCATCTTTATATAATAGTCATTCACACAAATCGTGTATATACATAGATAAATGAAAGTATGTGACACGAGGACCGATACATCCTCGCCTCAGAGCCTGATAGCCAGCTGTACGAGTATCGGTCACATAATCCATATACCCTATGGGAGTGGATTGCGCCCTTCCTGTAACCATTCTTGCTTGACATTAGAGAACTTCCAAAAATCCATGGCGGGATGAAAGGGAAAGGTTATCAAAGTCACGCGATGGGGCAATCAATAAAACATAGGTTGGTATAAACAACATCTCATGCTATAATTGCAAACATATAAAGCACCCACCACTCATGCAAACACCCAATATAAGGATGGTAGATAAGTAAGTCCTACGGACTTACCTCAACCTCGTACAAAGATCAACCAGAAGCAACCTCCAATCTTGAGAGAGGGGCACTACCGATTAATAAGGCATATAAGGATATCAACCTCTATTCATCAAAAAGGGTCACACCTAGACCCAAAGGAATCCATAATCAACCTCAACCAACATCAACCTAAGTCCTTAAAATCGTACAAGACATATATCGATCATAACCTCATCTAAACACATCCTCACACATCTAGCATGATCCTATACACTCACACTAGGAAAGGCGGGAACAGAGACATCCTAAAGCAAGCCTGGAAGCAACACACGCCTGCAGAACCAAGTGTAGGACCTAGTTGATGCAGGTGGCCGCAGGGGTGGATTCCAGGTGGCGCAAGAGCGGCTCTGGCCGGCGCTGGGGCGGCTGCAAGGTGGCGTAGGGGCGGCTGGACAAGAAAGTGTTAGGCTAATTCATATTTTCAAATATAAATATTGTGATAATGAGTCACTCTAGAAGGTGGAAGAACATTCTAGAAGAAGACGGTATATTTCGGAAGGTGGTGGAACATTCTGGAATATGGTGGATCCTTCTGGAATAAAGTGGAATACTCCGGATGGTGGCGGAACCTTCCGGAAGGAGGCAGAGCTACCCGGATGACAATAGAGAAATCTAGAACTCGACGGAACCTTATAGAGTAGACTAGAATTCTAGGAAGAGTCTTATATATGAACAAGATTGAGTGAGAAGAGTCCGGAATAATCTAGGAGAATCAAGATCCGGAACCTTCTTCTCATAGAGGAGGTGGCAATGGTTATAAGTAGGAGTGACCACCCCTCATTTGTGTAACTCCATCCAGAAGAGAGTAATAAAGGCTTCTAAAGAGAGCTTGTAAGTGAGGTTTTGTTCGAGCGTGAGTGCGCAACAAAATACTCGTTTATAAATACTCGGAAAGTGAGTCGGGAACGCGAAGTTTTCCCCAACAATTGGTATCAGAGCCAAGGTTACGGTGGTGGTGTTCGGGTAAACTTTGTTGCCTAAAGAATCTCGTATTGGCGCGATGGCGGCCGAGGCGATGAGGGCGTTCGAGATTCCACTCTTTGATGGGAAGATCAACTTCACTTTGTGGCAGAGTACGATTCAAGACCTCTTGGTGCAGCAGGGTCTTGACCAAGCTCTGGAGGAGGAGAAGCCTAGATCGATGAGCGAGGAGAAGTGGAGAAGCATCCAGAGGAAGGCGGTAAGTACAATTCGGTTGGCGTTGGCTCCCGAGATTAAGTATGGTGTGTTGAAGGAGACCACACCGAAGGCGTTGTGGGAGAAGCTTGAGAGCATCTACGCGTCGAAGTCGTTGACCAACCGTTTGTGCTTGAAGATGGAGCTTTACTCGCTCAAGATGGAGGAAGGAGGTAATCTTCATGACCACATTAACTCGTTTAATCAACTAGTATGTCAATTATTGAATGTTGATGACAAGATTGGAGAAGAGGAGCAAGCGTTGTTGTTGCTAGCATCATTGCCGAAGTCCTATAAGTCTTTGGTGCAGACATTACTTGTAGGAAGGAAGTCTCTCACTCTAGATGAGGTGACCGCTGCTTTGTGGGAGAGTGAGAGAATGATGAAGAATGATGCTACCGACAAAGGAGAGGATCGCATACTAGTTGCGGGGGAGCGAGAACGAGGGAGGATTCAATGGAGGAGGCATGATGACCAGAGGCAGAGATCAGGCTCGCGACGAGATTGGAGTGAGGTCGAGTGCTTCTACTGCGGAGAGAAGGGTCATATGCAAGCCCGGTGTCCTCAGATGAGGGAGGACTTACAGAAGTTGAGAGAGATGTCGCCGGGAAAGAAGAGAGAGGACTCCCGTACAAATGTGGTCAGTGAAGTTGGTGAAGTTGATTATGGAGATGTTTACTTGGCGACGGGTGAGGAGACCGCCAAGTCAGAGTGGGTGATGGATAGTGCCGCCTCGATGCATGTTTGTAGAGACCAAGCATTATTTGACACCTTGAAGATTGGTGGAGAGTTTGGTCACTTTAACTCAGTGAGTGGTGAGAAGTTGAAGGTAGAAGGTACCAGAAGCGTGAGGATGAAGCTTCATAACAGTACAAGCCACACTCTGCACAATGTGAGGTATGTGTCATCAGCGAACGTGAATGTCATCTCGTTGGGTGAGATGACGATGGAGAGGTATAGGTTCGTCGGCACGAGAAGATGGTGCAAGGTGTTCAAGGGGAGACGCTTGGTGATGTGAGGCTGCAAGGATGAGAAGAATATTTGCTTCTTAGATGAAAGAGCGGTGCGAAAAGGATGTAGTGGCACTGGAACTAAGAAGCAAACGAAGGTGAGATTTTCGGATGTTGTGGAGATATTTGAAAATATGAATTAAGGGAGGAATTGTTAGGCTAATTCATATATTCAAATATAAATATTGTTATAATGAGTCACTCTAGAAGGTGGAAGAACATTCTAGAAGAAGACGGTATATTTCGGAAGGTAGTGGAACATTCCGAAATATGGTGGATCCTTCTGAAATAAAGTGGAATACTCTGGATGGTGGTGGAACCTTCCGGAAGGAGGCGGAGCTACCCGGATGACAATAGAGAAATCTAGAACTCGACGGAACCTTATAGGGTAGACTAGAATTCTAGGGAGAGTCTTATATATGTACAAGATTGAGTGAGAAGAGTCCGGAATAATCTAGGAGAATCAAGATCCGGAACCTTCTCACAGAGGAGGTGACAATGGCTATAAATAGGAGTGACCACCCCTCATTTGTGTAACTCCATCACAAAGGACACCACTTCAACCCTTTCTTCACTTCTTCCTTCGATTCCTTTGTTCTTTCTTCACTCCAACATCATACATACATAAACATACATATATATACATCAACACAAGCCAATCATGGCTGAAGCAAGATCTAAACCTAAGGAGTCTAAGCTAGACTAAGGAAAGATGGGAAAAGATGAAGGAAAGAAGAAAGATAGGTGGAGATGGAAGAGAGCTCACCAGCTGAACCTATGCAGAAGCAAAAACCCTCACCAAGATCTCCAAGCTGGTTCAACAAGGCATAGCAACATCATCATCAACAATCAGCAACAAGCCAAGCATAAAAGCTTCCAAACTCTCACAAAACTCAACCAAGCTCAAGAAAAGATTTGAAGGAAGAAGAGAGGAGAAGATGAACGTAGGGAGAGAGATGAAGTTGAGGAGAGAGATAACTCTCATCAGAAGGAAGAAGAAGAAGCTTATAAAGGGGTGAAAAGGGTAAAGCACGGGTCAAAGGGTCAAAGAAGACGGTTGCAACCACACAGAGCCGCAGGGGCCAAAGGTGGTTAAGTCAAAGTGGGGAGCCGTGAAGAAGTTCGTAATGAGTTTTGATGTAATCGGTGAGGAACCGGCGGATAGATAGTTGGAGTGGGTTACGAAGATCCAGGAGAAATACACCGGCGGAGAAATGTTAATAGATGACGTCGCGCCTATAGCACCGCCGTCGCCGCCGCCTACAACACCGTCGTTGCCGCCGCCTACAACACCGTCGTTGCCGCCGCTATAAATGAGCTTAACTGTAGAGGAATCCAACCTTGAGCTTCAACGGAGAGGAATCCGACCTTTGATTGGAAGCAGAAGAGACGTCTTCTTTAATTGGACTGAATATCCCATACATATAGTTACCAAAATCAAAACAAATCTTTACCTTCTTTTTTTTTCAATATTAATTGTTACATTTACGTTCAAAAGATATTAAAAGAGATTTACTTTTATTTTTAATTTGAAATTAAAAGGCCTAGATTGTTTTTACAACACATAAAAGGCCTTACTCTACCAAATCTTCTCGGTTCATAACAATGTCACACTGAAAACACTTATAAATTGATCACAATCATCGATCTTTATATAAAGCATGTTGCGCATATATTAGAGTTGGAAAGCTATAATAGGACTCCTGACCGTATGCACATCATCAAGCCACTCAATAGATGCTGAGATTACCCCGTCAGAAGACCCTAACTCGCCTTTCACTTGTATACGTTAATTCTTCTCCTAGACGTGTAAAACGCAAAGTTTCAGGCTTAACTTCGACACTAACTCCTTGAGGAGCCGTCACCTTAACCTCGTACACGGACGGTCCCTCTGTGACAATTGTTAATCTCCTTTGGAAGATCATGTCAAAGGTACTCGAATTCGTTGCAATAGTAATGGAAGGATAGTTCAAATCTCCAACAAAGCCGGTTATATCTTCTGGACAAGTAGTCTGGTTATTTGTAGAAATTTGCCTTATAAGGCTTATGTTGTAGCCTTGGGCACATAAGAAGTTGATGTAATCGGTCTCGGTTGTGTTATAGACTAGACCCGGATCCACGGCTCTTTTCGGGTTTATATGTCCTGACCCGTATGCTAATTCAGCTTCATTGTTATTGCTTGGACTCATTGGAACCGCTACAAAAAAATACAACATATATTGTTATTGTATAAGCTCAATTGCTCACAGCTGAGAGTAGAGTGAATACCGGTAGTCATGAGAGCGGATCAGATAGCTGCTGGAGACCAATCGGGATTATATGATTTGACATACGCAGCGGCTGCAGAAGCATGAGGGCAAGCCATGGATGTACCGGATATGATATGGTATTCGACTGATCTTGTGTCGCCGATTACATCGGATACGTTTCCTTTAGGAGAGTAGGCTGCTAAGATATCAACACCCGGAGCTGACAAATCTGGCTGCAATCATATTTTGATAACATTTCGTAGTTAGGGTATAAGAACACATGCACAAGATATATGCGCATATATATATAATTTATTTGACACCACCTTAAGGATGGAGGGAGTGATAGGATTAGGGCCTCTTGAAGAGAAGGATGCAACATATGGTGCTAACTTATCCTTTATAATGCTGCTGCTTAGTATAGTGCCCTCTGGGTTGCTGTCGATTAGAGAAAGAATCTCTTATGATACATACCAAAACAAACTAGAAAAAAATGACATAAAATAGTAGTTACCTAGAGGAATTCTGAATGTAGGAGATAATATCATCTCCATCACTGAAGCCAACAATAGACGTGGGAAGAGGGTAGGAAGTAGAACCATCTTCAAACGTGTTAAAGCTCGATCGCATCACGGTGCCTGCAGCTCCAGCCTCAATTGATACTTGGCCAGCTACTAAAGTGTCTTCATCGTCACAAACTACAATCTTGCCTTGCACTAATGTTCCATTTAGTGACGAGCAAAATCTGTACTATATCAGTAACACATGCATTACTTCAGTTAGGACTGTTATAATCTCATACATATATTGCTAACTTCAATGCTTGATCATATATATATAAATAAAATAACTTGCCTAGCTCCGCTTGGAAACGAAGAGTTGGGAGCATCAGCGCCATATATCAACGGGAATTTCTTCCCACCAAAGTCGAATGTGTTCAGCGAAGTTTCTCCCTGTATCCAACATTAGAATTACCCAACTTAATTAGTGGAATAGCGCACGGAACTTGCTGATAGGATTTTGTAACTGTTGTGCTCGCTCGTCTTTTTTTCTAGACCGAATATTGTCTTATTATAACAATAACAATCGACATTATTAATTACCTGAAATAGTTTGTCATTGCCAAGACGCACACCGGTCACAAACTTGCGATCTGTCGTAGACGCGGCCACGGACATGAGCCAAGGCGCAGTGTTACCCACAGTTCCATTTGAAGGACCGTTATTACCAGCCGACAAAGAGGCCAATATTCCACGTTGCATTGCATGAAACGCGCCGATGGCACTCACGTCTTCAAAATAGGGAGAGGCTGAATCGACCGGTCCAATTGACATAGAGATGACGTCGACGCCGTCAGCAATTGCATCGTCAAAGGCACTCAAAATGTCGACAGAAGCACATCCGTTATCCTCAGTCCAACAGACTTTGTAAACGGCAATTCGTGCAGAAGGAACACCACCCCGCGCTGTACCTGAGGCTAGACCGGAGAAGTTCGCGTCTGGAACTAACGCGCCGGCTACGGTTGAGGCTGTGTGGGTCCCGTGACCGCTGAAGTCTCTCGGAGTGGGACCCTCATTTACCGGGAACTCTTGATCCGCTTTGTAAAATCTTGCACCGATTATTTTGCTGCGTTTCAAATTACATCCTAAATATTTGTTTATTACGATCTAAACCTTTTAGTAATAATGCATTGAAAAATGAGATTTCATAATATACTTATTGCAAGAAAAGTCGGATGAGTTTTGACAAATGCCCTTCCATTTGGCTGGAACTGGACCCAAGCCGGCGTCGTTGAAGCTCGGAGACTCCGGCCAGATTCCGCTGTCGAACACACCCACAATGATATCATTTTCAACGGGGTTTCTCTCAACATTAACGGGGAAGTTCATGAAGTCCCATGACCTTGTTGTTTGAAGCTCCATTTTCTGGTCGGGAAACACAGAAACTACACCTTCAAACCCTACACAGACGATCGTACCATCACCATCAGATTGAAGACATCCCAATATTTTGACTTATTTTTGAAATTTTATAGTGCAAAAATGTATACTTACCCGCAACCTGTTGCGACTCCGCATCTGTGAGCTTTGCTACGCAACCGTAAAAACTCCTCTCGTAAATATGGAGTAAATATTTTAAGGGATTTTCACTATAATCACTGCAATGTGGAGTTGTTTAGATAGAAACATTCTATTAATACGTAAATATGAATGAGCTAATTGTTTTTAAAATATAAGCTGTGTCAGCTAATAAAATATGTATAGTTAGTTTTTTTTTTTTTAAATTCATATTTTATTTTTTTAAATACTTTTCATGTGAAAAAATCATAGTTGTTTATTAATTGTGGTAAGAATTTTCATCTTATCGGTTCAAACTTTTTGGTACATTAATTCAAATATCCTACACTATTGTTGTCTTTTTGTTATTCTCAAAAATTATGTTTTTGAACTATTTTGTTAGAACATGTTTATTATACTAAAATTCCCTCTTCCTCTTATTTTTCCCTTTCTTGCATACATTTTCCTCGAAAGCTGCCTCGAAAGCTGCAACCTTCTTCCGCTGTGATCTTGCTGAACATGTAAGTCTCATCCTCTGTGATTCTGATTCTCTATCAGGTTCTTCAGCTTGCTGCAGGCCCTTCCCTTCTGCTTCTCTTGCTTTCTCTTTTCTTCTTCTTCAAGGATCAAGATCGAGTCTTGAATCTTGTTGGCCGTTCCGTTGTTGATATGTTGTTCACATGCTCCCATAGTTGAGTGTGACGTGTGTATTGAGAGAAGCAAGCTTTGACCCTTGTTGTGTTCCTTGTTGTTGAAGGAGTCGACAACAGCCTTCTGCACCGTCGCCGCCCCGACGCCTGTCAGTGCCGCCCCCGCAGGATCAGCCTGCCCCGGCGGTTTTCATGTAGTAGCTCTCGTCTTTGGTGAACTGCTTCCTTCCTTACTTTCTTCGTTCCTTCCCTTGGCTTATGATGTTGTTATTGACCCTTATTGATTTGTAAGACTAAGGTTGAGACCTTAGCTTGTGGAGATCTCTTAGAGATCATTGAGGCTAGAAGTTACAAACTTCTAGCAACCGTTTAGTTCCTGATTCGTTATGTCTTGTTGAGCAGGCTTCCGTTCTTCTTTCCTGAGGGAAGCTGAGTTGTTTGTTGACCTTTGAGTTACCTTCGAGTGAGGTAAGTCTCTTGGACTTACTTAGCTGCATTCCATATATTAGTTTGATTGTTTTGGCTTGGTTATGTTGTTGTTATTGCTATAATTGATATTCGGTCTAGGATTGACCTTTATAACCGTAATTTGCCCAAGTGTATTATAACTGGGCGGTTACTGCTTGTCCAGTTCAGAAATGGGGTAACTGGGAGGTGCTCTTGTGACCAGTCCAGCAGGTGACAGAAGGATGCATACGTTCTATTCCAGTTGGTGAAATGGGGCAGAGGCGAGATCGTAGCGATTCTCGTGTAACAACCGTAAGTTGAATTAGTAAAGGGATTAACCTTAATGAAAGATAATAACCGGCTGAGTGCGAGCATGCTATATGTTTATCTTACCTTATGTGTGTTTGTGTCTTTACTGTCTTTATGAGAATGTTAGCTAACGGTTTATACCGATGTTGTAGGTTTTCACAAGTTAGGAATGTTGCTGAGTGATCCGGAGGGTGTAGTCAGTCGGGGTTCCCATACATTATAGGACGGGGTCGGGTATTTATTTCAGTTGTTGTTCTTTCAGTTTGTTTTGAACTCGGTTGCGAGTTTTTTACGCTCCCCTTTGTTAAACCTTTTTTTATTATAAGTTTTAGTTTTTATTTATTTTTCTCTTCTTGTTAGATTCGTTATATTGTTGCTACTCAGAGGGTCGGGACCCATTGTAAGGTAATAACCTGTAACGTTTCGAGTTCCCAAAACTTGGGGCGTTACATCTACCTAAACATAACCTATCTATATTCAACGGATATGACGTTCAAGATGTAATTAGAAATCATTTCATATTGATCAGTGATAAAATTGATAAAAGCGTTTTAATTATTTATTAGTAAATAATTTAAGGGCCCGTTTGGTTCCAACACCGGAAACGGAAACGGAAACGGAATGAAAACGAATTTAATCCATATGTATATCCTTATTCATGAAGTTTTGTGGAATCATTCCTTGGGGATTAATGCAAAATGCACTTGCTCCATCATATTTTGTTACCCAATAGGGTATCAAAAGTAATCAAATTCTACTCCAATTCCTTCAAACCACAAGGAATGATTCCACAAACTTCCATGAACAATGGTATACATATGGACTTGATTCGTTTCCATTCCGTTAGTTTCCGATTCCGAAGTTAAAACCAAACGGACCCTAAATCCTTTTATTTTAAATTGAATATTAGGTCAGTTAAGACCTCACGTATAATCGTCATAATAATAAAACTTATTTAATTTGTAAAAATGTGAGAAGTAAGTCTCATAAAATATAACTTGTTTAATTTTATAGCAAAAGTAACAACCCACCGAAAAAGAGATTCGCAACCAATTTTTCATATATATATATATATAGAGAGACTAGAGATCCTATGAGAACACCCCTCAACGTGAGAACATGAGAACAAATTCGTAATTATTATTAGTTTTGTTACGAATGTGTCATATCGTTTAATGTATTATTCGTAGTTATTGTTGGTTGAGTGGATTATTCGTAGTTATTGTTAGATTCCTAATTATTATTATTCGTAATTATTCTTAATTATGATATATACTCTAAATCTCAACCCTTAATACTCACCATCCAACGGTGTACAATTGTTCTCATGTTCTCACGTTAGGAGTGTTCTCATTGGAACCACACCCTATATATATATATATATATATATATATATATATATATATATATATATATATATATATATATATATATATCCTAACTCAGATTTTAGTTCAAGTGATGAGAGAGCTTGTAGATAAGAATTAGGAGGGTTGTAAGCCATTGGATGAATTTAAATTAAGGGCTCTCACACGCTCATCATTAATGGCATATTTGTAAATTGACTAAAAATCTGGAAAAATACCCTTACGTTCAAAATAGTCATCGGTGTTCATACTTTTATATGTCATTGTTCATGTTTTTATACATCGGTGTTCATAATATTTTTATTCATCAAAGTGTCATGTCCATTTATTTTTTTGTGTTCATTTTATAATGCATAGATGTTCATTTACAGTATATAACCACAAAAAATAAAAAAAACTCATCACAAAACGTTAAAAGATTATCATAATATGTTATGTATGTGTCAAAGTTATAGATAAGTAATTGGTGTTCATACTTTTATACGTCATTGTTCATGTTTTTATTCGTCAGTGTTCATACTTTTTATATCATTGTTCCTGTGAATATTATAAACTATTTTTCTATAAGGCATTTTACCGAACAATTTGCGTGCACACTAAAAGGAGCATATAGATTATTCAATTGGAGCTATTAGACCAACTCAACATATGTATATACATGTATTTTCTCAATCAAACTTATCAAACACAAAATGATTCAAACAAATTTAATTTCGAACACAAACATCAATCATAATGAAACCTAAACCTTAAGAATGGAAATCTAAATAGTGAGAGTAGAAATTCGAAGAAACAAAACCTGAATCGTCTTGTATTCTCTTTAATTTCACAATTTTTTATGTAATCGATCTTTGAATATTATAAACACGATTTTAAAGAAAAGTATAATTTTCAAAAAAATGAACAGCATATTATAAACACTATAACTGTATAAAAAAATGAATACATACTTGTAAAGAAATGACCATCATATTTTATTAACACGATTTGAAGAATAGTATAGTTTTTAAAAAAAATACAAAAAAAATATTATAGAAAAATATAAAAATGAACAATTAATGTTAAAAAACGAATAGTTAGTGTTGGGAAAAAATGAACATTTATTGATAAAATATCAACAATGACTCTTTTAAAAATGAACACATACTCATAAAAATATGAACACCAATTTTTATTTACAAAAAAAAAAGGTGACGTGGCATGCCACATGTCACCGCCTCGGCTCTCCTCATTCCTATCTGCAAGGGTCCTTCTCACCGGAACTCGACCCTCCTAACTCATATGTAAACAACTCTTATTGTGTGAAGGTGTAAACACCGAATATATGTGAGTATATCGCCGAATATATAGATTTAGGTCCGGCGAATCTTCTTCCATTAATAACACGATTTTTTTATCCTTTAATATCGCCTAATCTCAGCCATCTATTTAACGATCTAATGGATACAATTTGTTCTCATTTTACATGGTAAGAGCTGTTTACATGGGAGTCAATATATATATATATATATATATATATATATATATATATATATATAAAAGTTTTTTCAGTTTCATTTATATTTATTTTTAAGACTTATTTTTTCTCCAAACCTTCTTCGATTTTCAAAAATGAGATTTAGGTTAAAATAGTGGTAGATTTCAACATTCGAGTACTCAAAACGCGTCTAAACAATCTACCTGTTTAAAAGGACAATCTTAAAAAATGATCAAAATCATTTGTTTGCACTAATTACATTTTTCGTTTGTACGGGTTACATTTTACATTTGAAATTCGTAATTTGGCGCATTTTAGTGTTTTTTTTTTGGAAAGAATGGTTGAAATATGTTAGAAATGCATGAATTGGTCTTATTTGAAAAAAAATGGGCAAAAACGATCAAAAGTTTGATTTAAAGACATTTGAAAATTCGAAACAGAACTTTCGTTCACTCCGTGTGTGCGCTACGACTCAACATGGAAATACAAATTTCACATTGATAGACCCCGTGAATATCCGGTTTTCACACCAAGACCCAACGTGAGAATTGTATTTCCTTGCCATGACCCAACGTGAGAACTGTATTTTCATGTTGAATGTTAGTGTGGAAGATTTTTTTTCCAACTTGATCTTAACGTGAGTTTTCTTTTCCTCTAAATTTGTATAACCTTTTACCCCAATTTCGTAATATCCCGTGGTATATGCCTATACTTTGTAACCTAGTTGTTGGAAGAACAGGACTAAAACAATTACAAAAATTAAAAAAAACACACACGGGTTTTCAATATTAGAATTGTAATTTCATATTGTTTCTCAGCGTGGGATTTGTAATTTTGCGTTGGTTCTCAACGTATTATTCAAATTCTTACATTGACAACCATCTGACAACGTTTTGTAATTTATTGAAATCATAATGAATTTTTCATTCTAATAGGTTGCGATTTTTTTTTTTTGGTTTATTAATAATTAATTTGTATAAAAAAAGATGAAAGGTAAGTCTTCCCTCGCTTGAATAATCGATTAAGTTTCCAAACATTATAATTTCATAGCTTTTTTTTATGCCCGAATTAGTATGACAATTGCTAAAAATATAGAATTGAAATACATAACAAAATCTATAACCCTACTTTATTAATGAGATCTAGATTAAAAAAGGAACTATTTTGATATACCCAAGCACACATAGATATAGGTAGGGTTACCTGCCAATAATGTCTCCCATCATTTTGTCATAGAACAGCTTTGGTGTAAGACCTGAAGGCAGATGACGACCCATGTATATAATATACTTCTGCATTCATAAATTTACAGTATATCAAAAAACATATATTTACAAAAACAGCACCATATTTTTACAGGATATAGAATTATAGACCTTTCGTCCATCCTCAGCAGCAATGGTAGAAGAAATGAGGAGAAGACATGTTAGTAGACAATTAGGAAACAAGCTGCGCTTCATCATCCTCATAGCCTTAAGTGATTTCAGATCGATCAAAATGAAAGCAAAATGGTTTGAATTTATAGCAGATTAAGGTTGAAGAGGTCTATCTAAGTTCACTGTAGGGTTCTTACTTTGAACAGTAATTACATGTCTCTCTATCTTCAACCGTAAATGAATATGACGTTCCAACATTAGACTAAGGTTTATGCATCATGTATATGTGGCAATTTGCGACTAATTAAAGAATTGAATAAATCAATTCAGCATCTATACACGCAAGAAGCTATTTAAGCTTTAAATGTTTTGTTAATCTCATTAACTTAATTAAATATTGTTTGTTAACCGACCATTTCCATCTTCAAAGCAAATCATTTGACTATTGAGCATGCTCGATCGAGTTTATCATATTAAAAGAAGGCTAGTTTATATAAAAGAGTAGAATTACATATCGAATTCACTTGTTAATACTTACAATTGACCTGCAAATCTTGTTTAAAAGTATATCTAGAGATTGGGAGTCTAGAATATAAGCACTACTGGAAACATATATATAGATACATAACATGCATGCACTACGTCAGATTTACACTCGGGCGACGGAACAAAACCGTCACCACAGTACCATTTCCGTCGCCTAATGATTCTCGCGACGGAATGTCCGTCGCCTGAGTTCTGTCGCAACATAACCGTCTCCAGAGTATTCAGGCGACGGATTTACAAACGTTCGTCACCTCATCCACTCTCTAGCGACGAACTTGCTGGCTCGTCGCCCGAGTATTGGAGCGACGGAATATTCTCTAGCGACGAATTTCTGTCTCGTCGCCTGAGTATTGAAGCGACGGAAGTGTTTTAGGTGGCGGTTTTTTTGGTTTGTCGCCTAATTATTAGGTGACGGACTTCGTTTAATATTTTCCTCGCCTTATCTTAATTGGGCATGAAAAAAAAATAATTCAAAACCCGCATATATATATATATATATATATATATATATAAATTGTCAAAAGACTCAAAACTAACACTCCCATACACAAATTAGTTTTGAATCAAAACTATACACAACTTGTCATATGAGTACACTTATACTAAACCTGTAAAAAATACACAAAACCTGTCAAAATTACACAAAACCATCAAAATCTGTCAAAAAGCTACTTCAGCCTCTTCCTTTCCTCGTCTCTCTTTTCTCAACCACCTCTCCACGCTTTTCTGCATTCAAAAAGCACGTTAGGTTATCATATGATCCCTCTCTCTTTCACACTTCACCTACGCAAGTTATTACTAACCATTAGTGACAAAGTAGAGTGCCGCTGCTCGTTCAAAACCCTATGTCAGTAAATCAAGCTTGGGTGATATATATTTAGATGAGATGAGACCTAATAAATCTTCCTACCAACTATAAACCACAGATTAATAGCTGGGCATGTGATAGGTCTCACTTAAGGTATATGACAGACCATAGAATGATTAAATCGGGAATCAGACAACTTACAAAAACAACATAAAATGCAAGAACACAGCGAACCCCATGCAAATACACAATACAAAAAGAAAAATAGAACATATAGATAATCTAATTTTGAAGGAAAAATATCTTGCTAAAACTAAAACAAAAGAATCAGCAAAACGTTATGCACATGCACATGACTAAAAATTGCAGATATAAAAAGCACAACGAGGGAAGGGTGGAGAGTCATACTCCTCATTTGAAGCATCTGGTAGTGGAAATAGGGGTTCCATATCCCAATCCCGTGAATGAAGCGTACCATCTTGGAGACATTAAATGCACCAAATCATAACCAAAAAAATGGTATCACTTATTATCTTTTAGTAACAAATAAGTCCCCAAACGCAAAACGCAAACAGTTGAAAAGTTGAATAAACTAAAAATTCTTATGTGTTCAACCTTCTAATTACTTCAGCCCCATTTCATTTGAAATCTATTCTTAAAAATGTGGAAATCCCGATAGGACTAAATAAATAGGCTTGCACTATAAACTCCCATGTGAAAAGATGGCAAGTTGAGGATCTGTTTGGTAGGAGTCGTATGACTACAGTCTTGGGAATCAGGTTAGAACAAGGAATAGGTCAAAATGAACCATTATTGTTGGTTGGTATCCGTATGTGATTGTAATGAGGCATTAAGACTTGTTGTTTGGTTGGATTTGAAATATGGACCAAGGAATCAAATCTTCTTTGATGCTTTGTACAACTTTTCTTCATTTCTTGAAAGACTAACAGATAGCAAAAGACCCTCTTTTCCTTGCAAGTTTAAAAAAAATAGAAGGCTCAGATTTGGAACACGAAATTTGGGGGAAAACTGAAGTTCAAAGTTCATGAAACTACGATGAGAACATGGAAATATATTATCTGCCTGCACAAGTACACGTTAGGCAAAACCAAAATAATCAATTTACCAATAAACTAGTCACTTAACCAAAATATTTCCGTTCACAATGATAAGCAGTAAGAATACAAGGTTTGCAAAATGGTAAGGTACATGAAGGAGATTGAAGCTAACCTTCACTACTTCTGTTCCACCATTTTGAATACGGTTTGTCAAGTAATTGATCTCGTCAGTGGTAAAAGAGCTAGGAGGTTTAACCTGTATCATAAAATGTTCAGAGAATTGTACAAATCGAATGTATAAAAAGCCTATACAGATTTTTGGATTTAGACCTGAGAGAGCAGAGGTAAAATTGTACCCCCAGCATGACCTCCCACAACTGGGACATCCACAATGGTTGGGTCCAGACCCAAAACCTCTGCCTGTACAAGGTAAAGAGAAGAACAACAAGAACTTCAAGACTAAATATCAGATACTCTTTTGGTTGAATATATGTACTGATTTATGCAGTTATATGACATCAAATTCTATTCCTCTACCTTCACACAAGATTTAGAACACAATTATAAAGGGTGAGATACGAAGTTTTAGATTAAAACAAGAGGCAAACCATAGGCATACCACAAAAGTATTTGCTCTGAGCGAAGAAGCAAACAAGTAACGTGGTCGTCTACTCGGCTCAGCGGAGAAGAGTGAGCGGAGAATAGAGAAGCGGGCAAGTCGCAATTCGCAAGCAGAAGCAACCCTAATCGTCGTCGTCTGTGAGCCGAGAAGGCAAGAACGGAGAAGATCGGTTAAGCGGGGAAGGGAGAAGCAGGCAAGCCGCAACCAGCCCTGAATCGTCGTCGCCTGTGAGCCGAGAAGGCAAGAACGGAGAAGTAGGGCTTGCTTTTCGAGAGAAGAGAGAAGACTCAGAAGAGTGGTGAGCGGCCGTGAAAAGTGAAGGCGAGAAGACTCGGAAGAGTGGTGTTATCTTAGATCTAGGGTTTCAGTTTTTTCATACACTCGGGCGACGGATGAACATGTCCAGATTTACACTCGGGCGACGGATGGCAGAATTCCGTCGTCTTATTACATTCTGGTGACGGAAGTAAAAAACCTCCGTCGCCTGATTGGAATGAGGTGACGGAACTGAATATTCGCCGCCTCAATTTCTTAAGGTGACGGATGCAAATTGTTTCGTCGCCCGAGTTGCAATATGGCGTAGTGATGCCGTACGGAAGACTCCCCCGTCCCCATCTAATGAGTGCGTGGACCCGGCTCACCATCCGTCCCGAATCTCTCTGCAAATGTTTATCTCTACACGAACTACAACACGGATAAACCGTTAGCTAACAATCTAAATATAAGAAGAATAACGGTAGCACAAACACAATCAAGATAACATAAAACAATCATCATGTTGGCACACAAACCGGTTATTATCTAGTAGTTAAGTGATTCACCTTATTCTATTTTACAGTTGTGGCACGAGAAATCTTAAGAGTTCTCGCCTCCGTTCCTTATCCAACTGGGTGTAAGTCTAGCTTACCTCCGCCGGTAGCATCACTACAAACCGAGTATGGACTAGTCCCTAAAAAAACCCCAGCGCCCTCAGGCTAACTGAGCAGAATGCCACCGCCCGTTACTCTTAGGCCAAGGTATAGGTCGGTATATAATTATTACTAAAATATAACTATAAACATCTCATTCACACACCACTACCATTATTCATACTCATATCTAGAAGACAGCTAAGTAAGCCCAAAGGACTTACCTGAATCAAAACTCGATTCCCGTTATCTCGACTCGGTCTGTAGCTGTAGAAACTCAACCGCCTGTTATACAAGGCAAAATGATCAATAATGTGTCTCACTTTCTTAGAAGTTTCCAACTTCTAAGATATTCAATCGATCATAAAGGAACTACCCAGAAATACCCTTATAAGGGTAAATGACCATTTTAACCCTGGTCCCGGAACTCTAGAAAATTCTATAACAAAGTTCCAAACTATGCTTTGGAACTCAAAACCACACTCTAACTCTCAAAAAGAAGTTCTCTAAAGATTTAGAAGAGTTAAACACGTTCTTGACTTTCATAAAAGTCGCTAAGGTCCAACTTTGGCTTAAGATATAAGGCCCGAAAAAAAATATAAAATCCAAATAAAATATTGAACATCCTATGCGGTGCACTCTACTCACTAGGATAAAGAGATTCCGAAATGGATCAAAGGGTTCTCCTACACAAAAATCCCAAGTTGACTATTCAACCCAAACCTCTCATACTTAATTAGCCAAATATCCACTGATAAAAAAACTATCCAACCACTCCTCTTTGGGACATCGTAACTTTAGATCCGACCGTTGGATTGTTCTCAAACTTTAATATCATAAACTAGACATATCAACCTATAACATATCAAAAATTCAACGGTGGATGTTCCTTCTATGCTATCAAAACTCCGTCGTAAAAACAGGAGATACAAATTGGAATAAAAAGGTGTGCAGAAGGTCTCTACTTCGAGCCTCTCTGCCAACATAATTTGGCACTCAAGCTACCCGATGGTCTCAAGTTCGATGCTCAGCACAAGCAAGTCTAGGACTTAACTAATTTTATGTACAACATCCTTGCCTCAACATTTACTCCCACACAGGATCTCTTTCAGCAATGTACAGAGCGTAAGGTTAGAGCACTCACCAGGTCACTGCAACAGGTTGGGAGGTGGTCCAGTCCTATCTTTGGTTCGTGTTAGATGCAGCTAGGGGTTCTCCTTGTGTGCTGTACGATTGGAGACACATGTGTTGGCGACCAACTCTAAGCACATGTACGTGACAAGAACGAGATCAGAGAGGATGTCTTACCAGAAGACTCGTTGCATAGTAGGTCATTGAAGGGTTTGTCATGGCTCTAGCGTCGGTTCGATCAAGACGTGCAGGAGGTTTGAGGGGCTCGTTACTTCCGGATCTGTTCGGCAGAGGGGTAGATATGACTCGCTTATTATGCTCCATTTTGATACCGACTGAAAAGGGGAGATCAGGTGTACCTGGACGTCCGCGTACGTGACAGTGGTGAGGTTGTATGATCAGCGGCGCCAAGGGAAAGAGAGTCGATCTCCAACTGTTGTGTGTGTGACAGTTTGATGGTGGCGAAGGAGGCCGGTGTTTCTCGCAGAAGCAAGCCAAGGCATCTCCGTTACGCTCATTGTCGGGTCCTTGATGGTGACTAAACGGCTGGTTCTCGATGACTTCCAACGTCACTGTTTTGGAGGGGTAAGATCATGGTACGGAATTGTTTCTAGGTTAACATACTCTTAGAAGGAAGGCTACTGGAGAAGGATACCCGCGTATGTCAAGGCAGAGGAGGCGTGCCCACTGGTGCGGTTGAAGAGAAGACCAATGTTGCTTCTCACAGCAAGAGAGAAGGAGGGTGGCGAGGCGATGGTGGTAAGGCGACGGCTAGGGTTACGGCTACACAGGCGTGGGGAGAGGGAGATGGACGGCCTGGTGCCGAAGAAGGAGATGAGAGATGGTAGTAGACGAATCTGGACGTGCGTCTGGAAGGAGAAACTTCAGCGTGATTATAGGAACCGTTTCATTCAGCAGGCTCCTCGTCCAACTCAGCTCCACGTAGGTAGGGGATAGTTCGTATGGATGCTACAACGGCCCTTTTCTTGTTGGGCTGGCGGAAGGCAAAGAGCAGGCATGAGTTTAGGTAAAGATGGAAAGCATGGAGAGGTGGGTTGGGCTGAAACAATGGAATAAGAAGTGGGCCAAAAGTTGTCATGGCTTGTCAAGTGCATGCCAAATGTATGCCATGACTTTGTCAAAAGAGTGTCATGATCTTGTCAAAGACATGTCATGACTTGGCAAAACACATAGACATCAACTAGGGTTTGTAAGATTAGGGTTTAGTGTATATTCCATCATTTCATGTAAATTAAAACTTACATAAACTTATAGAATTTGTGATAGTGTGCAACACTAGGTGAGATGAGAAATGGTCACCGGATCTAAATCCGGTTTGACTCGAAAATACACGAAAATAAAATTCTGGATATTACATCTACCAAAGACCAGCTTGACAACATCCTCACAAAACCACTTAATAGACCTAGGTTCACTGAACAAGTCTCCAAGCTACCACTTACTCGAAGGACGTTCCACTTGAGGGTGGATATTAAGCATTTAGTTGTGATGCCTAGGTCCATAATTCTAGAAAGAAACCCGAGGTGTCTTGTTCGCTCCAAACGGTGTGTGCAAGCTTTAAATTTATAACCCTAGACTTGAGCTTAAAACAAGGATGCGAACCCGCAGTGTACGGGTCAATCGTAGTAAAAGCAAGAAAATTCCAGGGGTCGATCACAGGGACTCGGTGAAACAGAGTCAATACGGTGTGCTAATGTTAATACTAACCACAAGAGCGATTTAACACAATCAAAGATGAATAAGATGTCAAATAAAGCAAACATGCAATTCTAGGGATTAAGGCATCTAGTTGTGGTTCCAACTCAAGATCTGTAGATAAGCGGACAAAGCTGAGATTTTTGCGTGGGGAAGGTGTTTCTAGAGTGGAGTAGATCACCGGGTAAGTCTCACTACACACTAATCCCAAACCGTAACTCCTATTACCGGGTAAGTCTCAAGGAATTAAGATAAAGAACTATAACCTCAAACTAACATACCATCTAAGGGAATAGAATCAACCTTTACCGGGTAAGTCTCAGGCTAACTCACAAAGATGGGATGGAAGCACACTCAAACCCCAATAAAGGATAAACCTTTATTACCTACACTTATGATCGTTGGTACACAAACTAAGGAATTACCGGGTAAGTCTCATCCTAAGCTTGCTTTGAACCAGGAAAGGTATAATAAGAATAGGATTTGGCAAACTCTAACACTTAACTCTCAGTTATGGATCAGATAAGTCACCTCGGTCAGCCAGTTTCCACCTCGGCCGAAATGTTCATCGACTGAACGAGGTGCTTAGGGTTAAGGTTAAAGACTCGAACTTTCAGGATCCTACTAGAATCTAAGATTATTCTATCATTGTTTTTCCCACAACCTTCAGCCAATCACCCTAGAATCACACAAGGAAATTAGCCACTCATCATCATTATGAAAGTATTATTTGTAAGGGAAGAAGGTGAATATTTGAACAAAGAAGAATTTAATGAAAAGACTTCAATAACTGAATCAAATATCACAACAAAGCGTTCCTTGGATAACAATCCAAAAAGACAAGACAACAATTGAGGGAATTGAAGACAATCTTACAAAACCCTTCAAAAAGCTATAAAAGCTATGGACTTCTATCTTCCTTCAACCTTCAAAAAGGTTCTTCGAAGACTCCCAAATTGGAGTAGGCTGTGGCTGCTGCGTGTGTAAACCCTGATCTACGGTATAGCGTGATGATCGAATTGTGGAAATCCAACCCTTTTTATAGGAAAATAAACCTCCAAAGATAATAAATCTTAAGAAGATATTATCCCATAAATATAGGTAAAATATATATTCTGCATATCTCCTTCCTTCTAGAAGCCAAGCCCAAAAATATAAGATCACCTTCCAAAGATAAAAGATCTCAGCTAAGAATAAAATATTCTCGCCGCGTCCTAGGTGTTCGCCTCGGTCGAGTCGGCGTCTCTGGATCACCTCGGTCGAGGTGAATCTGTAGTCAACCGAGGTGAATCTCAACTGGATGTGAAATCTCTCAAAACTGGTCCAAAGTAAATCTTTAATTCATGGCTGTGCTTCCTGGATGTAGCTCCAAATGACTCATGACTCCTTTTTGATGCAAAACGTACCATATTACCTGCAATTACAACGAAACTAGGTGTAGACCTCGATTCTCGCAAAGGTAGATGAAATGGTAGTAAAATCACATAATGTATATACAAACATGCAGATTATGAAAGATAAAACGTCCAAACAAACCCCAAAATATAGACTATAATTCATGCTATCAAAATACCCCATACTTAGCCCTTGCTTGTCCCCAAGCAAGTTCCTTATATAGAAGACAAGATAGAATGGATTATAAGTCAATAAAATCAATGAAAAAGCTTTTCAAAAACATCTTATGGTGTGCAACTATCATAGATCACTCTAAGAGAATACTTCCTGGAATTTAAAAACTCGACATGATCAAAACATTTTATAAATATAGGAAAGTTGTTCATCTTTGCATAAAATCATAGAATGCATAATAAATTATAATTATCAAAATTAATCATGTATAATCCAGTTTAAACCGCTAAGTCAATCAACAAGCTCAAGGTCTCAAGGGCTTCCCAAAAGAAAAGGTTAAGAAACGTGTAGGGTAGGGATGTATGTAAGGTAATGTGGTGCTAGAATCCGGGAATAGGATGAACTTCACTTTCACTTTGACTTGCAACATCTTCCACCAATAAGCTTTGCTTATTTCACACTTTTTCTTTTACTTTACTTTTTGGGATGCATGGATAGAGGTGCACAATAACCGAAGCCTAGGAAATCTGCAATCATCAATTTCTTGAGATGCATCAAACCCTTGATGCACATACCATGACCCGTTAGGAATATCGCTCAATCCGACTTTGGCAAGACACAAACAACCGGCTATGTGAATGGTGCCGAGTTACTCATCTTCATGATTGACTTCCCCAAACCTATAACTGCTTTCTAAGACTTTCACTTCCAGCTCACTTCTCAACTTTAACTTGCTTTCACCACTTGCTTGCTTCCTATTTCCCGGATAGGTAAAGGGAGGCAAAATATATATGAGGGGTTAAGCATGATCAAGAAGAAGAAGAGGAAAAGAGTGAATTGCCTCGATCTTTCCAAGAAGAGAGTGAGAGAACTTATCCTGCGGTGTCAACCTTCAAATCCAACATAATTTGGATAAAAACAAAGTATTAAACATGCCAATAATTTCAAACAAAGCATTTAGCAACTTAAACATATTATAAAACCTTTCAAACACATAAAGAATTTAAAACCAGTAGGTAGACAAAATCTTCACTGAGGTCATATCCAGATAAGTAGTACAAAAATCGTTTTCGAAAACTCTCAGTTAACCCACCTCGGTCGAGGTGTTCTTGGTTCAACCGAGGTGAAACGCCTCGTTCGGCCAGAACTGCCCCGGTCGAGGTCAAAAATTTTTTTTTTTTTAAAAACCAGTTTTCTTTCAGTTTCGACGTTTTTCTCAATCAAATAACCTGTAAGTATGCATGCAATCTCAGATAAACATATAAATGCAGAAGTGAAGCATAAATATAGATATCCGGTCAATAAAATACATCAAAAGTGTCGAATACATCAAAGGTAGCCACATAGTCAAATAACAAACACCCCATACTTGAGACACACTGTCCCAGTGGGTATAATAAAAGTCTAAAACAGGAGAACTCACCGGATAAGAGCCGAACTGCATAAAAAATATAATAAAGAAACCCTGCAGCTCCTCAGTAGTCCTGATCCGGCGGTGGTGGTGGTATGTAGGGGAACTGAGTCGGATCATAGGGATGGCCCATGATACGCTCAAACTGTAGCTGAGCCACCATGTGCTGATGATGCTGCCGCTCCTGCATCTCGCGGATATCCAGCGAAAGTGCAGCATATGAGTCGATAACCTGATCCGTCAGGTCATCGATCCGTCGGTGTGCAGCTCTGTCCCTCACTCCACGCCTCCTGCGTCCAGCAGGTCTGACTGGAGACATCGCGGCTGGCGCCGACTCAGTGTCCTCCTCATCATCTAAATCAATAATAGATGGCGCGCTCGTCCCAGCTGTATCTGTACCTGTGTCCATCGGGACGCCACCTCCTCTCTCATCCACTGTCTCATCATCGTCGTCATCCTCATCCTCAGCCTCCTCCGCAGCTGCAGCAGGGGCAGCTGCTGCCTCTCTGTGATCCTCTATCAGTGTATCCCAAGCGGTCTGCCAGAAATGCGGATCAAAGACTGTGAACTGTGCGGACCAGCGGATGCCCTGAGGTGCA
Organism: Fagopyrum homotropicum; assembly: GCA_033239125.1. Classification (NCBI taxonomy): domain Eukaryota; kingdom Viridiplantae; phylum Streptophyta; class Magnoliopsida; order Caryophyllales; family Polygonaceae; genus Fagopyrum; species Fagopyrum homotropicum. Next base: position 146,811,752 of record BSWB01000002.1, read on the forward strand.
GTCCGCTCCCAAGGCATGGCGACGTATGGAGTGGTCAAACCACGGGGAACTAGAATCCTCCGTGTGATCATCTCCTGCAATCCCAGCGGCTTCGGAGCCGCCGCCAACGTGCAAACGCTGAGGTCCATCCCGTGGTAAGTAGCGATGTGGGTGACTAGACCTCCACAGCAAATATCTCCCTTCGCCTTGGCCTTGATCCTATGCAGATCCTCTGCTAGGAGCAAGCCAAAGTCTGGGAAGCCTCCTGTAACCATGCAATAGAGGCTGAAGAGCTCACCCTGTCTGATCTTCTGGGGCGTCTCCGTACGCGCCAGAAGTGTCTCACTGAAGATCCTGTGGGCAAGTCTGAAGGCTGGGTGAAAGATGACCTTCTCCCTGGAATCTCCAGGGCGCCATCTGTCTGCGTGTGTAGTAATGTGGGCTATCTGTCCCCAGAACTCCATAGCTACGGATCGGGAGGGGAAGTCTACAGCAGTGGGGTCAGGAAAGCCAAAGATCTCTCTCCAAATCTCTAAAGGAACTATGAAGTTCCGGCTCATCAACCGGTACTTCACAGACCGCTCTGTGGGAAGGTAGGAGAAGGAGCTAACAAACTCGAGTGTCGGCTCTAAGTAGGCTGGGGCTCGGATCTCAGTGAACTGATCTAGCTCCACTGTAGCAATCATCCTCCTAAGGTCAGCATCTAACCCTAGGCAGTCAAAAGCTGACACATCCAGAAATCGTGGTGCGATGACTGGACGGCCAGCTATCCTCTCATAGTCTACCCGGCATCTCTCGTGGATGGCCGGGCGGTAGGGACGGGATGCGGAAGGAGAAGGGGAAGGGGAGGATCTATCTCTAAGAGCTAAACGGCGATCTGAACTCATCTTCAAAACACACTGTCAGACTACCTCGGTCGACTGACAAATACCAAGAATCACCTCGACCGAGGTGCAGAACGACTGGACCGAGGCGAAGGCAGTGCGATTTCAACTCTCTGATTTTCAGTTCTTTTCCCCCAAAAATCACTACTGATGCTTCCTAAGGGGTACTTAAAGGTTTCCTCAACAGAATCAAGGGCAACCAAAGCCCAATTTGCAGAAAACGAGCGAGTTAGGGTTTTCGAACGTTTTTACCTCGTTTCGGTCGAAACGCTCAAATTCCTTGCAGATCTGCAGTTGCAATCGGATCCTCTACTCTTTAATCGCAGTTTGGAAGCAGAAATCTTCGAAAACGAGCGAGAAACGAAGGAGGCGAGGTGGATCTGTCGCCGCGGTCGAGGAGGGTAAATAAAAAGTGAAAAGTAAAATTTTTCCCTATTTATACCGTTCCTGGATCTGCTGTCACCTCGGTCGAGATGGTCTTGACTGGCCCGAGGTGGTATGGACCGAGGTGGTTCTGCAGAAACCCTAGTCGCCTCGGTTGCTTCAAGAATCAACTCGGTCGAAGTGCTCTGACAGTGACCGAGGTGCTTCTGTCTTCTCAGAATCTCGAACTTCTGTCCTTCCAGATGTGCTCCTTCCTGTTGTCTGTCCAGAACGCCAAAAACAAAGCAAAGCAAAGCAAAAACAAAAACTATCTAAACTAGACTAGAAAACGGGAAAGAAGAGCAATACCTTGGGTTGCCTCCCAAGAAGCGCTTGATTTAAGGTCGCTAGCTGGACCATGATGCGTCTCAAAGGAGGTAGATTGGTGCAACCTCCTCAACCGGCGTTTCCGGTTGGTACTTCTTAAGTCTATGACCGTTGACCTTGAAGCTTCCGCTAGTTTCGCCCCATATCTCAACTGCACCGTGAGGGAAAACATGTTTCACAACATAAGGTCCGGTCCATCTAGATTTCAACTTACCTGGAAAAAGACGGAGGCGGGAGTTGAAGAGTAGAACTAAATCTCCCTCGTTAAGCTCCTTTGGAACGATACGCTTGTCATGCCATCTCTTCGTCCTTTCCTTGTAGATTTTGGCATTCTCGTAAGCGTTCAAACGCAGCTCCTCCAGCTCGTTAAGCTCCAATAGGCGTTTCTCGCCAGCCTCCTTGATGTCAAAGTTCAACCATTTGATAGCCCAATACGCCTTGTGCTCCAATTCAACGGGCAAATGGCAAGACTTCCCATATACCAAATTATAAGGGGTGGTACCTATGGGAGTCTTGAATGCTGTCCTGTACGCCCAAAGAGCATCGTCCAATTTCATGGACCAATCCTTCCTCGTTCTAGAGACGGTCTTCTCCAAAATTGCCTTGATTTCTCTATTCGAGATCTCGACCTGTCCACTAGTTTGAGGGTGATAAGCGGTTGATACCTTGTGGGTTACCCCATACTTCGATAGAAGTGCCTTAAACTTCCGGTTGATGAAATGCGTTCCTCCATCGCTGATGATGATGCGTGGAGTTCCAAATCGTGGAAAGATAGTTCTATTCAAGAACTTCACAACCACCTTGGCGTCGTTAGTGGGGGAAGCAATGGCTTCAACCCATCTAGAGACGTAATCAACCGCAAGGAGAATGTAGAGGTTTCCTCCGGAGGATGGGAAAGGTCCCATGAAGTCAATCCCCCATACATCAAAGATTTCCACTTCTTGGATGTTGTTAAGTGGCATTTCGTTCCTTCTTGATAGGTTCCCTGTTCTTTGGCATGCATCACAAGAAACAACAAAAGATTGCACATCCTTAAATAATGTAGGCCAAAAGAAACCGGAACGCAATACCTTAGCACATGTTTTATCGGTGCTAGCATGTCCTCCGCAAGGAAGTGAATGACAATGCCTTATGACGCTATTAACTTCATCTTCCGGAATGCACCTTCGAAGCATCCCATCCGGTCCGCGCTTGAATAGCAGCGGCTCATCCCAGTAGTAATGTCGTACTTCCTTGAAGAATCTCTTCTTTTGAGAGTACGTCAATCCGGGCGGTATTTCCTGGCAAACAAGATAATTCACAATATCAGCATACCAAGGACCTTTATTATCAGAAAGTTGGTGGAGGGAATGATCCGCCAACTGTGGGTGAATGTCAGAGAAGGGAGTAGAGAAATTGTTATTCTCAGCAATCTCAGTTGACATCGTCTCGCTGTCGACCTCGGTCGAGGCGCAGAGGCGTTGACCGAGGTGTTCTTCGGTCGCCTCGCTCAGTCCAGAAAATGCCTCGGTCGAGATACTTCTACTGGAACCGAGACTGGAGATCTTCGTCTCCTGGACTAGCTTCTCAGTTTTAGCTCCTGGATCTTCTTCCAGTGCCTTCAAGCTCCGTATATCTGCATCACAAGAAGCATCTATACCTTCCTCCATTAAACTGAAGCTAATAACTCTTTCGAGTGGATCGTTAATAAGGATAGAGCTCACCAATTCCCTTGATTCTTCTTCATCGTAGATGTTGAAGATATCATCAGTTAGTTGCTCCCCTTTCATGGCTGCAAGTAGTGCGAACTCCACCTCATCGCTACCAACGTTGAATTTCAACTTGGCGTTCTTGCAATCCACATTGCAACCCGAAGTTGCTAGAAATGGCCTCCCGAGAATGATAGGAACTGGATAATCTGCGGGAATGTCAAGTACGACAAAATCTATAGGTAGATAGAAGTTACCTAACTTGACCGGAACGTCCTCCAAAATGCCCACGGGATGGGTAATGGAGCGATCCGCCATGTAAAGTAGAATCTTGACCGGCTTGGGCTCTCCAAGACCGATCTTAGTGCATAGCTCCAGCGGGATGATGCTCACGCTGGCTCCTAGATCACAAAGGGCTTCACAAGTGACATCCCCGACTTGAATGGGAATGCAAAATGAGCCGGGATCTCTCAACTTAGGTGGCATCTTTTCCTTCATGATCTTGATAAGCTCCGAAGATTTAGATGTCATCCTAACTTCACCAACATCCTCCAGCTTCCTCTTCCTTGATAAGATTTCTTTTAGGAACTTCCCATAGGCGGGCATACCTAGAATAGCATCAAGGAAAGGAATATTAATATGTAGCTTATTCATCAAGTCAAGAAACTTACCAAAGTGCTTGTCTAGATGTGCTCTGGCTCTGGACTGAGGGAATGGAAGTGGTGGTTTATATGCAGGAGGTGGAACATAAGTTTCTGTCGTTCCTCCTGCTTTCTATTGCGCCGCCTCGGTTGGCATCTCGGTCGAGATGTTCTTCGACTGGGTCTGGACCGAGGTGGTCTGCATCGAGCGAGGTACTGGATCTGCAGTTTTGAGTCCACTCCTCGTCGTTATGGCCATGCACTGGCCCTTAGGGTTAGTTTCCGTCTTTGCTGGAAGCTTCCCTGGATCTCTTGGCGCTTCATTCGCCCTATTAGCAAGTTGTTGTTCGAAGGACTTTTGGGCCCTCGAAAATGAAGTCATAGAATTCTCCATAGCACTAAGCTTGATCAAGATTGCCTCCAGGACTGCGTCCTTCTTTTCCGGCTGAGACGAACTTGATCCTTGCCCTTGGCTTTTCAATGGAGTAGAAGAAGAAGAAGGAGAAGAGAGGAAAGGGTTAGAGGAATCATTAGAGTTGGAGTTTGAGTGATTGTTACCGTGATTTTGGTTATTCGCCCTCCAATTGTTGCTATTGGATCCTCTATTGTTGTTGTTGTAGTTATTGTTTCGGGGTCCGTTGTTGTTGTTACGGTACCCGTTATTGTTGTTGTTGTTGTTGTTCCTTTGCCCTTGCTCTTCCTTCTTAGTTTGAGCCATCAAGAGTTCCTTCAATTGCTTCACGTCGTTCTTCAAGGACGTGAGCTGGTTGTTGTTGGGTTGAGTCTCTTGAAAGTTGACTCTTTTAACTCCACCCTCAGCTCCTTGGTGGGTGTACTTCTCCATGTGCAAGGCTTGCTTCTCAATGAAGTCCCAAGCCTCGTCAACCGCCATGTCCATGAAGGTACCGGCGGAGAGTAGTTGGAGATTGAACTGGGTGCTTCCATCCAGCCCTTTGAAGTAGATCTCCAACAACTCAATCTTTGGAATCCCATGATGTGGGCAATCCAAAAGGATATCCTTGAACCGCTCCCAAGATTTGGACAAGCTCTCCTTGTCCTTCATGATGAAAGCATTGATCTTCCCTCTCATTTCAGCAGTCTTTGAGGGGGGAAAGAATTTGGTCAAGAATTCTGTAGTCATCTCCTCCCATGTGCTAATTTTTCCTGGAGGAAGAGATTGATACCAAGTAAGAGCTCTATCTTTTAAAGAAAAGTAAAAAGGTCTTAGCTTGTAGTTGTTGTTCTCAATTCTGGATGGTCGCAAGGTTTCCATCAAGATCTCGTAGTTTTGAAGATGTTGATGCGGCGACTCCTTCTCTAGTCCTCCGAATTGGCATTGGCGAATCATGGCTAGAACTTGCGGTCGAAGTTCGTAGTCATGATCCGCTGGATCTCCTAGGTTCACCCCTGGACGTCTCAGCTGTTGATTAGGGTCCATCCTTTGACCTAGGGTTTGTGGGATTCCTGCAAGAAGAACATCTCGGACTGGCATCCGAGGTGGAAGTACCTCGGCCGGGACGTCAGGTACTGGAATCTGCCTCGGTCGAGGATCGACTACAGGATCCTCCCTCGGTCGAAGTAGAATCTGGTCCCGAATGGCTGCAATCTCAGCTTCGATTGCTGCAGTCCTGGCATGATTCTCTTCTTTCTCTTGCCTTAGCTCTTCTTTACTGAGACGTAGCAGCTCCTGCGTCTCTCTCAATTGGGCCGCAAGATCGCGATCGTCTTGTTGGGCCATCTTCGCTTCTCTTAAGCGTCGCTTGTATGTCTTTTCTGGTTCGGGATCGTAAGGAACGATTTCCTTCCCAGTGCGGGTTCTTCGCATGTACCTAAGAAAGAACTTGCAAAGATCGTCACTCAAGTAGAGTGGTTAGACAAAACGGGGCAAATGCCCCAAGAGCAAACCGTACCGGCTCGGTCTAGACCAAGTCCCCGGCAACGGCGCCAAAAACTTGTTCGCTCCAAACGGTGTGTGCAAGCTTTAAATTTATAACCCTAGACTTGAGCTTAAAACAAGGATGCGAACCCGCAGTGTACGGGTCAATCGTAGTAAAAGCAAGAAAATTCCAGGGGTCGATCACAGGGACTCGGTGAAACAGAGTCAATACGGTGTGCTAATGTTAATACTAACCACAAGAGCGATTTAACACAATCAAAGATGAATAAGATGTCAAATAAAGCAAACATGCAATTCTAGGGATTAAGGCATCTAGTTGTGGTTCCAACTCAAGATCTGTAGATAAGCGGACAAAGCTGAGATTTTTGCGTGGGGAAGGTGTTTCTAGAGTGGAGTAGATCACCGGGTAAGTCTCACTACACACTAATCCCAAACCGTAACTCCTATTACCGGGTAAGTCTCAAGGAATTAAGATAAAGAACTATAACCTCAAACTAACATACCATCTAAGGGAATAGAATCAACCTTTACCGGGTAAGTCTCAGGCTAACTCACAAAGATGGGATGGAAGCACACTCAAACCCCAATAAAGGATAAACCTTTATTACCTACACTTATGATCGTTGGTACACAAACTAAGGAATTACCGGGTAAGTCTCATCCTAAGCTTGCTTTGAACCAGGAAAGGTATAATAAGAATAGGATTTGGCAAACTCTAACACTTAACTCTCAGTTATGGATCAGATAAGTCACCTCGGTCAGCCAGTTTCCACCTCGGCCGAAATGTTCATCGACTGAACGAGGTGCTTAGGGTTAAGGTTAAAGACTCGAACTTTCAGGATCCTACTGGAATCTAAGATTATTCTATCATTGTTTTTCCCACAACCTTCAGCCAATCACCCTAGAATCACACAAGGAAATTAGCCACTCATCATCATTATGAAAGTATTATTTATAAGGGAAGAAGGTGAATATTTGAACAAAGAAGAATTTAATGAAAAGACTTCAATAACTGAATCAAATATCACAACAAAGCGTTTCTTGGATAACAATCCAAAAAGACAAGACAACAATTGAGGGAATTGAAGACAATCTTACAAAACCCTTCAAAAAGCTATAAAAGCTATGGACTTCTATCTTCCTTCAACCTTCAAAAAGGTTCTTCGAAGACTCCCAAATTGGAGTAGGCTGTGGCTGCTGCGTGTGTAAACCCTGATCTACGGTATAGCGTGATGATCGAATTGTGGAAATCCAACCCTTTTTATAGGAAAATAAACCTCCAAAGATAATAAATCTTAAGAAGATATTATCCCATAAATATAGGTAAAATATATATTCTGCATATCTCCTTCCTTCTAGAAGCCAAGCCCAAAAATATAAGATCACCTTCCAAAGATAAAAGATCTCAGCTAAGAATAAAATATTCTCGCCGCGTCCTAGGTGTTCGCCTCGGTCGAGTCGGCGTCTCTGGATCACCTCGGTCGAGGTGAATCTGTAGTCAACCGAGGTGAATCTCAACTGGATGTGAAATCTCTCAAAACTGGTCCAAAGTAAATCTTTAATTCATGGCTGTGCTTCCTGGATGTAACTCCAAATGACTCATGACTCCTTTTTGATGCAAAACGTACCATATTACCTGCAATTACAACGAAACTAGGTGTAGACCTCGATTCTCGCAAAGGTAGATGAAATGGTAGTAAAATCACATAATGTATATACAAACATGCAGATTATGAAAGATAAAACGTCCAAACAAACCCCAAAATATAGACTATAATTCATGCTATCATGTCTCTTGAAACCTATATCAAGGCGTGTATTAAGGCCGAGATATTGAAGACATAGGGTTCTGTAGTCAACGGAAGAGGGGAGATGATTTGATGTGATCGAACTCGATTCGAACACGAGGATCCACCGACACAAGTTCACACTCAGATTGGAATCGGTGAAATGAAACTCTTTTTTTTTGGATTTTGTGTTTTTGAATATAAAGACCAAATTCCCTCGGCCTCTCACTTTGGGAATCCCTCAACTCGAACGGACTACCCTCGAAAACTCACTTTGGGGTTCGAACCTTCGTTCCTCGGCCTCTCACCTTAGAACCACCTAAGCATCTCACCTAAATGTTTAAAAACTAAACATCTCACCTAGAATTCGGGTTTTATTTCAAAGCAAACAACAATTTTGAAAGCACAAAGGCTAACTTACTTCATTTAACTTGACTTGTCTTACAATGGGAGGATATAAGGCTTTATATAGCCACAAAACTCAGCCTAGAAACTCCCTAATTAAGTGCTAGAAATATCAAAGATTTATCAAAAGGAAATGCAAGAAATTCATGAGTTTTTCTAGAAAATTCAAACACATAAATGTCCACATTTGGCCATTATTCAAAGATGACTCTTGGATCTTATTCTCCTCACTTGGACAACACATCAAGGAAGGTCAAATCATGTCTTGGACGTCCATATTAAAGGAGGGTCCACCGTAAGGGGTAGGTAGTTGAGGAGGTCCATTGTCGGGTGTGAGGTGGCAAAGGGTAGGTTAATAGGGGGTATGTTGTATTAGGGTGTCAACAATAGGGTCCTCGAGAGGGGGATACGATCATCAGAGGTGGTTAAGGAATTGGAATCCGAATTTGCAGAAGGAAAAATGTTCACATAAAAGCGACTAAGCGAGCATATCGCATTGTAAAATTTTCTTAGTGTTGGCATCCAACATTTCCACCATTTTTTGAGAATGTGGATAGCTTATGAAGGCACATTTACTACCCTGAGGGTGAAAACTATAATAGAAACGAGGGAAAGGAAAGCAGTAGGCAAGACATCCTAAGTCCCAAAGGTGGTTAAGGCAAGGTGGAGAGCCTAGAAGAAGCTCGTAAGGAGTTCTGTTGTGGAGGACATGGGTAGGTGTTCGGTTGATGAGGTAACAAGAGATGAGGATGAACTTGCCCTAAAGGGTTATAGGAAAATGTACTTGGAACATAATGGCTCTAGCAACATTAAGAATATGATAATATTTGCGTTCTACACTCCCTTTTTTGTTGTGGTGTGTAGGTACAAGAGGTCTTTAAACGGATACCCTTATCCTGAAGGAAAGTTATAAGTTCTTTGGCATTATAATTGCGAAATGTTTTGAGACAAGTATTGAACTGAGTATTAGCCGCGACACAAAAGTTTTGTGTAACACCCCAAATCTGATTGACTCGGAATGCTACGGGCTAGGACCTCACAATGGGTCCCGACCCTTAGCCTGACAACCACTTCACCGGACCTTACAACACGGCACAAATAGAAGCCAAATGGAAAGAGTTTGAATGCATGAAGAGTATCTAAAATACAACCGAAAAACATAACTCCAGCCGAGTTCTCAAAACAACACAAGACGACATCTGAAGTAATAATAGTAAAAGATAACTGATCCCGTCCTATAGTGTATGGAACCCCGACTGCTCAATACCGCCGGATCACTCGACCGCCTCCCTAACCTGCAAGGCATCTACAAGCGGTATAAAACCATTAGCTAAACATTCTATGCATTAGAATAAAGGTAAAGGCACATAAACACATTCAACATACAACACTCAAGTCACTTTATTATCTTTGTTTAAGTCATAGCCTTTACTAATGATACTTATTTTGTGACACGAGGGATTCCAAACCTAGCCTCCGTCCCCATTTACAAACAAGGAATGGTAGTAATGCATCTGACCGTCAACCTACCTGGTCTAGTCGCAGAGAACCTCGTAGCTCTCGCAAGAGCTGGACAGTGATGTCACCGCCCGTTATCATACACTTGGGCCAATTACGTAATATATAAAGTCGTCCTATTCCGGTCTCGTTGTTTAATATAACTAACACACCACCAAAGCACAATACGCTAATTCAAAGAAGTCAGCTAAGTAAGTCCGTGGACTTACCAAACTCAAAGCGAAACCCGATCGAACTCTCTCAACCTCCCATGGGAAAATACGCAACGCCTGTTCAACACAAGGCACACAGATCAAACAACACTCTAGTCAACTAGAAGTCCTTAAACTTCTAGGCTCAACATCCTCACAGAACAACCTTACTCTAGTCAACTAGAAATCCTTAGAATTCTAGGCTCAACATCCTCACAAGAATAAAAACTCAAGATAGATAAACACTCTCAGTCCAGTGCCTCAAAGGCTTCCAACATAACAACTCAGTCCCGAACCGATATCCTCATCGATCCTAAGAGATCATGCCACAATATCACAACCACCATACCCTCAACTCTCACAAAATAACCCTAAGGGTCAAGCCACTACTAGGCATTCTATATCACCTATGTTAAGCCATCCTAGCATGATACTAAGATGGATCAAGATCAAGGAAGCGGAAAGGAAAGAAAGGAACAAGAGATCGGAGGCTTACAGGTGCAGAAACCGCCCTTGCGGTGTCAAGACGCCGCCCCTGCGGTGTGCAGGACCCAGAGTCCGCCCCCGCAGCTTGTAGAGGCCGCCCCCGCGGTTTACAGGATCCGCCCCGCTGCTGATAGGATCCGTCCCGCGGCTGCAGTCCAGAAACGTCGACTCTTCGGTTCTTCGATGTACAAAAGCCTTCCTATTGCCTCCTTTGATGCTGTGAATGTCTCTTAGCTCCCACCACAAGATCATATATTTCCTCCACGGTCTAAGCACCCAAGGACATAAGAAGGAATAAGAGAAGACTCTCTTTAGTGAATCCATGGATCTCACTCTTCAAAGGTGCAAGAAGGAAAAAGGAAGAAGAAGAGACGAAGGAGAAGGAAAGAACTTACTCTGGATCACGTCTCTGCAGTCCAACCTTCGTGTGACAGCTTTAAGGGGAGAGAAACACTAAGGTGGAGGATGAAGGTGAAGGAGATGAGGGAGAAGGAAGGATAGTAGAGAAAGTAACATTAAAAGAAATGAGGGAGGGAGATAAGGCTGCATAAATGTAAGGAGACCAAGGGTCAAGCAGCCCAAGGATCACCACATAATAATGTGGTCGGCATAAAAAATAGGGAGATGAAAGATCGGAAGAACAACGGACATGACTCCCGCTCTGTCGTGTCGCCGCCCCTGCGGGACGTCCAAGCCGCGGTTGCGGGCCTTCTAAGCCGCAAGGGTGGTAGCCCTTGCTCAAGCCTTCTAACGCCTCTTGTAACGGAACTAAAAATTCCGGGCGCTACATTTTGAATCAAAGAAAAGACTCCCATTTTTTATTTTACTAGATAAACCCAAGTACAACGAGAGTAATCTTCTAAAATGGTAAGAAAATATGAACATCCTAAAGTGGATAGGGTATGATAAGGTCCCCAAATGTCTAAAAAAACTAAATCAAATAATGTCGATGCATGAAAAGTGCTAATAAGAAAAAAAAGATCTAGGTAGTTTAGCTCGAAGAAAATATCACTGGGATGTGCGGCCTTGGCATAAGAAGGATGACCGAGACATTGGTGGCGGATGGTGGTGGTTTTGATTCTGACACTGTATGTAAGGGGTGAAGAAATGTTTGTCATCCAACGAAGCCAATAGACTGCATCATGAGCTTTACCCACTCCAATCAGCATCCTCGAAGGCACATTCTGACAAAGTTTATTGGTGATCATACAAACACAATTCAAAACAGTAGTCAATTGATTCAGAGATAAGATATGGCATTCTAGTCCCAAAACAAATAAGACTCGAGGCAGGTAAAGGGAAGCATTGAGGTGAAGGGGGCCTATGTGACCGGCCGAGACCAAAACATCATTTGGAAGTTGGATCCTACATTTGGTGAATGACTTGATTGCATGAAGTAAAAAAGTAATTTTTTGTCATGTGAAAAGAATCTCTAAAGTCAAATATCAAACGTAGCGAAATAATACTTGAAGATGTATCGTGAGACGAGTGGGGCCAACATGCAGTTAGAGCATATATGATGGTGTTCTAGTGGTCATCAGTAATTGTAGGGCCAATGTTTTTATGATCCAAGGAAGCGAGGGTGCCATCAAATGCCATATTGACATGACCAGTCCCGCCGACCATTGTAGCAAACAGGCAGCGTTGGTTGATGGGTTGCCGGAGGAGTTGCAGAGGTGTCTTTGCGCCCTCCCTTCCACTAATCGGGACAACCGATGATCTTGAAGCAAGATTTGGTATCATGACCTGTTGTTGAGCACTAATCGTAAATAGGTCTGCCTTTTCTGATTTGGGAGGGTTGCGTGAATTGCGCTAGGTAGTGCCAAAAACGCCGCCTCCTCTAGACAATTGTCATGTTCTCAAGCAGTAGTCTTGAGTCATTCTTCTTGGATGGCCATGGAATACACCTTGTTAAGTATAGGTAGGGGATCTTGGGCAACCGTAATTAACCTTAGTGATGCATAGGCATTGTCGTACAGGCCAATGAGAATTGATGAACTTCTTCTTCCTCTTTGACTATAAATTTGTTACCACGAGTTCAAGCACAGTTGCACACATTGGTACATTGGGATGACATATCATCCCATTTCTTCTTAAGGCGGCCAATATAGGCGCCATCTTGCTGAACTTTCTGAACGCAATGAGCAAGATCCACTCGTAACTGGAGAAATCTAGGTCCATTGCCAACGTCAAATCTTTCTTTAAGGTCTTCCCATATGAGATGAGCGTTGGAACAATAACTCCCGAGTTTCCGTAGGGATTGATAAGTAGATTTCACAATCCAACCATGAACCATAGCGTTAACACAAACCCAATCGGAGTAGTCATATGACCTAACATTTGGTTCAGTGGTCTTGTCATTGATGAAGGTAAGGTTTCATTTTATAACAAGAGCACGATCCATGCAGGCAATTGATCAATTGTCATATTTTTCTTTGGTGAGGAGAATATGGCAAACTTGCAAACCAGGATGATCAAAGTGATGCAAGTAGTAGATCGAGGAAGGAGCGATGGTAGAAGTTAGTTCTTCGGTGTCGGTCATGATGGTGAGCAGCGGTCATGACAAGCCGGCAACGGTATGATACCACGTTGAGATTGATAAATTAAAAGATGGATTGTTTTTTTTTTTTTTGAAAAGGTTGTTATATTATCAGGAAAGAATATACAAGTAGTTCATACTAGAACATAAGAGAGTGCGAAGAAGGAAATTACATGAGGTGAATGCCTAAAATCTTGGCTCTGGAAGTTGAGTTTTGGGATCGATCATGCCATTTGGCAGCAACAAAGCTCTTTGTATTGGAGATGATATTGTGAGCACATTGAGAGGGGTGGGTGAACTTCTGATTGAAAACAAGCTCATTTCTGGCCTTCCAGACGTAGTACATAAAACTGGTGAGAGTGGCAATGAGAGTATGAGAGAAGAGATCATTCTTGCGGGGTTTGAGAGAGCTGAGCCAGTTCCAAAAGTTGTTCCTTAGGGTGGAGGGTATTGGAATGCGAAGCCATCGGGAGAGAAGTTCCAGTACCATGGAAGAGTAGCTGCAGTGATGGAATAGGTGGTCTTCAGTTTCTGAAAAACCCCACAGAGCTTACAAACGTCCGATTGGACAATGTTCCAGGAGAGAAGCTTGTTTAGAGTGGGTAGACGTTTGTGGCAGGCGAGCTAGGAGATGAAACTGCACTTCGGGATGTTGAGTCCCTGCCAAATGGATCTATGGATGAAAGGCGGGTCAGGAGGAGGAGACTTCCACAGGAGGTTGTGGGTAGTAGTGGTGTCGTAGGTTCCATTGGACCTTGCAGTAATGTTGGAGAAGTTGGTGTTGAGCCCGGAATCAAAGATTTCGTTTCTTATCTTCACAATGGAGCACCAGGTATGGCTATGATTGTAGTTTGCTGGGTAGGTCCAAATGGTGTGTCTTTTGAGAATGTTGTGATGAATCTAGTCGGACCAGAGGTTGGGGAAGATGTCGGTGTTGTCGAGCTCGAAGATAAGCTTTGCGATGCAGGCTTTGTTCCAGGATAGGATTTCCTTAAACCCAAGCCCACCATCATCTTTGGAGGAGCAGACGGTCTTCCAAGCAATCAGGGCACGGGGACTCGAGTTAGTTCCCAACCAAAGAAAGGAGCGAAGAAGTCCGTTGATTTTGGAAATGACACCGTGGGGGATCAAGAGAACAATGCACCAGAAATAGTTGATAGCCATAAGAATTGAAGAGATGATTTGGGCTCTACCAGCATAGGACAAGTTCCTAGCACTCCAAGAGTTGATTCTACATGTGATCTTGTTAATGAGAGGGTTATAATCAGAAGCATTTAGGCGCTTACTTCCAATGGGAACACCAAGGTATGTGAAAGGTAGAGATCCAGGGGAGATTCCAGTGGAGTCGGAGATGAGGTCACGGTCCTGAGGGAGCAACCCGCCAGTGAAAATATTAGACTTAGCGGAGTTGAGGTACAACCCCGAGAACTTGCCGAAGGAGTGCAGCGTGTTAATGAGGATACCAATGGATGTGAGATCACCCCTGCTGAAAAGCATTAAATCATCAACAAAGCATAAGTGAGTGATTCTAGGGGATCTGCATTTCGGATGGAGGTTAAAATCAGAATTAGTGGTATTGATGTGCAACATTGATGATAGAACTTCCATCCCGATAACGAAGAGACCAGGAGAGAGGACATCCTTGTCTAAGCCCCCTGGAGCCCTTGAAGAAACCATGGAGCAAGCCATCAAGGTTAATGGAATATGTAGGAGAGGTGATGCAAGCTCTGATGAGATTGATGAAGTGACTTGGGAACCCCATCCGGCCCAGGCAATTGAGGATGAATTGATGGTCAATCGAGTCAAATGCTTTGGCAATGTCAATTTTTATGGTGCATCTTGGAGAGATATGTCTTCTGGAGTAGTTCTTGAGCAGCTCATTGCAGATGAGAATGTTATGTTTAATAGAGCGACTCATGATGAAAGCGGCCTGGTATCTACCAATGATGGATGGGAGAGTAACAATAAAAATTTACTCATCATATCAATAATTGAAGCGGTTAATTGCAGTGTTAATTACATACATATAATATACATGAATTCATAATAATGTCACACTGAAAACACTTATAAATTGATCACAAGCATCAATCTTTATACGTACAAAGCATGTTGCGCATAAATTAGAGTTGGAAAGCCACAATAGGACTCCTGACCGTATGCACACCGTCGAGCCACTCAATAGATGCTGAGATTACCCCATCAGAAGACCCTAACTCGCCTTTCACTTGTACGGTATACGTTAATTCTTCTCCTAGACGTGTAAAACGCAGAGTTTCAGGCTTAACTTCGATACTAACTCCTTGAGGAGCCGTCACCTTAACCTCGTACACGGATGATCCCTCCGTGACAGTTGTTAATCTCCTTTGGAAGATCATATCAAAGGAGCTCGAATTTGTTGCAATAGTAATGGAAGGATAGTTCAAATCTCCAACAAAACCGGTTAGATCTTCCGGACAAGTAGTCTGGTTGTTTATAGAAATTTGCCTTATAAGGTCTATGTTGTAGCCTTGGGCACATAAGAAGTTGATGTAATCCGTCTCGGTTGTGTTATAGACTAGCCCCGGATCCACGGCACTTTTCGGGTTTATATGTCCTGACCCGTATGCTAATTCGGCTTCTTTGTTATTGTTTGGACTCATTGGAACCGCTAGAAATGTATAACATATTGTTATTCTATAAGCTCGAACAAGTATTGAAAATTTGTATAGTTGAGAGTAGCTAGAATGATTACCGGTAGTCATGAGGGCAGATCGAATAGCTGCCGGAGACCAATCGGGGTGATATGATTTGACATACGCAGCGGATGCAGATGCATGAGGGCAAGCCATGGAGGTACCGGATACGATTCGGTATTCGACGGATCTTGTGTCACCGATTACACGGGATACGTTTCCTTTAGGAGAGTAGGCTGCTAAGATGTCAACGCCCGGAGCTGACAAATCTGGCTGCAATCATATTGATAACATTTCATAGTTAGGGTATAAGAGAATGTAATCCGATATGGACAATACGATAGTGTGAACCTAACATATAAGTCCTATACCTATGCCTACTCTACTTATTGTAAGTTGGTTTTAGGATGGAACCCGAAAGACTTGTATGTATGGTTCACTGGACGTGTCCCCTCATCGTCATTTGCACAAGATATATAAGTTAAGTTATTAGGTGAGCACCTTAAGGATGGAGGGAGTGATAGGATTAGGGCCTCTTGAAGAGAAGGATGCAACACGGGGTGCTAACTTATCCTTTATAACGCTACTTCTTAGTATAGTGCCCTCTGGGTTGCTGTTGATTTTCGCAAACAATGTAGAGATCGAGATCAATGGCTTCGTATTAGTGAAAGAATCTCTTATGATAAATACAAATTTGTTAGTAAGACCTAAAACTAGCATAAGTTAGTTTTTGGTGGGAAAAATGACATAAAATAGTAGTTACCTAGAGAAATTGTGAATGTAGGAGATAATATCATCTCCATCATTTGAGAGAACAAAAGATGTAGGAAGAGGTAATGAAACAGAACCATCTCCAAACGTGTTAAAGCTCGATCGCATCACGGTGCCGGCAGCTCCAGCCTCAATTGATACTTGGCTAGCTACGTAAGTGTTATTAATGTCACACACTACAATCTTGCCTTCCACTAATGTTCGATTCAGCGACGAGCAAAATCTATACCAAAACACATTACCTCAGTTTAGTGATACATATATTGCTAGCTTGAATGCTTGATTATGTATATAGTAACACACTTAGCTCCACTTGGAAACGAAGAGTTGATAGCATCACCACCGTATATCAACGGGAACTTCTTTTCACTAAGGTCAAATGTGTTGAGAGAGAGCTCACCCTATATCCAACATTATAATTAACCAACATAGTAGCCTGTCTTACACGATAGTTTTGTAACAATCGACATAATTAATTACCTGAAATAGTTTGTCGTTGCCAAGACGGACGCCAGTGACGAACTTGCGATCCGTGGTAGACGCGGCCACGGACATGAGCCAAGGTGCAGTGTTACTTATAGTTCCGTTGAAAGGACCTGAATTACCGGCTGCGAAAGAGGCGAATATTCCACGTTGCATCGCATGAAACGCGCCGATGGCATTCGCGTTTGAAAAATAAGGACGGGCTAAGGCGGGCCCTAGGGAGACAGAGATTATATCGACGCCGTCAGCAATTGCATCATCAAAGGCATTCAGTATGTCGACATTTGCACATCCGTCGCCATCGGTCCAACAGACTTTGTAGACGGCAATTCGTGCAGAAGGAACACCACCCCGCGCTGTACCTGTGGCTAGCCCGGAGAAGTTCGCGTGTGGAACTAACGCGCCGGCTACTGTTGAGGCTGTGTGGGTCCCGTGGCCGCTGAAGTCTCTCGGAGTGGGACCCTCGTTTACCGGGAACTCTTGATCCGCTTTGTAAAATCTTGCACCGATTATTTTCCTGCGTACCAAATGAAGAGATTTGTGAATCGGAAAGGCTTGTTTTATTCCATTGATGAACCAATGTTTATATAGGAAAATATAAAGAGATAAAATAATAAACTAATACTAAAAGATAAGATCAGAAGATAAACTAACAAACAAAGGATAAGCCCAACATATGACCCAATATACTAGGTGATGTGATTCGAACTACATTCGAACACGAGGATCCACCGGCACAAGTTCACAATCGGATTGGAATCGGTGAAATGGAAATCTTTTTTTTGGATTTTGTTTTATTGGATATGAAGAGCAAATTCCCTCGGCCTCTCACTTTGGGAATCCCTCAACTCGAACGAACTACCCTCGGAATCTCACTTTGGGGTTCGAACCTTCGTTCCTCGGCCTCTCACCTTAGAACCACCTAAGCATCTCACCTAGATGTTTGAAAACTAAGCATCTCACCTAGAATTCGGGTTTTGTTTTAAAGCAAACAACAACTTTGAAAGCACAAAGGCTAACTTACTTCATTTAACTTCACTTCTCTTACAATGGGAGGATACAAGGCTTTATATAGCCACAAAACTCAGCCTAAAAACTCCCTAATTAAGTGCTAGAAATATCAAAGGTTTATCAAAAGGAAATGCAAGAAATTCAAGAGTTTTTCTAGGAAATTGAAACACATAAATGGCCACATTTGGCCTTTAATCAAAGATGACTCTTGGATCCTATTCTCTTCACTTGGACAACACATCAAGGATGGTCTAATCAAGTCTTGGACGTCCATATTGAAGGAGAAGAAGACCATTGAACTACCTTGGCCTCCATTCAATGTATGTGTGTGAAGATGCCTTCAATGTTTGATTGAATGTTGACATGTTGACCTTCACATGATCAATACATAAATTCATGCATAATATATGAATAATATGAGCATGGTATGCTGCATGAAATATGTATGGTAGGACGTGCATATGTTTTGTATAACCATCTTTCATGCCTCCATGCATGATCTTGTCCAACAATCCATACAAGTACCGTACTTGCTGCAATGTAGGGTCATTTTCACCCTCTTCCTCTTGCAATATCGACTTTGAGTAAACTAGAAAGTTGTAGATATTGAAAATACCTTTCAAAGTAGTACTCATGGGTATTTTAATTCCAAGTATTGCCTCAGTTATAGTCGTTTTACTGAGAGTGCGCAAACCTGACAGCTTAGCCGGAGAGAGTGAAAATTGGCTTCCATTTGGCATGCTCGGTGCAAGCATTTTCGGTTTCATTTCAATAAGTTTTGGCTCAGTTTTAGGCATGATCTCCAACACATAAGTATTGATTTCGATAGGTGCCGGTTGAGTTTTGACTTGGACGGTTGGTGGCAAAACAATTAGTTCCGGCATATTGACGATGATTTCTTCTCCGGTGGGGATCACATCATCCCCTTTCCCTTGAAAAGGATTCGTCCTCGAATCCGTCATGCCATCATTGGGAAATTGATTATCGGATTTATTACCATGGTAACTACTTCTCGCGACTTCGATGCCGTCATGTTGAGATGCTTGAATACGATCCGGGGACCCAAGGGCACGACTATTCAGATTTTGTTCTCGATGGTTGTTGCTTCGTTCATTCCGGTTTGCATGGTTGCTACCTCCTTGTATTTTGTCATGAGGGTTCAAGAGAAGGAGAGGAAACCTTCTCAATATCTCAGCTAGTTGGGCTTCAAGCCTATCCAAACGTTGGTTGTTTCGATTACCACCGTTTGCATTGTCGTTGATGATCGTCATCCCCGAAAGCTTGAGGAACTCGCACCGTTAGGCTCTGATACCACTTGATGTGATTCGAACTAGATTCGAACACGAGGATCCACCGGCACAAGTTCACAATCGGATTGGAATCGGTGAAATGGAAATCCTTTTTTTTTTGATTTTGTTTTATTGGATATGAAGAGCAAATTCCCTCGGCCTCTCACTTTGGGAATCCCTCAACTCGAACGAACTACCCTCGGAATCTCACTTTGGGGTTCGAACCTTCGTTCCTCGGCCTCTCACCTTAGAACCACCTAAGCATCTCACCTAGATGTTTGAAAACTAAGCATCTCACCTAGAATTCGGGTTTTGTTTTAAAGCAAACAACAACTTTGAAAGCACAAAGGCTAACTTACTTCATTTAACTTCACTTCTCTTACAATGGGAGGATACAAGGCTTTATATAGCCACAAAACTCAGCCTAAAAACTCCCTAATTAAGTGCTAGAAATATCAAAGGTTTATCAAAAGGATTTTGTTTTATTGGATATGAAGAGCAAATTCCCTCGGCCTCTCACTTTGGGAATCCCTCAACTCGAACGAACTACCCTCGGAATCTCACTTTGGGGTTCGAACCTTCGTTCCTCGGCCTCTCACCTTAGAACCACCTAAGCATCTCACCTAGATGTTTAAAAACTAAGCATCTCACCTAGAATTCGGGTTTTGTTTTAAAGCAAACAACAACTTTGAAAGCACAAAGGCTAACTTACTTCATTTTAACTTCACTTCTCTTACAATGGGAGGATACAAGGCTTTATATAGCCACAAAACTCAGCCTAAAAACTCCCTAATTAAGTGCTAGAAATATCAAAGGTTTATCAAAAGGAAATGCAAGAAATTCAAGAGTTTTTCTAGGAAATTGAAACACATAAATGGCCACATTTGGCCTTTAATCAAAGATGACTCTTGGATCCTATTCTCTTCACTTGGACAACACATCAAGGATGGTCTAATCAAGTCTTGGACGTCCATATTGAAGGAGAAGAAGACCATTGAACTACCTTGGCCTCCATTCAATGTATGTGTGTGAAGATGCCTTCAATGTTTGATTGAATGTTGACATGTTGACCTTCACATGATCAATACATAAATTCATGTATAATATATGAATAATATGAGCATGGTATTCTGCATGAAATATGTATGGTAGGACGTGCATATGTTTTGTATAACCATCTTTCATGCCTCCATGCATGATCTTGTCCAACAATCCATACAAGTACCGTACTTGCTGCAATGTAGGGTCATTTTCACCCTCTTCCTCTTGCAATATCGACTTTGAGTAAACTAGAAAGTTGTAGATATTGAAAATACCTTTCAAAGTAGTACTCATGGGTATTTTAATTCCAAGTATTGCCTCAGTTATAGTCGTTTTACTGAGAGTGCGCAAACCTGACAGCTTAGCCGGAGAGAGTGAAAATTGGCTTCCATTTGGCATGCTCGGTGCAAGCATTTTCGGTTTCATTTCAATAAGTTTTGGCTCAGTTTTAGGCATGATCTCCAACACATAAGTATTGATTTCGATAGGTGCCGGTTGAGTTTTGACTTGGACGGTTGGTGGCAAAACAATTAGTTCCGGCATATTGACGATGATTTCTTCTCCGGTGGGGATCACATCACTAGGCCCATACTCTAACACTCCCCCTCAAGCTGGAGGTGTTATCCAACACTCCAAGCTTGGACAGTAGAAACTTGAAGAAGAGCATCTTGATGTAACTCCCTTCCTTCATCATCGGTCTTTGTATTGACGCCGGTGGATTGGATCCTGACGCAGGTTGATTAAGTTTTGGGCCCTAGGACGCAGGTTGATTAGCGTCCTAGGGTCCTAGGACGCAGCTAGATTAGCGTCCTAGGGTCCTAGGACGTAGGTAAATTAGCGCCCTACGGTAAGTTTTGGATCCAGGACGCAAGTTGATTAGCGTCCTAGGGTCCTAGGACGCAGGTAAATTAGCGCCCTAAGGTAAGTTTTGGATCCTAGGACGCAGGTTGATTAGCGTCCTAGGGTCCTAGGACGCAGGTAAATTAGCGCCCTACGGTAAGTTTTGGATCCTAGGACGCAGGTTGATTAGCGTCCTAGGTTCCTAGGACGCAGGTAAATTAGCGCCCTACGGTAAGTTTTGGATCCTAGGACGCAGGTTGATTAGCGTCCTAGGGTCCTAGGACGCAGGTAAATTAGCGCCCTACGGTAACTTTTGGATCCTAGGACGCAGGTTGATTAGCGTCCTAGGGTCCTAGGACGCAGGTAAATTAGCGCCCTACGGTAAGTTTTGGATCCTAGGACGCAGGTTGATTAGCGTCGTAAGGTCCTAGGACGCAGGTAGATTAGCGCCCTAAGGTAAGTTTTGTGTTTAGGTAGGGTTTGTGTTTAGGATGAAAATAGAGGGAAAAGTATTTTCTGATACCGTGGACAAAGTATACTCTGATACCGCGGACAAAGTCTTCCGTGATACCGCCGCCATCGCCGCCGGGCGGCGGCGATGACGGCGCAACT
Organism: Fagopyrum homotropicum; assembly: GCA_033239125.1. Classification (NCBI taxonomy): domain Eukaryota; kingdom Viridiplantae; phylum Streptophyta; class Magnoliopsida; order Caryophyllales; family Polygonaceae; genus Fagopyrum; species Fagopyrum homotropicum. Next base: position 146,833,239 of record BSWB01000002.1, read on the forward strand.
AGGGTTTTGTTTTGTGCGGAAGCGTAGGTTAAGGAAAGTGCTCTGATACCATGATAGATTACGGTGGAGGTAGAACCACACGAATGGTGGAGGTAGAACCACACGAATGGTGGAGGTAGAACCACACGAATGGTGGAGGTAGAACCACACTGATAGAGAGTTTATTATCACCCTATTTATAAGGTTAGGAGAGAATAATAAAGATTACACGATATAATATAAAATAGAAAGTATACTAAAATAATAAGATAACTTCTCTAGATATAATATAACATATCTTCCAATACGCTCCTGCAGTGAAAGCGTGCGTACGCAAACGAACGCTGAAGACTGGACCTTCATTGACAATGAGCAAAGAAAACACTTCGATCAACAATGAGCGGTGACACGAACACCACTTGTAAAATCGATATAACCCGATAAGTTGGCGATGATGGGTAGGTTGAGGTCCCGAATCGAACCCGCTCTGATACCATGAAGAGATTTGTGAATCGGAAAGGCTTGTTTTATTCCATTGATGAACCAATGTTTATATAGGAAAATATAAAGAGATAAAATAATAAACTAATACTAAAAGATAAGATCAGAAGATAAACTAACAAACAAAGGATAAACCCAACATATGACCCAATATACTAGGCCCATACTCTAACACCAAATAACATATATCCTTAATATTTGTTTATTACGATCCAAACTTTTTCATAATAATGTGTTGAAAATAGGAGTTTATAATATACTTGTTGCAAGAAAAGTCGGCTGATGTTTGACAAATGCCCTTCCATTTGGCTGGAACTGGACTCAAGTCGGTGTCATCAAAGCTAGGAGACTCGGGCCAGATTCCGGTGTCGAACACACCCACAATGATATCTTTTTCGATGGGGTTTCTCTCAACATTAATGGGGAAGTTCATGAAGTCCCATGATCTTGTTGTTTGAAGCTCCATTTTCTCGTTGGGAAACACAGAAACTACACCTTCAAACCCTACACATATGGTCATCACAAAATTATGTTATTTATCCTACGAATACACGACATCGGATTTATTTATGCGCACCGAGACTTTGTGGCCCCAAACATTTACAAGAAAAAATTAGAGGATTCGAGATATCCCAATATTTATAATGGATGTACATATTTATAACAATATTTTGATTTGATTAACAAATTTTCTAGTGCATAAATGAATACTCACCAGCAACTTGTTGCGACTCCGCATCGGTGAGCTTTGCTACGCACCCAAAAAAGCTCCTCTCGTAAGTGTGGAGTAAATACTTTGAGGGATTTTCGCTATACCCACTGCAATGTAGAGTTGTTTTTAAATAAAAAACAAACTTTTGAAACATAAATATGGAAGGATAAGTTAAATGTTTATTAAAGTATAAACAGTTAATTAATAAAATATGAATAGTTAGTTTCTTTAAAAATTCATATTTTAGTAATATTTGTATTTTCTAAATAAACCTATTTTGATATGCCCAACCATATAGATGTAATTAGGGTTACCTGCCAATAATATCTGCCATCATTTTGTCATAGAACAGCTTTGGTGTAAGACCTGAAGGCAGATGACTACCCATGTATATAATATACATCTGCATTCATAAATGTACAGTATATCAAAATACATATATTTACAAAAACAGCACCATGTTTTTACAGGATATACAATTATAGACCTTTCGTTCATCCTCAGCAGCAATGGTAGAAGAGATGAGGAGAAGAACAAGGAACAGCCATGTTGGTAGACAAGGAAACGAGCTGCGGTTCATCATCCTCATGACCTTAAGGCTTTGATAGATCAAAATGATACCAAACTGCTTTGAATTTATAGCAACTTAACGCTGAAGAGGTCCTTCTACGTACGTTCATTGTACGATTCTTCCTTTGAACAGTTATTACATATGTCTTTATCTTCAACGGTAATTGAATTTGACGTTCTAACAGGAATTAGCATTGGACAATGATTTGTGTATTGTGTATACATATGATTATTTGTGAAATAATTAAGGAATTTAACTATTCAATTAAGATAAAAAGAGAGAAATCATCCTTACACGCAAGAATATATATATAAAGTTATAAAGAAAAAAATGGCAAGAAAGTACGGTTGTTTTATTTATTTTTTTTTGGGTGTATTGACCCCTTCAACTTTAATACAGGAAAGAAAAAGGTAAATAAAAACATTTCCCCCATTTTCGAGGTTCAACTGTGGCGTTGAATTTATCCCATTGCAGAGCTGTCACATTCATACTCAAATAAGAGGAATGGTTGGTATGAAGAAGTAATGAGCGGGCGATTCAAATTTTGAAGGTTGACCAATATATATACTTGCATTTCCATTTATTATGCTCTCATTTATGCACAAATTTTCTCCTCCCTTTTATTACGAAAATTTCTCCTCTCATTTATGCACATATTTGCTCCATTCCTCATTATATCTCTTATAATCATCTAACTATCGACCTCAAAAGGAAAAATTCTTAAGTTGTTATTTATGTATTCATTAAACTTCGGTATATTATTGTCAAAATCGTTTGAAAATTGGTTTTTCAACATGGCACCTGTCATTTTTCAAATAAATATGGATGATCGATTATTGTGTATGTTGCTGGTTCTCCCTAGCAGGTAACTGATGATATATTAAATGGATTAATTGATATGATGAGTATTTTTTTTAAAGAGAAGAGGATATGTATATTGCTATATGATTGTTTCCTGGTGTCAATAAATTCTATGGAATATCATTTGTGATTTCATAGTAATTGGGTATGATTTTTTTAACGTCATGTTTATTGGGTATATATGTTGTCATTTCAGAGATATTGACTTGTCATTTTTTCGTATGTAGCCATGGATATGATGATATAGTATTGTCATGCGATTGAATAAATATATTATTGTTTGAAAGTTACTGGGTATGAATATATTCGGTCGCATAACATTTTTAATTTGTAGTGTTGTGTCAAATTTTTTTCTTATTGAGTGTGGTACTATGCAGATGACTGAGTATAGTGGTGATGAATCAAGCCTCGACAGCAATGATCCAAACTATTACGATTGGCATTTTAGTCAACAATTTGCCTTAACCAGGGATGGAGTTGATGAAGAAAGACTTGCTCTTATAGTTGCCGATACTAGTCTCGTAACGACGTTGATGATTAATGATTTCTTCAAAGAGTTGAAGGACGAGAATAGAAGTTTGGATGATGAGATTTCGCAATTGCAGTCTACAATTAGAGCCAAAGACGAAGAAATTTATATCTTAAGGAGGCAAGTTGAGAATATGCAGAATGAGAAGTTGGATAACGAGAATGCCCACTTGTGTAATGACTTGTCCCTAGAGATTCGACTACTTGTGGTAGCTTTTGTTGGATCACTTTTAGGTGCTATTGTATGTAGGAAGTTGCGGAAGTAAACGTTTAGGTATCACTTACGGTTCGTGTTATGACAAAATTTGGTCTGGTATTATTGATATAATGTTATGAGTATGTTTACACGCTTGTTTGTTATGCTTGAAATAATGTATTGAGTATGTTTACGCGCTTGTTTGGTTATGCTTGAAATACTGTGTTGAGTATGTTTACGTGGTTGATTGTTTGGTAATGACTAAATTTGGTTTTGTATGAGTTATATAATATATTCAGTATGTTTAAATCGCTTGTTTTGAGTATGCTTACACGCCTGTTATAGGGTTTGTAACGCGTACAATATTGGGTATGTACAATCTACATAAAACAAGGTAGCGGTTGAGTAATGACCAATAACGCCATATTAATTAAGAAATAACAAAACAAGATAGCCAATTGTAGGATTGGACGGTTTGTAGAGGCTATTTAGTTATTGGAAACCGTTTCCATGTCATAAATTTCTTACAAGGCTTATTAAAGAAGCAAAAATAGTCGTCAATGTCATTTCAACTCCACAATTTCTCATCTCTCACTGTCTCTCTAGAGAAAAAAGATCCAGGAACAAAAGTCACAAGTTTTCACTCCTGAATACCTTTGTAGCAAAATCTCATCACCCTCAATTCTTCAAACACTTTCTTAACCGTATGCATGGCGACTCCAAACAATAATCAACCAAACAAGAGTGAAGATGACAATAAAAAAACTAGGCAAACGAAAGTCGTCGCCTACAGAAATCCCCCCCGCCTTCGTTCCAGTTGATTCCCGAAACGTAGGAGGATGTTTCAGGAAAAGACGAAGACGAATTGGTACGTTTTTTAGGGTATTTGATGAATGTTTAGTATTTTATTGGTTATTACTGTTCTAATGTGGTTAGGGTTTCGAAAAAGCATTGACCTTTGTGTATAAGTTGTGTTTGTATTTTGGATTGTTAGAGATTGAGAAATAGATAACTACGTTTGGGAATAGCGTGTGTTGTCTATGCTTACGAATCTTGTATGCAATGTTTGGTTTTCGGATTTTGATGATATTGGTATGTGGTTATGTTGTAGAATAACCATTGACCGTGTGTATAAATTGAGTATGGACTTCGTTTTTCAGAAATCGATAAGTGAGTATTGAAAAATCGCTTCTGTTAAGTATGCCTATGAATTTTGGATCCAAATGTGTGTATTTTAAGTGCGAAATTCTGTTTTTTTATAAGAAACACTAAATTCGTTGTTTGAATATCAAATTACTTTGAGTATGAAATTAATTGAGCATTTATAAATACTTATGCTTATCAATCCTTGTTTTGAGTATTAATCTGTATTGAAATTGCTCTTTTAAAATGGAAATTGTTGTTTAGGGATGAAGAAATCGGTAATTGGGCATTTTTATTGCGTATGCCTATGAATATGTGTTCGAATGTTTTTTTTAGTATGGATAACTGAGTATTAAAATCGGATGTTTTAAGTATGTCTATGAATGTTTGATCCAATTATGTGAATTTTAAGTGCTAAAGTATGAGTCTATGGTAGGTTGAGTATGCATATATTGTGTATGCATATGATTTGCAGTCTAGTGTTTCTATTTTGAGTATTGATATCCTGTGTGTTGAATAAGGCAATATATATATTTTGTTACCGACTTTGTATGTAAACTAATGTGAAGTACTTGTCAATCATTTCCCTATTACACCACCCAAATGTCAGGATGACGTAATTGGCAGAGTATCCCAGGCATACAATCCACAACTTACGCAGAAAATTTCGGTGAATTCTTACCCAATTCTTGTTACACATAACCCACAAATTCCTCTGTCTATTCCTCATGTTGTTGTTTCTTCTTTGTAATAGTTTAAGTACAGATACGGACAAGATCCATCATTAGAGAACGCAAGGATAAATAACAACTCTAGGATGAAGTTGATCTCAATATTAATACAGTTTGAATGCAGATGATAGAGAAAAGTTTGAGCAAGGTCCCTTTAAACACATTGTTTCCATGGGTCAGAAGATGATTTTTTCCAACCAACTGATTCACTATATGTTGCTTCGAGAAGTTGTGACGAAGCGCAAGTGGTCAATGTGGTTTGGCGTCAACAAGTGCCTCTTAAGATTTTCGTTGCAAGAATTTAGTGACATTACCGGTTTGGATTGCTCCAAAGAGACGAAAGAAATTACTTCTGTGGACTTTGAAGAGGTGTTTCCATGGACCAAGTGGTGTTCAATTAAGGAGCTTGAGGAATTATACATTAAAGAACCGAAAAAGTTGAAAAGGAAGCTCAAAATGGCCCTTGTATTAACGGTCGAGGGTGTGTTAATGGGACATGATAGACGTCTTAAGGTTGATCAACATACATTGGGTTTGGTGAACGACATGACGAAATTAAACACATTCTGTTGGGGTCGTCGATTATTTAAGAAAACGTTACTCTCACTTCGTTCATGCAAACCGGCCAAGTTCAGATCTACTGGAAGTTAATACATCGGTTGGTGGCCAAAAGCTCGTAGAAACCCATACCTAAAACAAACATGTTATATGTGTAAGTACATGTATTAACTAACGTGTAGATACCCAAAAGCTGGTAGAAACCCAAACATATAAATACCCAACAAATTGTTCTAAATCAATACCCAAAAGAAAGTCGCCATAGATGTAGAACGTACCCAATCGATGTTGTTAATGTTGCGTAAAACGATTTCAACATTCATCCACACGGACATAAGAAAAAACTGAATACTTAGTTAAAACAGGATAAACAGTGACCTTACCTAATAGTACTCGATGACTCGGGTTAGCTTCGAATTCAACTATTTGAATGAATCAGGAAGACTTTGTTTTATTATGTACGAAAGCAATAATGCCCAAATTTTCTGGAAAAGATGATTTCAAAATGGATGATATGGGTGCTGTTTTCGTGTAATATTGTAGAAAGATGGAGTTTTGGAGGGAAAGAAAAAGAGAGTGTGCAGGATAGTTGATTTCTGCAGGCATGTCACATCGCCGGTTGATAAGACAACAATGTATTTTCTTCTTTTTCAAACCTTTCCTTTGCTTTTATATGTACGCAAGAAACAATTTTACTAAAAGATTGCAGGAAAGGGGATATGATGTAATAGTGTATATTTTACCAAAGATTTAAACAGGGGGTTAATTTGTATAGTGTATTATTGGATTAGGTACATTCCACAAAAACCGCTAGTTATAAATGCCTTTGTTAATCTAACTTAAACTCGGCCATAAGAGAAGTATGGGAATTGAGGGTCGTGTGCATACGATATTGTGAAATTTAGGTATGTCAATTATAACCGAAGGATTTCGTGTATTGTATAGTTAGTCAGTAAAGTAGTTTATCAATGGGAATTCAACAGAAAATTATTTGGCTAATGCTCATTATCCAGAGTAAATTTGATTTAAAGAGGTAAGGTATACCTCATGTTTTACCATTTTAAATAATGAATTATTTAAAGGTTACAATTAAAGATTTTTTAATGGAATAAAAAAATTGTCTGTACGACCATTTCCATCTTCAAAGCAAAGCATTTGACCGTTGAGCACGCTCGATCAAGTTTATATGAGATTTTATACAAATAGCCGAATTACATATCAAGTTCACTTTTTAATCCTTTATATATTTTTTTTTAAAAAAATCGTATATAGAACTAGAGGGAGAATATACATGATAGGTCGACTTGACCAAGGAGAATCCACGATATATCATCAGCAAAGAGTTAGGGATAGAGACAACACTAGGAGACTACACTAAGTGGATTCCGTGCACCCTGTGGATGAGGCTCACCTCTGGAGCAAGTGTAGTTACACTTGCCTTGTGCTCGACATTATCTCCCGTTGGTCTAGAATGTCATATCCCTATCCTTACTTCCTCAACCTCTGGACTTGCCTCAACACCCAATCCACTCCCAATCGCTCTCTTATCTCTAGCATTAGAACCTTCTTGATCACTGCCTACATATATTTCACCTGGAAGGCCAGGAATTAGATCATATACAACAACTTTACTTTGGCTTTTACGTGTGCCAACAATGCAATTCTTACCATAAAAAACTTCACAGTCCATCATTGGAAGGATCATTCCTCCGACTCTCTTATGTGGAGCAAGTGTAGTTACACTTGCCTTGATGGTAAGAATTCCATTGTTTCCCGTGAAGATGTTGCAGCATATATCCGCAAATGGGACCTCTCACTCGTAGGGTTTCCTCTTGGCTGACCCATTTCTTTCTCTCGTATGTGCGAGTTTGTTTCCTCTACCTGGTCTCTATCACCAAACCTAAGATCCTTCGCAATGACAAAGGTATCTTCATGTTCCATTTCGCTAGCCATGACGACCTTACTACTATACTCGGCGTAAGCCCTTGGGTTTCTTCGGGTTCAACCACAATCCTTGTGAAGAAATGGACCCCGGAACTTAAGCTTGAATACTCCCACCTCAACTATATCCCCATCTGGGCTACTCTTCATGACCTTGACTTCAGGTTCTAGTCTAGCCACATGCTTGTAAAAATAGGGTCTGCAATTGGTACTCCTATCCTTACTGACTCCAAATCGGCTAACCGTGATGCTCTCAACTTTGCTCGTATCTTGGTGGAGGTTCATGCTGTTAAAACCCTCTTGAGGGAGGTCCGGTTGGTAGGACCTGACAACGTTACTATAGTCCAAATAATCTCCTACGATTGGATTACCCCCCCCTCATTGCCCCTCTTGCTTGGTCTTCGGGCAAAACTGTTTGCCTAAACCTGGAGGTACCACAGGACGCCCACCCTCAAACCCTAAACCACATCGCACTCTCCATAACCCTAACCCTAAACCGATCCTCCCCACCCCTGATGACTCCCAAAGAATTCCCATAAAAGAAACTTCTCGCCCCATTATCACCCCTCCCAACCCCCTTCCGATTTACTCACCTATACTTACCAAGGATCTACGAGATCACCATACTTCCTCTCCCCAACCTTCTTCAGATGCATCAAATCCAGAGAAGCGTAAACTCCATCAAATTCATTAAGGACTCATCAAATACTACTTACCATGACCCATCAAAAATTGCCTCGATCATCACTGACCATTTCTCCTCCATCATGAACCCTCCATCCATCTACACCTCTACCCTACCATCAACCTACGAGCTTCCCACCCTTAAGCCCCTTGACTTTGATTTCCTTTCCATGCAGGTTACTCCCGATTATGTCAAGAAGGCCCTATTCAGTATTGGTGACAACAAGGCCCCAGGACCGGACAGCTACAATGCATTTTTCTTCAAGAAATCCTAGAACATTATCAAGGACGACTTCACTGCTGCCATCCTTGACTTCTTCTCCACCGACAAGATTCTCAAGCTCATTAACCACACATCCATCTCTCTTATTTTCAATGTGACAACCCCTCATACCCTGCTAACTACAGACCCATATCCTATTGCAACACAACATACAAACCATAGCCAAAATCATTGCCTCCCGAATCAACTCTATCCTCCCTAACCTTATAGGCAACTATCAAAGCGCTTTTGTTAGCAAAAGGAACATCAAACATAACATCCTCCTCTGTCAAGAGTTGCTCCACAAATACTCCAAAAAACACATATCCCCGAGAGCAACCTTAAAAATCGATATCACCAAGGCGTTTGACACCATTGACCATAGCTTCATCATCCACTACCTCCACATGATGGGCTTCCCTAACCACCTTATCCTCTTGATCCAGGAGTGCATCTCTTCGGCCTTTTACTCTATCAACATCAATGGTTGCCTCTCTGGTCTTTTCAAAGGCTCCAGGGGCCTCAGGCAAGGATGCCCCCTCTCACCTCCCCTCTTTGCCATCGCACTTGAATATCTCTCAGCCATGATAGAAGCTCAGACTACTAACTCCAAATTCAACCACCACCCCAAGTGCCATAACCCCAACATCACTCACATCTACTTTGCTATTGACATCCTTATCTTCTCTAGGGGCGACGCCATCTCCATCCAAATCCTTAAAGCTTCCCTTGTTGAATTTGGGTTGTACTCTGGGCTTAAGATCAATCTTCAAAAATCTGCCTTATACCTTGGAGGTGTCCCTTCTCACATAACTCTCTCCCTTGCTCGTGATACCGGTTTCTCTATCGGTTCCCTTCCCTTCCTCTATCTTGGTGTTCTTGTGGGTAGCAAAAAGCTCAAACTCCATGACTACCAACCACTCATTCACAAGATCACTAAATGCATTCATTCCTGGAGTGCAAAGCTTCTTTCTTACACCGGCAGGATCCAGATCATTAACTCCATTCTCCAATCCATGTACCACTACTGGTGCATTGTTTACTTGATCCCCTCCACAATCATCAACAAGATCCAAGGGCTTCTCAGATCATTTCTTTGGTATGGAAAGGAGTTTAGCCACCGTTCCCTTGTCGCTTGGAACTCTACATGTATGCCTAACCATTGTGGTGGCCTGGGCTTCAAAGTCATCCTTGCCCGTAATAATGTTTGCTTCATACACCTCCTCTTTGATATTGCTGTTAACCCAAACTGTCTTTGGAGCTCCTGGATATCTCACAATATTCTCAAAGGCCAATCCATTTGACACTCTTTTGCTGGCACCAACCATAACTATTCATGGAGAAGCATCGCCAAGATCCGTAACGAGCTAATCACTCTTACTCATAGTCACAACAATCTGAACTGCCTAACCTCCATTACCTCCCCCGAGGGAAAATTCTCCTCCAAAGCTACCTATGACATCTTCAGAAGTACCTCCCTCTCCACCTCAAACATAAACTTCAAACCTATCTGGCTCAACATCAACATACCCAAATGTAGTGTCATCACGTGGCTTGCTTGGCTCAACCATCTACCCACTCTTGACAGACTTCGTCAGTGGAACATAACCACCAATGACACTTGCAAGCTCTGCCAAACCTTCGCTGAAGACGCCAACCACCTTTGGAACTGTTGTAGCTATACTTCCCTTGTCCTCGATATAGTCTCAAGATAGAATAGAACTGCCTACCCCCTCCATACCTCAACAACCCTTGGCGTTGGATTGCTTCGATCCCTAATCCAAAGAGAAATCTTGCCGACTGCGTCCGGATTTGCTCCTTCACATCCTACATCTACTTCACTTGGAGAGCCCTCAACCTCCTGGTCTACAACAACACCTTCACCCTCACCATAGACCGTGCCAATCAAATCATCACTGCTACAAAGAACCACCTTGCTCACACCTGGAAAGACAAATCTCTTAATTCCACTGCCAATGCTTCTAGTCTCGGCATTCATCTTGTTTAGAATTCTCTCCTCCTCTCATTTATTACTCTTTTAGTCTTTTGATATTGTCTTTACTCATAACGAAGAAGTTGTAACACTCCCCCCTTTTTTCTATAATATACGTACATTTTCAAAAAAAAAAGAATTGTGTTGTTGGCACACGTAAAAGCCAAATTAAAGTTGTATATGATCTCATTCGTGGCCTTCCAAGTGATGTATATGTAGGCAGTGATCAAAGAGGTTCTAATGCTAGAGATGAGAGAGCGATTGAGAGTTGATTGGGTGTTGAGCCAAGTCCAGAGGTTGAGGAAGTAAAAGTAGGGATATGAAATTCTAGTCCAACGGGAGATAATGTCGAGCACAAGGCAAGTGTAACTACACTTGCTCTAAAGGTGAGCCTCATCCTCAGGGTGGCTCCTACAGAGCTTACAAGAGTCATCATTAATGATGTTCCAATTGAAAAGCTTGTTGAGTGTATTGAGTCTCTGGTGGCTAGCAATCCAGGCAATGAAACTACATTTAGAGATGTAAAGGTCACACCAGATAGAGATGATCGCGGTGGGGATTGGTGGAAGCGAAGGGGTTCTGAAGAAGGTATATGCAGTCGAGCTAGAGAAGGACCCGTTTGGGCGAGAAATAAGGTTTAGATGGTTAGACCCATGCTTGTAGGAGAGGATATTATCATGAACCTTGACAATAGAATTCCAAATGTAGTTATTCTTGGTGTTAGCCCCGTACTGCTCCGCAAAATTCGCCCTTCAGAGCCATATGGCTTCCCTCAAATATTCCCAAATCCTCCTTCATCGCTTGGCTCGCAGCTCTCAACCGCCTCCCTACCCTTACCACATTGCATACCTGGAACATTTTAGGAGACAATACTTGTAAACTTTGCGGCATTGCTCCCGAAGATGGTGAGCATCTGTGGAACTATTGCAGTTATAGCACGACTGTATTGGACATCGTTTCTCGTTGGACTATCCTCCCCCCACCCGCGCCCTACCTTGGTTGCGTCTGGACCTGGTTGGCTTCTTGGTCCAGTAAGAAGAGGCTCCCTTTGGATTGCATCCGTATTGCTGTCATTGTCTCCTACATCTATCATATATGGATCGCCAGGAACAAGCTGATCTACACTAACGTCACCACCTCTCCTTCTGATTGTGCCGGGATGATCATCCGAGGTGTGAAGTCACACTATGCGTACCACTGGAGGGATCGCTCCTCTCTTTCTAGGGAGATGGCCTTCCACCTGAACATTCCCCTTCTCTGAGACTGTACTAATCGTTTCGTTTTCCCTCTACCCCTCTTTCACTCACACTTGATCTTGTTAGCTTGATGTTTTGGTCTTGTGTTTGATGTTGTCGGTTTCCCCTCCTCCTTGTAACCTTACACCGTTCATAATACAATTAACATTTCAAAAAAAATATAATAATAAATCATAAATGAGCTTGCAGAGGCATGCTTTATTCCAAGAGAGGAGCTCCTTGAAGCCTAGTCCACCCTGACCTTTGGGCGTGCAAACAATGTTCCAAGCAATCAGAAAATGTTTGCTAGAATCCTTACCAGACCATAAGACCTAAGGAGACTCTGCAACTTGTTGAGAATTTATGGTGGGATAAGAAACACTGAACGTAATCTGCATTCTGCCAGCATAGGAGAGAGTCTTGGCGTACCAGGTTTGGATCTTAGATGAGATATTTGAGATGAGAGGCTGGTAGTCAAGAAGGTTCAGTCTCTTGCTACCCACAGGGACCCCCATGTAGTGGAAAGGGAGGGAGCCAAGAGCTATGATATTTTCTTTAGTTACCACGGTATATTATATTGGCATGGCCGGAACAACCTCATGTTTGAGGGTAATTAGCTGTCGGAAGATGTAGTTATACCGCTTGTGAAGATGCATGTGTTCAGGCTCTTGCATGAAGCCTTCCCAAGATACGTGAGTGATGTTGTCCGAGGTGGTTGACCGAAGAAGAAGCTGCTTTCCATGGTGATCGCGATGTTGTTGTGTATGGCTTTTGATAGCCATTTTTTCATGTCTTTAGTTGTTTTATTTATAATTGGTTTGGCATGTCACTCCTCATGTGGCCGGGATGTCCTTGTTGTGTGTTCTCCTTTGTCGCTTTATCTTGGTTAGACCACGACGTTTTGTAGCCGAAAGCATGCCTTAGACATGGGAGTAGGAATTTTTACCATTCTACGAATTAGCCAACATCTTGGAGGGAGCCAGGAGCAAAGCCAGTGGAGTTGGTGATGTGGGTACGGTTTAGGGAGAAACTCCACCAAGGAAAATAGCAGACTTAACAAGGTTCACTCTGAGACCAGAGAGGCTCCAGAAAGAGTCCAGGGTGTGCTTCAGAATTTGAATGGAGGTCAGATCCCCTCTATAGAAGAGCATAAGAACATCGGCAAAGAAAAGGTGGGCAATGTAAGGGTTATGGCATCTAGTATGGGTATTGAAGTCCGGGTTAGAGGTATTTGCAATGATCATGGAGGATAGTACTTCCATAGCAATGACAAATAGATGGGGAGAGAGAGGGAAGCCTTGTCGAAGGCCCATAGTACCTTTGTAGTAGCCTTTGAGCGATCAACTGATGTTGATAGAGTATGAAGAAGTGGTAATACACGACTTGATCAATTCCACAAAAGTCTCAAGGAAGCCAAACTTGCGTAAGTTGAGCAAAATAAAGTTGTGGTCAATGGTCTCAAACGCCTTGGTGATATCAACTTTCACGCATCTAGGGGAGATGTGGACCTGGAAGATTAGAATGTTATGCTTGATCGATCTACCCTTGACGAACACACTTTGATGGGGGTCGATAATGTGTGGGAGGGTGGAGTTAATTCTATTGGAGTTAATTCTATGGGAGGGTCGATAATGGTCAATGGTATCTCTTAAAGAGCTCATGGAAGATTAGAATGTTATGCTTGATCGATCTACCCTTGACGAACACACTTTGATGGGGGTCGATAATGTGTGGGAGGGTGGAGTTAATTCTATTGGAGAATTTTAGCAATGGTTTTATAGGTAGTATTACAGCATGAAATGGGTCGGTAATTTGAGGGGCAAGTGGGGTTGTCATTTTTGACAATGAGGGAGATCGATGCATGGTTTATCTGTCTAAGCATCTTCCCAAAGGAGAAGAAGTCCAAAATAACATTAGTGAAGTCTTCACTGATGATGCTCCAGAAGGACTTGTAGAAGTATGCATTCAAACCATCATGGCCAAGCGCCTTGTTATCACCCATACTGAATAGAAACTCCTTGATCTCCTCAAGGGATACGGAGAGAGAGAGAGATAGAGAGAGATAGAGAGAGAGAGAGAGAGAGAGAGAGAGAGAGAGAGTGAAGCATGGGCATGGGCATGGGACAATCAAGGAGGTGGAGTTGGCTAGTGGTAGAATTAGGGCTTAGGATGGACGAGAAGTGCTTGATAAGGGTAGAAGAGATCTCTTATGGATCATGAGTAAGATTGTTTGTGCAGTTTGTCAAAATCTAATTGGTATCGGTACATCTACTTGATACAATGCTTCTAAAGAAGAAAGCATCACACTGGTCACCATCCTTGATCTATCTAGCTTTTGAGAGATGCGATAGTATGACACAAAGGATGTCAAGTGAAGAGTTTAGCTTTATGATCGTGCTCATCTCGATCTCCTGAAGGTTTGGGTCGTAGGGGGAGTTTTGGAGGTTAATCTGGGTAGTGGAGAGGAGAGCTTTTAGCTCTTGTATGGATGAGTGGATGGCCTCAAGCTTTTGATTTGGGAACTTCTTAAGAATCAGTTTGAGGTGCTTAAACTTGTGAACAAGCTGAAACATAGGATGGCCTTGGACATGCATTTTCCAAGCATTAGAGATGGAGGGAAGGAAGTCTTCATGCATGGCCCATGCATTGTTAAACTTGAATTGGGGTTTTGAAGGTTGGCTTGTGTTGTCAAGAGAGAGAATGATTGGCGAGTGATTAGAGATGTAGGGGTTGTCTAAGAAGGCCGATGAGTTGGGGAAGGTTGTACTCCATATAGAGTTCGTGAGAATTCTATCCAACTTGCACCAAGTCCTAGCATCAGAGTGCTTGTTGTTCCAAGTGTACTTACATCCTGAGAAGATGTGTTCAAAGAGGTTGGTTAGGTTCATGCATGAGGATAGATTGTTGGAAAATTGAGAGATGGTATGTGTATCATTCAATGTTTTTCGTCAAGTGAAAGGGTGACGTTGAAAGCTCCAAGGAGAGTCCAATGGGTGGAGGAATTTAGTTGATTGATGGTAGAGATAGAATTCCAAAGGCTCGTTCGGTCATATGGGAGATTTTGAGCATAAATGAAGGAGCAATCCAGTAGAGATGGAGGAAGAGGGGATATGAGGTAGCTAGAAGGTTGGGAGACATGGCAATAAATGATCTGGTCATTGATGATGATGATGGGGGTAAGGTGAAGGATAGACGAATGAAGGAGCAATCCAGTAGAGATGGAGGAAGAGGGGATATGAGGTAGCTAGAAGGTTGGGAGACATGGCAATAAATGATCTGGTCATTGATGATGATGATGGGGGTAAGGTGAAGGATAGACGGGTTCCACCATACCCGTAAACGGAAATTATGAGCATGAAGGGAGTTTGAGAGATGGTTCCAACTTGGGAGTATAGATGAAGTGATTCTTTTCATCTTTTTCTTCTTAAGAATGGTCTCAATGATGGCAAGAAGGTCGATCTTATGTCTCTTGACAATGTCCTGAATGGATTTCTGTTTGTTCAGGTGGTTTAGACCCCTAATCTTTCATGCACAAATCTTAAAATTCATTGGGGAGATGTGGCGTTCTTAGGGCATCTCTTGACACCTGAGGTGAAGAGGAAGCAAGGGTTTCTAATGTGGGAATAGTTGGTATATGTTGGAGATTTGAGCTAAGTCTTCATTGTAACCATTGAGCTTGTCTTGAGACAAAGTGCAATGAGTTGTTCACATGTGTGTCACTATGGTCCGGGTTGCGGGAGGCAAGCCAAGTGACCGGCACTAAGAGCGCGCAACTAGTATTGTAAGGGGAGTCGAATCAAAGCAAGGTGATTCACGACAAGGTCAACTTGTGCTAGATTTTAGAAGGTCGAAGGTTGGGGATTTTTAGCTACATTTTATCGGCACACCTTTGGTTCTTAGGCCTTGTATTGGCTAAAGAATATATGGTTAAAAATTGGGAGCAATTCAAGCTCAAATGCTTAGTGAATGTCAATGAAGCAACTAGTAAGCTTCTTTAGGAGCTACACTAGCTTGAGCTAAGATATTTAGTATTCGTGGATCTTGGATCTTACCCTAGTTATATTAAAGTGAATGAAGCTCATTGGAAGTGTTTGGACCAACAAAAAAAAGCTAGCTCTAAGCTAGCTCTGGGGAGAGGTTTTGGGCTCCCTATGTGGGCCTTGGGTCTCGGGCTTTCTAGGGCTTCAAAGCCCATTTTCCAAGTAATTTCCCGGTAACTTGCATAACCGATTTTAACCGCTTTTAACTCCCCAAAACCGTGACCCCCTATGCCTATAAAAGGGAGAGCTATTTGCACTTGATTGACATTCGTTTTTGCAACAATTAAGCTTTTTAGTTCCATTGTATTGACATTGGATAGGCCTTCTTATAAGATTATTTGCAAAACTCGAAGACCAGTATAGTTCCTTTGTATTGATGAAGGATAGGCATCCATCTTAGTTTGGTTTTGTATTGACAAAATCTAGGAATACCCTTTCTACAAAGTAAGACAAACAAGTCTTTTACTTAGTCTTTGTAACGTGTAAAATTTTATCCCACTATAGGGGAGAATACAATTAGAAGGAAATTCATTTATGAATGACTCATTATATAATCCAAGTCAATGTTTTAACATTTAACAATCGAGTTATAAGACTTGCAATTGAACTTAATTTCTATTAGAGTTTAGTCTACTCCTTTTCGGAGATTATAAACTCTTGGTTTGTTTTGTCTACTCCTTTGTAGAGATTACAAACCCTTGTTTAATAATTTGTTTTCACTTCAAGATAAATTATATTAATTTCATTGGCAATTGAGATAACCGTCTACTCACTTAAGTGAGACTACGACCCTTTGATCTAAAATCGGATACCAAAATTCCAACAATCTTCTAAGTGTATCTGTTGTTAATTTTTTTTGTAGGATTGGATTGATCAATAATGAGTAAGACGTTGATGACAGAAATGACTTCCCGATTTGGGAAGTTGGATAAGTTTGAGGGTGTAGACTTTAGGAGGTGGAAAAAGAAAATGCACTTCCTCTTGACTACACTAAAAGTCGCTTATGTACTCAATACACCTAGACCGGCAGAGCCGGTTGATGATATGGTGGAGGAAATAGAGGTAGTCCGACAAAGGAGCAAATTGGATAATGATGACTACATATGTCGTGGTCATATTCTCAATGGCATGAGTGATGCATTGTTTGATGTCTACCAAAGTGTAGAGTCATCAACGTCAATGTGGGATCAACTAGAGTCTAAGTACATGGCGGAGGATGCTTCATCTCGCAAATTCTTAGTCTCGGATTTTAACTCATATAAAATGGTGGACTCAAGGCTGGTAATGGAACAATACAATGAATTGATCCGGATTCTTGTAAGTTCACTCAACATGCCATGCATATGGATGAGGCCATTGCGTTTTCGTCTATAATGGATAAGCTCCCCCTTCGTGGAAGGACTTCCGCCATGTGCTAAAGCACAAGGAGGAAGAACTCACGTTGGTGGAGCTTGGCTCTCACCTTCAAATTTAACAAGGCCTTAGGGCACAAGAGGGGGGACTCAAGAAGGAGGACAAAACTTCTACTTCTCACGAGGCCAACATGATGGATGGCAAGGGAAAAAGGAAGAGGTTCAAAGGAAAGGACAAAGACAAGGATAAGGGAAATAAGTCCAAGAAGTATAATAAGGAGAATGTTGACAAGAAATCAAAAGGTTCTTGTTGAAAGTGTGGCAAGACTGGCCACTTCAAGTGGGATTGCAAGGTTAAGGGCGATGGATCCAAAGATGGAGACCAAAGTGGTCAAAACCCCCCAAACTAAGGTGACTCACTTATGAGTCTTGATTCTAGCTTTGATATAAATTCTGATTTGAATTATGTGTCATTAACTTTTGAATGTTTGTCCATGTAGGATGATGACCTTGGATGGTGGGTGGACCCGGGTGCAACAAATCACGTTTGCAAAGATCGGCGTTGGTTCAAGACATACGTTGTTGCTAACGATGGAGCGCTTATACATATGGGAAATGAGTCTACCACCCCGCTCTAGGAAGAGGACAGGTTGATTTATGCTTCACAAGTGGCAAGACTCTAGTCTTGTCAAATGTACTACATGCACCAGCCATTAGAAAAAATGTGGTTTCTGGTGGTGTACTCAATAGACTTGGCTTCAAACAAATCATAGAAGCCGACCGCTATGTATTATCTAGGAGAGGCACAATTGTAGGCTTTGGCCATTGGAACAAAAATATGTTTCTTCTCTCTTTATGTAATAAACTTTCTAATAATAATATAAACAAGAATAGTTTGTTTAGATTGTCTTCTTCTTCGAATTGTGATTTTGTTAAATGGCATGCACGACTTGGACATGTTCATTTTAAGCGTATGAATGACATGACTAAGGATGGTATTTTACCTAAACTTGACTTGCCAAAAGACAAGTGTAAAACGTGCATGTTGACCAAGATAACAAGACTTCCATTTCCTAGAGTTGAAAGAGAACAATCAATGCTCGGCTTAGTCCACTCGGATCTAGGTGACTTGCACTCTACTCCTTCATTAGGAAAGAAGAAGTATTATGTAACATTCATAGATGATTACTCTAGGTATTGTTACGTATATCTACTATTTGCAAAGAGTGATGCCTTAGACAAATTCTATGTATTCAAGAATGAATTTGAGTTGCAACAAGGTACCTTAATAAAAAAGACTATGCACGGATCATGGTGGTAAATTTATCGATAAGGAATACTTTGGGAGTGTCGGGATCATACATGAGACCACGACACCTAACACACCACAATCAAATGGTGTGGCCGAACGAAAGATAAGTGCTTAAAGAGATGGTAAATGCTATGTTGTCTTACTCGGGTCTTAAGAATTCCTTACGGACTATGGTTCAAAAGGAAGTCAAACCTACATGACTTACTTAATCGTGTTCCAAACAAAAGAAGCAAGAATACTCCTTACGAACTATGGTTCAAAAGGAAGTTAAACCTACATTACTTACGAGTTTGGGGATGTCGAGCCATAGTAAGGCTCAATGACAACAAACGTACAACTTTAGGGGAAAAAGGTGTTGAGTGTGTGTTCATTGGCTATGCAGAACACTCTAAAACTTATAGGTTCTATTTGATAGAACCAAATGACTTCATCTTGGTTAATACCATAATAGAGTTTAGGAACGCCATCTTTGATAAAGATCGCTTCACCTCGGCTCCTAGGCTCGGGGAAGTGATCAACATGACCTTAGATGACGAACACCAAAACAAGCATCGTAGGATTCAAGAGGAGTCATTGCAAGCGTCCCATGGGCTTGACTTACCGAAGATTGCTCCCATGAGACATAATTTGTCCCAAAAATAATTTTTCGAAGTGTTCTTGGTTGAAGGGTCAAGGTGTAGCACCCCAAATCCGTGGGACTCGGAGTGCCACATTGGGTTAGGATCTCACAATGGATCCAGACCCTAGCCTGACAACAAGTTCACTAGATCTTACAACAAGGTACAAGTAGATTAAAACCAAATACATAAAGTTGTATAAGATACATCAAAAGAGTTTACATCATAAAAGCCGAGTACAAAACAACATCCATAAACAACAGATACAAAAGATATCCCATATCCCACGCAACCCTAATGTACAAAAGTCCTCGGCTGGTCACCCCATCTGGCTCACTCTGCAGTCCTCCTAACCTGCAGATCATCTACAACACAAAATACACCGTTAGCTACAACAATGAAAAGCATGAAGGTAATAGCACAGACACACATCAGCATCTCATACATGTAATGGCACACACATTCATTTATTATCTTTCAATTACGTTATTAATTTACTAATTCAACTTATTTTGTAACACGAGGAGCCTCAAGAACCTCGTCCCTTCCAACGTAACACAGGGGTTTTGCATGGGAGTGATCATCACTCACCCCCCTGTGAGATCATCTTCAGGGCACCTCCTCCTACTAGCAGGCGGAGGCAAGTGGTCACGACCTACTATAATACACTTGGGCCATTTAATGTAATAAATGGTCATCCTAGTCCGGTTTAGGTTATCAATGCACAACCATATGAACACACACAACCATTACAATCACACAATCCACAACTGAACGCTAAGTAAGTCCTATTGACTTACCTGAAATACTCGTCAATCTAACCAAGTCACAGTTTCCCCTTGAGGAAATAATCAACGCCTGCAATAGCAAGGCACACATCATCAAACGCTACAAAGGTGAGGAGGCGCGCCCCTTACACCACATAACCACAACCAACTATATCTCAAATCTAAACCTCAGATCCTCAACACATTCATAAATGCCTAAGGCATATCCTCAACATAACATCTCATCATACTCGTACACATACTCGTACACATAGTCGTACACATACTAAACCTTAAAGTCATAACCGATATCCATAACATCATCATGATCCTCAAGTCATTCTAACACCTAGCATGCATCTAATCAGTATTCCTCAATCTCAAATTTAATCCTAATTTAATTAATTTATCTTTAATTAATTAAATTTCACCAGAATAACGTTTTGCCTGCAGGCCATTTCTAAACCCACATGTCATCAGATTTCATCAAAAAACAACCCATAAACACCAGAATAATATAATGACCATAAAGAAATTTCAAATTATCCATTTAGACAAGCCTAAGGTCAATTCAGGCCAAATCGCAGTACAGAAGACGAATAAATTCATAACTTATTCTTTACTAACCCGATTGACGATCTGAAAGAAGATTCGGAATCACAACGACACAAGCTATGCATGGACAACATCAAATTCACCGGAATCTGAGCGACGGAACCGTCCTGGTGACATATATGCTCAACCAGGTCTTCATCTGCTCGAAAATGCAGAAACTCGGTACTGATATGAAGAGAATGAAGAGAGGAATCCATAAACTCAAACGGAATTGAAATCGGATTAGAAACGGAGAGTAGATCTGAGTTTGAAGTTTGAGAGAAATTAGAGTTTTACGAGGAAACGTGAAAGGAAATGAATTAATAAACGATTTTCCAATATTTACAGTGAAGACGATAATTATCCTTTAGCGAAGTCGATATTTATCCTTTAACCGATCCAAAGGCGGGTTGTACCCCCTTCTCCAAACTTCTCGAAATTGGAACAATAAATCTTGAATATTATGGGGATAATTATTCACATTTTCCACGGAAAACGTATATTCCTAAGCCTTCTTTCTTAGCCGTTAAAAAACGAAATAGCGACTCTTTTGGCGTTTTGCCTTTCCATGTTATTTCATATCTAGGACATGTCAGATGTCTTGATCATTTCTCTCAACTGCATTTTTATTAATTGGAGCTCCAAAATTCTCCAAATAACACCGGAGGGTAAAAATAATTACCGGGGAAAAAAGTTAAAATTTTCCCATAAGCCCAAAATTACGCCAGGAACATAATGGTGGGACTTATACTCATCACTTGTGTAATCTTCACGAGTTATATGTCAATTACTATCAATGATTAAGTTAATCAACAATAATTAGAATTCGGAAATCCTAGCTATTACATCACACACCCCTTAAGAAAAAGTTTCGTCCCGAAACTTGAACAATTTCCAAATCCTCTCGGACCCATACGCCGAGGTATAAACACTCTCTCTATCGGATGTATCACATCTCCGGTTAAATGTATCAACCTACGACACTCTATAACCTCAAAACACAGGATGGAGGAATCACCAACTCCAGCAACAAGATCATAACGCTATCCAAAGGCATAGAGGAAAATCATGTCTAGCCAACTACTAACCATGCCACAAGGCATGGAGGAAAGCCGTCTCCATCCAATCGTACTCGTAACACAACTATGTTGAGGAACCGTCTCCACTCACACTATGTCCATTAATAATAGCATGGAGGAAAGAACCATCTCCAGCTAATCCTAAACATATCACAATAGCATGGAGGAAAGAACCATCTCCAGCTATACCTAACTCGTGCTCAAAAACAAGATCTAAAAGATCATATGCACACATCACAACTAGCATGAAAACACAACATATCACATATACACATAACATACATTTACCATGATAGAACTAAGATCTACTCGTCGATCCTATAGGTGCATCTATCTCGGCATAGAACTCTGGATAGTTCCTCTGGATTCTATCCTCAATCTCTCATGTATCCTCATAAGTTCCTCGTCTAGACCACTGTATTCTCGGCATAGGAATGTCCTTCGAACGCAGGCGTCTCATACCTCGTTCTAGGACTGCAATCTGGTGCCCAACAAAAGTGTGGTCCGGATCAACCACTAAATCATCATAGCTGACGATGTGTCTCCAATCTGGTATGTACTCCATCAGTTGAGACACAAGAAACACAGGGTGAACACCCTCTAACCTCGGTGGCAAAGCCAATCTTTACGCTGCTCTCCCAACTCTATCCAGTATCTCAAAAGGACCGATATATCGGGGACTCAACTTCCCCTTTATGCCAAAACGTATGACGCCTCGCGTCGGAGATACTCTCAGCCAGACATGATCTCTAACTCTAAACTCTAGAGGCCTACACCTCTTGTCTGCATTTGACTTCTAGCGACTCTAGGCAGCCAGCATCCTCACTTTGATCAACGCTACTTGAGCTATATCATCTCGAATATACTCTAGCACTATACCACTGATTCCTGTTAGTCTCGTTCTAGCATAACGGTGTACGGCATCTACGTCCATACAATGCCTCATATGGGGTAATCCCAATAGATGTTGCCAGTTGTTGTATAAGAACTCAACCAATGAGAGGTAATCTGACCAACCTTGTCCCCAATCCAACACACAAGCTTGCAGCATATCCTCCAACGTCTGAATGGTCCTCTTTGACTAACCATTAATTTGTCTGGGAGCTTGCTCTCGTTATTTGATATTTCTTTGAGTGCATGCGCAGGTCTAGGAACACCGAAGATCTCTTGCCTCTTGATCAAGAGCTAGAGAAAACCTTAAGGCAAAAGCGCAAGGAAAAGAAGATGGCTGAAGAACACGAACGTGATCTTCAAACGGAGTTGGCGGAGAAGGATGCTCAACTCCAGTGGAACGAGACTCTCCGCCAGGATGAGATGGATCGTCATCAATCTCAAGTTAACAGTCTACAAGACATGATCTTCCAGATGAGGGTAGAGATGAGCGACCTTAAGAATAAGGGAAGCAAGAAATCCTCAAGAAGGAGATCAAGGTCTAGAAGAAAAAGTCACTCATCCGCTGATGATAGTGACTCTTCCATGCCACCGTTAGAGGAGATTGATCCCACGATCAATATGAATCCTTTCCATCCACAAGGAGCTGTTAATCGCCGCATTCCACCTAGGAATGTGAGAGTCGAACGTGTAGATAATGAGCCAAGAACTCTTGGCCAGCGGATGGATCCAACACAACAACCACGCCGCTTGGGCGTGAAATTTGATGCTGAAGATGTGCAAGGGTTTAGCTTTAACCCTCAAGTTATCACTCTTGTTCGCCAAAGCCAATTTGGCGGTACAAGCGCTGAATCTCCACACCAACACTTGCAAAACTTTGAGTGTATGATGGAGACGATGAGACCGAAGAACGCTACTACCAACAACTACAAGCTCAAGCCTTTCTTTTTCTCTTTGAAAGGGAAAGCGTTGTCTTGGTACCAAGCTCTTCCTAATGGGAAACTAGACACGTGGGAAGACCTTTCCGCGGAGTTTCTCACCAAATTCTTTCCGCCTTCCAAAACGGCGGAACTTAGAGGTAAGATTAATGCTTTTTCCATGAGACCTAACGAAAGTTTGTTTCAATCTTGGGAAAAGTTTCAGGACTTGCTCTTGGATTGCCCTCATCATGGCATATCCAAGCTTGCCTTGTTGGAGATCTACTACAAGGGGTTGGATGCGGGAACACAATTCAACCTCCAATCCCTCTCATGTGGAACATTTATGGACATGAGAGAAGATGACGCTTGGGACTTCATCGAGAAGCAAGCAAGAGTCATAGAGAAGTATTCCCACCGGAAAGTGGAGGGAAATCGTGTGGAGCAAGGAGCGAAGCTCACACATGAAGCTCAAAATCAGATTTTCTCCCTCAAAAATGAGATCAAGGAGTTGAAGGAGGCTATCAAAACCAACTTCCCAAAGCAACAAGAGAAGGATGTTGGCTATTTGGGCAACAACAATGGCGGTGATAACACCAACCGCAACAACAATAACCGGAATAACAATTGGAATGGAAACAACAACAACCGGAACAACAATTGGAACAACAATAGGGGTTCAAACAACAACAATTGGCGCTCCAATCAACAAAATTCCGGTAACTCCTATCCTTCCAATTCTAATTCACTAACTCCACCTTCCTCTTCCTCTACTCCTTTGAAAAGCCAGGGGCAATCATCTAATGGAGGAAACAATACGGGAAAGGAGAAGCCCGATCCCATGTTGGAAACGATCTTGGGAAAGCTTCAAGGGTTGGAGAACCGCCTCATCAAGGTTGATGATCAAGTCTCTAAGGTTGACAAAGCTCAAAAGGTTTTGGAAAACCAAATGTTCAACCACGCGGAGGAAGTTCCCAGGAATCAAGGGAAACTTCCACGAAAGACGGAGGACAACCCTAAGGGAAGGGTGATGGCGATTACGACTAGGAGCGGAGTGACTACCACCGATCCGCAGCCTACGTTCGTTGAAGTCCCCGTAGAGAAGGACAAAGAAAAGGGGAAGGAGAAGGAAGATGTCTATGTTCCTCCTCCAGCTTACAAACCTCCCCTACCATTTCCTCAATCTAGAGCGCGAGCGCGCCTAGACAAACAATTCGGTAAGTTCATAGAACTCATGAGTAAGCTGCATATTAATATACCTTTCATTGATGCCATTGTAGGTATGCCGGCTTATGGCAAGTTCTTGAAAGAGCTTCTCTCTAACAAGAGGAAGCTAGAGGATTTTGGGGAGGTCAAGATGAGTTCGGATTCTTCGGATCTCATCAAGACCATGAAGGAGAAAATGCCCCCAAAGTTGAAGGATCCGGGGTCATTTTGCATTCCCATTGGAGTGGGAGATGTCACATATGACGCTTTATGTGACTTAGGAGCAAGTGTGAGCATCATACCACTTGCATTATGTAGGAAGATCGGTTTAGGCGACCCTAAACCGGTAAAGATGACGTTATACATGGCGGATCGATCCATCACTCGCCCCGTCGGTATTGTAGAAGACGTCCCGGTCAAGCTAGGTAAATTCTTTGTTCCCATTGATTTTGTCGTGCTTGACATTCCTGCAGATAGTCCGGTCCCGATCATACTCGGAAGACCGTTTCTTGCAACTTCCGGCTGCATGGTCGATTGCAAGAATGGAAGACTCACTTTTGATATTGGAGAAGAGAAAGTAGAGTTCGTTCTTTCCACTCTAGTGAAGGAGCCAATCTTTGACGAGGATATTTACGATATCCAAGACGAAGAAGGTTTGTCTAGGGAGGAGGTAAGTGCGATTCTCTTTAACGATCCTTTACAAAAGGTTATCACTATGAGTCTAACCAATGTAGGGGAAGAAGAAGAGTGCAAAGAGGAAATTGAAGCCTTAGAAGCACAAGAAGAGATGTATGAATTGGAGTTTGAGAAACTCCACGATGAGGCTGAGAATGTAAGAATCCACGGTCATACCCTGTATTCCACGACCGTGGATTTCACAACCAAAATCGACCTCCATTCCAGGGGATTACACGGCCGTGGAACACATGGAGAGGCCGTAATTCTGACCGTGGAAGAAGGTGATCGGCATACTTCTTCAACTTCCTTTGATTCTTCTCCAAACCACTCAACACCCTAAGAAACTTCTAAGGAAGCGTCAGATGCTCCCCAAGGACCATTGGAAGCTCCGAAAGTGATGGAACTCAAACCACTTCCTACTCATCTAAGGTACGCTTTCCTTGGAACTAATTCCACCTTCCCGGTTATTGTTAGCTCCGAATTAAGCATAGATGAACATGAACAGCTCATGATTGCCCTTAGGAAACATAGAAAAGCCATAGGCTACACTATTGAGGACTTAGTAGGAATCAAACCCTCCCTATGTATGCATAAGATACCAATGGAGGAGGACTTTAGAACTTCAAGACAACCTCAAAGGCGGTTGAATCCGACCATGAAGGAGGTTGTCAAGAAGGAAATCCTTAAACTTCTTGATGCAGGTATCATCAATCCTATCTCCGATAGTAAGTGGGTGAGTCCAGTTCAAGTAGTTCCGAAGAAGGGAGGAATGACGGTCATCACCAACAAGAACAACGAACTCATTCCTACCCGAACCGTGACTGGATGGCGAATGTGCATAGACTACCGCAAGCTCAACAACGCAACGCGGAAGGATCACTTTCCATTGCCATTCATCGATCAAATGCTTGAAAGGTTAGCACAACATTCACATTTCTGCTACCTTGACGGTTATAGTGGTTTCTTTCAGATTCCGATACATCCGGATGATCAAGAGAAGACCACATTCACGTGCCCTTGGGGTACGTTCGCCTATAGGAGAATGCCGTTCGGGCTTTGCAACGCCCCAGCCACCTTTCAACGGTGCATGATGGCCATCTTCTCCGAATACGTAGAGGAAATCATGGAAGTCTTCATGGACGACTTCTCCGTATACGGTTCCTCTTTTAACGATTGTCTTTCTAACCTTTCTCTTGTTTTACAACGTTGTGAAGACACTAACCTAGTTCTTAATTGGGAGAAGTGTCAATTCATGGTTAAGGAAGGAATCGTATTAGGTCACTTAGTCTCTAGTAGAGGGATAGAGGTAGACAAGGCTAAGATAGAGACCATAGAGAAACTTCCTCCCCCTATTTCGGTGAAAGGGATAAGAAGTTTCCTAGGACACGCCGGATTCTATAGACGTTTCATTAAGGACTTTTCTAAGATATCAAAACCTCTCACTAATCTATTGATGAAGGATGCGGTTTTTGAGTTTTCGCAGGAATGTTTGGACGCGTTTAATACCATCCGGCAAGCTCTAATTTCAGCACCAATTATCCAACCTCCGGATTGGACTCTCCCCTTCGAGATTATGTGCGACGCTAGTGACGTAACTATTGGAGCTGTTCTTGGACAACGAAAGGAAGGACGAACCCATGCCATATACTACGCTAGCAAGACGCTAGACGAAGCACAGCTCAACTACGCCACTACCGAGAAAGAGTTTCTAGCCATTGTCTATGCTATTGACAAGTTTCGCTCTTATCTTGTAGGTGCAAAGGTGATTGTCTACACGGATCATGCTGCGATCCGGTACCTCCTTGCGAAGAAAGACGCGAAACCAAGGCTGATTAGATGGATTCTTCTCCTACAAGAATTCGATCTTGAGATCCGCGACAAGAAAGGTTCAGAAAATTCTGTTGCGGATCATTTGAGTCGTCTAACACATCTAGAGGACGACCACCTACCCATTGATGACTCCTTTCCGGATGAACACCTACACATCATAGAGGAGTGCATCAACGTGATCTCCAAAGGTAACGAACCATGGTTTGCTGATTTTGTTAACTATTTGGTTTGCCAGGAGACACCGTCCGGACTATCCTACGCACAAAGGAAGAAGTTCTTTAAGGATGTCCGGTGATGAAATGAATTATGACCTATTTTTAGGCATGTATTTATATAGATTTTCCTTTTATTTTGCATGCATAGACATACATTCATGGCATTTATGGTTATATTTACCTACTTTGCAAGAATAGAGGTCTACACAGAGTTTTATTGCATTTGTAGGTAATTTGGCGAATTATGGAGCAAAATAGCATATTTAAGGATTAAGCCTTGAAGCGGGACAAAAAGGATCAATATAAGGAAGTTAGGGTGCGGCCAAAGTATATTCTGATACCGTCTGACGCGGCCCAAAGTATTTGTTGATACCTTCGGACGCGGGCCAAAGTATTTTCTGATACCGTCGGACGCGGGCCAAAGTATTTTCTGATACCGTCTGACGCGCCAAAGTATTTTCTGATACCTTATGACGCGGCCCAGAGTATCTTCTGATACCAGCGGATTCGACTTCTTTTCAGCCCAAATATTTAGGGTTTTATCTTTAAACCCTAGATAGATCCCTACATATATTGGAGAGCCTTCAACATTGAAGGAGGACGGTGACAGTCCCGGGACTTGGAGTCAATTTCTCCAAAGGGAGACTAGAGGGAGTCAAATTCTCCAAAGGAAGATTTAGAAGGACGGTGACAGCCCCAGGATTTGGATCCCCAAAGAGAGGGACGCTTGAAGGTTTTATTGCGTACAAGGAAGATTTAGGGAAGGACGCACTTTCCTATTTTTGGAGTTGGAAGATCTTAGGGTTTACATTTGAAGGCGGATTGACATCCCGTTCTTCATTGTCCCTAGAAATTTTGTGAGGTTTTTCTGTTCCTTTGATTCTACATCCATTGAACGCAGTTTGCGATTATTGTGTTTGATTGACATTTGTTTTGAGTTTATTATTGAGATTTCAAGGTTTTACCTTTTCTTCCTTTCATATTTGATTATTGATATCATAATGTTGATTATTGGCTAAAACCCTTTAGCAATTCTAAGGTGAAGGGTTAATAGTTGTGGCTTAAATAATGATAGATCGATCGTAATTTGAATGGACCCTGAGAGTTAGAGAAATATCGTCGACACCCTAAATCACGGCCTGTTCTTAGGTTTCCACGGCCGTGATTCTCAAGAACTACCCGTGATTTACTTCAGTTTACGAACCTTGCTTTTACTTTAATCCAAAGTTAAAGATTGGCTTTAACTTAGTCTTGGCTTACCTTTTCTAGGTGGTAGTGAAGCCTCAACAACCTCTACCTCGATTGTGAGTGTCGCAACCGTAATCGGTTTAGTTAGTATTGATCCTTGGATTACAAGTTTGGGTATTTGACATTAATTCTCATCTTTAGAATCTTTTTATATTGAAGCCTCAACAACATGTATAGAGAGTTTCTTGTAGGTGCGTCACATAAGGTTTTTGGAACTTCACCGTACGATTACCTTACATTAGCATACCTTTGCATATCTCAACTCTGTCCTTACATCATTAGTATATCTTGAATCGATTGCCACAGCTGGATACTTGGATCTTTAGGATTGTTGTTTTCCCAATAATTCGAAAAGCTCTTACATTTACTTGCTTGATAACCTACAACTGGATTTAACCCCCCAAATCCCTGTGTTCGATACTCTGGAATTCTTGCTTAACTATATCGATCCGTACACTGCGGGTTCGCTTGCTTGATTCTAGTTTTATAAATTTAAAGCTTATTCGCACGCACGTTTAGGGGCGAACAAGTTTTTGGCGCCGTTGCCGGGGATTTGGTTTAGGCCGAATTCGGTTATCGGTTGTCAAGCTTGGGAGCTTTGCTCTTGTTATTTGATATCCTTTTCTTGAGTGTTCTTGCAGGTTTGTGTTCTTAGGTACATACGAAGTTCTTGTTCCGGGAACGGAACAGAGTTTCGCCAAAGAACAAGTTTTGGGAGCTTTTGTCTTTCTTTTAAACTCTTGGTATGAGTTTTTGAGGCTCTACTAGCCAAGTATGGCTCCATACGATCCAATATGGGTAGCGAAGCATACGGCTAGAGCAAATTATTACGAATATTTGGTAGAGAAATACGCATTCTATTGGTTTGACAGCGAAAGAGAACGTGAACAAACCATTGAATATGAATTTACAAAATGGGAAAAGCTGCACTACCCAAAGAAGGTTAAGAAGAAACCTCCCAAAGATGCGGAGGACTCGAAATTTGAAGAATTGATGAAGAAATTTGATATGTTCGAAGAAAAATTAAGAGCCTATGAGGAATATAATCAAAAAGTGATAGAAGACGCAAAAAAGAATATTGATAAAGCCAGGGAAAATCGTTCACTTAGAAAGGAAGAATTACAAGTTTCGAGCGTCCCTCCACTCGAATCTGAAGCTCCTCTTGAAGTTCTCATTGAAGAAGAGGAAGAAGTGGAGAACCTTGGCCAAATTACTGAAACTGTGGCCAAGGTTGAAGAAGATCCAGCTGAGTTGGGAGATATTTCATGTGTGGATCATCATCCCAACATGAAACTTGTCCCAAGCCTTGAAGAACTTAACAAGGTACATTCTCTTACTTCATTTGAAATTCCTATTAAAATTTCTGATTTTTTTAGGAATGCACCGGAGAGTTGGAGGTCTCTTCCAAAAGAGCCTCCTAAGGTGAAGATGAAACCTCCATTAAAACTGCTGGAAGTAGATGCTCCTTGGACTACAAGGAGTAAATTTGGCAAGCGCTTCAACGCCAATGCCAATAAGTGTTTTTTGTTCAAGTATGGGGTCATTCACATGACGAAGACCATACATTATCCCCAAGCTGGAGATGGGGAGGCTAGGAGAATTCTCGAGAAACTGATTTCTCGGTCTAGGAAAGGATGGGATGCAAGGCTGAATTATGTCCCATTAAAGCATAGGAAAGCTAGGAGGATTCCGGTGAGAATTAAATCGTACAAGCTTGTACGTGGGAGATCTTACCACTTGCCGGTGAAATTAGGAACCGGAGATTTCTTGGAAGAGCTCTATGATGGATTTGAAGAGCAATCCAAGATGTTCAAGGTGCATTGAGTCATCTATGGACATAGGTCCAGCTAGCGACGTTAAACCAAGCGCTTCTTGGGAGGCAACCCAAGGTAATGCATTCTTGCTTTTTATTTTTCTTTTTCTTAGATAAGAGTAGATGTTTTTGTTTGTTTTTCTTCGATACCTTCCGGTATGTTTGTGTTTTTGGATGCCAGGAAAAAGGAATGAGCAAATTAGGGAGGAAAAGCCGAAAGATGGACAAAACTTGGATTTTTGGCGAGCAACAGAAAGTTCCACGGCTAAAGAGGCAAAACCACGGCCGTGGTTTGCTAAATTGGACCGTGGAATGCTTTGTCGAGAGCAACAGAAAGTTCCACGGCCAAAACCACGGCCAAAACCACGGCCGTGGAAATTCCCGACCCGAAAAAAAAAAAAAAATAAATAAATTTTTTTTTTTTTCGGAAAAATTTTCGGCGGAAAGACGTTCCCCTTCTTCATTCTTTGACGTCGATTGGAATATTCGGAGTTCCCTATTAAGCTTCTATAGATTCCCACCACCATCGCCCGATTGATGATTCACCTTGCCTGATTCGCCATCTTACATTGTGAGTATCCTTTTCCATCTTTTATTTTCTTCACATTGGGGACAATGTGAGTTTTAAGTATGGGGTGGAGGTATTTGCAATACCATTTGCATGTTTTATGTCTTGCATCATATGATTATGAAAATTTTGAAAAATTTTAAAATTTTTGTGCTTCTAGAATGGATATGATCTCTATGATGAACATTGTTTTGTGGAATAGCTATGATGATTTTGATATGCTTGAATTGATTTATGACATATGTGGGATTTGAATACTTTGATAGAACTTCATGCATGTTTGATAATTCGCTTTCATTCTAAATCATGTTGAGTGTTGAAGGTTGAAACCGCATATAAGTTCTTACACTTCTTATTGAAATGATTAAGGTACTTCGATTTTCTTACTTCTTTCTTTGATCACTTAGCCCCTCAATGAAAATAATTGTCTCCCTTACCTATCCGGGAACTAGGAAGAGTTGAATTTTGGCATGTTTGATGTGGGAGGGCCATGAAAGCAAATGCTTGCATTCAAAGAATAGAAAAAAAAACTTGTAGGTTTGGGGAAGTCAATCATGACGATGAGTAACTCGGCACCATTCACATAGCCGGGTGTTTGTGTCTTGCCAAAGTCGGATTGAGCGATATTCCTAGCGGATTATGGTATGTGCGCTAAGGGTTTGAGGCATCTCATAAAAATTGAGAAACGCCAATCTCCTAGGCTTCGGTTTTTGTGCACCTCTGTCCATAACTCCAAAAGTAAAGTCGAAAAATGAAAAGAAGAGAGCGAAGCTCTAAGTTGAAGGTGTTGCGGAAACCGCAAAAGAAGAAGAAGAGTAGTTGTCCACTTTCCCGGATTCATGCACCACATCCCTTATAAGTTTCCCTCCTTTCCGCATTCTTGACCTTACTTGAAAGTCCTTAAGATCATTGGAATGTGTTTGGCTTTGTGGTCTAAATTGGATTCCTCATGATTGGTTTTGATATATTGCAAGTTATGATGCATGTTATGATTTTCTTACAAAGTATGATTATCCTTTCCATGCTATATTTCCTTTCGACCATATGATGATTATCATTAGTTATGAAGCAACTATTTGAGGGTGATCTATGAATAGAAGCACAACCAAAATATTATGGTTTTTCTTTATTTTTGCATATTCATAATCCATATCATCTTGTATCTTAAGTTTAAACCTTGCTTGTGGACAAGCAAGAGGCAAGTATGGGGTATTTTGATGACATGAATTATGACCTATTTTTAGGCATGTATTTATATAGATTTTCCTTTTATTTTGCATGCATAGACATACATTCATGGCATTTATGGTTATATTTACCTACTTTGCAAGAATAGAGGTCTACACAGAGTTTTATTGCATTTGTAGGTAATTTGGCGAATTATGGAGCAAAATAGCATATTTAAGGATTAAGCCTTGAAGCGGGACAAAAAGGATCAATATAAGGAAGTTAGGGTGCGGCCAAAGTATCTTCTGATACCGTCTGACGCGGCCCAAAGTATTTGTTGATACCTTCGGACGCGGGCCAAAGTATTTTCTGATACCGTCGGACGCGGGCCAAAGTATTTTCTGATACCGTCTGACGCGCCAAAGTATTTTCTGATACCTTATGACGCGGCCCAGAGTATCTTCTGATACCAGCGGATTCGACTTCTTTTCAGCCCAAATATTTAGGGTTTTATCTTTAAACCCTAGATAGATCCCTACATATATTGGAGAGCCTTCAACATTGAAGGAGGACGGTGACAGTCCCGGGACTTGGAGTCAATTTCTCCAAAGGGAGACTAGAGGGAGTCAAATTCTCCAAAGGAAGATTTAGAAGGACGGTGACAGCCCCAGGATTTGGATCCCCAAAGAGAGGGACGCTTGAAGGTTTTATTGCGTACAAGGAAGATTTAGGGAAGGACGCACTTTCCTATTTTTGGAGTTGGAAGATCTTAGGGTTTACATTTGAAGGCGGATTGACATCCCGTTCTTCATTGTCCCTAGAAATTTTGTGAGGTTTTTCTGTTCCTTTGATTCTACATCCATTGAACGCAGTTTGCGATTATTGTGTTTGATTGACATTTGTTTTGAGTTTATTATTGAGATTTCAAGGTTTTACCTTTTCTCCCTTTCATATTTGATTATTGATATCATAATGTTGATTATTGGCTAAAACCCTTTAGCAATTCTAAGGTGAAGGGTTAATAGTTGTGGCTTAAATAATGATAGATCGATCGTAATTTGAATGGACCCTGAGAGTTAGAGAAATATCGTCGACACCCTAAATCACGGCCTGTTCTTAGGTTTCCACGGCCGTGATTCTCAAGAACTACCCGTGATTTACTTCAGTTTACGAACCTTGCTTTTACTTTAATCCAAAGTTAAAGATTGGCTTTAACTTAGTCTTGGCTTACCTTTTCTAGGTGGTAGTGAAGCCTCAACAACCTCTACCTCGATTGTGAGTGTCGCAACCGTAATCGGTTTAGTTAGTATTGATCCTTGGATTACAAGTTTGGGTATTTGACATTAATTCTCATCTTTAGAATCTTTTTATATTGAAGCCTCAACAACATGTATAGAGAGTTTCTTGTAGGTGCGTCACATAAGGTTTTTGGAACTTCACCGTACGATTACCTTACATTAGCATACCTTTGCATATCTCAACTCTGTCCTTACATCATTAGTATATCTTGAATCGATTGCCACAGCTGGATACTTGGATCTTTAGGATTGTTGTTTTCCCAATAATTCGAAAAGCTCTTACATTTACTTGCTTGATAACCTACAACTGGATTTAACCCCCCAAATCCCTGTGTTCGATACTCTGGAATTCTTGCTTAACTATATCGATCCGTACACTGCGGGTTCGCTTGCTTGATTCTAGTTTTATAAATTTAAAGCTTATTCGCACGCACGTTTAGGGGCGAACATCCGGGAATACTATTGGAACGAGCCTCTCCTCTTCAAGAGAGGTCCGGATGGCATCATTCGGCGATGTGTGCCGGAAGATGAGATGCAAAGTGTCATCCGCCATTGTCACTCACTACCTTGTGGAGGACACGCTAGTTCGAACAAGACTAGTGCAAAGGTATTGCAATCTGGATTCTATTGGCCTACTTTATTTAGAGATGTGCAATCCTTTGTTTCTTGCTGCGATGCTTGTCAAAGAACAGGCAATATTTCTAGAAGGAACGAGATGCCCCTCAACAACATCCAAGAGGTGGAGATTTTCGACGTTTGGGGAGTTGATTTCATGGGACCATTCCCATCTTCTTGTGGAAACCAATACATACTATTGGCGGTAGACTACGTTTCTAGATGGGTGGAAGCAATTGCCTCTCCCACAAATGATGCCATGGTGGTGGTTAAGTTCTTCAACAAGACCATCTTTCCGCGATTTGGAACACCAAGGACGATCATTAGTGATGGCGGTTCTCACTTCATAGCCCGTCGCTTTGAAGCTCTTCTAGCTAAGTATGGGGTTACTCACAAGATCGCTACCCCTTACCATCCACAAACAAGTGGACAAGTTGAGATCTCGAATAGGGAGATCAAAGGAATTCTAGAGAAGACGGTTTCAAGGACTAGGAAGGATTGGTCCTTGAAGCTAGATGATGCATTATGGGCGTACCGGACTGCGTACAAGACTCCCATAGGAACCACACCATACAACCTTGTGTATGGGAAGTCTTGTCACTTGCCGGTGGAGCTGGAGCACAAAGCGTTTTGGGCTATCAAGTGGCTGAATTTCGGCATGAAGGAAGCGGGAGAGAAGCGTCTCCTAGACATCAACAAGCTGGATGAACTTCGCTTGAACGCCTATGAAAACGCTAAGATCTACAAGGAAAGGGCAAAGCGTTGGCATGATAAGCATATCATTCCAAAGGACTTCAAAGAAGGAGATCAAGTTCTCCTCTTCAATTCAAGACTTCGCCTCTTTCCAGGTAAGCTTAAATCCCGTTGGACCGAACCTTTTCTAATTAAGCATATTTTCCCCCATGGTGCAGTTGAAGTATGGGGTGAAGCTAGCGGAAGTTTTAAGGTGAACGGCCAATGACTAAAGAAGTATACGCCGGAACTCCAAGCTGAGGAGTTTGCGCCTACCGCACTCGAATAAGTGCGAGATTGGTCTAGCTAAGGACCTTAAACAAAGCGCTTCTTGGGAGGCAACCCAAGGTATTGCATTTTCGTTTTTGTTTTCGATTCATAGTTTAGCTGAGAATAGACGTTTTCGCTTTATTTTGCCTCGATTTCTTCCGGTATGTTCGTGTTTTTGGTTGTAGGATCGATGGAAAAGGAGAAAGGGAGAATAATGTCAAAGAAGAATGACGAAATTTGGACTTTGAAGCTTTACAGAAGGTTCTACGGTCTAAATTACGGTCGTCATTGCTACAGTGGCCGTAATTTTCAAAAGCCTTTGAAAAATCACAAAAACCACGGGTCCGTACACTTCCACGGCCGTGGAACACCCCGACAGACCGTGATTTTCAAAATTTTGCCTGCGACTATATAAGCCACATTCTTCACAAACTTACCCAAAAACTTACCCCTTTCCACGACCTAAACGCCGAAACCCCACGACCTCCTCCAATTCTTCGTTTTCTAATCGTTTTCAACGATTCTTCATCCTAAACTACAGCAAATCCAACCACGAACAAGATCCAAGCGACAAACCGAGCGGAAATCCATCAACGAACACGCATTTCGGGTTTTTCAATCCGAAAAAGAGGTTTATTGTTTCTTCTTGATTTTCGCGGATTTGGTTCGTTTTTGCTATAGATTTTTAGGAAGAACTGACAAAGACTGGAAGGAATTAGATTAGGATTGCTTGTTGTGGTGATTGTTGGTGAATTTGCTGAGATTCGCGAGATTCTGAGACGAATCACGGTCTCTGGGTAAACCACGGCCGTGGAACCTGAAGAACAGACCGTAATTTTGGTGAAAAAATGGATTTCGTAAGGAGAGTGTCGGGAAGGATAAAAGAGAAGAAGGGAGAGCAGAATAAGAAAAGAAAGGGCAATCCCTCCACCTCTAGGGCACCACCACCCTCATCTCCCTCACTACCATCCTCACCTTCACCTCCATCTTCACCTCCTCACCCTAGCATCCCGACCATACATGAGAACCACCTTGCTGCACTTGAGAGAATCAAGGAGAGGACAGTGATTGGTCCTAGGTATTT
The DNA here is from genome assembly GCA_033239125.1 of Fagopyrum homotropicum. Lineage (NCBI taxonomy): Eukaryota > Viridiplantae > Streptophyta > Magnoliopsida > Caryophyllales > Polygonaceae > Fagopyrum > Fagopyrum homotropicum. The sequence goes on from BSWB01000002.1 coordinate 146,869,427, forward strand.
GTTGTTGGAGGATCTACATCCTCTCAACATAGTAGATGATCTTACATGGCTCTTGGATAGAGCCGGATTGCTTGTCTTCACGTACATTCGTGAAGACGCCTATGAGGAGATCACCCGGGAGGTTGTGACGTCCTTCGAGCACAGCCACGTAGATAGGACCGTCTCTTTCCGCCTCATGGAACAAGACTACCATTTGAGTATTGTTGAGTTTGGGACCATTTTTGGGTTCCATGAGACCTACAATGGTCGATTCCCGAGTGGTATTTACCCTAAGGATTTCTGGAAGGAAGTTGCGATGATATACGCCGACGAGGACCGTTGGCAACCCGCCGATACCAAGGCTAGATTGATGTACCATCTAGCCTTGAAGATAGCTCACCGCATTCTTTCGGAGTGTCTCTTTCCTAGGATGGAGACGCCCCAAAAGATCAAGACGGATGAGCTATTTTTGCTCTATTGCATGCTATACGGTCGCCGTGCAGATTGTGCTACTCTTTTGGCGGCTACGATGAGCAAACTCAAGAATAAGAAGAAAGGGAACATTGGATATGGTGGGATAGTTACCCACATTGCTAGGACATTTGGTGTAGATTTTTCTGCTTGCACCCGCATACCCGCCGTACCTTTAGGATTACATGCTTTCATGGTTAGGGGTCTCATCTTCCTCACACATGGAGGTCCACCTTATGCGGGCATGCCTTGGGAGAGCAGGACAGGCAGGGGTATTGAGTGGCTGCCGGAGTATTCCATTGTGGCGGGACGCCACAATTGGAAGGAGACGTTCGCTGCGATGCATGCGAACAGGATAGTAGCTCCCCCTTACGTCCCACCGCCGGTTGTAGAGGAGGAGGACATGGGAGATCAGTACGAGAGTGGTGGAGGAGCGGAGCAGGAGTTTGGCACGTTTCCGGACCAGCCGGAGGCGGCCCCAGATGTACCTAGACGCTCTCCACGCCCAGCTAGAGCCTCAGGCTCGTCATCTCGCCGCGCTAGCGTGAGTGAGAGGCCCACGTGGATGACTACACCTCCCACTTGGTATGACACCCCCCCTCCTTGGTCCACGGCGCAGCCAGCAGCACCACCACCACCACCAGCACCAGCACCAGCACCATCCGATGCCCCATCATGGTACAGTCACGCCCCGGGATGGTACAAGCAGATGCCGGATTGGGCTACCGGACTTTCAGAGAGAGTAGGAGCGCTGGAGATCCGGGCGGATGCTAGAGACGGACGCTTAGACGACCTTGACCACATGATGAGGGACGTCTACCGCCAGCAGTTTGGGCGGTTTTATGATCCTAGTTTCTCTCCATTTCCACCTCCACCGCCGCCGCAGTGATTGGACGCATGATCGTTTGTTTTAGACATTCTCGCCACCACTTGTGAGTTTCTTTTTCTTTTCTTTCTTTTGTTCTTTCTTTTGAACATTAGGGACAATGTTCGTCCTAAGTATGGGGTGGGATGTACTAAAAGTTTGTAATAACTCTACTCTCTATGTTTGCTTTCATTCGAGACTATCGTTGCATATTCATTATGTGTTACACGTTTCCTTATTGCATTGCATGAAAAGTGACTTGAAAAACCCATAAAAAATTGAAAAAAAATTGAAAAATTTTGAAAAATTTTATGCTTCTAATGAATTGAGATGATTTCCATGATAATCACTACTTGTGAATTGAGTTTAATGACAATTGCATGCTTAAAAGGATTGTGAATTGAAAAGAACTTGAATGAATGAATTTTACCTCTTTTGCAAGTTTTATAATGTGAAAATGTTACCTAAATCATGCTAGGAAATTAAAGTTGAAATCACATTATAAGTTCCTATACTTCTTGTTGAAATGATTAAGGCAATTCGATGCTTTCTTTCTTCTTTCTTTGATCATCTAGCTCCTCATTGAAATATTAGCCTCCTTTACCTATCCGGGAATTTGGAGAAGTGAATGAGAAAAAGACATGTTTGATGTGGGAGGGCCATGAGAGCAATTATCTGCGATCAATTGAATAGAAAGAAATTATAGGTTTGGGGAAGTCAATCATGACGATGAGTAACTCGGCACCATTCACATAGTCGGGTGTTTGTGTCTTGCCAAAGTCGGATTGAGCGATATTCCTAGCGGATTATGGTATGTGCGCTAAGGGTTTGAGGCATCTCTTGAAAATTTGAGAAACGCCGATCTCCTAGGCTTCGGTTTTTGTGCACCTCTATCCATAACTCCAAAAGTAAAGTCGAAAAATGAAAAGAAGAGAGCGAAGCTCTAAGTTGAAGTGTTGCGGGAACCGCATAAGAAGAAGAAGGTAGTTGTCCACTTTCCCGGATTTATGCACCACTTTCCCTTAAAGTTTTCCCTTCCCTTCCGCATTCTAGACCTTTTCTTTGGAAGTCCTTAAGATCAAAAGAATGTTATATGACTTGGTGATCTAAATTGAAGTTTCTTGTGATTGATTTTGATAATGTTTGAAGGTTATAATGCTTGTTTAGAAGTTAAGTTGGTTCATGAATTTTCTTTGCTTTTTACTCTTTGATTGAGTGTGTGAAAGTTTGAAGAACGATTGAAGCAAGGTTTGAGAATGATCTATTCTTTAGAAGTCACATTCACCCAAAAGAAGGTACACATATTTCATCCTAACTCTTGTTTAAAGCTTTTTGAAAAGACCTTGCTTAGGGACAAGCAAGTGTTAAGTATGGGGTTATTTGTTAGCATGAAATATTGTGATATTTTAAGCACGTTTTCTAAACGTATTTGATCCATATTGATAGTCTTTGATTGAACTTTGTGCATATGTGAGCTAGTATTACCTATATTGTCGATATGGATGTCTACACTAGTTCTATGTTGATTATAGGTGATTTGGAGCTATTTCCGAACGGAATCGAGCAAAGGAGAGTTGAGTTGATATGTCCATAGATTGAGGACACTCTTTGGAAGCAAATTGGAGTTTTAGCTTGAGGAATGCACGAGGTTAGGGAAGAATCACGTTCTTGCCCTAAATTACGCCCTAAAATACGGCCGGAATCCAAACCACGTTCAGAATTACGGCCGAGGATTTAGAGTCAGAAATTGATGTTCATTCCAGAGGATATTACGGCCGTGGAACATATGCTGCAAACCGTATTTGTTTCCACGCTCTAAATTACGGTCGTGGAACACTTCCACGACCGCGATCTTGGCGAATCTTTTCGCCATACTTTGAAGCCACGATCTTTTAAAGATTGGGCCGGGCCGACATTTTGCCCTGCACTATAAAAAGACGGACGAAGCAAGAATCCATGAGGACCGCTTACACATTCTCGCTTATGCTCGCTTAGGCTTGCTTACGACGCCCGCTTACCCTCGTTTAGCCCTTGCTGGGAAGCATTGACATCTCGTTGGAGATCGAAGTTCGCAGTTGGGAATTGCCCTAATCTCGCACTTTTGGTGGAGATTGCTGTTGAGATCTCCGGATTGGCGGAAGATCGAAGTTTTCGGAAGATTTTGCAAGAAGATCTCTCTTCTTGTTTAGGTTTGATTTAGAAAACGGATTGACATCCCGTTTTCCCTTCTTTCCTAAGGTTGTGATTGTTTGTTTTACTTTGAATCTTTTGACAATACTTGTTCTCCTTGTGACTTTGAGATTATTTTGGAGATTATTGAAAGTTCTTGAAAGTTTTCATCTTTCTATCTTCTAATTCTTGAATTGATATCAACATGACTGTTATTGGCTAAAAACCCTTAACAATTCTAAGGTGAAGGGTTGATAGTTGTGGCTTAGATGATGATAGATCGATCGTAAACAGATTAGACCCTGAGAGTTAGAGAGAATCGCCAACAACCCTAAATTACGGTCTGTTCTTGAGTCCACGGCCGTGGAACCTCAAGAACTAACCGTGATTTCCCTTAAGTCTACGAACTTGCTTTTACTTTAATCTAAAGTTAAAGATTTGCTTTAGCTTAGTTTAGACTTGTCTTTTCTAGGTGGTAGTGAAGCCTCAACAACCTCTACCTCGATTGTGAGTGTCACAACCTCAATCGGTTAAGTTAGTCTTGATCCTTGGGTTATAAGTTTGGGTATTTGACACTAATTCTCATCTTTAGAATCTTTCTATATTGAGCCTCAACAACCTGTATAGAGAGTGCCTTGTAGGTGAGTTACATAAGGTTTTTGGAACTTTACCGTATGATTACCTTACATTAGTATACCTTTGCATATCTCAACTCTGTCTTTACATTATTAAGTATATCTTGAATCGATTGCCACAGCTGGATACTTGGATCTTTAGGATTGTTGTTTTCCCAATATTTGCAAAACTCTCACATTTACTTGCTTGATAACCTGCAATCGAGTTCGTTCCCACCCAAATCCCTGTGTTCGATACTCTGGAATTCTTGCTTAGCTACGTCGATCCGTACACTGCGGGTTCGCTGCTTGATTCTAGTTTTATAAATTTAAAACTTATTTGCACACACCTCTAGGGGCGAACAATACATTAGGGCGAATGAAGCCCTTCTCAGCCAACTCCTCAAGTTGCTTCTTCAGCTCCAACATCTCGACAGGAGTCATACGATATGGAGCCTTCGAGATCGGTCTCGTGCCAGGCTCTAACTCGATGCCGAAGTCCACACTCCTCTGAGGCGGCAAACTGGATGGCTCTGCAAACATGTTTATAAACTCGCAAACCACTGGTATGTCCTCCGTAGCTGGGCTATCTCCCTCCTTCATGGCATAACACTAGAAGGCATCACATCCTTGTGCTATCAGCCTTGCTGCTCATATAGCGCTAATAACATATCCCGTCTTCCCAAGGTCCCAACCCCGGAAGACCTCTATCGGACCTACGTCGGTAGAGACTGTAACAGTTCTCTTACCCACACCTAACACCGCACGGTATCTACGCATCCAATCCATACCTAAAATGACTTCTTCATGCATCAAGGGCATGACTAAGAGGTCAACAAGCAACACACGAGTTCCTAAACAAAGGGGACAACTACGTATCTCACGGGTACCTCTGACCCTAGTACCATCAAGTAACTCTATCGTAAAGGGGGTTCCCTCTATGGTAGATAAACTCAAACGCTCAACACATGCAGCAAAAACAAAGGAATGTGTAGCACCCGTATCAAATAAAACTCTAATAGGTAAACCATGTAACATAATGGTACCTGTAGCAGCTGGTGTTGGCGGCTCCTCAATACTCCTCAACTCAAAAACACGGCCTCGAGCTCCTCGGGCATCACTAGTACTAGCATCTCCACATCTACCTCTACTCGGTCCTGGAGCTGAACCCTAAGTAGCAGGTGTGTCTGGAACTCTCTCCTGTCCTTGTACCTGATACTGAGGCGGTCTTTGCCCACCTCTGCATTCACCTGCAGGGGAACAACCCTACTGTAATGACGCTTTGCCCTGACGGTAAAACGTGGCTCTATGTCCTAGCTTCCAACACGAGAAGTAAGTCAATGGTGCTCTCGGGCACTCAGCCCTCAAATGTCCACAGGCCCCGTAATTGTAACACTGCTGGCCTTACTCAATCGTCTGTGCAGATACTGGACCACTCGAGTGGCCCTGAGACTGGTCTCGCCCGTATCCAGATGCTCCTGCACCAGTCTGTCCTGTGCGTTGTCTCTTCTCAGATCGTCCCGTCTAAGAAGTCCTCATCTGGCTGGCTCTCTCTCGCTCATAAGTAGAGGCTCGATCTTGGTAATCTACCAAGGAATTATAGTGGAATTCCGCCATGTACGAACGTGTGCTCTCCCTTAGTCGACGGGAGAACAAGTACACATGTTGGTCCTAAGAAGGAGCAGATGGACCCATCAAAGTTAACTCAGTCCGGAAGCAGCTAATGGCATCTACAATAGGTACGTCCTCAAAGCTTGCCTCCACGAAATCCTGCAGCTTCTCCCTCCTCAGTGAGGTAGGGCAAAACTGCTCTCTCAACAAAGTCCTCATCTACTCATAGCTGGTAACTCAGGCTCGTATGGTACTTCACCACTGATGAGCGAGGTCACAGAATAGAGACTGAACTAGCTCTATCAGTATGTCCTTAGGACATCTAATAGACTCTAAAGCTGAGTGTACATGTCCTATCCAGACCTCGGTCTCTAAACCAATCTGCCCTGAAAAAAGTGGTACTCCTAGCTTGCTGATGAAACGCCTTCAACTAGGTATCTGCAGGTCGAGGCCCTCTAGTCTCCTCTACAGCTCTAGTAGTCTCAGCAACACGTGTCGGCATAACTGACACTTGAGTAGCTCCATGGGATCTATGAGATGATCCCCAATGCACTAGTAGGTCTGGGGCCTGTCTACCAGCTCTGATAGCCTCCTGAAAACGTCTTAGGTACTTTCTAAACTTTGGTCCCCCCATGGAGATACGATCTGAGTCATCTGACCGGACTCGATGTGATTGATGTCTCCTGGATCCACCATTCCTCGTCTTTAGGATGACACTATCAGCAACCTCCTTAGGAGCCTCCTCCACCACTGGTGGGTCAACAACGGGAGCTGGTGTTGGATTTTCGGTGTCCGGTTTTAGACCAAAGGGCCGTAGTCTCACTTATGTGAGTAGACGGTTCTCCCAATTGCCAAACAAATTAATATAATTATCTTGAACTAAAACTAGTTATTAACCAAGGGTTTGTAATCTCCACAAAGGAGTAGACAAAACCCAACCAAGAGTTTGTAATCTCCGCAAAGGAGTAGACAAAACCCAATCAAGAGTTTGTAGTCTCCAAATGAGTAGACAAAACTCAACCAAGAGTTTGTAATCTCCACAAAAGAGTAGACAAAACTCAATCAAGAGTTTGTAGTCTCCAAAGGAGTAGACAAAACTCAAGCAAGAGTTTGCAATCTCCAAAAAGGAGTAGACAAAACTCTAATAGAAGTTAAGTTCAATTCCACGTCTTATAAACCGATTGTTATATGTTAAAACCATTGACTTGGATAATGTAATGAGTCATTCATAAATGAATTTTCCTTCTAAGTGTATTCTCCCCTACACCGGGAATATCCAAATACCTTAGTGGGATAAAACGTTACACGTTACAAAGACTAAGTAAGAGACTTACTTGTCTTACTTTGTAGAAAGGGTATTCCTAGGTTTTGTCAATACAAAACCAAACTAAGATGGATGCCTATCCTTTGTCAATACAAAGGAACTATACTGGTCTTTCGAGTTTTGCAAACAAGCTTATAAGAAGGCCTATCCAATGTCAATACAATGGAACTAGAAGCTTTATTGTTGCAAAAACGAATGTCTTATCAAATGCAAATGGCTCTCCCTTTTATAGGCATAGGGGGCCACGGTTTTGGTGAGTTAAAAGCGGTTAAAAACGGTTATGGAAGTTACTTGGAAGTTACTTGGAAGATGGGCCTTGAAGCCCTAGAAAGCCCGAGGCCCGAGGCCCACATAGGGAGCCCAAAACCGCTCCCCGGAGCTAGCTTAGAGCTAGCTTATTTTTCTTGGTCCAAACACTTCCAATGAGCTTCATTCACTTTAATATAGCTAGGGTAAGCTCCAAGATCCTCAAATACTCAATATCTTAGCTCAAGCTAGTGTAGCTCCTTAAGAAGCTCACTAGCTACTTCATTGACATTCACTAAGCATTTGAGCTTGGATTGCTCCCAGTTTTTAACCACATATTCTTTAGCCAATATAAGGCCTAAGAACCAAAGGTGTGCCGATAAAATGTGGCTAAAAATCCCCAAACGTCGGCCTTCTAAAAGCTAGCACAAGTTGACCTTGTCGTGAATCACCTTGCTTTGATTCGACTCCCCTTATAATACTAGTTGTTCTTAGTTCCGGTCACTTGGCTTGCCTCCCGCAACCCGGACCATAGTGACACACATGTGAACAACTCATTGCACCTTGTCTCAAGACAAGCTCAACGGTTACAATGAAGACTTAGCCCAAATCTCCAACATTCCTCCCCCATTTGAGCAAAGTCAAGAAACTTTTAATAGACATACATCCAAACAAAATATTCGCATAATCATAAATGTCTTTCGATTGAATTTATTGAATTAGTATAATTACACATTCTGCACTAAAGAATTGTGGTGTCCTAATGGATTGAACCACTCAACTTGTTTAAGGTACATGAAGGTAACATACACGAAATTTACATTTCCCTTACAAATAAATGACACATTTAAAGGCTATTGTGTCCTAATCCTTTAATGAACATATAGGCGAGTCGACCATCTACTCCCTCGAAGAAGCCTTGACACTTCACGTTCACGTAGCCAACTCTCTTTTGATCTTGCACCTATAATTGCAATTTTTCAAAAGAGTTGTTAAGAAATTACATATTTCAAACTATACATATAATATAGGCACAGAGCATTACCTTGGATGGACATTTTATGCTCACAACTTCTTGGAATGGGCTTTCCTCATTGAATTCGGCTAAGGCATCAAGCCATAGGCGAATTGGGTGTCCCACGACAAGTCGTTATCAATTTAGGTCGTTAACCCCATCCCCTTGGCTGACTTTTGAACTAAGTCCCTAGCCAAACTCTTGGTTAAGTGATCGGCTAGATTATTGTGGGTTCTCACAAAATCGACCGATATTATACCGTGAGTTATGAGCTCTCTAACCGAGCTATGTCTCACACCAAGATGTCTTGATTTCCCATTGTACGTTTGGCTATAAGCTTTAGCCAACGTAGCTGCACTATCACAATGAATCGAGATAGGAGAAACCGGTTTTGGCCATAGAGGAATTTCTAGAACCAAATTTCTTAGCCATTCAGCTTCCTTGCCGGCAGCGGCAAGTGCCACAAACTCGGACTCCATGGTCGAGGTTGTGATGCATGTTTGCTTCTTTGAAGCCCACGAAATGGCACCACCACCTAACAAGAAAACCCATCCTGTGGTGGATGAGTGATCATCTAGATTAGTGATCCATGACGCATCCGAGTAGCCTTCTATCACTGAAGGATACTTACTGTACAGGATACCAAAACCCATGGTCCCCTTGAGGTACCTAAGCACACGCCTTAGTGCCTTCCAATGTTGTGAGCTAGGACAACTTGTGTACCTACTCAATTTACCAATAGCAAAAGCAATATCTGGCCTAGTGCTTGTCATTGCATACATGCAACATCCTATTACTTGTGCATACTCAAGTTGAGAGACAGCTGATCCTTGGTTGGGCATCAACTTCTCACTTGAGTCCATAGGAGTACTAACAATTGTACTTTTATCACATTGGAAGCGTTTGACAATCTTCTCAATGTAGTGTGATTGCGTGAGGCTTAACCCTTTAGCATCACGTTTGATTCTTATGCCTAGAATCACATCCGCCTCACCTAAGTCTTTCATAAAAAACTTAGTGGACAAGAAATCCTTAGTAAGATCTACTTGTCTTTGGTTTGTTCCAAAGATCAACATGTCATCAACATATAAGCATATGATCACACCTTGACCGGTATGATCAAACTTACTATAGACACACTTGTCAGCTTGATTTATCTTAAATCCATTTGATAATACGACATCATCAAACTTTTGATGCCATTGCTTTGGAGCTTGCTTTAGTCCATACAAGGATTTGACCAAGCGACATACTTTGTGCTCTTGTCCTTTTAAAACAAACCCTTCAGGCTGTCTCATATACACTTCCTCATCTAGATCACCATTAAGGAATGCTGTCTTGACATCCATTTGATGAATCACTAGATTATGTATAGCCGCCATAGCTATTAATAACCTAATGGTTGTAATCCTAGCCACCAGAGCATATGTGTCAAAGTAATCGACACCTTCCCTTTGTCTAAAGCCTTGGATGACCAAGCGTGCTTTAAACTTGTCAATGGAACCGTCAACTTTCATCTTCCTCTTGAAGATCCATTTGCATCCCAAAGGTTTGCAACCGGAAGGAAGGTTGGCTAACTCCCATGTATGGTTACCCATAATGGAGTCCATCTCCTCTTGGATTGCTTCCTTCCAAAAGGCAACATCTTGAGACTTCATGGCCTCATCAAATGTCTTTGGATCCTCATCCATATGAAAGTAAGAGTGACGATCCATTTCATTATCCCTTGACCCTTCAACCAAGAACACTTGGAAAATTGATTTTTGGGACAAATTAATGCTCAAAGGAGCAATCTTTGGCAAGTCAAGCCCGTGGGACGATTGCCAGGATTCATCTTGAATCCTACGATGCTTGTTTGGGTGTTCCTCATCTAAAGTCATGTTGATCACTTCCCTAGGCCTAGGAGCCGAGGTGAAGCGATCTTCATCAAAGATGGCATCCCTAGACTCTATTACGGTATTAACCGAGATGAAGTCATTTGATTCTATCACATAGAATCTATATGCTTTGGAGTGTTCGGCATAGCCAATGAACACACACTCAACACCTCTTTCACCTAAAGTCTTACGTTTGTTGTCATTTAGCCTTACTATGGCTCGACATCCCCAAACTCGTAAGTAATGTAGGTTTGGTTTCCTTTTGAACCAAAGTTCGTAAGGAGTCTTCTTGCTTATTTTGTTTGGAACACGATTAAGCAAGTAGTTTGCCGTGAGCATAGCTTCACCCCAAAACGAATTCTTAAGACCCGAGTAAGACAACATGGCATTGACCATCTCTTTAAGCACTCGGTTCTTTCGTTCGGCCACACCATTTGATTGTGGTGTGTAAGGTGCCGTGGTCTCATGTATGATCCCGACACTCTCAAAGTATTCCTTATCCATAAATTCAGCACCACGATCCGTGCGTAGTCTTTTTATTAAGGTACCTTGTTGCAACTCAGATTCATTCTTGAATACATAGAATTTGTCTAAGGCATCACTCTTTACAAAGAGTAGATATACGTAACAATACCTAGAGTAATCATCTATGAATGTTACGTAATACTTCTTCTTTCCTAATGAAGGAGTAGAGTGCAAGTCACCTAGATCCGAGTGGACTAAGCCGAGCATTGATTGTTCTCTTTCAACTCTAGGAAATGGAAGTCTTGTTATCTTGGTCAACATGCACGTTTTACACTTGTCTTTTGGCAAGTCAAGTTTAGGTAAAATACCATCCTTAGTCATGTCATTCATACGCTTAAAATGAACGTGTCCAAGTCGTGCATGCCATTTAACAAAATCACAATTGGAAGAAGAAGAAGAAGAAGAAGAAGAAGAAGACAATGTAAACAAACTGTTCTTGTTTATATTACTATTAGAAAGTTTATTACATAAAGAGAGAAGAAACATATTATTGTTCCAATGGCCAAAGCCTACAAATGTTCCTCTCCTAGATAATACATAGCGGTCGGCTTCTATGACTTGTTTGAAGCCAAGCCTATTGAGTACACCACCAGAAACCACATTCTTTCTAATGGCCGGTGCATGTAGTACATTTGACAAGACTAGAGTCTTGCCACTTGTGAAGTACATATCAACCCGTCCTCTTCCTAGAACGGGGGTAGTAGACTCGTTTCCCATATGTATGAGTGCTCCATCGTTTGCAACATCGTATGTCTTGAACCAACGCCGATCTTTGCAAACATGAGTTGTTGCACCCGAGTCCACCCACCATCCAAGGTCATCATCCTGCATGGACAAACATTCAAAAGTCAATGACACATAATTCAAATCAGAATTTATATCAAAGTTAGAATCAAGACTCATAAGTGAGTCACCTTGGTTTAAAGGGTTTTGGCCACTTTGGCCTCCACCCTTGGATCCATCGTCCTTAACCTTACAATCCCGCTTGAAGTGGCCAGTCTTGCCACACTTCCAACAAGAACCTTTTGGTTTCTTGTCAACATTATCCTTTTTGGACTTCTTGGACTTATTTCCCTTGTCCTTGCCTTTGTCCTTTCCTTTGAACCTCTTCCTTTTGCCCTTGCCATCCATCATGTTGGCCTCGTGGGAAGTAGAAGTTTTATCTTCCTTCTTGAGTCCCCCTTCTTGTGCCCTAAGGCCTTGTTCAATTTGAAGGTGAGAGCCAAGTTCCACCAACGTGAGTTCTTCCTTCTTGTGCTTTAGCACATGGCGGAAGTCCTTCCACGAAGGGGGGAGCTTATCCATTATAGACGAAACCGCAATGGCCTCATCCATATGCATGGCATGTTGAGTGAACCTCCCAAGAATCCGGAGCAATTCATTGTATTGTTCCATTACCGGCCTTGAGTCCACCATTTTATATGAGTTAAAATCCGAGACTAAGAATTTGCGAGATGAAGCATCCTCCGCCATGTACTTAGACTCCAGTTGATCCCACATTGATGTTGATGACTCTACACTTTGGTAGACATCAAACAATGCATCACTCATGCCATTGAGAATATGACCACGACATATGTAGTCATCATTATCCCATTTGCTCCTTCGTCGGACAACCTCTATCTCCTCCACCATATCATCAACCGGCTCGGCCGGTCTAGGTGTAGTGAGTACATAAGCGACTTTTAGTGTAGTCAAGAGGAAGTGCATTTTCTTTTGCCACCTCCTAAAGTCTACACCCTCAAACTTATCCAACTTCCCAAAACGAGAAGTCATTTCTGTCATTAACGTCTTACTTATTATTGATCAATCCAATCCTACAAAACAATTAACAATAAATACACTTAGAAGATTGTTGGATTTTCGGTGTCCGGTTTTAGACCAAAGGGCCGTAGTCTCACTTATGTGAGTAGACGGTTCTCCCAATTGCCAAACAAATTAATATAATTATCTTGAACTAAAACTAGTTATTAACCAAGGGTTTGTAATCTCCACAAAGGAGTAGACAAAACCCAACCAAGAGTTTGTAATCTCCGCAAAGGAGTAGACAAAACCCAATCAAGAGTTTGTAGTCTCCAAATGAGTAGACAAAACTCAACCAAGAGTTTGTAATCTCCACAAAAGAGTAGACAAAACTCAATCAAGAGTTTGTAGTCTCCAAAGGAGTAGACAAAACTCAAGCAAGAGTTTGCAATCTCCAAAAAGGAGTAGACAAAACTCTAATAGAAGTTAAGTTCCATTCCACGTCTTATAAACCGATTGTTATATATTAAAACCATTGACTTGGATAATGTAATGAGTCATTCATAAATGAATTTTCCTTCTAAGTGTATTCTCCCCTACACCGGGAATATCCAAATACCTTAGTGGGATAAAACGTTACACGTTACAAAGACTAAGTAAGAGACTTACTTGTCTTACTTTGTAGAAAGGGTATTCCTAGGTTTTGTCAATACAAAACCAAACTAAGATGGATGCCTATCCTTTGTCAATACAAAGGAACTATACTGGTCTTTCGAGTTTTGCAAACAAGCTTATAAGAAGGCCTATCCAATGTCAATACAATGGAACTAGAAGCTTTATTGTTGCAAAAACGAATGTCTTATCAAATGCAAATGGCTCTCCCTTTTATAGGCATAGGGGGCCACGGTTTTGGTGAGTTAAAAGCGGTTAAAAACGGTTATGGAAGTTACTTGGAAGTTACTTGGAAGATGGGCCTTGAAGCCCTAGAAAGCCCGAGGCCCGAGGCCCACATAGGGAGCCCAAAACCGCTCCCCGGAGCTAGCTTAGAGCTAGCTTATTTTTCTTGGTCCAAACACTTCCAATGAGCTTCATTCACTTTAATATAGCTAGGGTAAGCTCCAAGATCCTCAAATACTCAATATCTTAGCTCAAGCTAGTGTAGCTCCTTAAGAAGCTCACTAGCTGCTTCATTGACATTCACTAAGCATTTGAGCTTGGATTGCTCCCAGTTTTTAACCACATATTCTTTAGCCAATATAAGGCCTAAGAACCAAAGGTGTGCCGATAAAATGTGGCTAAAAATCCCCAAACGTCGGCCTTCTAAAAGCTAGCACAAGTTGACCTTGTCGTGAATCACCTTGCTTTGATTCGACTCCCCTTATAATACTAGTTGTTCTTAGTGCCGGTCACTTGGCTTGCCTCCCGCAACCCGGACCATAGTGACACACATGTGAACAACTCATTGCACCTTGTCTCAAGACAAGCTCAACGGTTACAATGAAGACTTAGCCCAAATCTCCAACAGCTGGTCCCTGTCCTATCCCTCCTGGAGGAAGAGCTGGTCTACCTCTACCTCGACCTACAGCAGCAGTAGCTCTAGTCCGAGCCATCTACGGGGTATGCACACCTAACTTATAAGGCTCTATATAGGCCATATGTATAGATATATATACAATACTTAACATTGCATGCATACACATCAACACATAGAAGATAGCTATATATATATATAATAATGATGTGCAGATCCTCAGAAGGGTGACGGCTTCTGTACATACTATCCCAAAACATCTATACTCGCTTTAAAATCAAAACCTTTTTAAAAGTCAGACCCCTTTCGGGTTCTGTTTATTTATCCATTCTACCTTTATTGCAGATAGCAAGTGCCATTGTTGTCAACCTAAGGCTTTGATACCAACTTTGTAACACCCCGAATCTGCGGGACTCAGAGTGCCACATTGGGCTAGGATCTCACAATGGATCCTGACCCTAGCCTGAAAACAAGTTCACTGGATCTTACAACAAGGTACAAGTAGATTAAAACCAAATACATAAAGCTATATAAGATACATCAAAAGAGTTTACATCATAAAAGCCCAAAACAACATCCATAAACAACAGATACAAAAGATATCTCATATCCCACACAACCCTAATGTACAGAAGTCCTCGGTTGGTCACCCCATCTGGCTCACTCTGCATTCCTCCTAACATGTAGATCATCTACAACACGGTATACACCGTTAGCTACAGCAATGAAAAACATGAAGGCAATAGCACAGATACACATCAACATCTCATACATGCAATGCCACACACATTCATTTATTATCTTTCAATTACGTTATTCCATTACTAATACAACTTATTTTGTAACATGAGGAGCCTCAAGAACCTCGTCCCTTCCAACGTAACACAGGGGTTTTGCATGGGGTGATCATCACTCGTCCCCCCTGTGAGATCATCTTCAGGGCACCTCCTCCTACTAGCAGACGGAGGCAAGTGGTCACGACCCACTATAATACACTTGAGCCATTTAATGTAATAAATGGTCATCCTAGTCCGGTTTAGGTTATCAATGCAGAACCATATGAACACACACAACAATTACAATCACACAATTGACAACTGAACGCTAAGTAAGTCCTATGGACTTACGTGAAATACTCGTCAATCTAACCAAGTCACAGTTTTCCCTTGGGGAAATAATCAACGCCTGCAATAGCAAGGCACACATCATCAAACGCTACAAAGGTCAGGAGACGCGTCCCTTACACCACACAACCACAACGAACTATATCTCAAATCTAAACCTCACATCCTCAACACATTCATAAATGCCTAAGGCATATCCTCAATATAACATCTCATCATACTCGTACACATACTAAACCTTAAAGTCATAACCGATATCCATAACATCATCATGATCCTCAACTCATTTTTACACCTAGCATGCATCTAATCAGTATATCTCAATCTCAAATTCAATCCTAATTTAATTAATTTATCTTTAGTTAATTAAATTTTACTAGAATAACGTTTTGCCTGCAGACCATTTCTAAACCCACCTGTCATCAGATTTCATCAAAAAAACAACCCATAAACACCAGAATAATATAATGACCATAATGAAATTTCTAATTATCCATTTAGACAAGCCTAAGGTCAATTTAGGCCAAATTGCAGTACAGAATACGAATAAATTCATAACTTATTCGTTACTAACCCGATTGACGATCTAAAAGAAGATTCGGAATCACAACGACGCAGGCTACGCATGGACAACATCAAATTCACCGGAATCTTAGCGACAGAACCGTCCTGGTGACATATATGCTCAACCAAGTCTTCATCTGCTCAAAAATGCAGAAACTCGGTACCGATATGAAGAGAATGAAGAGAGGAATCCAGAAACTCAAACGGAATTGAAATCAGATTAGAAACGGAGAGTAGATCCGAGTTTGAAGTTTAAGAGAAATTAGAGTTTTTACGAGAAAACGTGAAAGGAAATGAATTAATAAACGATTTTCCAATATTTATAGTGAAAACGATAATTATTCTTTAGCGAAGTCAATATTTATCCTTTAGTCGATCCAAAGGCGGGTAGAACCCCCTTCTCCAAACTTCTCGAAATCTATATATACTACTTAAACACAACCCTCTTAGTCCACATGTCAACACATTAGTCATGCCACCTACGATTTTTTAGCAAATAATTACGGATTTGCCATATTTTAATTACAGATTTGTCATATTTTAATTACAATTTTAATTCAAAATTAAAACATTTTCCATATCATGTCAAATCAACAAAAAGAAATCCATCTCATCATATTCAGTATTTTACGGTTATAACAATACGATCTTTTTTGTTATCATATCTACCAACAAACCACTTAATTAGAAATAGACCCGTTTATTAGCTAACAACTTAATTAGAAATACTATTTAAGACTAAGAAAAATCATTTTATCCAAACTTTGTCATTTTTTATTAACTAATATGGGTAACATCATGTTGTGATGATTAAATTAAAAAATTTATAAAATGAAAGAACATAATTAAAAATATATTAAAAATATTATTATTAGAGTATTATATTTATACCTCAATATAATTTTTAAAACTTAGTTATTTCTAATTAAAAAATTTATTTTAGAAATGATTGAATAGATTTTAAAAATAACATATAAATTTTAAAAAATTGAAAATATTGTAAATTTTAACAATTTTGACTGTCGAATCAACTATAAACTATTTTTATTAAGAAAGAAACAAACTAATTATATAGATAATTATCAACATTAAAGTTTGATAGTGTTATAAATAAATAATAAAGTGAAAATAATCACTTATACTCTTTATTTGTTAAAAAAATTATAAATGTTTCGTAAATATATCATTAGTTTATACATATACAAGCTCTTGACATTTTCTCAAAAATCCAATATATAAATATACCCGCACAAGGTGCGGGTTATAAACTAGTTGGAACAATAAATCTTGAATATTATGAGGATAATTATTCACATTTGTCTCGGAAAACGTGTATTCCTAAGCCTTCTTTCTTAGCCGTTAAAAAACAAAATAGCGACTCTTTTGGCCGTTTTGCCTTTCCATGTTATTTCATATCTAGGACATGTCCGATGTCCTGATCATTTCTCTCAACTGCATTTTTATTAATTGGAGCTCCCAAATTCTCCAAATAACATCAAAGGGTAAAAATAATTACCTGGGGGAAAAGCGAAAACTTCCACATAAGCCAAAAATTACGCCAGGAACATAACGGTGGGACTTATACTCATCACTTGTGCAATCTTTGCGAGTTATATGTCAATTACTATCAATGATTAAGTTAATCAACAATAATTAGAATTCGAAAATCCTAGCTACTACACAAGGGATAATGAAATGGATTGTCACTCTTACTTTCAAATAGATGAAGATCCAAAGACATTTGACGAGGCCATGAAGTCTCAAGATGTTGCCTTTCGGAAGGAAGCAATCCAAGAGGAGATGGACTCCATTATGGGCAATCATACATGGGAGTTAGCCAACCTTCCTTCCGGTTGTAAAACTTTGGGATGCAAACGGATCTTCAAGCGGAAGATGAAAGTTGACGGTTCCATTGACAAGTTTGAAGCTCGCTTGGTCATCCAAGGCTTTAGACAAAAGGAAGGTGTCAGTTACTTTTACACATATACTCCGGTGGCTAGGATTACAACCATTAGGTTATTAATAGCTATGGAGGTTATACATAGTCTAGTGATTCATCAAATGGATATCAAGACAACATTCCTTAATGGTGATCTAGATGAGGAAGTGTATATGAGACAACTTGAAGGGTTTGTTTTAAAAGGACAAGAACACAAAGTGTGTCGCTTGGTCAAATCCTTGTATGGACTAAAGAAAGCTCCAAAACAATGGCATCAAAAGTTTAATGATGTCGTATTGTCAAATGGATTTAAGATAAATCAAGTTGACAAGTGTGTCTATAGTAAGTTTGATCATAGCGGTCAAGGTGTGATCATATGCTTGTATGTTGATGACATGTTGATCTTTGGAACAACCCAAAAACAAATTGATCTGACTAAGGATTTCTTGTCCACTAAGTTTTCTATGAAAGACTTAGGTGAGGCTGATGTGATTCTAGGCATAAGAATCAAACGTGATGCTAAAGGCTAAAGCCTCACACAATCACACTACATTGAGAATATTGTCAAACGCTTCCAATGTGATAAAAGTACAATTGTTAGTACTCCTATGGACTCAAGTCAGAAGTTGATGCCTAACCAAGGATCACTTGTCTCTCAACTTGAGAACGCACAAGTAATAGGATGGTGCATGTATGGAATGACTAGCACTAGGCCAGCTATTGCTTTTGCTATTGGTAAATTGAGTAGGTACACAAGTTGTCCTAGCTCACAACATTGGAAGACACTAAGGCGTGTGTTTAGGTACCTCAAGGGGACAATGGGTTTTGGCATCTTGTACAGTAAGTATCCTTCAGTGATAGAAGGCTACTCGGATGCATCATGGATCACTAATCTAGATGATCACTCATCCACCACGGGATGGGTTTTCTTGTTAGGTGGTGGTGCCATTTTGTGGGCTTCAAAGAAGCAAACGTGCATCACAACCTCAACCATGGTGTCCAAGTTTGTGGCACTTGCCGCTGCCGGCAAGGAAGCTGAATGGCTAAGAAATTTGGTTTTAGAAATTCCTCTATGGCCAAAGCCGGTTTCTCCTATCTCAATTCATTGTGATAGTGCAGCTACGTTGGCTAAAGCTTATAGCAAAACGTACAATGGGAAATCAAGACATTTTGGTGTGAGGCATAGCTCGGTTAGAGAGCTCATAACTCACGGTATAGTATCGGTCGATTTTGTGAGAACACAGAATAATCTAGCCGATCACTTAACCAAGAGCTTGGCTAGGGACTTAGTTCAAAAATCAGCCAAGGGGATGGGGTTAACGACCTAAATTGAAAACGACTTGTCGTGGGACACCCAATTCGCCTATGACATGATGCCTTAGCCGAATTCAATGAGGAAAACCCATTCCAAGAAGTTGTGAGCGTAAATGTCCATCCAAGGTAATGCTCTATGCCTATATAATATGTATAGTTTGAAATATGTAATTTCTTAACAACTCTTTTGAAAAATTGCAATTATAGGTGCAAGATCAAAAGAGAGTTGCCTACGTGAACGTGAAGTGTCAAGGCTTCTTCAAGGGAGTAGATGGTCGACTTGCCTATATGTTCATTAGAGGATTAGGACACAATAGCCTCTAAATGTGTCATTTATTTGGAAAGAAAATGTAAATTTCGTGTATGTTGCCTTCATGTACTTAAACAAGTTAAGTGGTTCAATCCATTAGGACAGCACAATTCTTTAGTGCAGAATGTGTAATTATACTAATTCAATAAATTCAATCGAAAGATATTTATAATTATGCGAATAATTTTGTTTGAATGTATGTCTATTAAAAGTTTCTTGACTTTGCTCAAATGGGGGAGGAATGTTGGAGATTTGGGTTAAGTCTTCATTGTAACCGTTGAGCTTGTCTTGAGACAAGGTGCAATGAGTTGTTCACATGTGTGTCACTATGGTCCGGGTTGCGGGAGGCAAGCCAAGTGACCGGCACTAAGAGCAACTAGTATTGTAAGGGGAGTCGAATCAAAGCAAGGTGATTCACGACAAGGTCAACTTGTGCTAGATTTTAGAAGACCAACGGTTGGGGCTGTTTAGCTACATTTTATCGGCATAGCTTTGATTCTTAGGCCTTATATTGGCTAAAGAATATGTGGTTAAAATATGGGAGCAATCCAAGCTCAAATGTTTAGTGAATGTCAATGAAGCAGCTAATGAGCTTCTTTAGGAGCTACACTAGTTTGAGCTAAGATATTGAGTATTTGTGGATCTCGGAGCTTACCCTAGTTATATATATATATAGGGAAGTGTTCAAGTAAGGCCCATTATTCCGGTACGGCCGACACGTGTCCCGGAAATTTTTTTTTTTTCTAGAACGAGTTTTTTTTTTTTTTAAACGAGTAAAAGTAATAGTTCAAAACTTATTATGGAATAGTTCATAACTTATAAAAGGATAGTTCATTTAATACCCAAAATTTTTATTTATTTATTTTCGATAAATCTTGGGTCAAACAGTAATTCAACCGGGTTGACCTTTCAGTTGATACTAGTATCGTAAATTCCGTCAAAATGACAGACCAGTAGACCCATCAAGACAAGCCCACTCTGGGCCCATCAGGATAGGCCCGCTAGGCCCATAAGGAGAGGCAGCTAGGGGGAACGTTTTAACCCTAGCCACACCCTCTCTTTCCTTCTATTCTCAGCCGTCTCCCTCCCCTGCTTCTTTCTTCTCCCAAACACCAAGGAAGGCCTTGCCGTCAGCCTACACAGCGGCACCACCCTTCCCTCTGGACAACTCGCCGCCATCCCCTCTGGAGTCAAGCCGTCGCCTCAGGCCCGACGCCAACGGAAACGTCTCGCTGCCACCAGAAGCTTGTCGCCGGGACCGCCAGCGCCTTCCTGCCTCGCTGGCCACCGCCATCGGAGCCTCCGTCTCGCCTTCGTCACCTTTGAGCCACTGGAGGTGATCCCTCCTTGCTGTTCCTCTGTCTACCTCCCTACCCCGGAGATGGGGAGCCGGCCACCTCTTTTATCCCCTCATTTTCTTCCTCTGCAGTTGCCTACCCAATCGTCTCCTTCACCACCAGATGCCATCACCGATGGGCAAGAAGAACGCAGGCCGGCCGCCACCCCCAGTCCAGACGCTTGCAAGGGTTGCGCTAGGGTTTCTATCCCGGTGTTGGCCTCCAGTACCGGCGCCGACCGGGTCCTTCGACCTCCTCTCCTTCCTGCAGACTGGGTTGGATTCATAGGTGAGGTTCTTGTGTTTTTCTGGATCGATTTGGGTGCAGGAATCGATTGGGGTTTGTAAATTCGGTGTTGTTAATGATAATGCATATAGTTGTATGGTTATTTGTATATAAATAACTTCCGAGTATTTGTAGGTGGGTTATCATTGAAGTGGTGTAAAATGTAGGTAACTTATGGATAGGTGAGTGTGTAAGAGGATGTTGTATATATATAAATACATGAAAGTGATAGATGGAGTGCTTGTTAGTTATGATGAGGACGAGTGATACGTCGGATGAATTATCGGAGATAACTTTATTGATAAGGTTAGATTGTGGGCAAGGTATAAGTTCTTTGGACCATTATAATAACTTATGTGAAGTAGACTTTACTTCGTAACCGGAGTTTTGTAACAGGTAGTTAGGACGAGTTGTTCTTTCTTTTGATTCTTAATGTTGGACATTAGATATTTAGTTTTAGAATAAGTTAGGAGTCTTCCTCGAACTTTTAGGGTTTTTCTAATCCAAGGGTAAAGTTGTCTTTTCACCAAGTAAGACTAGTTTAGTGTTTCCTCTCAGACAATCGTTGTTAACTTAGAAGTGAAAACTTCTAAGGTGTTAGATACTATGTGTTGATACAAGCTTCATGTTATGATCAGGCATTTGAGATTAGACTCATGGAGTCAAGGAATATCATTGACTAAACTTGACCTGGTACAGGTAAGTCTCCGGACTTACTTAGCTCGTATTCTCTGTATTAGCATCTATGTGTGTTGGTGGTGTGTGTTTATTGTTTATGTGTGTGTTTATTGTTTATGTTATAACATCTAAACCGATAATAGGACCACCGACTTTACATGTTTATATTTGGCCCAAGTGTATGATAACGGGCGGTGACCTCTTGTCCAGTCCAAAATGGGGATGACTGGGAGGTGCCTTGCGACCAGCCCATCGGGTGATGCTGATCCGCATCAAGTACAAACCCGTATGGTGAAAGGGGACAAGGGCGAGATCTTTCAGATTCTCGTGTCACAAAAGAAGTTGAATTAGAACGGGATATGACCTAATAATAAAAAGATAATAAACCGGATTGTGTGTTTTGGAACATGTTGTGTGTTTATGATGTCTTATGTGTGTGTGTGCCAATACCATGATTCTAATGCCTTGAATGCTAGCTAACGGTTTTATACCGATATTATTGTAGTTGCCTTGCAGGTTAGGGACGCGGCTGAGAGATCCGGAAGAGTGGGCAGCCGGGGTCCGTACATTTTAGGATAGGTTTTAGGGGTTGTTTTTATGTATTGTTTAGGGTATTATGTATGTCGCGTGTATGGCGGTTGCCTTTAGTGTTGTATCTCGGCTGAAGTCTTTCGTTGTTTTCTTTTGGGGTTCATATCATTGCATTAAAAATGAATTTCGGTTTTGCCTTTATTTGTGTCTTGTTGTAAGATCCAGTGAAATTGTTGTCAGGCTAAGGGTCGGGACCCATTGTGAGGTACCAACCCGTAGCATCCCAAGTCCCGCGGATTCGGGGTGTTACAAAGTGGTATCAGAGCCCTAGGTTGACAACAATGGCACTCACAATCTTCTAAAGGCCGAATAAGGAATAAACAGAACCCCGCGGGTTCTGAGTTTTCGTTTTCAAAATCACATGCATGAGTCGGGGTAGAATGTATGGACCACCACTCCTTCCGTGGATCTCGGCAGCATAGTTTATTGGATTTTTAGTATATATATATATATATATATATATATATATATAGATATGTGTAGTTATGTAGATATTTATCGTGGACTTAGGATGTTTTTGGGTTATTATTGTATGTGGATTATAGTTGCATGATGGACATGATTTATGTGTATAGTTGTTGTATATGTGAACGATTATATGTTTTTGACCTTGTTTGTTGTAATGGAATGCCGAATGCGTGATATTAGTAGTAATAAGGACTTAGGACTTATATAGTTATGAATACGTATTTATATAGTAGCATATGGAGATATAGGACCTTTTAGTTGAGATGCTATTACGATATCATCGCCCTTGGACGACGTCGTTTTACATAGGATAGTGTACATACGAGGAGGAATATGCTCAAGGATTGAGTTGAGAGCTACGTTCGGGCGAACACCTTGGAGTTTTTGTACTCCTTTAAGAGGATGTCAAAAAGGAAGAGTAGAGATGACATAACCAAAGGACGAACAAGTGGAAGGAAAATCCGAGACGACTTAAGAAAAAATCAAGATGGAGAACATACAAGAAAAAGGAGTGACACAAAGGTGTGAAAATGGTTACAAAGAAGTCACGATTAGAAAGACAACGAGACCAATAGGGATAACAACCATAAGTTCTTCAGGAAGACGCGTGGACAACTAAAGATTTGAATCGACGAGGTGAGGGATACATTCTAACAAGGTTAAAGGTGACATTCTATTAAGATGTGAAGTTTTCTTTAGACGCTCCAAAGCATTTGAGTCAAGACGAGAAGAGTGATTGAACCATTTGCGAAAGATTTAAGATACCGTAAGTTAAGGTTACAAGGTACCAAAAAGTAAAGTTTCAACATTACTAAGAGTTATGAGGAGAAAAGCTTGGTGGGGATTCACGTGGAGTTGACCGATTTCCATTTTTGATGATAAGACTAAGAAACACCAAGGAGGAAGTGTGTATAAATGATGACCTCATGAAGACGATGGACGAAACGAAGAGCTTTGATCGAGAGACTTACGATACCAACCAAGAGAAATGCGAGTGGATGCTAGCTAGGGCTATAATATTTGGGAACGTGCTCTTGGAAGACATCAAAGAAGAATGATTAAGTCTATGAAAGAGAGTTATATGATATAACAAGACAAAGAAGATATAGTTACCTTATAAAGAAGAGGAAGCATGGAATGAAGAAATAACTAACAGATTTTAAGGTAAAGTACCCCAAGGAGGGTAGTCTTCATGAGTATGGTAGCATGGACGTATGGTAGTAGGGCAAGTCGTTGATCTTGGAGAGGCTCATTAATGAGTTAATCGGTGACCACCGAGAATGCGCAGGTGCGAATTGTATACTGGTGACTGTAGGTAGGGAGAGTAATCCAAGATGTGGGATCATGAAGAAGGGTAAACAAACTTGGAATATTCATAGTGGTCGAATGTCAACAATAAAGAGTTATATCAAGGGAAGTGCAAGTATCTTAATCAAATAACAAATTATCGATTCCAGCAAGTGCTAGTAACATATCGTGTGAGGAGGGATTGTAGCAATCTGGTAGGACCTTCTTAGGTCATGAGAATGTCATATGGAGAAATGACACGGATCAGAGTAAAGGGAATTGGAAGGACGAAGAGAAATGTGAGTCTTATATGGATATTGCGCATAAATGGGGAATATATAAGGGGATGTATGGTATGTTTTTCTAAGGTAATGAATGTCATGTTTGCACGAGCAAAAGCTAAGTCAAGTGTTGTGACTCGCATGGAAAAGCCATAGTGGCTATGACGTGAAAGGGGGACTTAGATTAGAGCAACGTGACAAGCTTAGAGTTATGATGTTATTGCTTGGTGGAGTAATGAGTGGTTCTTTTAGTAATTGTGGTTGGAAAATTTCGCCTAAAGGCATACCAGTACGGTTGTGAAGTCATTCGTGGATACCAAGAGATATATAAGGGGGTCAACAAGAGTAAGATGAGACTAAGGTTTTGAAATTTGATGTCGATATGAGATATACAAGAAGTATACGAAAGATCGAGGTTAGAGCCTCTATAGTCGTTTGACGTGACATAAGAAAATGAAGTGTAAATTTCTACGCCTACATGAAGAAAAGATGTCTACGGTGAGAGTGATGTAGAATTGAGGAGTTCCTCCCATATGTTGGGGTGCCAAAGAAGCGAAGAAGATTGTATCGATTCGTCTTAGGACCTGGTTAAGTCTTGTGGTTAGGACCTTTGTGACTGAACATATGTGCGGAGATCAAGAAATAATATTATCGCCATTCCTTCGAAGTGAAAAGGGGGATTAATATTGCTTAACCAAGGCTTCAAGAGTTAGAAAACTCGAGCAAGTCCCTCGAGTTCAGGAGATGAAAGATCTTTGAAAGAGGATGGTTGACATTGTAGCTGAAGATGGAACAATACACGAGTCTTAAAGAAGTCATATCAATAGATCAAGTTAGATCAATTGTGTCATGACCATTTGTAAAGTGATAAGACAAGATTGTGCCGGTTACTACGATATGTGAAGAGACGAGTAAAGATGGAACTTGAGATATCACAGATACCTATACATCGGAATGAGGATTTTGCCACTAAGGTTCATCTTGGCCAAACCCCAATTTTCAAAGCACCGTACAAATGATATCAATAAATGACCTTACTAAGAGACGTGATTTGTGGGAGCAATTGAATGCGTAATTGCAAGAACTTATTATTGAGATTTCATTAGAATTAGTGAAATGCTATGGAGAACTCAAAATGTTATCTTGAGCTCTTGATTTGAAGTTGTTATGGAGAACACTAACTTGAGAAGAGAGAGACGGTTATCTCCGTTTGTACATCGATTACCGTGAGTTGAACAAGATAACAATGAAGAACAAGTATCTCTCACTACAGATAGATGATCTATGCGACCGGTTGCAAGGGTCGGTAGTCTCTTCTAAAATTGAATTAAGGTCTGATTGTCACCAATTGAGAATTCAAGATTGGGGTATTGCCAATACGGCCTTCCGGACAAACTATGGTCACTACAAGTTGTAGTGATTCCATATGGGCTTACTAATGCCCCAAATAAGATATTTTGATCTACTCTCGAGGAAGAGAGGAGTTGTACGACAAGTTGTCTTGGGACAACAACCCCAAAGAACGTGGAATAAGTTACAAGATATCTTGGATGTTGGTCATTACCGGATTTATGGAGAGATTTTCCAAAGTAACACCATCTATGACTAACTTACTCCGGGTGGCAATGAAGTTTTGAGTGGGACAATGATTGACAATGAAGTTGTTAAGAGTTAAGAGGAGATTCATTGGTGCAACTGTTTTGAAATTGCTTCGAGGTATGATGAGTTTTAAGTGTATAAGCGATTCTCCAAGACAAGGTCTTGATTGAGCATTGAGGAATGATGTAAGAGTAATGACATATGTGTCTCGTTAGTAGAAGTGGTGTGAAGTAAAGCACTTCCTTCAGGACTTAATACTTACAACAAGGATTGAGGGAACATAACAACAAAGCTTCGTTTGTCAAGAACCAAAGCCGACGGTGTAAATTGGAATTTGATCTTCTTTGTTAAAGACAAGTAAAGAAGAAACATATGGAAATGATGTATAGAGAAATACCCGAGAAGGAAGTTAAGTTTCCGTTTTACGGACCTTTTTGAGAGATGAGAACAAGTCAGATGTGTTTATAGTTTGGTGTTGCCACCAAGAGTGGAGAGTGTTTTCTGATGTACCAGTCATGGGAGTATATATATTACTCGAGTTATGATGTTAGTCGTGACGATTTAGTGGTAGACGAGGAGCCGATGAGGCTACCGGGAGGACATGTTATAGTATCTTTGGTCGAGTTTTGTGATGAGCTAGTTGCATCGATATGTCCGGTGGGTTAGATTTTATGTGCCTACGCGAGTTTAGGTATTTTGTGCCCAAGCGGGAATATATTGTGAGTATGTTGGGTGCCTTGTGAGACCTTGTGATGGTATATGAGTATGTTTTGCGTTATTGAGTAGAGAGTTGTCCCGGGTACGGTTTTTGAGTTGTTACCGATGTGGTTATGCCCATGAGTCAACGTTTAGCAAGTTTCGGGACGAAACTTGTTTTTAGGGGGATCTGTTGTAATACCCAAAATTTTTATTTATTTATTTTCGATAAATCCTGGGTTAAACAGTAATTCAACCTGGTTGACCTTTCAGTTGATACTAGTATCGCAAATTCTGTCAAAATGACAGACCAGCAGACCCATCAAGACAAGCCCGCTCTGGGCCCATCAGGATAGGCCCGCTAGGCCCATAAGGAGAGGCAGCTAGGGGGAACGTTTTAACCCTAGCCACACCCTCTCTTTCCTTCTATTCTCAGCCGTCTCCCTCCCTTGCTTCTTTCTTCTCTCAAACACCAAGGAAGGCCTTGCCGTCAGCCTACACAGCGGCACCACCCTTCCCTCTGGACAACTCGCCGCCATCCCCTCTGGAGTCAAGCCGTCGCCTCAGGCCCGACGCCAACGGAAACGTCTCGCTGCCACCAGAAGCTTGTCGCCGGGACCGCCAGCGCCTTCCTGCCTCGCTGGCCACCGCCATCGGAGCCTCCGTCTCGCCTTCGTCACCTTTGAGCCACTGGAGGTGATCCCTCCTTGCTGTTCCTCTGTCTACCTCCCTACCCCGGAGATGGGGAGCTGGCCACCTCTTTTATCCCCTCATTTTCTTCCTCTGCAGTTGCCTACCCAATCGTCTCCTTCACCACCAGACGCCATCACCGATGGGCAAGAAGAACGCAGGCCGGCCGCCACCCCCAGTCCAGACGCTTGCAAGGGTTGCGCTAGGGTTTCTATCCCGGTGTTGGCCTCCAGTACCGGCGCCGACCGGGTCCTTCGACCTCCTCTCCTTCCTGCAGACTGGGTTGGATTCATAGGTGAGGTTCTTGTGTTTTTCTGGATCGATTTGGGTGCAGGAATCGATTGGGGTTTGTAAATTCGGTGTTGTTTAATGATAATGCATATAGTTGTATGGTTATTTGTATATAAATAACTTCCGAGTATTTGTAGGTGGGTTGTCATTGAAGTGGTGTAAAATGTAGGTAACTTATGGATAGGTGAGTGTGTAAGAGGATGTTGTATATATATAAATACATGAAAGTGATAGATGGAGTGCTTGTTAGTTATGATGAGGACGAGTGATACGTCGGATGAATTATCGGAGATAACTTTATTGATAAGGTTAGATTGTGGGCAAGGTATAAGTTCTTTGGACCATTATAATAACTTATGTGAAGTAGACTTTACTTCGTAACCGGAGTTTTGTAACAGGTAGTTAGGACGAGTTGTTTCTTTTGATTCTTAATGTTGGACATTAGATATTTAGTTTTAGAATAAGTTAGGAGTCTTCCTCGAACTTTTAGGGTTTTTCTAATCCAAGGGTAAAGTTGTCTTTTCACCAAGTAAGACTAGTTTAGTGTTTCCTCTCAGACAATCGTTGTTAACTTAGAAGTGAAAACTTCTAAGGTGTTAGATACTATGTTTTGATACAAGCTTCATGTTATGATCAGGCATTTGAGATTAGACTCATGGAGTCAAGGAATATCGTTGACTAAACTTGACCTGGTACAGGTAAGTCTCCAGACTTACTTAGCTCGTATTCTCTGTATTAGCATCTATGTGTGTTAGTGGTGTGTGTTTATTGTTTATGTGTGTGTTTATTGTTTATGTTATAACATCTAAACCGATAATAGGACCACCGACTTTACATGTTTATATTTGGCCCAAGTGTATGATAACGGGCGGTGACCGCTTGTCCAGTCCAAAATGGGGATGACTGGGAGGTGCCTTGCGACCAGCCCATCGGGTGATGCTGATCCGCATCAAGTACAAACCCGTATGGTGAAAGGGGACAAGGGCGAGATCTTTCAGATTCTCGTGTCACAAAAGAAGTTGAATTAGAACGGGATATGACCTAATAATAAAAAGATAATAAATCGGATTGTGTGTTTTGGAACATGTTGTGTGTTTATGATGTCTTATGTGTGTGTGTGCCAATACCATGATTCTAATGCCTTGAATGCTAGCTAACGGTTTTATACCGATATTATTGTAGTTGCCTTGCAGGTTAGGGACGCGGCTGAGAGATCCGGAAGAGTGGGCAGCCGGGGTCCGTACATTTTAGGATAGGTTTTGGGGGTTGTTTTTATGTATTGTTTAGGGTATTATGTATGTCGCGTGTATGGCGGTTGCCTTTAGTGTTGTATCTCGGCTGAAGTCTTTCGTTGTTTTCTTTTGGGGTTCATATCATTGCATTAAAAATGAATTTCGGTTTTGCCTTTATTTGTGTCTTGTTGTAAGATCCAGTGAAATTGTTGTCAGGCTAAGGGTCGGGACCCATTGTGAGGTACCAACCCGTAGCATCCCGAGTCCCGCGGATTCGGGGTGTTACAGTTCATGAATTATAATAGAATAGTTCATAGTGTAAAATTTATAAAGGAATGAAAGTAATAGTTCAAAACTTATTAAGGAATAGTTCATAACTTCTAAAAGGATAGTTCATGAATTATAATAGAATAGTTCATAGTGGAAAATTTATAAAGGAGTGAAAGTAATAATTCAAAACTTATTATGTGATAGTTCATGAATTATAATAGAATAGTTCATGAATTATAATAGAATAGTTTAAAGTGCAAAAATTTATAAAGGAGTGAAAGTAATAGTTCAAAACTTATTATAGGATAGTTCATGAATTATAATAGAATAGTTCATGGATTATATTAAAAAGTAATAGTTCATGGATTATATGGGAATAGTTCAAAGTTTATAGGAGAATAGTGCATAAATTATAACATGGTAGTTCAAACAAATTTTCATTCCTTTTTGGAAAAAAAAAACATGTTTCAGAAAAAAAAAACATGTTTCAGAAAAAAAAAATCGTTTCAGAAAAGAAAGAAAAAAAATTTTTTTTTTTTTTGGGACACGTGTCGCCCGTACGGGCAGCCGTACGACCCGTACAGGCAGCCGTACGACCGTACCGTAATATATGGACCGTACCTGAACATTTACCTATATATATATATATATATATATATATATAAAAGATAAACTATTTCTCTAATCTCTAATACCATAACATCTATCAAGTGTTAACCGTAAAATAAAATTTTACTCATCATATCAATAATTGAAGGTTAATTGCAGTGTTAATTACATACATATAATAATACATGAATTCATAATAATGTCACACTGAAAACACTTATAATTAAATTGATCACAAGCATCGAAAACACTTAAAGCATGTTGTGCATATATTAGAGTTGGAAAGCTACAATAGGACTCCTGACCGTATGCACACCGTCGAGCCACTCAATTGATGCTGAGATTACCGCATCAGAAGACCCTAACTCGCCTTTCACTTGTACGGTATATGTTAATTCTTCTCCTAGATGTGTAAAACGTAGAGTTTCAGGCTTAACTTCGACACTAACTCCTTGAGGAGCCGTCACCTTAACCTCGTACACTGATGGTCCCTCTGTGACAATTGTTAATCTCCTTTGGAAGATCTTATCAAAGGCGCTCGAATTCGTTGCAATAGTAATGGAAGGATAGTTCAAATCTCCAACGAAGCCGGTTAGATCTTCCGGACAAGTAGTCTGTTTATTTGTAGAAATTTGCCTTATAAGGGTTATGTTGTAGCCTTGGGCACATAAGAAATTGATGTAATCCGTCTCGGTTGTGTTATAGACTAGACCCGGATCCATGGCTCTTTTCGGGTTTATATGTCCTGCCCCGTATGCTAATTCAACTTCTTGGTTATTGCTTGGACTCATTGGAACCGCTAGAAAAATATATACAACATCTTGGACTCAAAGTAGCATGGAGATTTTGTACAGTTGAGAGTAGAGTGAATACCGGTAGTCATGAGAGCGGATCGGATAGCTGCTGGAGACCAATCGGGATGATATGATTTGACATACGCAGCGGTTGCAGAAGCATGAGGGCAAGCCATGGATGTACCGGATATGATGTGGTATTCGACTGATCTTGTGTCGCCGATTACACGGGATACATTTCCTTTAGGAGAGTACGCTGCTAAGATGTCAACGCCCGGAGCTGACAAATCTGGCTGCAATCGTATAGATAACATTTCATAGTTAGAGCATAAGAGAATATATATATATATATATATATATATATAATATTTATTAGATGAGCACCTTAAGGATGGAGGGAGTGATAGGATTAGGTCCTCTTGAAGAGAAGGATGCAACATATGGTGCAAACTTATCCTTTACAGTGCTGGTCTTCAGTATAGTTGCTTCCGGTTTGCTGTTGATTTTTCATTCAAAAATGAATGAGAGATCCGAGGTCAATGGACTACATATTAGTGTAAGAAGTCTTTACCTAGAGATATTTAGAGTGTAGGAGAGAATATCATTCCCATCACTGAAGCGAACAATAGACGTAGGAAGAGGGTAGGAAGTAGAACCATCTCCAAACGTGTTAAACCTGTATCGCATGACGGTGCCGGCAGCTCCAGCCTCGATTGATACTTGGCTGGCTACGAAAGTGTTATTAATGTCACACACTACAATCTTGTCTTGTACTAATGTTCGATTCAATGAGGAGCAAAATCTGTACCATATCAATGATACATGCATTAATTCAGTTAGGACAGGTATAATCTCAAACATATATTGCTAGCTTGAATGCTTGAATATATAATAACTTGCCTAGCTCCGCTTGGAAACGAAGAGTTGGGAGCATCAGCACCATATATCAACGGGAATTTCTTCCCATGAAGGTCGAATGTGTTCAGCGAAATTTCTCCCTGTATCCAGCATTAGAATTAACCAACTTAGTAGCGTGTCTTACACGATGGTTTTGTTGTAACGGTTGTGATTTGCATGCGGAACTTGCGGTTAAGGTTTTCAATATACTTTCGTGGATCAAAGAATATAACCCTAAAATTAATCTTTTTTATACTCCAATAGATAGAATCCGACATAATTAATTACCTGAAATAGTTTGTCGTTGCCAAGACGCACGCCGGTCACGAACTTGCGATCCGTCGTAGACGCAGCCACGGACATGAGCCAAGGTGCAATGTTACCCACAGTTCCATTTGAAGGACCCTTATTACCAGCTGAGAAAGAGGCCAATATTCCATGTTGCATGGCATGAAACGCGCCGATGGCAGTCACGTCTGCAAAATAGGGAAGGGCTGAACCGACCGGTCCAATTGACATAGAGATGACGTCGACGCCATCAGCAATTGCATCTTCAAAGGCGCTTAGAATGTCGACAAAAGCACAACCGTTACCCTCGGTCCAACAGACTTTGTAGACGGCAATTCGTGCAGAAGGAACACCACCCCGCGCTGTACCTGAGGCTAGCCCGGAGAAGTTTGCGTTTGGAACAAACGCTCCGGCTACGGTTGAGGATGTGTGGGTCCCGTGACCGCTGAAGTCTCTCGCAGTGGGACCCTCGTTTATCGGGAACTCTTTATCCGCTTTGTAAAATCTTGCACCAATTATTTTCCTGCGTACCATATAACATCCTAAATATTTTTTTTATTACAATCTAAACTTTTTCATAATAATGGGAACGGTCCCAAGTGGATAATATGATAATAGATGAAGTCAACATATAAGTCCTAAACTCCTCGTCCTATTGTCATTTGGTTTTACGACGGAAGTCCGAAAGACTTGTGTGTAAGTTCACTTTAACGTGCAAATCCTCCACGTCTTAAAAAGAAAAATGTGTCAAGTGTTATTTAGTTGAAAAAGAAAAAAATTTGTGAGCGAGCTATAAAAAGAGAGCGAGATGCTCGACGTGAGAAAGAAAAAATGTGTCTGTGTTAACTAGTGAAAAAGAAAGAAAAAAAGGGAATGAGATGCTCGACCCGAGAAAGAAAAAATGTCAAGTTAACACTTGAGAGTGAGTGTTGAGATGTAGGGGAAAAAAAAAAAGAAAAGTGTCCCACATCGTTAACATGAGGTGATACTACCACTTAAGCATATGAGTTACTCCTCCTATTGCCAATTGGTTTTAGGATGGAACTTGGATGTGTGCCCTCCACATCATTTGATCAGTTAACATGGCATCAGAGATAAGGTTCATGTTTGTGTGTAAGTTCACCTTAACACGCACACCCTCAACTTAGACCAGCCGGATATAAAAAAAAATTAACATGTATTGAAAAATGAGAGCTTATAATATACTTGTTGCAAGAAAAGTCCGGTGATTTTTGACAAATGCCCTTCCATTTGGCTGGAACCGGACCCAAGTCGGCGTCGTTGAAGCTCGGAGACTCGGGCCAGATTCCACTGTCGAACATACCCACAATGATATCTTTTTCGATGGGATTTCTCGCAACATTAATGGGGAAGCTCATGAAGTCCCATGATCTTGTTGTTTGAAGCTCCATTTTCTGGTTGGGAAACACAGAAACTACACCTTCAAACCCTACACATACAACCGTAACATCATAATGAAGACGTACATCCCGATATTTTGACTTATTTTGGAAAGCTTATAGTGCAAAAATGAATACTCACCCGCAACCTGTTGCGACTCCGCATCAGTGAGCTTTGCTACGCAGCCGTAAAAACTCCTCTCGTAAGTGTGGAGTAAATATTTTGAGGGATTTTTGCTGTAATCACTGCAACGTGGACTTGTTTAGATAAAAGCCATTCTACCAATACGTATACTATATATGGATGACCTAAATGTTTTTAAATTATAAGCCCTCGGCTAATTAGTATAACTATTGCGAAAATAAAATGGCAATACTTGATTAAGTTTCCAAACTTTATAGCTGCAGAGCTTTTCATATGCCCGAATTAATTAGTATAACTATTGCTAAATATATATAATTGAAATACCCATCA
Source organism: Fagopyrum homotropicum (assembly GCA_033239125.1). Taxonomy (NCBI): domain Eukaryota; kingdom Viridiplantae; phylum Streptophyta; class Magnoliopsida; order Caryophyllales; family Polygonaceae; genus Fagopyrum; species Fagopyrum homotropicum. The sequence continues at coordinate 146,902,816 of BSWB01000002.1, forward strand.
AAATCTATAACCCTACTCTATTAAGGGCTCGTTTGGAAGCGCTAAAAATCATTTTCGATAACGGAATAATTTCAAATCAATAAAAAACTACGTTTGATTAGAGTATTTTAACACATGAAAGTAATTCGATCCCATCATTTCCATTTCCTTTCATTACCCTTATGCGATTTCATTCCGATTCCATTTCACCGCTCCAATCAAACGGCACTAATTAGATTAATAAAATAAACCTATTTTGATATGCCCAAGCACATAGATGTTAGTAGGGTTACCTGCCAAGAATGTCTATCATCATTTTGTCATAGAACAGCTTTGGTGTAAGACCTGAAGGCATATGACTACCCATGTATACAATATACAACTGCATCCATAATTTTACAATATATCAAAAAATTGTCAATGAATCATATATTTACAAAAACAGCACAATACTTTTACAGGATGTAGAATTATAGACCTTTCGTTCATCATCAGCAGCAATGGTAGAAGAGATGAGAAGAAGAACAAGGAGCAGACATGTTGGCACACAAGGAAACAAGTTGCACCTCATCATCCTCATAACCTTAAGTGATTTCAGATCGACGAGGGATATGATCGATCAAAATGGTTTGAATTTATAGCAGATTAACGTTGAAGAGGTCTATCTAAGTTCATTGTACAGTTCTTACTTTGAACAGTTATTACATATATCTCTATCTTCAACGGTAAATGAATATGACGTTCCAAAAGGACTTAGCTATAGCATTATACTAAGATTTACGTATCATGTATATTTTACAGTTTGCGACTAATTGAAGAATTGAATAATTCAATTCAGCATCTATACACGCAAGAAACTATTTAAACTTTAAATGTTTTGTTAATCTTATTAACCTAAATATTGTTTGTTAACCGACCATTTCCATCTTCAAAGTAAAGCATTTGACCATTGAACATACTCCATCAAGTTGCGATTTTATATAAAAGAGTGGAATTGCATATGAAATTCACTTGTTAATACTTACTATTGGCCTGCAAAACTTGTTTAAAAGTATATCGAAGAGATTGCGAGTTTAGAATATAAGGTTGGTGGATAGCCCTATTTTGTTTGGACATAACACGTATGTATGCTTGTATGCACACGATCCCAGTCGGCAATTTATTGAATTTTTACAAAAAGATACTTACTAGTTGCTCGGTATTACTTGACATTCTTTTTGGGTAAAGGATGTTCAATACCTACGCTCATCTAAACGTATTATATATATATATGGTTCCCATGAGAACACCCTTAACGTGTATACATGAAAACAATCGTACACCGTTGGATGATGAGTATTAAGGGTTGAGATTTAGAGTAGTTATCATAATTAATAGTAACTACGAATAATAATAATTAGGAATCCAACAATAACTACGAATAATCTACTCAACCAACAATAACTACGAATAATACATTAAACGATATGACACCTTCGTAACAAAACTAACAATAATTACCAATCTGTTCTCATGATTACACGATGAGCCTGTTCTTATAGGATCTTCTATATATATAAGAGGCTAAGTGGTAGTAATTTAAGGATAACCCCACACATCACAATGAAATATATATATATATATATATATATATATATATATATATATATATATATATATATATATATATATATATATTATTGGGGAAAAACTTCACGCGTTCCCGACACTCACCAAATATATATACGGGTATGTTGTTGTGCACTCACACTCATACAACTCACTTGTGTATAGCCTTATTTGGATCGAACACTCACTCTTTTTACTACGTTGCAAATAGCTCACTACATGCATATATATAAGCTGAATGTCGGTTCATATGATAGAGAACTGACCTTCACAATATTCTAAATAGATAATTTTAGATTACTCTATGCTAATCCTAGTTTAGCATTCCAAACAAAATCTAGATATTTCTACTACTTTTTCCAACTTTCTCTTCTGTCAATTTCGGCCCAAATTAACAACCCACTTAATTGAGTCCAGTTATACTTTAAAATATGGATTAGCCCAACAATTTCTCCCTTATTCCATATTTTTAATTATCTCCATCGTATCAGAAAAACTCACTTTTGTTTGCTTCTTCGTATCGGTGTCACCGCGTCTTTTAAGCACCGCTTGTCCGTCTAAGAAGCAAACATTCTTCTTATTTTTGCAGCCTCGCATTACCAAGCGTCTTCCCTTTAACACCTTGCACCATCTCCTTGTGCCGACGAACATATACCCCTCCATCGTCATCGCTCCCAACGAGATGACGTTCATGTTCGCTGATGGCACATACCTAACATTGTGTAGAGTGTGGCTTGTACCGTTATGAAGCCTCATCCTCACGCTTCCGGTACCTTCGACCTTCAACTTCTCACCACTCATTGAGTTGAAGTGACCAAACTCTCCACCAATCTTCAAAGTGTCAAATAATGCTTGGTCTCTACATACAGGCATCGAGGCGGCACTATCCATCACCCATTTTGACTTGGCGGTCTCCTCACCCGTCGCCAAGTAAACATCTCCGTAATCAACTTCATCAACTTCACTGACCACATTTGTACGGGAGTCATCTCTCTTCTTTTCCGACGACATCACTCTCAACTTCTTTAAGTCCTCCCTCATCCGAGGACACCGGGGTTGCATGTGACCCCTCTCCCCGCAGTAGAAGCACTCGACCTCACTCAAATCTCGTCGTGAGCCTGATCTCTGCCTCGGGTCATCATGCCTCCTCCACTTACTCATCCCTCGTTCTCGCTCCCCTGCAACTAGTATGCGATCCTCTCCTTTGTAGGTGGCATCATTCTTCATCATTTTCTCACTCTCTCGCAAAGCAGAGGTCACCTCATCTAGAGTGAGAGACTTCCTTCCTACAAGTAACGTCTGCACCAAAGACTTGTAAGACTTCGGTAATGATGCTAGCAACAACAACGCTTGCTCCTCCTCTCCAATCTTGTCATCAACATTCAACAATTGACATACTAGTTGATTAAACGAGTTAATGTGGTCATGAAGATTACCTCCTTCCTCCATCTTGAGCGAGTAAAGCTCCATCTTCAAGAACAAACGGTTGGTCAACAACTTCGACGCGTAGATGCTCTCGAGCTTCTCCCACAACGCCTTCGGTGTGGTCTCCTTCAACACACCGTACTTAATCTCGGGAGCCAACGGCAACCGAATTGTACTCATCGCCTTCCTCTGGATGCTTCTCCACTTCTCCTAGCTCATCGATCCAGGCTTCTCCTCCTCTAGAGCTTGGTCAAGACTCTGGTCAAGACCCTGTTGCACCAAGAAGTCTTGAATCGTACTTTGCCACAAAGCGAAGTTGATCTTTCCATCGAAGAGTGGAATCTCGAACGCCCTCATCGCTCCGGCCGCCATCGCGCCAACACGAGATTCTTTAAGCAACAAATTTTACCCGATCTCCACCACCGTAACCTCGGCTCTGATACCAGTTATTGGGGAAAAACTTCGCACGTTCCCGACACCCACTGAGTATATATGCGGGTATATTGTTGCGCACTCACACTCGTACAACTCACATGTGTATAGCCTTATTTGGATCGAACACTCACTCTTTTTATTACATTGCAAATAGGTCACTATATATATATATATATATATATATATATATATATATATATATATATATATATATATATATATATATATATATATATATATATATATAAAAGCTGAATGTCGGTTCATATGATAGAGAACCGACCTTCACAATATTCTAAATAGATAATTCTAGATTACTCTATGCTAATCCTAGTTTAGCATTCCAAACAAAATCTAGATATATTACTCTATGCTAATCCTAGTTTAGCATTCCAAACAAAATCTAGATATTTCTACTACTTTCTCCAACTTTCTCTTCTGTCATTTTTGGCCAAAATTAACAACCCACTTATTTGAGTCGAGTTATACTTTAAAATATGGATTAACCAAACATATATAGAGAGAGTATAGATCATATGAGAACAGACTTATCGTGTAATTATGAGAACAGATTCATAATTATTATTAGTTTTGTTACGAAGATGACATATCGCTTAATGTATTATTCGTAGTTATTGTTGGTTGAGTGGATTATTCGTAGTTATTATTGGTTGAATGGATTATTCCTAATTATTATTCGTAGTTATTATTAATTATGATATCTACTCTAAATCTCAACACTTAATACTCACCATCCGACGGTCTAAGATTGTTCTCATGATTACACGATAAGTCTGTTCTCATGGGAACCGCACCCTATATATATATATATAGAGAGAGAGTGTGTGTGTGAGAGGAGAGTCTAACAATATAGTTAATCCCATGTTATAATATATAACACTTCTCGCTTGACAGTCTGTGACATAGTTAACTTCATGGTAGGTAGGGTGATATCGATAATATTGCTTATGGGTTTGTTCGGTAGTTAGGAATTTATTGCGATGAAGTTGAAAATGACGATGAAATATGAGAATAAAATTGAAGGGGATGAAATAAATTATTTCGTTTTGGTATCCGTCGGAAAGAGAGTTATAAGGGATGAAGAAATTTATTTATGGATTAAATTAACAAAATGGACATTTACCGATGTATTTTTGAGAACATTGGAGTGTAGAACTGTGTTGAGATAGTGTTGACTAAGCCACCTCTATTAATTCCATTAATTTTTAAATCTAAAACAAACTAATTAAAGGGGCATAATTGAGAAGCATAAAATATAATTCTATAAAATCTCCCTAATTGTCAGATCTCACGTATCCGCAGTTAGGGTTTATCGCCCACATCCGATACCGCCCTTTGCGTTTTCCGGGCTCGCACCAGCCCGCCGTAGCCTGCTGAAAATCCAATTATTCGATGAAAGCGAGTCGAACTCGAAGCTAGTACACGAGGACTCGCAAGATTGAAGGCTGCGCTTTGAATCTCGTAGCCCTACTTCGAACTACCAGTCCGCCGATGATGGCCGTCGCCCGTCGGAGGTAGTTGATAATGCAGCAGCGATGATGAAGCCGTCCCTCGTTCGAACACCAACTGCTTCCGACCACATTCGTCTTCACGTGCTGCCTCCGATGACGATGAAGCAATCCTTGCACCGATCAATCGTCATAGATTCGGAGTGTCTCGCTCGATCCCTCTGATCACGCCCACTCCGTCACATTGAAGCTCAAGGTAAGTTAAGATCAACTCGCTCTTTTTTCCATGACAGTTTTATGCGGCCAGAAGCTGCAGAAGGTATCTTCGTCAACTTCAGAGACTTGTATGTACTACTCTAATGGCAATAAGGGTGTGTTTGATTGGAGATTAAAGGAGGTTTATTTAGATTAAATTTAGGAGATTAAATTTGTGTAAGTGTTTGGATGAAGGTGGAGATTATGGAAAAAAAATTATAGAAGGATTAATTGGGATTAAAAAGGACAAAAAAATAAGCTTATATTACCAAGGTTAAAGGAGATTAATTTTCAAATATCAATTAGGATTCCACTCATGCCCCCTATTTAAGGTTAAAATAAGGGTAAATTTGTAAATCAATATCTATTAAACCTATTAAAAGATCTTCAACCAAACAACTTCACGTAAATTATTTTATATCAAATAATCCCTAATAAATCTCATATAAAATTTAACCCCTTTTAAATTCCATCTAGATTAATCTTTCAAAATAACCTCCACCTCTTAACAAACACACCCTAAGCTTCCTTTTGCTGCTGATCAAATTGGACAAATAGCAATAAGATTGCTTTATGTATTTGGGCCTCTAATGGCAATAAGTAGTCCTTCAGGTTCACTATTTGTTGTTGCTCAAATGGCAGTAAGTGATAGCATGAATTATAGTCTATATTTTGGGGTTTGTTTGGACGTTTTATCTTTCATAATCTGCATGTTTGTATGTATTATGTGTGATTATATTACCATTTCATCTACCTTTGCGGGAATCGAGGTCTACACCTAGTTTTGTTGTAATCGTAGGTAAAATGGCACGTTTTGCATCAAAAAGGAGCAAAAGGAGCTATGGAGTCATTGGAGCTACATTGAGGAACATAAGGAACCATCCAGGAAGCATAGCCATGGATTAAAGATTCACTTTGGACCAGTTTTGAGAGATTTCACATTCAGTTGTGAATCACCTCGGTTGACCACAGATTCATCTCGACCGAGGTGATCCAGGGAAGTCGACTCGACCGAGGCGAATACCTGGGACGCGGCGAGAATATTTTATTTTTGGCTGAGATCTTTTATCTTTGGAAAGAGATCTTATATTTTTGGGTTTGGCTCCTGGAAGGAAGAAGATATACTAGATTATATATTTTACCTATTTTTATGGGAAGAGATCTTTCTAAGATATCTTATCTTTGGAGGGTTATTTTCCTATAAAAAGGGTTGGATTTCCCACAAATCCGACATCCGTTATAATCCCGCTTAGCACGTTATACACCATTGAAGGCTGCGAGATCCAGCATAAATCGCTGCAACCATACTCTAGTTGGGAGATTTGAAGAACCTTTTTGAAGGTTGAAGAAGGAAGATTGTAGCTTTTATAGCTTTTGGAAGGTTTTCTTGTAAGATTACCTTAGATTCTCTTCCTTGTTGTCTTCCTTTGTTGGATTTATATCCAAGGAACGCTTTTGTTGTGATATTTGATTCAGTTATTGAAGTCTTTTCATTAAATTCTTCTTGTTCAAATATTCACCTTCTTCCCATATATTTGATTAATACTTTCATAATAATGATGAGTGGCTAATTTCCTTGTGTGATTCTAGGGTGATTGGCTGAAGGTTGTGGGAAAAACAATGATAGAATAATCTTAGATTCCAGTAGGACCCTGAAAGTTCGAGTCTTTAACCTTAACCCTAAGCATCTCGCTCAGTCGATGAACATCTCGGCCGGGGTGGAACTCTTCTGACCGAGGTGACTTATCTGATCCGAAGCTGAGAGTTAAGTGTTAGAGTTTGCCAAATCCTATTCTTATTACACCTTTCCTGGTTCAATGCAAGCTTAGGATGAGACTTACCCGGTAATTCCTTAGTTTGTGTACCTAAGATCATAAGTGTAGGTAATAAAGGTTTATCCTTTATTGGGGTTTGAGTGTGCTTCCATCCCATCTTTGTGAGTAGTGAGACTTACCCGGTGATCTATTCCACTTTAGTAATGCCTTCCCTATGCAAAAACCTCAGCTTTGTCCGCTTATCTTTAGATCTTGAGTTGGAACCACAACTAGATGCTTTAATCCCTAGAATCGCATATTTCCTTTATTGACTTCTTATTCATCCTTGATTGCGTTAATTGCTTTTGTGGTTAGTATTTACATAAGCATACCGTGATTGGACTTTGTTTCACTAAGTCCCTGTGATCGACCCCTGGAATTCCTTGCTTTTTACTACGATTGACCCGTACACTGCGGGTTCGCATCCTTGCTTTAAGCTTACGTCTAGGGTTATAAATTTAAAGCTTGCACACACCGTTTGGAGCGAACAAGTTTTTGGCGCCGTTGCCGGGGACTTGGTCTAGACCGAGCCGGTTACGGTTTGCTCTTGGGGCACTTGCCCCCGTGTCTACTAACCACTCTACTTGAGTGACCTTTGCACGTACTTTCTTAGGTTTATCCGAAGAACCCGCACTGGGAAGGAAATCGTTCCTTACGATCCCGAACCAGAAAAGACATACAAGCGACGCTTAAGAGAAGCGAAGATGGCCCAACAAGACAACCGCGATCTTGAGGCCGAGTTGAAAGAGGCGTTAGAGCTGCTACGCCTCAGCAGGGAAGAACTAAGGCGAGAGAAGGAAGAAACTCGCACCAAGACTGAAGCAATCGAAGTAGAGATGGCCGTCATACGAGACGAGATTCTTCTTCAACCGAGGGAAGACCCAGTTCCCGATGCTGGACCGAGGCAGGTCCCAGTTGCTGACCCTCGACCGAGGCAGGTCCCAGTACCTAACGCCCCGGCCGAGGTACTTCCTCGGATGCCAGTCCGAGACGTTCTTCTTGCAGGAATCCCACGAACCCTAGCTCAAAGGATGGACCCTAATCAACAACTGAGGCGTCTAGGAGTTAACCTAGGAGATCCAGCGGACCATGACTATGAACTTCGACCGCAAGTTCTATCCATGATTCGCCAATGCCAGTTCGGAGGGATGGAGAAGGAATCACTACATCAACATCTTCAAAACTATGAGATCTTGATGGAAACCTTGAGACCTTCAAGGATTGAAAATAACAACTACAAGCTAAGACCTTTTTACTTTTCTTTAAAAGATAGAGCTCTTACTTGGTATCAATCTCTTCCTCCAGGAAAAATTAGCACATGGGAGGAGATGACAACGGAATTCTTGACCAAATTCTTCCCCCCCTCAAAGACAGCTGAAATGAGAGGGAAGATCAACGCTTTCATTATGAAGGACAAGGAGAGCTTGTCCAAGTCATGGGAGCGGTTCAAGGACATTCTTTTGGATTGCCCACATCATGGGATTCCAAAGTTAGAATTATTGGAGATATACTTCAAGGGACTGGATGGAAGCACCCAATTCAATCTCCAACTACTCTCCGCCAGTACCTTCAGGGACATGGCGATTGACGAGGCTTGGGACTTCATCGAAAAGAAAGCCTTGCATATGGAGAAGTACACCCACCAAGGAGCTGAAGGTGGAGTTAAAAGAGTTAACTTCCAAGAAACTCAGCCCAACAACAATCAACTCACGTCTTTGAAGAATGACGTGAAGCAATTGAAGGAACTCTTGGTTGCACAAACCAAGAAGGAAGAGCAAGGGCAAAGGAACAACAACAACGGATACCGTAACAACAACAACGGTTCCCGGAACAACAACTACAACAACAACAATAGAGGATCCAATAGCAACAACTGGAGGGTGAACAACCAAAATTCTGGTAACAATCATTCAAACTCCAACTCTAACGATTCCTCTAACCCTTTCCTCTCTTCCCCTTCTTCTTCTTCTACTCCATTAAAAAGCCAGGGGCAAGGATCAAGCTCGTCTCAGCCGGAAAAGAAAGACGCAGTTCTGGAGGCTATCTTGATCAAGCTCAACGCTATGGAGACTTCTATGACTTCATTTTCGAAGGCCCAAAAGGCCTTTGAACAACAACTTACAAGTAGGGCGAATGAAGCGCCAAGAGACCCAGGGAAGCTTCCAGCAAGGACGGAAAGCAACCCTAAGGGCCAGGTCATGGCCATAACTACGAGGAGTGGACTGAAAACTGCAGATCTAGTGCCTCGGTCGGTGCCAGTACCGACGAAGACCACCTCGGTCCAGGTGCAGTCGAAGAACACTTCGGCCGAGATGCCAACCGAGGTGGAACCACAGAAAGCGGAGGGGAAAACTGAAGTTTATGTTCCACCTCCTGCATACAAACCACCACTTTCATTCCCCCAGTCAAGGGCCAGAGCACATCTAGACAAGCACTTTGGTAAGTTCCTTGACTTGATGAATAAGCTGCATATTAACATTCCTTTCCTTGATGATATTCTAGGAATGCCCGCCTATGGGAAGTTCTTGAAGAAGATCCTATCAAGGAAAAGGAAACTGGAAGACTTTGGTGAAGTTAGGATGACATCTAAATCCTCGGAGCTCATACAAATCATGAAGGAGAAGATGCCACCTAAATTGAGAGATTCCGGCTTATTTTGCATTCTCATTCAAGTTGGGGATGTCACTTGTGAAGCCCTTTGTGATCTAGGAGCCAGCGTGAGCATCATCCCGCTGGAGCTATGTGTGAAGATCGGACTTGGAGAGCCCAAGCCGGTCAAGATTCGACTTTATATGGCGGATCGCTCCATTACCCATCCTGTGGGCATCTTGGAGGACGTTCCGGTCAAGTTAGGTAACTTCTATCTACCTGTAGATTTTGTTGTACTTGACATTCCCGCAGATTATCCTGTTCCTATTATTCTCGGGAGGCCATTTCTAGCAACTTCGGGTTGCAACGTGGATTGCAAGAACGTCAAGTTGAAATTCAACATTGGTAGCAATGAGGTGGAGTTCGCACTACTTGCAGCCATGAAAGGGGAGCAGCTGAGTGATGATATCTTCAACATCTACGATGAAGAAGAATCAAGAGAATTGGTGAGCTCTATCCTTACTAACGATCCACTCGAAAAAGTTATTAGCTTCAGTTTAATGGAGGAAGGTATAGATGCTTCTTGTGATGCAGATATACGGAGCTTAAAAGCACTGGAAGAGGATCCAGGAGCTAAAACTGAGAAGCTAACCCAGGAGACGAAGATCTCCAATTTCAGTTCCAGTTGCAGTACCTCGACCGAGGCACTTCCTGGACTGAGCGAGGCGACTGAAGAACATCTCGGTCAACGCCTCTGCGCCTCGACTGAGGTCGATGGCGAGATGATGTCAACTGAGACTACTGAGAATAATAAACTTCTTACTCCCTTCTCTGACATTCATCCTCAGTTGGTGGAACATTCTATCCACCAACTTTCTGATAATAACGGACCTTGGTATGCTGATATTGTGAATTATCTTGTTTGCCAGAAAATATCGCCCGGATTGACGTACTCTCAAAAGAAGAGATTCTTCAAAGAAGTACGACATTACTACTGGGACGAGCCACTGCTATTCAAGCGCGGGCCGGATGGGATGCTTCGAAGATGCATTCCGAAAGATAAAGTTAATAGCGTTATACGGCATTGCCATTCACTTCCTTGTGGAGGACATGCTAGCACCGATAAAACATGCGCTAAGGTATTGCGTTCCGGTTTCTTTTGGCCTACATTATTTAAGGATGTACAATCTTTTGTTGTCTCTTGTGATGCATGCCAAAGAACAGAAAATTTATCAAGGAGGAACGAGATGCCACTTAACAACATCCAAGAGGTGGAAATCTTTGATGTATGGGGGATTGACTTCATGGGACCTTTTTCATCCTCAGGAGGAAACCTCTATATTCTTCTTGTAGTTGATTACGTCTCTAGATGGGTTGAAGCCATTGCTTCCCCCACTAATGACGTCAAGGTGGTTGTGAAGTTCCTAAACAGGACTATCTTTCCACGGTTTGGAACTCCACGCATCATCATCAGCGATGGAGGAACGCATTTCATCAACCGGAAGTTCAAGGCACTTCTATCGAAGTATGGGGTAACCCACAAGGTATCAACCCCTTATCACCCTCAAACTAGTGGACAGGTCAAGATCTCGAATAGAGAAATCAAAGCAATTTTGGAGAAGACCGTCTCTAGGACAAGGAAAGATTGGTCCATGAAATTGGACGATGCTCTTTGGGCGTACAGGACCGCATTTAAGACTCCCATAGGTACCACCCCTTATAATTTGGTATATGGGAAGTCTTGCCATTTGCCCGTTGAATTGGAACACAAAGCATATTGGCCGATCAAATGGTTGAACTTCGACATTAAGGAGGCCGGCGAGAAGCGACTATTGGAACTCAACGAGCTGGAGGAGCTGCGTTTGAACGCTTATGAGAATGCCAAAATCTATAAGGAAAGGACGAAGAGATGGCATGACAAGCGTATCGTCCCAAAGGAGCTTAACGAAGGAGACTTAGTTCTACTCTTCAACTCCCACCTCCGCCTTTTTCCAGGTAAGTTAAAATCTAGATGGACCGGACCTTATGTTGTGAAACATGTTTTTCCTCATGGTGCAGTTGAGATATGGGGCGAAACTAGCGGAAGCTTCAAGGTCAACGGTCATAGACTTAAGAAGTACCAACCGGAAACTCCAGTTGAGGAGGTTGTGCCAATATACCTCGTTTGAGACGCATCATGGTCCAGCTAGCGACCTTAAACCAAGCGCTTCTTGGGAGGCAACCCAAGGTATTGCTTTCTTTTCCCTTTTTCTAGTCTAGCTTAGATAGTTTTTGCTTTTGCTTTGCTTTGTTTTGTTTTTGGCGTTCTAGACAAATAACAGGAGACATCTAAGGAAGGAGCATAACTGGAAGGACAGAAGTTTGAGAATTTGAGAAGACGGAGTTTGACTGAGGCATCTCGGTTGCTGTCAGAGCACCTCGACCGAGATGATTCTTGAGCAACCGAGGCGACTAGGGTTTTCTGAAGAACCACCTCGGTCCGTACCACCTCGGTCCAGTCGAGACCATCTCGACCGAGGTGATAGAAGTTCCAGAAAAGGGTATAAAAGGGGGATTTATTTTCTCTCTCTTCACTTTCATTCTCCCTCGACCGCGGCGACAGTTCACCTCGCTTCTCTGATTTTTTGCTCGTTTTCGACGATTTCTGTCTCCAAACTGTGATTGAAACTTAGAGGATCCCAGTGCAACATCGATCTGCAAGAGAATCGAACCGATTCGGCCGAACGAGGTAAAAATAGAACTGAAACCCTACCTCACTTTTTCGCTTCGATTTGGGCTTTGGTTGCCCCTGCATTTGTTGAGGAAAGGCTTAAGTACCCCATAGGAAGCAATTGTAGTGATTTTGGGAGAAAAGAACTGAATTTTCAGAAGGAATTAGAATCCAGTTTTCTGCCTCGGTCCAGTCAAGTTGTGCCTCGGCCGAGGTGATTCTTGAGTGTTGTCAGTCGACCGAGGTGACCTGACAGTTTGATTTTCTGAAAATGAGTTTTGACCGACGCCTTGTCCTTAGGGATAGATCCTCACCTTCCCCTTCTTCCTCTTCTTCCCGACCTTACTGCCCGGTGATCCATGAGCGACACCGGGTCGATTATGACCGTATTTCTGGCCGTCTAGTGATTGCACCTCGCTTCCTGGACGTGTCCGCTTTTGATTACCTCCAGGTAGACGGAGACCTTAGGAGGATGATTTCTACAGTTGGGCTGGATCAGTTTACTGAGATCCGAGCCCCAACCTACTTGGAGCCGACCTTAGAGTTCGTTAGCTCCTTCACCTACCTTCCCACAAAGTAGTCTGTGAAGTACCGGTTGATGAACCGGAACTTCTTAGTGCCACTTGAGTACTGGAGAGATATTTTTGGCTTCCCGAAGCCCACCGCTATTGACTTCCCGTCCTGATCAGTAGGGAGTTTTGGGGGCAGATTGCCCATATTGTTGAGCACGCAGATAGATGGCGCCCTGGAGATTCCAGGGAGAAGGTCATCTTCCATTTAGCCTTTAGGTTAGCCCACCGGATATTCAGCGAGACACTTCTGGCGGGTACTGAGACGCCCCAGAAGATCCGACAGGGAGAGCTTTTCAGTTTATACTGCATGGTTACTGGAGGTATCCCGGACTTTGTCTTGATGTTGGCAGAGGATCTACACAAGATCAAGGCCAAGGCGAAGGGAGACATCTGTTGCGGAGGGCTTGTCACCCATATAGCTAGCTATCAGGACATGGATCTTAGCGCTTGCCCGATGGTGGCGGCTCCGAAGCCGCTTGGATTGCAGGAGATGATCACTCGGCGGATTCTAGTTCCCCGAGGTCTGACTACTCCGTACGTGGCTATGCCGTGGGAGCTGACTGCGCCACAGAGGATCAGGTAGTCTGCCCAGTTTTCTGTTTATGACCCTCACTATTGGCAGACCGCTTGGGCTCCACTGATGGAGGATTACAGAGAGGCAGCAGCTGCCCCAGCTGAGGAGGAGGCTGATGACGAGGAGACAGTTGATGAGAGAGAGGGTGGAGTCCCGATGGATACAGGGACGGATACTACAGGGACGAGCACGCTAGTTATAGATCTGGATGATGAGGACACTGAGCCTGCACCTGCTGCATCACCTGCGAGATCTGCTAGGCGTAGGACACGCCATCATAGAGATCCAAAGGCTCATCGTCGGATCGATGATCTGACGGACCAGATGATAGACTCTTATGTTGCCCTTACTGTGGACATGCATGAGAGATTTGCTGCCCAGCGCCGACAGATTGACAGTTGGACTCATCAGATGCTCGAGGGACAGCACTATCAGCGTAGGATGATGGAGATCCAATTCCAGCAGGCTATGGGTTATCCATTTGACCCGTCTCAGTATCCGTACGTACCACCACCACCACCGGATCAGGATTCTTGAGAGCTGCAGGATTTTCTTTCTTATTTTTATGCAATTCAGCTTATTATCCGGTGAGTATTTTTATCCTTTAGACTTATTTTGACCAACTGGGACAGTGTGTCCCAAGTATGGGGTGCTTATGTGGTGTATTATTTGACATTTGATGTATGACTTCACTTGACCAGATATTGATATTTTATGCTTCGCTTTTTCTTCTATATGTTTATCTGAGATTGCATGCATACTTACAGGTTATTTGATTGAGAAAAACGTCGAAACCGAAAGAAAACTGGTTTTTAAAAAAAAAAATTTTTGGACCTCGACCGGGACAGTTCTGGCCGAATGAGGCGTTTCACCTCGGTTGACCTAAGAACACCTCGACCGAGGTGAGTTAACTGAGAGTTTTCGAAAACGATTTTTGTGTTACTTATCTGGATATGATCTCAGTGAAGATCTTGTTTACTGACTGGTTTTAAATTCTTTATGTGTTTGAAAGGTTTTATAATATGTTTAAGTTGCTAAATGTTTTGTTTGAAATTATTGAAATATTTAATACTTTATTTTTATCTAAATTATGTTGAATTTGAAGGTTGACACCACGTTATGAGTTCTCTCACTTTCTTCCTGAAAAGACCAAGGCAATTCATTCTTCTCTCTCCTTCTTCTTGATCATGCTTAGCCTCTCATATACATTTTGCCTCCCTTTACCTATCCGGGAATTTGGAAGCAAGAAAGTGGTGAAAGCAAGTGAAGTTAAAGTTGAGAAGTTGGCTGGAAGTGAAAGTGTTAGAAAGTAATCTTAGGTTTGGGGAAGTCAATCATGAAGACGAGTAACTCGGCACCATTCACATAGCCGGGTGTTTGTGTCTTGTCAAAGTCGGATTGAGCGATATTCCTAACGGGTCATGGTATGTGCATCAAGGGTTTGATGCATCTCGAGAAATTGATGATTGCTGATTTTCTAGACTTCGGTTATTGTGCACCTCTGTCCATGCATCCCAAAAAGTAAAGTAAAAGAAAAAGTGTGAAATAAGCAAAGCTTATTGGTGAAAGATGTTGCAAGTCAAAGTGAAAGTGAAGTTCATCCTTTTCCCGGATTCTAGCACCACATTACCTTACATACATCCCTACCCTACACGTTTCTTGACCTTTCTTTTGGGAAGCCCTTGAGACCTCGAGCTTGTTGATTGACTTAGTGGTTTAAACTGGATTATGCATGATTAATTTCGATAATTATGACTTATTATGCATTCTATGATTCTATGCAAAGATGAACAACTTGCTTATATTTATAAAATGTTTTGAACATGTTTTGATTTTAAATTCCATGAAGTATTCTCTTAGAGTGATCTATGATAGTTGCACACCATAAAAATGTTTTTGAAAGACTTTTCATTGATTTTATTGACTTATAATCCATCCTATCTTGCCTTTTATATACGGAACTTGCTTGGGGACAAGCAAGGGCTAAGTATGGGGTATTTTGATAGCATGAATTATAGTCTATATTTTGGGGTTTGTTTGGACGTTTTATCTTTCATAATCTGCATTTTTGTATGTATTATATGTGATTATATTATCATTTCATCTACCTTTGCGGAAATCGAGGTCTACACCTAGTTTTGTTGTAATCGTAGGTAAAATGGCACGTTTTGCATCAAAAAGGAGCAAAAGGAGCTATGGAGTCATTGGAGCTACATTGAGGAACATAAGGAACCATCCAGGAAGCATAGCCATGGATTAAAGATTCATTTTGGACCAGTTTTGAGAGATTTCACATTCAGTTGTGAATCACCTCGGTTGACCACAGATTCATCTCGACCGAGGTGATCCAGGGAAGTCGACTCGACCGAGGCGAATACCTGGGACGCGGCGAGAATATTTTATTCTTGGCTGAGATCTTTTATCTTTGGAAAGAGATCTTATATTTTTGGGCTTGGCTCCTGGAAGGAAGAAGATATACTAGATGATATATTTTACCTATTTTTATGGGAAGAGATCTTTCTAAGATATCTTATCTTTGGAGGGTTATTTTCCTATAAAAAGGGTTGGATTTCCCACAAATCCGACATCCGCTATAAATCCGCTATAATCCCGCTATAATCCCGCTTAGCACGTTATACACCATTGAAGGCTGCGAGATCCAGCATAAATCGCTGCAACCATACTCTAGTTGGGAGATTTGAAGAACCTTTTTGAAGGTTGAAGAAGGAAGATTGTAGCTTTTATAGCTTTTGGAAGGTTTTCTTGTAAGATTACCTTAGATTCTCTTCCTTGTTGTCTTCCTTTGTTGGATTTATATCCAATGAACGCTTTTGTTGTGATATTTGATTCATTTATGGAAGTCTTTTCATTATATTCTTCTTGTTCAAATATTCACCTTCTTCCCATATATTTGATTAATACTTTCATAATGATGATGAGTGGCTAATTTCCTTGTGTGATTCTAGGGTGATTGGCTGAAGGTTGTGGGAAAAATAATGATAGAATAATCTTAGATTCCAGTAGGACCCTGAAAGTTCGAGTCTTTAACCTTAACCCTAAGCATCTCGCTCAGTCGATGAACATCTCGACCGGGGTGGAACTCTTCTGACCGAGGTGAATTATCTGATCCGAAACTGAGAGTTAAGTGTTAGAGTTTGCCAAATCCTATTCTTATTACACCTTTCCTGGTTCAATGCAAGCTTAGGATGAGAGTTACCCGGTAATTCCTTAGTTTGTGTACCTAAGATCATAAGTGTAGGTAATAAAGGTTTATCCTTTATTGGGGTTTGAGTGTGCTTCCATCCCATCTTTGTGAGTTAGCCTGAGACTTACCCGGTAAAGGTTGATTCTATTCCCTTAGATGATGTGTTAGTTTGAGGTTATAGTTCTTTATCTTAATTCCTTGAGACCTACCCGGTAATAGGAGTTACGGTTTAGGATTAGTGAGTAGTGAGACTTACCCGGTGATCTATTCCACTTTAGTAACGCCTTCCCTATGCAAAAACCTCAGCTTTGTCCGCTTATCTTTAGATCTTGAGTTGGAACCACAACTAGATGCTTTAATCCCTAGAATCGCATATTTCCTTTATTGACTTCTTATTCATCCTTGATTGCGTTAATTGCTTTTGTGGTTAGTATTTACATAAGCATACCGTGATTGGACTTTGTTTCACTAAGTCCCTGTGATCGACCCCTGGAATTCCTTGCTTTTTACTACGATTGACCCGTACACTGCGGGTTCGCATCCTTGTTTTAAGCTTACGTCTAGGGTTATAAATTTAAAGCTTGCACACACCGTTTGGAGCGAACAGTAAGATTGCTTTAATCCTTCCGTCATTTGATGCCACCCACTACCGTGCCGCCTCCTCCACAGGTCAATTGGTTAGGGTTCTGATTAATTTATGGTAAATTACAATTAAAAACCTAGATTTTGTATTACATTATTGGCCCAATTTTTTAATATTTAAAATTTTATCCCTTACTGGATAATTACATAAAATAGCCCATGTTTTTAATTACATGAAAGTCCAAGAGTTTTGAAAGTTCACCAATTATCCCAGTTTATTTATTTACTGAAATTTGATCAACTTTATAAATACGGGATATTATCTACATTTTTTATAGTTATAACTGAGCTTGTGTAACTCAATGGGCTTGAACTTGTGTAAGCAAAGTTACCAAACCTTGTGTAATTGACGGATTTGTGTAATTGATAGATTTGTGTAATTGACGGATTTGTGTGATTGACGGGCTTGTGTAATTGACGGGCTTGTGTAAATGACGGATTTGACGGGCTTGTGTAAATGACGGGTTTGACGGACTTGTGTAAATGACGGGTTTGACGAACTTGTGTAAATGACGAGCTTGTGTAATTGAAATTATGTATTAATATTGTGTAATTAAAATTGTGTACTAATACCGTGTATGAACAAGGGAATACACAAAGTTCAATTAGTTCAGGTGGTATAAGAGTGGGAGGGCCTGTCACCTAGAGTTCGATGCTCACCAGCTACATGGTCCTAATGAACTTATGTAACTTGAGTGGGCCTACTGGGCCTGAATTGAACTTGAACTTTAATTAATTGATTGGGCTTGAACTTATATAAATTGAAATTACCAATTAATCCTTTCAATAAATCTTTATTGATAAATAAGAGGAGTCTAGCTTGTTCACAACCCTTTTTGTATCGTTGGTAGGCCCCTCTATTTTTCTCATAAAATTTTAAATCTAAAAATAATAATTAAAGGAGAGAAAAACATAAAATATAAACCTTATAAAATTATCCTCAATCACTAGATCAATTATAGTGTGTTTGGATAACACTGAAATCCCAAGAATTTAAATCAAAATTGGGATTTCTAAAATTCTGTTGAACAATTACCTTGTTTGGATAGTGAATTTCGGATTTCTTGAAATTTCATGGAGAAAAATGAAGCGAATTTATAAGGTCAGAATACTCAGTTGAAATTCCATGTACATAAGTGTCTTTTTAGGAATCCCTCCTATTCTTACTAAATTCCCTCTTTTTAAGATTACCACAAAATATAATCCAAACAAGGAATTTGTAAATGATTCAAATTCCCCTCTTTAAAATTCGATCGTTTAAAATCCCATCATTTGAAAATTACTATGTATTTTACAAAATCTTCATCCAAACACACAATAAGGGGGTTTTCTCGCAATAGTTCGTCTTTGTCTTCTTTCTCTCGCCACTGCCACCTACATCTCGACCGGAAGGAACTTCTTGGATCCGCATGCAACCGCTCGGAACTGTCTGCAAGTGTCGGTGAAGACGACTATGGAAACCCAAGTTGGAACTGCCTGCAACCCTCACCATCGGAGCCGCCTCCAACTCGCAGTTGCCTCAACCACCAAAGGAATCGCTATTCCCTATCACCTAGAGCCGTCTTTGAAGAGAAAATCGACGCTTGGTTCCAACACAACGGTGAGACGAAGGTTGTTATCCAGCGGTGGCCATGGCTGGCGACAAGGCAATCGACACAGATCTGGAGAAGGTACTCCGATCCGTGACCCAACGGAGAAGGCTTAATAATGTCTTCGGTGGCCATGGCCCGACAAAGAAGAGACTAGTTGCGTCATCTTCCTCTGTCTCACACTTGTCTTCGACCGTCATCCTCATGTGTCCTCTTTCTCTGGTTGCATCCTCTTCCTCTAATCTTCACTTAAGCCACCAGTGATGGCCCGCCGGATCTGTATACCCAATGAAACCACCAGTGACGCGCCGCCGGATCTGTATACCTTGAAAATCTCAATTAATTAGGGTTCTCCGATTTTATGGTAATTTACAATAAACAACCCAAACTTTGTATTGGGAAGTGTTCAAGTAAGGCCCATTATTCCGGTAAGGCCGTGCGGCCGTCTGTACGGCCGACACGTGTCCCGGAAAAAAAAAAAAAAAATTTTCTGAACGAGTTTTTTTTTTTTTTTTAAAACGAGTAAAAGTAATAGTTCAAAACTTATTATGGAATAGTTCATAACTTATAAAAAGATAGTTCATGAATTATAATAGAATAGTTCATAGTGTAAAATTTATAAAGGATTGAAAGTAATAGTTCAAAACTTATTAAGTAATAGTTCATAACTTCTAAAAGGATAGTTCATGAATTATAATAGAATAGTTCATAGTGCAAAATTTATAAAGGAGTGAAAGTAATAGTTCAAAACTTATTATGGGATAGTTCATGAATTATAATAGAATAGTTCATGAATTATAATAGAATAGTTTAAAGTGCAAAAATTTATAAAGGAGTGAAAGTAATAGTTCAAAACTTATTATGGGATAGTTCATGAATTATAATAGAATAGTTCATGGATTATATTAAAAAGTAATAGTTCATGGATTATATGGGAATAGTTCAAAGTTTATAGGATAATAGTACATAAATTATAACATGGTAGTTCAAATAAATTTTCATTAGTTTCCGGAAAAAAAAAATCGTTTCAGAAAAGAGAAAAAAAAAAAAAAAAAATTTCCCGGGACACGTGTCGCCCTGTCGTACGGCCGTACGACCGTACCGCAATAAAAGGGCCGTACCTGAACATTTACCACTTTGTATTACCCTTTTGGCCCAAACTTTTGAAATTTGCGAATTTCCCCCTAACTAGATAATTATAGAAAATGGCCCATGTTTTATAATTGCAAGGCCCAAAGTTTAGAAAGTTGAACAATTGTCCCAATTTGTTTAATTATAGAATTTGACCCATCTTTATAAATACGGATATGGCCTATATTTTTTTGTAGTTATAATTGGACTTGTGTAACTCGATGGGATTGGACTTGTGTAATTGGAATATGACCGATTTTGTTAACTACATAAATTTACATTATAAATGAATTTGTGTGTTAATAGTGTGTAATTGAAATTTGTGTATTAACAGTGTGTAATTGAAATTGTGCATTAAAATATAAGAAATATATCTAAACAGTGCCCCATCTTTTGGCCTGACTAAACTTTAGTACCCAATCCTTTTAACTATCAGAATGGTTTCCCATCTACTGACCCCGACCGAAGATTAGTGTATACGGCACTATTCAAACATTAAACTCTGAGAACGGCATTAAGAGTGAGGGGTATCATCGTCCATTAACCTTTACTTCTTTTTGCCTTAAATTTTCCAACGATCACATTCAAAACCGCCAATTCTGAAAAAAGTACCCCATCATCTTCTCTTCTTCTCTCCCTGCGATTCTAGATTTTTAAGCTTTATCTCTTCCTTTTTGTGTTGTTTTTGTGCAAAGAGATGAAGTGGAAGTATTTCCGTGTTGGAGGGGAAACACCAAGATACTCAGATAACCATCATTTCTCTGATTTGAGATGATTAGGGTTTGTTTACTGTATGCTTCTTCTGATTTCTGGTTTGTGTAAGTTTAGGGTTTAATCTTCCTTTTTGTGTTGTTTCTTGTAGATGGTAGTTTCTTTTCTATGAAGATAAATCATGGGGGCAGATTTTATAGTAAAGAAGGGTTAAATCGCAGATATGTTGGAGGAGAAGTATTGTACTCTGACTATGTAGACATGGATATGATTTATATGCATGTTATTGTTCTTTGGGCGTATGATATTGGATATGAGGTTCCACCGATTCAATTTTGGTTTAGGATACCTGGTAGTGAAGATGGCTCAGGTTTCTTGCCTGTAAGTTGTGATAAGGAGGCTTTGGAAATGTCTTCTTATGTAACTAACAAAACTAGGGAGTTAGAGTTGTTTATTGTGTTTGAAAATCCTAGGAGAGAGTTCACAGAAGAAGAATTAACTCTGTCTGGGGATGAAATTGATCACACTATATACTTAGGAGGCAATGTTGATGACATTGAGGACAATGTCGATGATGATTTGATGAATGAGGACAGTTTCCATGATGGTGGTAGTAAGGATGCTAGAGTTGTAGACACACCTAGCAAAAGGGTTAAAGCAATTGCAGTGAGGCCTAAACGTCATATATATTCAACAAGAAGTAGAGGGGAAAGTTCTAGGACAAAAGAGGATATGATAGTTGATGATGAGTCTTCTTTTGCAAGTGAACCTAATGATTCATCTTGTTCCGATGATGAAGATTTTAGCCCTTATGAAGATTCTGAGTATGAGAATGAAGATGATGAAAATTTTGATGCTAATGTGGAGGGATATGGTGGTAAAAAAAAAGTCAGGAATTGGATGACAATGACAGGGGTTTAGATGAGTTTATTTCAGATGAAGAATTGTATGGAGATCCGGATAAGGAAGGTACACCATTTCCTGTAAGTGTAGGAAAATATTCCATGAATTTCCTTCCTTTAACCCAAAGATCCACATGAAGAATCCTGACTTCAGTTTGGGCATGGAGTTTAAAAGATCTAAAGTTTTCAAACAGGCTGTGAGGAAGCATGTTGTTCTTACAAGGAAGCAACTGATATTTCCAACCAATGCTAGACATAAGGTGGTTGCTAAGTGTGTATCCTTTTCAAGTTGCCCATGGAGGATATATGCATCAACTACAGATAAGGATTGTCCTTCAATCTGGATTAAAAGCATCAATCTAGAGCACAATTGTAGTACCTTGGACAAAAAGGTGTATTATCTACATGCACCATTCATAGCCCATGAGTATCAAGATTTCTTCTTGAGTGATGCTACTTGGAGTAGAGAAGGTATACAAAATGCCATTAACAAGGACTTTGAGATGCAGATTGACAATCAAACTTGTTATAGGGCAAAGAAGATAGCTCTCAAAATGGCACAAGGGTACCATGAAGATCAATATAACCTGTTGGATAGTTATGCACACGAGCTTAAGAAGAAAAATCCTGGGACATCAGTTTGGATTCAAACTGAATCGGATAATGACATTCCTAGGTTCAAGAGAATTTACATATGCATTGATGCATTGAAAAAGGGTTGGAAGGCAAGGTGTAGACCATTCATTTGTTTAGATGGAACCCATCTAAAATCTGTTCATAATGGACAATTGTTGTCTACAGTAGGGCATTGATGCAAACAATGGGATTTTTCCAGTTTCTTGGGCAGTGGTTGAGCAAGAGAGTAGAGATAGTTAGACTTGGTTTTTGGAATTTTTGAAGGTTGACTTGAAGATGAATCAATCCTCTCACTATTGCTTTATGAGTGACAAGCAAAAGGGTCTAGAGCAAGCAATCAAGGATCTCTTTCTAGAAGCCACACACAGACATTGTGTAAGACATTTACATAATAACTTCAAGCTTGATGGGTTTAGGGGTATACTCTTCTTATTGTAATATCTTTATCTAATATTTTTTTTTCTTGATTTTATGCCTTTAATGATATGGTTGTTTGTTTCTTTGTCTAAGGATTGGAGCTGAAAAATAAATTTTGGGCAATTGCTAAAAACTCCACTTTAAACACAAATGAAGAAGCAATGGAGGACATGAGGTTGACTACAGAAAGGGGTTGGAAGTGGTGCAAGGAAAGGTCTGCAACTCATTGGAGCTTGTCTCACTTTGATCCAAAGTTCAAGTGTGTCATCTTGCTAAACAACCATAGTGAGAGCTTCAGCAAGAGCATTGTACGTGCAAGGAAGAAAGGTATCTTAGGATGTTTAGAGGAGATTAGAACTACAACAATGGTAAGGATGGACAATAGAAGATTATCAGGTGGTAGATGGAAAACAAATGTGGGACCAAGGGTTGAAAAGATTTTGAGAAAGGCATTGAGGTGGAGCAATGAGTATAGGGTTCTAGCATCTAGTCTTGCTAAGTATGAGATTCATGGAAGGGGGGTTGCCTGCATAAGTGGAGTCACTAGTCAACACACAGTGGCCTTGGACTTGAAGACATGCACATGTAAAAGATGGGATGTGTCAGGATTGCCTTGTAGACATGCATGTTGTGCAATTTTTTCACTTGGAAAAACCCCAGATGAATATGTGGATGAATGTTACAGTTTAGAAGCATACATGAGAGCCTATGAGCATGTGATGAATCCAATTGCAGGGGTTAGAGAGTGGAAGAAGATGAGTAGACATATTGCACCTCCATTGTATAGGAGGCAACCTGGAAGACCTTCTGTATGCATGTCACTTGCTCAATATGTAGGAAGAAAGGACACAACAAGAAAACATGTGCAAAGAGGAATGAAGAAAGGTCACAACAAGAAGAAGAGCATGATCACACTTCCTTATGAAAATTTGGTCAATTCAGTGTACCTTCTGGCTTGTAATTGTGGTGAATTGCTTGTAATTGTACCTTCTATTATGGTTTAGTGACAATACCTTTTGTTTTGGTTTAGTAAGACAAACAATCTGCCTTGTAATTGTACCTTTTGTTGATTGCTTATGTGGCTTTTAATGGTTTAGTGACAATACCTTTTGTTTTGGTTTAATTCATACTTTGACTATGGTTTTGATCCTTTTGTGTATCCTTCTGTAGCTTGTTGATTGACTTACCTTCTCTGTAGCTTTTTTGGTTTTAGACAGATCTTAATACCTTCTCTGTATATTTTTATGGTTTTGATCATAACTTTCCAATTTTCTGGTTTTTATCCTTCTGTAGCTTTTTTGGTTTTTTTGGTTTTAGACAAATTAGATGACTCTGTTGATTGCTGCATCATTGGTGACAATTATGGTCAATTTTCTCTTGTGTAGTACCTTCGGTTTATTGGTTTTAGACAGATCTTAACCTGTGTAGTACCTTCTGTTATTGGTTTTTATAACATTCTTTGGCTTTAGACATATCTTTATGGTGTTGATTGCTGCATCATTGGTCACAATACATTCTATTTATTGGTTTTTATAACATTATTTGGCTTTAGACAGATTTTCTCTTGTGTAGTACCTTCTGTTTATTGGTTTCTCTTGACAATTTTCTCTTGACAGTCATGAATAACCAATAACTCATACACAATTATTCTTCACAATTTTCTCTTGACTCAAATTGAATTTTCTCTTCACAGTCATGAATAAGCAATAAAACATACACAAACTTTTCTCTTGACAATGATGAATAACCAATATCTATTATCTCATACACAAACTTGATCATACACAAACTTGATTTAAACTCATTTTTCTCTTAACAGAAAGTCATGATAAAACCAATAACTCATACACAAAAACCTTGGATCTATTTAGACAGAAACTTGATCATACACAAACTTCAATATCAAATATCTCATACAAAATAGAACAATACAATAACCAATATCTCATTGGATCTATTTAGATAGAAAATTTCTTCATACTTTCAACAATACTATCACTGCAAAGATGAATAACACAATAACCATACATTTTAAAACTAAAATCTCTTGCTACATCCTAGTAATGTATGGTGGAACTCAATATTCATCACTTGAGCCTTGCAGTATACCTTCTGGCTCCTTCACATCTCTTGTAAACCCACATCCTTGTCCAACCTAGAATAGAAGGTAAAACCACACATTTTCAATCACTTGACAGAAAAACCAAGGTCTTCTTCACCAAATGGAAATTGAAGACAGAAACCCTAGTCGGACATACCTCCACATAGGACAACCATAGAAACGTTTTTCGACGTTAGGCGGTCGCATGCAAATGGAAATCGTCGCCGGAATCCCATGGTAGCAACGAGCACGATCGGATTCTGGCACTCCTCTCCTCCACGAGCTTGAAGACCCAAACGAAGACCCTTGATCCATAGCATACACTCTTCAACTGACAAAGGGGTAAAACGAACAGAATCGAATTGGGGAAAATTAGGGGTTAGGGTTTATGTGGAGAATGAAGAAAGTGGTTGGTGGTTTGTTTATTTAACCGTTAGAAAATTTAAAGCAAAAATTTATAAAGGTTAATGGACGATGATACCCCTCACTCATAACCTCGTTCTTCAGATTTAACGTGTGAACAGTGCCGTATATACTAATCTTCGGTCGGGGTCAGTAGATGGGATACCGTTCTGATAGTTAAAATGACGGGGTACTAAAGCTTAGTCAGGCCGAAAGATGGGGTACTGTTTAGATAATTTTCTCTTAAAATATTATGTATTAACACTTTTTATTTATCAACAAGAGAATACACAAAGTTCAATTAATCCATATGGTATAAGGGTGGGAGGACCAATCACTCAGAGTTCAAAATTCACTAACTAAAAAAATTTATATTTCGAATTGGGACTACGCTTGTGTACCTCGAGTGGGTCTGTTTGGACTTGCGCTATATTAAATTGATTGAGTTTGAACTTAAGTAAATTGAAATTACAAAGTAACTCTTTCAATTAAGTTTCATAAATAAATAAGAGGAGTCTAGTTTTTCACCTAATAAACAAATAAGAATGAATGTGATTTGCGTGTGAGAAGAGAAAAACGAGAATGAATGACTTGCACGTGAGAAGAGAAAGAGAAGTAACCCGATGGTAACCACGCCGTTGATATCCAGTCACATATGTTCCAACAACGAATGATAACTCTTATCGTTGGTCTCCACATCCACGCTAAGCAAAGAGAACCGCCACCGTCCATCAGATATGACGCTCCGCCGGTGACGACAAGATTGGTTAGTCTTTATGCATTTCCGTCCCTTTACAAACCTAACTTACGTGATTCATGTGAATTTTGTGTTGATTGTCTCCTCTACTTTGCTTCCGTGTAAATTTCAGTTTAAAAAAATTGGTTGTTCATATTGTCAATTGCAGATGTTAATTGATTGTATGCTCAAAAATAATTCTAGTATGAAGTTCACATTTGTACTTTTAATGTGAACACATTTTGAGAAAGTTTGCTTTATTGCTCGTGAAGTAGCTATTGACAAGATGTTTGTTGTTTAGATTGGTGAAGCGCACTTTAAATCCGCATCTATTATCAGTTTGATGACTCCCAAAGCGTCGTCATTTCAAAAGTCCCAACAATTTTGTTGGTCCCACAATGTAACAAGTTAGTTTTTTATCATATGTGGACAAGATCAACCTTTTGTATGAGCTGAAATTGTTCAAGAACTACAGAAAAAGAGTGGACAATCAAGTGATTTGACTTGTTTGAAAAAACAAGTTTGGTCATTTGAAAATGATTTGGAGCCTTTAGGATAAGTTGAGAAATTCTGATATCGATTTAGGATGGGATCCAATAATCATTGCCGATAATGCAGGGTGAAAAAAATTAAGGTGAATGGATAGCCCGCCTCTTGTGTCAAATGTTCTTATATTAAAGATATATAAATGTGTTATTAATTGCTTTTTTTCCCCGGAAGAACCCAAGTTCAATACATTTAGTAATAAGGGGATACATGTTGACATCAATGATTTGCGGGATCAATTCTTCACTAAAACCGTCGCGACAAGAAAACATTGTGTGGTTTCTGGTATATATGACTCAAGATGTGGCTCAAGATATGGCTCAAGAGATTCACAGCGATGAGAAAGAGGACCTAAATGATGAAGTTGATCTTGAGAGTTATTATGAGTTTGTATTCATGTCGATCTTTTGTGTGGCATCTTCTAAACTCATCATAACTAAAAAATTTGTATTTTGAATTGGGACTACGCTTGTGTACCTCGATTGGGCATGTTTGGACTTGCGCTATATTAAATTGATTCAGTCAACTTAAGTAACTTGAAATTACTAACTAACTCTTTCAATTAATTTTTATAAATAAATAAGAAGAATCTATTTTCTCACCTAATAAACAATGTAAATTAACGTGATCTGCGTGTGAGAAGAGAAAAATGAGAATGAATGAATTGCACGTGCGAAGAGAAAGAGAAGTAACCCGAGGGTTTCTTTCAGTCACACCATTTCTATCCATTCACATTTGTTCCAACAACGAACGATAACTCTTGTCGTTGGTCTCCACAACTACACTAAACAACTACAACCGCCACCTTCCATCAGCTTTGACGATCCGCCGGCGACGGAAGAATTGCAAGGGTTCTCCACCGGCGACGACAAGAGTGGTTAGTCTTTATGCATTTGCGTCCCTTTATAAACCCTAACTTACGTGATTCATGTGAATTTTGTGTTGATTGTCTCCTCTGCTTTGCTTCCTTGTAAATTTCAGTTTAAAAAAATGGTTGTTCATATATTTTCAATTGCAGATGTTAATTGATTGTATGCTCTACAATAATTCTAGTCTGCAGTTCATATTTGTACTTTTAATGTGAACACTTGTTGAGTAAGTTTGTTTTATTGCTCGTGAAGTAATTGTTGACAAGATGTTTGTTGTTTAGATTAGTGCAACACACTTTAAATCCGCACCTATTATCGGTTTGATGACTCTCAAAGCATCGTCATTTCAAAAGTCCCAATAATTTCGTTGGTCCCACAACGTAACGATTTAGTTTCTTATCGTATGTCGTGAATATCAAATAAAATATGGACAAGATCAACCTTTTGTATGAGCTGAAACTATTCAAGAACTAGAGAAAAAGAGTGGACAATCGAATTAGGATGGGATCCAATAATCATTGTTGATAATGCAGGATGAAAAAACAAAGATTATGGTGAATGGATAGTCGGCCTCTTGTGTCAAATGTTCTTATATTAAAGATAAGTGTGTTATCTAATTGCTTTTTTCCAAGAAGAGCCCAAGTACATTACATTTCGTAATAAGGGGATACATGTTGACAACAATGTGGGATCAAGTCTTCACTAAAACTGTTGTGACAGGAAAATATTGTGTGGTTCCTGGTATATATGGCTCAAGATGTGGCTCGAGATATGGGTCAAGAGATTCATAGCGATGAGAAAGAGGACCTAAATGATGAAGTTGATCTTGAGAGTTATTATGAGTTGTATTCATGTCTTTTGTCGGGCATCCGGTCTTGAGGTTAGTGCTTCTAAGTCCAAGATTTTTGTCTCTCCTAATATTTCTCAGGATTTGTGTAATGAGTTAGCTCTATTTATTGGTGTAGAGGTTACCCGCAATCTTGAGAATTATTTATGGGTGCCTATTATTCAAGGTCAAGATTTCATATAGACTTTTTTCCCTCCTTTATAGAATGAATGTGTGGTTAAATGGTTGACGAGCTAAAAGGTTGAGTTTTGTGGGGCGTGTTACTTTGGCTAGGTCGGTCCTAACGTCTCTCCCGGTCTATAATATGTCGGATTTGACTATCCAGTCAGGGGTTTGTGATGACATGGATAGACTTATACGTAATGTCATTTGGGTTCATACTACTGTTTCATGTCCCATGCATACAATTAAGTGGGATGTCTTTTGTCTAGAGAGAAATTGAGGTGGGTGTTCGCTCCCAGATGGCTACAATAATGAGAATCGATAAAGTCTTAAATTTATACTTACAATAAAATCATGAACAAATAAGCGAACCCACTGTGTATAAATCGTTATGTAGAAAATAAAATATTTTAATGTCGAACACAAGGATTGAGGTGAAATCGAAAATACGAAATGATCATATATAGAATAAACCTAGACTAAAAATAGAGAATGAGTCAAGCAAATCACAATAAATGCAAGCAATATGATAATCGGGCAATGTAATTCTAGAGATCAAGGTATTTAGTTGCGGTTCGAGATTCAAGACTTCTATAAACTAGGACAGGGTTGAGATTGATAAGGAATGGTGTTTTTATGATGGGAATGATCACGGAGGAGGTCTCTCAATCCACTATCCCAAACCGAATCACCTATTACCAGGTAAGTCTCAAGACTCTAAGGATAAGACCTATACTCAAACCAACTACTCTACCTAGAGGAATAGAACTAACCTTCACCGGGTAAGTCTCGGATTAAGCTCATTCAAGAAAGAAGTTTGCATACTCAAACCAATAAAGGGTTTTGAATCTTTTATTACCTAGAATCATCAACAAAGGTACCTAAGAAAGGGAATCACCGGGTAAGTCTCTTCCCAAACTTAAAATGTATGTTGTAGAGGGATTTAAGGGTATAAAACACTCAACAGAGACTAGGATTTGGGAAATCTAACACCCAAGCTTAAAGATACATCATCAATGGATCAACAGAAGAAATCTCGGGTGGTTCTAAGATAAACCGCGGCCGCAGTTCCTGAAGAACAGGCCGAGATTCTAAAGAACGAGGGTTAAACCAACTTTAAGCGTCCAATCTAACATAAAAGCTCAGTTTTTCATCATCTATACCACAATCTTCAACCAATCACCCTAAAATCGTAGGGGTTTAGCCAACAACACACATATTCAAGTCAACAAAGATAAAAGAAGAATTCAAGAAAACCATAAGCAATAGAACAAAAGAAAATAAAAAAACACTTAGCAAGGTGTCTTCAATATCCAAAAGCAACAACAATCCAACAATAAAGATAGAATCTTTAATTCAAAAGCAATGAAATCAAACCTAAGTCTTTCTCTCCAAGAATTCTCTTACAAATCTTTCTCAATCTAAAATAGCAAGTGTTTTCCGTCGTGGGATGCGAGAGTGTAAGCGATCCAATGTGTGTAAGTGTCCTTAGCTTCCCTATAGTGGTTCATTATGTTCCGTCTTAAGGCTTAGTCCTCATATGTGCCATTCCGCTCCAAAGTCTTCCAAATTGCTTGAAAGTGAGACAAGAATCCGTCTAGACATCTATTCTAGCATATTGTACAAAGTTAAGCCTAAATGACATGGATCCATGTCTAAGCATGTAAAACAAAGGAAAATCTACCTAAATGCAAGTCTAAACTAAGGACATAATTCATGTTATCAGTGGGCTAGGAATCCCATACATAGGTCTCCTAAATCAAGTTGTTCTTGGTAAGTTAGGTTGGTGTTTCTTAAGATATGGTGACAGTCTATGATCAACGGTTCTTAAGAGAAAATACAATTGTTACAATGGTACTAGTCACTCCTCTTCTTCTTATTGTTGGCTTGGGATTTTACGTTGTCTATAGGGTGTGGCTTTCTAGGGATCTCGATGGGTGCTTGGAGGTGGAATTGATATCCGTTTTTGGGATGATCCTTGGTTGTTGGATACCCCATTGAGATATTGTATCAGTGATGACACCACGGCACCACCTCTTTGTTGACCCATGCTTCGGTCCGTAGCTACTGGGATTTGGTGTGTTAGGTAGCAATTGAACGATCTTGGAATTACATTGTCAAATGATGTCAAGTTGCGGTTAGCTAGTGTGCAACCTTCCGGTCCCATGGGTGATTAGTCTTAATTGGCTACATGATAAGATAGATTGGAGTCTCACGACGAATGCGAACTAGTTGGTTTTATCGGCTAATGCAGTACGGTCTCGGCGACATGTTACCTCGGATGCACATTTCCCCTATTGCTTGGTGGAGGATGAGTCACTCGAGCATCTCTTCCGGGATTGTCATGCTTCTTGTGGCATGTGGTTCGGACTACGGGCTGATTTGTTCATCGAGTATTTTTTTTTTCAAAAGCCCTTTGTTTCATGGGTTTGAGGTATTGTTACTAATACTAGTTTATTTTTCAATAATTGTATGTGGTGCGAGATTTTTGTTGTAGGTCTTTGGTAGGCCTGGAAATGGAGGAAAAAGAAGGTTTTTGAGAACAATACGGAGGTGGCTGATTGGGTTAGCTTCGTCCGGAGTGAAGAACCGAGTAGGTGATTGAATATGGTAGGAGATACTCTAGAAGGGTGGTGAATAGAGTATGGGAACTTTTCGCAATCGTAGATGTCAAGGCTTTGAAAGGAATCTCAAGGTCTTGAAGTCGATCTTTGAAACCTGTGATGTAAAATGTATCTCAAGGCCTTGAAGTCGATCTTTGAAACCCGTGATGCAAAATGTATCTCAAGGCCTTGAAGTGGATCTCAAGGTCTTGAACCTGTAAAATGGTTAGTCACAGTTTCAAGTAAAATAGAGTACGGAAATAAAAAGATCAACACACGATATGTTTACGAAGTTCGGATTTAACGCCCACGTCTCCGCCTAGGGTTTTCGACCATAAGATTCCAACTATCTATTATCTCGCTTTCCTTTGGAGTCCTAGATACAACCTATTTAGAAGAACTTTCATTCTTCTCTCACTTGTAGCCTCACCGTTACGATCTAGTCAACTCAATTCTAGCGAACAATAGCTAGTCACTTCGTAGAGTAACACTGAATATAACGTACACTTAAGATATTATTATATCGCTCTTGTATTAAACTTGAAATCTCAACATAAATAAAACCAATAACAATCGAGAACAAGATAAATGGTGTGGATGAAGAAAGCTTGAAGATATTTGTGTAAGTGATGCTTTCTTCAGTGCTTGATTATCTCTATTATAGGGTTGTTGTAGGAACATATTTTGTAGCGGTTTGAAGTTTAACTTGATCCCACAAAATCAACATATATCTTGGCCATTTTGTTTCCACAAAATTTTCATGAATCTTGGTTCTTTTGTTTCCACATAATCTGCGTGAATCTTGGTTGTTTGAGTCTTGAAGAACAACCCACAAAATCTGCATCAAATATTGGTTGTTTGAAGTTTGTTTGCCCCAAAAAATCTGCGTACATATGTAACAAACACAACCACATATATCCATATATATAAATACATAAATATTGATATTTGATAAAAAGAAAGAACCTACCGTTCATTTGTCTTCCATCATCCTGCAAAAACAAACGTTGACATATTCATCAAGGTGGAGTTAACAATCTCCCCCTTGATGGAAGACAAAACAAATATCAATGATGTAGACAATTATAATAATATCAGTAGTGATTTCTCCCCCTTTTTTGTCTTCCAACAAGTAAGGGAAGAAATCAAAAGAACATTGAAAACTAGATATTCAGAAACTCAAGACCTTGAAATCGCAAAACAGTAAGTCCATGAAAAACAGACTCCAAGACCTTGAAAACAAAGAGGGTACCACCAAATTTGAAAGAGGACAATTAGATAAGCATTTAAAAACAAAAGTGAGAAACATTAGACATTGCTCCCCTACGATAATGCTTCCTTAATCTTGGTGATATCCTGCAAAACAGTCAAACTTCAACCTTTCCGGCTAGACCAAATGACAAATTTTGATCCATAATCGGGATGAACCGTGTTTGGTGGTGTAGTCCCTTTACGAACCCAAATTTGTTTAACATGTTCTCTTAAACATAGAGGATAGGTGCTCCGATTAATATAAGGGTCTTTTCTCCTATATGGAAAAGTTGTTTTAACATGTCCCTTCTTACAACAATAGAAACATGGGGTATATGTCAATTCCCTTTGGCTTTTACAAAAGTGGTCACAGATTTTCTTGGAAAATTCTTGTTGTATCCATGACCACTCTTGTTGGGAGAAGATTGTTGTTCACCCATCATCCTTGCGAGATCATCTTTAGAACGAGTGAATTGAATGAGTGCAGTCTTCTAGTCTCTACACTTCTCAGTCAGCTCAATTTTTTCTTTCTATAGATCATTGTTGAGGTGATGTAGAGAAGAAATATTTTCCTTTAGAATCGAATTTTCGGATTCCAAGGCCTTGACATTAGAGTCAAGGCCTAACTTTGAAGTTTTGAGATTTTTAACTTCCACAGACAATTCACTCACTCTTTTCTCTTGTTCATTTAACTTTTTCCTCAAAGATCTAGTTTCAAGAATGTGATCTTCTTCACTAATGATCATCTTTTGCAGAAATTCAGCATGCTCTTCAGTAGGTCTAGACATTAAGTTTCTTACCACTCCGGCCTTCAAGGTAACGTTTGAGATTTTCTTCTTGATCACCCATTAAGCATAAATTTTCTTGATCATTGTCATAATTTGGTTCACTAGAGGGGTCAAAGTCAGCCATCGCTTTCTTCTTTCGGTCATTTTTCCGATGGTTGTTCCTTCTCTTTTGTGGACATTTCATCACTAGATGATATGTTTCTCCACATTCAAAACACATTAGTACTTTAGATTTCATACTGGAGTTTGAATACTTACATTTATACTTTGATGATCTAGGATAATCTCTTATTGAGAAATGTTTCTTCATCTTCAGAGTTCGAGCAAGTCCTCTTGTAATCAAAGTAAAAGGGTCTTCTTTTTCATCCTCACTTTCTTCATCATCTGATGGATTGTCCTCATTTTTAGATCATCTAAGGGTAGAGTTCTTAGATCTTGTGCTTCCTCAATGGCAGTCACCTTTGGTCCCCATTTTGTCTTAGGAAAGCTTCTTAGAACTTTTCTGACTTTCTCCTCGTTTGTGAAGACTTTTCCAACGGAGTCCAGGTTCTTCACAATTTGTGTGAATCTTGTGAACATTTCTATAACAGTCTCATTTGATGTCATTTTGAACAACTTATATTGCTTGAGGAAGATGTTGATCTTGGTCTCCTTTACTTGGCTTGTTCCTTCATTTGTGACTATCAGTTTGTCCCATATTTTCTGTGCGCTTTTGCATGATGAGACACAATTGAACTCATTTGCATCTAATCCACATTAGAGCATATTCATAGCTTTGTAATTATTAGCCACATTCTCCGAATCGATTTGAGAGTATTCACTTTCATCTTTAGGCACGGTGGATCCAGTAGCATTCGTCTTTGTTGGTTCTTTTGGGCCTTTCTTGACGATGTCCCACAGTTTAGATCCTTATCAGTAATATTTGGGGTTTGAACGACCCCACAAAACAAAGAGCAATTCAAACTTTCGCTAAGAAGCAAACCCTTGATATTATAGCCATCCTTGAGACTAGACTCAGATCTTCAAATGAGAAAAGAATCTCTAAATCCCTATTCCCTTCCTGGAACCACACCTCTAACTCACCCCATGCTCATAATTGTCGCATTTGGGTTTGGTGGAACCCGGCAAATCTAAGCCTCTCCACCCCAATCATTTCTAATCAAATCATCCACTGCTACATCGCTAAACCACTCCCAAACCCCGACCAAACTACTATGGTTGAGTTCTCGTTTATTTATGCCCACAACGAGTCGGATGATCGAACTGATCTTTGGTCTACTATCTCCACTTTGTATCTAATCAATACCAACATACCCTGGACCTTACTTGGCGACTTCAACGTAACACTTTCCCCTGACGAGAAGACCTCCAATAGCCTTCCGAATATCACGCAACCTTCCAATGAGATTGCGTCGTGTTTTGAGCAAAATGTTGTATCTGATCTTCTTTATCCGGGTTGTAAATACACTTGGAACAACAAGCAAGTTGACTCCCGTATCTGGAGTAAACTAGATCGCATCGTCTCCAATGATGCTTGGATCACTGCTTTTCCCCATTCCATAGCCCATTTTGGCCCTGCTGATGTGTCGGATCACTCCCCAGCCTTACTTTTCACTGATACCTTGGACATCAAGAGAAACCTTCCGTTCAGATTCAATAATGCCTGGATCAACCATGGCTTCAGCTCCCTCTTCTTCAAAGCGACCTGGAGTATAATTCACAAAGATTTCACTGAAGCGATTCAGGACTTTTTCACAAATGGCCGTATGCTTAGGCAGGTAAACCATGCCTCTATCTCCCTAATTGCTAAACATGACTGTCCACTTGCTCCTTCAGATTACAGGCCCATTTCATGTTGTAACACCGTGTACACACTACAAAAAAATAATTCAATTAGCCACGCTTGTTGGCGACGGCAGAAAAGCTATTTGCCGACGCCAATCGTTAATGGCGACGGCTTGGCGACGGCTGGAGGAGGCGACGCCAGAACAGGCGACGCGAATTTTTTTGCGACGGCGTATTGCCGTCGCCAAAATAATTTGCGACAGCTGGGCGACGGTTACCTTCCGTCGCAACTACTTGGCGTCGGTCATAGCCGTCGCCGTTCCGTGTGTCGCCAAATGTAAATTTGGAGCCAAATTTTGAATTTTGGCGATGGTTGTATCCGTCGCAAATCTTAAATTTGGTGGGAAATTGGTCCTAGATCAACAAGATTTGCAAAATTTGTTTGAATATTACATGCTCAATAAATCAATAGTCTTTGTAACTCATTTGTCTTTTCTGAAACCTGAATAGTCTATGTAATTCATTTGTCTTTTCTGAAACCTGGGCTCATTGTCTGCTTGTACTATCATATCTTCCTCTTTTCTCCTAATTCAACATCAATTCCTCCATTTTTAATTATCAAATAGATTAGAAGCTAATTTACTGAACTTAGGGTATGAAACAAACAAAGAAAAATCAGTTTCCTGATTAAAACCATGTTAATCTTCAAACAATGTTTTCCTATACAAATTTTCTACCACCAAATCTTACAAGTAGATTTCTAGTACTATAGTTTTTGCAGCTTTCCTCAAAACCTAATTTTCACTTTCTTCAGGAGCTTGTAAAAAGAGTACAAGTGCTCATGACTAATAAAACCCATTAACATAAAATTGGAAGCTAATTTAATTTCTGCTATGAACTTCCACCTTCAGATATGCTATTCAAGGAAGGTTGCCATGCTTTTGATTTTGCTTGTTACCATTTGCAGCTCCAACTGACCTTGATCTCTATCTTTCTTGTTTATTCGCCTGAATAATCAAGTCAAATTAAGAATTTAATTTCTCAATTTCATTTTATTTGTAACAACAGAGTTACAAGTTAATCACCTTTTGATTCTTGTCAGGCTTAATCTTCTGGCTGTTTTCTTAATATCCTTCAAACCATCCCCTTCATCTTCTAATTCAATTCCATTCTTTTTCAGCTTAGCTTGAAGGCTGAAGAGTCACAATCCAACAAGTAGCTACGGTAAAAAAATCCCATAATATGTAATTAGCACAAAATCATTGACCTCAACAATGTGGAACCAACCAGTCAACATATGAAGTTGTGCAGCTTGTTCTTCAAGGTTTCGGTTGTATTTCCAAGCCCTTCTCAATAACTTCTGTATCATTCCCTTGCTTCATTAAGCTCAACTTCATTGCCAAAAGAGCTTAATTGGGGATTTAAGGGCATTACATTTATGTATATAAAGAGATAAATTACTGTTTAAGACATACATTTCTGCATGAATAGAGATGGATAATTGTTAATAATAATTAAGGTGCCAAGTAGCATCAATACTGACAACATAACACAAACCTGCCAAAGTTTATCCCGGAAAGAAGCAAGATCAATTAAACGATCACCTCGTTCAGAAAAATAGTAGACCCCACCTTTCTCAAACGGGGTGCTTCTGAGTATATCTTCAGCCTTTTGGATTAAAACAAGCATCATCAGATTCAAATCATAACAGCATAAAACATATATGACGATATGTCAAAATCTACTAGCACACTGTATTTCATGTTAGATACAACCTGCAAGCACTTCATAAATGCATCAGGGGGTCTGAATTGGATGATATCAAGCAGTTCCAGTGCCTAAAACTTAGCAAGCATAGTTCAGGAAGAAAAGTATATCACAAGTCCAGTCTTAGTATACCAGCACAATTAATTGCCATAAACTATTTTCCCTCCACCCATTAAGTAGATATATTTATGTAACCAAACTTTTTAGGTTCAACCAGCTATATCACAGTATTGTTTGCTTCAAACAACTCTAGAAAGAAACATACTTAATGTACAAAAATTACATTAACACGGTTCACATGGCAATGCCATAGTTCTCCAACATGTAGCACAAACTTAGATCTACACCCCAAGAATGACTTTGAAATGGTTTGAGTTTAAATTGAAAAGAATAAGATAACTCCAATTTTTCAAATCCGAAATCTCAATCCTCAAGTTTCAGTTTAATTTCCAAAATGATGGAAGAGGGGGTAATTTGGTACAGAAAAAGTAAACTAACAAAGGCCCTAGAATGAATTCTATTGCACAAGAAGATAAGAAATATACTTTGTGCATAATAAAGTAGGATGTCAACTTATAATATTAGAGAGAAAGGTTGCAAACACAAACCTGATGCAGTGAGCTAATACGCAAACCTGATGCAGTGAGCTAATACGTAGAAAAAAAAACTACAGAAATTTGTCTTAGTTTGCATTTTGCAAGGTAAATAAATAGATTACTTAATCAGTCTCAGTGTCTCACTGTCTGCAATAGGTTTGTTAATTCAGTCTCAGTGTCTCACATACAACAGTAAAAAAAACTACAGAAATCAACTTAATTTGTCTCAGTTTGCAATGGGGCTAATAGAAAAATTAAATACAATAATTTGTCTCAATTTGCAATAGGATAGTTAATCAGTCTCACAATCTCAGTATTTCACTATTTTCAGTACTTACTTATTACTGAGTTCTTCAATGTGGGGCAAAACAAGCAGCTGATGTTGCTGATGCTTTTGCTTGTGAACAAGATTTCTGTTAAAAAAAATTTGGTTAGTTAGGTCAGAAGATTAATATAGGTATGTGAAAATTGCATCATATATAAATCTAAATGAAGTTGACTGGCAATTTTGATTAGAAACAAATGAAAGAAGGGAGAGAATCAATTTTCACTAATTACTATAACAATGATATTACTAATCTGTATACATACAGTAAAGTAAGAAGAATAGGTTAATCCATCTCACATTCTCAATAAACTATTAAAGTAAGAATAATAGGTTAATCTGTCTCACAATGATATTTACTAATTTGTATACATACAGTAAAGTAACAAGAAGAAGAACTAATTTGTATACATAAAGTAAAATAAGAAGAATAGGTTAATCTATCTCACATTCTCAATACTCTACATCCCCATTCAGTTGTTGCTTAATATAGGTATGAGTTTAATGTTAATCCGTATTTAGAATTTTAGAGAGTAGAAGACTTACCAGTTACGAATGAACAGAAGAAGAACTGAAGAACCCCGTTGAAGAAGATGATGAGATTAAGATCTGAAGAAGAGTATAATAAGAACGCCATGAATAGAAGAAGTGGATACCGAATAGAGGATGTCAAGAACAAAAGAACCCATTGAAGAATTACTGGTGATCGAGACGGCGATCGACGGCGGCGACGGATGGGCGAGATGCGAGAAAGTTAGAAAGTGAGAAATAAACCTAGGTCAACAACCTACTTCTTTTGTGGGCGGCAGACTCCGATAGTGGTGGTTGTTGCGAGGTTTACATGCTTTTTCTTTGGGATGTCCACAACTGGTATTTTGCTACCATTTGGGCTTTGCCCAGCCTTCATTTTCCTTGTTGAAATAAAAAAATAAAAAAAAAAACTTAAATGATTCTAATCAACCACCCAATTTTCTTGGCCCAACCTTCTTTTCCATTTACGTTTGTTAACCAATGTTATATATATATATATATATATATATATATATATATATATATATTAAAAGGTTTCTTAAAACAAAGATTATGAGCATTTACAAATTAAGTATAATAAAATTTATGGCGTAACCTGTCAGGCCCTCGGAATGATCTTTTTATATGGTGTAACCTTTCATAAGGGTAGTAGATATCCAATATAACTCACTTGTTAGACTAAATCCATTTCTCACTTGTTACTTTTTATTTATTAAAAGAGATCCTTTGGCTCACTATGTCTAATGGTATGAGGTACTCTTTGTTTTGCGCTTCTTATGGAAGAAGGTACTAGCTGAACGAGCCGAACCGAACCGTTAAATTTAAAGGGTTATAACAGTTTTATCATATTTTTACCAAAAAAATAATTTTAGGAACCGAACCGTTAAATTCCGGACCAAATTATATTTATAACGGTTTTGAACACTTTACCCTTGCTTATTTTCTTTTTACTTTTTTAATTTTAAAACGGTTTTGAACACTTTAATAGGATGGAACTGGACCGGACCAAATTATATTTAAAGGGTTATAATGGTTTTATCATATTTTACCAAGCGGAAACTTTGAATTTTAAAAACTTTGAAGAATTTTTTTTATATTTATATTATTTTTTAAAAATTACCGTAATATTTTCATATGGCGCCAAATAATTTGTTTATGGCGTCGGTAACATA
The DNA here is from genome assembly GCA_033239125.1 of Fagopyrum homotropicum. NCBI lineage: Eukaryota > Viridiplantae > Streptophyta > Magnoliopsida > Caryophyllales > Polygonaceae > Fagopyrum > Fagopyrum homotropicum. The sequence continues at coordinate 146,941,960 of BSWB01000002.1, forward strand.
AGCGGTCGCCAATGGTTCATTCTAAGTCACGGTAAAGATTAGCCGACGCCAATCACATGACTATTAGCGACGGTTCTATTCTGCCGACGCCAATAATTGGTATTTATGCCACGGAGATGTTACCGTCGCTTTGCCGACGCCAATAATTGGTATTTATGCCACGGCGATGTTACCGTCGCTTTGCCGTCGCCAAGTAAAGACCAATGGCGACGGCAAAGCGTTGCCGTCGCCAACAAGCATGGCTAATTGAAGTATTTTTTGTAGTGACAAAACCATTGCAAAGATCCTTGCAAAGCGACTCAACAATGTCCTCCCGAATCTCATTAGCTTCAATCAAAGTGCTTTTGTCTCCAAACGCTCAATCAAACATAATGTACTTCTCTGCCAAGAAATGCTCCACAATTATGGAAGGAAACAAATCTCACCAAGAGCTGCGATGAAGGTTGACATCTCTAAAGCGTTTGACACTGTGAGTCATGACTTCATCCTGCACTGTCTTCATAATATGGGCTTCCCGACGCTCTTCATTGGATTGGTTAAGGAATGTATCACAACTGCTTCATTCTCAGTCAACATTAACGGTTCCCTCAAGGGGCACTTCATGGGCTGTCGTGGGTTAAGGCAAGGTTGCCCACTATCTCCACCTTTGTTTGTTATTGCAATGGAATTTCTGTTCAGAATGATCCAGGACAGTACCCATAATCCGGAGTTCAATTACCACCCTAGATGTTCATCTCCATCCATTACTCACTTGTCCTTTGCTGAAGATCTCATACTGCTCTGTCGTGGGGATTTTCAATCCATCAAGATCCTTAAAGATACTCTTGATAGGTTCGGTGTTGTCTCTAGTCTTGTTATTAACCCTGTAAAGTCCCAACTTTACACTGGTGGGATGAACAACACTGAAATTGATAGAGCTGTAAACCTCACTGGCATGACTGTTGGTTCTCTCCCATTCCTTTACCTTGGTGTTCCGATTGGGAGCAAGCGGCTAGCGATCTCTTACTATCTCCCCTTGATCCACAAGATCACGAGACGCATTCAGTCTTGGAGTGCAAAATCCCTGTCTTATGCTGAAAGAGCCCAACTCGTCAAGTCCATCCTCTTTGCTATTAGCCAATATTGGAGCTCTATGTTCTTGCTTCCAACACATGATATTAACACCATCAATGGACTCATGCGCTCCTACTTCTGGTCTGGTGTTGTGAATAGCAAGCGTGCCCTGGTGGCTTGGTCTTCCATCTGTGCACCTAAAGCATTTGGTGAGCTTGACTTCCCTGACCTTGCAACCAGGAACAAGGTTGCACTCACAAGCCTCATCTATGATCTGGACAGGGGAAGTCCCAACATTTGGACCTCATGGACTAAACGTCATCTCATTAAGGTTGGTAGGAACATATGGAACTGCACTATGAAGACCCACCACAATGCCTTTTGGAAGTCGTTACTCTCAGTCAGGGACGACATCCCGCATCCTCCTCCGGGCTGCTTGAGAGGTAATGTCATCTCCAACACAAACGATACCTTCTCACGCAAGAAAGCCTATGCTATCTTCTTACCTAGCTACCCAAATACACAACCCACCCCCTTCAAAGCCATCTGGCTTAGTTCAAACAGCCCCAAGTGCTCCTACATCGCATGGTTAGCTGCCCTAAATCGCCTTCCCACTCTAGAGAAAATCAAGGCATGGAACCTGATCAATTATGACACTTGTAAGCTATGTAACAATGCCCCTGAAAACGAGGACCACTTATGGTATCACTGCAGTTATGGTTCACTTGTGCTGGATATAGTCTCTCGCTGGACCAAGATTCCTTACCCTGCACCCTATATCAACAACTTCTGGCCTTGGCTTGAGTCCTAGATAAGGCAGAAACCTAGCCCGATGGAGAGAGTCAAGATTGCTTCTGTCATCTCCTTCCTCTACCATGTTTGGACTGCTAGGAACAACATGGTTTACAACCACACTTTCACCAGACCAATTGATTGTGCCGGAGAGATCATCCGATCTGTCAAGCTTCACTTTGCGTACAACTAAAAAGACATGTCTCAATCCACTCTCGATATGGCTCTTAAGCTGAACATCAACCTCACCTGATTGCTTCTCCCTCCCCTAGTTAGGGTTTCTTTTGCTTTTATTCTTTGTTTATGCTCGTTGGAAAGCTGCCTGATCATGTTACCTTGTATATCCCTTCTTTTCTCAATACATTTAACCTTTCAAAAAAAAGTAAACATTTGCATTAGAGATCTCCAATGTGTAAAATTATTACCACAAAAAAGGGGTGGTCGAATAGTGGATCTTCCTTGTGCGAATCCTCCATCACCTAGAAAGTTCATGATTAATCTCATTGATGGTTACAATAAATAAATGTGAGTCTAGCTCTGATACCAATTGAAGAAACGAGTAGGTGATAGAATAAGGTAGGAGATACTCTAGAAGGGGGGTTAATAGAGTATGGGAACTTTTCGCAATCGCAGATATCAAGGATTTGAAAGGAATCTCAAGGCCTTGAAGTCGATCTTTGAAACCTTTGATATGAACTATGTCTCAAGGTCTTGAACCTGTAAAATGGTGAGGCACAGTTTCAAGTAAAATAGAGTGCGGAAATAAAAAGATTGATACACGATATGTTTACGAAGTTCGGCTCTAACGCTTACGTCTCCGCCTAGGGTTTCCGACCCTAAGATTCCAACTATCTATTATCTCGCTTTCCTTTAGAGTCCTAGATACAACCTAGAAGAACTTCACTTCTTCTCTCACTTGTAGCCTCACCGCTATGATCTAGTCAACTCGGTTATAGCGAACAATAGCCTAGTCACTTCATAGAGTAACACTGAGTATAACACTTAAGATATTCCTATATCGCTCTTGTGTTTAACTTGAACTCTCAACAAAAAATAAAACCGATAACAATCGAGAACAAGATAAACGGTGTAGATGAAGAAAGCTTGAAGATATCTGTGTAAGCGTTGCTTTCTTCACTGCTTGATTGTCTCTTTTATAGGGCTGTTGTAAGAACATATTTTGTAGCCGTTAGAAGTTTAAATTGATCCCACAAAATCTGCTCATATATTGGCCATTTTGTTTCCACAAAATCTGCATGGATCTTGGTTGTTTTGTTTCCACAAAATATGTGTGAATCTTGGTTGTTTGAGTCTTGAAGAACAACCCACAAAATCTACATCAAATCTTGGTTGTTTGAAGTTTGTTTGCCCCACAAAATCTGCACACATATGTAACAAACACAACCACATATATCCATATATATATATATATATATATATATATATATATATATATTGATATTTGATAAAAACCTACCGTTCATTTGTATGTACTCACCAAAAAAAAATAGTAGTTATGTATTTAAATTGGTATTAATTTTAAAGAGGAAGTTTTTTTTCCAATACATCAACTAATAAGTGATGTGATAACTTGTATTTACTCATCAACTTTAATTGTTCATTTTTAATAATTTTTAAATCTTTTTTATTAAAAACAATATTGGTTAGACCTTTTATCTCACTATCTCTACATCTTTTCTTGAAATATATATATATATATATATATATATATATATATATATATATATATTGTAGATCATATGACAACAGGCTTATCGTGTAATCATGAGAACAGATTCGTAATTATTATTAGTTTTGTTACGAATGTGTCATATCGTTTAATGTATTATTCGTAGTTATTGTTGGTTGAGTGGATTATTCGTAGTTATTGTTGATTGAATGGATTATTCCTAATTATTATTCGTAATTATTATTAATTATGATATCTACACTAAATCTCGACCCTTAATACGCACCATCCGACGGTCTAAGATTGTTCACATGATTACACGATAAGTCTATCTCATGGGAACCGCACCCTATATATATATATAATCGGAAAACATTCACAACTCCATCCTTACCCTTGATTCTCGATGTTCTTATTCTTAACTGTGATTAAGAAAATTTTTTGACTTACAATCGCTAAGATGCACGCAAATTAACTTGATAAGTAGTTCTTCTCAATTTTCTTTGATGATATAATACCTAAATTTTCACATGAAATATCTAATTTAATTTTTATTATTGAACTCAAATCGCTAAGTGTACATGTATATAAATACATATCAATGTCACAGAGAAATACTTATAATTAGATTACAAATAATATTTTTCAAGAATTTAAAGTACTTATAAATTGATTACAAGCCTCGATCTTTATATTATTCCTGTTGTGGACATTTTAGAGTTGAAAAGCCACAATAGGGCTTCTGACCTTATGCACACCATCAAGCCACTCAATAGAACCTGAGATTACCTCATCAGAAGACCCTAACACGCCTTTCACTCGTACAGTATACGTTAGTTCTTGTCCTGGGTGTGTGAAACACAAAGATTCAGGCTTCACTTTGACACTGACACCTTGAGGAGCCATAACCTTGACCTTGTACACGGATGGATAATAGGATCCCTTCGTCACAATCGTTACCCTCCTTTGGAAGATCTTATCAAAGATGCTCGAATTCGTTGCAATAGTTATGGACGGATAGTTTAAATCTCCAACGAAACCGGTTACATCTTTCGGACAAGAAGTGTGATTGTTTCTTGAAATTTGTCTTATAAGGTCTATGTTGTAGCCTTGACCACATAAGAAGTTCACATAATCAATCTCAGTTGCGTTATAGACTAGCCCCGGATCCACGGCTCTTTTCGGGTTTATATGTCCTGACCCGTATGCTAATTCCGCTTCTGGACTAGTACTTGGACTCATCGGAATCGCTAGAAAAATTATGACATATTGTTATTGTATAAGCGTAAACTAGTATGGAAAATTTGTGAAGTTGAGAGTAGAATGAATATATACCGGTAGTCATGAGAGCGGATCGAATAGCTGCTGGAGACCAATCGGGGTGATATGATTTGACATATGCGGCGGATGCAGAAGCATGAGGGCAAGCCATGGAGGTACCGGATATGATGTGGTACGTAACGGATCTTGTGTCGCCGATGACACCGGATACCTCGTCTTTCGGAGAGTATGCTGCTAATATGTCAACACCCGGAGCTGACAGATCCGGCTATAATGAAAGAGGGTTGAGAATATTACGAGTATATCAAGAATCACTCTGATGTTCATATACTTATATATCAAACACCAGATATGAACTTTTTTAAATTGATACTATATCTGAAATCTAGATATGGATATCTAACAAGTCCTAAGAAAACGTACAAGACGTATATGTCAACAAAAACCGATTCGCGAGGATCACCTTAAGGATGGTTGGAGTGATAGGATTAGGTCCTCTTGAAGAGAAGGATGCAACATATGGTGCCAACTTATCCTTTACAATGCTGGTCCTTAGTACAGTTGCTTCTGGTTTCCTATTGATTTTTCATTCAAAAACGAATTTGAGATCGAGGTCAATGGACTACGTATTAGTGAAAAAGTCGTTACCTAGAGATATTCCGAGTGTAGGAGAGAATATCAATCCCATCACTGAAGCGAACAATAGACGTAGGAAGAGGGTAGGAAGTAGAACCATCTCCAAACGTGTTAAAGCTCGATCGCATCACGGTGCCGGCAGCTCCAGCCTCAATTGATACTTGGCTAGCTACGAAAGTGTCTTCAATGTCACACACTACAATCTTGCCTTTCACTAATATTCGATTCAGTGACGAGCAAAATCTGTACCATATCAAAAACGTACAATATTGCCTCAGTGAGGATACAGTACTTCGTTGCTAGTTTATATATATATATAACTTGCCTAGCTCCAGATGGAAACGAAGAGTTGGGAGCATCAGCACCGTATATCAACGGGAATTTCTTTTCACCAAGGTCAAATGTGTTGAGGGATCGTTCGCCCTGTGATCAATGATTATAGATAACTACGTGTTTTGTACTAGAAATTCGACAAGACTAGAGACGAGCACACCACCCTTCACAGCAAGACCAAAAACAATCTTTTATGGAGAAAATTACCTGAAAGAAGACTAGACGAGCACATCACCCTTCGTAGCAAGACCAAAAAACAATCTTTTATGGAGAAAATTACCTGGAAGAGTTTGTTGTTGCCAAGACGAACGCCGGTCAAGAACTTGCGATCTGTCGTAGACGCGGCCACGGACATAATCCAAGGCGCAGTGTTACCTACTGTTGCTTTGGAAGGACCTGAATTACCAGCTGAGAAAGAGGCTAATATTCCACGTTGCATGGCATGAAATGCGCCGATGGCATTCGCGTGTGCAAAATAGGGACGGGCTGAAGCGGGCCCAACGGACATAGAGATGACGTCAACGCCGTCGGCAATTGCATCATCAAAGGCACTCAGGATGTCGACGGAAGCACAACCGTTACCCTCGGTCCAACATACTTTGTATACGGCGATTCGAGCGGAAGGAACGCCACCACGCGCGATGCCGGAGGCGAGCCCAGAGAAGTTTGCGTTTGTAACTAACGCCCCGGCTACGGTTGATGATGTGTGGGTCCCGTGACCGCTGAAGTCTCTCGGAGTGGGACCCTCTTTTATCGGAAACTTTTTATCCGCTTTGTAAAATCTTGCACCGATTATTTTCCTACACCAAAACAATAATGGATGTTAAAATATTTGTTCTTAATCGATATACGACCTTAGTTAAAATGTGAGTTTATCGTATACTTGTTGCAAGAGAAGTTGGCTGATTTTTGACAAATGCCCTTCCATTTGGCTGGAATCGGACCCAAGCCGACGTCATTAAAGCTCGGAGACTCGGGCCAAATTCCGCTGTCAAACATACCCACGATGATATCTCTTTCGATGTGGTTCCTCGGAACAGTGATAGGGAAGTTCATGAAGTCCCATGATCTTGTTGTTTGCAATTCCATTATCTCATTGGAAACACAGAAACTACACCTTCAAACCCTACACATACGATCATGATAAATAACTTTATTAAAAATCAATAAATATGAAGACAAAAACAAAATCTAACCAAAAAAACTAAGGCATAAATAGAATATATATAACCGTAGGATACAGTCAAATTGAAGACAAAAAGATATCTATAATTGATTTGCATATTTATAACAAGTTTTTGACTTAATTAGAAAATTTTCTAGTTCAAAATTAAAATTGAGTACTCACCCGCAACATGTTGCGACTCTGCATCAGTGAGCTTTGCCACGCAACCATAGAAACTTCTCTCGTAAGTGTGAAGTAAATATTCCGAGGGGTTCTTGCTATAATCGCTGCAGATTTTAGTTCAAGTGAGGAGAGAGATGGTAGATAGTAATTATGAGGATTGTAAGCCATTTGATGAATTTAAATCAAAGGCTCTCACACGCTCATCATTAATGGCATTTTTCTAAATTGACTTAAAATCTGAAATCAAAATAGTCATCGGTGTTCATACTTTTATATGTCATTGTTCATGTTTTTATACATCGGTGTTCATAGTATTTTTATTCATCAAAGTGTCATGTCCATTTATTACTTTGTGTTCATTTTATAATGCATAGATGTTCATTTACAGTATATAACCACAAAAAATAAAAAAACTCATCACACAACGTTAAAAGATGATCATAATATGTTATGTATGTGTCAAAGTTATAGATAACTCATCGGTGTTCATACTTTTATGCGTCATTGTTCATGTTTTTATTCGTCAGTGTTCATACTTTTTATGTCATTGTTCTTGTAAATATTATAAACTATGTTTCTATAAGGCATTTTGTCGAACAGTTTGCGTACACACTAAAAGGAGCATATAGATTATTCAATTGGAGCTATTAGACCAACTCAACTTATGTATATACATGTATTTTCTCAATCGAACTTATCAAGCACAAAATTATTCAAACAAATTTGATTTCGAACACAAACATCAATCATAATGAAACCTAAACCTTAAGAATGAAAATCTAAACAGTGAGAGTAGAAATTCGAAGAAACAAAACCTGAATCGTCTTGTATTCTATTTGATTTCACAATTTTTTATGCAATCGTTCTCTGAATATTATAAACACGATTTTAAAGAAAGGTATAATTTTCAAAAAAAAATGAACATCATATTATAAACACCATAACTGTAAAAAAAATGAATAAATACTCGTAAGAAAATGAACATCATATTTTATTAACACGATTTGAAAAAATAGCTTTTCAAAAAAAATCCAAAAAAAATGTTTAAAAAAAATACAAAAATGAACCATTAATGTTAAAAAATGAACAGTTAGTATTGAAAAAAATGAACATTTATTGATAAAATATGAACAATGACTCTTTTAAAAATGAACACATACTTATAAAAATATGAACATCAATTTTTATTTACAAAAAGAAAATCTAAAAAAAATGGTGATGTGGCATGTCACATGTCACATGTCACCACCCCGACTCTTCTCATTCCTATCTGCAAGGTTCTTTCTATATATAGAGAGAGATAGGGGGGAAAACATCTATTAGAAATGAGTTTTTAAATAAACCGCCATATATAATTTTCTTGAGTTTTTAAATATACCGCCATATATAATTTTCTTGAGCAAAACCACCTTAAATAAATAAATTATGAAATGGAACCATCATAATCATTTTTAGTGAAATATTAAATTATTTGTCAAAATACCCCTGATAAATCAACTACATTTAATACTTGTGTAATTATATTTCGAAATACCTCTTTATGACAATATTTCTTTTTAAGAGAATATATTTAAATTTTATCTGTATAGACATCTCATTTTTTTAAAAAATTATATGTATAATATAGTTAGTATAATGAAAAAAAAAAAGGTAAAATATTATTAAAATTAGTAAATAACATATATATTCTGATATGTCCAATCACATAGGTGTAAGTAGGGTTACCTGCCAATTATATCTGCCATCATTTTGTCGTAGAACAGCTTTGGTGTAAGACCAGAAGGCAGATGACTACCCATGTATATAATATACATCTGCATTCATAATTGTGCAATATATCTTAAAAAACATATATTTAAAAAAACAGCACCATACTTTGACAGGATGTAGAATTATATACCTTTCGTTCATCCTCGGCAGCAATGGTAGAAGAGACGAGGAGAAGAACAAAGAGCAGACATGTTGGTAGACAGTTAGGAAACAAGCTGCGCCTCATCTTAAGTGATTTCCGATCGACGACGGCTTTGATCGATCAAAATGAAAGCAAATTGCTTTGAATTTATAGCAGATTGGTACATGTTAACGTTGAAGAGGTCTCTAGCTAAGTCCATTGTATGATTCTTGTTTTGAACAATTATTAGATATGTCTTTGTCTTGACCGTAAGTTGTGTATTCCCATAACAAGCTTTATCTATCAATTTTCATATATATATTTGCGCAATAGAGAATGAATCATTCACTTCAGCAAAAGAGACAAATTCTTCGTATAAGCAAGAAGCTGTTTCAATGTTTTTTTGTCAGACTTGACATTTAAATATAATTCTCTTATAGGAGTGTAATTTGTAGGAGGAGCTAAAGGAAAATAAATGGAAGAGATATATATCCATCTTGTATGCTAAACCTCAAAAGAGATGGAAGGAAAGTTAGTCTACGATCTTATAGAAGGTCAACTACAAACTAATTGGTAACAACAGAGAATTTACACGTGCTGGCTAACTAGTGAGGGTTGGTTGACAGATAAGAAGAATAACCACAAGGTTATAAAGAAAATTTACCGACATCTGGTGAATTTCTTCCAGAGATCAACGACGACAATGGTGAAGTTAAATCAATACAAGTACTAGTAATCTTGATGGTAACATTGAATGAGTCCAATATGATAACTCTAATAAAGAAAGTAAAGAGAAGCTCTTGACGGTCGGAAATGACCATTGATAATAGTAATGGGGAAAAAAGGGAATTGTTGTGAGTAGTTATTTACTACTGACTAAGGAAAGATACATATCAAAGTAAGTATGAAGGGATCCCTGTAAAAAAAAAAAATAAAAAAAAAAAAAAAAAAAAAAAAAAACTAGAAGAGTAAGAAGAAACAGATGATTGTGACATGTCCTATGTCTTAGCATTCCACATAAGTAGAACCGATGGTGCTCCTCCGAGAAAGGGTGGGGTCAAATTGTCTAGATTGACAGAGGAAGCCCTTGTGATTAAAGATGTGACACATAATAATTGGAATTGTAGAGGCAACACGAACATAGAGAGTATGATTTAAAGCCTTGGTGAAATGTCTGATCGAGTTGTGAGGTGATTGCAGATGGAATCTACATGCTGGCTATAATGGACATGAGAAGGAGTAAAGTTGAATGACTAAAGGTTGTTATATGAGTCCGGTATTACACCAATAAGATAACTACCGGAGAGTGTCTATATAAGAGTTTAATGAGAAATGGTGTTACTCCAATGAAAATTCAAGCTCGACTGGTGACATAAGAGTGATAAAAGTAATAAGACCAACCAACGTGGTCCGTAAGACGTAGACGAGGAAACTCAAAGGGATTTAACTATCCTACTGGTGGTAAAGATTTAAAGAAGGGAAAACGACAGGAGTATAAGGAAAACATACTAAATGCGATGCGAGGAATTTGATTTTTGAGAAAATCATATGCATTTGATATTCTGTATACAAAAGTTACAGATGACTTGGTGGTATACAATGACGCATCCAAGCTAAGCTTGGGGTGTGTTTTGATGCGGAGGGGTAAGGTCATAGCCTATGCGTCTCGACAACTGAAGACTTCTGAGGAGAACTACCCCACACACGATCTAGAGTTAGCTACCGTAGCCCATGCTCTTAAGATCTGGCGTCACTATCTCTATGGGGCGACATGTCAGATCTTCATAGACCATAAGAGTTTGAATTACATATTCACTTAGAGGGAGTTGAATAACCGCCAGAGGCGGTGGTTAGAGTTGATCAAGGATTTCGACCTTGAGACTCTCTACCACCCCGGAAAGGCGAATGTAGTAGCTGACGCTTTGAGCCGGAAGACGCCTCGGGAGAAGGCGATATCCCGGGTGACGGTACAACCACATTTGTAGAGAGATTTGACTTGGTTAGAGGTAGAGATTTAGTTTCCAGATACAGTTTGTCAGTTGGCTACCTTAGAGTTGCTTCCTGATCTGTTGGGTGAGATCCGACAGAAGCAGGAGACTTGCCCGACTTTGACCAGGATCCGAGACAAGATGTCTCGAGATGAGGCACCTCAGTTCACTATCGGTGCTGATGGAGTGATGAGGCGTCAGGACCGCATTTGTGTGCCATCTGATAGTGAGTTGAGACAGAGGATATGAGGTGAGGCTCATGCTACCCCATATTCAGTACATCCTGGAGCAAGTAAGATGTACAAAGATGTGAGACGTACCTTCTGATGGGGTGGTTTGAAGCATGACATGGCTCGGTATGTAGCTCAGTGTGCGACCTGCCAGTAGGTCAAGATTGAGCATCGTAGGTACGGATGAGAGCTCCACCCACTTCCGGTACCACCGTGGAAGTGGGAGGATATATCTATGGATTTGGTCACAAGGTTGAGGCTCAACAGAGGTTTTGATGCTATTTGGGTAGTGGTAGATCGTCTGACGAAGACCGCACGTTTCATTCCGTTTAAGGAGACGTGGCCGGTAAGTCGTCAAGCAGAGGAGTTCACTAGACACATTGTGAGATTTCATGGAGTACCGAGGACTAATGTCTCCGACGGAGATGAACGTTTCACCTCAAGGTTTTGGCAGCTGGTACATACTGCTTTGGGGACGAATCTCCACTTTACCACCGCCTACCACCCACAGACCTACGGTCGGTCTGAGAGGACCATCCAGACATTAGAGGACATGTTGCGGGCTTGTGTACTAGATTAGGGACAGGTATGGCCAGATCATCTTCTATTGGTAGAGTTTCGTATAATAACAGTTGGCACGCGTCTATTGGGATGACCCTTATGAGGCTTTGTACGGGCGGAGATGTCGCACGCCATTATGCGGGGATGAGCCTAGCAGAGCTGATGGAGTAGCTCCAGATTATATACAGGATGACATTTCTCGGATTGCCCTGGTCCGGGAGCGGATGTTAGCCGCTCAGAGTCGTCAGGATTCCTACGCCGACAAAAGGCGTTGACCCTTGGAGTTTAGAGTGGGTGCTCAGGTGTGGTTGAGAGTGTCACCGACGCGAGGAGTCTGGCGTTTCGGCATTAAGGGGAAAACTGAGTCCCTGATAGGTCGGACCTTTTGAGATCTTGGAGAGAGTTGGAGAGGTTGCCTACAGATTGGCACTACCGCCGAGACTAGAGGGTGTCCATCCGGTCTTCCTTGTATCTCATTTGAGAGAGTACATCCCGGATCCGAGACACGTCATCAGCCATGAGGACCTGATAGTTGAGCCGACCATACATTTGTAGAGTATCCAGTAGATGTCATGGAGCGCAGTACTAGACATCTGCGGTCCAAGGAGATACCGATGTTGAGGATCCAGTGGTCTAGACGAGGAGCCGATGAGGCCACTTGGGAGACAGAGGAGAGTATTAGATGTAACTACCCCGAATTCCCTGCGGGGTTAGATGTTACTTCTGTATTGACGAGTTAGTACTCGAATGTGTGTTGTTTGACCGTTCATGTTTTATATTAGATTGAGTGATTATGTTTTATGTGATGTGTGTTTGAGTATGATGATTGAATAGTTGCATGATAGAAACCAGAGTTTTTTTTTATGACTTAAGATTTACAAAGAAAGTCGAATAATTAGATATATTACTCTAAGTTTCGGGACGAAACTTCTTTTAAGAGGGCACTGATGTAATAACAGAAAAATTTAATTTCCGTTTAATACCGAATCAAACCGGATTCTGATCCGCCAACTTAAATTCTTTTAAATAAAAATAACACGATAGTAGATTCTATCATATTATGTGACCTCGATTCACATAAAATGATAACTTATATAAATCATAAATAATTTCGTAAATAATTCCGTACTTAAAATGATAATCCTTTCCGGCTTTTCTTTTTATGTAACTAAGTGATGACAGGCCCATTCTTTCCACTTGCACCTGGCCCAAAACTTGCTTCTATTTTTTTATTGGATCGGCCCAAGGGTAAGAGAGCAGCCTACTAGTTTGGCTTTACTAGCCATCCGTCACTTCCTAATCCTCTTCATTACCCTAATTTACTTTCCCTAATTTAACTCCTAATTCACTATACCCGTTTAATTTTATCCCCATCTACGGTACTCAACCTTAAACCTAATCTACAATCTTCAACAAACGTCACGCGTTAACAGAACGAGGTGAAGAGCTTCCCCGGCAGCTTTCCGCCGCTCCCTCTCGCAGCACCGGGCGTCGCAGCATCGGGTTTCTCCTCAAGACGGTAGGGTCGCCACGCCGGTAAGGTCTCGCCCCTCTCCAGTTGTCTCTACCTTCTGCACCGCTGAACACTAACCTCCATCGTACACCAGGCCACCGTGAAGTTCAAGCCTTGCAGCCGAACCGCCGACCCGTACAGACCCCTACGAAACTGACTCAACGAAACCAGTTGAAGAGGAAGGGAGCTCTACCACCAGTCTTAGAAGGATCTCTGTCTGCATCCCGAAACCGAGCATCGCCGGAGTCGTTTGTGACCGGTTTTCCGCCCTCACCGCAGACAGGTAACCCATTGTCCCCTTCCCCTCGTGCTTGCGTTACAGTGGTGAGGAGATGCAGTTCGACAGGGAGAGTGGGCGTATGAATAGGAAGAGTATTGCACTGGGCTTACAGAGAGTTCTATCGGGTGAGAGGGAGGGGTAAAAATAGAGTGAATTATTGTCACCAGTAGGAGTCGAAATCCAGACCACTTGTTAACCTTCTTTTTGGCTAGAATACGTATGTGTAAGCTGCTGACTTCGAGGGTAGTTTTAATGCTTTATTTTAATCATCCACCGTTGCATTTTTGATATGTTATAGATAGATACATATAGTTTATCGTGTTAAAATTTGGGAGAAAGTTAACAATCGGATTAGGTTTTATAAGGTCCCGAAGTAGAGCACTTGAGCTGTTTCGAAGCAGGAAGATATTTGACTAACTATAGAATTTTAGCTTGTAGTCCGTCTTTAGAAATTATGCAAGAGTTTGGCCGAGTTTTTAAGAGATATTTTCCCTATGTTTAGTATACCTTTTTTTTTAGAGGATCTAATAAGTGTTTCCGGAATTCTTATCTTTTAATCTAAGTCTTGGATCTTAACTCAAATCGGACTTTAATGATCGTTTAATGAAAATCTAGAATTTTGTATAACTCTTGTATTTCTATACTAAACTTTTCTGTAAGCACTAGAGTATGGGCATAGGCTCCAAAAGAGAGTTGGGAATAAGTCTAGGAAAATCTTAGGATTTTTGAAACCAGGGGTAAAATAGTCTTTTCACATTACGAGAGACTTTTTTAGAATTGCTCTTCATGATATTGTACAACTTAGAAGTTTATAACTTCTAAGAGTTTAGGGGTGTGATTTTGATCCACATGCCTTGTTTGGCAGGCGTTTGAGTTACCACGAGTATAGACCGAGTTGAGATTTGATAGAGTGTGATTTGATTCAGGTAAGTCCTTGCGACTTACTTAGCTGGTTTCTGGATATTAGTTGGGTAATAATGGTTGTGTGTGCAATGTGTGTTATAATAAAAATAACAACTTGTTAGGACGACCGTGGTTATTATGTTTTAAGGCCCAAGTGTATGTATAACGGGCCGTGACATCACTGCCCAGCTCTGCCAGGAGACTGGGAGGTTCTCTATACCCAGACCATACAGGTACACGGTGAGATGCATCGGATCCACTCCTGATGGGTACACGGGGGTGGAGGCGAGGTTTGGGAATCCCTCGTGTCACAAATTAAGTATCATTAGTAAGAGTGAATCACCTAAGCAAAGATAATAAATGGATTGTTTGAGAGCATGATGAGTGTTTATTATTTTGTGTGTGTGTGCTATTATTATTCTCCTAATGTTTAGATAACTAGCTAATGGTTGTTTTGTTGTGTTTTAGATTTATCGCAGGTTAGAGCAGCAGCTGAGTGATCCGAAAGTAGTGGTCAGTCGGGTCTCCGTACTCCTTAGAGTGGGGGTTAGGTTGTTGTTTTGTCGTTCTTTCCTTTTGTTAAGACAGTTAGTCTTTTCCTTTGTTTAAGTACTATAGGGTGTTAGACCTTGTTGCATTCATCCTCTTAAAAATACATCTTTATAAATTTCGGTTTTTCTTATTTGTGTCTTGTTGCAAGATCCTAGTAATATTGTTGTCTAACTGAGGTCGGGACCCATTGTGAGGTCCTAACCAGTAACGTCCCGAGTTCTGAGAATTCGGGGTGTTACAATGAGTATCTTACTCGGAAGAACAAGGTATCGATTCTAAATGTTGAAAATTCAAGTTCAATTCCTAATCGATCTCAATATGATGAAGGGAATGTGAATTTTTCCCTCAAATGAAAATATTGTTGGAGATGATGTTGTTGGCGAAAAAAGAGCTCCCATGAAAAGTTCTTGTGATTCAACTTGTGAATTTAGTATCATTAGTGATCCGGCATTGCGAAAATTCATCAATGAATATGAGCTTCGGGTTAGGGATGTTGTGAAAAGGGAATATGTCGTTCAAGGTGCTTGTCAACTATTGTCAAATGATTTTCCACAAAGTATGCAAGGAAATAAATCAAGGGAATTTCCTTGCTAAGTGGTTCAAAAAGTTTGAATGGTTGGAATATAGTGTTTCTAAAGATACCGCATTTTGCTTTTGGTGTTATCTTTTTCAAGAGGGTGTCGGAAAAAGATATGGTGATGATGTGTGTTTGTGATGACAGGGTTTTGTAATTGACAGAAGAGTCAGGAAAAGTTTAAAGAACATGTGGGATTTGCAAATATTACACACAACAATGCTAGACAACATTTTTTGCTTACAAAGATCAAAGATAAAGTGTGTCAAGATGTTTGTCGGTTGGAAAAGAAGTATTGAATGTTGCATATCGTATTCGGTTGACCGCAAGTGTGGATGTTGTTAGATTATTACGTGTACAAAGATTGACTTTTCGTAGGCATGTCAAGGCGACGGGGTCTCCAAATAGAGGAAATTTTTTGGAAATTCTTGTGTGGTATAGTTCGTGTAATGCCAAGGTTGGAAAAGTGGTTCTAAAGAATGCACCATTAAATCACCAACTTACTATTCCTCCCATTCAAAAAGAAATTGTTAGTGTGTGTGCATAAGAGACAACAAAAGTCATAATTAATAATATTAGAGACAAGTTTTTTCTATGTTGATTGATGAAGCTCGTAATAGTTCTGTCAAAAAGCAAATGACGATTATTGTAAGATATGTGAATAGCCTTGGAGTAGTGTTGGAGCGGTTTCTTGGAGATGTTCATGTGTTAATACAACCGTTTTATCTTTGAAATGTGACATTGATAAGTTTTTGCTAAACATGAATTATCCATCTCTAAGGTAAGAGGTCAAGGGTATGATGGAGCTCATAATATGTGAGGTGAGTTTAATGGATTGAATGCTCTTATCTTAAAAGAAGTTCTTGTGCAGTGCATGTTCGTTGTTTTGCTCACCAAATACAACTTGTGATTGTGGCCGTTTTACACAAAAAAATTAGTGTGTGGGTGATTTTTTTGAATACATGTATGCATACATTATGAACATGGTTGGGGCTTCTTGCGAGTGAAAATATGAGTTTAAGCAAATACGACTTGAAAAAATGGTGGAGAGGTTGGAAAATAGTGAAATTACAAAAGGGAGAGGAAAAAATCAAAAAAGTGTTTTAGCTCGGTCAAGGTCTACACGATGGGGTTCTCACTATACAACCATTATTAATATTTTTTCTTTGTGGAACTCAACTCTCAAAGTGCTAGACAGTATATTAGATGAGAGAATTGAGAGAAAACTCGAGGCACTACCGGTAGTTTGGCAGATAAGATGGAGAGTTATCAGTTTATTTTTATTGTTCACTTGATGAATAAAGTGTTGGGGTTGACAAATATGTTGCCGTAATTCTTGCAACAAAAGGAGCAAAATATAATCGCCATTGTTGGTCTCATTCCAAGCACTAAATAAAATCTCAATAATTGAGGAACAATGGATGAAGTGAGTTGATTGGAGAAGTCAATGATATATGTACTAAACACAATGTCGTGATTCTAGACATGGACCATCTTTCGACAAATCGTCGCTCTAGACATAATGGAAATAGTACAACAAACACCACCACTTAAATGATGAGATTTTTTATCAGGTATTTTTTATTTCTTAATTAATTACTAAACTAGTATTTATATCAAATTAATGTTACGCTACATTTATAGGTTATTGACCAAATTAATATTGAGATAGAGAATCATTTCGGTGGGTTAACAACAAAATTACTCACTTGTATAGGATGTCTTGATCCTAAGAATACATTCTCGAATTTTTGCGAGATGAAACTACTTCAACTTGTAAAGTTATATCCACAAGATTTCTCAATTTGTGAGCAAATGAAGCTTAAAGAACAACTTCAGTTGTGGATTTATGAAATGATGAGAAGTAAAGATTATTTTAGGTTGCAAAATAATGGAGATCTTTCTAAGAATATGGTTGAGAAGGGAATTCACAAAGTGTTTTATTTGGCATATCGTCTTATAAAGTCGACTTTAGTGTTACTAGTTTCCACAACTACGGTGAAAAGAACATTCTCTACAATGAGTATAATCAAGAAAGATTTGAGCAACAATATGGGAGATGAATTTCTCATTGGCAGTTTGGTTTGTTATATTGAGAAAGAAGTTTTTAAAAGTATTGACAATAAAGTTATCATTCAACATTTTAAGAGTACGAGATTCTGAAAGATGGATTTGCCCCCTTTACAATAGTGGAATTTTTGTTGTACTAAACTTTATTTCTTAGCAAGAAACTATTTCATCGCTATTTCTTTCTATTCGAATTAAATATTTAAAGACATTCAATTCCCCCTAGATATATGTCGGCTCCGCAACGGATCACGCCAACGATGAGAATAACGCTAATGGTAACAATCATGGTGCTGATTGAAGAAATTAGGTTTGCACTTCACTTGTATCTTTTTTCCATAAATTAAAATTGTTTTAATATGTATGAATAATAAAACAGGTCAATTAGTGGTAGTTTGGTGTGGTAGGGATCTAATAAAGGTGGAAAACAGATCGATCCAAAAGCTCGGATATCCGAATAGAAATTTATAAAGGAAACTTGATCCAATTTTGATCCGTATAAGAACGGATATCCGAGCCGTTTTTCCGGATCACAATCGGATAATTATTCGCATATATTACGATCCATTTTATTAGAATTCAAAGATTATGGTATTCGAAAATGACTTTATCCGGATAATTACCGCAAATATTTAGTTGATCAGTTTGATCTAAATGACGTTTGCTTGACTTTGAAAATGAATTTTTTGGGTCTGTATATCCGAATAATCTATTTGATTTGAATATCCGTTTGAACTGGATATATTTTTACTACTTTGTTTATCATGATTTTAAATTTTAAAAGATTATAAGTTACAAAAAAAAAATCTAAGCAAAAATGATAATCATATTTTCCTTAAATTAAAAATGTTGATCGCGGGAATTAGGTTCACATTTCACTTGTATCATTTTTCCTTAAATTACAAATGTTTTAACATGTCTCGACAATAAAAGAGGTCAATTAGTGGTGTGATAGGGATGTAATAGGGGTGGAAAACGGATCGATCAGAATAGCCGGATATAATCGAATAGAAATTTTTAGACTAACATTGACCCAATTCTTACTCGTATCCGCGCATATACCAGACTAGGTATCCGAATAGAATATAATTAAATTAAAAGGTTTTTTCTGGATGTTGCCCCTGTGGTTTGGGTTTTTCGGATTTTGCCCGGAGTTTTTTGGAGTCCGAATGGTACACTTAAGTTTTATATTTTTCGAAATTCTTCCTAGTTTTATTAACATGTTTCAATAAAGGAGATAAATAATAAATAAAACTATAAATAAAAAAAAAGAAATTAAATAAATAAAACAAAGTAAAATTAAAATTGATTACAGGGTTCGGAGGATCATATTTCGTTTTTCTTCCCTTCGCTCCATCGCAGGGCTTGTTTCTCTTCTCCTTCGCTCATCATAGGTTTGGTTGTTTTCTCTTCTCCTATGCTCATTGCTCCATCGCAAATTCAGTGGCAACGTTGTTGACCGGCGGCGGTGGTGTCCGCTAGTGTTAAATCATTGGCAATGGTTGTGGGAGGTTCATGGTGTAAACAATAGATCAAGCAAATGTATATGACCGGCTATGGTGGTGTCTCCTAGGCATTTTCTCTTAGTTTTGGCTTAACTCAAGTTACACTTTGATTTGTAGATCCTCCTCTGGTACACATATGATTCAATTTTGCATCAATTTGTAGGATAACATACTTGTATTAGAAATTTAATCCAAAGATTAAAGTTTTCCGCTGATCATATTAGGGCGTGGCAATCGCAATAAAACTTAGGATAGAAATTTATTGGAATTAAAATGGTACAACAAAAGAGAAGTGATGGTCAGAATCTCATAATACACAAATGATACTAATGAAAGCCCAATTTTGTCTGCTTGGTTAAAATTGAGCATGATTTTGGTGCTTTGTCGGATACATTTGCTTGATCTATAGTTTAGACCATGACTTCTGCTACAATCATTGCCCATGATTTAACACTAAGGGACGCCACCACCGCTGGTCAACAATGTGTCGCCACCGCCGAATGAGCGTAGGAGAAGAGAAAGCAATGAAATTTGCAATGGAGTAATGAGCGGAAGGAGAAGATAACGAGCCTTGCTACGGAGCGAGGAGTGGAGAATCAAAATACGATCCTACAAACCCTTGATCAATTTTGATCCTACTGTGTTTTACTTCTTTATTTTTTTTTTAGTTTTTATTATTTAGTATAAAAACCTGACAAATTTCGAAAAAGTATAAAACTTTAAGGTACCAATCGGACTTCAGAAAACTATTGGACAAATTCCGAAAACCCCAAACCATTTGATACCATCCGGAAAATCCCTTTTAAAAATTCATAGTCATGCAACAAAATTAAAATAAAAAAGGGATGATTAAAAATAAAGAATATTAAAATATATTATAAGAAGAATCTATTACGAAGAATATTCAAGTAAATTATAAAAATAAAAAGGCTTAAATTATACATATCACACTTTAAAACTACATAAAATATAATCAGAAATCAAGAATAATGAGTCTTAAAAATTATGTAAATAACAAATGGTATTATTAAATATTAGCAAAGACAATCAACATTTTTTAAGCTGAAAGCTAATTGACTGTAATTTCGTTGATGTTGTAGGACTGGCTCAACAAGCCAACAGATTACAGAACGAACAGAAAAGAAGCCAAAAACGGAAAACAAAAGATCTGAGACCCATAAATTTTCATCAAGAACACATAGTTTCTTTTAGGGTCCTCGTGAAATTTCTATTTCTTCCATCAACACGTACAAAACTGTTCTTCGTTTAATAAACGAAAACTTACCGGAAATGAGGCAGTCAGCTGAAACAACATAAAATCATTTCTGCACGCCTGTTGAGCATAGATACCTCAGCATGTACTCATTGGAAGAACATGTATCCGCCAAATCTTGATGTAACCTCGTAATAGCCTTCTGCAGGGACTTCAACGCAGGCATCATATTCCGGGAACTCGTCTTAATAGACTGGCCATGAATTTTGCAAAGCTCCTGCCATAGAGAAAATTAGAACAAAATTAGCACAACCAATAATCAAAACAGCTTCCCCAAGTGAAGAAGTTACAAGCTTCACCTGACACCATTGAAGAATGAACTCCAAATATGGACAGTTCTCCATGAGCTCTGCGAACACCTCAACCAATCTTTTCAAATATCTAGAAGGGACGGACGAAGCAACGGCTGGTATGTCCACGGGTTTTACAGAAAGGATGCACTTTTTAATATAACTATCCTCGTTTAACCTAAGACTAAGAATGAGAGCCCTGCTTAGCTGATTTTCAGCTAGAGCCGTATCCACTGCCTGAAAAGTAACGAAAACAATCATAAATGATATTTCTTAACTTTTTAGTTTGTTCAATTTCATGGTATTTTGCTTATTTTTGGTCTACCAAATTGATGATTTAAGGATGATTTGTAAAATAAGCATACCTCAGGTGTAACATCTATATCAAGATCCGTAGGATCAAAGATAAAAGACTCGTCCATTGAATAAACTAGAACACCCTCTGTTGTAGCTGCTGTGAAACTCCTGCCTGTTGGGGAAATTTTAAGGGACTTTGTACGAATAGTAGGCCTTCCTCGATTGGGTAAAGATCCTGGCAAGCCAAAACCAAGATTTCCTTGTGTTTGCTTGTCAACTCCTTCTTCAGTGTCACTATTATCATCATCGATTAAACTTAATGGGCCAGATTCTGTCATGTTCTTTGAATTTAAAATATCAAGCACTCCATCAAGAGAGAGATTGTGGGTTATCTGAAATCTGCGCAGCAACACCTGCATTAGAGCAGCAAACATCCTTCCATTAGACTAAATCTGGAATCACGTATTCACATGAAAACTCGAGAACTTCTTTCAATGTAAAATTCAACTGAAAGATAGAACATACATGCAAAAGATAGTATCAATTATAGGCTGACAAGCAACTCACTTCCAAGTAAACAGATGATACATACAGTATAAGAGAAATGTATTATCTTGCGGAACTTGAATTTCTGTAAGGCTAAAGAAACACACATGAAGATGATAATTTAAAATCCAGATTTTGATGATCTTGGACAGGCTCAACCAAACACTTTTTTCGTGACAATTTTTAATCTTTGCTAAATCCTGTTTTATGATCACACCCTTGATCTTGTTTCCTAGAATATTTTGAATACCGGTTCACACTTGGTGGCTTAGTAAGTGGGGGCCGAAGGAAAGTTAACAAAGAAAAAAGGGCCCATGACGAGAATATATACAGGACAAACTGATAGAGCTTATATCAAGACTAACACCAGCCATCAGATTCATAAACAAGACAACACTTAAGAGACCAAGGGATTCCAAAAGGAATCCCTTAGGCCATAACTCCACTTACTAAGCCACCAAAACAACTCTCGGGCCTAATAGGCCAAAGCCTTGCCCTTTATTTATACCAGATCTATCTAGAATCGTCTAATCCAACTAATCCATGTATGGAACAAGAACACGAGTAAAATAATTTTGAATCAGTTTCGAAGCATATGATTCAGCATTAATCTAGTGATAAGCCCAAATCTCCGCATATCATAGTATTCTGCTGATACATTGAGAGTTTTATATTCAGCATGTCTGTGTAATCTAGAGACTACTCAAAGGAGAAAGAGAGGGTACAAACCTGCTCAGCGACATCATACATACAAATATATTTGCTAAGCCCACCAGCCAGTATGTAACTCCCATCAGCAGAATAACACAAGGTTGTGAAGCATTTCCCCTGAGTGGAATTAGCCGCCGTTCGACGATCAGTCACCAACCGCCCGCCAGCTATATCTCTACGACCTTCTATGGTATACATTAATAAACCCTCCACTGGATCCCAGAAATGAATTTGCCCATCTAGTGTGCTAGAAGCTAATTGTTTTCCGTCTGGCCGGTAAACAACAGTAAGAACATCATGGTTGTGCTGAAATGTTTCGACTGCACCTTTTGCTTCAAAAACATCCCACAACCTTACAGTTTTGTCCCATGAAGATGAAGCTAAAATCGCCTGCATCCAAACAAAGATCCTTTTTTCAGATAATAAAAAAGGAATTCAGGAAATAGATAGAAGTAGAAGATATGAGATCACAAAAATGAAGGTTGAGATTGTGGTGTGTCTATCATATTATATCTCATTGAAAAGAGAGCACCTCCTTCTCGTTTATGATTCTATTCACCATTAATCTACTCTGTAAATGCAAAGAACTCGATGAGAATATAAAAGCCAGAGCTCACATTTGTTGGAGAAAACGTTATTCCGTGAACTGGACCTTCGTGACCACTAAGAATATCAAGCAAACGACCTGTCTTCATTGACCATACAAAAATCTACAAAAGGCAGGTAACAAAGTTCTGTAAAACCAAGGCCGTAAAGATAATCAATTGATCACTGGTAACATAGAGGGAAATAGGAAGAAAAAACGCACCTCAAA
Source organism: Fagopyrum homotropicum (assembly GCA_033239125.1). Classification (NCBI taxonomy): domain Eukaryota; kingdom Viridiplantae; phylum Streptophyta; class Magnoliopsida; order Caryophyllales; family Polygonaceae; genus Fagopyrum; species Fagopyrum homotropicum. Next base: position 146,965,088 of record BSWB01000002.1, read on the forward strand.
CGAATCTAAGGTTCCAGCGCATATAACTTCCCCACTCGAATCAGCAGTCAAAGACACAAACTGCCTGGGAGAAGGAGATGTGAATGTCCTGAAGTTCCGGTACCGAAAAAGGTCCCAAGCACGAACGGTCCCATCCAGTGATGCACTCAAGAGACAATTATTATTAGCCATGAAGTGAAGTGCAGTGACAGCGTTAGTGTGCTCAGGGAATGTGACAAAACAATATCCAGATGAGACATTCCAGACCTATTAACCAGAAGAACAAGAATATGGCATTACATACAAGACCAACAAATCTCAAGTCATATTAATCAAATGTTGAAATATCAGTCCCAAAGATCAAAACACTTTGAAACTAGATCCACCAGAAAATCCAAACAAATTGAAGAAAGAAAACAAGGCAAATCAATTAGCAAAAAAGTATTTACTGGATCAAGAAAAGAGAAAAAAAAGGCAATGATAAAAGCTATGATAACTCTTGCAACCCAACAACCAATAAATTTCCACTAAAACAACATAGTCCAGAGGGTAAAGCAAGATTATCACCTTAATCTTATTATCATCAGCCCCAGTGGCAAGAAGTTGTGAGTCAGGCGAATATGCAAGACAGTTAACATCAAAGTAATGCCCTTGCTGCTTTAAAACATAGCTCTCCGACTTCCACTCCCAAACGAGCAGCTGCCCGAGCTTAGCACACCCAAATGTCAACCAATTACCAAGATCATTGAAAACAGCAGTGGTGATCTTCTGCCTAGATATAGACAACAAATGAATGCAGACAAAATCAGGCATTTGATACAGACCAAACGCCCCATTTGAGTACCCAATGACCAATAAATTCAGCTTCCTATGATAGCTACAGGCTGACACCTTAGCAGGTGCCTGCATACAGTAGCTCTTCTTCAACAGCTCCCATTTGACCGTGTGCAAGAAAAGCTCCTCTTCTTCACCATTCAAGCCATTATCTTCTCCAGAAAATTGTTTTCTCTTCTTCAAATTATCATCATCATCACCCTCCACCTCCATTTTCTCTGGTGTCCCTGGAGAAAGTGGCTCCGAATCATCCTCTGTCATTCTCCTCCCTAAATTAGCCAGCTTCTCATCAATCTCATCACCACCCCAACAAAAAATTGCCCCATCACGAGAGACAGTATAGACCCGTGAAACCCGGCCCGTTTTACTATCAATCCCAAAGAATCCCCCCACAATAGTATCCCTGTGACCTAGAAACATAAAGGGCTTCTTAATTCCTAGAGTCTTCCTGATTCCCAACAAACGAACCGTCAAATCCTTTGATCCAACAAGCAAATACTCTGAATCAGGGCTCCAATCCAAGGAAGTAACCTTATCATTACAATCAGCAAAAGTCCGAACAAGTTCAAATGGAAAGAATTCCTTTCTAAAACCAGGAGCCCTCCAAATTTGAACCAACTTACCCATACCGACTGCAATTAGCTGACCACTTGGACTGAACACAACAGCTGAAACAGGACCCTTGAAGGTGATCCTGTGGAGTACAATACGACGTCGTAGGTTGATCAATTGGGCCCGGGAGTTCTCATCGACAACAAGGAGGAACAATCCGTCGGGAGATACGGCGACACGGATAATATTGGTGGAGCACTGACATGGAAGGGTGAAGGTCTCGGATTTTACGAGATCGGTGACGGAGATTCGATTGCCTATCGGTGAGATTAGAAGATTATTGTTGGAAACCACAACATTCCCACCCCTGTAGGGCGCACCAAGCAGGTTTTGGAATCGAAAATTCATCCCCTCTGTTGCCTGGGTTCTTACCTACAGACTGAAATGTGAAGCAGAAGTATAAGAGATGAATTGAAGACCATAAATGCTCGTGAAGAACAATCTCAACTACTCACTCTACAATCGAGCATAAATCAAATTGAAAAAAAGAGACAAGTTTTGAATTAATTAAACGAGAAACAAACCAGAAATTCAACAGCCACAATTTTAATGAATCTCACTATTGTTGTTCTTGAATGGCGCTGGAGGCGGTGGGCAGCGTCTGCTAAATTAACCGAAAAATAGAGATCAGAAATGTTCAGAATAGAGTCAATGCCTAGTGTTTGAGCCAATGGTGTTTGAGCCATCAGTTTAACACAATTACACATCAAATTATTAGAGATTGGAAAAATAGATATCAGAATTCGAAAATGTTCAGAATCAGTAGAGCAGCAATGTTTGAGCCATCAGCAAATTATTAGAACAAATAACATGAAAAAATGTCTAGTGTTTGAGCCATCAGCTCAATGACAACCCAGAATAGAGTCAATCAGTTTAACATAGTTAAACTGCAGACTGCAGTGCAGGAAACGAAGAGCGGAAGAGGGTACTCATGGAAGACAAGAAGAGCCAGGAAGAAACGAAGCGGAAGAGAGGGAAGAAGAAGCGAAGAATGAACGAACCTGTGTCGCCGGAATATAGAAGCTGATGGAAACCTTTCGACGTCGGTCAGCTTATGCGTGGGGAATAAGAACGTCGTCGGCAGTGTCGCCGCCTCTGCGTGGAGTCGTGAATGGAATAACGAAGAAGGTAGTAACCCTACTGCTAATGCTTTACGGTCTGTTAATTTGGGAGGGGGCGTTGATATTTAGGGTTTAGGAACTTAGGCTACAACACAATTTGACTTCGATGAAAACGTAACGTTGAAAAATTATTTAGAATTAATAATTGTAAGGTTATCTCAATATGAGACAACCTTACTTTCTTTAATCCGTTGAAAAATAATGAAGTTTGAGTGTGTTTCACAGCCTTGCTTTTCAAAACTTTTTCTTGTAGATGACCTCATGAAAACCTAAAACTAAGGGATGGCCTCCCTAAAACAACTTTAGATTACAAATTTAAAGATAATCTTCTTGAATAATAAGAGAGGAAACCCCACAAATGAAATGAAAAAGTGGGATTCATTCCTTGATCTTTTTCGTTTCACTTATCCATACCTATTTCGATGATTTCTTACCCAGATCTGGACTTCGGTATCGTTCACTCTTTACAATCCCAAAAAATCTGGGAAAATTTTAAGATTTTCGTCCTCGGTACTTTCTTTTGGTAAAAAACATCGCAACTCTTGAATCATCTTCCTCGGCAAAACCACTGTCATTCTTAGTCTTCCTCTTGAAGCTCAAAAAAGCTTTTTCAAGTGTACATCTCAGATGTAGGTTTGTTTGGATCTAAAACAGAGTGTATACATAATTGGGTTGAAGTTTGAAGAAGAATTTGGATCTGAGATGTATGATTGAAAAAGCTCAAAAAGTTACCCAAATATATGCAACTCTATTGCTCACTTAACAAAACCTTGTTTTTAAGACAACTGATTTTGGTTTATCAGGATCTAGGCTTTCTAGCCTAATTCGACCAACATTCATCTCTATAAGACAATAACAAATCAATTGATTGTGTTCCTCATCCTTGGAAGTCTCAATCGAACTATTCTTCGTTTGTTTTTCTTCTCAATCAAACTACCCGTTTGTTGAATTTAGGTTGACTTCTTGTTAAGCAAAGATCTTCCAATTTTAACAATCATCATTCTTGTATGGCGGCTCGGTGGTAAGAACGATGACTCCTCCTATTCCTCCCTCTACTTTTGTCATTTCACTCGAAACTAAATTGGTTTTCAACCATATCTCTTTAGTTGAATATACAATCCGATTAAACAAAATGACTTTGAACAATTACTTGATATTCTCGTTTGCATTAACGGTAAGAAGAGAAAAAGCAATTTCTCTTATTGCTAGTCTATCGGCCGGTGACTTTTTTGCTTTTGTTTTGTATCAAGATAAAACTAGTTTACACCTATTGTGGCATTTTCATGTTCATGATATTTTTCTCATATTGGGCTTAAGGAGAAAGGGCATGTATTAATACTCCTTGAACAATCGGTTAATATATTATACTTATGAAACATTTTGAAATCACTTGATACTCGAACATAGCTTGGTTTGAATTGTGGATGTTCATATAATTTTGGTCCTTATATGAAATCTTTAGCATGATAACTCAACTATCACTTTTATGGATAAAAATTCATCTTGATCCAATACCAACACAAACAATATCAGTGGCAATTCTAACAACCTATCGCTCCTAACATGGTATAATCATAGGGGAGATCCCCCCAAGAAGGTTTAATGTTCATTTTAAAGGGTTTTCTCACAAACAAACAACAATCGATCATCAATAGAGTTTCTTTGTCTAACATTTTATGGTCCGAGGGTACGGGGTACGTCTTGTTTTTGTGTGCTTTGCTTGGAAGGAGTGTTAAATTTGTCCGTGAGAAGGAGTTGAGGATATGTTATCGAAATCTGAAGGCTCTATAAGAGAGTCCAAATATGAGGTTTCCATCGGTGGTCCTTGGGAGTTGTACTCTACACTACTTCTATAAACTTTTTCTCGGTGTATCTTCCTCGCTTTGCCTATCACTTCATTCGGTGCTCATCCTTGATCGGCTTGTTGTGCTCGAAGTTCTCTGTTGATGTTTTTTTTTCTTTTTTCTTATGTTCTGGTCCTCATGACGGTTAGTCCGTCAGCCGATTTGACCGGTCTTTCGATCCATTAGATGATGTGTCTTCTAGTGCATCGGACCACTTTCCTTTATCCAAATAAAAAATAAAGAATTGTAAGGGTATTTCCTTCAATTTCAACTTTGTTAAATTCCAAATCACATGCTCTCATCAGACCTTCCCGTAGCACACAAGCTTCAACATTAAGGACCGATATGTTTCCATATTGCCCATAGTCAAGGGTAATAATTGATTCATGTTGATACTTAAGGATAAATCCAAAGGATGATTCTCCATATCCAAATCTAGAAATATCTAATTTTAGTTTGATGAATTCATTTTCAGGTTTAATCCTGTAGACATTTTGGGTTTTCCTAATGTTCTTGGATGTATTTGATTTACCGATTCTTCCTTTTGTTCGCTTCTTTTCATATTTTATTTGAGTTTGGACAACTAAATTAATATTTAATGGTTTCTTATTATTAAAGATGTTTTGATTTCTAGTGAGCCAAATACTTCACCAAGTAATAACCAATTGTACTACTATTCTCTCATCGAGTTTATCTCTTAAAAGAGTAAATATATTGGAAATGTTCTGGTTTGTATTACTTAGTAGTTGGAGTTCATTTTTTATTTTTCCATGAATTATGTTGTTCATGAGAAATTGACACTTGAAGAATACATGTTTTGCTGACTCATATAGATGCTTGCATAGAATACACAACATGGGAAACAAAACCTTTTGGGATAACATCCATTTTCCAAATTCAGGAATTTGGATTTGATGTTAAACCTTTATTATTATGGATAAGGTTCATGGCCGAATTTGTGGAGTACGAACCTTTATTTGAAGTTGTCCTGACGATCTTGAATAAATGACTTTAGGAGTTGGTAGGACTTGATTGCGGTCATGAAATCCGGAGGAAGGGAGTTTCCTAGTTTGTAGTCCATTTTCTAGGAGTCCCATTTATTTTCAATTATGTAATTGTTATATGTTTCATCTTCATCAATAGCAATATTATTCTTAAACAATTTTATGATTGGTTGATTCGACACCCACTGGTTTTTTCAAAACTTAATAGTCTTGTCACCACTTATATTTCATCGAAAACCGGAGTCAAATTCAACTCTAAGCTTCATAATTCTCTTCCATTGCCAAGAGGTACAAACTTACAGTTCCATAAAAAGGAGCCTTTAAGATTTTTTTCTTATGACTTTAAGCCAAATATTATAAAGATTCAACCATAATTTTTCATAGTTTTATTTGGAGAACCTTATTCATGTTCTCTGCTTTCCTAATATCCACATCACCTCTTTGCTTAGCCTTACAAATTTATCCCATCCGATAAGAAGGTGGTAGGTAGACCCTTTGTTCCAAAAAAAAAGTTTGGTTTATTTATGAATACTTGTTGGAAGAATAAAACTTTGCATGATGAAGTTTGGTTTAACATTAAGGTTTGTATTGATTAGGGTTCCCTTCCTTCTTGGGGAAACATGGAAGCCCTTTGTTCCAAAAATGATGGAGTTGAAGTGTCTGGCCAAGTTCATTGACTGGGTGATGGAGTGCGTCACTACGGCGTCTTACTCGATCCGGGTTATCAAGACTTCACATAAGTTCTTTCAGGGTCGTCGGGGATTGAGGCAAGGTTACCCGCTATCACCGTTCCTATTTTTTTATGAATAGAGTTTTTATCAAGGATGATTTGGGTGGAGACTTCTAAGCTAGGATTCAGGTTCCATAAGCATTGTGAGGAGCTTAGGGTTTCACATCTAATGTTTGTCGATGATGTGGTGTTGTTTTTCCGAGGTGATAGAGTGTTTATTGATATTTTGTTGGAGTGCCTTCGTAGGTTTGAGAGGATTTTGGGATTGGTTGTTAACCCCCCTAAATCATCCATCTACCTAGCATGTATGTGCGAGGAGAGTTTCATTTTAGATACTTGGGGGTTCCCATTTCTTCTACTATTCTTCGACATGCGGATTACTCTCATCTCATTTGTAGGATTAGGAGACACCTCTGGTCGTTGAACAAGCGGCACTTGTCGTTTGTTGGCCGTCTAGAGTTGATCAAAGCACTTTTGTAAGGTACGACGACTCGACGAGCTGCTAGTTATCTCTACTTCATGTCCCAGTGTCAGTTTTGGACAAACTTACCAATCTTTGTTGGCAGTTCTTCTGGAGTTGGCCACATATTGCATGGTATAGAGTTTGCTTGCCAAAGATGGAGGGAGGTATAGGGTTGTTGGATCTCAGGCCTTGGCATGTAGCATTTATGTTCAAGTACTGCTAGCACATCCATGCTCATCGTGATAGTCTTTGGGTCAGATGGATTCACCACATATAAATATACACCACGAGCCGGAGCAGTGGATTGTCACTCGCCGGGACTCGTCTTTGGTGAAGGTAATCCTTAACGTTGGAGATGAGATGGTTGCCTTTACTGACCAAACGACACTGTTGAGGGAGATACTTGAGTATTGCTGCCAAGGGGAGAAATTTTGAGTGATGATGGCTTATGAGATGCTCAGACCGCATGGTGACGAGGTGGACTGATTCAGAGTAGTTTGTGATCCGGGCAACACGCCCAAACATTGCTTTATCCTATGGATGGCGATCGCTGGCCGGTTATCTACGCGAGATAGGTTGCACTTCCTTGATATTGATCCTACTTGTAGCCGGTGCACGAGTGAGAGTGAGTTTCATGACCACTTGATTTTTGGATACATATATGCACGTGAGGTTTGGAGGCAGGTTGGTGCAAATTTCGGGATTTCCAGAGATATCAACACCAGATTAAAGGTGTTAGATTGATTGACTCACACTGTACATGGCAGGGGTTGGACGAGCATATCCAAGATATACGCATTTTCTGCTACGGTATACTACCTTTGGTATTATAGGAATGCTTGGGTGTTTGACTAGAACAAAATCCCGATAGACATCCTTATGAGATTGATCAAGATCCGCGTCTACAATTTGTTGCATGAGGCATTTGCTTGTAAGAGATAAATAGAGGATTGCATCTTAGTAGTTGGCTCTTACCGAAGTCGTATCTTGCTTCATGCTTTGATGTATGTTTTATCTATGTGTGTATCGGGCTTGGTTTTAGTCTGTTGATGGCTTTGCCGAAGGTGGACTGACCATTGCACCGAGGTTTGGACACTTGTTGGGGTCGTGAGTCTATGTTTGTTGATGGGTTTACCGACGACGGATGTACCTCATGAGTTGTGCCGGTTTGGATGTATTTTCAGTTTCTTCAGTCTCAGAGTAGTTGGTAAGTTCGGGAGGGTTGTATGCCTCTCTAGAGTACTTTGTATGAGTTATTTTGGGTCGTGGACCACATATCGCAGGCATGTACATATACTTTGTTTATTTAGTATAACTAGGACTTAGCAGCCCCAGCTATGCTACTTCACTTTTTGTTTTTACGAATTTACCTTTACCCAAAAAATGTGTTGGTCATTCTCATTTTGTGTAGTAAGGATTTGTTGTTTCGTATAAATGTCAAAATTCACTAATTTGTGTAATTTCTCAATGTATGTAGATTAGATAATTGTATTGTCAATTGTTTGATCTTTACATATGTCTTGTGTGGTTAAGACAAAAAAATAAAATCTACCTTCCTTGTTTTGGGCCTAAAATTTATACTCCAATTATTTTTATGTCCTAACAATAATTTTAAAGTAACTTATTTTACTACTTAAATTATCATAATTTTTTTTTATCTCTAATATTTATTATGACTGCATTGGTGGTATATTGACTTAAAAGGCCTAACTTAATTTTTTGCACGGGACCTAGTGAAATCATCGAGCCATTTATACTCAAATATGTATATTATTGATGAAGGAACAAAATATAGATACAAGATAAAAATATAGTATCCTAAGAAGAAATATATAAGACAAAGATAAAGAAATTATACAATAGATACTTGCGAGTAATAAAAATGATATATCATATTTAGTTAAGTGATTTTACTCTATAAAAAGATATAAAATACGTTTTGTTAAAAAAAAATTCAAAAACTCTTTCAAAATAATGATTTTCTCTAGAGTAAGACGACTCTTTAATTGAGTGTAGTCTTAAATAAATAAAGGCTATATTTCCTTTGTCGGTGGAGAAATATTTAAATTATATTTGTTTTAGGGAAATTTCAGATGGTGTTTCTGTGGTTTGGGGTTTTCCGGAGTTTACCCAGAGGTTTTTTTAAAATTTGTATGGTCTTGTGTTTTATATTTTTTGGAAAATGTCCAATTCCGTTTAAATTGTAAAGGGTGTCAGCAAAAATATTTTTTTTCTAATGAGAAATATTTTTGTAAGAAAATAAGCAATCTGCAGATAGGTCATTTTTTTATTATTTTAACTTGACATCCCTTTACAACTTAAACGGAATTGGACATTTTCCGGAAAATATTAAAACACAAGGGCACCATCCGAACTAAAAAAAATCTTTGGCTAAAATTCAAAAATCTCAAACCACAAAGGCATCATCCGAATTTTCCTTTTTTATTAAATCCAACACATCAAAATGTCTGGTTTTATTGAAAGATCAAATGTTATATACCTTTATATGTATTCTTCTATTTGTTAATAAGAAATTCATTAATATATCAACAAATCAGAGTGGCGCAGCGGAAGCGTGGTAGGCCCATAACCCACAGGTCCCAGGATCGAAACCTGGCTCTGATAGAGAATGCTTCCAAATCGCTCTATTTTTTTCTTTGTTAAGATGTGTCATGTTGGCCTTAATTGGACCGCTTACTTCTCCTTCACGTGGGATGCTGCAAAGGCTCGATGGATGCCTCCATGTATTCCATGATAACTTTCTCTCTCCGGGACAATCCTTCATTCATTTTTTCTTGTGGATGCTCAATTGCTCTAATCCTAAGCTCTACCCCTCAACTATGGCTCCCAAAAAATCACAATAAAATATGGAATGACAAGTTTTCTTGTTGCTTCTCTTCGCCGCCATCTTCTTCCATTGATCACGATTACGTTGTTGCTAGTGATGAAAAGTATGAGAATAAGCAGATTATCAACATGACTCCACATTTATACGATATTGATCCTACTTGTAGCCGGTGCACGAGTGAGAGTGAGTTTCATGACCACTTGATTTTTGGATACATATATGCACGTGAGGTTTGGAGGCAGGTTGGTGCAGATTTCGGGATTTCTAGAGATATCAACACCAGATTAAAGGTGTTAGATTGATTGACTCACACTGTACATGGCAGGGGTTGGACGAGCATATCCAAGATATACGCATTTTCTGCTACGGTATACTACCTTTGGTATTATAGGAATGCTTGGGTGTTTGACTAGAACAAAATCCCGATAGACATCCTTATGAGATTGATCAAGATCCGCGTCTACAATTTGTTGCATGAGGCATTTGCTTGTAAGAGATAAATAGAGGATTGCATCTTAGTAGTTGGCTCTTACCGAAGTCGTATCTTGCTTCATGCTTTGATGTATGTTTTATCTATGTGTGTATCGGGCTTGGTTTTAGTCTGTTGATGGCTTTGCCGAAGGTGGACTGACCATTACACCGAGGTTTGGACACTTGTTGGGGTCGTGAGTCTATGTTTGTTGATGGGTTTACCGACGACGGATGCACCTCATGAGTTGTGCCGGTTTGGATGTATTTTCAGTTTCTTCAGTCTCAGAGTAGTTGGTAAGTTCGGGAGGGTTGTATGCCTCTCTAGAGTACTTTGTATGAGTTATTTTGGGTCGTGGACCACATATCGCAGGCATGTACATATACTTTGTTTATTTAGTATAACTAGGACTTAGCAGCCCCAGCTATGCTACTTCACTTTTTGTTTTTACGAATTTACCTTTACCCAAAAAATGTGTTGGTCATTCTCATTTTGTGTAGTAAGGATTTGTTGTTTCGTATAAATGTCAAAATTCACTAATTTGTGTAATTTCTCAATGTATGTAGATTAGATAATTGTATTGTCAATTGTTTGATCTTTACATATGTCTTGTGTGGTTAAGACAAAAAAATAAAATCTACCTTCCTTGTTTTGGGCCTAAAATTTATACTCCAATTATTTTTATGTCCTAACAATAATTTTAAAGTAACTTATTTTACTACTTAAATTATCATAATTTTTTTTTTATCTCTAATATTTATTATGACTGCATTGGTGGTATATTGACTTAAAAGGCCTAACTTAATTTTTTGCACGGGACCTAGTGAAATCATCGAGCCATTTATACTCAAATATGTATATTATTGATGAAGGAACAAAATATAGATACAAGATAAAAATATAGTATCCTAAGAAGAAATATATAAGACAAAGATAAAGAAATTATACAATAGATACTTGCGAGTAATAAAAATGATATATCATATTTAGTTAAGTGATTTTACTCTATAAAAAGATATAAAATACGTTTTGTTAAAAAAAAATTCAAAAACTCTTTCAAAATAATGATTTTCTCTAGAGTAAGACGACTCTTTAATTGAGTGTAGTCTTAAATAAATAAAGGCTATATTTCCTTTGTCGGTGGAGAAATATTTAAATTATATTTGTTTTAGGGAAATTTCAGATGGTGTTTCTGTGGTTTGGGGTTTTCCGGAGTTTACCCAGAGGTTTTTTTAAAATTTGTATGGTCTTGTGTTTTATATTTTTTGGAAAATGTCCAATTCCGTTTAAATTGTAAAGGGTGTCAGCAAAAATATTTTTTTTCTAATGAGAAATATTTTTGTAAGAAAATAAGCAATCTGCAGATAGGTCATTTTTTTATTATTTTAACTTGACATCCCTTTACAACTTAAACGGAATTGGACATTTTCCGGAAAATATTAAAACACAAGGGCACCATCCGAACTAAAAAAAATCTTTGGCTAAAATTCAAAAATCTCAAACCACAAAGGCATCATCCGAATTTTCCTTTTTTATTAAATCCAACACATCAAAATGTCTGGTTTTATTGAAAGATCAAATGTTATATACCTTTATATGTATTCTTCTATTTGTTAATAAGAAATTCATTAATATATCAACAAATCAGAGTGGCGCAGCGGAAGCGTGGTAGGCCCATAACCCACAGGTCCCAGGATCGAAACCTGGCTCTGATAGAGAATGCTTCCAAATCGCTCTATTTTTTTCTTTGTTAAGATGTGTCATGTTGGCCTTAATTGGACCGCTTACTTCTCCTTCACGTGGGATGCTGCAAAGGCTCGATGGATGCCTCCATGTATTCCATGATAACTTTCTCTCTCCGGGACAATCCTTCATTCATTTTTTCTTGTGGATGCTCAATTGCTCTAATCCTAAGCTCTACCCCTCAACTATGGCTCCCAAAAAATCACAATAAAATATGGAATGACAAGTTTTCTTGTTGCTTCTCTTCGCCGCCATCTTCTTCCATTGATCACGATTACGTTGTTGCTAGTGATGAAAAGTATGAGAATAAGCAGATTATCAACATGACTCCACATTTATACGATTATGTACTTGATAATGTTCAAGAACATGAGGTTATGTTTCCTCTTCTCTTTAGGGCTTGTCACTCTTTAATTTGGTGATCGAATATACGGTATAGTTTAGTGACCACCAACCACAAATCACCTTTTCTAGATTACCTTTATTTGCAGTCTGTAATTCAATTTCCAAACGATGATCTCAAATTCACGAGCTTTCAGGAGGTGAAACCCCTTTAGTTTATGAATCAAGTTCACATCGACTTTAGCCAAAAACTCCTCCGGTACCCTCAAAATTTTCATCCTTACTTGGAGGGGAATCAGTTTAGACATAACACATTTAAGCAGGATGTGATGATTTTGACAACACTTTTATAATTGTGTAGAGCAAACATATAGGCACATAAGATCATGTTTTAGCCGGGTTTTTGTTTTAGTATGAGCATGCGATTTAATTGGCGTAGCAACTTTTTTGGTCCGTATAAGCTTTTTGTTGCTCCGATAACCAAAAGGTCAATGTTGTGCAAATTACAAAATGATAAGACTAATAAGCTTATTAAGAAACGGGAATGCCTACTAGACTATCAACACATATACTGGTTGCAACGAGCTAAAACCAATAATTTAAGATTTTGTGACAAAAATACAAAGTTTCACCATAGAAAAGCTACGGGAAGGAGAAATAGAAAAATTATAGTCACAATTACTAAAATTAATGACACAATTTTATCAAAAGAAGACGACATTAATGTCAAATTTTTGAATGATTTTCAATGTCGTTTTAAAACGTCGGAATTAGACAAACACAACCTTCAAAAATAACTAGAAATAGTCTAGCCAGAAGTAACGGATTACAAAAACTACGAATTAACCAAACCTTTCTATACAAGAGAAAAAAAAACATCTTTGATATTAGTTGTGATAAGTCACTATGCCCGGATGGAATGACGGCCAAATTCTACCAAAAGTACTGGCACATTATTGGAAATACGGTAACTAGGGCGGTCAAGAGTTTTTATAGAATTGGAAAAATCCTTAGACAAACTAGCCACACTTTTATAGTTCTTCTACCGAAGACAGATAATTCAACCACCACTGCTCATTATACCTAGCAGTCTATGTTTGACTGTGTATAAATTCATTGCTAAAATACTAGCGAAGAGTCTTAGCGGAGTTAGCGCGATCCTCCCAAAACTAATTCACCCTCTACAAGGTGCATTTGACACGGACCGAGTTCCGGAAGGTTCATGAAGCACGGAGACCACCCCGGCATTGTCTTGACAAGGCCGGAATATTCTAGATCTCTCGGGAATTCTCTAAGCTTGCCAAGGCTTGTAGAGAATGTTCTGGATTTGTATAGAAACTTGAAGGCTTCTCCCAACAAGAAGGATCCGGATCCCTCTAGGATTGTGTAAATCCGGATCCTTCCTAGCTAAGGAGGTGGACAAGGCTATAAATAGGGAGGCCTCCCCTCATTTGCAAACCATCCAAGCAAAGTACACTTGTAATAGTTCTCTCAAAGTAATCAAGTTCTCTTGTTCACAAAATCTCTAAGCTTCTTAGCCATTCCTAGCAAGCGCTTCCGCAACCAAGTCCCTCGAGTTTAAGGCTTGACTGAGTCATTTGACAAGGTCAACGACTAAGAGCCGCACGGTTGTGAGTTCGAGAATACTCAGCACGTGTCAAGTGGTATCAGAGCAAATTTCATTCCAAGGAGAAGCGATGGCTGACGTAGGTGTGTCCGGGATCGTCGACCCAAACGCCCAAGGAAAGAAGGCAAGAAGGCTCCCAGGGACCCGTCAAGGGAACCATCAAAAGACATGATGGGGAACTTCGAAGCTCGCTTGGAGAAGATGGAGCTCAAGTACGGCGAGATGGTGGACACCGTCGAGGACGTCAAGGAGGATATGGACGCCCTCAAGGACGGGTTACAAGGTGCCGTGAATGAGGCCCAAGGACTTTTGTCCAAGCGGAACGATGCATTGGAGGCATTGGTGGCGCAAATGCGCGAGGAGATCAAGGCGCTCAAGAAAGAGGTCGTAGCATGCAGGGCGGCCGTCGGGGCGGGCATGTTGGCGACCGCTCCCGTGCAAAAGATGGACGCACCAAAGCCTAAGGAGTTCAAGGGGAGCCGGACGTTGAGAACTTTTTATGGGGCATGGACTAACATTTCCGTGTGGTGGGAATCACGGATGAAGAACGTAAGGTGAGCACCGCATCTCTATATCTTAGTGATATTGCTTTGCTCTGGTGGAGGCGTAGGACATGTGAAAGGACCGGAGGGGCCCAAATCACTACTTGGGCCGAGTTTGAGGCAGAATTGAAGAGGCAGTTCTACCCGACCTACGCCAATGACGAAGCTCGAGCTAGACTTCGTCGACTCACTCAACGTGGCACCGTTCGTGAGTATGTTAAAGAGTTCTCGGAGGTCATGCTGCAAATCTCCAACATGGGTGAGGAGGAGGCCCTCTTCACTTTCATGGACGGACTTAAGCCTTGGGCTAAACAGGAGCTGCAACGCCGGAACATCCAAACTCTAACCGAGGCAATGACGGTGGCCGACTCATTGATCGAGTTCAAAAACCAAGAAAGACCCGGATCCTCCCGAGACAAGGGTATAAGTGGGGGAGACCAAGGCAGGGGCCGGTCACAGCAGAAGAAGAGTGACGATGATTCCTCAAAAGACTCATCTAAGCCCAAGGAGCGTTACACCAAGTGGGAGAAGGGCAAGCAACCCATGGAGAAGAAGCCGATGCGATGCTACCTTTGTGATGGTGAGCATCGAATGAGAGATTGTCCCACCAAGAGCAAACTCAATGCCATGATGGCACATGAGGACCCTCCCGAGGAAGAGAGATTGAAACTCGGGGCAATGATGCTTAGTTCGGTCAAGACTAAACGGTTCACCAACAAGAAGGGGCTGATGTTTGTGGACGCCGTAGTAGGAGGAACCAAACTAAGCGCGTTGGTGGACACCGGGACATCTGATGTCTTTATGTCAGAAGGGACGGCCAAGAAACTCGGGATAGAGATCACCAAGAACAATGGGTGGATCAAAACGGTGAACTCAAAGGAGGTCCCGACCATGGGGGTGGCACGAGGAATAGACATGACGTTGGGAGATTGGTCTGGGAAGACCACCATCGAGGTAATACCGCTTGACGACTATGACTTGGTTATTGGCTTAGCCTTCCTCAATCGTATAAATGCTCTACTCGTGCCGTTTGCCAACTGCATATGTATCTTGGACCCCCAACAACGTTGTATTGTGCCGGTCTATCGAGAAAAGGGGCCGAACGCCAAGATAGTCTCGGCAATCCAACTTTCAAAGGGACTAAAACATGAGGAACCCACGTTCCTAGCGGCGCTCAAGCTAGAAGATGAGCCCAAGAAGGAAGATCCAACACCCCCAGAAGTAAGCCAAGTGTTGGAGGAGTTCAAAGACGTCATGCCCCCCGAATTACCCAAGAAGTTGCCACCAAAGAGAGAGGTCGACTACAAGATCGAACTCATGACCGATGCTCGACCACCCGCCCGAGCACCATACCGCATGTCTCCACCGGAGTTAGAGGAATTACGGAGACAACTTAAAGAGTTGCTAGAAGCCGGTTACATCCGACCCTCGAAGGCACCATATGGAGCGCCCGTACTATTCCAAAGAAAGCACGACGGAAGCCTTAGAATGTGCATCGATTACCGGGCGCTCAATAAGCTCACCATCAAAAATAAGTACCTGATTCCGCTCATTGCAGATCTTTTTGATAGGCTTGGGGAGGCACGATGGTTTACCAAGCTAGACTTAAGATCGGGCTACTATCAAGTAAGGATCGCGGAGGGCGATGAGGAGAAGACCGCGTGCGTCACAAGATATGGGTCATACGAGTTCTTAGTCATGCCGTTTGGATTAACGAACGCACCGGCTACGTTTTGCACGCTAATGAACAAGGTACTTCATCCCTTCCTTGATCATTTCGTAGTTGTATACTTGGACGACATTGTCATCTATAGCCGAAGTCTAAAGGAGCATAAGGAGCATCTTCGACAAGTCTTCCAAGTACTACGGGAGCACGAGTTGTACGTCAAGAAGGAGAAATGTGCCTTCGCCCAAAGGAAAGTGCCGTTCTTGGGGCACATTGTCGGCAAGGGAAGGATTCGCAAGGACCCGGCCAAGGTCAAAGCGATTGCCGATTGGGAGCCGCCGACAAAGGTAACCGAACTTCGCTCATTCTTGGTACTAGCCAACTATTACCGGCGCTTCATTCATGGTTACTCCCACATTACTACGCCTCTCACAAACATGCTCAAGAAAGGATCATCTTGGGTTTGGAGTATGGAGAGTCAAGAGGCGTTTGAAAAGCTGAAGAAGGCCATGACCGAGGAACCTGTGCTCGCATTGCTTGACTACGGGAAGCCGTTCGAAGTCCATACCGATGCCTCAGAATTTGCCATTGGAGGAGTATTGATGCAAGAGGGGCATCCGGTCGCCTACGAGAGTCGAAAGCTGAACGACACCGAGCGGCGTTACACCGTCCAAGAAAAGGAGATGACCGCCATCGTCCACTGCCTAAGGACTTGACGTCACTACCTCTTAGGGTCAAAATTCGTGGTCAAGACGGACAACGTGGCGACAAGTTACTTCCTCACCCAGAAGAAGTTGACACCCAAGCAAGCCAGATGGCAAGACTTCCTCGCGGAGTTTGATTATGAGTTGGAGTACAAACTGGGCAAAGCTAATGTGGTGGCCGACGCCTTAAGTCGCAAAGCCGAGTTAGCCGCTATAAGTCGACCACAAGGGGCCATAGAGGACAAGATCAAGATTGGACTTAACCACGATCCGACTGCCAAGAACCTGAAGGAGCTCATCAAGGAAGGCAAGACAAGGAGGTTCTGGGCCGAAGGTGGACTGATCTACACAAAGGGGCAACGGTTATACGTGCCCCACTACGGGGGACTAAGAAGGGCGGTCATGCACGAATGCCACGACTCCAAATGGGCGGGGCACCCAGGAGTACATCGCACCCTAGCACTCATGGAAGAACGCTACTATTGGCCACAGATCCGGGACGACGTGGAGACCTACGTCCGGACATGTCTTGTGTGCCAACAAGACAAGGTCGAACAGAGATAACCGGCGGGGCTACTTGAGCCATTGCCAATACCGGAGCATCCTTGGCAAAGCGTAAGCATGGATTTCATCGTCGGATTCCCCAAGTCAGAAGGCTATGGAAGTATCATGGTTGTCGTGGATAGATTTTCCAAGTATGCCACCTTCATACCCGCAACCAAGGAATGCCCGGCCGAAGAGGCGGCCAAGCTATTCATGAAGAACGTGGTCAAGTACTGGGGCTTGCCACAATCGATCATCAGTGATAGGGACGGACGGTTCACGGGCAAGTTTTGGACAGAGTTATTCAAGATGCTCGGATCCGACCTCAAGTTCACCACCGCCTTCCACCCCCAAACGGACGGACAAACTGAGAGAGCCAACGGTTTGCTCGAAATATACCTACGGCACTATGTGAGCGCCTCACAGAAGGATTGGCCCAAGCTCCTCGACGTTGCTCAATTCTCCTACAACTTGCAACGGAGCGAGTCGACGGGTAAGAGTCCGTTCGAGATAGTCATGGGATTTCAACCATGCACACCGAGTACCATCGTCACGGGCTACAAAGGACTGACACCCGCGGCGTACAAGTTTGCCAAAAGTTGGCAAGAAGAGTTGGACTTGACACAAGTATGCCTTGTTAAAGCCAACAAGCGGACAAAGAAGTGGGCGGACCAACACCAGAGGAACGTGCAATATCAAGTCGGAGACTTAGTCATGGTCAAGCTTCACTTTATCATGCGGCATACGGGACTACACAAAGCCTTAATCCGGCAATATGAGGGACCTTTCAGAGTTCTTAAGAAGATTGGCCGGACTGCTTATAAGTTAGAGTTGCCGCCCAAGTTCAAGATACATCCAGTCTTCCACATGAGCATGCTCAAGCCATACCACGAAGACAAGGAAGACCAAGGAAGGGGACAAGCACAACGGGCACCAATAGGGATCAAGACCTCATTTGACAAACAAGTCCAAGAGATCGTGTCCGACCGCGTGCAACAGGAACGGTATCGACGACCAAGATTAGAGTATTTGGTCCGATGGAAGAATTTGCCCGACACCGATATGTCGTGGGAACCAGCTGAATCTCTATGGCAATTCAAGGACAAGGTCGAGACATACGAGGCAACCGCAACGAGGACGTCGCGAGATTCAGTGGGGGAGAATGACACGGACCGAGTTCCGGAAGGTTCATGAAGCACGGAGACCACCCCGGCATTGTCTTGACAAGGCCGGAATACTCTAGATCTCTCGGGAATTCTCTAAGCTTGCCAAGGCTTGTAGAGAATGTTCTGGATTTGTATAGAAACTTGAAGGCTTCTCCCAACAAGAAGGATCCGGATCCCTCTAAGATTGTGTAAATCCGGATCCTTCCTAGCTAAGGAGGTGGACAAGGCTATAAATAGGGAGGCCTCCCCTCATTTGCAAACCATCCAAACAAAGTACACTTGTAATAGTTCTCTCAAAGTAATCAAGTTCTCTTGTTCACAAAAGCTCTAAGCTTCTTAGCCATCGCTAGCAAGCGCTTCCGCAACCAAGTCCCTCGAGTTTAAGGCTTGACTTAGTCATTTGACAAGGCCAACGACTAAGAGCCGCACGGTTGTGAGTTCGAGAATACTCAGCACGTGTCACATTCACCCAGAATAGATCAATGCATAACAATGTTCTAATCGTCCATGAAATTTTTCATGGATTTAGAACTAAAAAAAGAAAAATAGGGGTTCATGACAATCAAACTTGACATGGAAAAGGCGTATGACAAAGTAGAAAGGCTCTTCTTTAAGAAAGTTCTTGAAAATTTTGGCTTTGGAGAAAGATTTAGACTATGGATCGATGAATGCATCTCCACAGTTTCATATTCAATTCTAATTAGTGATACCCCAATAACATTATTCTCCCCGGAAAGAGGTATGCACCAAGGAGATCCATAATCACCATTATTGTTTAATTTGGGAGCGGAAGTGTTGTCAAGGAATATATAAAAAAACCAGCAATGAAAATCCAAGTTCCATTGGAGTTCCGATTACGAGAAGTGGAACAATCATCCCATTTCTAGCATTTGCAAATGACATCATCATATTAAAAAAGACATCGACAGAGGCAAGCAACAAAATACTCGTAGTCCTAACAGAATATTGTGCAATTTCAGACCAGAATCAACTACCACAAATCGGCTTTCCAAACTACTGTAAATATCAACCCTACTAACAAAAGAAGAATTCAATCACAACTATGTACAACTGCATCAACAAATCTAGAACAATACCTCGGATGCCCAATAATCAACGGAAAAGCAAATAAGGAAATCTTGAACCTGTTATTTAAAAATCAAAACAACAACTTACAAAATGGAAAGCATCATCTCTCTCTCGAGATGGAAGAACAACCTTAATAAAAGCAAACCTTAGTGCAAAACCAATCTATCTAATGCAAGTGTTTACGTTACCAACAAGTATCCACAAAGAATTGGAACAGATTAAGAAGAATTTCTTTTGGAATAAAGGACCAAACTTCAACCCATAATTAGCTGGGATAAGATATGCAAATCCATATCACTAGGGGGAACCGGAATTCGGGGAAAAGAAGATATGAATAAGGCTCTCCAAATAAAATTATTATAGAAAATAATGGCAGAACCTGAAATATACGGGTTAAAGTCATTAATGAAAAATACCTAAAAGGCTCTTGCGTTTGGAAATATTCATGCGGTAAATCTGCTTCGTGGCCGTGGAAGAAACTAATGAGACTAAAAGAAGAATTTGATAGTAGTATTAGATGATGTGTGGGTGATGGAAAAACAATAAGATTCGAAAAGATCGATCGATTATAGAACAACCACTACATGGCATAGCAATCAATAAAACTTTGATAGATGAGTCTTTATTGGTTGCTAATTACATCACATATAACAAATGGAACAAAATACTCTTGAACGGACTTCATGTTACCTTACCAGATAACATTATTGCAAAAATTAAGAACTATAACCTGCCAAAAAACGCAATAAAAAAATATTGGGATGCAGATGAGAAATGATGGTTTTCTTCCAAATCTGCATTGGAAATGATCCATCAAGAAAACAGGGGTAACCCATGACAAATCATGGATTTGGGACATTAACATAATGCCTAAAGTCAAAATTTTATTATGGAAATTAACACTAGAAGGGATCCCCACAAAAGAAAACTTAAACAAACAAAAAATATCGGTGCCAATGCATTGTGAACTTTGTAACCACCATTCAGAAAGTGTGAAACATCTCTTCTTTAAATGTTCATACTCTCTTCAATCGGTTGACAACGACAAAATTTCAACGTATATTCAGAACAATGACCTTACTAATTGGAAAATAATCGACATCATTATGAAATTAAAAAAGGAATTCTTTCCCAAATAGTTTTTACCAAACAGAAGGTACCCCAAGACCTAAAGCATCTAGTATAAAACCAAATAAGTAAATGAGATAAGGTCACTGCAAATTACTTAGTAATAATAAAAAAACCTTTGACTCAGAAAAGAAAAAAAAAATTCAAATGGCAAAGATCAATCGGAACTTTTTTTAAAATTAATTTTGACGCTTCAATAAATTCATGTGATCAATTTGCTTTTAGATTCATCACCAGGAATAACCTAGAAATGACACTTGCTATAGGAAAAGGAAGATGTCAGGCAAAGTTTGTCCTAAAAGCAAAAATGTTTGCTCTTCGGGATGGCCTTCGAAATGCCGCTAGTTTTGGGATTTCATTGATTGAGATTGAGGGAGACAACTTGATACTCATTAACTCGTTCAACCACATATGGAAACCACCATGAGACGCATACATGATCATCTTAGACATATATTTAATGAACTTTGGCTTCACTCACTGTACGGTTCTACATATTTTTAGGAAAATCAATACGGTTGCACACCGGCTGACGCTTCTTGGATACAACCCAGACGTGTGCGTCGACCCTCTTGCACTTGAAGTTGAAGAACTCATCCGAAAGGATGTTATAGAGTGTTCAGTCTCGAGAGGCTAACCCTCCATTTTTCGTTTACCCTTGCATAAATAAAAAAAGATTTAATGATTGTATTATTAATTGTTTGATTTTTACATATGTCTTGTATGGTTAAGACCAAAAATAAAATCTAATTTCCTTGATTTAGGCCTAAAATTTATCCTATAATTATTTTATGTCTTAACAATATTTTAAAAAGTAACTTATTTTACTTACTTAAATTATCATAGTTTATTATCTTTGATATTTATTATGATTGTTGGTGACTATACTTACTTAAAAGTCTTGACCTTATTTGTTGCATGGGACCTTGTGAGTCAGCAAGCCGAGCCATTTATACTCAAATATGTTTACGATTGATGAAGGAACGAAATATAGATACAAGATAAAGATAGAGTAGTATCCTAACAAGAAATATCTAAGGTAAAGATAAAGGAATTATACAATATATACTTGCAAGAAATAAAAATGATACATCTGATGTAGTTAAGTGATTTTACTATATAAAAAATAATATAAAATATGTTTTGTTAAAATATAAAAATTTCAAAAACCCTTTGAAAGTAATGATTTTCTCTAGGGTAACACGACCGCTCTTTGATCAAGTGTAGTCTTCAATAAATAAATGTTATATTTCCTTTGTTGGTGGAGAAATCTTTAAATTTTAGCTTTTATAAAACCTGACACATCAAAATGTTTAGTACTATTAAAAGATCAAATGTTATGTATCTTTTATATCCTCTTACAAATGTTTTTTTACTACAAAAACATTAATAAATCAACAAATCAGAGTGGCGCAGCGGAAGCGTGGTGGGCCCATAACCCACAGGTCCCAGGATCGAAACCTGGCTCTGATAGAGAATGCTTCCAAATTGCTCTATTTTTTTTCTTTGTTAAGATGCGTCATGTTGGCCTTAATTGGGCCTCTTACTTCTCTTTTACGTGGGTTGCTAACGAAAGGCTTGATGGATTTCTTCAGGTATTGCATGATAACTTGCTCTGTTTTAATCCTAAGCTCTACCCCTCAACTATGGCTCCTAAAGAATCACAATAAAATACGGAATCGCAAGTTTTTTTTACTGTTTCTCTTCGTCGCCATCTTCTTCCATTGACCACAATATCGTTGTTGCCAGTGACAAAAAGTATGGGAATAAGCAGATTATCAGTATGACTCCACGTTTATACGATTATGTACTTGATAAAGTTCGAAAGCCTGAGGTTATATTTCCTCTTCTCTTTAGGATTTGCCACTCTTTAATCTGGTGATCAAATATACAATATAGTTTAGTGAGCACCAACCACAAATCACCTTTTCTACATTACCTTTATTTGTAGTTTGGACGTCTCATATTCACGAGCTTTCAGGAGGTGACCCCTTCTGTTCATGAATCAAGTTCATAGAGATTTTAGGTGAAAACTGGACACCCTCGAAATTGTCATTCCTACTCGGAGAGGAATGAGTTTCGAAATAACACACTTAAGCATGGATGTGATGATTTTGACAATACATTTATAATCGTGTAGCACAAACATATAGGTATATAATGTCCTGTTGTCGTCGGGTTTTCCGTTTTAGTATGAACCTACGATTCAATTGTCGTAGCAACTTTTTTTTGTCCGTATAAGCTTTTTATTGCCCGGATTATCAAGAGGTAAATGACGTGTCAATATAAATTGGAAATCCGTTGACATGCGATCAAGCCCAATGGATTTCTCACTGTTAATGTTAAAGATTGTAGTTTTGATTTCTTGATTTGCAAAAAGTTTGGTGAGTTTTTGGTTGGTTGGGTGAGACTTCATCTTGATTCACCTCTAATTGTTCCATAAGGTCATAATTATTAATTGGAGAGTTTGAGAATATGGATTTATATTCAATAATGAATTCTTTCATAATCTCCTATTTTTTAGATAAGACACTTATCCCCCGTTTGGTCAGAAGTTCGGAAACGAAAATGGAATGGAAACGAATCTAGTCCATATCCTTACCTTATTCATGAATATTTTTTGGAATCATTCCTTGTGGTTTTATGTAAAATGTAGTTATTTTCCCCATTTTGTTTCCCTATAGGGTATCATCACTAATCAAATTATACTACAATTACTTAAAACCACAAGGAATGATTCAATAAAATTTCATGAATAATGATATACATATGGACTAAATTCGTTTCCCTTCCGTTTTCGTTTCCGGAGTTGGAACCAAACGGGCCCTTAGTTCCTCTTGGGTCATCTCCATTACTTTTTGTGATAGACACAATATTTTTCGAATTCCTTATTTTTGTTGTTTGTTTCTATGGTAAATTTTTCATTTTATCTCTAATGTCAGTGTCTTGTCTCCGTTGATTGCATCAAGTACTTTTGCTGAAAGCTAATAAGATCTTAAGAAAAGTCCATTGATTTTTGCTTGCACACTCGGATTATAGATTTATTTAATCAAGGTTTCACAATACAATTTTTATATCCACATCGACTCCAACAACCAAAAGAATTTGTTTCCAAGATTTTTCTCACATGCTCAATGTCAAGGAAACCTTACAATTGTCGGATGTTGTGAATGCATGGTTCAACGTATACAAGTCTCTATATGTTAGAAGGATTTCTAGATGTGTGAGAGCTCTATCGAATTTTTCTAATGTGTTGTCGTCTCCATTTTCCCCCCTTTTTTCTATGGAAACTTATTCCTTTTGGTTGAGCGATCGTTATAAATATTAGTAAAGTCTTTGTAATCTAATTAAATCTCCCGACCCGATTCAAAAGAAAGGACATATTAGACGTCGATCCAAAACTTAAATTTAAAGAGACCCTTGTGTTGTGCATAACGTTACTCTCCAACTCTCATTTGTATTACTCTTTTTTACAAATAAAAAATTACTTATTTTCTATTTCTTATATATCTTAATGTTTCGCTCTTGTTTTATTCTCATTTTAAATTGTTCTTTTCTTCATTTTACTTCTTCCTCCTTCATTTTTTTCTTCTTTCTCATTTCACTTCTTCTTTCTTCACTTTTTCTTCCCTTGAAAATATTAAAATCTCTTAATTTCCAAAAATTCTGAAAAAACTTCAAAATCTATATATACTACTAAAACACAACCCACTAATGCCACATGTCGATCAATGAAGCATGTCACCTAGGATTTTTTGGAAAATATTTACATTTTTTCCATATAAAAATTACAACATTGCCATTAAAATCTAATAAGTTTAAATCATAACAAAATATTTTACATGTCGCCATCCTACTCATCAAAAAAATACCAAATCATCAAATCATAACCACTATAACTAAGCATATCTTCTATATTAATTAATAAATTATAATTATAATTATAATTAACTAATTCAACAAATTTATTTATTTTTAATTGAAATATTGTGAGTAAATCTAAGAAAGCAATTTAAATATATATATATATATATTCTAAAATCAAAGCTTCAATTTTTAAAAAAAATAAAAGAATCTACAATCAAAAATTTAAATTTAAAATATTTATCATTTAACCAATTTCAAATATAACGAAAAACAATAACTAACCTTTCAAATACTTTGTAATTGAAACTTTAAATAAATAAAAAATCTTCAAATCATTGAACCACAGCCGGAAATAAATTAAAAAAAAATAATATTAGTAGTACTACATTGAAATCGAAAATTTAGAAACACTACAAAATAAACTATTTTCCTTCAAAAAATATTTTTGTGTACTTTAATATTAATGATATCGCAATGAGAAAAACAATACAAGATATAGTTATGCAATAATAATTTGCTCGATTGGAATAACTTAATCAAATTTATTTAAGAGGGAAATAGTTGAAAAAAAGTATACAAAAAGAAGAAAGCTAATGCGATAATGTAATCTCATTCGTACTCAATTAGTTATCCCGTTACAAACTTACATTAAAACTATTTTAAGAGGGAAATATTTGAAAAAAATTTAAAACATGATGGTGAAAGAAATTTAAAAATATGATGGTAACAATTTATTATATTTGAACCCCGTACAAGGTTGAAAGAAAATTTAGAAATATGATGGTAACAATTTATTATAACTCAACCCCGCACAAGGTGCGGGTTATAGACTAGTTGTAACAAAAGTGATACATTTTGTTTGAAAATTTAAAACTTTGCTAAATTGTTAATTTCTTATTACCTTTTAATGTTATGATTTAGCCTGTTACTTTATATTTTATGTGCTTTTACTTGTTGATATTTTTTCTACTAACTAGTTTGAATATAATCTAAAATATATATTCTACAAAGTATTTTCTATAACATTAACACAATTAGAAAATGAAATACATATTACTACTCCCATGAAAATATTAAGACATATAATGCTATTTGAAATACTCTATTCTATAGTTTTTCTTAAAAAAAAAAACGGAAAGTGTTTAGGTTGGTTTATCTTATAGAGGTAGTCAATCCTAAAAAAATTTTGCGAATGAGAACATGAAGTTCGAAATCGTCAGAAAAACATGTGTTGGGTTTCAATATTCCCAGATGGGTCAGTCGGTCTGTGAAAGTTAATTCTAAAGTTTCTAGACTCTCTAGCTGTAGATCCGACTAAAGACACAAACAACATTCGCACACAAGCAATTTGTTGACGCATTTCGGTGGTATGAAATACCCCTACTCTGCGAGACCTCAAGAGGGAAGATCCGATCCCAGGTTTCACTAGATTTTCAAGAACAAGGTTACAAACACAGGAAATACGAGAGACTAGCACTTTCCTATGATCTAGCAAAGAAAACAACAAAGAAGAACTCAAGAAATAAAAAGAAGCAAAGGTGAAGAAAAGCCCCCTCAAAGGCACCTTGACGAAGATCTGAGATTGATCTTCGTCTCTGTTGCAAACCAACGAAGCAATGGTGAGAAGATAACCAGAGATAACAAATCTCTCTTCTTCCTCTTTTCTCATATGGATCCTTCTTGCTCAAAGCAAGATTTGGATGATCCTATTTCTTCTTCTCTCAGTTCTCTCTCTTTCTCTCTGTGAGATGAAGCACACCAGCAGTCGCACACTTTCCTCTCTAGTTTCAGTAGCTGCAACCAAGCGTTTAAGTACCAAGCTGAGCCTAGGTTAAACGCCACGTTTTGCCACAAGCTTAAGTGAACCATTGAACCGGTTTAACAACTTCATGTGGTCGGTCCACCAACACATCATCAAGCAGGCCTCCAAAAAACGGATCAAGGAGATGGGCTTCAAGTGGGCCTCCAAGCACAGTCTCCTAATTTAGCCGGAGAAGTACACAACACACAAATACACACATTATATCTAAGTATCTCCTAAGTCACACAATAGCTTACACATGTATATGAATCTTGTCACCATATTAATCACCAAGCTACCTCACGTAGGTTAACTAAGTGGCAACTTTGGATCATGATAGACATCAAGATCAAATACATAGCAAGTTATCATATGAACATCTTACAACTCTCTATTTAGACCATAGTATAAGTGCTAGATTTATTCTCATGTCCTATGCTACATGATCAATACAAGAATCAAAAACATAACACGGTCTACAATACAATTGATTTCTTTAAAAATACGTCTGATCTGACTTCGTCAAAGAAACGGAGATTCATTCTGAAGTCGGAAACAATCATCTCGACTTTCCACGGACAATTCCACAATACTTTGTCTTGGTAACACAGATTATCACCCTCGATTGAATATGATATTCTCTTGTACACCACTAATAATAATATAAGAGGTTAGGAACGGGCAAGTTCCGAAACCGCTTCGCGAACTTTATGACTTGCATAATTTGGAGTTCGGATCCGATTTAGGTCCCAATAACATCGGTAAAATGTGATTGTTCAATGTATCACAAAGTAATTAATTTTGGTTGTTGCCTAATTGGTCGGTCACCCTAAAATAAATGAGTGAAGCTGACGTCTTCAATGCATGAGATACACGAGCAACCAAAGTCATTTTGGTTCTTGCCTAATTGGTTTCCATGACAACATCACTGGACTCCAATAATGGGATTACAATTCTCCCATGTTTCAGTTCTTGGTCAATTCGGTCAGGTACTCCATGGAAGAAGCCGTCTCCATTACTATTAATGATACACATATTAGGGAAGTGCCCAAAGTTGTCCCAAATGTGCTTTATAACGAGTTAGAGAAAACCCTAAAACCCGAAATTAGGGTTTTTGAAGAGCTAGGGGCTTCTGTCTCAGATTTAGGGCTAATCATATGTGGACATCCATATGTTCTACACCGGAGCCTAAATAACCACATTGTCCCGCCATTGAGTTTTTGAAATCGGAATTTGACAGAAGCTGGTTAAGGAAATGCTGAAAGTGGGTTCACAGTTCTTGCTCTGTAACAATGTACGAGTGTCTCTCTCTAAATTTGTTGTTGCTGCAAAGTTATGGTGTTCCAAGAGAAAAAAATCAAGTGGTGGCTGCTACATAGACCCCGTTGTTGTTGCGGGGAACCCGGTATTTTGAGTAATTAATCAAACGAGTTGAAGAAAATCTGAGGTTTCGTCCAACATCGGGTATGTTCATGCACGGGATGTAGGCGTTGAGTGCGCTAAGTGTTGACAAGTTAGAATCAATGCTTGAAGTTTCCCGATGTTATGGATGGAGCGAGACTGACATCTCAAAGTTACTCATGCTATACAACCCTGTAGTTTGGTTCTGTCTGAGAAAACATTGAGGGGTAAATTGAAGTATTTGGTGGACGATATTGGGTCCGACTAATCCAAAAATCTGATCCGAAAATATCCAAATTCGAAGATATCCGACAATTGGTGATCCGAGTTCGATCCGATCCGGACATATTTTTCGGATCATCGGATCGAATACGGATCGGGATTTAAAGGAAAAAGTTGGATCGAATCGGATATATCCGATTAGTCTAAGAATAAATGTCCGGAAACTGACGGATATTCGGGTGTTCTCAGATCGGATTCGAATCGGACTTTTTAAAATTTGTCGGATCGGATCGGATATCCGGAGATGCTCACTCAGTGTATCTGGTTACATGTCCAATAATCCTGCTTTATCAACATTAAGCGCGGAGAAGAGGATCGTGCCCCGAAGTGTTGTTATGGAGACTTTGAAGGAGAAACAACTGTTGAAGAAGGATGCAAATATGTGGTATTTAACTATTTATCTGATTATTTGGACTGTAATTTGTATCTCAACAAGGGATTTGGAGGAAAAAAACTTCAACTATTTCTCATGTAAAACGGATTCATGAGAATTACTTTTCATTTAAAAAAAATATTTTAAGAGTTTATGACGTCAAATTATATGATAATTTAAATTATCAAAGGTAAAAATGTAAAAATAAAAATACAGTATATTTTGAAGGAAAAAAAACAAGTGAAATCCATGTGTTGTCTATATAATTTGTTTGAATCTGAAAAAATGAGTTTTTATATACTCATTATTGAACATTAGTTTGAGTTTAAAAGTAAATTTGACTCATTTAAAAAGTAAAAATTTGAATGGAGTCGGAACAACTCAACTCAGATAGAAAGGTTAGGACATTATTCTAGCCGAACTAGTTAAACTTTAAAATGCTCATACTTAACTTATTTATAAATAAATCGGGTCGGATATAGATTATCGACTCAAATCCGAATAGCTCGGGTTTGCCCGGACACTAGGCCATACATACACCTATACTTGTAGATGAAAATTTAAATTAGGCTATACTCGTAAGACTGAGTTCTTCACTATGGTGCAGGCTATACTTTCCAATCATGTAATTCTGGTCTAGAAATGTGAATGATTTCTCATGTCTTAAGCTATACTTGCACATGTAAATGAAAATTAGTGTTGGTTTAGAATTTAATAATGATAAAAAGGAATTATTTGATGTTAAAAGTAAAAGCTAAATCATTTTTAATAAATGGCTAATAACATGTAATATGCATCTTATCCACAAGATCCAAATCGACCCGTAGTGTACACAAATAACACCATCATCATGCAGTATCCGCAAAATCCGCCATTCTCATCCACTCATGTCTCTTACTCTCAACACCTCCACCTCCGCCACTGGCGGTGGCGGGAGCGGCGGAGCAAGGCGATACCTCATCACACCAACCACTTCCACACTCCACTTCCAACCCCAGTTTCACTCATCTCTTCTTATCTTATCCGCAAGAACCTCTCACATAGTCGGAGCAACCCCTAGACCCGGGAAATTCGACAGCAAGAACAGGAGAAACGCCTCCTCCACCACTAGCAAGGAGCAAGATAACTCTCAGGGTCGCCGGACGACGCTTGAGAAGAGAGGGAGGGAGGCTGAAAATGATGGCGTTGGCGGCGGTGGAGTTGAGATGATGGATTCCTTTGTGGATGATGGTTTTGTGATGCCGAAACTTGAGGGTTTAGAACCGGATTTCTGGGAGGGTTCCAAATGGGATGGTCTCGGTTTCTTCGTTCAGTACATGTGGGCCTTTGGGGTCGTTTTTGCGGTAATCTTACTTTCTTCTTTGCTGCTTCTTTGAATTGATTGTCTTTGAGCTACTGGTTTTGGCTTTACTGTTTGATTTTTTTTATTGCTGTTTAGGGTTGATTTTGAAGGTGAAATTGATGTTATGGTACTCTGTTATATGACCCGATCTCAGCTCGAGTTCGAAAAAACTCGGCACGAGCTTGTGCACTTTATGAACGAGCTAGTATGAGCTTTAGGCTCAGCTCGAGTCCATTACTTTTTAAAAGAACCGAACATGAACATAGCAAGGCTCGGTAGGCTTGAACAACTAGTACTCTGATGATCACAGTCTATTCATTTGCCATGCGCTGTACTAGTTTAAGTTATGCATTGAGCTGATTGGTGGTTGTAACTTATGCAACTGAAATAGGATTTCAAAGTGTCATTCCTTTGACTTACAATCTTATAAAGTAATCAGGGATTTGATTCTTTTTTGATGGGTAACCGATTCGAGAATCCACGAAACATACAATTACAGTAGTTACTGATGCAAATTGGTAGGGTCTTTGCAACCTTTCCGACGTCCAGTTTACCTGTAATAAGCTGCCCTTCGAGTTTGTGTCAAATTTGCCTTTGCTTCTTGATGATATGCGTAGGAAACAAGATAGAATTTTTTGTCATGTCCTGATTAGGATCAAAGGCGAGGATCCATTTGAGATAGACAGTCCCTAAACTGGTTGCTGAACTTGGGATAGACAGTCCCTAAACTTGATATATAGATTTCACTTGCCGAGCCAAAATCTATTTGTGTTTTCGTTAGCGGATCTAAGAAGAATCACACTTCATCCTTGAAGACAGTCCCTAAACTTGATATATAGATCGCACTTGCCAAGCTGCATAAATCGAGGGTTCATGGAAGAGGCATAATCTTCATCGGCTTTTTTTGCTTGCTATGACTGTCTTTTTCCTGTTCTAGTTAGTGACCTTGTTGGGTGTATACCTGAAAGAAACAATGCTCTTTTAGTATTGATGCTTCAGAAGAGGCGCATCCCCTGTTGTGTAAATATGCATCCATGCCATATTATAAGAGTAGGCTTGTTAGTTGTTACAGTAGGGAACCTTCTATCTGGCTTTTGTATATTATGAGCTTGTTTTGCTCGTCAAGCGGCAGAGCCCCAGAGGTTCATGTAGGGGTTGAAACTAACTCAAATCTGACTGTTACTCGAGAGTAACGTTCAGAAAGTAGTGTTTCAAGTGCCAGAAACTACTGCTAACACTACTTAGCCAACATACACTATGTCCCACCTTTTCTCTCTTAAACTGAACTAGATTTGAAGAGATCTTTCATTGGAAGCTATAAGACAATTAAGTTCTCAAATGATTGTTATCATTTCTCATAATGTGTTGTTTTGGCAGGTGATTGCTTGTGGAGTAGCTGTTGCAACATACAACGAAGGCGCAACCGACTTCAAAGAAACGCCTGTATACAAGGAGTCAATTCAGTCACAAGAGCTTCTAGAAGGACCCGATGACTCCAGCTCTGAGGTGTTCGAATCCAACCCAACAGAGGAGGCCCCTAGTTTGGAGTAATCTCCATTGGACCCTAAAGAATCAACGTCCGTCGGGGGGTAATGCAGAAAACTTGACCTACTTCGATTTGTTAGCTCATCCTTCAATTTCGTCTGCATTGTACGAAATTTTAGTGTATCGATCATGTATTCTACGAAATTTTAGTGTATCAATCCTGTATCCTACAAAATTTATAGTGTATCAATAATGTATTTTACTAAATTTAGTGCATTGATAATGAATTTTACGAAAAATGTAGTACTCAATCCATGATCCAAAAAAGGTCTTTTCGGAAATATGTTGTGACCAGACCGGTCTATCAAAGGAGGCCTCTTTAACGACCATAAATACATTGACAAAACCCACTTACAAACCCTTGCAATAAAATGACTAAACCTTAACTTACAAATCTTACAATACAATACCAAACACTACCTAACTTACAAATCTTGCAGTAGAATGACAAGAACCCTAACTTCCCTTGTTTTGAATCATCTTTTCCGGCAAATTGTCATCCCATCTCCAATAGGCACCTAAATTAGACAACATTATTCAGTACTTGAGTTATTCACTCCCTAAAGAAGCAAAGAGAAAAGATTACCATACTGACGTCGACACGATTATCTGTGAGCAAGTCTTTGTTGAAGTTTCTGATGCTGATAGTTCGCTTGTCGTTCACCTGTTTTACCAGTGCAGGCAAAATTTTGTGATAAGAAAATTCAGTCTGCGTGCAGAAATGTGTGACAATGGTAACCAATGATCATGAGTAAGCAGAGATACTAACCAATGGATCAGCAACATTTCCATGCCATAGTACATTATCAATCACAATAACACCACCAACTCTAACCTATTGTGCATGAAAAGTTCAGGACATAATTATTTTAGTTGCTATTTAAGGGTATAGGGTGTTGCACATTTTCTTACAAGCTGCAGCAGTATTTCGAAGTATTCTTGTTGCATCCTCTTGTCAGCATCAACAAATGCGAAGTCATAGCTGCATAGGCTCATAATGACCAGAATATTTGAAATTGTTCCATTGCAATGATAATCACGAGCAGACAGTTTATCAACAGATATAAGTTTATGTTCTAATTTCATCTGTTACTTAAGCTAGAGCACCTAGGCAATTCACAAGAAAAAAAACTATCATTTAAAGGCGAACGATTATCCAGGTCCACCGTCCATGACATTCCACTTTTTGGAAATAAGATTGATGGATGGGGAACAACTAAGGATTTGTTTGGATATCATCCTGTATAACACAATCATATAGTATTGAATTTTAAAATTAACCTATGTAGTAATGGTGTAAAGTATACTTTGAATAACAAGATGTACTGTTAACATGCTGTACTTATGGATACTACATTATTAGTGGCCTACATCATCCACCACTTTCAGTGAAATGCATTACAAGCCATAACACTTGTTTTAAAAAACAAGTGTTATGTATCCAAACAAATCCTTAACCACGCTTCATTTTTTGTTCCAAACAGATAGATTATGCTAATACAACATATTATATCGAGGCATGTAATGGAGTGATGCTTATCTCAAGGTGAAGTTAAAATAGTTCATTGAATTACATGATTTTAAATGTTACCTGCTAGCTTCTCCATTTGCAAGTAGTGACCTCAGAGTATCAATTGCCATCCCATGTTTCAAATGTACCTAGATGAAAAGTAGAGAACTACTTAGGTTTAATGAAGTTTTGAGAGAATCGGAGGAATATACTCACCACACATTAAAGAAAAAGTTGTAATTGCTATAACTAATGCCGCACTCGCGAAAAATTGGTCCTCTTCCCTTTTAGAGGTGTCCCAAATCATGTGCATTTGAAGAGCCGAGCCGATTTAGATCAAGTTAGTGTAGACAACCATGAATGATACTGTTTTGAAGGTCCATTTCTGAGAAATAATTTGGCTGTAAAATCTATACTTCATGTTAAATGGAGTTAAGGAGTCTCAAACCAAGCCAACAATACTTGCTGGCTGTGGTGCGACCAAGACAGTAGCCAAAATATTAGCATCCCATATTGAAGAACTTTAACCAATAATAATACAACAAACTACAAAAAGATTGGACAATGGTTATAAGTTATAACACAACCATCAAGTATGTAGCAGAAACATGCAGTGTTCTTAGTTGACATTTTCAGCATTTACAAAATGACTAATTGAAGAGCTTCAACCAATGAGCATATGCAGCATATGATACAGGTTACCTTATGAAGGACTCCTGCTTCCTCAAAATACCTTGTAGCAACTGCAAGAGCCCTTTCATCCCTATCGCAAGCGACTAAACAACCTGACTCTGGCAGGACTAAGGCAATAGCCAAAGCTGAGTATCCCTGAGCAATAACACTGAATGAGATGGAAACGTATTAATACGGTAAATTCCCAATCGAGTGATGAGTTTGATCAAAAGAAAGGGACAAGGAAATCAAAAACCCAAACCAGTTAGTTTGAATATGACACAGAGAGGCCCATAACTCAAACAATTAAAACTAATAAGAATATACTTTCAGAAAGAAAATTCTGATATGCAACTGGTTAAGATTGCTGTTATAAGTAATAAGCATCCAAAACAATTCACAGCATGTAAGTTATAGGCCCTAAATTTGTCTATTTATAGAAACAAAAGAGGAATTACCAGATGACTCAATCATAAACCTTGTAACTCTTAGGTATATTTAGCCAGAGAAGAAATATTGAACAATAAAACACGATCATTTGGAAATTTGTTTGTTTTTTTTTTAGTTCAGTCATGCACCAATTTGGATGATTTTTCATTTCCAAAATGAACAATTTGGTCATCAGAAGTTTATTCCCGAAGCCCATGATTTGTCATCACAATACTCATAGACCTTCCGCATCCCCCCGCCCCTTTTGAAGCTTTTCCTTGACAAGTGACCTTAATTAATGGTTGGCTTTTACTGAACAGATCAAAGTGTGTTTCGTAGTAGCATCTACACATAATGGACATCTTAATTTTGAGAGCTCATGTTTCCAAGTTTATCATTTATCGAGTGATCACTTTGCTTACAATAATTGTATCTGCTGTCTGAATCTATTCTGATATTTTCCTTGTTCATTTATCAACTCATACATTTATGAAAAATTCAGACATTTACACGAAAACAATGCGCACACAGATAGAATGACTAAGATAGAGTCATAAATTAGAATGACTTAGATAGAGCAAAAGGGAGTTTTGGATTCACTCTGATGGCCCAAGTAATCCTAACACAGTTTTAAATGCATCTACCATCTACTGCTAACTCCTGCCTAATACCTTTTCACAGATGTTAAGACTAATCTGTAAGAAAGCACTGTCTCCTTCCTTTCATGTAATCATTAAGAGGCGGGCTATATCTCTTGGTTTAGGTTATAAAGATTGATTAGTGGGTTCGCGACCACTTACTGTGTATACGCCAACTTCAATGCACCTTTTAGCACCAAGAAGCCGGACAAGCATGGAAAGAAGTTGTGCTTGATCGGGAGAAACCTATTCATTGAGTAGTAGTAACAAAGATGATATTCTTATACAAGAGTATAAATCCACTGCATGAAGCTAAAAAACATAATATTCATATGCCTTCCACAAAATAGAACTCCAGGATACAATTATAATATGCAAAAGTTGGAGATACATGCTGAATTGCATCTACTATATTCATTAGAGGAAGCAGGAGGCAGGGGGAGCTGATTATCCTACATGCTTCATACTTATATTTGGCGCATGAATGTCAGCTACAAAATCAACTTCTTCACAGCAAATCAATGCATGATGCCTATTAGCAAGAAAGCATCCATCAAATGAGAGCTCTTGAAAGCTCATCAAGATAACCAAAACTTTGCTTATTTCTAACAATTGAATACCAGCTGAGAGAAAGTCTAGAAATAATGCAGGGACTACAATAAGGTTACCTCCAAAGTCACACCCAAACTTTAACATAACACAAGATACAAAGTCCATCCTGTATTTCCCTCATTGGTCAGCAAGCATGTTGAAAGTTTTGACATCACTAGTTTTCATTCATCTTTAAAAATAAGAATAGATTCAGACTATTTAACCAAACTGCAATCAGCAGCAAATAGGAGGACACAAAGATACAAGATTATTGTGATATGTAATGAACAAACTTAAAACCTATAAATTTGTTTTATGCATGTAGATGACTCATTAATTTAACCTACAACCACGTCAACTTTGGTTGATTTTGTCTTTGATTTTCGGGGAATTTGTAGTTTGTAATGCTAAGCTTGACAGAAGATATGTTCATCTGAACAATGTGAAATGTTACACTTTCACCAAGGAACAACAACTACAATCTAAACGAGGTAAATACAACTGACCTGCATATGACTTCCTCTCATTTCTGCAGTTTCCTCTCTCAATTTACGCAAAATCTAATTTGAAAATTTAATAAAATTAGGGAAAAGAAAGAACACAGTCGTATAAACGTGTAGTGAGACTGATACCAAACAGGCTCTAAAAAAAGAAAGCAAAGAGAAGAGGAAATATAACCTCAGGCTCGCGAACATTATCAAGTACATAATCGTATAAACGTGGAGTCATACTGATAATTTGCTTATTCCCATACTTTTCGTCACTGGCAACAACGTAATCGTGGTCAATGGAAGAAGATGGAGACGAAGAGAAGCAGCAAGAAAACTTGTGTTTCCGTATTTTATTGTGATTCTTTGGCAGCCATAGTTGAGGGGTAGAGCTTAGGATTAGAGCAGTTGAGCATCCACAAGTAAATGTTCTCCTGGATGTAGGAAGAGACGACAATGAGAGATGAAGCTGGGGAAATGGAAAATTCGGTGGTAATGCCTCCAAGGGTTGAGGGCGAAGATGAACAACATGGCGAAGCATTTGTTAGAGACTGCAGTCACTGCACAGTCGACGCCGAGAACGAATAAAGTTGGAGACAAACGAATGAAGGATTGTCCTGGAGAGAGAGCGGAGATGGATAGAGCAAGTTATCAGGGAATACGACTGATAAAGCCTTTGTAGCAGCCCACATGAAGGCCCAAAATACGCCATTTAAGCCCATCCCACATAAAGGAGAAGTCATCGGCCCAATAAAAAGCCCATATGAGACCATTCAAGCCCATCACAACAAAGGAAAAAAATAGAGCGATTCGGAAGCATTCTCTATCAGAGCCAGGTTTCGATCCTGGGACCTGTGGGTTATGGGCCCACCACGCTTCCGCTGCGCCACTCTAATTTGTTGGTATTTATACTTGTATTTTGATAAACATGGATAGTAGAGTACAAACAAATATATTTGACTTTTTTGTCCAACCCAATTCATTAAAGAGAAGGAAAAAGAGAAAGAAAAAAAATTGACAAGTCCAATGAGAGAAGAATGGTTGGGTCATGGTCTGCCTATTATGTGGCCCTAGCTAGGAGGTTGAATAGAAAGCGCTAGATTTTCTTCTTTCTTAAATTACACAGAGACTTAAATTACATAGAGACTGTATTTTATTTATGTTACTTGCATGTCCAGTATAGGTATTGGAAGACCTATCGATCTTCGGTATCGCTTCTACCAGGGTAGTTAATGTTTGTTTCTACAGTTTGGTGTCTTCGTGGTTTTATCTTTTTCGGTTGGGCCTACCTAGTTTTATATTGGAAAATCCGGATGGTGTCCCTATGGTTTGGGGCTTTTTTGAGTTTTGCCTAGAGGTTTTTTTTGTTCGGATGATGCCCTTGTGTTTTAGAATTTTTTGAAAAATGCCCAATTTTATTTAAATTGTAAAGGGGTGTCAACTAAAATAATTTGTTTTAAATGAGAAAAACTTTTTTTTAAAAAAAATTGATAAAAGAGGCTAAACATTTATACATAGGTCTAATTTAAACAAAATTGTGCAATTTTTCGGAAAACACTAAAACACAAGGGCACCATCCGAACTAAAAAAAATCCTTTGGGTAAAATCCGCAAAACACCAAAAACCACAGGGAAACAATCCGAAATTTCCCTTTTATAAAAAGATGGGAAAAAGAGTTGTGGATGTCAATGAAGTGGAAGAAGAAATAGTTCCAGAACAAGAAGTTAACAAGGCTACTAGATCTTGTTATCGAGAATATGAACAAGGGTCAACGAGTCAACAAAGATTTAATCTAAAACCCAAAGAATTTTTAGAAAAATACCTAAATTCAGAGTTAGGATTATGCCAAACCATAGACCTAACAAAAGAGAACTTTTGTTTGAACTCATCAGTGAAACTGGATATAAGCTTAATCTAGATGGAGTAAAAAACCGAGAAGATGTGTTAGACTTTTGGAAGAAAAGTATGATGAGTGTCTTAAACATGAACACTGAATGGAGATTTGCAAATTTCTTAAAATATATCAAACATAGTTTGTATGGAATTATGGCAGATTGGTATGAATCAGTTGATGAAGAAATTAAAGAAACCTTAAGAGCAGTAGAGCCACCAGATGTTATGTTTAGGCAATTCTGCAAAGCCTTAGAATCTGAGTTTATTGGAGACAGAGATGATAAAGATAAAAAATTAATCGAATGGCAAAAAAAATTAAACACTCTTGAAATCTGTAATATGAGATATTTGGAAAACTATCTTTTAGAATTTGAGTACTATTACTATAAGGTGGGAGAAAACGGGATACACCTTCAAATGCTATTCGATAAACTTCCTAAGCCCATAAATGAAGAAATTAGTGAAGGGTACCAAGAATGGATAGAAAAATTCAATTCGAGGGATACCCTAGGAAATAGACTAAGGTTCATTAGAAAATGGGTAGAGAAAAAATGTCGAGAAGTTAAGGGAACTCAACATATAAAAAGACAATTTTTAAATTGTTGGAATCTTCCTGGTGAATGGGGATGCAACCGAAGAGATAATCAGAAAAATGGTTATGGAAGAAAATATTATAGGAAGAAAAGCTTTAATAAACAAAGAGGGGAAAAAATCAGAAAATATATTATCGAAAAACCTTTGTTAAGAAAAGAAGATTTTTTAGGAAAGCCTCTTACTGTTCCGAGAAGAAAAAGAGTTGCAAACGTTGGACATGCGGGGAAATAGGTCATTATGCTAATGAATGCAAAAATAGAAAAAATAATAAACTTGTTGAAGCTTTAGGGAGCTTAGATTATATTAAAATAACAGAAGAAGAAGCTCTTGACCTAGCCTTAAATAATAATAAAGGAATTGTAGAGGTAGTAGAGGAAGAAGAAGAATCTGAAAATTCAGATTATGAGGAAGTATGTGAAATGATGCAAGGAGAGGATAGTGAAGCTCAAAGAAAAATAGAAGAAATGTTTTCTTCAAAAGAAACAACTACTCTAGCCCAATTGCAAGAAGCTGATACTTCCATCGACGAAGAGCAATTGGAAAAAATGCATAGATCAGGGGCTGAATTTCCGATCATTGCTAAAGAACAGTTCTTTAAAAGAACGTCCATTCCAATATTCTCAAAGTTTGTATGTGAAGAAATGGCTGGAGATATCGTAGTAAAAAATAATGAAAATCAAGCTACTGAGATAAACCTGATTAATTGGAAAAATATCCAAAAATACAATAAAGACAAAAAATATAAGTACATTTATGTTTGTGCAATTCAGGTCATCATTACTCCATTACAAGACTTTGGTAAGAATGTGCATTGCATTAATTTTGTCTGTGACACTAGGCACAAGAAATTTAGTGATCAAACGATCAGTGGAGTAATATGCAATCTAAGTCAAGGACCTGTATCATGGGTGAAATGCGGAATAGGCAGATAAAATAGTTTATCCAATACTCTAGAAGGGGGGGATGAATAGAGTATGGAATCTTTTCGCAATTTTAGGATAGGTAAGACCTTATCGAAAGAGATAAGACCTTATCAAATAAGATAAAGTCTTATTCATAAAAATAAGATCTTACACGTTTCTATAAGATTGATATTAAATGTAAAAGATTAGACAAACCAGGAATGTAAAGAGCAGTAAAGGACACACGATATGTTAACGAGGTTCGGTCACCAACACGACCTAGTCCCCGCCTAGGATTGATTCAACCCTAGGATTCAAGTAGCTTTATTTTCCTTCTTCTTGATGAGTTTCAGATACAATCTTCAGAAGACCTTCCCTCTTCTAAACTCAGAAGTCTTACACTTCCTATCTAACAACTCACTCACTCGAAAAGAAAAACTAAAGTACTCCAGATACAACACTCGTATCCAACGTGTCTAGAAAAGATAACGGTTTGTATAATCCTAGTTGAATTGTACTATCAGCTCGAAAAAGATCTCACACTTCTCAGGGAAGTATAATGATGAAGCTTCGAATGTGAGATCGGCACTTTGTGAGATAAGTAGAATTTATCACTCGGGTTTCGAAGTAGGCAATGAACGTATTTGTTGTCCCTTCTTCCTTGTCTCTTAAATAGGCTAGCGTCTCAGCATTCTTGTACGTTTGAAAAAGATCTTGCCTTCGTGATCTTAGGAGATCTTGGGTTGTTGAGATTTGATCCACTCTATTTTGTTGGGATTTTGTTTGTTGAAGTCAATCAGTCAAGTACGTCAATCGTGATTTGTTGAGGTTAGGAAATCTTCCAATTTTATCT
The DNA here is from genome assembly GCA_033239125.1 of Fagopyrum homotropicum. Taxonomy (NCBI): domain Eukaryota; kingdom Viridiplantae; phylum Streptophyta; class Magnoliopsida; order Caryophyllales; family Polygonaceae; genus Fagopyrum; species Fagopyrum homotropicum. Next base: position 147,004,723 of record BSWB01000002.1, read on the forward strand.
TTAAGAAGATTTAATTAAAACAAATCAAAGATTTGTTAAAATCAAATCCCTTAAATAACTCAACAAGAAGGAAAAGCTATTTGGACGTACGTAACTCGCTTGTGGTTTTTGTCCAGTTTTGGTAAGGTCGTACCAGTTTATGTAAGGCCTTACTAAAACCTGGAAACCAAGGTTTTATGGTAAGGTCTTACTAGATACCGTGATGACTTTACCAAAACTTGTAAGGTCTTACGAAAACCTGAAAACCAAGGTTTTGGCTTTCATCAACCATAAGTAATGTCTTATTTATCAAGGTGGAGTTAACAATCTCCCCCTTGATGAAAGACAAAACTTATGATCTATTTCCTGCATTTGAACAACACAACAACAAACAATATAATATAACATAAGCGCACATGTAGGATCAAATTTTGAAAATGATCATAAACTTTGAAAACGATCAATGCAAGTTTTTCAAAACCAAAAACAACCAAACCAAAAGTACCAAAAGTTTTCAAAATATTTCAAAAGACAAATATTCTCCCCCTTTTTGTCTTTCAGCAAGAAAAATTTAGAACTTGAAAAGATCAATCTTCATCATCCGAGACTTCAACCACTTCTTCAAACCATTGCCCATAATTTGAAGAAGACCCAGCTCGTCTTCCACGACAACGAGCACGCACCTTTTCCCTCCATCTCTTCTGTGCCTCACCAGTAGTGGTCCAAGCCATCATTTTGGCTAACTGTTTTTCCTGATCATTTATGTACTTCTTAACTAAGCCATATTCCTCCACTGTCAAGATAGTCGGCTCAGGTACTATGGGTCGAAGGATGCCTCTTTTTAGCACCTTGCGTTCACAATTGATTACAACATTTTGACACACTTCTTGAATGTGTTCCACAACATCCTCATCCAAAGGCATGATCGTAGTAGTTGCCCTATGAGCTAGAGATGTCAAAAACAGTAATTGGTTGAGCTTCTCATTAACAATTAGCAACTTCTCATGCGTATCATCCTGTCTATCCACAATATCAGCACGAGCAGTGTTCAGATCTTTCCTCAGAGCATCCACTTCAGCTTCTAAATCCTGAATTCTCTGTTCAGATGAGAGTTGAGCAGTTGATTGATGTTTCTTCAGAATCCAATCCCCAGACAAAGTTTTCTCAACCCCAAGCCTTTCCCAACAGTCCTCATCAATTTGTCCCTTATGATAAACCTTATCATCATCTGTAGTATCAATTTCAAAGAATTCGAAGATCTTTGGAAATAAGTTGGCATAAGGAAGAGTGACTGTCAAAGGGGTATTTACAGTGTGCACCATGTAGGATAAAATCAGGTTAGGGACATCAATAGGATACCCAGTAAGGATCAAATCCAGAATTTCTAAGAGATTGTCAGTTACAATCTCTCTGGAATGCTTTCGTGGTAAAACACACCTAGCAAGCAAAGTAAACACAATTTTGGCCTCTAAAGTTAAGACATTATGGGTTTGTTTTTGCTTTGGCTTAGAGGAAGTAGCACCAGAAGAAATTGGTTTCTCAAAAAATGTTTTCTGGGCATGGGCAAGACACACATTTTTCGAAGGATGAGTTTTGGTGTCGATTTCCTCAGGGACTCCTAAAATAATTGCTAAAGAAGAAGTAGTTAGGGTAATTTGTCGTCCTTTGATATGGGAATGAAGAGTTAAAATCCCCTTTTCTCGGTGTGCAGTAAGGTTGACAAAAAAGAGACGAGTAAGACGAGGAAATGCAAAATCACCCAGATTAAACAAGCTCCATATATTTGAACATTTCAGCAGATTAAAACACGGCAGATTCATAGACTCAAGAAATCGTTCATCAACATTTTCACAGAAGCTTAAGGGGCGATTGGCAAAACCATCTTTCCACATTCCCGCTTTAGTATAGTTTAAGAACCAAGAAAAAGGTTCTTCACTACTAACCTCAAACCCAGAAGGTGGTGATCGAAGACGATGTTGCGGTAAATCCTTTGCGGCTGGGGGATAAATGGCTTGAGCCACTTGCCGAGAAGGAGAGGGAGTAGACATCGAAGAATCGGAATCTGGATTGTACTCTTTGAGAACAGCTTTGCCCTTTCTACCCGACGATCGCTGCTTCTTGGATGTTGGAGCAGAGGATTGAGTCGAAGAGCGTTTGGGAGCCATCGCAGATTAGGGTTTGGAGGTGAGAGTGAGACGAGAAGTCGGAGATTTTAAGAAGCGTAGAAGAGAATCCGAATAGGAGATCTTTGAAGATTTTATATAAGACGGAGAGAGAGGAAAATCTTTTGTGTAAAAATCTTTGTAAAAAATTTTAAATAATTTTAAACAGATTAAAATTAAAACCAAAAGATTTTCCATAAAATAATCTATTAGTTAGTTATCTATTGAGATAATAACTAAAAGATTTGATCCAATTTAATCTTTTAAATAAAAATCAAGAATATACTATTATTTAGTAAGGCCTTGAGATGTATTGTAAGATCTTATTCTAAAGAATAAGATCAGTGTTTGTAACACTATTGTAGTAAGACCTTGAAATGCACGTTAAGGTCTTAATGTAGGGAATAAGATCAATATTGTAAAACAATAATTGCTCCCCCTACATTTGTGCCTCCCTGTTAAGCATACCAAGTTCTAACCTTATAAAATTGAATCTCTCTTCGGGTAAAGGTTTTGTAAAGATATCGGCCAGTTGTAGATCGGTAGAAATGAATGTCAAAGACACATCACCTTTTTCTACATGATCACGTATAAAATGGTGTCTCACATCTATATGTTTCGTTCTTGAATGCTGTACAGGATTTTTCGAGATAGAAATAGCACTGGTATTGTCACATTTTATTGGTATATCTTTAAAGTTGAATCCAAGATCCTGGAGTTGTTGCGCAATCCATAAGATTTGCGAACAACAAGCTCCAGCAGCAATATATTCAGCTTCGGCTGTTGAGAGAGCCACTGAATTTTGCTTCTTGGAATGCCAACTTATTAGTGAAGTACCAAGAAATTGACAACACCCTGAAGTGCTTTTTCTATCCACTTTATATCCTGCAAAATCAGCATCGGAATATCCGATAAGACCGAAACTACTTTGTGTGGGATACCATAGACCTATATCTTTTGTACCATTAAGATATCTTAATATCCTTTTTACCGCAATGAGATGTGATTCCTTTGGGTTAGCTTGAAATCTAGCACACATGCAAACACTAAACATAATGTCAGGTCTACTAGCAGTAAGATATAGTAAAGATCCGATCATACCTCGAAATTCCTTTTGATTTACTTGTTTGCCGGTAAGGTCTTGATCCAAAGAGAGAGTTGAGCTCATTGGTGTTTTGGCTATTTTTGATTCATTCATCTTAAACTTCTTTAGAAGGTCTCTTGTGTATTTTCCTTAATTGAGGAATATGCCCTTTTTGCTTTGATGTACTTGTAGTCCAAGAAAGAAATTTAATTCTCCCATCATACTCATCTCAAATTCCTTGCACATGATGTCAGAAAATTCCTTGCAAAGAGATTCATTAGTTGCTCCAAACAAGATATCATCCACATAAATTTGAACAACAAGAATATTCTTTCCATGAGTTTTAATGAATAAAGTTTTGTCAATCAACCCTCTTTTGAAGTTATTTTCCAGAAGATATTTTGAAAGTTGCTCGTACCAAGCTCTTGGGGCTTGCTTTAAGCCATAAAGAGCTTTGTCAAGCTTGAAAACATGATCTGGAAATTCATTACTTTCAAAGCCAGGAGGTTGAGCAACATAAACTTCTTCATCTAAATAACCATTCAAAAAGGCGCATTTTACGTCCATTTGAAAAAGTTTAATACTCATGTAAGATGCAAAAGCAAGAAGTATGCGAATGGCTTCAAGCCTGGCTATGGGAGCAAAAGTTTCCTCGTAGTCAATACCTTCCTCCTGATTGTAACCTTGAGCTACAAGACGAGCTTTATTTCGAATGACATTACCACTTTCATCAAGTTTATTTCGGAAAACCCATCTTGTCCCAATAACTGATTTGCCTTTGGGTCTTGTTGTAAGTGTCCATACTTTGTTTCGCTCGAACTCGTTTAGCTCATCTTGCATAGCAATAATCCAGTCAGGTTCTTGAAGAGCTTCTGTGTACTTCTTAGGTTCTACAAGAGAAACAAACGCATGAAAAGCACATAGATCCTTTAATTTAGATCGAGTTTGTATTCCAGATGAGGGATCAGAAATAATATCCTGAGTTGAATGGGATGATGCATGTTTGAATTTCCTCCGGACATTTCTCTAATTATAAACATCAGGTTCAGAATTTATAGGAAGTGGGGAAGATGGCTCTTGTTGCTCAGGTAGTGATGTATCTTCACGATTGGTTTCATTTGTAAGATCTTGAGGGGGTGCTTCAAGGTCTTGAGACCCATCTGTAAGATCTTGAGATAGTTCTGTAAGATCTTGAAATGGCTCTTGCATATTTCTGACGTTCTTATCAACTTCTTCTTCCTCTTCCTCATGTTTATTTAGATCAAGATCTGCAAAGCTCTCACTCAAGATACCATTATCATTTTCATCAAACAAAACATGGATACTTTCTTCGACTACTTTGGTACGTTTATTGTATACTCGATAAGCCTTGCTTTGAGTCGAGTATCCGAGAAATGTACCTTCGTCGCTACGAGCATCAAATTTTCCAAGATTATCCTTCCCATTATTATGCACGTAACATGTACATCCAAATGGTTTAAAGTAAGATATACTTGGTTTTCTTCCTTTAAAAAGCTCATAAGGAGTTTTCTTTAAAATTGATCGAATCAAACATCTATTAAGAATGTAATTTGCTGTATTAACAGCTTCTGCCCAGTATGACTTAGGCAGATCATTCTCTAATAGCATTGTCCTAGACATTTCCTCTAGGGTGCGGTTCTTTCGTTCCACAACCCCATTTTGTTGAGGTGTTCTAGGAGCTGAGAAATTATGGGAAATACCATATTTCTCACAAAATGCATCAAAGTCTGATTGATCAAATTCTCTACCATGATCACTTCTAATAGAAACGATTGGTAGGTTTTTCAAAGTTTGTAACTCCTTACAAAGTTTTGAGAAGTATAAAAGTGCTTCAGATTTCATTTTTAGAAAGAAAATCCAAGTAAATCGTGAATAATCATCAACAATAACAAGAATGTATTGCTTGCCTTTGGGAGATTTGACGCGCATAGGTCCACAAAGATCCATGTGGAGAAGTTCAAGAGGTCTAGTAGTACTTACCACTTGCTTCTTTTTGAAAGAACTACGAGTATGTTTACCTCTTGAGCAGGCATTGCATAATTCATCTACCTTGAACTTTAGGTCAGGAAGACCTCTTACAAGATCTTTTGATTTGAGTTTGTTAAGAGAATGTAGACTGATGTGACCAAGTCATCTGTGCCATAGTCTTGAGTCATCTGATAAGACCTTGAGACATTTTAGATTTGTCCCTGCAATTTGGTTAGTATTAACAGCATATATATTATTATCCCTGTGAGCTGTTAGCACTAAATTTCCTGTCATCTCATCTCGAACTTCACACTTCTTCTTGTCAAAGCTAACACAATTTCCTTTATCACAAAGCTGGGAAACACTGAGAAGGTTATATTTTAACCCATCCACTAAATAAACATCTTTAATATTATTATTTGAATTAAGACCAACATTACCGATACCGAGAATGTCACATTTTCCTTTGTCACCAAGAGTTATAGTGCCAGTGATTTTCTTCTTTAGAGTGTCGAAAAGAGATTCTTTCCCACTCATATGTCTTGAACAACCACTGTCCATTATCCATTTTTGAGTCTTGGTGATATCTTGCAAAACAGAAAATCATCCTTTCCGGCTTGACCAATAAACAGAGTTAGATCCATTATGGGGGTAGACCATGTTAGATGGCCTAGTCCCTTTGGGAACCCATATGTGTTTTACCCGTTCATTTAGACGTACAGGAAAGGTATTTCTAATAATGTATGGATCCGTTCTCCTATATGGACAAGTTTCTTTTACATGACCCTTTCTACAACAAAAGAAACACGTAGGAGATCTCCAATTTCCTTTTGCCTTAACGAATGTGGTAGTGGGTTTAGCAGGAAAATTCCTGTTATATCCTATTCCACTTCGATTTAAGGATAATTGTTGTTCTCCAAGCATTTTATCAAGAGTAGCTTTAGATTTAGTAAATTGCACAAGAGCTATTTGCTGTTCTTGACATTTTTCAGAAAGTTTTACTTTTTCAATCTCTAAGTCAGTATTACTGGTCTTAAGAGATGAGAGGTTTGCCTTTAGATCGGAATTTTCCAATCGTAAGGCCTTAACCTCAGTGTCAAGATCTGATTGTATGCTGTCAAGATCTTGAACTTTCAGCGAAAGCATTCTTATGCAAGTTTCCTGATCATTGAGCTTTTCTTGTAGAATGTTGATTTCTTTGCTGTAAATTTCTTCATTAGAAATCATGTTTTTCAGTACTTCTAATAAAACATCGATAGGACTAGATATAAGGTTTCTTACCATTCCATCCAAATGTTGATCTTGATTTTTGTCGGATTTTGCCATAAGACATAAGTTTGCATGATCATCTTCAGAGTCTGAATCACTTGAGGAGTCTGAATCGCTCCAAGCTGCTACCATGGCTTTCTTGCCAAATTCCTTTTTCTTGAATTTGTTCTTCTTCTTTTGAGGACATTCTTTAACCAGATGATCTGTTTCACCACATTCATAGCAATTTAGAACACGATTCTTCTTCAAGGGGTTAGAAGACTTACCTCTATATTTAGAAGATCCAGCATTTTCTTTGTTTGAAAATTGCTTTTTCATTTTTAATATTGTGGCTAATCCTCTTGTGATAAGAGCAAAAGGATCTTCATCATCGCTTTCAGAATCTTCCAGTGGTTCCTCTTTCTTTGCTTTAAGTGCCAAATTCTTAATGTTTGTTGGCACATCCCCATCGTCCTCATTGAGGATCAATTCATGGGTGATTAATTTGCCTAGCAAATCATCAAGAACAAGTGTATTGAGGTTTTGTGCTTCTTCTATAGCGGTTACCTTGGGACCCCATTTTGCTTTAGGCAAGCATCTAAGTATCTTTCTGACTTTTTCTTCATTGTTGAAAGTCTTTCCCAATGAGTCAAGATTGTTAATGATCTCCGTAAAATGGGTGAACATTACTTTGACTGACTCATCTGGGATCATTTTAAACAATTAGTATTGCCTCAGAAAGATACTAATTTTGGTTTCTTTGACCTGGCTGGTTCCTTCATAGGTGACCACTAATTTATCCCATATTTCTTTAGCTGATCTGCATGAAGATATACGATTAAATTCATCAGTACTTAAACCACAATATAATAGATTGATAGCCTTGTAGTTTTTCGCCACACTCTCAAGATCTTTCTGATTGAATTCAGCTTCTGTCTTGTTTACTGTTGTATTGTCGGGACCATCCTTGGTAGGAGTAAGGGGTCCGTTTTTGATAATATGCCAAAGCTCTAAATCTTGATCGATGATAAACATCTGCATCAAGGATTTCCAGTGCATAAAATTGTTTCCTACAAAAAGAGGTGGTCGAGAGATTGATCTTCCTTGTCCAAATCCGCCTTGACCTTCACCTGCCATTAGTTAGCCTCACAGATAATAATATCTAAAAAGACGTGAGTTAGGCTCTGATACCAATTGAAATGCGGAATAGGCAGATAAAATAGTTTATCCAATACTCTAGAATGGGGGGATGAATAGAGTATGGAATCTTTTCGCAATTTTAGGATAGGTAAGACCTTATCGAAAGAGATAAGACCTTATCAAATAAGATAAAGTCTTATTCGTAAAAATAAGATCTTACACGTTTCTATAAGATTGATATTAAATGTAAAAGATTAGACAAACCAGGAATGTAAAGAGCAGTAAAGGACACACGATATATTAACGAGGTTCGGTCACCAACACGACCTAGTCCCCGCCTAGGATTGATTCAACCCTAGGATTCAAGTAGCTTTATTTTCCTTCTTCGTGATGAGTTTCAGATACAATCTTCAGAAGACCTTCCCTCTTCTAAACTCAGAAGTCTTACACTTCCTATCTAACAACTCACTCACTCGAAAAGAAAAACTAAAGTACTCCAGATACAACACTCGTATCCAACGTGTCTAGAAAAGATAACGGTTTGTATAATCCTAGTTGAATTGTACTATCAGCTCGAAAAAGATCTCACACTTCTCAGGGAAGTATAATGATGAAGCTTCGAATGTGAGATCGGCACTTTGTGAGATAAGTAGAATTTATCACTCGGGTTTCGAAGTAGGCAATGAACGTATTTGTTGTCCCTTCTTCCTTGTCTCTTAAATAGGCTAGCGTCTCAGCATTCTTGTACGTTTGAAAAAGATCTTGCCTTTGTGATCTTAGGAGATCTTGGGTTGTTGAGATTTGATCCACTCTATTTTGTTGGGATTTTGTTTGTTGAAGTCAATCAGTCAAGTACGTCAATCGTGATTTGTTGAGGTTAGGAAATCTTCCAATTTTATCTTTAAGAAGATTTAATTAAAACAAATCAAAGATTTGTTAAAATCAAATCCCTTAAATAACTCAACAAGAAGGAAAAGCTATTTGGACGTACGTAACTCGCTTGTGGTTTTTGTCCAGTTTTAGTAAGGTCGTACCAGTTTATGTAAGGCCTTACTGAAACGTGGAAACCAAGGTTTTATGGTAAGGTCTTACTAGATACCGTGATGACTTTACCAAAACTTGTAAGGTCTTACGAAAACCTGGAAACCAAGGTTTTGGCTTTCATCAACCATAAGTAATGTCTTATTTATCAAGGTGGAGTTAACAATGGGTATGTAGACCAAATTATTATGTAAGTTTAGAAGATCAGTTTGCGCATAAATTCCTATCATTAAAATTGTTAACTGAAGGAATTGGTATGCACAAAGGGACTTGTCCTTTACAGTTGAAATGGAAGGTCATGTATAAACTAGAGAATACCACTAATCCATCTGCTAGAACTCAAATGGTAGAAGCTGATAAATATGAAGTAGTTGGACCTAGACAAAAAGATGTACCAGTCAAAGTAAGGCCTGACCAAATAAGTTTAAAGACAGTGTGGATAAATGCCTTCGAAAATCCTTCTAGTCCCAACCAAGGAAGAATTTTAACCGTTGATAAAGAAGGGAGAATTCACACGAATTCTCATCCACCTCCAATAAATAGAAGTCTTTCCAGGAGTCAAAGTTATAGGGTTAATCCTCATTTCAATTTGCCTCCACAAAATCAAGCAAGTCTTCCAACTAGAAATCCTATAAAAGAACCTTCCTTTAAAGTAGATAATGAAATTGCTAGCTTATTAGCAGCCCTAAACAGAAAATTAGAGGCCAATAAATTGGGAAAAAATATTAGGGAACCTGCTAGACATAATATAGATCTTGGAAACACTGGATCTAGCTATAGACCACATCTGGAAGGTCCAAAACCTAGTAATCTAATAAATACATCACAAACACAAGAAGCCTCAAGTTCTAAAAAATTAATAGGGTATAAAACAAAAACAGTTAGTCAACCTGTGTTTGAAGATGATGAAGAACTTAATTTACAGATAGAAGTATGCTTAAGGATTACTAATCCAAACAACATTTACATTCCTATCACCATATGTATCGAATGTTTTAATAGTTATGATTTATGTGCATTTGTTGATAGTGGTTGTTTTGTTTGCTTTGGAAAGAAAAATTTATTTCCTGCATTCATGTGGAAAACTGCATCTAATCAGGTGAGGATAGCTTATATTAGCATCATGACACATTCTGAGGTTATTCAGGATTTACCAATCATGATAGGAGGTTATCCATGCATAATTCCTATACTTTGGGCTACCGAGCAAACATCACATGACATGATAATAGGAAATAACTTCCAAAGATTATATTCTCCATGCACTCAAAGTCTAGGTGAAATGATATTCACTATAAATGGAGAAAAAGCCTTAGTAAAAAAGATGAAAGAGGCCTACACTCATCAAACTATTGAATTCACGCGCAGTAAGCGTGGTGAGGAGTATATTGTTTCTACTCAAAAAGAATTTACACTTGCTATAAATGAAATAACTCTCAAGGAACAAATAATAGATCAACAAAAAGAGTTGTGCAAAGAGTTATATTCTGAAAACCCATTAAAAGTTTGGGATAAGGATAAATCATTTGCTACAATAGAGCTAAAAGAACCTATATTGGTTATTAGAGTTAAGCAGATGGTTTACACTTATAAAGATCAACAAGAATTCAAGGAACAAATAGATGAGTTACTTAAAAAGAATCTAATTAGAGAAACTAAGAGTCCTCATTCTAATCCAGCATTTATGGTTAGAAATCATGCTGAAGAAAAAAGAGGTAAAGCTAGAATGGTGATCAACTATAAAAAGCTAAACGATAATACTGTCTTTGATGGCTATTATATCCCTAATAAAACAGTCTTATTTAATAGAATCCAAGGAGCCACTTGGTTCTCTAAAATGGATTGTAAAAGTGGATATTGGCAAGTTAAGATGGATAAAGATAGTATTCCGTTAACAACTTTTAGTGCACCTCAGGGACATTACGAATGGTTAGTTATGTCATTTGGATTGAAAAATGCACCTCAGATATTTCAAAGAAGAATGGATACGATATTTGAAAACTTGAAACATTGTTGTCTAGTTTACGTTGATGATATCTTAATCTTTTCAAAAACACTAGAACAACATATGCATGATCTTAAAGCTGTAACACAAGAATGCATTATACATGGCATCATCTTAGGACAAAAGAAGTGCATCTATGCAGAACAAGAAATAGAGTTTCTTGGATTAAAAATAAAAGTTGGAGAAATAGTATTACAAGAGCATGTCCTAGAAAAGATAGAAAAATTTCCAGATAAAATAGAAGATAGAAAGCAACTAGAAAGGTTTCTAGGATGTCTCACATATGCTTAAGATTTTATTAAGGATCTAGCTAAGCTTAGAAAGCCTTTACAAGTTAAGCTGAAGAAGGAGCAAACTTGGACTTGGAACAATCTGGATACTCAGATAGCTTAAGATCTTAAGAAACGTTGCATAAAGTTACCAGTCTTAACTTTACCAAATGTGGATGATGATCTGGTACTTGAAACTGATGCAAGTAACTATCATTGGGGAGCTATCTTAAAAATCAAAAAAGATAATAAGCTTTGCAGGTATAGTAGTGGAAGTTTCAATAAGGCCGAATGCAATTACACTACTATGGAGAAAGAAATACTTGCTATCCTAAAAGGGATAGAAAAATTTATAATTTTTCTTGCTCCAAAACATTTCACTATCAGGACTGATTGCAAAGGAATATTAGGCTTTGTTCGAAATAATTTGAGTAACATGAAAGCGCAAGGGAGGCCCCTGTGTTGGCAACTCACACTAAATCAATATTCCTTTGATATTGAACATGTGCAGGGATCAAAAAACTCTCTAGAAGATAGCCTAACTTGAGAGCTTGCGTACGAGTATTCCCAAGCAATCGATGGCATCTTCAAGCAGACCAAAACTGAAAAAAGCAATAGGAAAGCTATATCACTCCTCAATGACAACGGTAGAAAAAGAAGAGTTACGTTGGACGAGATGGTGCAATCTGCCCTTTACATGCAAGTAGAAGAGGCAGACAAACAAAAATATAAAGAAGAAACTGAATATCATCTAAGATGGGTAACACCTCTTAGTTACTACTATGTTAATCTTTTGCAAAAATTTTCAGAAAAAAAGATCAAGAAATGGTTTAATCCTATCCTGCGACAGAATGACTCGAAGAATTATGGAGTTGGAGTTAGTTCAGTTTATGTTTTGTCTTCCTTTTGATGTCCAAGAGAAGATGAAAGACTACTGGAAGCACAAAGAGTTTCCTAATTGGTATTCATATGTGATGAGTGAAATAAAGTGTCCATATTATGATATCTATCATGAATGGAGTCCCTTGGTGAACCGATTCAACAAATCTGGATTGAAGGCAGTGAGTTTACCAACAAACCCATTAGAAGAATGTGACCTTTTATATGCATGGGATTATGGAATGTGTCAAGGGTTATTCGGAGGTCTTCCAACACCATGGAGTCCGATCAAGAAGCATTTCACGAAGTTTCAAAACTATGTATTTAACAGGGTCAATAAGTGGGAAGGAGCTGAGAAACTATTGTACCTATATTCATCCAGCAAATATGGAGGTTGAAGCAGGAAGATCTAGAGCGCTACATTATCTGATCATATTCCGAACAATAACAGATCAATTCTCCCAAAATCCAATAACAGTAAACCAACCCAGCATCCAAAATCATATCCAAGCCAAGACAAATGGATTTTTCTACATTTATGAGTATATTAAGCAACATCAGAAGGACAAGAACAGTATTATCTTCAAGGTTGGATTTACTACGGTCGTAATCCCTGAAATCTTAAAACCATATTTCTCAGAAGCTATCAAGTTTTCAGATTCAATTTCCGACTACATAAGAGACTTAGAACTGGGAAAATTCATGTCTTCGGAGTGCCAAGATTTTTTCTATGACACCCTCTTAAGTTGGGATGATGACTATGCAAACAACATTTATGAAGCCCTTAATGAGGATGTTGATGAATATTATGAAGATAATATTGGAGAAGACGGGATGTACAACAACAATCATTGCATGGATTAGTCAAAAAGCATCATCATCACTAGCCTGAAGGAGTCTCGTGAGTGCTGTGTCAAAGTCTGTCACTTTCTTTTAACTTTTTCTTTTGCTTTTTGAATTATTGAACGTTGGCACTGTTGGCCATGTGAAGAGTGTCAGAGTCCGTAATAATGTCGAGGGTAAAATGGTAATAGAGAAAGGGCATCCAATGTCTCTTCAGCTCTATAAATAGAACCCTTGTGAGTCATTGTAAGGCATTGAAAGCCATAGAGTCTAAGAGTGAGAAACACCAAAAACTAGAAAGGGAAAGAGAATCGATTTTGAGCTTACAGAGTAGTGGATCCTCCTCTCTCTAAGATCAAAACACTTCGAGGGATTTTTCTAGCTTGAAGTGTTTGAAGTGAGTTGAGTCTTTTCAGTGTGTTTGAGTGCTTGTAATCCTCTTTCAAATTCAATAAAAGTTTGTTTTTAAGTAAGGGAAAGCTACTTAATTGAAAGCTATGTTCTGAATAATCTATTTTCTTGATTACATTCCCTTCATCCTCATAAAAGAGAGATTTGAGTGAGAGACTACGGTCTGAGGTAGGAATCGAAATAGATTTGTGTTGTGCTTGGGCTAAGGTAGTCTTGGTTGAGGATTAGCCACCCCTAGAAAGCCGGAAGCTACAAGAACGCCGGTGGTCCAGTGATACTACGTTCAGGTATCGGTCAAAACTCTCTCATTAAAATTTCTTAATTACGGAGCATGGTGGGCATATGATCATATAAAATTTATTATTTATAATATAGTTAGTAGATTATGGTAGCAAGTACCACGTAAAGTCCATATATTTAATCAAGTGTGTTTGTTTGTTTGAAAGAGTGCAATATATAAAGTTGGGGTTGAAAACTGTAATTTGGCAAAAAGTAGGGATAAAAGCTGAAATTGAAAAACTAGTAATAATTGTCCAATCATTGCCTATTAAGGGATGCGAATAGTAAAATTCATTCTAAATTGTCCAGTTGATTTTGAAAACTATTTGTAGCTTTATTCAGTTTTTTTTGTAAAATGTCTATATCAAATTTATTATCGATTATAGGCTTGAAAAATACCGAGAGTGAATGAATCCGACAATCATGTGGATCTTCAGATGCTCTATAAAATAAAAAAGAATTATCATAAAAAATACAACTAGTATTAAATTTCACATATTTTTAGCGAAGATGACAAAAATACATTAATAGTTATAAGCAAACTTTGACGAATACCAATAAAATTTAAAATTTTTCAAAAAGCATATGAATAATTTGTTGGAAATATTTTTTTCAAAAATTTTACTTTAGTAAGTCATTTTGTGATGTTATTTGGATCTTGTATGCATTTCATATGTGTTTTTTTTGGAATTTTGTTCTTGTAAAGTAATGTTTTATTATTATTTTGTAAGTTGTAATGTACGAATGTCTTTTATTACCATATTCAGTCGTATATTTTATTGGTCAGAACTCAGAATACTGAGTTCAGTGAGTTGTATTTTATTGGGGAAATTGGAATCGGGAGTAACCGGAGGATAAGCGGAAAGACAATTAATATCCTCTTCCACATGTTGATCCTATCATCTCCTCCTCCAAATGCTCTCCCGTGTTTCTCTCACGGCACAATCCTTCGTCTCCGGTTAGCTCCGAAGACGCTTCAACTTCGCGCTCTTTCAAACTTCTCATCCCGATCTTCTTTACTGCGAACCTGCGCAACTCTCGATGAGAAAGACGCTGATTGGTCCACGCAACAGCCTTCGCCTCTGCTCCAACAAGATCAATCCAACACTGTAATTCTCTCTCTCGAAAGTCCTTTCAAAATTTGCACAATCTTCCGCTTCTCGATTAATCAAATAGACTGTGCGGTTAGGTCAAATTTGAAACGTTGTTAAGGTCAATTGAACTTGACTTCTTACTAATTTGGTTGATTTGGATTGTGTTCAAGGCGCGATTGCTCTGTTAACGTCTCTTTGATTATAGGAAGTTGAAACGAGCGTAGAAGTCCTTAAAAAGGCTGCTAAAACAAAGAAGGTACCTGCAAATGATGTAATAACGGCTCTATCTGTCATTGAGAAGGCAAAATTGGATCCTTCTGAGTTTCTTACTACACTTGGAGGTTCTGAATCGCCAGGGAGAACCTGGATGCTTATATTTACAGCCGAGGTTGGATATTTACTCAACTCAAATTATGTATCAGATTTGATTATTTGATGTTTTTGATGACTTGCTGATGCTCACTGATTATGTTCTTTGGATGAAATTTGCAGAAACAATATAAAGGTGGGAGATATTTTCCTCTCACTGCTGTTCAAAGATTTGATGCCGCTGTAAGTTTACATCTTTGAAATTCATGTTATGAGTAATGTTGATGATCATTGTATTTCTTATCCCATGGCCATGGTGTGAATTGAACTTAACTGAAGATAGCGTTACTTATCCAAGTGTAGATCTACCTAACTCTAAAGAGTTGGTCTAACTAAGTGACAATGCCAAAAAACCTCTGCCAGATTAATTTTGTAAATGAACAATGACATAGAATTAGACTATGTTAGCTTACTTTCCTGTCCGTTGGCAATCAACTTCTCATTGGTGCTTGTGTATATAGAATACTATACCTTTTCCGTATACTTGAAGCAAACATCAGTACATTGAGATTTGCAGGCAAGTAGGATTGAAAATGGAGTATACCTTGGTCCTATTGGAAGCTTGACATTTGAAGGCAAATTTTCATGGAAGAAAAGGATACTAGCATTCATATTCGAGAGGATCCGGATCAAAGTTGGACCTCTGAAGCCTCTAGAGGTGAGTCTAGGGAAAGGAGAGGATAGAGAACCAAGCACCAAAGACCCATTCTTCATTTGGTTCTATGTGGATGAAGAAATAGCTGTTGCTCGGGGGAGAAGTGGAGGGACTGCCTTCTGGTGCCGTTGTCGTCGGGTAAGTGATCCTTGAGGCTTTGTGTTCATCAAACTTTCAGAGCTATTTGTAAAAATGTAGTCCTTATTTAGTTTTTTATTTTGTAATTAGTAAGCTTAGTATATGCTCATTGTATTTCCTCTGTATGTAAAATGGCATTGTACCTAAAGAAGTAGCTAAAATTTTAATACACATACTTCAAGTCATATACAATTCTTTGAGTGAAAAATATGGATGTATACAATTCCAATAAACAACGAGCATATAAGAAGATCGTCCCAAGGGTTCGTCGCCAAATAACTTCATTCTCGATTCTACAGAATTTTTTACAAAGGTTTTTCATTTGCTTCTCTTCGATGGAATTTCTATTATCCTCTAATATATCCAAAATTTTTCTATAGGGTTTATATTCTGTTTAGCGCAGGTGGACAAACTCACCGGAATAGTCCCGGAAAATTCTAGGCTAGACAATTCCGCATGATTATACTTATTATGTGGTTGTACATTTCCATTACGAATTTTCTAGGGAGCCATTTTACAAATGTATATTTTTAGGGGCCCTATTTAACTAATTCTTTCATCTACTTTTGGATTCCATTTTGTAAAAGGAAAATTCAAGTATCGACCACATCATTTAAGCCGTAGGAACTACGAGATCACCCAAAAGATGCCTTTGGCAACTAGGGGTCACGATTCAATCTATATAATTTGTGATAGTTGTGTTAAATATTGCCCAAACAAATTGATTATCAATGAGTGAATAATATGAGCTTTCTATGTATCATTATCATGTATTAAGTTATAATTAAATTGCTTTATGTCATCTATCAATATCAATAATTGACGATTACATGATGCAAACTATCTTGAATTGAGTTCAATTCAATAAAATAAAAGAAAAAGAAATAGCTTAATACTTTTTTATTTTAGCTCTTTTTCTTACTATGGTTAATATCGATTAGTCAACATTTATATGTTTTGAGGCAACAACGAGACGTTATTTGCAACAAGTAGTTTTGTTGGTTCACAAATTAGTCACGTTTTATTCACGAAATGTGTTGGATTAATATTAGCAAGTTGTTGTCTTTCTTGTGTTCCTTGAGGTAGTTAATCATAATTGGTGGTTCATGACCTATTCCTTCCTAACTCTTTTTCAGGATAAGACATTCTAAATGAAAAAAAATTGTTAGAACTGCATCTATTTCCAAGGTTGGTAGGGGATGAGTTTCCTTAAGAACGAAAAGAAAAATAAGAGAGCAAAATGACCGCTTTCTCAAATTTGTAATGTACACGAAGAAACTAAGTGCTACTATATTCTTTTCTTTTTCACAGCTAGTAGTCGAGGAGGGTGTTGATTCAGCTACTAACCATTGTAATCTAATTGTATGCACCAATGGCTTGATTTCATCCTCTTTTGACAAGGCAAGTGAAAGTTCACTCGTCTTAGAGTGAAATATATGAGAAGGAAGGAAATCACATACATAATTTAAGGTATACTTTTTCTTCTTTTTTTTTTCTACTTTTCTCTTCCACCTCTTTTTTTTTTAATTTTTTTTTTAAATTTTTTTTGGCTCCCAATTTCATTTACTACATAAATCCAACTTCAAAATTTACATTGAGCTAGAAGGAAGACGGGCAACAAGTTGTGCCGCCAATCCTTTCTGGATAGCGAATCCGATACTCCTAAAAACAATATCAGAAGACCTAGGAGACATAACATTGCCATGCAAGATCCGTTGCACCCTCTTGAGAATTTCAATAGCATCGGGCGCAAGGAAACCAAAGGTGTCGAAAGCGAACGGAAGAAACACATGTTGATATTTTATACAAGCTTTCCCATGTTTGACCACCTTAGCAGAAGCCG
Organism: Fagopyrum homotropicum; assembly: GCA_033239125.1. Lineage (NCBI taxonomy): Eukaryota > Viridiplantae > Streptophyta > Magnoliopsida > Caryophyllales > Polygonaceae > Fagopyrum > Fagopyrum homotropicum. The sequence continues at coordinate 147,022,151 of BSWB01000002.1, forward strand.
CATTAAGCGCCGCCTTACCCACCGCAAAAGGCCCACTACCCAAACAAACAAGTGGGTACACTATGAGCAAGCTCAAGAACAAGAGAGCCGGTAATATTGGGTATGGTGGTATGATTACACATATTTCCACACAGCTAGGGATAGACTTCTCGGCCTGCACTAGGATAGCAGCGAGACCTTTGGGTCTCAATAGCCTGATGACGAGAGGTATCATCTTCCCTAGGCACCGCGGTCCACCTACCGCCGGTATGCCTTGGGAAGAGAGAGGAGGTAGAGGCATCCCGTGGCTCCCCGAGTATTCTATTATGGCCAGACGCCATAACTGGAAGCAGACCTTCGCTGCTATGCATGCGAATAGGCTAGTGGCACCTCCTTATGTACCCGATGAGGTTCCGGTATGCCTTTGGAAGAGAGAGGAGGTAGGAGGAGGTGATGGTTTTGAGGGAGGAGGTGATGAGCAGGACTTTAATTGGCACTTTTCCGGATCAGCCGGCACACTTCCCTGACCCTCCTAGACGTTCACCACGACCCACCGGACCTTCTGGAGCCTCTTCCTCTCGCCGTGCTAGCGTGAGTGAGAGGCCGACCTGGATGGACGCTCCTCCCGCTTGGTATGGGGCGCAACCTTCATGGATGGGAGCTCCGCCTCCTTGGTATGATCAAGCACTATTGAGACATAGTCTCTGCTAGGAATTAGGTGACCCTAGCTACATGACAAATGCCAGCTCAGCCCTAGGGATTGTTCTAGAATGATATATGCTGTCAAAATATGATTGGTTGAGTTGGTGTATAAATAGCCAATGTAACAGTAACCTAAAAATCAATGAGAAATACATTTCATTCAGCACTTTTAGTATGGTATCAGAGCCATAACAAAGGCTAACACCTCTTTGAAAAATGGCAGCAAAGGAATCCTCACAAATCTCTCTTCCCTCCTTTTCCTCTTTTATCACTATTAAATTAACCACAGAAAACTTTTCAATCTGGAAAGCCCAGATTTCTCCATTCCTACGAGCTCATAATCTATACCCTTATGTTGATGGTACCTTGCCATGCCCAGGAGACACTTCCGTTTCTCCTTCTCCAACAGAATGGGTGAAGAATGACCAACTGTGTGTTGCTTTCCTCACATCTTCACTTACGGAGGCTATCATGGTGCAGATTTTGGACTGTTCCACAACAGCTGATATCTGGAAAAGGCTTCATGACCTTTATTTAGCAAAGTCAAGTGCCCACATCGTTCACACAAGGCTCTAGTTAGCCTCCCTGAAACGAGGTAACTCCACAATTAATGACTACTACACAAAAGCCAAAAATCTTGCTCAATCCATTACCCTTGCTGGACAATCACTCTCTGATTCAGAGTTCAGTGTCTTTCTCCTTTCTGGATTGGGTCCTGAATATGACTCTGTTGTTACCTCCATCACCACTCAAACCACCGTCCCCTCACCAACTCAGATCCTCTCCTACCTTCTTATCCATGAATCTCGTCTGAGCCTTCAAACAAACACCATTGTCCCTCTCTTATCTGCAAATCACACAACAAATGCAGAAGCAAACTATACATCTTCTACTCGTGGCCGTGGAAGAAGCTCTTCAAGAGGTAGAGGCAGAGATTCCAACCCTGGAAGAGGTCTTTGTGCAACAACCCCCTGGTTTTCTGCATCATTCTTTTCCAAACCACATATGCAAACTTCGTAAGTCCCTTTATGGTCTAAAACAAGTTCCTAGGGCTTGGTTTTCAAAACTCAGTGATTCCTTGATTTCAATGGGTTTTCAATCTTCCCTTGCTGACACTTCTTTATTCTCGTATCGCCAAGGACCTGATCTTGTATTCATCTTGGTTTATATTGATGATTTAATGATTGTTGCTTCTTCTGATAAATTGGCCCAGCATTTTGTCTCTGCTTTGTCTAGGAACTTCCCAGTAAAAGACTTGGGGCCAATCAACTTCTTCCTTGGCATTGAGATTCAACGAACAACTAAGGGATTTTATCTCTCTCAGGCAAAATACATTCGAGAACTTTTGGCCAAAACAAACATGGCGGGCTGCAAAGGTGTCTCCACACCAATGGCCCTTCCAACTGCCAATTCAATCAATGAAGAACCCTTTGATGATAATACACTGTATCACAGCGTCACTGGAAGTCTTCAATATCTAGCCTTTACTAGACCTGATGTTTTCTTCTCTGTCAACAAATTGGCTCAACATATGCACTCCCCCTCCGTGCATCATTGGCAAGCTACCAAAAGGTTTCTTCGATATCTCAGCTCCACGATTGACCTTCAGTTTCATATTACTGCTGCTTCTTCTTATCACATTTCAACCTTTACAGACGCAGACTGGGCGGGTGATACTGTTGATAGACGTTCCACAAGTGCTCATTGTGTTTTCCTTGGCTGTAATCTCATCTCTTGGGCTTCCAAGAAACAACCAACCGTTTCTAGGTCCTCAACAGAAGCAGAATACCGTGCATTGGCTATTGGCACCCATGAAACCCTTTGGATCCAGACTCTCCTGTCTGAATTCCAATGTGTGATAAACCAACCTCCTACATTATGGTGTGATAACCTCGGTGCCACCTACCTCGCTGTTAATCCAGTTCTTCACCATCGCATCAAACATCTCTCCCTAGACTACCATTTTGTCAGGGAAAGGGTGAAGGCAAAATCTCTGAGGGTGGCCTTTGTGTCTTCTAAAGATAATATTGCAGACATTCTAACAAAGGCCCTCTCAACTCAGCGTTTTCTTCAACTACGATCACAACTTTGTCTCACACAGTTCCACTCGAGGGGGGATACTGAGACATAGTCTCTGCTAGGAATTAGGTGACCCTAGCTACATGACAAATGCCAGCTCAGCCCTAGGGATTGTTCTAGAATGATATATGCTGTCAAAATATGATTGGTTGAGTTGGTGTATAATTAGCCAATGTAACAGTAACCTAAAAATCAATGAGAAATACATTTCATTCAGCACTTTCAGTAGGCACCAGCAGCACCAGCAGCACCGACTCCACAGGACGCACCGGCATGGTATAGCCAGCCCCCAGCTTGGTACCAGCAGCTACCAGAGTGGGTCACTGACCTTTCTAGGAGAGTTGGTGACTTGGAGATCCACCGGGAGACGCAGGAGACACGGAGCCGGGAGCATGATGAGATGATGAGTGATATCTACCGCCAGCAATTCGGGCGGTACTACATTCATGACTTCCGTCCGTTTCCACCACCGCCTCCTCCGCAGTGATGAGCTATAATGATTGACAGTTTCAGCCGCCCCACCGCCGTCGAGTGAGTTCATTTTACTTTTCTTCTTTTCTTTATTTCTTTTCGAACATTGAGGACAATGTATGTTCTAAGTATGGGGTGGGGTGTGACTATTATGTGTAATAACTCTACTACATTTGCTTGCTTCTATCCATAACACTATGCATGTTTCATTTCCATAGTCACACGTTTTGTTATTGCATTGCATGAAAAAAAGTTTGAAAAACCCATAAAAATTTGAAAATTTTGAAAAAGTTCTTGTGCTTCTAAGATTAGAGATGACTTCTATGATAGCTCTCACTTGTGGAATAAGTTTTTGATGACAATTGTATGCTTAAACGGAATTATGAATTGAAAAGAAATTGAATGTGTTATTTATCCTTTCTTGCAAGTCTCATAATGTGAAAGTTTTATCTAAATCATATTGAGGAATTAAGGTTGAAATCACATGATGAGTTCTTATACTTCTTTATGAAATGATTAAGGCAATTCGATTTTCTTTCTTCTTTCTTTGATCACTTAGCCCCTCAATAAAAGTAATTACCTCCCTTACCTATCCCGGAATTTGGAGGAGTTGATATTTGACATGTTTGATGTGGGAGGGCCATGAAAGCAAAATTTTGAATTCAAAGAATAGAATTAATAGGTCTGGGGAAGTCAATCATGACGATGAGTAACTCGGCACCATTCACATAGCCGGGTGTTTGTGTCTTGCCAAATTCGGATTGAACGATATTCCTAACGAATTATGGTATGTGCATCAAGGGTTTGAGGCATCTCGAAATTGAGAAACGCCGATCTCCTAGGCTTCGGCTTTTGTGCACCTTTGTCCATCTTTCAAAAGTAAAGTCGAAAAATAATGTGAAAAAAAGAGAGCACAGCTCTAAGTCGATGGTGTTGCAATTCAAAGTAAAAAAAGAAAAAGAGTTGGGTTATTCATTTTCCCGGATTCATGCACCACATCCCTTATAAGTTTCCATCCTTTCCGCATTCTAGACCTTACTTGAAAGTCCTTAAGATAAAAAGAATGTTATTTAACTTAGTGATCTAAATTGAAGTTTCACATGCTTGATTTTGACAATACTTGAAGGTTATGATGTTTGTCTTGAAGTTTAAGCGATTTATGATGTTTCTTTACTTTACATTCTTTGGTTTATGTATGTGAGCGTTTTCAAGGATGAATGAAGCAAGGTTTGAGGATGATCTATTGACTAGAAGCACATTTACCTAAATGATGGTTTTGTTTTGAGTTGCATGCATATTTCATTCTAACCTGTATTCTAAGCTTTTAAAAACATTGCTTGGGGACAAGCAAGTGACAAGTATGGGGTATTTTGTTAGCATGAAATATGGAGATATTCTAGGCATTTATTTTGGTCTTTTTTCCCTTATTATTGTGCACATGGATGAAGTTTAGAAGCAAATGTTAGCTTGTTCATCTATATTGTCGATATGGAAGTCTACACTAGCTTTGTGTTGATTATAGGTGAATAGGAGCTAAATCGGAGAAATTGAGAGAGAAAAGGGAGTAATCGATCATGTCCGAGGATTAGGAATACATCAAAGAAGTTAAGGACGGAGCTAGGATGAAGAATGTCACGACACAAAAGAAACAACAAGCAACATACTCTTCCACGCTCTGAATTACGGCCATAGAGAAGTCCACGCTCTAAACCACGGCCGTGGATCTTGGCATCATGAGCGCGGAGCACTCCAGTAGGTTAGACGGCCTAAAGTACGGTCGTGGAAGTCACAAGACACCGTAATCATTTTCCACGCTCTAAACCACGGTCGTGGAAAGCCATGAGACCGTGATATAGGCGATCTTTTGACGTGTCATTATTTGCCACATCATTTACGTAATGGGCCTAGACAGCAATTATTTCCCGTCTTATAAAAAGGCCGGAAAAGAGAGTTTTGGGGGACTTCGCAAGGACTTCACATCGCATACGGACGTTGACGGCCGCTTACCCTCGTTTTCAGCATTCTTACCTAGGGTTGATTGGAGATCGCCGAAGGTTGCGGAAATGCAAATGTTTAGCCTTTTTCTTAGGTTTTGATATTGAAGACGGATTGACAACCTGTTCTTCATACTTGCCTTAGATCATTGTGAGGTTTTGTGTTATACATGCTGAATCCATTAAACATTGTTTCTTGTGTTTCGGATTTGAGAATTGGTTTTGAGGTTTTATTGAGTATTCGAGGGTTTTCATCTTTCATTCTCTTTAATTTGAATATTGATATCATGACAATGGTTATTGGCTAAAACCCTTTAGCAATTCTAAGGTGAAGGGTTGATAGTTGTGGCTTAGATGATGATAGATCGATCGTAAATAGATTGAACTCTGAGAGTTGGAGAGATCTCATCGACGAACCTAAACCACGGCCTGTTCTAGGGTTTCCACGGCCGTGGTTCTCAAGATCTACCCGTGATTTACCTCAGTTTACGAACTTTGCTTTTACTTTGATCCAAGGTTAAAGATTAGCTTCAATCTAGTCTTGGCTCGCCCTTTTCTAGGTAGTAGTAAGACTCAACATCCTCTATTTCGGTTTTGAGTGTCACAACCTTAACCGTTTGAGTTTATCTTGATCCTTGGGTTACAAGTTTGGGTATTTGAGATTACCTCTTGTTCTTAGATCCTTTCTATACTGCAGCCTCAACAACCTTTATAGAGAGTGTCTTAGGGTGAGTCATATAAGGTTTTGGAACTTCACCGTACATTGCTTTATTTTAGTATACCTTTGCAACTCTTGACTCTGTCCTTAATTCCTTAGTATATCTTGAATCGATTGCCACAATTAGATACCTGAATCTTTAGGGTTGTTGTTTTCCCAATATTTGCAAAGCTTTACATCTTTTACTTGCTTGACAATTGAAATTGGATTTTGTTTCATCAAATCCCTGTGTTCGATACTTTGGAATACTTGCTGATCTACGCCGATCCGTACACTGCGGGTTCGCTTGCTTTTATTCTAATTTTATAAATATAAAGCTTATTTGCATGCACGTATGCGATGTGAACCTCCCATTTTATTTGAATTTTCTTCCAATCTTCAACTTAAGATTTAGGCTTCAAATTTTGGCAGAATTTAACGCTTGAGGACTCAAATTTCCATAGCTTTCACTATCTTCGTGATAGACTCCACAACTACAACCCTATATTCAATGTTTTGCTAACACCTTTTGAGTATTTAGCCACACTCACCATCTCATTTATCATGAATCTGAGGGCAAATGTCTTAGTTGACGATCTAATCAAGAGAATAAATGTTGACAATGACTTCTAGTTTTGATTTTTGTGTGATCGTGTTTGAATGGGAAGCGCAAGCGATGCCGGAGCATCTCCGCACCTAGCACACTTCAAGGTAATAACCACAGGAGCTAAGAAACACAGAGTAAAGAGCACTCCAAGGAGGAGGAGAGGAAGAGTCATGAACTTCAGGACCACAACCATGGAAGCCATGGAAACTAGAAGGTAAGGAGTGAAGAACACTCTTAGAAGAAGAAGGGGAAGAGTCAAATTCATTTCTAGGAGAGAAATGAATAACATTTCCCACAGAGAAATGAAAACCATTTCAGTACAAGAATGAAGACCATTTCTTGAAAAGAGATGAAGATCATTTCCCGGAACATTTTTAGAAGGGAAATGAAAACTACTTTTTGGAACATGTCTAGAAAAGAGACGAAGACCACTTCTTGAAAGAAGTTGATGATCATCCTTGACAAGAAAATGCAAGTCATCCCTAATGAGGAAGTGAAGACCAATTATTGGAAATGCAAGAAGACAAGAACCACATATGCATGGAAACTAGTGTTACCATGCAAGTACGTGTATGGACGAAAGAGAGGATGGATTGATTATATGTTGAACATAAGGGATCCTACCAATGCAATGCCAATACAAATTGGGAAATGGAGATCAACATCACGAATGAAGGAGCTTCCCCATGCACGACCACGTAGGAAGCCACCAAACAGTCCATACAGCCATGCAAACATGAGAACGGATAAGCCATGTATTAATACATTCATCAACGGGTCAACCATGCAAGACATCATGATCCACTTGTCATCTAGAAGCCAGTTCGGCCTCATCCCTTGCGTGTAGGAGACACACCACTTTTGGTTGAATCGAGCTTTTATTTTATTTTATTTTATTTAGCCCATAAGGACATGTTTTATTATTTTTTCTTAGGAGATGATCTTTTTTTTTTCTAGATGGATCACGGTCTTTTGGGTTTTTTCAAGCCCACACTAGTCGTCCCCCTATGTAAACCCTAGTCGACCCTTCCCTTATAAATAGGGAGGTCATGTCTCATAATTTTTCATCTTGAATATAAACACTTTTGATAAAGACGTTGTGTTATCCCCTACGGTTTCTAGCGTCGTCTCCCTATGCGGAAAGCAAAACTGAGTAAGAGACGTCTTGCTCGCAACTTGCTTGAGTGTCTTCTACTTGCCATTGGCAAAGCAAGGTGCTTCAACTAGCCACAAGCATTCCTCCAAGGTGCTCTAGGGTTCCTTAGAACGCCTATTGTGTTTTGATTGGAGTGGAAGAGTTTTACAAGACTTTGTTGGTTGTGCATTTGAGTTATCCTTCCGATTGTGGTCTTTTATGATTCTAGGTCGTCGCTTAGGGTTCGACCTTGATCTATCCATCTACCGATCCATTCCACAATCGGATCATCCTCTTTTCCATGTCCCTTTCTATTTATATTTTTATATTTATTCTTTAAGCGTCAAAAGATCGGGCCAACTATACGGGCGCATACCCCGTCTCAACAAGAGTCTCAATTGGCGAGAAATTGGAGGTCCCGATCTTGTTCCGATGGTGAGAAATCGACAGAATTGGAGATTTGGAGATTTGGAGAGGAATATATTTTTTTTTTGGTAATGAATACGGAGGACTATCGCCCTGACCGTAACTTTATTCGTAAAAGAAAATAGCTAACAATGAATAGCCCGACGGGTCGCAACTCCGCGGGCATCGTTCTTCAAAAGATGAACCAAAGAAACAGGAGGGTTCTGGATAAAAAAATAACCAACAGGATAGGATGAAACAATGGATGCCATATGGTCGGCAGCGGCAATAGCTTCCCGGTAAATGTGACGGATTTGGACGATCCAATTCCTACGAATGAAGCCTTGACATCTTGATACCAGACTGAATAGCGGGTGATACTGAGGGACGGACCGAGGCACCAGATTAACGACCAACTACGAGTCAATCTCGACGATGACTCTACGAAAACCCTTTTCCCAAGCTTGGTAAAGCCCCATGGTCAGACCCCAAAGTTCCGCTATAAGAACCGAACAGGAACCAATATTCATCACATACCCACATAGCCATTGACCATGCTTGTCTCTGAACAGCCCCCAGCAGACGCCAACCCGACGGCTCTCCATACAGAACCATCACAATTAAGTTTGATCCACCCCTCCGAGGGAGCACACCAGTGAATATCCATGTCAGTGGTAGGTCTAGGAGCCTTAGATCTTTGAAAGCGTTGCATGGCCAAACTTATACTTTGGACGTAAGATTTAATCAAAGACACCCTATTGTTGGGTATCGTCGAGCCTCGAAAGACACAGTCATTTCTCCATTTCCAACAGTACCAAACCGTAACTGCAAAGTAGATATTCCATGGAATATCTTCAAGTGAAGTAGCAGTGCAAGACAAGTTACTACCAACCCAGACCAAAAAGTCTTGGGAGAAGAAGTCAGCCGAGAGGTCCGGGGGTAGTAGTAAGTTCCAACTATGAGCAGCTATCGAGCAGTCCCTAAAAATATGAAGAGCAGTTTCGGGAATACCCGTACAAATTCTGCAGCTATTGTCGTTAGCGAGATGACGACGTGTACGTTCCGCATTCGTGAGTAACCTACCATGCACCAAGATCCACAGAAAGGATCTGATACGTACCGGGATTACAAGTGACCATATAATAGAGAAGATTGGGCCGAGGCTATCAAGTCTGGGAACAACCTGCACAACCGCAACGGTAACTGAAGAAGACGTAAAGCTGCCATTGGAGGAGAGCCTCCAAGAGATAGAATCAGCCAAAGGAATATATAAGCCATTATTGAAAAGTCTTATGTACATTTTTCTTAAATCATCACATGAGTGAGCTAATGAAGAATAGTTTATTATGGTGTCTAAAAAACATTTTTGCAAAAAGAAAAATAATTTAGTTGTCCAACGTTAAACATTTTTCTCAATGAACATATAGATTGGAAGTCTTGACTCTTATGTATGACCCAAAAACTTGAAAGGAAATGATATATGTAGTTTAAAATTCATCATTTTAAGGTCAATGTCATATCCAAGCGTAGACCAAAAAAAAAAAAAAAAAAAAACCCTCATTCATAAAAACCAAATAAGTTTTCCTGAACCTGGGCTTTTTTGACATCATTTTAACGAAATAAATAATTACACTTTATAGAACTAAATGCAGCAAACTTTTTCTCTATAATCTTTTATTAAGAATAATAGTTTATTCCCCTAGGTAGGCATCCTCAACTTTCACAATCGAAGTTAAGCACCTCCCATTTACTGTCTCCTATCAAGAATATGATGAGTATACCTGTTATACAACACAATAGTATACACTATTAATCAATCTGGATGATCGAACACCTAGATTTAAGTTCATCCTCTGCAATTGTTGTACGGCCTTGCTCGAAGGGCACAAGATGGATAATGAGCCATAGCTAGAAAGGATATTTATTTGCTCTCCTTACCCTGAGACTGAACTTTGAAGATTACTCTACTCCAAAATGTCTTGTGAGCCTGAAATGCTCTCCGTGATCGGTCTGTGACCGAACCAAAGCGGCATTCTGGATTCGCTGCTGATGTATATTCAAGTGTTGAGCCCCAGGAAGTTGATTAGTATTTGATTAAGGCAGGTAATGTTGCATGAAGTTCTGACAAACACTGGAAGACCCAGTTGAGGAGTTGATCTCGCGGCAGTTCCAGAAGTAGCCCGGCCTGTCGATCAAGAATTTGGAGAAGTCAAATCTAGCTCATGAAGGATTTGGTTGACTTGACTCATCATAATCTTGGCAATGTGACATTAACGTAACATATAGCAAGAAACTACTGACCTTTATTTGACCGTCTTCAAAATCAAGTGTACTAGGTAAAACATCGCAATTCATGGACTCTTTTATCAGCTTGAACGCATTCTTACTCATGTTTGTTCGCATGAAAACGGTCTTCCCTGATGCGTAAATTTTATTGATCCCAAGATCGGCTGCCATTCTCTTCACGTAGAGCTTTTTTAAGAGAATCTCCATTGAGTACGGTTCTTTTCCGTATTGACGACGTAGATGCTCTGTATATTGCATCAAACTCCAGATGTCTTTCTCTGCAGATTCCTCTACATTCTTAATTGTTTCCATGGGGTTGTCCAAATAATTTATGTACTCGGATGGAAGATGAGGATTTATATCTATGTCAAGCTGGAAGACAAACAAAAGATTGTTAGCAATAGCACCATAATTTCATTTGATTCCTGCACATATCTTGGAAGGTGATGGTTTACAATGATGTCAAACTAGAAGGGAGAAGACCAGATTGTTAGCTGTAGCTTATAACAACATAATTTCATTCATCTATTCCTTAGAGAATTCACCCAGGACCTCTTCTAACAACTACTGTTATCTGTATTCCTAAGTTACACTAAACCATGAAAGGTGTTAACCTTTTTTTCGAAAAAAGCTAAAATAGTCGAGGTGATAGTTGTTATGTAATGAACCGAGTATAACTGTGAAGAAAATATATTGGCAACTAAAGTTGATTTGTAGAAAACACTCGTCCTAAATGCATAGCATATGATACTTGAAGTGATTATTGTAGCCATACCTGAACTTGATTGTATGGTACGGACATAATACGATGCTCTTCTACCTGAAAATAGTTCTGATGATCAGATTCTTCCAGTTCCGAAACCAACCTTCATAGCATGGCAGGTGATAAAAAATTTAAATACAAAGAGCGCTATTGTTTCCAGATCATAGTGATCCCACAGCCACGAGAGACACAGACATGTTACATATTGAGGTTTTACTGAAATACAACACAGGGGATACCTTGGAAAGGCTTTCGAATAGCATCTCAAAGAAGAGATCAATTCCCACATTTCCCATATCTCCAGTCTGCTGCTCCCCAAAGATATTGCCAAACCCTCTAATGCTCATATCTCTCTCAGCAAGCTGGAAACCTTGGCCAAGGTTACAACATTCTTCAAGTGCTACAAGCCTCTCCTGATGTATAAAAAACAACACAAATATGATAATATTTTCTTCCCCTGTTTTCTTATTGTACAATCTATATGCATATTTATTCAATCAAGTTCAGCAAGAATGTTGAGCAAGTCTTGGTGTTGAAAAAAAACAACCAAAAAGAGAGAACTGCATCACTATTTTTTTTTTTTGAGGGCAACTGAATCACTAATTTAGAAGAGCATATATAATATTCTAGTACAGAGTTCAACTGAGAAAACGCACCAGTGCTTGTTCAGTAAGCAGTGACTTGTCAGGGTAAAATAGATGTGCATATGCTTCCTTGTCTGCCCTTCCCACCCTTCCACGCAACTAATGAATTGAATCAGGAAAAAGAAGTGTTCAGGAAAAAGAACAATCAATAATGTGTTAACCTTATAGAAATTTGACCTTCATCTCTCTACTTGCTAAAGGGACGATTCACACTGTGTCATTGTTGATAGAAAAAGAAGAGCAATTTGAATCAAAGCAACAACAGAGTCCAATGACAAATTATGAACAGGAACGTATCAATGTTTTAAGACGTGCATAGATTTCTAAGGTGACAATAACCTATTTCACATGCATAGATTTCTGAGGTGACCATAACCTATTTCACATGTAATCATACATCTATTTTCCCATCTGCTAATAGATGTATCAGCATATAGAGTACAAATTCCATGCACTGCATTTAAAACCTCTGAAAACAGTACTCCATTTAAACTAGTTGTAGAAAGTAGGTGTCCTTGTAACTGAATCCACTGGACAGACTGACACCACTAAACATATACTCTCTATTGTGAGATATGTGGACACCACAAGCCACAACTGCATCCCACTGGAGGACATCTCACCATGAATCATGCTTTGAAATTCAAACCCTTATGACCTTGTTAGATTCTTTTTTACTTCTTGGTCAGGCTTGTACAACCTTGGGGAAGAGGTCAGGCTTGTACAACCTTGGCCAAGGAATCAAAATGAATTTAACAAATGCTTATACTCCCTTGCAAGCCAACACCATGTCAGCTTTAGCAAAATAAAATTACAAGGGAGCATCATTTGTCATACAAATTTCCACTTATTTGCCAATCCGTTTTTCCAATAAATTAAAGGCAGGTAGGTATTTGCAGGAACTATAAGCACGTTGAGAGAACTAACAACATAGAACTGAAACCTAGTGAGAAGATATTTGAAGGCCTCATATAAGAAAGAGCATGAGAAGTCTTTACCAACAAGGAAGGATTATGCCTGAAATATGCAAATGACATATTGAACATAAAGTGTTCAAAACAGTAGAGAAGAGGGAAAATAAATAATTTGTTCAAATGCTTAAGGCTCAACTACTAAATTGACGGATTGCCACAGAAAGCAGAGGAAGGAATCATTTCACCCTCATGACATCGTGAAACAATTAACATGAAACTCTACAACCCTACTAGGTTATTATGTGATAAAAGTCTTTCATCCATGTCCACTCTCCCGACATACTGCAGATGGTGAAGAGATTCAAGTGAGGTAAAGTAGATAAATGTACCTGATATAACTGTGCAAGACCAAATTGCTGGACATCCTGAATTATAATGGTGTTTGCATTTTGAATGTCAAGTCCACTTTCTACAATGTTAGTGCATATAAGAATTCCTATCTCTCCTGCTGCAAATCTGTCCATTGTTTCCTCAAGTTGTTTGGAGTATTGCTGCAAATGAGCAAGAGCAACAAATAGTACATATCATAGTTACTTCAACCCACAAAAACAACTACAAATGAGGCAGCATGATTTAGAGGCATCCATGATCTACAAGCAACCCAATATAATTCACCAAGTTCAAAAGTTCAATGTACTAATAAATGCTGCCGGTAATAACTCTACAGGCTATAGCTAAAATGAGTTGGGCCCACTTGCCAATCTATTACTGTCATTATGAAAAAATGAGTTGAAGGTTTAGTTGAGTAAACAAAGTTGTTTACGAAGTTTGAGATGGAGTACAGGGGGGGGGGGGGGGGGGGATGAGGTACACGCAAATCTAGTAATCTTTCATTTACATTTTTTTTTTCTTTGAGTAAATACATGCTTTAAACTTCAGGGAAGAGAAATCCTTCAGTTTGGAATCATTTTCTAGAATGGGACAGTAGCCTTGAATGAATCTACTTCAACAATACAAGGACTATTTGTGATGGTTTATCAAAAGATTAACATAACAGGAGCAGTGCATTTAGTTGAATAACAAGAATAAGAACAAGCACCTTTCCATGTGCAATAGCTATTTCAACATCTGGGCATGACTCTTGAAGAAAATCCATAACTTCTTCAAGTCCTGAGGCAAAACAATAATTCAACGGATAACTCCAAAACAGTTGCTACAATGACGTGTTTCTTTAGTATCATGTCCTTTTGAAATCAGAGTCAAGAATTTGATGTTTGTTAATCAAGCTTTCACGAGGTATGCATTTTAGCAAAGCACTATAGTCTATAGACTATAGACTATAGGGGCTTGTGCTTTGCTTTACCTTCCTGGATTACTATTCGATGATGGAGCAATTTAAGGATAGAAGAATCTTAGATATAATCCAGGGTTGTATGCTTTCAGGATGAAGAGTTTCCTTGCAAAGGAAGTCTATGCCAAGAATTGAATGAAAGATAAAATGACTATCTCGGCAACAAAAGATAGCTGTATCACAAAATTCATGAGCATGATATAGCACAAAGTTGCATTACCTTTAATACGAGGTAAAACATAAAAAACTTGACCTCCTCGATCCAGTTCATATTTGATTGCTGAAACTACCTTTTCTTTACTGAATGCTGCAAGTTGAGTTCTAATTGGAACTCTTTCAGGAGGAGGTGTGGTGATTAAACTGAAGGAGAAAGAGGATTATTAGTATAAAATGTTGCAACCTTCTGAGTTAGTGACTGGGTAAACCAAGGCAAATTATAACTTTTCTCATGTGTTTTGTAAAGTTTTATATGAATCATTATGTCCAAGTTTACTTACACAAACCATGAGTACAGTTGCCAAATACTCGAGAAATTGTCACCCTTACAGTTCAGCTAATCCAACACTCAAGATCTTCAAAGAAAAGGCTGAATAAATGGCATCCTCCAACCGTTAGTTATTCTTTGACTACTTTAGATTGGATAATTCTCATATCAAAACAAGTCAAAACATGGGTATACTTTGGATCTCTTCCAGTATCTGTTATCATGTTTCTAAAATTTCATGACATAAAAAATAGTTATTTTGTACTAAACTTGTTAAGTTCAATGATATTGAGAAATTGCATATTCCACCTGCAAACCCTTCAAAGGTGTGCATCTTTTGATCATGATCTTCTCTCCAAAGAACACTTAAGAGTTAGGACTATCAACCTTTTAGTTGAAAGACTTTCTCTGCATACAGGCAAGTCATTTGCAGGTTTGAGGTTGCTCACTTGGTCAGTGTATGTGATTTGCAGTTAATTTTTGTAATGGTTCGAAACGTGTCTGATTTGGTAACAAGCTCAAGGGCGGAAAGCCAGCCAGCCAAGAAAGTACATACTAGTCCAGGGAGGGGGCAACCACTGCCTTCAGGGATGTTTAGTTTCCTCAAGGTAAGGATGTATGGCTTAAGAAACATCTTTTCAAGGCCAAACAGTTTGACATTTGATATATATATATTTTCTAAAATCCATAGAATAATTGTATACACTTCTTTGCTGTTCACTATAGCATCTGGAATCACTAAAATCCCAATGCACTCCTCTTGTTGCTACAATGGTACATGATACAGATGATAGGATAGAATAATATAAAATATTATGGAATTAAAAGTGCACAACCCAAGGAAACATAAGATAACAAGAACACATAACCACTTAACCAGCAATGATTGCTTAATGCTATAAGATCGAAGTTTCTTACCTAGCATCACGAAAACCAGTCAATGCTAGATACAGTGTTCGAGGTATAGGTGTTGCTGATAGTGTTAGAACATCCACTGTAGTTTTGAAGGAAGCAATTTTTTCCTTTTGTTTGACACCAAATCTCTGTAAAGCAAGAAAATGCAACTCATTTAATGGTGTGAGGGGTCAAGATGATCATCTCTTTAGCCTAACACAGTTAAATTTGATTAATGTGTTTGGTAAACACGCTAAGAGATATTTCATAAGGCATGATAAGCTAACTGACAAGATAATAAGATACTGGTACGAAGCTTTATACAGTAAATTGTATCCTCTAGAAATTTAAAAGCCTGTAAAGGTAAATCACAAACTTAATTCACAGGAAGTTATGTCACTAGTATACTTTGTTCCTTCACCTATTTATTATAGACTTATAGCATTTATTTCTCTACCTTGAAATTGAAAACATTTCAAATCCACTAATCCACTTACGCACTTGACACTATACTCTGATCATGTCTCTATGCATGTTCTTAGCAATTATAGAAAGAAAATGGCCCTGACAGAAATCATAAATAAAACAAAAGGTGTACAATTCTACAAGTCAGAGAAGTACAGAAAGATGAACTGTTATGATCCCCTTTTTTAAACTCGTGCATCTAATAAATTAAGAGTTACAAGAGTTTAGAGTCTTCAGACAAATTTGTAGAGAGTTATGCAAATTCAGTGTATTCAATCACAGGAGAGTTTACAGACATATTTGACTTATTCAATATTCAAGAGTTGCCGTCATTATCTATTCCCTAACAATATTTACATGGAAGTGTTTTAACACCAAAACTTCTGAACCTTTACAAAAAAAAATAATAAGACATCCAAAACCAACCAAACATTTTGGATCCTAGAGCCTACAAGACAATAAGGAACATACTTAGGCTCCGTTTGGTAAGGGTATAAATTAAGGGGATTAAGATTATGGAAATTAAAAGGGAGAAATAATTCTCGTAATCTCCTTTGGTAAGGGAATGAAGGAGATCAAAGGGGTTAGATTATGAAGATTAAGAGGGAATTTTGTAATCCTATAAGACTTCGATTAAAGGATTATAAGGATTATTGAGCCTAAAATCTCATTTTTACCCCTCTTCCTTTTTTTCATCTCTTTCGTCTATTAAAAAATTTAACACGTACTTTTTCGTAATTTTACCCACAATCATATTCATTTTACCAAACAATCATTGCACTTATTTTTATACTCATCCTCTTGAACAGTTTCATCTCCTTAATTCTTCATCTAAATAATTCCCTTCATCCTCACCTTCATCTACGTAATCTTACGTTACCAAATGGGCCCTTAATGTGAACTCATAACTCCACCCAGGTTACTTTATAATTATAGGAGATGCACTTCTAAGTTCAGTAACAGATTAGCATAAAGCCTCTTCAAACAGAAGGAATGGACATATATATGTCATGGCAAAGACTGATTTAGTTTCTAAGGTATATATTTGAAATGAGGAAGGCAAACAATTTTTCCAAAAGCTTTAACATGGGCAATATGATTCAAGTGCTTTCACAAACGAAAAGGTCGATGTTACAAGAGGAGAACCTAATGTTAGGCATGCTTATCAAACTAATACTCAACTAACATACTTCAAAACCTGCTTTTTCATAACTGAACAAAGTGAAACTCACATGAGACACAGTATCATTTGATCATCCCGCCAGGACAAGAAAAATTAATTCAGCAGTGGAAGTTTACAAGTGTACTTTGCTAGAGATATCAGAAGATAATAAGCAAATTCTACCATTTGTTATCACAATTCCTTGGTTGTCTTCAGTCACAACGTTGAAGATCTAAGTATCAAAATCAGAAAATAAATAAATAAATGAATACCATATTTCCATCCAATGGAACTCATAAAAAACTAACCTGTTCCTCATCAACCACAAGAAGTCCTAGATTGTTATAAACAACACGAGTTCCAAGAAGAGAATGGGTTCCCACAATGATGTCCAGCTCCCCGCTTCTAATCAAGCGTATATGCTCCTCTTTTTCTGCCCTTGTCTGCAATTGGCATACGCATATACATTACAGTATATAACTGAGCAGGTAGCCCATATCATTTAGAAACTTGAACTTCAACCAGTCATTAAATTACTGTCAGCCCTCTACATATATTATTACCCAAAAGATGCATTTACTCATAGTCCCATACATATGAAAATATAGTTTCATGTCGGATTTCAGAAACAAGTGGCCAATTATAACGGAGAAGATGCACAAGAGTTAAGTCATCAATTTATGATATGAGTCTACATGAATGAACAAAATAAATGATACTTAACTTATTTCAATCTCACTCACCCTATGCAGCTGTTTATTTCATGCCTAATTTCTTCCAGTTTCCTGGTTACCCATCTATATTACTATAAGAAACACCAACTTGAATAAATAGATCCCCATGAGAACATTAAAAGACATTACAAAACACATTATTACCGCATAAATGTAATCAACAAAAATGCCCATTTGAGATTCTAATGAGACATGTTGCATACCTGAAACCTGCTTAGAAGTCCAACCTTGATATTGGCATACCTAGAAAATCGCTGTGAGATAACCTCAAAGTGTTGTTTTGCCAACACAATAGTTGGTGCCAAAACCATAGCTTGCTTTCCAGCTGAAACAACACAAACAATGGCACGTAATGCAACTTCAGTTTTACCAAATCCAACATCTCCACAAATCAGCCTGTCCATTGGAGTTTGCCTCTCAGTCAAATCCTTCTCAACATCAATAAAAGCCTGTTGTAAAATTCAAGGGGATAAGAAACAAAAGAAATCATACGAGAGAAAAAATTAGCGTTCTTGTTTACTGCCAACTGGATGTAGATCTTAGTACAACACTTTAAAGCACCAAGAACAAAACATTTTGAGCAATTCCTTCCCACCCCTAAATGAGTGAGAGAAATAGTCACAGAACTATGTGCCTCAAAACTATAAATTTGTTGAAAGAAAGGAGAAATCATGCATTCTAATAAGTCTACATGTTGACAATAGCAGGGAGTGACAGTCACACCTATAACAAAATCATAAAAAATTCCATTCTGATTTTTCCTATGAATATTAATTGACCAATAAAGGCTTGTGGATACATGCTTTAAGATCCAATTATCTTCCTCTGCGTCATAATATTATGATAATGTTTTCTGTCATTCGGGATTCGTAAAGTGCAAAATCTGCCTATGATGGAAAAGCCAAACGAGGGAAACATGCACTGGGATTGGTTGCTAAGGTACTGGTATATATAGCAGTGTAAGTTAAGCCTTAGTTTGACGTTAAAAAATTAACACAAAATAGTGCTAGTGAGTATGACAATATAATTGTAATTCTCAAGCTAATATAGTCTATGGTGTGACACTGAGTACGACAAAAATTATAAGAACAGAGGTAACAGACTAACAGGATATAAATCTGGGCTTTAAACTATCCTGATAGATCAAAGACAAGAATGTATGACATGTTTGAGCCCCATAGGTAGTAAACCAGTGTTCCTTTAAGCTTAACTAATTTCACAGAGGTAGAAACATGAAGCCAGTCAATTACCTGTTGCTGATCAGGTGTTGGTTCATAAGGAAATTGTGAAGCAAACTCAGCCATTGCAGGGGTCTTTGGATATGGAGGCCTTCTTTGTTTTAGCCTATGCAAATACAATTCCATTAAGTCCACTACCATTTTTTGAACAGCAACCTTTCCCCTTGTCTTCCTCTTCTCCCATGCACCTCTGTCATTTAGCTTACTAAGTGTCCGTGGTTTCTTTGACTCATTGGGACTGAGAAGTGAAAAATCTCATAGTCATAAACCATGAATTATGACAATTAAAGGCAATAATATCCGAGTAGTCAAATGGCTAATCCAAAGAGGAATTGAAATCACAAAATCCCAATGTATAAGATTTTATGTCAATATTGCACAATATGATTCAACCAGACTATTTACATTCAACTGAGCCAATCACAAAAACAAGCACAAGACATTTAGAGGCCAAGTTAAAAGGGCCAAAGGAAGCTTGATCGGATGAGATTATGAGAAGTAATAAAGTAATGCTAGTTTTACAAGGACAATCAACACAACTATTTATCTCCCAACAAACATGCTATATAGATGGGCTTGGTTTGTTATTTTCAGCCCATTTAGCAATACTTAGAACATTTGTATAGCCCGTACATGGAGTGGCAAAAGAAAGCTGCTAACTAGTGGAGAACCCAAGGAGACGTGTTGATCAGGGTTAGTTGGTAGTTGGTTGTAACTCGGTTATTTGGAAGTTTAAGAGAGCAAGCTCATTTCACTTGTAACAAATGCACTGTCTGTAATGGTTTTGACAGATTATCAATGCAATGGACTTGATTCATTCATTCTTTATCTCTATCAATTTCATATATTGTAACATGGTATCAGTTAGGGTTGTCGATTCTCCATTTCATTCCACTTTCCCTCTATGATTGAGAAATTTTGAAAGATAATACACGCTAGCTGGGCATTGAACACTAAACAAGCAGCAAAGATAAAGGATACCAATCATATAGCAGGAAAGGAAACATACAGGCAAAATCTGTAGAGCATTCGAGAAGCTTGCTGAATCGGAAGCTTTGCCATTCCATCAGAATACTCAATGAACACATGTTCAATTGGCTCCGTATTACCCTTCGAAACATCATATTTAATTCCTACAAACCTCCCAATTCCAACCTTCTTATGCACCACATAATCGCCTTGCTTAAGCGTGTATGGATCAACCTTATAGTTAAACCCTCCACCTTCATCTCCATTCCCGAAAGAACCAGCACCTTCCTTAAGCTTCCTTAGTCCCCTCTGCTGCTGATCCTTCACCATCCGCATATACATATCAGCCTCCTCGGCGTCCATGACCGGCCGAACAGCCTCCCGCTTTCCAAGATCACGACGAATCCTCTCATTGAGAACCGTAATAGGATCGTTCTCTGAGTTGAAAATGGCGGGCGGTAAGTTAGTCGAGAGTGAGTCTGAACGGTTTTCGGTGTAAACGGCTCTAAATAGAGGAAACTGGGGCTTAGATGAACTGGATTTGTTGAGGAGGCGACGGCAAGGGCAACTGAGATTAAAGAGCGTTAGAACTGGTGGCCAAGAAGAACCCATTTTGAAGGCTGCATCTGAAATTGGGAGCAAACATGGCGATTTCGCCATCTCAGTACTACAATATCTAGAAAAAATCCTCAATTGTAAAATTGAGTTTGAACCGAACACTGCACAGCTGGAAGGCCGTGAAGAAGGAGATGGTAGAGAGAAACTGAGTAGCTATGGCGGGAAGATGGAGGAGAGAAAGAAATGAAGGGTGAGGGACTGGGTAATTGAGAACACAGATATTTTGTTCGGTATTGGATGGGGTTTTACGAAGATTTATCTTCTTACTTTTCCTCCATGGCTCCATTGTAATTGTGCATGTGGTGTTATTTAATCAAGTGATTTCCACTCAGCTACGAATCAAGAATTAAATAGAATTGAGAAAGTGAAATTTTGGATATGCCTATTTTTTATTTTTTGTATTATAGTAATGATTTTTCTCGGTTTTTAAAAGTAACGGTATTTGCTCCGTTCGCTGCAAAAACGATGACATATAGGATGAATTCGGTTTCTCTATTTTGAAACAATTATAGAGAACCCATCATTAGATAAACTAACAAAAGGGTACCGAACTCAACTAATTGATGGGTCCAAGTCAATAGGGACTCCAGGCTCATTATTTCTCTACACCATCGATTTTTATGCTATTTGTCATCCATAGTAATTACTATCCCAATATTCTTTGTGGAGAAAATCATTGCAGTTCGGTCAACCGCCCGAGAGAGTATATGAGGTGTAATCCCTGGAGAGATTGCACCTACCAGGGACCGCTAGTTGGACGACGCTACAACCCCATGTTCCTCGTTTGGGATGTTCATTCTATTTATCTTCATGTTCTTCGATTTAGTAACATACACTGCTCTAGATACTTCCCGGTTGCATTGTCTATTTGCCTTTAGGGTTACCCATTGTTCCCACGAGAAACATGGGAAGTGTTCCCTTACCAAGCTTTTGTATGTATTGCCCATGACTCCTCTAACAAGGTGGATGTTAGACTCATGTCTATTCTTTTTCTGTGGGAATTTCATAGGGACCATCATTCATGGTCCATGACCAAAATCATCCTCAGTTTGCTCAATTGGGTTTTCATGTTCTATCTCTCTACCAATCACTATTCTCAACGGGATGGTGATTATCATTACTAGTCTAGGTTAGAGTCACTACCACATTGATAACATCCTTTCGAGAAGGGCATTGAGGGACAAAGTGACCATAATGACCACACCTCACACGTATGGTGTGGAGGTTTTCATATTCTAACTTTAGTCGTTTATCATTAAGAAGGAGGTCACCTTTGAGAGGCTTATTCAGATCAACTTTGACACACACCCAAGCAAATTTACCTCGCGTCAAGTGCATGGTGTTCTCATATATGCGTAAAGGTGTGCCAATGGTCAGAGCAATTGTCTTTATCATATTGTGGTTATACATGGAGAAGGGTAACCCATATATCTCACCATACCCGTGTGGAGTTTATCACTAGAGACTCAAGATCAAAGGTCGGTGCCCATTGTTGCATGAAGAGGTAATGCTCAAACATCTTCCAAGAACCTCTAATTAGGATAGTAATCAAGTCAGCTTCTTTCTCAAATCGTACCAAGAAATAGTCGTCGAGAAGTTCAATAACTGACCAACCTTCATTAGGTTTCCACATCATCTGTAAGATCCTCTCAAAATCGTTGTATGATTCCATACGTCCTAGTACTTTAAGGACTATTGAATTCCTCCAAGAAGCATCCAGGAATTGAATGACATCTTGGTCAATAATAATTGGAGGGGTAGAATTTGGTCATTTGGGATAAGAGATCTCAACCTTTCTTGTTTGACTAAATCTTTGGGTAATACAAGGATGGGCTACCAAGCATTAGCACCAAAGAGCATACTACTCCATAACGGAGTCATATTTGGGGTCGTTCGGAGAGGGTAGGGGCGGTGGTGGAGGGTGGGAACAACCCCAATTGGGGTTCGACGTGAAAGAAACGTTAAGGTTGCCATAACGGTTAGGGTGTAGCATCATCAATGTTATAACATATTAAGGAAATTTATATATTAAATAAGGGTAAATTAGTCCATATAAATGAAGATGATAATACTTATTTATTTATTATTGGGGACATTCACTAATCTATATAACATACAATAACACAACTCACTTAGTCCACATGTCAATCACTAAGGTATGTCACCTAGGACTTTTTTCAATACTAGTGTGGACGCGCGTGCTACGCACGCGCCGCTGCCTATAATCGTATATTGTGTTGGTTAACAATTAAAAGGAGAAACTATACTATTAAAACAAATCGAAAATTTTTATCATTAAATTATCGAGATAGGAAAGTGTTACATATAAACAAGACCGATATTACATTAAAATGAAATGTTAATTTAGCAATTAAAGTACGACATAACTAAGAAAGAAAAAGGTATTTACAATCCCATTTAACAGTTGTATTGGCTACCATAATAAAGCTTACATCAGAATTTTGACTAATTTTTAGTGAAATTTACACCTCCAATCAGACGTGAGGTTCCCAAGTTTTAGCAGAAAGTAGTTAAAATAAGCCCAAATGGGTAGGAAAGAAGCAATGAGCAAAATCCTGTAATAAGTTGACCTGTCCGATCTTATCAATGAACACTATTGTAAGGCTCAACAACAGAGGTTGAGACTTGTGGAGATGGGTAGACAGTGAAACCAACTTGAACTGCTTGCCATAGTCAACTGATAGTCTTTCTAGGAGAAGCGACCCTAGACCAGATCCAGTTCCACCACCAACAACATTGAACACAAGAAAACCTTGAAGGTCGGTGCAATCGTCAGCTAGCTTCCTCATCCGGTCCAAGCACTAATCAACAATCTCCTTTCCAATTGACACCAAAAGCATTAACATCAGAATTATAAGTTGTAACCAATAATAAGAAACACAATATTACAGATACTGTTGGGCGGATTTAGATTGGGGAAATTACTTTGTGTAGTGACCACGGACAAAACTGTTGGTAGCATCTTCCTTTCCACTAATTATGTAACACCCCGAATTTTCAGAACTCGGGACGTTACTGGTTAGGACCTCACAATGGGTCCCGACCTCAGTTTGACAACAATATTACTAGGATCTTGCAACAAGACACAAATAAGAAAAACCGAAATTCATAAAATAGTATTTTAAAGGAATGAATGCAACAAAAGTCTAACAGCCTATCGTACTTAAACAACGGAAAAGACTAACTGTCTTAATAAAGGAAAAACAACAAAGCAACAACTCAAACCCCCACTCTAAAGAGTACGGAGACCCGGCTGACCACTACTTCTGGATCACTCAGTTGCTGTTCTAACTTGCAGTAAATCTAAAAACACAACAAAACAACCATTAGCTAGTTATCTAAACATTAGGAGAATAATAATAGCACACACACACATAAAATAATAAACACCCATCATGCTTTCAAACAATCCATTTATTATCTTCAATTAAGTCATTCACTCTAATGATACTTATTTTGTGACACGAGGGATTCCCAAACCTCGCCTCCGCCCCCGTGTACCCATCAGGAGTGGATCCGATGCATCTCACCGTGTACCTGTATGGTCTGGGTATAGAGAACCTCCCAGTCTCCTGGCAGAGCTGGGTAGCGATGTCATGGCCCGTTATACATACACTTGGGCCTTAACACATAACAACAACGGTCGTCCTAACAAGTTGTTATTATAACACACATGGTACACACACCACTAATATCACTCAACTAATATCCAGAAACCAGCTAAGTAAGTCGCAAGGACTTACTTGAGTCAAATCACACTCTAATAGGTCTCAAATCGGTCCGTACTCGTGGTACTCAAACGCCTGCCAAATAAGGCATGTGGATCAAAATCACATCCAGATGTCCAACCTCATGCAAAGGGATTACGGAAAAAAAAAAAACTCTCTTACGGTAAAAGACCATTTTACCCTTAGTGTCAGAAATTCTCAAAGTTTATTTTTGAATTCTACTAATTTCTTTTAGAACTTGTTTTCCATAAATTATTTCTCTCTCATAGTTCTTATAAGTTATGAGTTAAAACTCGAAATCACTCCTCAAAGAACAACACTCCTCTTCTTTCCCGATTACCACTCTACTCTTCTACATGTATATATGCGTATGTACATACTCTAACTTTTCCTTCAACTCGTATAATTCCGTAACTCCTCAGTATTTATATATAGCTACATAATTTCATAACTCCCAACTCGTACTTATATACGTAACCCATATATCTATATACACTATACTTATACCTACAAATATATATTTTTATATATATATATATATATATATATATACTTACATATGCACTTACGCTTATATATAAGCCTACACATATTCATTCTTATACATCTATATATACACATACACGTCCACTGCACATATTCATATATATATACTCATCTCTTCCAACTCGTAAATCTATATGTACGTATATATGTATACTGCTGATACATATATATTTGTATATTTTATTTCTTTCAAAAATCCTACTTCTATATATACGTACATTTATGTACTGTATTCCTATATAAGCATGTTTAAATCTACTGCTCAAATATGTATACACTATATACATTTAGTATGCCTACTCCAAAAAATATATAACATATATTTAACATTCTTTTACTTGTGTAATTCCATACACAACATCCGACAATGCATCGGGGCGGAAAGTACTCACCAGTCCAGCCTACTCGTCACACACTCGGAGAGGAACCGCAGCTCGGTTCGGTTCTACTGTTTGGCTGTCAAAGGGGTTCGAAGCTGGCTCGCTTGCTCTCCACTGTTACGCCACTCTTCTGGACTCAGGGTTGCAGGATTAAAAAAAAACAAAAACCGACTTCCAGTTAGCCTGGAAAGTCGAAGGAAACAGGGGAAAAGAGTTGCGATTCAGCCGGGCCTACCGGGAATCGACTACAGCTGCTGGCGCACGTCTTCTGTCGATCTGGGGCTGCTACTGCGTGAATCAGAGAGCAAGTCGTCCGGGCTGTAACTACATGAAGTCGGCGAGGGAAGAAGAGGGGTAGGAGGGGATGGTTCAGGCTCACCTGGTGGTCCACAGAGAAGATCGAAGAGGCTCGGATGGTGGCTGCTAGGGACGCTGCAAGGTTGGCACCGCTACTGGTGGTCGACAGAGCCGGCGGAAGGAAGGGTGGCGAGGTCCGAGTGCGAGGCTGGGCGTCGGTGTGCAGCAACCTAGGCGGACGGACTGTGTATCTCCTCGGTTCCGGTGGGTCGCAGACGGCTGCGGGTCTCTCATGGTCTCCGACGAAGGCGCGACTTCGTCTCAGTAATGAGTCCGAAGTGGCGGTGGTGGCGGCAATTGGGCAGCAGGGCAATGTGCAGCTTCTCCTGGTGCGGTCGGCTTCTGCAGATGGGAAGGGTTGACGATCGATTAGGGTAGTTATTAGATTAGGAGAGGGATTAGGTTAATTAGATTTAAGATAAGTATTGGGCTGGCTGGAGAAGCATGGGCCAAAATTTGGGCCTGCTCACCAAAATAAGAAAAGGGATGGGCTGAAAGAATTAACATTTTAAGTACGAAATTATTTACGGAATTATATACGGAATCATATACGGAATTATTTACGGAATTATATACGGAATTATAGAAGTTATCATTTTATGTAAATCAAAGTCACATAAAATGGTAGAATTTAATATCGTGTTCTTTTATTTAAAAGAATGAAGTTTGGAGAATCGGAAACCGGTCAGATCCGGTATTAAACGGAGTTTAAAAATTTTCGGTTATTACAAATTAGTTGCTCAGGGTGGAAGAGCTGTCGGTATGTTCCAGTCCTTACCTCATCAATCACAGTGGGCTCAAGATAGACAAAGATAGCATGTGCAACATGTTTCCCTGCACCAGTCTCGCTGAAGGAGGTGTTGAAGGCATCATCACCTCCCCCAACAGTTTTGTCACTTGTCATCTGACCATCAGGCTTAAACAAAGAAGGTCATACAATTAAGACACAAGCACATCACACAAGAGAGCTGTAATGTAATTCAAGTAAAATAGCACATCTTTATTTTATAGAAAGAAACTTGTTGGTGGTTAGATTAAAGGTTATAAAATCTTCATCATAAAAGGTCTTGCAAGTACAGAGTATATATCAAGTGAGAGATGTGTAGGTCTTGCAAGTACAAAGTATATATCAAGTGAGAGATGTGTTGATGCAATCAAATTCTTAAATCTAGTTAATTTAGAGAAAAATGAACTGAAATGTAAATTAACTACATGCTCAAGCGGATCTCATGCGTAAAACACCGTGGAAGGAACCACAAATGGTGGTTTTGATGACCCATTCATCTTTGAGTTAATACCTGCAAATCATTATGTAAAAACCTCAAAAAAAAAAAACAATCTTAACAATACACAATAAACTCTTTCTTTATTTGTAAACATAAACATTTATGTGTTTGGGTCATTCTTATCTTTATAAAGTTATATAACCTTTATAAAGTTATATAATATGAGCATTCTGTGTAATAGACGTGAGATATTCAACAACAAATTAATAATACTCATCTGTTGAACTTTGAATCATCCTAAGTACTACGATAAAGATAGATATATAACTTCTTACTACAATATATTCTAGAATCCAACTTAAAATTAAAGCATTTCCAGTTCCACAACATTATTAGTATGATACAACAGCAGTAACACACTGTATATCCTTTTTTTCTCACAGGATTAGCGGAAAAGAAAAAACCAGAAGCGGAAAGAAGACGCCCCATCTCGTTCATCACATTAGAAATGATAAAAGAAATGTGAAAAATCAATAAAAAGAATGTTGGTTGGAGAGTATAAGTGCCCGTTTGGTTGGAGCGGTGGAATGGAAACGGAATGGAATCGGATAAGGGTTAGGAAAGGAAATGGAAATTATGGGATTACTTTCATTTGTTAAAAGACCTCTAACCAAACGTATTTTTTGATTGATTCGGAATCATTCCGTTACCGGGAATGATTCCTAGCGCTTCCAAACGGGCCCTAAGAGAGAAGTATATCATTGAGGAGAAGGGGACAAAATTGTTTTCTGGCATTTGCATATCTCACTTCCCATGACCATTTGCATGCTTATGGAAAGGCCAAAAGTTGACAATACGCTCAAGCACAGCTGCGCTCTTGGTGAAATAGCCCGTAAATCCTATTGAAGCATAGTATTGAAGCATAGTAGGAGGGAAGTCCTCAGCTGGCATAGCGAATGGCCGTATCATGTGCTCCATAGTTTCCAACGTCAAACACGGGCCTGGGTCTTGTAGCCTTTCTGGCCCATTGATGGGCAATGTGTGCTCTTGGTGTAGCCAACTTGCCTCAGTATCTTTGCTCCGAGGCGGAATGGGACAAGATTAGTTTGCTAAAGGTTTATACTTCAACAATGGCGAAAAAAAAGCAATAAAGATGAAATTACTTCAAGAGGAGAAAGATCGGCTCCACGGCTGAATGTCATCTCAATGCGGAACCGTTTTGGATCTTCTAGAGGCACCTGAAACTCCAAGCACAAGTGAGTTGTTTTTTTTTTTATAGGAAAAAGTGCATAAAAAGCAAAAACATTTTCCTAGTATTGTTAATCTCTGTATTCTCAAACATCCTTAGCACAATGTAACTCATGTAATCGAGCTCCTTAGTGTTGAGCAAGCGTTCCAAGGCATTGTAACAAAGCAGGCTTTCCCGTCCTTGCAGAGATTCATCCAAGTTACAGTACCGAAGAACATTCATCAATGAGTGAATATGTGATTCCTATCACGAAAGAAAAGAGCATATCACGCATTTATAAATATCGTGTGAAGAAAAAATGAGAAGAACACAACAGGTGAGAAATGAAATATACAACTCACCGACGTGAAGTATAGTCGTGTTCGCACATGCCTCTCCGGTGTCTTCACATTGGCATAACTAGCAGTAGACGAGAGAGATCTTATCAAGACCGATAGAACTACTTAGGCAATTTATAGCTCTTATATTATTTTTTTTAATTTATCTCTTTTCGCTATTTCTTGTGTATTAGTTTTCACCCTTGTACTGCATAAAACATCTCCTTACAACTTATGTTAGAGAACTTAAAGATGTGAGCACTTACTTTGGGTCCAAGCGGTATTCTGTCTCTATGTCATCATCCTGATCGTCCTGATCACTTAAAATATCACCATTTTTAGCGTTCTTCTTTTGCTCATTCTTAGCGTTGGACTTACTTTGGTGTGTAGAAGATTCTTTATTGATTGATGAAGCTTGCCCAGCAACACTATTCGCTTCTTCACGTGTATTCCTTAAATCAATCAATAACTTGTCCAGCAAACGGCGAGCAATCTGCATAAAGGAAAGAATAGTTGAGGAAATGGATCTTTACCCGTGACCACGAGGCCCGTAACTTGAAAATGATATTGCACAAAATCAAGTATTTCACTGCAGAAGACCCCGCATAGCAGCTCTAGGATTTCAGTTCAAGCTTTATTGGTCCTAAATAATGCAAATAACTCATTTTTTTATCTTATAATATGAATCAAGCTCAGAGGGTTTCCAGAAAAACTAAGCAGCAACGCTAAACTACTACAAACAAAATAATATATATAATAAGAATCTCAGGAGGTGCTAATCTTCTAAAATCTCAATTTATGCTTAGTAGAATATCTAACAGGACATTAACCTATAGGAATCCCTATGGTACAATTGAAAAAGCAGGATTAACAAATAAAACATTGAGCTGGATATACCAAAATAGAATTTGATAGTATATGCTATATACCAGCAAAAAGTTCCATATAGAGAATTTTTGCTTTTACACTATTTATGTTGTTCTCTCTTGTAATTAAGATGCCTCTACATTGGATAAGTTTAATAGAAAGGGTATTTTCTCGTCAAGACTTTGTCAAATATAAAGAGCATTCTTTCCTTGAAATGAGAAAACACTATCATTATAAAAGATAAAAGAAGTCCAGCACCAACAACTCATTAGGAATTGATTCTTTATGTACCTGAGCTACTTTGAACAGCTCGTCCAAGCCTTCCAGATTAAGGTGGGAGTTATGCAGAAGATCATACCTGTAGATTTTAAAACTGTGAGGTCACAATTTAATACAGAATTTTAATGAAAAAAGTTTAAGCAGAAGTTGGCCAATGATATGCATACAACGAGATTTCAATGCATGTTTAAACAATTAAATACGGCGAATTTCATGACTATCTTCAAGAAGATCAAGTAGCATTTATCTAAGAGTTGTATAAGAGCATCAACTCTAGAACCCAGTACAATCCGCTAACAGATAATGAAAAAACAAAGATATTCAGCCTTAAGTTTATATCACATATTACTCAAATTGAAACACTGAAATTCAAAGCAAGCAAAACAGAAAACCGAAAGAGGCGAGATGAAGACAACGACACCGATTTGACCCAAATGGGTTCTGGCGGTGGTTCCGGTGGCGCTTCGGCCGCGGCCTTGATGGTGTCTACGGAGGAAGAAAAGTGTAGTAATACCAACTTAGGATTGTCATCCCATGAGGCTTCTTCGTCATACCCAAACGAGTCTGAGATTGAATTGCGACTTGGCTTAAGTCTTCGCCGTGTTGTTAGTAAGCATCCGCCTCCGAGGAATTTGACGGCTAAGGATTTGCCTTCTATGGATCCCTTTATTTAAGGACAGATTTGACTTCAATTTATAGAACAAGAAGATGATTGAAAACTGTGAGGCAATCGATAAGAAGCGGCCAAAGGAACATAAGTTTTAAACCCTAACCGGAGAAAGACGAAGGGTGATCAACACAAAATCAACCCAAAATTAGAACCAAAATCAAAACAAATAATAAAACGAAAGGATAAGAGAATCCAAAAACCCAAAATCAAAGCCAAAAAAATCAAAATGAAGAAGTAATACAGTACCGCTCAAACTCAACTGGTATCAATCACTCTTCTACTCTCGGCGGCAATAGAAAACCGGGCGTCATGGACGCTTGAAAAGCGCAAAGCCAAGAAGTCCTAAATTGGGAGGTCCAGGTGAAGTTGGTAAAGGGATGGAGAGAGATGAGTTGTGGTGGCCATGGAAACCTAGAAGCGGAGAAGATATGAGACAGTAGAACACTAGAAGCGGTGGAACAATGAAGGCGGTGGAAGCGTGAAAGAGTAAATAGATTTGGTAGTGCAAGTGGAACAAATATTTGACTTTGTGAGGGCTTGAGAGAATCAAAA
Organism: Fagopyrum homotropicum; assembly: GCA_033239125.1. Taxonomy (NCBI): domain Eukaryota; kingdom Viridiplantae; phylum Streptophyta; class Magnoliopsida; order Caryophyllales; family Polygonaceae; genus Fagopyrum; species Fagopyrum homotropicum. Next base: position 147,052,934 of record BSWB01000002.1, read on the forward strand.
TCCGGCGGCCGCAGGGGAAGATCGAAGAAGCTGTGATTTTGTGAGGACATAGAAAGGAAACTTGGAGAAGAAGAGCGGCAGATGAAGAGGTGTGAAGCACTGAAGCGGTTCATTGTTACACGTATAGCGCATGCACTCAACATCAAACGCGGGTAAACAAGTCATATTTATTTGGGAATCCGTAAACGGACTTCACACCATTGCAGTTCATTGGGCCTAAATTAAAGGTTTTTGGGCCGAATGAGACTATACGGTAGTAGTAATTACGAATGATTGTAGAGGGCAAAACATGAAATTTGAGGGTTAAAGGGCAAAAATGGAAATTCCCTATTCATTCAGCCAACTCCCACATTTAGTATAGTAAGAAGAAGCTTTTTGCCACGTGTCAACACGAGATTTCTCTAAGCCTACCAAAATATTTTTTAAAGTTAATTAATTTATTAATCAATTAAACAAGCATTTCAAAAAAATTAAACCTTAAAAAAGTAAAAAAATTTTGCCACGTAAATCTTATCCGATCTTTTCCAATTTTTATAATAATAAATTATGCAAATCTTTTAAAAGTAAATTATTAAGTTTGTTATTTTTCAATCATACGGATAATTGACAAAAAAAAATATTTTTTTAGAAGTAAATTTTATTTTATGCAAATCTTATCTCAACTTTTATAATTTTTATAAGAATACATTATGTAAATTTTTTAAAAATTAATAGTGAATTAATTATTAATCACTCGAACTAAATTTTCTCTTAGTTACAAAAAAATCACAAAAAATTAAAAATGAATGTTGAGTTGATGTTGTATTTTGCAATGTTTTATGATATTATGACTCAATTGTTGTTTAAAAAATTATACTTTAATTATATAATAAACCATATAAATAATATATATACTTCATATTAAATATGAATAATACAATTTATAAAATATATATTGATAGTACCAATAAAAAAATCATTTATTATTGTTTGTTAATATATTTATAGATAAATATAAGATCGTATATAAAATTACTTAAAAAAATACCGTGCAGGGCACGGGTAATACACTAGTTTACACATATGCCACAAGATATTTACAGATTTGCCATTTTTTTTATAAAATAAATTCTAAAAAAATTAATAAACAATTAGGAATACCACATCATATTTTAATCATGCCAAGTAAGAACCTAATTGACTTATTTATAAATTTGTTACAATATACCTATCAAATATTTAAAATAAAAAAATTATAAGATATTGATAATAAACCAAATTTTCAAAATTTTAAACAAAAATTTGAAATCTTTCTTATATTTTTGGAGCTGTGTGTTAATAATATAAAAATATATAATTTAGCCACATTTTACAATTTCATTTATTTTCTTCTTCTTATTTTTAATTTTCAAAATTTAATATTAAGTTAGTTATTGAATTTAATTTTTACTTTAAATTTTACATCATATAATTTGTTTTCTTATTTTTAAATTAAATTCGTTTTTTAATTTTTAATTTCAACTTTTTTAATAAAATCTATATATTATACTAAAACAACCCTTATTTTTAAAATATATTCAATATTTTCTAGATTTTTTAATTTCAAATTTGAAATCTTCTTTAGACTCAAAATAGTTAAATTTTACCATCTTTCACTTTTTTAAAATTTATATGTTATTTTGAAAATCTATTCAATATTTTCAAGATATTTTTTATAATAAATAACTAAGTTTTAAATATTATATTGAGGTATAAATATAATACTAGAAAAATAATTTTTTTGATTTTTAATTATTTTCTTTCATTTTATAAATTTTTTTAATTCAATCCTCCCAACATGATGTTAGTTGTAGCAGTTAATAAAAAAATGGCTAAGTTTGGATAAAATGTTTTTTCTTACTCTTAAAAAATTTGTGTAGATGAATCTCAAATACATAAAGTATAAAATTAAAAATACAATACCTTTTTACTTAGACAAAACCCGCACAAGGTGCGAGCTCTAAACTAGTTGTCTCTAACGTAAGTTGACCGTCTATCAGAGATACTTTTATGAATTAGCTAATATCAATGCAAAACAATAATATAACTAGTGTAATACTCGCACCTTGTGTGGGTTTACAATACTATTGGGTAGATGTTATATTGTAGATATATCGGGAAAAAAAATCCCGTACAAATTTAAATGTCATGATAAAAAAAATTACAAATTTTTTTATTTCTCATTCGGTTCCATGATTCAAAATTTTATTTAAATCCGATTACAAACTCTAAATAGATAAACTAATTCAGTTTTAATTTAAATAACAAAATGAAATAATCAAAATAATAACTTTTTTAATTATTTTGGGTAGTTGTTAAATGTATTAGATTTTAAAATTTAAAAAACTTAATTAAAATTTTTAAGGATGTTGTTAATTGCTAAAATAACATGTGACATTATAGTTATCGTGAAATTAATTGCTTCTATAATATATATAAAATTAATTTTCTACTACTAATATATGTGATTGTAATCTTATTACTAAGTTTTTACAGATTTTCACAAAAAAATTTTATTGCGATATTATTATTTTGTTTAACGTAATTCAGTATCCCACAATTCATGGCCAACACTAAACCATAAAATAGTTAATAGTAATACAGACTGGGTTCCTTAAGTTTGATCGCTCCGTATCCCATAATTCATGGCAGCGCAAATGGTATGTACCGTGTACGCAATTTGTAAAGATGAAACTGTTTTTTTTATTCATACAGTATATTTAATAATTAGGGTTTAATTAAAAACCTCAATAAAGCCTAATCAGTCCAATATAAATACGCACTCAGGCAAATTTTAATGGCCGTTTAGTACGCGCAACTAACAACCCGATCTCCCGCCGGCGAGTCTTCCGGTTCCTTCTGCCGCTTTATCACCGCCGTCTAGGATTCCGGAGATGGCCCCTCGACCCAGCTCTCAGTTCGTCGGTCGGGGACAGGTTTCTTCTTTTCATATCCTACAATCCCCAATTAGCTTTGATTTATAAATCTCTGGTTGCGTTTGGAATTTGTGATGATATGCAGCAAAGTTGTCATCTTTTGACTTTTTTTATTGAGTTTTTGGCTTAGCACTTGGTTGTTTGTGTTCTGGGATAATCTCTATTTCCCTTTTTGTGGTTGGATCTTCCCTGTAAAACCTTAGAAGAGGAAATTACAAGAAACAAAATCAGTAGTTAGGTGAACTTATTAGCCCTTTGTTAGGTGAACTTATTAAGATCTTTTCTAAGAAGGATTATGCTGAAATTTAATGACTTCTATTGTAGTATATCTATTTGTAGGACTTTTACAGCAGATTCGGTGCTTACATTGATTATTTGGATATTAGAATGTAACACAGCTGAAGTCACTGCCTTTGTTTTATGTCATGTTGAGCTTGTAAATGGAGCATATCATATCTATGTCTTAAATTGTTCTTTTTCTGAGTTGTTGTTTTTCTTTAGAAATTAAAGTTTCTTTGTTAAAATATGAAATATATGGCCCAAGGATTTATGAGTTATTGATAACTTGCACACAAATAGCTGTATAGAAACTGTGTGTATAGTCTCTTTGTATTTTATTTATAATATGACAGCTGTTTCATGTGTACAGTAATTGCTTACTACTGATAAAAACTATTGAGTTTTCTACTCTCTCCATCATGTGTTGATTGCTTATGACTAAAGTTGATGGGTTTATTTTTTCGTTTTCCTGTCCTAATGCCACACCCTTATCAATGCAGATAACTCATGTCTTTGCTTATTTAGTGTGGAGCTTTCTACAATTTTTACTGAGCATATGGCATCAAGCAGTGTATATATTTAGTATGCTTGAAAGCCACTCAATCTCATCTGGATTATTGAAGAAGTATAGTACATTGGATGTAACTAAGCTAAAATACTTGGCTATTGTGGTTGAGAGTGAAGATGCTCATGATACTTCAAAAATTATTGAGCTGCTTCAGTGGTTGGCTGATATTGGTGTGATGCATGTTTGTCTCTATGATATGGAAGGTATATACTCTAACAATGTTTGCTGAGCAAAAGATGTACATTATAGCATTCTTCTATGTAGTTATAACTGACGGAGCTCCTTGATATGACCATTTAGGGGTTCTCAAGAAATTCAAGGAGGTCATCACAGAAAAGTGCAATAGAAAATCAAAACTGTGGCAGGTAATCACTCTTTTGCTTCATAGTGAAGGAACTCGAGAAAGAATAAGTCTTCTCATTCAAAGGTTTTTGAAAGAATTGGGTGAAATAGGCTCTTTTTTATGGGCTTTTGTTTTGTAGAACCCTGTAATTTTTACACTCTAATTGACTTACCACTATTACTCTGTTAAGGGTATATTTACTTAATGAGTTTATGCTATGGGTACTCTTAATAGAGTAATAGTGGTAAAAGGCCTACCCAAGGTTTTTTTCTTGTTGCTCATAAATAACAAAAAAAGTCAGGAATCACAGTAGTTAACTTTTTTACTCACAACTACTTTGAAAGGAGCTTCAGTCTTGTGATGATCCAGCTGTCATTGTAAATGGCTGTGTTATTGTGGTTTATATATATATTCCAAGGAACAGTTTGCACTTTCATTTCTATAGCGTGCTTCGTATGTATACAGGTAGTTGATGCTAGTAAAGCACTCAATGACCCAAACCAGAGGACTTTGGAGTTTGCTTCATTTTCTGATGGAAAGGAAGGGGTAGTAAAAGCTGCTAACCTACTTTCCACAAAGTTTCTCAAATCCAGAGAGCAGGGTGTTGATCAAGAAGTTCCGAAATTTACTGAGAAGCTTCTGGATGATGCTCTAACTACTCTCGGTCTGTTCTTTCTCAAAAGTCAAATAGTACCTTCATGCTGTTATGATAACTCCATATCGGATGTATTATGTATCATCTCGTATGATATGCCATATTGCCATGTACAAACCTTAATGTCTGATAAGTCTTCTTTTGGTGATAGGTTATAGAGGTCCTGATCCCGACCTCTTACTAGTTTATGGACCTGCTAGATGTCATCTTGGGTTTCCTGCATGGAGGATGCGGTACACAGAGATTGTGTAAGTTTGCTTATGAATATTAATGCATAGGATTCGTGCTGGTTCAAGATGGCAGTTAACATGAAATAAACATTTTAATCAGTAAATTACTATGATGAACCAATTGTGTGAGTTTTGTTCTTGTCAAGTATTAGCTCCATGATTTGTTCGGCTTGTTTAAAGAGACAATTATGATTAGACCTCATTTCACCTTTCTGCATCGCAGACATTTGGGACCATTGAGATCTGCAACGTACGGGTTGCTTCTCAAAGCCATTTACAAGTTTACCACAGTCCGTCAGAATTACGGTAATCTCATTTCATATTCGCTAATATATGTTCTCCATCTTATATGCCAAAGATACATCTCTTGTTAGCTTCATTTGTTACAGATCTCGATATGATAGAACATTCGTCCTGATTTCTTGTGCAAATTTATCTTCTCTCAGGTAAATAGTAAATGCAACAAAGGAGAACTTCTTGTCATGCTATATTTTGTTGTGGAAGTTGTGTTTTATTGGTATAGCCACTGTGAGTCTTACCTTGCTTTCTTTGTGTACTCGTCCCATTAAGAAGCAAGTCAAGAACCCGATATCGAGTCCTTGGCTTTGCCTCTTCATTGCCTACATATTTAGTGATTCAAGTAGATTGTTTACTATGTAAACTCAAGTGTGTACTACTAGTGTGTATGTTAAACCAATATAACTGAAGAGATAATAGATCCTAGAGAAACATGTTTCTGTCTGTTGGCTGTGAGTGAATTCTAGCAAGATTTGTCTTTCGGAATAAATTAAAAACATTTGTCCTTTTTTTTTTTAATTAAAGCTGCTGATTTGTACAGTTTACCGATGATCAAAACCAGTTAAAATTTTGCAACTTTATATGAAAATTGGCTTATATTTCCAAGAACTATGTTCCATGAGCTCTGCTGTCCAGCATCACTATTGAGGTGAAATTATGGACATCTTGGTACGGAAGTAATGAAAAATTACCAAAAATAATACAAACTATAAAATGTGAATCGAAAATAATACGAACTTTTTAAACATTACTAATTTGTATATAAACTATGACCTATTAAACCAATTTGATACGATTTTCTTTCCGGTCAAAATTCTGGCAGTTTTGGTGTCGTGGCAGTCGGAAAAGATGTTTGGACCTAAAAATATAAATAAGAACTTAATTAGGGATAAAGTTAATTTATTTTCAAATGACTCTATCCATCATTCATCTAAATCATACATCTTCTACCGTGCTCCGTCTCTAATGGAGTTCAAGGCCAACCACCGACTCCGGTGCTCCCGCAACCAACCAAATACCGTAATGAGTCGCCACTGCCAAGAAGAACATATGCTAACCCAAAATCACAACCAAAATTTTGATTCGGAAATCCTAAGTTTCAAGAACCCTAATGACCTAAATGTGAATATTGTTCCAAGATTCAAAATCAAATGTAAAAACAAAAATACAAGTATGGAAGATCCGATTTGTATCAAGACACAATATAATTAGTTTAAATTTGGGCTAATGAATTGAGTAATAGATTCGAGCGAGGTTGTGGTGGCAGACGATGTGTGAGGCAACAAACAAATGCTCCATTAGGTTGATACATGCTTATATAGGGGAAATCTCGGAGTTTAGGGTTACACAAAATATATTTATTCTAAAGATAAAATCGGAAGGTACAATTCCTTTCTTCTACAAAGCCGAGACGACATAGACACGGCGTGGAGATGGCATGTGAAGTCGACTCACCCCGTCTGGACAAGTCATCTCGATGAGTCTGGGCTCAGGTTTTGTCTTGGGTTTGTATGACATCCATCTATAGTGATGATAGTGGTCCAAACGGCTCTGAGACAACATGAGAAGTCGTCTTGCATGTCGTATGGCCTGCGTTGTTGCTCTAAATCTTTGATCTTGTCATATGGTGTCTTTAGGGGGATTTCGTGCTGTAGTTCGTTAGTCATGTAAGACCTTCTCTTCAGCTCAAACTTCAGGGAGGAGGTATTTTTGGCACAATTGATTTCGTAAATTACTGGAATACAAAAAGCCAAGGTAGATACCGAAATGCGAAAAATGGATGTTTTTTATACAAATAGTGATGTAGGAGAGAGCAATAGATGTATGCAATGCATGATTCTAAAAACTATATGATGTTACATTTGACATTCATCAAAAGTCGAAAACAGAGAAGGGTGAAAGAGAAGAGGATAGAACGTAAAGAATCCCTCTGATCACAAATATAAGGCGTTGGAAGGCTTGGACACAAGAATTAAGGAGTATTGATTACACTTTATATTACTTTGATTTTGTGTTAAAGGTGAATCTCTAATTAAATGCTAGTAGACTGCACATTACACCAAGACACTCTCTATGTAACAGTACATTACTCCACTTATTGCCCCCATTATTTGGAGTTTCCAACAACATTTTCAACTTTCCTTAAAGCAGTAAAAATACTTCGTACTAGTTCAATGCCTAAATTTGTCCCCATTTTTTTTTCGTGTTTGGAGCCAAAATTTCAATACGTTAGCTAACCAAATTTTTTGCTTTGGAGCCAAAGTTTGGAGTAGTTTTTGTTAAAATTTTTTGAAATTAAAATTTAAGCTTATGATTCAAGAACCAAATACTCAATTGATTATAGTACGAGGAGTTGAAATATGATCTATAGGAGTATTATACTAGTACGAGAAGTTGGAATATGATGGGTTGTTTTTTTTTGTTCATGTTTCTGAGTAAATGAGACTAAGTTGGAACTTGAGTTTAATTAAAGAAAAAGAAATTGAAGTCATTAATTATCACCCTCTAATGCCTTATATTGTTGAACCAAGAATAAGTGTAAGAGTTAACAAAATTTATTAGTAGATTACCGATTTCAACGAGAAAGACGGAGAAGAAAAATCGAACCAAGAAGATGATGAAAATTTTAAACAAAGAAGAGAAAGAAACAAATTTGAAATGTAAATTACCGATTACAACCGATTTGAATGAATAAGTGTAAGAGTTAACAAAATTTATTAGTAGATTTCATCGTTTGGTTTTCTACAGAGAAGTTGAGGAGAGGAGATCAAAAGAAATTGGGTAAGAAGAGTCCGATTGGGAGAAACAAAATAACGTTAATTTTGGAGTTTTTTTTATTTTGGAAAAAACCACAATCCTTATATCTAATCGAATCTAGTGGATCACAACTTTCCTCACTCCTCTCTATAAGGAGGCTCCTCACAACCAAATTGAACACGATCGTTAATGTATATGATCGTTAGGTATTCTAAGCGGCGTTGGATTATAAGACAAACGTCTTAGATTGAACAATGTAAATAAACTTATTTTGGTAAGCAATTCATAAGAAATAAATAGTGTAATTAGACGGATTGATCCACGATTAATTAGTTAATGCAAACTCTCATTTTGGAAATAATATATTCATTCAAAGAAAGTGTCATATATTGTGTAGAAATGAATTAACATAAATGACACGATCGTTCATGTATATGATTCTTGAAATGAACACATGTATATGATTGTCTCAAAATGAACACGGTCGTTAATGTATATGATCGTTCAAATGAACACGCTCGTGCATGAACTTTATTGTTCATCATGAATAACGATATTCATGATCGTGCTCATGAACAATTAACATGTTAAATTTGAATAACGCTAACGATGACCAAACATATATACATCACTTTCTTGTGTATTTTTAATTGAACATGATACCTTAACGTTCATGTGAATGAGGATGATATTAACTAGGTAATAAATCATTTAAAGAAACTAACATTTATCATTCAACATTAAAAGGAAAAAATATTAATGTGGCCAATTTTTAAAATGATATAAATCTTCTTTTATCACAACTGTTGATTTTTGGGTGAGTTGGTTAAGTAGGTACATAACGTATTTTTGTGTATATATTAGATATGTTTTGTAATGTGTAGACAAAGTAGGCACTTAAAATTATGTAGAAAAAGATTAATTAGAAAACAATAATAGATATTACCTAATTTGGAGATATTCTCTCTCCTATATTAAATAAAAGATTCCTAATTAATAATGTAAACGGATTTGCTGATATGTTAAAATAGGAAATAGTAATTAAAATTTTCTTAGAATCTCTCCTTATATTCTCTCTCCTCTTAATTATAATCTTTTAATTATAATATATAAATAAAAGGTAGGATTCGAACTCTGGACGAGATGCCCATCCCTCCCACCCTTATACCAATTTGACTAACTAAACTTTGTATATTCTTTTGATGATACACAATATTAATACACAATTTCAATTACACACTAGTGATACATAATTTCAACTACATAATGTTAATAAATGAAAGACTTGTGTAACAAAAAACCTTGTGTACGAAATACTCGAGCATACACAATTTCAATTACACAATAGTGATACATAATTTCAAATACATAATGTTAACAAATAAAAGACTTGTGTAACCAAAAACCTTGTGTACGAAATACTCGAGCGATATAAAATGACTCGATAATACATAATGTACATACATATTATTCAGGAAAGAAATTCAGTGAAAGGTATTTCGTACACAAGGTTTTGGTTACACAAGTCTTTTATTTATTAATATTGTGTATTTGAAATTATGTATAAATATTGTGTAATTGAAATTGTGTATTAATATTGTGTATCATCAAAATAATACACAAAGTTTAATTAGTCCAACTGGTATAAGGGTGGGAGGGAGGGCAACTCGTCTAGAGTTCGAATCCTACCTTCTACACAATCTTTTACTTATTATAATTAATAGGAGAAATAAGAATATTTAGTTGCCCGATATAACAAATTATAAAATTTAATTGATTATTAATAGGAGAGAGAAGAATCTTCAAATCTTCCTCTTTTAATGATTATCCAACTCATTTATCTTTATTTTTTATTGTTAAAATTAGAGTGTCTAGTTTGTATCTAAGAAACAAAAAATACCTTCTTTCACCAATCTTCTCTTGATTTTTTTATTCAACGCCTAACATAGGTTCTCACTTCTTACCGTAAGAATGGTCGAACCATTCTTACGGTAAGAAGTGAGAACCTATGTCAAGCGTTGGAAGACAGTGTTGTCTGTTTAGAGGCTATCAACAAGTCTTCTTGATAGTGTAAAGGTTGTAAACAAGCATTCTTGACATTTCAAACCCTCTCAACAAGCGTTCTTGACAATCTAGAGGCTGTTAACAAGCATTATTGTCACTAAATAAACAAAAATCATATATATATATATATATATATATATATATATATATATATATATATATATATATATATATATATTCAAGATTCAACCACTAAAAAAAGCTACTACAAATAAATGCGCATAACAAAGAGTTGATGACAACAATGCCTCTACATCTTCACTTCTACTGCTACAAACATGACAGTCATAACAAAAAAGATGATAAAGGTCTTAATTGTCTCACTGAATGTGACATAGAATAGTAGCACTTGGAAAAATAAAGCATCTAATGGAAAATAAGCAAAACAAAAGGCATAGAAACACTGGAACACAAGGCTTGTTGAAGTTGTTGGTATCACTTCTTCGCATGTAAACCTACGTATACAAACATTGAAATATGATATTAGTTATTATGTCATGCAATTGTTTAAAGTGAAAAACTGTGAAACGTTACTATTTACATGTAGATATAGAGATCTCATTCAAATTGAGGTCCCACATCTACAAGAATACTGATAATATGGATTTGTCTTTATCAACAAATCCGCAATTATTGTGCGGGGGGAAAAAACATCATAGAAATGTGGAATTGAACCATTTGGTGTCTTTATCAACAAACTTTACCATTCTTTCAACTTCACTAGCCAAGACAAGTTCATTCGAGTAGAACCTATAGTCTAATGTTAACTTCACCCCGATAACCAGCTCGACATACAAAGTTGATACAAAGGCCACATCACTAATGGTTTTCCGAACCACAAGTTCTCTAAAGTCGATACACATACAATGATACAACAACATATCAAGTGTGTAGTGCAATCTTCTAACTAGTACAAAATTTAAGAATCTTAGCAAATAATTACTAATCAGAAACATGGAACTCAAATCGATTGCAACAGGCGCATAGAGAGTTGGCAAGGGAAGCATCGAAATTGATTGCAACAATAATGATGTGCCCCTGGATGTGCTTAAGGGCAAACTCCGGATCTAGATCGAGCTTGAAGTTCAACTACTCCATTTTTTTATGTGTGAATGGATCGAACGAGTGAAATGAGTTGGCGGAAGCTATGAAATAGATGTGAAAGCGGTTGATTGATTTGATCTATGTAGATCGAGCAATCCGTGAAGTGGAGTGATCAGGGTGATTCTTGAAGAATCCTCAAATGTGAAGGCTTAGATTGAAGATCCAAGGAAGAACTTTGAAAGAGGAAGATTATGATGCCCAAAATCAAGGAGGAGAAAATACTTCTCTACTAAACTTGATTAAAATTGAATACGTCATACAAATGAGACCAAATATTGTTTATATAGGGAGGATAAAAGGGAGGATGACGACAAATCATAAGACTTGAATGCAGAATTAAAAAACAAATATTCTAGAAATTGAAAAGGGAATTTTGATGGACATATTTCAAGAATTGCCTCAAGCAATCAATGTCAGGGAAGTGTTCAAGTAAGGCCCATTATTCCGGTAAGGCCGTGCGGCCGTCTGTACGGCCGACACGTGTCCCGGGAAAAAAAAAAAAATTTTCTGAACGAGTTTTTTTTTTTTTTTTAAAACGAGTAAAAGTAATAGTTCAAAACTTATTATGGAATAGTTCATAACTTATAAAAGGATAGTTCATAAATTATAATAGAATAGTTCATAGTGTGAAATTTATAAAGGATTGAAAGTAATAGTTCAAAACTTATTAAGTAATAGTTCATAACTTCTAAAAGGATAGTTCATGAATTATAATAGAATAGTTCATAGTGCAAAATTTATAAAGGAGTGAAAGTAATAGTTCAAAACTTATTATGGGATAGTTCATGAATTATAATAGAATAGTTCATGAATTATAATAGAATAGTTTAAAGTGCAAAAATTTATAAAGGAGTGAAAGTAATAGTTCAAAACTTATTATGGGATAGTTTATGAATTATAATAGAATAGTTCATGGATTATATTAAAAAGTAATAGTTCATGGATTATATGGGAATAGTTCAAAGTTTATAGGATAATAGTGCATAAATTATAACATGGTAGTTCAAATAAATTTTCATTAGTTTCCGGAAAAAAAAAATCGTTTCAGAAAAGAGGAAAATTTTTTTTTTTTTTTTTTTTTTTTTTCGGGACACGTGTCGCCCTTACGTACGGCCGTACGACCGTACCGCAATAAAAGGGCCGTACCTGAACATTTACCATCAATGTCATATTAAAGAGATATTCATAATAATTTCCTTTAATTATCAATTAAACAAGGGCAATTTTGGTAACTAGGCCTTTTTGAAAAATTAGAGTAGTACTAGGCTTTTTAATGTTTCAATTAAGTAAATATACCCCAACCTTTTATATTTATTCTCAAACTCTACACACTCTTTTCTCAAGGGGTACATTTACTAAACACGAAACTAGAAAAAGCCTAGTATACCAAATTGTTTCATTATAAAACAAAATATAGAAAACATGATGGAAATATATATAATGAAAAAGTCTTACAAATGAGACCAAACAACCCTTGGTAAAAGAAGTAGTGAGGAAATATATGGTCTTGTTAAAGAAGCGAAAGAAGGTCGATGAGCCAATGTTTCTCCTCTTGAAGGATTCCGGCAAGATCTTCATCGTTAGTGCACAAGCGAACCTATGGTGGTTGTGGTTGGAGAAATTTCATACGCAAAAAACGAAAGAAAAAACACATTCCACCGCCGGATTTGGATTTCCCAGGTTGAGAACGTTTTGAGAATGAGAATTTGTGGAGGAGATAGAAAAATTAAGTTTTATAACGGTTATTTTGCAAAACTTGAAATATTGGTGGTTAGTTTTGCAATTTTATAGTTTCAAAGGGTTATTTTGAAAATTTACCCTTAATTTTGCTCTACTTATTTCTGAGTGGTTTGATTTATATATTATTATATATCGTTATATTTAAATATTTGAGATTTATTGAAAAGCCATGTATATGAATTCGAAAATCATTTTGGATCTTTCTTTGACTACTTTGCTTTAAAAGTATTGGGTCTTCCACTGCATTTGTATTTGTGATCTAATATTGATTTGGTTATTACGCATATACCATTATGTCAGTTACCTTAAAACATGATTACTAGGGGTGAGCAAAAATTTCCGATGCGATTGGTCCGCTCCACTTTTATTCTCTACTAGATAAAGGAAACTCAAACTCGAGCCCAATTAGAAGCAACCACAACGGCTAATTGGTAAATATATTGAGAAATGAAACTATACCCCAATGCGAGGTAAGTCCGAATCACAAACGAAAAGCCGCTACAAACCTTATATCACCACATCACTTATCACTTACCAAAATGGCAAGGCACAAAGGACAAAACAACCATAACAAAACAACTGGTTGTTACAAACTTATACAAAAGAAGCTAAAAAACCAAATAAAATGCAGGGATAGACATATATCCTGTCTTCAATCCACCGCTAGTCCGCATGCTTCCATGTGCTTCAACTACAAGGATAGACATCTCCATGTATTCAATCCACCACATATTTAGTTCTCACCATCTTTACTGCAAGGATAGACCTAAAAGTCTTCAATCCACCACTCAGCTTTTAATACTTGAATTCCTCAAACAGGATTCTGTATACGTGAAGCTGTATAAACCGAGCAGTCCTTGCTGAAGGCGCATACTCATCTTCAAACATCATCAAATTCCTGAACTTTCACAAAAAGTAGATAGTACTGATGGTTGTCAACTTCTCCATCTGACTTTGCCAACTTGTACCCCTCCCATATTTCTTCAACCAGGCAACACATTGCACCATCGTTCTAAACCTGAATTTCACCCACCCATTTTTCAAATGACATCCCATACTCTCCTTGAATAATCACACCAGAAGAATACATGGTCATGGTTCTCCTCCTCAGTTTGACACCACCTACAAACTGTATCCATACTTAAAAAAATGAAGCTTGTCACAAGTACTCAACCTGTTCTTAAGCGCCATCCAAGTAATAAAACAATGCTTTGGCGCCTATATAGGGTTCCATATTATACTACACCAATTAACCTTGCCCTCTTTAGCCCTAATCTATTCATAAACTTCAGCAATTGACAACTTATTTCCATGCTCCCACTTCTCTATTTCATTCATTGTAACTTGAGTATCTTGAAACATTTGGAAGACACAATCTCTAGCATGCAGAAGTTGCTTTATCAGCCCAAAATCTCTACCTTTAGACTGCCATTCTAGCACATTTTGATCATTCAGCATTTCAGCTTTGATCCACCATACCCAAAGATTATTATGACCCTTGTAGATGCTCCAATAACACATAAACATGAAGGCTAGGTTCCACTTCTGCAATTGGATTAAACCTAGACCACCTTCATCTTTTGGTAAGCATAACGTAGCCTAGGCTACCTTTGTCCATTTTCAGAGGAAATTCCTGCATAGTACAACCAGTTGTTCCATCACTATCACTGGTACTGGTAAAATACCAATCCAGAACGCCTCAATACCTTGTAACACAGACTTAATCAATTCTACCCTTCCTACAAAGGATAAACCATCCCTTCTCCAGTTGTTAATTCTGTCTGAGACTTTTTTAATCAAAGGAAGGTACTGAATTACCCTTAACTGCACAAGTAAAATTGGAATTCTCAAATATTTGAAAGGGAAAACCCCTACTGCATACCCTGTCAGTCTTTGCAACTGATCTCTTTCTACTTGAATTGAAGCCATGAAAATCCTAGACTTCACTTGACTCACACACAACCCAGACAAACTTTGAAACTGTAATAGCTAGGATTTTCGAATTCTAATTAATGTTGATTAACTTAATCGTTGATAGCAATTGCCATATAACTCGCGAAGATTTCGCAAGTGATGAGTAAGAGTCCCACCGTTATATTCCTGGCGTAATTTTGGACGTTTGGGGAAATTTTTACTTTTTCTCCCGGTAATTATTTTTACCCTCCGGTGTTATTTGGAGCATTTGGGAGTTCCAATTAATAAAAATGCAGTTGAGAGAAATGATCAGGACATCGGATATGTCCTAGATATGAAATAACATGGAGAGGCAAAATGGCCAAAAGAGTCGCTATTTCGTTTCTTAACGGCTAAGAAAGACGGCTTAGGAATACACGTTTTCCGAGATAGTTGTGGAATAATTATCCCTACAATATTCTAGATTTAATGTTCCAATCTCGAGAAGTTTGGAGAAAGAGGTTCGACCCGCCTTTGGATCGGTTAAAGGATAATTATCGACTTTACTAAAGGATAATTATCGTCTTCACTATAAATAGCGCAAAATCCTTTATTAATTCATTTCATTTCACGTTTTCTCGTAAAAGCTCTGATTTCTCTCGACCTTCAAACTCAGATCTACTCTCCGTTTCTAATCCGATTTCAATTCCGTTTGAGTTTCTGGATTCCTCTCTTCATTCTCTTCATAACGGTACCGAGTTTCTGTATTTCCGAGTATATGGAGGGCTGGTCGAGCATATATGTCACCAGGACGGTTCCGTCGCTCAGATTCCGATGAATTTGATGCTGTCCATGCGTAGCCTGCGTCGTTGTGATTCCGAATCTTCTTTCAGATCGTCAATCGGGTTAGTAACGAATAAGTTATGAATTTATTCGTTTTCCGTACTGCGATTTGGCCTAAATTGACTTTAGACTTGTCAAATAGGATAATTAGAAATTCCATTATGGTCGTTATATTATTCTGGTGATTATGGGTTCTTGTTTGATGAAATCTGATGACACGGGGTTTAGAAATTGCCTGCGGGCAAAACGTTATTCTGGCGAAATCTAATTAATTAATTAAAGGTTAATTAATTAAATTAGGATTAAAATTGAGATTGAGGAATGTTGATTAGATACTACCTTGAGATTTGAGGAATTGTGAGCTATGTTGAGATATTGAGGTTTAGTTGGTTGTGAGGCTCATAGATTGAGTATGATCCTTATGGATCCCTTTGGGTCTAGGTGTGACCCCTTTGATGAATAGAGGTTGATATATCTCTTTATGCCTTGTTATTAGGCAGTGTCCCTCTCAGGATTGGAGGTTGATCGTGGTTGTGATTGTACGAGGTTGAGGTAAGTCCGTAGGACTTACTTAGCTACCATCCCTATATTGGGTGTTTGCATGAGTGGTGTGTGCTTTATATGTTTGCTATGATAGCATGAGTTGTTGTTTTTATTGACCTATGTTCTATTGACTGCCCCACTGCGTGGCTGTGATAACCTTTCCCTTTCATCCCGCCGTGGAGTCTGGGAGGTTCTCTGATGTCAGGCCAGACCGGTTTACAGGAAGGGCGCAATCCACTCCCATAGGGTACACGGATTGTGTGACCGATACTAGTACGGTTGGCTAGCAGGCTCAGAGGCGAGGATGTATCGGTCCTCGTGTCACATACTTTCATCTATCTATATATATACGGTTTTTGAGTGAATGGTTATTATATAAAGATAATAAATGAGTAAATGTGTGATAACATGCTGATGTGTTTATCTTTCATGATTGTGCTTGTGCTTATGCATTACCTCATATATGTATGGTTATCTAACGGTTTCATACCGTGTTGTAGATGTTTACAGGTTAGGCGCTACTGGGTGATCTGGCAGGGTGACAGGCCGAGGACTCTCGTACATTAGGTGGTTGGTTTGGGGTTGTTGTGTTTCCCCTCCTGCGTGAGGATGATCTTTTGTACCTCCTATGTGAGGATGTCGTTTTATATACTCGGCTATGTTGTTGTTTACTTTGGGTCGTACAGTTTATACTGTTTTATGTATTTGTTTTATATCTGTCAGTGCCATGTTGTAAGGTCCAGTGAACTTGTTGTCAGGCTAGGGTCAGGATCCATTGTGAGATCCTAGCCCAATGTGACATCCCGAGTCCCGCGGATTTGGGGTGTTAAAGAGTTGGTATCAGAGCCCAGGTTGACAACAATGGCACTTGCTACCTGCAATGGGGTTTGATAGGTAAAATAAACAGAGCCTACATGGGATCTGACGTTTTCAAAGGTTTTGGTTTTAAGTGTGGTTTTGGGTTAGAATGTACGAGAAGTCGTCACCTTTGCCATGGATCTCTGCAGCGTAGATATGTATATATATATATGTGTGTGTACTGTGAATTATGTGGATGTATTATATATATATCGATACCTATGGCATATATATAGCCTTATAAGATTAGGTGCGTATATCCTACAGATGACTCAGACTAGAGTAGTATCTGTAGTGGCATGAGGTAGGGGTACACCCCCTCTTCCTCCAGTGGTGATAAGTTAGGGACCAGTTTCCGCTGTTGTTTCGCCTATGGCAGAGAACGAGTTTGAAGAGGCTGATCGTGTCTCCATGAGTAGATCCGAGTTTCAAGAATATATGTAACAAGTATATGAAGCGGTGATAGCGGGTAGATCCACACCGGATTTACCAACAATTGTGAGATCAACTGAAGCTTCTGGATCCGGAAAGAATCAATGGACTGAATCAGTTACTGGAGAAGCAAAGATGATGAATGGGGAACCAAGTCCAATATCAGGACAATCTAGTGATCCTTTGGCCATGAAGATGACTAGCAAGGAACTACAGTGTTTTAATTGCGTGGAAGTTGGGACACTGGCAAGCTGTGTGCCTAAAGGCGCCCATTATATGCTTTACGTGTGGTAAAACAGGGCATAGAGCGAAGTTTTGTCGACAGGGCAAGGCATTGCCTTTACACGTTCCCTTCAAGAGTGAGATCATTCTAGGTGGACGACGAAGGTCGAGTTACCCTTCAGTTGCACATGTTGCAAGAATGGGACGATTATGTTACAATTGTGGCTATCTAGATCATTTGCGTTCTGTGTGCCCTTTGGCACTGATAGCTTGTTTCACTTGTGGTGAGTTAAGCCAACTGGCCCTTTCTGTCAGCACGGTGGTGTTTCTTCCCAGCAAGACCTTCCTCTTTCCGGTGCAGAAAGAGTGGAAGTGGAGGCTATAGTAATGACCTCAGTGATACTTGAGGGGCATGCATGTATTTGACATTGAGTGATGATATGTAGAGGAGCTACGAGTGTTAGCTGTTATAGGTACCATTTTCGTTAATGGTTTACCATGTGGAGTTTTGCTTGTTGTGAGTGCTATGCATGTCATGTCTTTCGATGCATGCGTTAATGGTTGAATTTTGGTATATAGTAGAAGGTGGATTTTCCTTTATAGAATTACCTTTTTGGGTCTGAGATACCCGTGAGATGCATGTTTGTTCCCTTATTTCAGGGACTCGTGTATGGTTGCAGACTTCTTTGTCATGTCGTAGGTGCATGAGGAAGTCATTATGTGTATGGTTTGGATGAATAGATATCATGTGGTGTTAGCTTTTAATAGTAAGACTATTATAGTCTTTACTGAGTTGAGTTAAATAGAGGTCTTCTGAGGTTAAGACCTTTGAAGAGACGGGTTTGTCATCAGGACTGTACGCGCAGCGAGCTGATAGCACAGGGATGTGACGCATTCTAGTGTTATACCATGAAGGAGCGAGATAGTCTAACATTGGAAGGTATTCCAGCTGTTTATGAGTTTATAGATGTGTTACTGAACCGTCTAGTTGTCACCTCAGCGAAGTGTGGACATTGTTATTGAGTTGAAGTATGATACAAGATTGAATGGGAAAGCTACACTATATGGTGCTTGTTGAGATATTGTACTGATAACTTGAAAAGTTGATCGAAATAGGTTTACCCTAGTGGGTTCCATGTTCCGTATTGACGACCAAATGAGTTAGCTTTAAGAAGCAATTGTGTTTTCAGGATTCCTTTGTGCTCAAGATATCCCTAGTCATGGATGAGAGAGCATCATGTGTATGAGATAGCATCCCATACCCGCTATGGACACTACGAGTTTGTAGTGATGTCATTTGGGTTGACAAATGTTTTAGTAGTTTTTATGTAGTTGATGAATAGTATCTTCATCGACTTCCTTGATTAGTTGGTGGTGGACTTCATGGATGACATGTCGGTATACTCTCATAGCAGAGAATAGTAGACCGATCGTCTGAGGACCGTTCTGCAGATTTTGAGAGATAGAGGGCTATATTCTACGCTCTCTAAGTGTAAGTTGAGATGCCAGTGGTAGCCTTTTTAGGCCATGTTGTCTCCGCCAGTGGGATCATGGTTGACCTGGCGAGAATTAAGTATGTTGTAACATGGGAGATACTGATGAACATTAAGGAATACGTAGTTTTCTCGGCTCATCCGATTGCTACCAATGCTTTGAGGAAGGATTTTATATGATTACGTCTTCATTTGCGAGTCTTTTGAGAAGACCGTACCGGTGTGATCTTCATGTCAGATTTCTATAGATCATAGAAATCCGAAGTATATTTTATGCAACAGGGGTTGAATAACCGCCAGTATTAAGAGCTTAAGTTGATCAAGACTTTGACTTGAAGATTCCATATCATTCAAAGAAGTTGAATGTTGTCGCCGATAACTTGAATGGAAAGACGCTCCAAGAGAAGATGATTGTGAGACTGATAGTTCAACCTCAGCTTCAAAGAGATCTAGCTTGGCTAGAGTTGGACAATCAGTTCCTTGATGAGGATACCCAATTATACCTCAGAGGTTCTACCTGGTATGTTGGATGAGGTCCAACAGAAGCAGGAGACCTGCCCGGCCTTGACAAGGTTTAGAGAAAGGATGTCTTGTACTGAGGCACCATAGTTCTCCATGGGAGTAGATGGATTGATGAAGAGTCATGACCACTTTTGTGTACCTGCTGATGCAGATGGAGACATAGAATATTATGGTATACCCATTGTACGCCTTATTCAGTACATTCAGGTACGAGTAAGATGTACCACGAGATGAGATGATTATGTTGTATGAAGCCGATATAACCAGATTTGTGATACAGTGTGTGACTTGTTAGTAGGTCCAGATAGAGTATTTCCGATCTAGAGATAAGCCCCACCCACTACCAGTGCAGTAGTAGAATTTGGGAGGATATCTCTAAGGACTTTTTTATGGGATTGTGACCCAATAGAAGATTTATGTTATCTGGATTGTTAGTAACAAATTAATGAAACCGGCACGTTTCATTTCTATTAGAAGGACGTGGCTAGTGAATGAATTGGCTGAGGAGTACACTAGACAGATAATGAGACTCCATGGTATACCGAGAACGATCATTTCTGATCGAGATGGATGTTTTTACTTTGAGATTTTAGGCAGCAGATTCAGACTGCTTTGGGGACGAGTCTGTACCTCATGACTACACTTCACCCCTTGACAGATGGTCAGTTAGAGAGGATCATCTAGATCTTAAAGATCTATTATAAGTTGTAAGTCGAATGGGAAACGTGGATGGTTATATTACCTTCCATTAATGAGTTTATTATATAACAATGAAGGACGTGCATCTTTCTGGGATGACCCTATGAGGCAATATATATAGACATAGATGCCGTATATCCTTATGCTAGAAGTGATCTAGCAGTAGTAGTGGAATAACACCTGACCAGATTCAGGATTTTATAGTTCAAGTAACGTTGATTGAAGGAAGGATGCTGGTTGTACAGAGTCGGTAGATATTATATGTAGACAAGAGGCGTTAACCTCTAAAGTTCAAGCGAGAGTTCATGTCCGGCTGTAAGTATCTCAGCTGCGAGACGTTAGACATGTTAATATGGAAAGGGAACTGAGTTTCCAATATCATGGTTTATTTGAGATCGACCAGTACGGAGAAGGTAGCATGATGTTTAGCTTTGCCTATGAGATTAGAGGATATCCACCCAGTGTTTCATATGTCTCAACTGAGGAAGTGTATACTAGACTCGAGACACCTTGTGAGTTACGATGATTGATGGTTGAGTCCAACCATACTTTTGTTGAGCATTCGATTACATTCTTGGAATGAGATATGAAACGCTTGCATTCGAAAGACATTCCCATATTGAGGATATGATGGTCAAGATGAAGACCTGAAGAGGCTATGTGAGAGACTGAGGATAGTGTCCTGAGGAACTATCCAGAGTATATGTTGGGACAAACCCATTTGTGGGAGCACGAGCATATCTTAGTGCTATCTTGATGAATGTTGTGCTTATGTGCTTATATGCTTATATGCCTTGATGTGTTATTCCATGCTAGTTGTGATGTGATTTATGATCTTAGTAGATCTTGATGTGCTAGCGTGATGTATGCTATAGCTGGAGATGATTACTTCCTCCACGCTATCCGAGTATGATCATATTTATAGCTGGAGATGGTTCTTTCCTCCATGCTATTTGAGTGGGATTAGGATTTAGCTGGAGATGGTTCTTTCCTCCATGCTACCTTGACGGACATAGTTTAGTGGAGATGTGATTCCTCCATGCGATATATATGTTTATGAGTTGGCTAGAGACGTATTTCCTCTATGCATGTGATATGTTTTGGCTAGAGATGTGCTTCCTCTATGCCTTGTGATGTGGTATGGCGAGAGACGTGATTCCTCTACGCCTTTGGGTAGCGTTATGGCCCTGTTTCCTGGAGTGATGATTCCTCGATGTTTATACTTGAGGTTATAGATTGTTATAGGTTGTGATCTTTTGAACGGAGATGTGATACCTCCGATAGAAAGAGTGAGAGTTATACCTCGGCGTATGGGTCCGAGAGGATTTGGGAATTGTTCAAGTTTCGGGACGAAACTTTTTTTTTAGGGGTGTGTGATGTAATAGCTAGGATTTTCGAATTCTAATTAATGTTGATTAACTTAATCGTTGATAGCAATTGCCATATAACTCGCGAAGATTTCGCAAGTGATGAGTAAGAGTCCCACCGTTATATTCCTGGCGTAATTTTGGACGTTTGGGGAAATTTTTACTTTTTCCCCCGGGTAATTATTTTTACCCTCCGGTGTTATTTGGAGCATTTGGGAGTTCCAATTAATAAAAATGCAGTTGAGAGAAATGATCAGGACATCGGATATGTCCTAGATATGAAATAACATGGAGAGGCAAAATGGCCAAAAGAGTCGCTATTTCGTTTCTTAACGGCTAAGAAAGACGGCTTAGGAATACACGTTTTCCGAGATAGTTGTGGAATAATTATCCCTACAATATTTTAGATTTAATGTTCCAATCTCGAGAAGTTTGGAGAAAGAGGTTCGACCCGCCTTTGGATCGGTTAAAGGATAATTATCGACTTTACTAAAGGATAATTATCGTCTTCACTATAAATAGCGCAAAATCCTTTATTAATTCATTTCATTTCACGTTTTCTCGTAAAAGCTCTGATTTCTCTCGACCTTCAAACTCAGATCTACTCTCCGTTTCTAATCCGATTTCAATTCCGTTTGAGTTTCTGGATTCCTCTCTTCATTCTCTTCATAACGGTACCGAGTTTCTGTATTTCCGAGTATATGGAGGGCTGGTCGAGCATATATGTCACCAGGACGGTTCCGTCGCTCAGATTCCGATGAATTTGATGCTGTCCATGCGTAGCCTGCGTCGTTGTGATTCCGAATCTTCTTTCAGATCGTCAATCGGGTTAGTAACGAATAAGTTATGAATTTATTCGTTTTCCGTACTGCGATTTGGCCTAAATTGACTTTAGACTTGTCAAATAGGATAATTAGAAATTCCATTATGGTCGTTATATTATTCTGGTGATTATGGGTTCTTGTTTGATGAAATCTGATGACATGGGGTTTAGAAATTGCCTGCGGGCAAAACGTTATTCTGGCGAAATCTAATTAATTAATTAAAGGTTAATTAATTAAATTAGGATTAAAATTGAGATTGAGGAATGTTGATTAGATACTACCTTGAGATTTGAGGAATTGTGAGCTATGTTGAGATATTGAGGTTTAGTTGGTTGTGAGGCTCATAGATTGAGTATGATCCTTATGGATCCCTTTGGGTCTAGGTGTGACCCCTTTGATGAATAGAGGTTGATATATCTCTTTATGCCTTGTTATTAGGCAGTGTCCCTCTCAGGATTGGAGGTTGATCGTGGTTGTGATTGTACGAGGTTGAGGTAAGTCCGTAGGACTTACTTAGCTACCATCCCTATATTGGGTGTTTGCATGAGTGGTGTGTGCTTTATATGTTTGCTATGATAGCATGAGTTGTTGTTTTTATTGACCTATGTTCTATTGACTGCCCCACTGCGTGGCTGTGATAACCTTTCCCTTTCATCCCGCCGTGGAGTCTGGGAGGTTCTCTGATGTCAGGCCAGACCGGTTTACAGGAAGGGCGCAATCCACTCCCATAGGGTACACGGATTGTGTGACCGATACTAGTACGGTTGGCTAGCAGGCTCAGAGGCGAGGATGTATCGGTCCTCGTGTCACATACTTTCATCTATCTATATATATATACGGTTTTTGAGTGAATGGTTATTATATAAAGATAATAAATGAGTAAATGTGTGATAACATGCTGATGTGTTTATCTTTCATGATTGTGCTTGTGCTTATGCATTACCTCATATATGTATGGTTATCTAACGGTTTCATACCGTGTTGTAGATGTTTACAGGTTAGGCGCTACTGGGTGATCTGGCAGGGTGACAGGCCGAGGACTCTCGTACATTAGGTGGTTGGTTTGGGGTTGTTGTGTTTCCCCTCCTGCGTGAGGATGATCTTTTGTACCTCCTATGTGAGGATGTCGTTTTATATACTCGGCTATGTTGTTGTTTACTTTGGGTCGTACAGTTTATACTGTTTTATGTATTTGTTTTATATCTGTCAGTGCCATGTTGTAAGGTCCAGTGAACTTGTTGTCAGGCTAGGGTCAGGATCCATTGTGAGATCCTAGCCCAATGTGACATCCCGAGTCCCGCGGATTCGGGGTGTTAAAGAAACTCATTTAGACATTTCAAAAGAATCTCCATTGACCTCATATCTCTTGTACTGAACAATATTAAATCATCTGCATACGCCAAATGAGTAATCTATTTACCACATTTCTAGTGGTAGTTGAATTCTGAATCAAAAGTGACTTTTAAGCATTCTTGACAGAAACTCCAAGCAAATAAAAAAGAGCAAAGGTGATATTGGGTCTCCCTGTCTCAGCCCTCTTTTGCCCTTAAAGAAACCATGAATCCCACCATTAATCTTCAAAGAATATGTAGCACTTTGCACACACTCCATCACCCATGCCACAAATTTGTTAGGGAATCCTAGAGTGTGTAAAGCATACTTTAAGAACTTCCAAGAAACTGTATCATATGCTTTAGCTATTTCTAAATTCAAAAGACATCTCTTTGATCCTCTTTTTATGTGATAAGTTCTAACTATCTCTTGTACCAGCACAACTTGGTCTGATAAATGTCTGCCATGAACAAACCCTGCTTGAGCACTATCAATGACTGATGGTAGCATGGCCTTCATTCTACTCACCATAATTCGAGATATGACTTTGTAGATGACATTGCAACAAGATATGGGTCTAAACTATTCAACTTTGACTGCATTTTCACCCTTAGCAATTACAGATAAAATTGTATGATTCCACTATTTCAACAACTTCCCAGAAGAGAAGAATTCTTTAACTGCTATGCAAAGGTCCTCACCAGTATACTCCCAAGTTATTTGAAAAACTTAGCTGTATATCCATCAGGTCAAGGCGCTCGACTATCACCAATACTCTAGAGTGCTTCTTTAATCTCAATATTAGATACTGGACTGACTAAACTATCCTCATCTTCAGATGCCAAGCAAGGACTAGACTTAGGGATTGCAATTTCATCCGAACCCGACGGACACCCGGTAACCCGATCCATATTAAAAGGGTGAAACCCCGAGATGAAGTGGGTGAAAGCGGATGAAGCGGGTGATGGATTGGGTCGGATTTGGATGGACCTTTCATCCACCATCACCCGAT
Source organism: Fagopyrum homotropicum (assembly GCA_033239125.1). Lineage (NCBI taxonomy): Eukaryota > Viridiplantae > Streptophyta > Magnoliopsida > Caryophyllales > Polygonaceae > Fagopyrum > Fagopyrum homotropicum. The sequence continues at coordinate 147,077,965 of BSWB01000002.1, forward strand.
CCATCATCCATCCACCCATCCGACCCGTTTCACCCGCTTACACCCGTTATAAATTTGTTAATTATTTACTTGTTTAGTGATTTTTAGTTCCCTTTTGATTTATAAATTGGTGATTTATTAATTGTTTAGCAAAATTTGTACATTTGTTCAGTTCCTATTATGATCTTATTGTATGTTATGTATTAGTAAATTTCTCTATTTTTCAAGGACTTAAACTTATAACAGTTCTTGTAATATTTCCACTTGAATGATTTGTGTTGACTTTATATTTATCAAGTTTTTCTGGATAAGACTTTTTCGGATTGAATTTATTTTTATTATTATTAATTTTCTGCATTCGAATCCGAGTTTAATATCGATTTAAAGAAAATGTGTAGAGCACCCGAATATCACCCGATCCACCCGCATCATCCGTTGGATGTGGGTGGATCGGATGCGGATGATGGGTTTGACGGATGGCGGGTCGGGTGTGGTGAATGAGATTTTCTCGCGGGTCGGGAGGCGGACAGGATCATCCACCCACCACCCGATCCATTTCCATCCCTAGCCAGACCAAACTGTGCTAAATATATTGGAGGCTCACTAACCTCATTATCAGTCCCTAACAATTGCATATAAAATCTGAGAAAATTGTCAACAACTTGCTGCCCATATGTAGTGCGAGAATTATTCCCATCCATCACAAAGGCTATGTAATCTCTTTTCAGGTTGCTTTTCATCAAGCCATGAAAGAATGTATGTAAAATCCGGAATTTTTATTCCGTCTTTTTACGTTATAAAATAGATCTCGATCTATTTATTCATATCCGTCTACTTAGTTAGACATATTAGGATAAAAATTATCATTTTATGTAGACCTCTTTCACATAAAATGATGGAACTTTTTATAAGTTTATCATTTTATGTGACTTACCTTCACATAAAATGATAGAGTTCGTAACTAAACCTAAACTATAAAATATTCCGTATCCGGTTATTCCGTACATTAATTTCGGCTTCTCGATTCCGAACTACAATTTGTACCGGGTTACAATTTCCTTCGTCCAACAGCCAGCCCGGGAGCTGCTTGTCCAGCCAGCAGCCCAGCTGCTTGTCCGCTCCAGCCAGCAGCCCAGCTGCTTGTCCGCTCCAGCCAGCAGCCCAGCTGCTTGTCCGCTTCAGCCAGCAGCCCATGCACCCAGCAGCCCAGTCCAACCTTCCGCCTGCTTCAGCCAGCACTACTCCAGCCCACTGTTGCGCCAGCCGTGAGCCCAGTCCGGAGTTGCCAGCCCAGCGTCGCAACCCAGCACTCCAGCCCAGTCCGGAATGCGCCAGCCTGCAGATGCCCACCTTCCTTGCTGAGTGTTGCTATACGTAACAGCCAAATCTGGCAGTTTTCCTTCCACATAAATGCCACATTAATAGGGGAAGGAGATTCCGTAACTGCCTAATTAAGATACGCCAGTGCACCGTCTGATCTTCTGCCTTATACGCCGCTCACGTTCATTCTACGTCCCTCCCTTCTACACGCACGTTCCAACCCTCGCCCTTCTGCGTTTTATTTTGCTGCCGATCTGCGTCCCTTGCTGCTGCATCGCTTCTGCTCCGCCCTACTGCACGTCTTCATCGAACCAGTGGACCTCGACCTACTGCAGATTTCGACCCTACCGAAACCAGGTTAGTGCATCGACCTTACTTGTCTCCGTCTTCCTTCCACTTCTGTTGCGTTTCCGAGAGCAATAAACGCCCTCTTGCGCAGCCAGCCTTAGCCGCCTCGAGCCAGCCGGAATAGTCACGAAGCAGCACTTGCCTCCCGGACTGCAGTGGACCGATCGAGACAGTGGCGAGGTTTCTCATTCGCTGCAGTAGGTGAGTCCTTGCCTACCTTCCTTCTACTTTCCTTACGTACGTGTGTCAACCGGAAGCGTGAATTTCGTCTGGGTCCTGCAGTAACTAGCCAAGAGGGGGAGGTGCAACGTTGGAGTCCAAGCAAGCGAGCCGACCGGGATTTACATAGCTGGAAAGCGGACCCAACCGTTGGTTAGTATTCTCTGTAAACCCGTAGTAAAGTAGTAGTGCAGTAGAGATTGAATTTTGTTCCAAATCATAATCAGTAGGAATTGACCTTGTGTAGATGCTGAGCATATAGACCTAAGGGGAAGAATAATGGACTGCTGTATTTTATGAACAATGGAAAACATAATGGCTGCTGTAAATTCGTTTTACATCCTTCAGCTTCTAGGTTACCAACAGCCCATCTTGTCGATCAATTATAAAACGTTTGGATAAAGATCCACCGTTGAATTTTTGATATGTTGTAGACAGATATATGTAGTTTAGCATATTAAAATTTGGGGAGAAATGAACGGTCGGATTGAAAGTTACGAGCTCCCGAAGTTAGGTAGTTGAGCAGTTTTAATAAACTTAAAATTTGGCTAAGTATAGGAAAGTAGAGTGAAGAACCGACTTTGGGAATTATTATAAAAATATCGGCTGAACAGTTTGGAGAAATTCTTTCTTCTAAGGCTAGATAGAACCTCATAGATGATCTAGATATTTAATTCGGGAATTTTATAAGCTGTTAAGAATTTTATATTTAGAGCCGAAGTTAAACCTTTTTCGATTCTTCCGGAAAATAGAAACATAGGAAAATGTCAGTTTCGAACCAAATAAAATTCTAAGAGTTAGGATATAATTTTAGAACTTCAAATAGGAGTTTGGACATGAATTTTAGGGTTTTCGAGAAAATCGGAACCAAGGGTAAAATGGTCATTTTACCCTAAAACTAATACTGTAACTAGTACGTCTTAATACTTTTGATCTTAGAAGTTTTAGACTTCTATCTACGTGAAAGTGTGCTAATACACTTATCGCCTTTGACAGGCAACTGAGTGGGTACAGTTACAGAGCGAGTGGTTATTAAAGAGTCGAGCGTTATAACAGGTAAGTCCTTTGGGCTTACTTAGCTGACTACTAAATATGAGTATAAATGATGATGGTGGTGTGTGATTGACATGTTAGAGAGATAGGTTGTGATATATAATTACCGACCTGTATTTTTGGCCTAAGAGTAACGGGCGGTGGCATTCCGCTCAGTAGCTCGTAGGGCGCTGGGGGTTTCTTTCGGGACTAGTCCACACATGGTTTGTAGTGATGCTACCAAAGGAAGTCAGCTAGACCTACACCAGTTGGATAAGGAACGGAGGAGAGAACTAATAATAGTTCTCGTGCCACAACTTAAATTGAATAATGTGAATCACTTAAATAATAGATAATAATTGGTTGAGTGCCAGCATGATGTTTGTTTATTTTTGTTTCTGCTTGTGTTTGTGCTGTTATCATTTTGCTTATATTTAGTTAGTTAGCTAACTGTTGATATGTTGTTTAGATTTGACACAGGTTAGAGCAGATGCCGAGTGATCCAGATGGTAGTGGTCAGCCGGGGTGTCGTACTTTAGGACATTTTTACAGTTTCTGCATTTGTGGGTTTTACAGTTGAACATTGTTTCCTTTCGTACCTTGTTATATTCCGTTTTCCGGCTGTAGTTGACCTGGTCACATTCATGCATTGTTAAAAACTATTTTATGATTTCTGGTTTTTCTTATCTGTGCCTTGTTGTAAGATCATGTTAAGTTGTTGTCAAACTAAGGTCGGGACCCACTGTGCGGTCCTAACCAGTAACTCCCTAAGTTGTAAAATTTGGGGTGTTACAACATGGTATCAGAGCTCTAGGTTGGCAACAATGGCACTTGAATCTTCTAAAAAGGTCGTATAAGTAAATAAACAGAACCCGAAAAGGGTCTGAGTTTTCCAAAGAAAATTTTTGTTTTTAAAATGCATACAGAGTCGGGTTGGGATAGAAAGTACGGACGACCACCACTACCTCTGCGGATCTCGGTAATCTTAGAATAATTATGGACTTGGACTGTTATGATAGATTAGCTAGCTTATAACTGTAGTTATTACTATTCGTGCAGATGGCACGTACTAGGGCTGCACAAGTGACTGGTCGAGGTAGGGGTCGTCCCCCCCTTCCCCCAGTCAGACAGGATCGAGCTGATAGCACCCCTACTGTTAGAGGGCGTGGTCGTGTGGGTAGACCTCCACTAGGAAGAGGTCGAGGACGAGTTCCTCGAGATGACCCACCTGCAGCAAGCGTACCAGAGGTTGCTGTAGAGGAAGTAGCTGAGAGTGTAGGCCCCGAGGTCAGGCCTGTGACCGCCGCTAGGTCTGGAGCGCAAGGAGCTCGTTCTACTGAGTCGGGACGTGTCTCTATTGGAGCATCGGAGTATAGGGAGTTCCGAGCCTATGTTGAGCGCAGGGAGGAAGCTGCCAGAGTGGAGAGGCTTACTCAGGTACCACCAGTGGCGCCGGCTAGGTCAGCTCAGGTGACACAGGGAGTGCCTCAGGCGCCGGCTGTATCTGAGAGGAGGGCTGATGTTGATAGAGCACCTACTGGGGTCAGAGCACCGAGACCGGATGAGTGGTTGAAGGCTTTCAACTCTCAGAAGGTCCCCTCATTCAGCGGAGAGATAGGGCTAGAGATGGAGCACTGGATAGGGAAGATTGAGACTGCTTTGGAGGTAATACGTTGCCCCGTGGACCGACAGGTGGATTTGATACAGACCTAATTCACAGATGATGCTCATTCATGGTGGCGTACCATTCGTAGCCGAGTCACCAGCTGGGAGCAGATGAAGAACATTGTTAGAGACAGGTACTGCCCAGTTTCGCTGAGGAGGGAGAGATTCCAGGATTTCATTGAGGCGGGATTCGAGGATATCCCGATTGCTGCAGCCATAAAGAAGTTTCAGAAAGAGTTGACTTTGCTTGGACCGTCTGCACCTCCAGAAGAGCAGCATGTTTATCTTTTCTCCAGGAGGTTGAGAGAGAGTACCCGATCCTACCTGGCTGGATTCCGCTGTGAGACCTTGTCTGATTACCAGGATAGGGCCTCTGCTTATGAGAGAGATAGGCCAGCCTCTAGGAAAGCAGCACAGTCTAGTGGGCCGGATAAGCGGCAGAGGACAGGACATGCTGGTAGCAGTGGAGCAGTAGCAGGCTATAGTAGAGGACAGACTCAGGGGAGGTCCAGCTACCACTCTACAGTTCGGACTCCCAGTGGAGATCGACAGTGCTTTAACTGTGGTGGCCGTGATCACATTAAGCCGGACTGCCCGAAACCACCGGTCACTTGCTTCACTTGTGGGAAGCCGGGACACAGGGCTACTTTCTGCCGTCAGGGCAAGGCTTCTTCTCAGCAGGGATCTTCTCCTGCAGGTGCTGAGAAGAGTGTACAGAGACCCCCTCAGTACCGAGCTCCGAGTCAGCAGCAGCAGCAGTACCGGGCTCAAGGACATCCTGCTTCATACAGTACTGCACAGGGATCAGGTCGTGGCAGAGGACGTGGTAGTACCACTGACACCAGAGGAGGACCAGCGAGAGTGTTTGAGCTGAGGAACACTGAGCAGCCTGCAGCACCTGCGACCACAGGTACTATTTGGATCCATGACTTACCTGTGCGCGTTTTATTTGATACGGGTGCCACACACTCCTTTATATCAGATGCATGTGTAGATAGGTTGTCCTTAGCTACAGTAGAGGGTGTACCTTTTGTGGTTGGGTTACCAGATGGGGGTAAGGTTAGAGGATCTCGAGAGATTTATGACTGCCCTATTCACCTGGGAGGCCGGATTTGGTTAGTAAATTTTCTAGTCATGCCCCTAGCACATGAGGACGTGATATTAGGGATAGATTGGATGACTAGACATGGAGCCGTCTTGGATATTGGTAGGAGGACTGTGACTGTTGCCACGGAGGAGGGCCACAGAGTTATATTCCGAGGTTGGGACCTCGGAAAGTCCGGCTCAGTCATCAGTGCAGTGAGGGCAGCCAGATTGATAGCACAGGGTTGCGAGGCCTTCTGGTGTTATGCCATGAAGGAGCGCAAGAGCCTGACAGTAGAGGAGATACCAGTCGCATGCGAGTTTGCAGAGGTCTTCAGGGACGACTTACCAGGGCTACCCCCACAGAGGAGTGTGGACTTTAGCATCGAGTTAGAGCCGGGCACGAGACCGATCTCGAAGGTCCCGTACCGCATGGCCCCGATAAAGCTGCTTGAGCTGAAGAAGCAGTTAGAGGAGTTAGCAGAGAAGGGCTTTATACGCCCTAGTGTTTCTCCCTGGGGCGCACCAGTGTTGTTTGTGAGGAAGAAGGATGGATCGATGAGACTGTGTATCGACTACAGGGAGTTGAACAAGGTCACCATCAAGAATAAGTATCCATTACCTCGTATAGATGATCTGCTGGACCAGCTGCATGGAGCGTCAGTGTTCTCGAGGATAGATTTGAGATCGGGTTATCACCAGCTGAGGGTGAGAGATCAGGACATACCTAAGACGGCATTCCGGACTAGGTATGGTCATTATGAGTTTGTAGTGATGCCATTCGGGCTCACTAATGCGCCAGCAGTATTTATGGAGTTGATGAATGGGATTTTCATCGACTTCTTAGACCAGTTTGTAGTGGTCTTCATCGACGACATTCTAGTTTACTCTAGCAGTCGAGAGGAGCATGCCGGATACTTGAGGACCGTGCTGCAGATTCTACAGGATAGTCAGCTATATGATAAACTATCCAAGTGTGAGTTCTGGATGTCCGAGGTGGCATTCCTTGGCCATGTGGTGACTGCTGAGGGGATTAAGGTCGACCCAGCGAAGATTGAGTCAGTGTCATCTTGGCAACCTCCGAAGAATGTCAAGGAGGTTCGCAGCTTCCTAGGATTGGCAGGTTATTACCGTCGGTTTGTGGAAGGGTTTTCTCTGATTGCCCGACCTCTTACTTCCCTCCTAAGGAAGACTACTAGGTTCGTCTGGTCTGAGCCGTGTCAGCAGAGTTTTGATGAGCTGAAGAGGAGATTGACGTCTGCTCCGATCTTAGCACAGCCTGAGGGTACAGAGGACTTCGTAGTGTACAGTGATGCATCCAAGCTGGGCTTGGGGTGTGTTTTGATGCAGAGGGGTAAGGTTATAGCATATGCGTCTCGACAGCTGAAGACGTATGAAGAGAACTACCCCACTCACGACCTGGAGTTAGCAGCAGTAGTGCACGCCCTTAAGATCTGGCGTCATTATCTCTATGGAGCGACCTGTCAGATCTTCACAGACCATAAGAGTCTGAAGTACATATTCACTCAGCGGGAGTTGAATAACCGCCAGAGGCGGTGGCTCGAGTTGATCAAGGATTTTGACCTTGAGATTCTTTACCACCCCGGAAAGGCGAATGTAGTTGCTGACGCTTTGAGTCGGAAGACGCCTCAAGAGAAGGCAATAGCTCGGTTGACAGTACAACCACAGTTACAGAGAGACTTAGCTTGGTTGGAGGTAGAGATCCAGTTCCCCGATACAGTGCAGCAGTTAGCCACCTTAGAGTTACTTCCTGACCTGTTGGGTGAGATCCGACAGAAGCAGGAGACCTGTCCGACTTTGACCCGGATCCGAGACCGGATGTCACGAGATGAGGCACCTCAGTTCACTATCGGTGCCGATGGAGTGATGAGACGACAGGACCGTGTCTGTGTGCCATCAGACAGTGAGCTGAGACAGAGGATACTAGGTGAGGCTCATGCTACCCCTTACTCCGTACATCCAGGAGCGAGTAAGATGTATAAGGACGTGAAACGTTCCTTCTGGTGGGGTGGGTTGAAGCCTGATGTGGCCCGATATGTAGCCCAGTGTGCGACCTGTCAGCAGGTCAAGATTGAGCATCGTAGATCCGGAGGAGAGCTACACCCACTTCCAGTACCACATTGGAAGTGGGAGGACATTTCTATGGATTTCGTTACCGGATTGAGGCTCAGCAGAGGTTTTGATGCTATTTGGGTAGTGGTAGACCGCCTGACGAAGACCGCACGTTTCATTCCGATTAAGGAAACGTGGCCGGTAAACCGTCTAGCAGAGGAGTTCACTAGACACATTGTGAGACTCCATGGAGTACCGAGGACTATCGTCTCCGACAGGGATGGACGTTTTACCTCGAGGTTCTGGCAGCAGGTACATACTGCTCTGGGTACGTGTCTTCACTTTACCACTGCCTACCACCCACAGACAGACGGTCAGTCAGAGAGGATCATCCAGACCCTAGAGGACATGTTGCGGGCATGTGTGCTAGATTGGGGACAGGTATGGCCAGATCACCTCCCACTAGTAGAGTTTTCATATAATAACAGTTGGCATGCGTCTATTGGGATGGCACCTTATGAGGCTTTGTACGGCCGGAGATGTCGTACACCGCTATGTTGGGATGAGCCTAGCAAGGCTGATGGAGTAGTACCAGATCAGATACAGGACGACATCGCCAGGATTGCCTTAGTCCGGGAGAGGATGTTAGCAGCTCAGAGTCGTCAGAAGTCCTACGCCGACAAAAGGCGTCGACCTTTGGAGTTTAGAGTAGGTACACAGGTGTGGTTGAGAGTGTCACCTACGAGGGGAGTTAGACGTTTCGGCATTAAGGGGAAGCTGAGTCCCCGGTATGTCGGACCATTTGAGATCGTAGAGAGAGTCGGAGAGGTTGCCTACCGACTAGCACTGCCACCGAGACTAGAGGGAGTACACCCAGTTTTTCATGTATCGCAGCTGCGAGAGTACATACCGGACCCTAGACACATCATCAGTCATGAGGATTTGATAGTTGAGCCAGACCACACTTTTGTGGAGTATCCAGTAGCCGTCCTAGAGCGTAGCGTTAGGCGCCTGCGTTCCAAGGAGATACCTATGCTGAGGATCCAGTGGTCTAGGAGAGGAGTTGATGAGGCCACTTGGGAGACTGAAGATAGTATTAGACGTAATTATCCTGAGTTCTTTGCGGAGTTAGCCGCTACCTCAGTACCGACGGGTTAGTACTAAGACGAGACCTTATATGATTTATGTGATTATATGTTTACATAATTATTTATATGCTTGATGAAGTGAGTAGTTGCTTGCTAGAATATATTCCTCGAAGGGAAAGGTATGGGGTAGGTATCTCATCCCAAGTTTCGGGACGAAACTTATTTTAAGGGGGTACTGATGTAAAATCCGGAATTTTTATTCCGTCTTTTTACGTTATAAAATAGATCTCGATCTATTTATTCATATCCGTCTACTTAGTTAGACATATTAGGATAAAAATTATCATTTTATGTAGACCTCTTTCACATAAAATGATGGAACTTTTTATAAGTTTATCATTTTATGTGACTTACCTTCACATAAAATGATAGAGTTCGTAACTAAACCTAAACTATAAAATATTCCGTATCCGGTTATTCCGTACATTAATTTCGGCTTCTCGATTCCGAACTACAATTTGTACCGGGTTACAATTTCCTTCGTCCAACAGCCAGCCCGGGAGCTGCTTGTCCAGCCAGCAGCCCAGCTGCTTGTCCGCTCCAGCCAGCAGCCCAGCTGCTTGTCCGCTCCAGCCAGCAGCCCAGCTGCTTGTCCGCTTCAGCCAGCAGCCCAGGCGCCCAGCAGCCCAGTCCAACCTTCCGCCTGCTTCAGCCAGCACTACTCCAGCCCACTGTTGCGCCAGCCGTGAGCCCAGTCCGGAGTTGCCAGCCCAGCGTCGCAACCCAGCACTCCAGCCCAGTCCGGAATGCGCCAGCCTGCAGATGCCCACCTTCCTTGCTGAGTGTTGCTATACGTAACAGCCAAATCTGGCAGTTTTCCTTCCACATAAATGCCACATTAATAGGGGAAGGAGATTCCGTAACTGCCTAATTAAGATACGCCAGTGCACCGTCTGATCTTCTGCCTTATACGCCGCTCACGTTCATTCTACGTCCCTCCCTTCTACACGCACGTTCCAACCCTCGCCCTTCTGCGTTTTATTTTGCTGCCGATCTGCGTCCCTTGCTGCTGCATCGCTTCTGCTCCGCCCTACTGCACGCCTTCATCGAACCAGTGGACCTCGACCTGCTGCAGATTTCGACCCTACCGAAACCAGGTTAGTGCATCGACCTTACTTGTCTCCGTCTTCCTTCCACTTCTGTTGCGTTTCCGAGAGCAATAAACGCCCTCTTGCGCAGCCAGCCTTAGCCGCCTCGAGCCAGCCGGAATAGTCACGAAGCAGCACTTGCCTCCCGGACTGCAGTGGACCGATCGAGACAGTGGCGAGGTTTCTCATTCGCTGCAGTAGGTGAGTCCTTGCCTACCTTCCTTCTACTTTCCTTACGTACGTGTGTCAACCGGAAGCGTGAATCTCGTCTGGGTCCTGCAGTAACTAGCCAAGAGGGGGAGGTGCAACGTTGGAGTCCAAGCAAGCGAGCCGACCGGGATTTACATAGCTGGAAAGCGGACCCAACCGTTGGTTAGTATTCTCTGTAAACCCGTAGTAAAGTAGTAGTGCAGTAGAGATTGAATTTTGTTCCAAATCATAATCAGTAGGAATTGACCTTGTGTAGATGCTGAGCATATAGACCTAAGGGGAAGAATAATGGACTGCTGTATTTTATGAACAATGGAAAACATAATGGCTGCTGTAAATTCGTTTTACATCCTTCAGCTTCTAGGTTACCAACAGCCCATCTTGTCGATCAATTATAAAACGTTTGGATAAAGATCCACCGTTGAATTTTTGATACGTTGTAGACAGATATATGTAGTTTAACATATTAAAATTTGGGGAGAAATGAACGGTCGGATTGAAAGTTACGAGCTCCCGAAGTTAGGTAGTTGAGCAGTTTTAATAAACTTAAAATTTGGCTAAGTATAGGAAAGTAGAGTGAAGAACCGACTTTGGGAATTATTATAAAAATATCGGCTGAACAGTTTGGAGAAATTCTTTCTTCTAAGGCTAGATAGAACCTCATAGATGATCTAGATATTTAATTCGGGAATTTTATAAGCTGTTAAGAATTTTATATTTAGAGCCGAAGTTAAACCTTTTTCGATTCTTCCGGAAAATAGAAACATAGGAAAATGTCAGTTTCGAACCAAATAAAATTCTAAGAGTTAGGATATAATTTTAGAACTTCAAATAGGAGTTTGGACATGAATTTTAGGGTTTTCGAGAAAATCGGAACCAAGGGTAAAATGGTCATTTTACCCTAAAACTAATACTGTAACTAGTACGTCTTAATACTTTTGATCTTAGAAGTTTTAGACTTCTATCTACGTGAAAGTGTGCTAATACACTTATCGCCTTTGACAGGCAACTGAGTGGGTACAGTTACAGAGCGAGTGGTTATTAAAGAGTCGAGCGTTATAACAGGTAAGTCCTTTGGGCTTACTTAGCTGACTACTAAATATGAGTATAAATGATGATGGTGGTGTGTGATTGACATGTTAGAGAGATAGGTTGTGATATATAATTACCGACCTGTATTTTTGGCCTAAGAGTAACGGGCGGTGGCATTCCGCTCAGTAGCTCGTAGGGCGCTGGGGGTTTCTTTCGGGACTAGTCCACACATGGTTTGTAGTGATGCTACCAAAGGAAGTCAGCTAGACCTACACCAGTTGGATAAGGAACGGAGGAGAGAACTAATAATAGTTCTCGTGCCACAACTTAAATTGAATAATGTGAATCACTTAAATAATAGATAATAATTGGTTGAGTGCCAGCATGATGTTTGTTTATTTTTGTTTCTGCTTGTGTTTGTGCTGTTATCATTTTGCTTATATTTGGTTAGTTAGCTAACTGTTGATATGTTGTTTAGATTTGACACAGGTTAGAGCAGATGCCGAGTGATCCAGATGGTAGTGGTCAGCCGGGGTGTCGTACTTTAGGACATTTTTACAGTTTCTGCATTTGTGGGTTTTACAGTTGAACATTGTTTCCTTTCGTACCTTGTTATATTCCGTTTTCCGGCTGTAGTTGACCTGGTCACATTCATGCATTGTTAAAAACTATTTTATGATTTCTGGTTTTTCTTATCTGTGCCTTGTTGTAAGATCATGTTAAGTTGTTGTCAAACTAAGGTCGGGACCCACTGTGCGGTCCTAACCAGTAACTCCCTAAGTTGTAAAATTTGGGGTGTTACAATGTAGTAGTTCTGTCACCTTGCAAGTTATATGGGATGAAGATGCACATCCAACATTATATACTACACACCTCCTATAATGTTTTCTCTCCAAAGAAGATTGGATTTAGGTCCGTTCAAATCCGGGAAGCCCGCCCGGCCCGACCGAAAAAACGGGCGGGTATGAACATGAATACAAGCCCCGGTCAGACCGAAAAGCTTGACCCGTCAAGCCCGTTGGGCCGGATCCGGACAAGACTTTAGGCCCGGACGGGCCGAAAAGCTCGACCCGTTAGCCCGGGTAAAAAAATATATTAAAAAACAATTATTATAAATATTAAGTATTAATATAAAATATTTAGTATAATTATAATAAATTTAATATATTTTACATAAAATATCTTAAATATAATTTATTTTGAAAAAATTAAAAAAAATTAAAAAAATTTGAAAAACGGGTACCCGTGAGCCCGGCCCGCCCACCGGGTTCGGCACCCATCACATGCCCGAGTCCGGCTAAACGGGATTAATATTTTACAAAGCCCGGCCTGGGCCTAGATATGAACAAGTCTAATTGGATTCATGCTTCTTGAAAGGTAAGTGATTCGATTACGCCATATACATTTGACTTATCGGGAGGCAAAAAGGGCAAATTAACAAGCCAACAAGGATTATGAAATTTTGGAATTTTAGTTATATTTGATAAGTCATTATTCTTTTACACTTTAACTAATTTGTGTAAAAACCTCACCAAGATCAAAATAAGAGCACTTTTATTTTGCAAAACTCCTGTGCTTTAATCATTTTTTAAAACCAACCCGTTTCTAATAAAGTTTCCCCTTGTAAATCATACTCTTTAAACCGTCAAAGTTGCACACATTTTTATATCACGATACCCATGCCCTGCAACTTCGTCTTCTCTGTTTTGATGTTGTCTTTGGTGGTGTTTCGAGTGTTTGTCGAGAAGGAGGCGTGGATGTATGATCGATTCCTGACGGCTCTGTTGCAGTCCAAATCTGAGGTGTCCACAGATGTTCCCCAAACTCCCTACTTGTGTACTTCCTTCGAAGATGAACGTTCTTGCTCGTCGCTTCCGGATGACTGGATCACACTGCTTTTTCCTTGAAGACTTCCCTGCTTTTCGGGTTTTTATGATTTATTTTTGTTTTTTCTTTTTCTCCTTTGTTGTGGTCCTTCATGACGGTTAGTCTGACTGCCGATCTTTTTCGGTCTTTCAATCCAATAGTCGGCGCGCCGTCTATGAGATCGAACCGCTTTCCATTTTCAAAAAATAAAAACAAGCCAACAAGGAGCCATTAGGGAGCCAAAAATGGGACAACAAAACAATCTTTGAAAAAGAACAAAAAAAACAACCTAAAAGACGGAACAATCAAACCAAAGAAGAGGACGTTGAAAGCTCGAAGATGACATACTATTAACCCTTAAGTAGCTAGAGGTCATCTTTCATTGTTTCAAGTAGCTTAAGTTTGAACAGATTGCACATGCATTGTCGATATTATTCGATTAGCCAAATTATCAATGCAAGGACATTTTTGTTTGAAAGTTTCGAATGCTTCTTCCTCCAAGTAGTTGTGTTCTTCTTCACATTTTTCATCTCAATTCGATATATCTTTAGTGCAATCATTTTAGATTGAATTCAATATTGAATTCCCCTTCTCTTCTCTATATATTTTCCCTCAAACGTTTGTTATTTTAGTTGTAGGTTCCAGAAGTTTCCTCCCACCCTTGTGTTGCCGAAACCCTAGTGAAGAGGACTGAATTTTTGAGTTCTACTTGGTATAATTAGATCAAATCGAAGTCTTCTTCCCTAAATTTAGTCCTTTCAGTTTCAGTTTAATCATTTATTATTGATTCCGACTATTAGTTCTCCAGTATTGACAAGGATAGGTAGTTTCTTGAGCCCATAAAACCTAAAATATCCTTGATTTGTGTTGGGTTAGAACATACTTGCCTAGAAAAACCGAGTGTTTGTGAGACGTAGGTATTCCCTTGGAGGTGACAACGAAAATCAATTCAAAAGATCGGATAAACACAAATAGAGTCGAGAGTTCCACGAATGGTTACATTACCTTTAACATTCAAATTGTAACTCATGGGCTACAGACAAGTCTAACTACGCTTCCATATGCACAAATATGACAAAGATCTAAATTATGAAGGGTTGTGCATACGGTCCGGACCGGTCCGGTTTCGGGTTGGACCGGTTTATACCTAAATTGTGCAATTTTGAATATTTCTGATCTGACCGGACCTAAAATATGGTTTTGAACCTGAAAATTGAAACTTTCACCAATGAAAAAAATAGAATCTAAACAATTTTGGTGAGGTTTTCCGGTCCGAAATCGGACCTGAACCGGATATTCGCAATTTACGATCTAATCCGGATTACGGTTTATTATGGTCCAAAACCGAACCCGGACCGTAACCCGAATTTTCGAAAAAACATGGATGGTAGACCAGACCGTAAATTTATGTCCGGTCCGATTTTATGCAACCCTAAAATCTATATATCTTACTAAAACAGAACCCACTTAAACCAGAACCCACTTAAACACATGTCGCGTGGTAAGGATATCCACATAAGCCTTTTTCCAATTTATTTACAATATTGCCACAAGATATTTACCGATTTGCCACAATATCTTTCATAATAAAAATTTATTAAAATTAATAAATAATTAGCATGTCAAATCATCTTAATCAAATAAATCATCATGCCACGTCAATTTTACTCTAAAATTAATTAAAACAAAAAAAAATTTATATCAAAACATAATAAAGAACATATCTACAATTGATTTTGTTTTTAAATTTTCAAAAATAATTTAGTCACGTTTTTAATTTTCAAAAACTATTTTTTTAATTTTTAATTTTATATATCATATTTTGATGTTTTCAAATTTTCTTTTAATTAACTAATATATATATATATATAATGTTTTTGTTTTCTTATTTTAAAATTTAAAATTATTTTCTATTAAAAAATTAATAATCGTTAAGAAAATGGATAAATATCTTAACTAGTTTTATTTTAAAATTTAAAATTATTTTCTATTAAAAAATTAATAATCTTTAAGAAAATGGATAAATATCTTAACCAGTTTTATTTTAAAATGAATACTTATAATTTTTCTTTAAAAAAAATTTTAAAAAAATTGTTAGAAGAATATATCATGTAGTTTGTTAACATATTAAAGTAATTTTCTGTATCTTTAGTTATCACGAATAATATTAAACTAATTTGATGCATATTTTACCAATAATAACAATAAATTAATAACAAATCAAAACTAAATCTTTTTAGAAGAGAAGATTGCGTAATTAGAATTTATAATTACTTATGTTTACATCTATTTTATATTTATATTTTTTCACGGATAGTATCAAACTAATTTGATACATATTTTTTTTAATGTATACATTTAACTTTCATTTATATTTTTTCTTCTAAAATTCATAACTATGAAATATGTTAAAATTTATAATTTATTAAAATACAACCCCACACAAAGTGGAGGTAAAAAAAAATCTTTTAAAATATATGTATTTTTACTCGATCTTTTTTTAGATAATATAAAAAATATATTTTAAGTCAATTTAACCTGTAATTAAATATTTTTTATATTAATTAATATTCACTCCATAATATATAAAAATAAATAAATTATTTAGATAAAACCCGCACAACGCCGCCGGGTATTGAACTAGTTCTGCACAAAAACTACCCTTCCATACGCTAGATAAGTTTAAGTTGGACCTAAATACATGTGCTGGTTTTGGTGATGCACGTGTTCGATGCGTATGACATGTCACCTTGATCTTCCTGTGGGCTGGACCAATCATTTTAGTTCTCATCTCCAGTCACATATATTATTTTTTATTATATTGTATCTGTATTTATTCGATTCCGTCCAAGGAAATTTCCCATATTTGATTCGCATCGTCTGATAGGACTTCCACGAAAGAGTCTCATCATCATCATCCAATTTACCACCGGAAGCTTGATCTCTATCCATCCGCCATTACAGCAACTAAGAAGCCATGTCATACAAAGCCTTAGATGAAGTTACAGCCTCCGACATCGAAGCTCAAGGAATTCCTTCTCAATTCGCTGAGCAAATTTACCGGAAACTCTCCCACATCATCCGTGCTTTCGGGCCTGGTTCTCCGCAGACATGGAAGAGCATTTCAAGAGACGTTCTAAGCCCCGAACTCCCGTTTTCCTTTCACCAAATGATGTATTATGGCTGCTATAAGAACTTCGGCCCTGACCCCCCTGCTTGGCTCCCTGACTTGTGAGTCACTCTTCTCTTTCTTCAGATTCCTTCAATTAGTTCAAGTTTCTAACTTTCTAAGTTTCTAACTTTCTAAGTTTTTTAGTTTGTTAATTCGAGGTTTTGTTTCTAGGTTTTGCTTAATTTGATTCTTATGCTCTCTCTTGGGTTCTTTGGATTATGTGATAACTTATTTGTTTTTATAGTCACCGAAAGCTTATGAAACAGTGAGAAATGAAAAAACTTGGATCTTTAAGAAAGATAAAGGAGGAGCTGAAAGAGATTTTTGAGAAAGTGTCCACTCAATTCCGTTTCTGAATTTTGTAGCTCGAGCTATCAAAACATGAACTGAATTGACCCAAGAGGGTTGGGTTTTGGCCAGAGAAAGTTCATGTGGGTACCTGATTGACTCACAAACTTTTGAATTGATTTAAGGACCTTAGTGATGAATGGAGTTTACAATCCAATTTCAACTCTTGGAAAATATCAAATTTCTTTTAAAAATAGTGTTATACTGCTATGCTGCTATCTACATGTCGGGTTTACCCAAACTCACAACTCATTTATGACACCAGTACTTGACTTGACCAAAGTAGTTTGACGGTTTGACCAACAGGACTAGTTGTAGCTAAGCTGGCATAGCTGAGTAGCCATCTAACTTTCCTGTAAACTCTGATCCTGAGGTTTCAAGTATAGCATCCAAATATAATGCACCACCTCTCCAATTGCTGATCACTTGGGGCATCTTCGGTAACGAAAGCTTATTTGTTGGTTTAAATTTTTTTGCTGGTTTTTTTTTTTGAGTAGTTTGTTGGAAGGTTGTGTAAAATTTGAAATCTAATATAATATTTAATTGATCTTTGCTTAAAGAAGATTTGGGATAGAAGTTAAAAATGAATTTACTATTAAAAATGTTTTTTATGACATAAACAGTTATGTTTTTATAACATAAAGATGTTTTTTTTTGAAAGCTACATAATCTCCTGAAAGCTTTCAACATTAGCTTTTTAAAATATCTCCACAAACATCCTCAAAAATCTCCCTAAAAATCTAAACTCCTTAAAAAGCTCATTTACCAAACACTAACAAGCTTTCAAAAATATAAAGCTCCACTAAACTTTATGCAATAAGCTTTCAAAAATATAATCCCTCCATTTCATTTGATTGTCCATCTACAATTTTTCACACAAATTAAGATAAACTAAAAATAGAAACTAAAAAATAAGGCATTTTAATATTCTTCACACGTATTAAGATAAACTATACAAAGAAATAAGAGCAAACAATATCTCTGAATTTCATTTTTCAAGAAGCGTAAATGCATAATTTTTATTTTTAGAAAGTTTTGATGTAAAATGTATTTTTATGGACAATTATTTTGAAAAATACCTTTGAGCCTAGATGGACAATTGAACAGTTAAATTGAAACGGAGGGAGTAGTATTTTCTCACATGTTGTAGCTGCGAAATTTTTGTTTGATGTTGAGCATTTAATTTCCTAGTGGTATGGCCCCTTTTAGCTCATTCGACTTACCAAATTGCTAATTGATTGGGGATTGCTGTTGCACTCTTTGTGTAGTACATTTTTTTCTTTCTGCGATGCACCTATTTATAAATGACTAGGTTTGTTGTTTGTGTTGCTTGTACTGTCTTGTGTGAATTGTGTAATATAAGTTATAGCTTGAGCTCTTTCTCTAGTTGTATTCCACTTAGGGAAGTACCTGAGTTATATATATTATGTGGTCTTCAGTCTTCATAGCCGGCTGTTATTGGATTTTTACATTATCATGGATTTTGATCTAAAATGGGCTGTATATCTCATGTTATGTGAAGGCAAACTGCAAAATTGTCTAACATTGGCCAACTTCTGGAGAGACGCGGGAAGGAGTTTCTTGGTTCCAGATACAAGAATCCTTTATTGAGCTTCTCAGATTTTCAGGCATTTTCTGTCTCAAACCCTGAGGTCTGCTGACCTTTCTCTTCTAGATTGTACTTATGTTCTCCATTGTTTCAATAATCTACCTCATATTTCTGATTAACTCCCTTTATGATAGTCAGGTTTACTGGAAGAGTATACTTGAAGAGATGCAAGTTTCATTTTCTGTCAAACCTCAATGTATCCTACGTGAGAACTCGGCCTATCCAGGAGGTCAGTGGCTTCCTGGAGCATTTTTAAACCCAGCAAAAAATTGCTTAAATGTGAACAGTAAGAGGAACTTGAATGATATTGCTGTTATCTGGCGTGACGAGGGTGAGGATGATTTACCAATGAGGAAGATGACGCTTCAAGAACTCCGAAGAGAGGTGTGGTATGTTGATTTTACCGAATCAAATGAAACATAATGGGTTACAGCGAATGAGTTAGTACTAGCTAGGAGGTGACTTTCAAGGGTTGATTCACTTGTTTCTGAACATATTTTCAGCTTTTATGTTTGTCATGGTTAATTGACTTTATCTTACTTTTTCTCTTTTTATTCAATCATTTTGAATGATCATGACGTGTTACCAAATCTAGAGCACAATTGAAGAAAGTACTGTGATGTTGTTCACCTCGCATTTCAGCGTAGTTGGTACCAAAAATTTCAAGACAATGTTGAATGTGGTTTTTTTCTGTATATTCTAGAAAGGCACAATTGAAGATGGATCCAGAGGAAGTAGGAAATTTAGAATGCTAAGCTTTAAGTATAAACAAAGACACAAAATATTTAAGTATAAATAATGAATATTTCTTGGTATATGAATATTTACCTACATAAGAAGTTTGTTCCTGTTCCGGCCAGAACTTTACTATCTTGCTTATGATCAGTTTGGTTAGCATGCGAATTTACCTTTTGTGTTTATTCTGGCTGAGTGTGCCTATAATTAAGTCTGTAAATGTAAATTGACAATTAGTTGTTCAATTAATTTATCTTACCTGGAAAGTGGATTTTGAAATGGTTCAGCACCGATTTGCAGGTCTGTAGCACATGCAATTGACACATTGGGACTGCCTAAAGGAGCTGCAATAGCAATAGACATGCCAATGAATGTTTATTCTGTGATTATATACTTAGCTATTGTACTCAGCGGCAATGTACCAGTGTCGATTGCAGATAGCTTTGCTTCAGCTGAAATTGCAACAAGACTGAACATATCTAAGGCAAGGGCAATATTTACGCAGGTAATCCTGGTTCATCAAGTCGTGCTAGAGTGATTGACAGTCTCCAAGACCTTACCATTTTTGTTAATTTTTCTCTTGTTATTTCATTCATCTGTTCAGTTCACGGCTACTATAATCTCGCTCAAAACAATGATTAATTTTTTGCCCTCTTGACTTAGCGCATTATTGCAAGTGCAAGTCAAACCAACCCAAAGCTTAGGCACACAAGGTTGCATTTACTACTTGATACTCATGAGAAATAGGATCTTATATGAAGTTCACAGTGAATAACTGATCAAGTATAAAGAATCCTGCTCCCTTTTTACAAGGCCGCAAGTAACAGCGGATTACTTTGTTTTTAGCTGTGATATTGGAACTTAAGCTGTCAGTTTTGCATGTTCTATCCCAGCACTGCAAATTGTTGTCCACTTCTATTGCATGATAGGTTGTTGTATTGTACTAGTAATTTTAACAAGCTTGTTGCGCTATTTCTTTCTTACTTCAGCTGATGTGCTGTATGCTTTTTTTTTCTAGGACGCAATTGTACGTGGTGGTAAAAGCATACCCCTCTACAGGTGGAGTTCATTTAACTATTATGATCTCTTCTTTCTTTTTTTCTTTTTAGTTTGGTCTTGTTTTTAACATAATCTTTTTTCCTCAATAGGAGAGTTATTGATGCAAAATCTCCTCTAGCAATTGTTCTTCCTGCAAAAGGCTCTCACGTTTCTACTAAATTACGTGATGGTGACTTGTCTTGGCATGATTTCCTAGAAAGAGCAACTAATTCAAAGTATTTCTCTTTGCTACCCTCACACTGAACGAAATTTAGTGCTGATTTCTTGCTTCTTCTTACCGTCTCTCCTTTTATCGGGTGGTATTTCATTGAAGTTTTTTTAAGCTGCAGATCAATAGAGTATGTAGCTGTAGAGCAATCTGTGGAAGCATTTAGTAACATACTTTTCTCGTCCGGAACTACCGGTACTCTCTCACTCACTCACTTGCTGATTTTTGTTTACTATATAAGGCTTTCAAGAGAGTATTGCAGCTTGGTCAGACTTCTTGATAACTTTAAAATTCCTTCTATGTGTCCTCTTCTCTTTGAACAGGAGACCCAAAGGCCATTCCCTGGACTCAAGCTACTCCTCTAAAAGCTGCCTCAGATGCATGGTGCCACATGGATATCCATAGCAGTGATGTAGTTGCATGGCCAACCAATCTTGGATGGATGATGGGTCCTTGGCTTGTTTATGCTTCGCTGCTTAATAATGCTTCCATTGCTTTATACAATGGATCCCCTCTTACTTCTGGATTTGCAAAATTCATACAGGTAGATTCTTTGACTTATTTAGCCGTTGTGATGGTTTCCTTATAGATAGAACAGACAGATGAAGAAATTGCCATTTTAAGCACAGATTTTTAACCTGATGTTTGAATGAATAAAATATAAATGAATAAGAATTTTTGTTGTTGGACCTGGCTCTTTGGGCCAAGGGACAAAATCGATTTTCCCCCTTTAACGAGGGCTACAACATACAGGTACATTTATGAGCATAGTTTGGATGATTTATACCTTAGACTTGAATCCTCCTAAAGGCTGATCCACTTGACACTTATTGGACATAGGGTTTGCTTCAACGTGTTAGCTTCATTACTTAAGATAATTGATATTGCTTATGGATAGCAAAGTACCTATAAGTGCTACTGGATCTCATTACTTTTCTGATGTTGAGTCATTGATGCTGAAATAAGATGTGGTCTATGTTTAAGACTTTTTGTTTATGCCGAGTGGTTCTGTACGAATTTATACAAGTTGTGTCCTTCTTTTGCATGTAGGATGCTAAAGTAACAATGTTGGGTGTGATTCCCAGTATTGTCCGGGCATGGAAGAGTACAAATTGTACTGCTGGCTTAGATTGGTCCTCCATCCGGTACATACTGATCTTCATGTAAAGTTATCATGCATGCATTGAATTGGTGAAACCAAATCGAAACTGTGACCTTAAACTGTACACTTCCTCAATATAATAAATAGGACAGAGAAAAGTATGTATAATTCCATAAGTATTCATGTGGTAGAAGTAATATTTGTGAAGGATAAATTTCGTTGTATTTAAGTAAAACATAGAATTACCTTACCTAAAGATTTGGTATCTGTGACAATGAATTGTTTCCGATAGCTGTTTTGCATCTACTGGAGAGGCATCAAATGTCGACGAAGACCTCTGGTTGATGGGAAGAGCTTGTTACAAGCCAGTCATTGAATATTGTGGTGGTACTGAAATAGGTGGTGGCTTTATAGCCGGTTCCGTGTTGCAGGCACAAGTATTAGCTGCTTTCAGCACTCCAGCCATGGGATGCAAGTTACATATACTTGGTAGTGATGGAAGTCCCATTGTAAGTGCCATTTCCCTGATATTTTGGATGACTGTATTCAGATTCTTCATCCCCACTCCTGATGCTATGTTAGTACAATTTTCTCTCCTTATCCAAAGTTGTATATCTGTAGCCAGAGAACACGGCTGGGTTTGGTGAGTTGGCCCTTGGCCCCACTATGCTTGGAGCTTCAAGTACACTTCTAAATGGAAATCACTACAGAGTCTATTTTGAAGGAATGCCTGTTTGGAATGGGAAGGTGAATAATTTTCTTCCAGTTACCCAAATGAGTTTGGATGTACAGGGGACAAACACCCTATTGACTTTGTTTTCATTTTTGGTTTGTTCATTCTGCAGATACTCCGACGACATGGAGATGTATTTGAGCGCACTCCTGCTGGGTACTATCGTGCACATGGTAGATCAGATGATACTATGAACATTGGGGGAATCAAGGTAAAGTTACGATTGCTGTGTGGGACTAGAAGCTTGCCATATGATTTGATCAATCCATTACAACTTGGCCTGATGAAAAGTTGATTTGATTCGATTCTGACTGAAGAACAAACATTAACTGAATCAGAACACTGCATGAATCTGTCATAGACTTGATTAGAATAAAACTTCAACCTAATCAAACCAGATACAACACGGTTCATCACAAATTCTTTATCATTAATTTAAAGTTAATTTTGAGTTGGATCTGGTTTTATTAGATTCAAGATTTGTGTGAATCAAGTCTACTCTAGTCAGCTAGATTCAAGATTTGAGCAGAAACTGAGATTTTTTGGGGAAATGTAAAACAAAAATGATCCAGTTGATTCACTTGATTATCCACCATAGTAATTCATGTATCAATTGATGAATAACTCAGCTATATTTTACCTTACTGATTTTTTATTTCGTTTTGTTGAGTAGGTAAGCTCGGTGGAGATTGAACGCATATGTAACAGAGTGGATACCAATGTCCTGGAGACTGCAGCCATTGGCGTACCAGTTGGCGGAGGAGGCCCCGAGCAGCTCGTAATAGCAGTTGTATTTAAGGATGCAGTTGCAGCATCTGATTTGAATAAATTGAAGATTTCTTTCAACTCAGCACTCCAGAAGCAGCTAAATCCTTTGTTCAGGGTAATACATACGCTCTTCTTAAAATGGTTGAGATGCTTGCTCCAAAATCATTCATCATTTATAACTTGAACAGCAAACCCAATACATCTGCAGACAATCGATCATACGTTATGTTTATCAAAAGTAAACAGATTTTGCAAGGAAAATGTGTTGTAGGATACGAGTGCAGGACTAACGGATGGATCAAATTGACAGGTTGCAAATGTGGTGCCTCTTCCGTCGCTTCCAAGGACGGCTACGAACAAGGTGATGAGGAGGGTATTGAGAGAGCAGTTTACACAAAGGCACAGATTATGATTATCATACAAAAGCTTGGAATGTGGTTATAGTATACTTGCTGAACTGCAGTATCTGTGCCTCTGAACTTCTTGTTCTGTGGTTAAATAAGAGGCCAGAGGGTGTTTATAGCTACCTGAATTGCTTATTATGCTTGGTGATTGACATCACATTATTTGTGGGCATATTATTTTGTAGGACTCTAAATTTGAAAATATTTGTGGGCAAAATTGTGTTACAAACCAGGGGTGAGCAAATCCGATCCGGATATTCCGGTTTCACTAATTTGAAGATCCTATCCGAAAAAAATCGAAATTATCTGTTAATTGTTGATTTGAGTCCGATCTGAGAGGTTTTTCCGGGTCTGTTGGATCGGATGTATGCGACTGATCCGGATAATGATTACTCGGATTAACCAAATATCCGTAGGGTATCCGATTCGGATATCCAAGATATGGGTGAGCAAAAATACCACATCCGATTCACTAACCCGAAGATCTGGAAAAATTTAAATCCAAAAATATCCATTAATTGAATATCCGCATTTGATCCGATCCGGAAAGATCTTTATGATCATCAAATACATATTAGTATTTTGAGAATAAAGTCGGATTAAATATATCCGAATTATAACGTAATACTTATGTGGACCGAATATCTGGATAAAACGACGCCTTGTCTATATGGATTGGATATCCGGATCTCAAGTCAAGTCTACTTGCATCGGATATTCGATCCGGCTAAAAGTATGAGATATTTAAATTGTAAAAATCGTATTTTTTGAAAGTATAATAATACTCTGGTATTACTTTATTGTTTTAATATGTACAATAATTTGATTTTCTAACAAATTAACGTAATATAACCGCTGTTAATGATTTTATTAATAAAACTATAGTCCACCTAAAAAATCTAATAGTTCTAGCAAAATGAAAAACTAAAGATATGTAATTTAGGCATTTTATATTTCCAGGGATTTAAATTAAATAAAAAAATAATATCAGTTTTAAATTAAATAAAATTTTAATTTGAAAATTCTAACAAAATGGGTAAATTATGATTTTGCTAAATGAAATATGAACAATGCAAAAAAATGACTTAATGAAATCACGACACATGTAATATAAACAGTACTAAAAATAACTTATTCAAATCGCGATACACGGAAATCGAAAATATTTTCACGAATAAACACACTTGAAATTTAAATAACACAATTGAATGATTATAAATTAGTGTCAGCTCAAACTCTACTTAGTTTAGAATATAGATATAGATTAAAGGTAAAATTAATGATTGTGGTGACAGACTACTTTGTCTACTTCTAATCTTTCAAAACAAAAAAAAAAAAAAAAAAAAAGCAAAATTAGACAAAACCTCTCTTACGGGCCTTTAATTTGGGCCGGTTGACAAGTGAAAAATAGCCCATAACAAGGCCCACAAAATCCGGAAGTGATCGACGTCAGGGGAGACTGGGACAGTAGACAAAGGATTGAAGAATCCCGAAACTCATCTCCTTTCTCTGTCGTTGAGGTCCTGAATTGGGGTTGCCTGGTTCGCAGCTCCACCTAACCCCACCCAAGCTTTCCACCGGTTTTAATGGCGGCCTAGGAATTCCCTTTACCTTGACACTCTTTCAAGCAGCGTTGTAAAATATGGCTAGCGCTTTTGCCCTAAATCCTAACCTTTCCAGCCCTTTCCTTGGTTCAAACTTGTAATTTCATCTCGCCTCTTTCTCGTTCTCCTTCATCTTGCACTCGGATTTGTTTATTATTCCCGTTATTACTTATTAACTTTCGGTTGTTCATGCTTGCTTGTGGCATTTGGCGTACAGTTCCATCCGTGGGAATTCGAACAGGTCCAGAACTCAAGTTGTAAATTGGAGAATTAAGTGCGCGGTTGATGTGCCCCAAGGAGGTATGTGCTTCTTCCTTTATTTAATTTCTTCAGTCCCAAGTATGAATTTGGTTCATTCTTTGTCACCGGATGACTTCATTATGGGAGATGTTCATGTCTCTTTGAAAAGTTTCTTTCAATCTCTAATTACCTTTTTCCTTCTCTGCAAATTTCAAGCTTGATTGTCGAGTTTGAATAATCCTGTGTCCGAGTTCCAATCTGATCAGAACACATATCTGAAATGACCAATTTCGAACAATATCACTCAACTATGAACTACTACTGCTTGAAATTTAGTACCTAAGAGGCAGGGGTCAAAAGGTTAAAAGAGAAATCAACCAAGAAAACCACAGTAATTGAAACTGTGATATATGAGAGCTACAGTATGTGAGAGAGGAAAAGTGTGAGTAGACTTTGAGGATCTTTGTGTTGAAGTTTTAATTAGTCTTTTATCCAGGAAAGATGTTTTAAAAATTCATAGCTGAAGAGTTGCGTTGCTAGGAGCCTCTCCTTGTAATGTTATTCAGCTTGGGGCAACTGTTATAGAGGCTAAATCTCCGATAGAGATGGTTGAAATTCCTGGAGCCTAGGCACACCTGATTGAAGATTTTAAGGAAAAAAAACTGAAGTTCTTATTATATCGAACAAATAGGAAGACATAGGAAGTATATAAAGGTAGAATTGTAGGACAGTTTGAGTGAATGTTGGGTTGCTTGTTGGAAAAAGTTCAGAACTTAGTTCCAATGTGCAGTTGGACTTGCTTGAGTCTTTGTGAACACAAAACAGTAGTATTGTGTGCAGCTGCAACAGTAGAGGACTTACACAACGGCAGATGACTTCAATTTATATGGGAGGGGAGGGGATCAGGAAATGTACGTGTAGGGGCCAGAGGGTGGTACTATTTAAAGAAAAGGAGAAGTATAGTTTGAATAGGAATGGAAGATTTGGAAGATATAATTCAGATTTCAGTAATTATTCAATATTCATGGAAATATTTATTTCCTTAAGTTAATATGATAATCTTTTGACTTATTTCTGAATATACTTATGTCTTTACGTTAATATAATATATGTTTGTCAATAGGAACAAACTATTTTTGTAAGAAAATAGTCTCTTTTCTTTTTCCTTACAAAAAATAAAATCAGGCACCCAAAGGTGTGCCTAGTTGCGCCCAAAGGGTGTGCCTGCTCAAAGGGGCTGTATCTATCAGTATGTAGGCACACATGGGTGGATTAAGGGATGGCAACACTGGGCGTTGCCTACCCCGGGCCAAAATAAAATTTGATTTAGCCCATTAATTTATTTAGGAGAAAGTATGAGGGTTTCTTTTAAATCTTTCTGTGTGTGCCTTCATCTGCAATTCCATTGCCCATACCTAATGAGGTCTGATGCTTTTTTCCTTCAACAATTGGATTTGGATGTGACTAGTTGGCAGTGCAGTAGTGGACTGGTAACATTTAATATTATTTTCAATTAAGTTATCTTTCCTATAATCCTATAAAAAGATCTCTACTTTCATAATTTATTCTAGTAATTATTTTTCTTTTTTCATAACCCATAGTAATAATAAAATAATTTAGTTGATTGTTTAAATGTGTATTGGCTATATCTTATTAAATTTATATTTTGATTTACTTTTAGTGAATCCTTAAATGTATATTATTGTACAATTTTTAGGGTTTTTGTCTAAAATACATGATTTCCTTTTGTAGTGCTTGGTAGTTATTTAAAAAATTGTAACTCATCAACTATTTCAGTAATAAATTGGCGCCAATGAATTTTGTTTCTGCATTAGCCTCTTAAGAATATATTGCTGCATTGATTTGTTTCTGCTGTAAAATTATAAATACATATCTCTAATTTAGTAATATACATGTAATGTTACTACATTTTAGTTCTATATTGTGTTTTTCTAAGGTGGCTGTCTTTCTGTAGTTTCATGTCATTATAGGATTTTAAATTATTAATTGGTTGTTCAGTATCCGCCATTAATTTATAATATATTGAAAATGAGCCAAATTATAAATTTTCAGGTATCCCAAAGTTCCCAAGGAAAAATGTTTGGGACCCTTACAAGCGCCTTGGTATAAGTAACTATGCTTCAGAAGAGGAAGTTTGGAATTCTCGCAATTTCCTCTTGCAACAATATTCCGGGGATGAGCCAAGTGAGGAATCCATTGAAGCAGCTTTTGAAAAACTTCTAATGAAAAGCTTCATAGAAAGGAAAAAGACAAAGTTCAACATGAAAACTAGGTTGAAACAGAAGGTGGAGGAGTCACCGTCTTGGGTAAAGAATATGCTTAGTTTTGTGGAGCTTCCTGAAAAAGTCATCGTACTTAGAAGATTATTCCTGTTCACTCTCTTGGCTGGCTGGAGTATTATGAATTCCGCTGAAGGTGGACCTGCATTTCAGGTTTGTACTCTGCAGACACCTCTATTTTCTGGCTAAATCGTAGGTTGAGTGTTTGTAGGTTTCACCACTGTTTTTCTTGTCTCTTATGCGGAAGGATCATGTGAGAAGCTTCCTTTTTTTGTGAAAATATGAAATATTTGCCACAATATGTATATACTTTACTGAGAAGTGCATATTTTCAAAATTGGAAAATGCTCAGTGATGACAAACATGCACAATATAACACATATTTGTGCATGCTCCTCATTTTTTAGCCAGAACAATTTTTAGGCTCTAGTTACCTAGTACGATTGCCTCTTTCCTCGAGGAAATATACTCTTGTTGCTTGAATTGAGGCTAAATTCTGTAATAGAATTCTATCAAGGTTCTCGGGAATGGGTAACCGAAATTTTCATGAAGTTTCTTGGGATTCATTGTGCAGGTGGCGGTTGCATTGGCAGCTTGTGTGTATTTTCTTTATGATAAGTCAAAGAGCCTCGGAAGGGCTTCTGCTTTTGGGTAAGTGATCAAAATTCGAAAGTATTTCCATAGTCTACTCTGTGTTCCCATCTATTTATCTGTATCTTGTATTGATGGATACTTTAAACTTGTGTGTAAAGCTTTGGATCTCTTGTGGCCGGATGGATCTGTGGATCTTTCTTGGGTCCAATGGTACCGACATTTATTCTGCCTGCAACATGGACCCTGGAACTATCGACATCACTGGTAGCATTTGTTTTCATGTTTTTTGGTTGTACCTATCTCAAGTGAACTCATTCCTAGACACACCACTAATTGTGTCATTTCTTTTGGCTGTTATTTTTGAGGAGCTTTATATAAAATTACATTTTGCTTCAAGTTAAGGACTTCAAAGTTTCTCCTTCGTTCCCAGGTTTTATCTTAGTTGGGTGTGCAGACGAGTAACCTGAAGAAGGGTAATGAACAATGATGAGTAAGAAAAATTTTTGGTAAATTTGTTCATGAAACGACTTCAAATAAAATTTTTAACCTACCTCATAATTTGTACTTACGTTAGTAAGTTAACAATTTATTTGTGTTATAACTATAACAATGATGAGTAAGACTTGTTATATGATATAATCATGATAGTGTAATAACTTTTATACATCAATTAGCATTACAAAGAAAATATCAAATAGTTATATTTTGTAGTAAGTACCCATATATAAAGATAAGATTGATATATTCTCATCAAAGAAAATATTGACATATGAATCTTTAAAAGGACAAATACGGACACATATAATATAACATTCTCCTGTAATTGAAAGAGGGTGATTTGGAAATATGAAGTGAGCAAATTTAGCTAAGTAGGAAATAATATCTAAAATAATAAATAAATATGGGATGGAAAAAAATGTCAAATGTTTTAATGAAGAAAGTATGGATAGAAATATGATAATTCTCCAATGATTAAAGAAAAATATTAAGCTAATAGAATCATATACTATAAAATAATATAAAATCAAAATTTAAAGTTAAATATCTTATTTCAGATGAAAATTTTATTTCTTAAATTGGAGAAAACCAAAATATAAAAATAATCATGCTAAAATTCAAGGTGACACCACTTAAGTACGACATGTGTCAAAATCCGAGGGGAATCAATTTAAAAATGACATTCGACATAAAATAAGGTGACTTAATGTGAGGATCACAAATTACCTTTATCATTTATATTTCAGTCTTATATAGTAAATTGTCTCTTTTCTTTTGTAAGAAGAAAACAATTTGGGTATTAGACAAGCTTAATACTCCAAGAGGTTGCGAAAAACAACATACAAGAGTGACGTCATGACGTAGATGTCATTCGCAGCGCCCGTTAGAGAGCATCCTTCCAAATGAGGTCTTCAACAATTTGAGGGACTCATCACAGGCGACGGAATATTGTTCCCCAGAAAAATAAGAATTTTATCTACTGAAAAACAACATACAAGAGTGACGTCTGTAAATATTGTTCCCCAGAAAAATAAGAATTTTCTTCACGAATAGAGTGATTATCATCGGCATCCTTAGTTGGTTGACCAATTAATTGCCAGAATTCATATTAGAAAATTCCTACCAGAATATTTCTGGTATGAAACTCATACCATAATTTTATATACTGAAACTGCCGGTGCGTAGTGAATAACAGGGCACTACCTACCAAACACGAGAGGACCTGTAAGTTTTATCTACTGAAAATAGTTATATATCTTACCATAGTTTATTAGAGCGTTCATTATATGGATGACAAGTACCAACATGATGCTATCATCTGATTTTTCCTCAAGCAGATATCTAACCCATAAATCAAAATATTGATTTGCAAAAGCAGATTAATCATAAGAACTACCAGAGTAAAATGAAAGTAGAGAATTACTTGCAAGCTGCATGTACAATATCAGCAACCTTTTCATGCAAACCAGCACTGCCAACCTTTGAAGACAAAGAAGGGGAAACGAGAGATGCGACCCAGTGGCGGTGGCTCAACAATGTAGGCTCGGCGGTGTGGCTCAGCGACGCAAGCTCGGCGGCTCAGGAACAAGGGAATGAAGCTGCTACCACTCAAATGTTGTGTTTGAAGACAGAGAAGGGGACTGCAGATCTAGGATTTGAAGACAAAGAGGGGAAGATGGAGAGGCAAGGATGTAACGGTGGGAAGATGGAGGGTGCAACGGGTTTTGCATGGCAACGTTACGTCTCCTTGGTCTTCTGATGTTGTTTTTAGGAGGATCGGATTCGCTATCCAGAAAGGATTGGCGGCACAACTTGTTGCCCGTCTTCCTTCTATCTCTTTGTAAATTTTGAAGTATCGACTAATATAATATAGAGCAAAAACTTAAAAAGGTTTGGGCTTTTTTTTAACTTTTGGCTTGCAAATCTCTTAACATCCGATACAACGACCTTACAAGATTAATAGTCATTTAGTCATTTTGATGGAAAGCAAGATCTTTTCGTTTTGTCCACTACATTTTAAATTTAAAATGTTGCGTAGACTTTACAAGATTAATATCCAAGTCAATGGTTACTCGAGTGTGATATGAGGTTGTGAATGCATGATTCTTATCCTTAAAATTAATTAGTTTGTTAAAACACTTGGTCACCATATTCATCCCACCTCGTTTTTCACACGAGTTTTGAAATTCCTTTAAATCTATCTATAAGAGGCATGTGATTCAAACCGATTGGATACAAATTGTTAGAAAATTATGTTTCCCGAAGAGGGGTAAATGCAAGAACAATTGTCATGGTAAATATAGTTTTGTGTTAACAACCCCCCTCAAATCCAACTGCAGGGGAGCTAAATTTTCCAACAAAACGACTTATCGGGTGCAAAACTTGTCTTTGTTTCAACATGAGCAATTGGTTGAAAATTCACGATTTCTCGACTCACCAACTATGTGAACGGATAATTTGTTGCGCTCACACTTATAACTAAACACACACTTTGAATCCTTTGATCGAAGCTCTCATTGTGTTTTTTCACATTACAATATATCCGCCACAGTCGAGATTCAGGTTTTGGCTTTTTTTATTTATTTTAATTTTCCAGATTTCCCCTTTCCTAGTTTCTAGACATTTTTCCACATCACCCACAATCTCCATGTTTCTTCCCATCAATAGTTAATCTTGTTCTGTATATAAAAAGAGGAGCTACATGTAATATTTTTCTTCTCTCCATCTGAATTTTAATCTATTTATTATTACAAATAGTTAATTTTGCTTCTCTATTACAAAAGAAAGTTACATGTTTCAACAGACTTACAATTTGAACGAATGTCACAAAATTGGAGATATTCTACTGTGAGATGCTTGCAGTCAGTGGTAACGATCAATCTTAGCATCTGCACAAACTATTAAAGCATATGGTCATCAAGCGTATAAATCATAAAACAAGGAGCTCCATCAGTGTAGGCATAACTATAACTTTACTAAGGGCTGAATTTATTCCTCAAAACTAAACAATAACAAGTCAAAAGGTAAGTAGCAACTCAAAAGAACCAGATTTCTTTGTCAAGAACATAAATAGAGACTCTCGCCCTGATACATCAACCGGCATCTATTGTACACTAAGTATACAACATTGTATTTCTCTGAACTTCAATTTGGTAGGAAAAATGGTTCATCTGCTCCGATTTGAACAGAACACAACTCTCAATTAGCAGGGATTTTGTTTTCTTACCTTTGATGATGTATGTCGGCTCTGTCAAAATTCAGTGTGAAATGTAACATTTTTTTTTTTCTACTTGTTACCATGGGGGATGATCATCTTGAGGAGTCTTTGGCGGTGCAGGTTTCCACCCGGGTTTCTCATCCCAATAAATGTCATAGTATATGTGACCTGGAGTGTAGTTCGCGACACAACACCATATACCTAAGTATTGCTTTACCCTTTTCCGGAACTTCTTCTCTCTTGCCTGGATATACAATTCACATATGAAAAGGAGAGGAAAACCATTTTAAGGGCCATGGAAGTATTTAACTTTTTATGTACTTGCCTCATCTGTAAACCCGGAAAATGCATCTTGTATTGATGAGAACTGAATGACTTTAACATCCTTGAATGGGGCAAACACTGTTTTCAACTGTCATAAAAAAATATAGAGATCAGTAACAATGCAACTGACACAATAAAGTGAGAGAAAAACGTCTAGAATGATGTTTTGATGCTCTTGATAATCATTTCGAACCAGAAGTAAATGTCTGTAAGGATACCGGAAGTTCTGAAAATTAAATAAAACATGCACGGAAATTTCTCAAGGCATGAATCTTCTTGGTGATCTGTAGCGTACATTTGATATAGAATGATCATTAAATGGTAAGAAGTTGTACAGTAACTTCATGCAAGTTGGCTCATTCACACGTCATAGACTTCTGATTGCAATTACTTATACAGTTGGTTACAAGACACGCCTCTTTTTCCAAATGAAGTTTGGATTTGTTTGTAACAATTTCAGAATCTGTAACAAAATAGGTAGGGCTGTTATACGAGCCGAACGAGTCGAGCATTGACATGCCCAAACTCGGCTCATGTATAAACGAGCCTAGCCCGAGCCTAAGTTTTATAAAAGCTTTATAATGTGTTCATATTTGGCTAGTTTAAAAATGAACGAGCTCGAGCCGAACTTTTTATGAGCCAAATCCAAGTAGCTTGTGTCATATAACAACCCTAGAAACAGGCTCATTTCAGAAAATACTACCTCCAATGTCTTAACCTATTCTTTCAGCCGCTCCTACATAACAAGTGACCTACACACTGGTAATAAATGTCACAATTATAACATTCAACAACCACCATATTAATAAACATCGTGACTATCTAATACCAATACCACCACTTTTCTCCACCTATACTCCAGGCACACTACTACCATCACTTCAGGAGCTAGTATATTGTAAATCTTAAACAGCTCCTACCATAAATTAAGTGACAGCTTTTATTTACAAGATTTCTCTCATACCTCTTGAGACACATGGCATTTCAGATAAATTAAGTGATTTAACAGTCACATGGACCAATTCTCTCTCCCATTCAATTTCTCTTACGATGACTACTTATCTAGTTAGTAGAGAGAGAACTTTAAACAAACTTCTCTTGATTGTCGGAAAAAAAAAAGAAAAAAGAAAAAAAAAAAAAAAAAAGAAGACTTTTTGAGCAAGAATAAAATACCGTTTCCTCACTGCTGTGCCTTGGCAGCCTAAGAAATCCAGGTCTGCTTGAAGAATTAGAAGCTATGCAGTCTTTAGACCCTACTTGACAAAGTTGAACATCAAGCCAGGACTCCTTCACCTAGAAAGGAAGCAAAAGCAAATACACAAAGGTTATACGTGTACAGAGCTCTTTGCTTGTTCTTTCAAATTTGGTTCCAGATATATCCTGACAGGATATTACCTCTCTTGGTAATGATGGGTTATTGAGGAAAGAATACTCCCTGATACCAATTTGGGGTCCAAATTCCTCTGCGGGTAATTCCTTCAACATGACATTGACCTGAAATAGACGACCAAACTCCTATGATTATGGAGCTCCAAGAAAGATAAAAAAATATTCCCAATTCATATCTTATTTTAAGCATAGTTATGCCTAAAGAAGCTGCATATAAAATTGAAAAGAAAAACTTAAAGCTTCTGATAATTGGTAAGAATTCTACAGATTTTGGATAAGCATTGAGCTATAAACGCGGCAGCTGTATTTTTTGTTTTTAGTCTTTGAATCGTGGAAGGTAAACTAAGTTAAAGATACAAGAATGATGAAAGAAAAGTTTAAGAAGAACAGCTAAAAACATGAGAATGATTCAAATGGAAATTGAAGAAGAAACAATGTGCTGTGCGCTGACAGTGACAGAGTTCCCATACCTCAAAGACATGATCAAGAGGGCATAGAAAAGGTTGTGGAGTCATAGAGCCTTCAAGCTTTCCAGGATGAGGAAACCAAAGTCTATCCAGCCTGCACCATATTGGAGGCATGACCTATATACATAAGGGGAGATTTAAAGATACCATCACGTGATCTCATAAACCATTAAGACAGTTGGCAGATCCATATTTTAAGATGCTTCCATGGAATTTTATGTATGTAAAAAATCACACTTCATTCTGAGTTTAAAGTATCTAAGGTGCAAGATATGGCAATAGATACATATCACTATATCAGTTTGATCAGACAGTAAGACACAATTACATGTAAAAAAACCACAGTTCATTCTGATTTTTAAAGTATCGAAGGTGCAAGATATGGCAATAGCTACAAATCAGTTTGATCAGACAGTATTTAAAGAGACAATTACATGTTTGTTCGGAGAAAGATTTAGCTAAAACAAATAATTATGGATGACCAAATAATATAGATAACATTAAGTGATTCTGCTTCTTACAAATAATGATCGGATTTCTAGAATGTAGAAAACAAATGTAGACATTCTATAAGATTTCTCAACTAATAATGGGTATAATTCCTCAGGTAAATAGAAGAAACATGATCATCCTCTGCTAGCCTAAGGCTTAATTTATTTGCACATCATGAGTCAGGTGACATATAGATGATTTTCAACATTTTTTTTTCAGTTCTGCAGAAAATTTTGGAGAATTCTAGTTGCGATAAATGGAAAAAAGTAGATAAAGAAGCTGTTGCTTAGTAACACTAATAAAACTGACTCCGATGAGAGAAGCTATATCATAGCACATGTATCATCCCATATTTTACTTAGTATCAGGTACACCTGAGTTCCTAGATGCGAGTACATATATAGTTGCATCATTGCAAAACTTCATTGCAGCTTGAAGTTGCTAAGGTAAACTGGAATAGTCCAAATCATCCACTGAGATATTATCTTTCATGGAGGTAAAGTAAGGATTTGAACTCAAAATCAGTAAGAGCTGGTGCTCAGAAGAAGTAGCTATTAGATGTTATAGCCCTCACCAGTGTACGGTTCAACAATGAAGCAATAGCAAGTGCTGTTCTTATCTGTTTTAACTGAAATGAACAATAGAAAGAAAAAAAAGAGCATTACAAACTGACAATAATTTCTACAATTTCAGCAACAAATTTCTGGGTAGTGCTTACTTGATGATTGACCAGATTGAAATGTGACTCAATACTATGATTTCCACCCAGTAACATACTTTTGGGGATGGATAGCTTCAATGACAAGAAACCACCTGTTATACATTCTCAGAAGGTTCAATGAGGATTGATTACATATGATAGAGGTTCGATTCATAATCTAAAATAAAACCTTAGGCACTAAAATACATAACACTAAGGGCCCGTTTGGTTTCAACTCCGGAAACGGAAACGGAATGGAAACGAATTTAGTCCATATGTATATATCTTTATCCATGAAATTTTATGGAATCATTCCTTGTGGTTTAATGCAAAATGCACTTGCTTCCCCGTATTATGTTTCCCTATAGGGTATCAAAAGTAATCAAACTCTACTCCAATTACTTCAAACCACAAGGAATGATTCCAAAAACTTTCATGCACAAGGGTATACGTATGGACTAGATTCGTTTCCATTCCGTTTCCGATTCCGGAGTTAAAACCAAACGGGCCCTAAATATATAACACATCTTAAAGAAGCTAATTTCTATCTACATTATACAAGGTTAAACTAGGTCAGTATAAGAAAGAACAGATGCAACCTTTTCCAGACACGTATTTTAGAACACTTATAATCAGTGTTCTAAGTTGACAGTCAGCATTGTAGCATCTTCATTGGGTTGACTATCAACCCAATGGAGATGCTACAATGACGACTGTCAAACAATAGAAAAGGGAGATAATATTAGAAATATCAAAGTTGGCAACAGAGAATAAACTGTTTAGGATGAAATAATTGAAGTTTATCATATCATAGCACATGATTCATTCCACTTATGGAGCTCAAAGAAGAAGTCCTTGTAATTAACTATGTGCAAACTATACTGTCTCCTTCCAATAATAAGAAGTCAATTTACCCAATCGTTCCATCCAAATATCACTAAGCAAGTGAACTAATGAATATTTCCAAAAGAAAAGCAGCAGAAATAAATAGACCTGAAAAGTAAAGAAAATGTCAAGTAGCATGCATATTGGTTCTAACTAGGAAAAAGTCACCTGGCACATTGTAATACTCTGGAGGATCATAAAACATCATGCCTTCCCGCAGTCGATGACGCTTTCCTTCAGTGCCACCATATTGGAATGTTGTATGCACAGCATAAGGCTCAAGTCTAAGTTGCTGATACATGGCCTACAATGAAGTATGGAAACAGATCCTGTAAGAATCCAAGACAGTCATATTGAAGGAGAGACTTAAGACACTTTAAAAACTTTATGTTTAAAAGTATATTCCAGGATTACAGTAAGATTACCTGCACAAAATAAGTATGTCCACTACAAAATATGCTAGCTGGAAGAACCCCCAACTTGAGGGTTCCATCATAGGCATAAACAAGGCCACTTTCATCATCAACAGATGGTCCTAATACCCTTCGCACAATTTCATTAAATCCATTTTGATCCCATATCTTGTCATCAGCCAAAAGCATCTCTTTCCATTCTTTTGCCAATTTCTTTGCAGGCTCTGTTGGCCGCCAGTGAAAGATTCCAATATTGTATGCAGCACCAGCTGCATGATATCAAGGAAGTATGTCTAAATGAGAAAATTTATGTGATAAAGCCCAATACTGACTATACTTATTAAATACTATACAAAGGTTATTTTTAGTATCTAATCTTCTCCATTTTGCATAAATTTGCATGCGAATTTGCTTGGCAATAGAATTATGTGAGCAAGTTATAGTTTGTAAAGTCGAAGGAAAAAAAAAACTCGTGCTAAGATCCATGACAGGAATTTTCAAGAGAAGATTAAATTGCATTAAAAACAGAAGCCTTCAAGAACGGTAGAGATTTGTGTTTTAGGGTTTGTGTTTTAGGCGGAAGCATGTTTAGGGATTGTAGGCTCTGACATTTATTATTGCTACTAGAAACAGTATCAGCACTGAAAAAGGAGTAAAAACAACACAGGAAGAGTGTAAGTCTTAACAGTACAGATTCTTATCTTACCTTCATTCCAAAGATCCAAGCTGTCATCAACGACTGTCGGTACAACTTGGTCAGTGGAAGTTAAAACATCAGCGTCAGGATAGCGAGCCAAGTAAGGAAGAGGATCCTGTGACAGCAGAAAATACAAACATAACAGATATTTGTTGAGATTTGATAACAATTAGGCAATCACGTAAGTCATATTTCAGTGCTGAAAGCTTTTATGAGCGAAATTTAAATTGGGGGGCATTCCAAAATATTGGAATTGAGATTAACCTAGAGATACAATCACGGTTCAACTAAAACCAAGTTGCTTTAGGGTAGTGGCCGGACAACTTATAAGTCAGACCTTTATCCAACGTTGAGACTAACGTACAAGGATTAAGAGCTGTCAAAAACATGACCGAATCCGAGGACCTGAGCCGCCCGACGTATATGCTAATGGTTCTCACTTCATTTATCGAGTAATTTCTGTTACATTTCAATTTATTCATTTGTGTTCTGTCTATTAGATGTGCTTCAAGAGCCCAACTTGTGCCTAGACCCACGTGCACGTTGTGTGGGTTGGTTCCTCATGGAAACAATTGGTTGTTTGGTAGTTACATGTCATGCATTCTTACATAAGCTAACTCTTGAGTTAAATAATTTCTTCAGTGCGAACCTTTCTCACTAAAAAACATGCGTTAGAGTGCTTATCTATATCTACTCACAACAACAATAAAATTAGCGAATCACTTGGTGAAAGAGCCTAGAATAGCTTTTCATAAGGTTCAATCCAGAAAAAGAGCACTCTGAACTTCCTTTTCTTTAAATGAACCAACTAATCTAGAAACTAAGTAGTCATGACTAAATGGATGGAAAGAGTTGGTGTATAATAATCAGTTCCTGAATCAGATGTACAGTTAACAGAATAAAAGATCAGGGCAAAAGTAGATGAATACCTTTAACCAAACCATGTCAGTGTCGCACATCAGTAACTCAAAGCCAAATGGGAGGAAAGAATTTATAAGAAGAACTTTTTCTCTTCCCATCTTATGAAATGTAGGTGACCCCCACCCAACATCAATGGTACTCATATGACTGCCCATGTCAAAAACTGGAATACCTTTCCAATATAGTGCCTCCAGCAACTTAGTGTCCATTGCACCTGCAGCAACACATTCAAATCTTTTGGCATTCATGCATGATTATTTGGATTCTCGTTACAAAGCACAAACTTACCAAAAGAAACAAAATATAGAGAAAGCAATTATGAAGAGTACAAGACAAAAGTGTCATGTAGACTGATAACTTGCCAACAAGAAGATTGGAAACACCAAGGTCGGTCAAGTGCTTAACCCAAGTAAGAATGAAATCCATAAAAGCAAAATTCCCAAAGGTGACTATGATGACATTGTCTTTAACCCTCTGCTCCACCAACTCCTTTGTCAAACGAAAGGCTTTCAGAGGTGGCATCTTGCTATTAGGAGAAGGGACCTCCCATATAGACGATAGTTCAGCATCCTTTTTAACAAATGTAGACTGATTGGGTGATGAAACTGCAGGGGAGCCTAAATCATGAAAACACAACAGCAGTAAAAATCACATTAAGTTGACTGAAAACACACATAATATGACACTTACAGAGAAAATAGTACTATCGAATAATCAAACAACCTAAGGAGCATTTAATTCACATGAGTGATCTACAAACTTTTATTCTGTTTCTGTGATTCTAAATAATGAAAAATCCACAGTTCCAGAAAGCAGAAATCTCTTAAATAGATCTCTGGGCAAGTTATGCCTAAATAGCAAGTGATAATTATTGTTACAATAAACAAGCTCAGTTGATTCTCATGATCACTTTTCTGCACATATTACCAATTAAATTACAGAATTGAATCAACGGATAGTAAGCATGTTGTTTTGAAGGTCGTGAGCGAATTCTCTCTCAAATGCGAAGCACAAATTGTGCAGTACATATCCAGAATCCACTACCAATTAACCAAACTGAACATTTTATTTTGTAGATTAATCCTCCGATCTCCATTTTCCTATAGAGTTTTGTAATTCAAACAGACTGTCAGTTCAGATACTAGACTAAAAGTGACATGAACTTGAGTCATCAAACATCAACTTTAAACAAGAATTTCAAACTACAAAGTGATATGGATTGAGACCAAGCATCACACAACTCCAGAACTGACCAAATGGAGCGACAATCGGAAAACAGTATCGAAGCTGAAAGAGTCAATCGGAAGTTTACAATACTGTAATTGGCAGCTGTGACTTGGACAAGCAAACAGAAAACATCGAAAAACAAAGAAATGGAGATACCTGAAAGAGAAGAAGAGGAGAAAGGGATGACAGCAGCATCAGGGGAGTAGATAGCGGAGAAGACATAGAAAGAAGAAAGAAGTACGCCGATAATGACAGTGGTGTAGATTGTGACGAACAATGGTTTCGAATTCGCAGCATCTTGGCATGGATTCGCCCATGCCATTATCATTCTAGAATTTCGAACCTCCGATTATTGAAGAAGAAGAAGATGGGGTGCGAGGATTGGGTATGCCACTAGGAATCAAAGTCAAATCCTCTTTCCATTGAGATCTGTAGGGATGATGTTTTGTTTGGACCATCTGAATCTGTAATTTCTTTGGGTGCGACTTCTTGTCTAGTTTCAGTTTTAAAATGTTTTTATTAATGGATAATGAATATTTAAATCTCACAAAACATCCTTAATTAGGGCATATTTAACAAAAATCATATTTTATTTTAAAAAAAATTACAGTAGTTTATGGGCTTTGTATATGAGAGGCCAGTAGGTAAATTGTATATGTTTGATTGTGAGTTGGATGCATACATTTCACGTTTTATTTCGAATGCTTGGCTGCTTGTGTCATCTTCAATTCAAGATAACTCCAGCCAACCAATACCCAAGAACGGATAATATTTCCAAAATAGCTCTAAATATAAATTGTTCTTAAATTGTTTTAGGAAAATTTTGGTTGGTACCCCTATGGTACGGAGTATTTATGATTTTGTCCATAACTTTTTCATAATTCGGTTGGTACCCTCAATTTTTACATTTTTTTCGGAATTTGCCCAACCATTAAAAAACCGGTTAAACTTAACGTTTTGATCGACTAGAAAATGTTGGAGGTATGATTCAATTTTTTTTTTTAATTTCATTTCAATGTCCTTTTGTATCATTTATTTTTCTATTTCTTTTCAATTTTATGTTCATTTTTTAATAGAAAACGTGAAGTTTAACCGGTTTTTTAACATGTGGGTAAATCCGGAAAAATGTGAAAATTGAGGGTTCCAACCGAACTCTGAAAAAGTCATGAACAAAATTCGAAATGCCTCATGCCATAGGGGTACCAACCGAAATTTTTCATTGTTTTATAATGATTTTATTCGGGTGATCCACAATTTTTATCAGCTACACCCACTATTTTATATATTTTTCTTGTACGTGCTATTGTTGTATTTTATTTATTAAAATCTTAAAACTAACAAAATTCAAATAAATCCAAACACTCTTGATTTAAATTTTTCCCTAGATTTTGTTATTTCTATTTTAAAGAGAAACCTTTTAAATAAAACTTTTCTAACACATATTAAAGATAATATGATGGTTAAGCAGTTCAACATTAATATTAGGATCAACGTTAGTATTAGGGCCGTTAATGAACTAAGTGATCATCGATGATATACTCAAAGCCAGGTGCAAACAGTAACACAATATAATTGTTAGCCTTAAATAGGCTTAAATAAAGAACGTTGTTATAAATTAATGAGTAATAAGTAATAATTAAACTTGACTAAATATAACTTAAATTAATTATGACGTTATGATGTATTTACTTTTTATTTTTGGGTAGTTTATATACATCACCTTTCATTTCCGTGATATATATATAGAGAGGGTTCACTCCCATGTAAACAACTCTTAACATGTACAATGAGAATAAATGGTATCCGTTAGATCGTTAAATAGATGGCTGAGATTAAGCGATATTAAAGGGGGGAAATCGTGTCATTAATGACATAATTATTATATTCGGCGGTATAGTCACATATATTCAGCAGTATAGTTACGTATATTCGGTGTTTACACGTTCACACGATAAGAGTTGTTTACATATGAGGATCTATGTATATATTGATCCTGATATATATATATATATATATATATATAAAAGAGGATTTATTATATTGTTAATCACTTTTTTACATTGTATTGCTCGAATGTTTAAACAATCTTTCCGAGACTGTCGGAATATTTAATATTCTCAATTTGTTGTCGTGGGTATCAATGATCCTTTCTTTACATGTGGAAGAGATACTTGCAAACGACAATTAAAGGAAAAAAATTGTATCCGTTAGATTGTTAAATAGATGACTGAGATTAGACGATATTAAAGGAAAAAAATCGTGTTATTAATGGAAGAAATATTCGCCGGACCTGACTCTATACATTCGACGGTATAATCACATATATTCGGTGTTTACATGTTCACATGTTAAGACTTGTTTACATATGAATCAAGATCGATCTATATATCACCCTATTATTTAATTGTTTAAAGAGTCTTTCAAGTGATTTCAATATATTTTAAAGATGGTAGGATTATTCTCGGCATGTTGAATGTGGGTTTCAATATTCCTTTTTTACCTGGAACGTGGAAGAGATTCTTGCAATCGACAATCGAAGAGACCGGATAGGGTGTCCATGAGCACAAAGGCTAGAGTCCTTTGGAGCAAAGCATTTGTACGTCACCATCCTTCTCTTTCTTCATACCACAATCCTTTTCTCTACCAACTCAAACCACCCAAAACATTTAACAAAAGCAAATGCACATTCCAATTTGAGGTTGCATATCTTTTACTCCGGAATAATTCTATTTGGTGAAGGATGGATAAGTTGTTGATGAGGCTAACCATCTTACACGGACTTTGAATTTGCTATAACACAAATTGTTGCATTGGAATGTGGATTGTTTTGAAAAGATCGAGACGAAAAGCGAGAGATTGTTGATAAATGTTAAGTGTTCAACATGATACCAAAAGAAGTCTTGACTAGGGCCTTATTGGTCTGCACGTTCAGCTAAAGAAAGATTTCAAAGATCCTCCTACTCAATAAAAAGTATTGTGGTTTCAAAAGTCAAGAGATAAGTGGATCACAAAGGGAGGTCGTATTACTACATTTTTTTCGTACAAGTGCATTGATTAGAAGAAGGTTGAATAAAATTGAAACCATCAAGAACGATGATGTGTTGTGTATGTCGGATTAAACCATGTTGGAGCGCAATTTTATCACTTATTTCATAAACATTTCCATTTAAGAGTATTTCTGATGAACTATGTGATGGATATCATGCAGTTTTCTTCCAAAGACGTTGGGAGACGGTTGGTCACTCGGTTTTTCACTACGTTATTAATTTTTTTGATTTAACAATCATGCCTCATGGGCTAAATGAAACCATTATAGCCCTCGTTCCTAAATGCATCAGTCCTGATCATATGTCTAAATTTAGGCCGATTGGATTGTGTAATGATATAAGCTTGCAGTTTCCCGACTACAAGCCATTATGGAGAGAGTTGTAAGTCCGTTCCAAAGTAGCTTCATTCTAGAGAGACTTATTTAAGATAATGTTTTTCTTGTTCAATAAGTGATTCATTTCTTATCTAAGAATAAAAAAGGTATACAATGGATGACTTTCAAGATTGATTTAGAAAAGGCCTATGATTAGGCTCAGTTGGGATTTCATTGAAGAGAATTGCACGTTATTAGGCCCTCCAGGAGAGCAGATTAAGAGAATCATGAGGTACGTTAATTCATCTTGATGAAGGTTTTATGGAATGGTGAGTTGATGGAAAGCTTCTTGTCTTCTAGAGGAATAAGGCAAGGAGATCTCTATCTTATTATCTATTTTTGTTGTGCCTTGAGAGATTGAGTCACTCTATTCATACGCCAGTTGAGCAATGGTTAGTGAAACCAATCAAAGTGAAAAGGGGTTGTCCTAGTATTATACATGTCTTATTTGCAAACGATAATTTCCTATTTGCATAAGCTTCTTTTTTCACAAAGTCAAACTCATTAGAGATTGTCTTCGGAATTTATATCATACTTCTGCCTTGAAAGTGAGTGATACAAAATCTAAAGTTTGTGTATCTCCTAATGTTACTCGTAACTTCCGTGATAGAATCCAACAAGAGGATGGGCTTCCAATTTCATCAAATTTTAGGAAATATTTACAAATCCTATTATACAATCTCATCCAACAAAAACTGACTTTATATTCCTTAATGACAAGCTCAAGTAAAGGCTAAGTTTTTGGATAGGAAGGCTTCTCAATTTTGCTAGGAGAATGACTCTCGTTAAAGCATTACTCACCTCTATTCCATTTTACATCACGAGAATATTGAGAATCTCCACCCGTGTTTTCAATGAGCTTGATAAGGTTTAATGCAATTTTCAATGAAACGACACTAAGTAAAACCATTGTCTTCATCTTATTGCATGAAATGATGTGTGTAAACCGAAAGAATGTTGTGGTTATGTATTCAAAGAGTTGTTGACACGAATTTTGTCTCCCTTAGGAAGCTAGCCTGACATCTTATTCAGGAAAATGGCAAGCCATGGGCTGGTCTTTTTGTACTAAATACGGATTTCAGGGTGCTAGGGAGCTCATGGGCGTTTCCCCACACAAATAGGGATCAATTATACTCAAAAGAATTATTTGGGCTAAGGATATGGTGCTTGTACGTTAGGGCAGTTGGTTCGTTAAAAATGGTGATATTGCAAGGTTTTGGACCGACCCTTTGTGTCGAGAAAAAACTCTTATTGAAGATGTTCTCTCCTCATAAGATGACTTGTCTTGGGCGGGAAATGCACAAGATTACTAGATTGATGGTTAAGGATTGGATTAGCCAAGATTCAATAGTTTTACTCCTATGGACCTTCCTATTAAGCATTATAGGCTTCTTGTTGAACAAGGACACTAAAACCCCGATTGCATCTAATGGCATTTCAAGTCGAATGGTGGTTATTTATTGTCATCGACATATAAATCTCTTTCTATTTCTATTACTCTTGATAATATTTACTCACAATTGTTCCCCAGTATTTGAAAACTCAACGTTTCTGAAAGAGTTTGAACGTTTCTATGGTTGCTTGTACGTGATAGGTTGATAACAAATGTTGAGAGAGCAAGGACATACTTCGCACAATTGAATCAATGTATCATTTGCCATTTTGAAGTTAAGATAACTATGCATGTCTTCTGAGATTGTCATGATACGTCTAGAATGTGGAGTGACCTCATCAAATTATTTAATAATGCATGATCATTCTTCTCTCTAGAAAGTAAACACTAATAGTTGCACAATTTATCTATATCTACTGAACATGCTCACGCCACTTCTTGGGCATGTTGATTTGCAATATTCTTATGGTGGTGTTGGAGATGGAGGAATGAGTCTATCTTTCGTGATGTGTCACCTCCACGAAACAAAACCATATTGATTAATCGCTACTCATATCCAAACCCTTTCCATGGCGATAAATAAATGATTCATGTTTTTTTAAGATGTCGTCATTTGATTATTTTAAACTTAATACAAA
Source organism: Fagopyrum homotropicum (assembly GCA_033239125.1). NCBI lineage: Eukaryota > Viridiplantae > Streptophyta > Magnoliopsida > Caryophyllales > Polygonaceae > Fagopyrum > Fagopyrum homotropicum. The sequence continues at coordinate 147,122,586 of BSWB01000002.1, forward strand.
TGGTGTTGTGTACGCCTACTATGTTTTTCTACTATTGGAGGATTAATTCGAGACGAACATGGTCCGTGGATGAAAGGCTTTAGTTTCAAAATAGGAGTTTGTTATGTTCCAATGGTCGAACTTTAGGGTCTTTTGCGGGTTTGAAATTGGCTTGGGGTTGATTTCTAGAGTATTAAAGTGGAGATATACTCAACATTGATAGTAATAATTGTAAAACGTCATATCCCACGGTTTCATCCCACTATAGTCTAGTGGTGAAATATCAAGACTTTTTTTGTAGAGAATGAGTTACCCAATTTCATCATATCTTTCGAGAAGCTAATGCTTGTGCAAATATCCTTGCGTCTTTCACTCTAATTTTTCTTTAAGTTTTTACTATTTTAATGATCCTCCTGGGATCTTTTACCGTTGTTGAACAGTTTATGTTTGAGGTATAGCAAGTTAAAGGTATATCAATTGTTAGTCTTTTCACTTATTTGAATAAACACGGGTTATGCTAATACATACCCGCCATCCTTACCAAATATAAATACAAATATTGTAACAAATTGAGAAATATTGGTATATTAGTCGAGGGCAAATTAGTTCATATATTTATAAAGATGATATATATCATTTATTTATCATTGAGTAGGCCCACTGATTTTTTTTGTTTTAAGTTGTGTTACTAACAAACTCTCACTTTGACCCCAAATGTCATAATTGCTTACTCTCTTCTTTTTTTTTTTCCCTTGCAAACGACAACTATTTCTTAATATTTCGGTTTAGGAAATGAACATTTGTATTACTGATCTTTGTAAACATGTTACATTTCTAAATTGTATTAACAGTTTTGTAGTTTCAAAAAATAAAGCTAGTTTTATGTTGGGTAAGTTAAGCTTTTATACTTAAAGCTTATGAAATTTTTTTAAAAATAAAAAACTAACATGTTGAAGCTAGAAGTGATAGATGATTCCGATATAAACTAAGATCAAAACAACAAAAAATTAAGTAAAAAAAAATAAGACACCGGACGAATTTAACACAAACTCTGACCATTACGCAAAGACAACCCATTATTTTTTCAGCCATAAAATACTAAAACCTCAATTTGAAACCATGTTTTTAATTTTTCATTTTATTATTCTATTTTTATGAAGAGTAAATGATTTTTTTTGGGAAAAGAATGTAGCGGTCTCGTATCAGTAAAAATTTATTTATCTTTCCATCGAACACATTCTATTTTATTTATTTTGCCCCAAGATATGCAATTCATTCTGGAAATAAATAAATTACACTTAAAAGATATAAACATGACACAAATGCCAATTTTGGTGAATACCTTTCAGTAATTAACCAATTTACCATGCTTATTATGAGAATTTTTTATGATAAAATCCCTGAAAAACAAGTGGGGTGAAGTTTAGTATAACTCACTACAACAAAGAAACTGCGAGAGAGCAAAGGTAGACCTACAACTAGAAAGAGAAGTAACCATTATTATGCTTTAAGAAAAATGTATCCTTTAGAGGAAAAAGTATCTTAAGTCACTTCTAAGCTAATAATCCCACCTGCAAAGATTAACCAAAAGAGAAGATAAAGCCAAGGTTAGGGTAAATAATCCCAAAACCAAATTTCACAGCAGATAAAAGATTATGGATATTTTTACCATTGAAAGGCTTGGCATGGAAAACACTGACTGAGTGAGCTACATGACAAGTTAATCAAGCTACAACATTGGTGTCGAAAATCCTGGACCGAGTTACCCACGGGACTTCCAAGCCTTGCTCAATTTACTTGTTAGATACTGTGCAGCACCATTAGCACCAACAATCATGAGTCCAGCAAGTGCTTGCCTTACACTAGAGATCATTACCTTTCGTCTTAAGATTTTTTGCATGCAATTTGCTGTCTCTTCTCGAGATCTAACAACTACTTCATGAGTAACACGCCCTAAGAACCGAATATACATACATAAGGGTAACTCTTATAGTTAAGAAGATAAGAAATAGGATGGTTATGAAATTCATCTTTATAGAATCAATACCTGCAACCATCTTTTCTCGCTCCCCTAACTTAGATCCCATTTGTCTTTTTACTGTTGAAGGAAGATATGAAACTAGAGATATTGCTCCTGGTAAACCACAGTCCTGGTGTTCAGAAAAAATCAGTGTAATAATATTTGGAGTAACATCACTGTGCATTTCATAGAGATATTCATTTCACATGCTTTTCCTATTTTTCACAGAAACCCATATCCTCATTTAGGTACACATTTCTAGTTACTTCAACCTGTGAAATAAAAAAGCCTTTGCTTGCTTGATCATTCTATGAAGGATTAACATTCATGCCTGCTGGTGCAGAGCTTAGATATTATGAAACAAAACTGTCCAATTTCTATCATTTACGCATGGAAGTGATGAAATGGCTGAGAATTTCCTTAAAAATTAAATTATTCCAGAAGTTGAGTAGGTGAAATTAATCCCGTGCAGATTGAAGATCATATGGTCCGTTGCTAACACATTTTAAAAACAGACCTGTGATATACTTTCTCCGCCGCCACCACTAGATGAGTGTCTTAACAGATCTTTGGTTGCTAATTCTTCCAAGATTGGCTTATACATCTTTCTAAATAAATCAAACTGTCCCTGGATAATCTTTTTCACCTGAAAGAAACAGCATGAATAGATTATGGTTATATAAATAAGAAAAACCTTGCTAGCTTAATGTAGGAAGAGTTATCACTTCTTAAACATAAAGCAGTAAAATACATATCAAGACTTGAGAAATTATCACAATGGGCCTATATGTAAGCATCAGATAACTTCAAAGGTATTATATGACCTCTTTTCAACTAATAAAATTCAGCCAAATGTATTGCAACTTTCTACAAAACTCAAAGAAAGAAAGGCCTTGCTAGCAAGTAGCAATGCCAACATGCCCATCTAGTGCTGAGGTTCTTAGCACAAGAAATTCAAACTTAGAAGCCCTGGAGAGATTTGAAATTTATTCTAGGTTCGAGAAATCATGTTGAAACTTAAAAGTAACGAAGACAATAAAACGAATGCCAGAAGGATTTCTGCTAGAGCAATAACATTATTTGCAGCCACTATTATCACAATTTTAATTTTAAACATATTACATAGTGAAGGCAAAGCTTACCTTGTGCCTATCCTCTGCAAATAGCATGCGTACATCACCCATATAAGAGATGCTACAGATTTTGGCATAGAGATCCTCCTGCATGATAATTACAGTATGAAACTCAACTCCAACAATCAATAGGAGCAAAGCAGAGATGACAAAACACACCTCAGTGAAGCTTCCAGGTAAAAGAAGTAACGCAGCTGAAGTTGCAGCTCTCAGATTAACAGAGTTTATCTTTTCAATATCCAAGTTATCTACAAGGATATTAACCTGCAAAATAGTCGAGTATGAATCATTGTCAAAAACACACAACGAATATAGAACAGCATAAACCCCATTCCGAGGGAAAAGGAATAACTCAAATGCAGCAAACAATTAGGACATAAAATAAGACTTTCTTTTGCTGGCTTAAATCCCTGGAGACAATTTTCATATAAGGGAAGTGCACTATTTATGTCAGCCAAAGTTCAGTAACCAATACAAAAATACCTACAGGCTTTTGTAAACGACCGCTGAAATATAGCCTCTCCCAATGCAGTATGTCTTGAATTAAGTCATGCATTCTGACAACCCCATACTTGAAAGTCTGTTATAAAAATAAATTATTAGGAATTTATAGTTCCAGACTTCTGTAAAGTAGGACGATATGCACTGCCTAATGACATAAAACGAAGCCCACTGCCATTAAAAATTATAACAGACCAAAGAGAGAATGAAGATTGATGAAAAATACAAATTAATGGCGTATACCCTATCGTTCCAAGATACAAAAGGGTTGAAATGTACTCCCACACCAATTGTCTCAGCAACATCGTTTACCTAACAAAAACAGAAACAATGTTCAACATTCATTCCAATAGACTGCTAAAACCTTCAAATAAGATAAACTTTAATAGAATATAAAGTACCAGCTTTGCACCACCGAGGTATGGCACCAATGAGGCATAGTGATGTCGATTCTGCTTCAGATTCTTAATTTATGATAAGACATTGAGAAGAAGAGGGTTAAATCATAATGAAAAATGTGTACAATGTACCTGTGTTTCATTCACACCAGAAAGATGGATTTGAATCTGACCTGTGTATGCCACTCCACTGGATCACGCACACCAATAATATAATCAATCATTCGTGCCTGTTGATATGAACATCCAAAAGAAGTGTAAAGAGCGTAACTTAGGAAGCCCAACCAAAAACCATAGTAGAAAATATGCAAAATATGAAGTAGAACATTACAAAATTAAAAAATCTAAGCACCTTATCATGATTATTTGGATGCAGAGTGGAGCCATATATACAACAGAACTCTACAGGGGGTAAGGTAGTCAGAAGACCAGACAGCTCCTCACTTCTATGACTGTTTTCCATCATTGATCTGCAAACAAACATCAAACCCAGTTTCTTAGGGGAGAACAGTGGAATAAAGCAACACAATTTCAGAGATGCAGTAATTGACACAGTTCAGACGGAATTTAGTTCCTGAACCTGAGTCCAACAAAAATCAGCAGAACCATAAAAAACTCATTACAGGCAAAAGAAGGGTGTGTTTAGTAAATTTCAGATTATTTTCGATTGGTTGTTTGTAGTTGTGGTTTGTGGTTGTAGTTTTAAAATAGATTTTTTAGATATGAGGTTTTTAAAAATACTGTAGCAAACCTTGGTATATGTTTAGAGTAAAAGTAGGGTTCATCCCACCTAATTAAAACAAATAAGATGACACAAGGGTCAAAGATAGATTATTTCTCACAACTGCAAGTAGGTTATCAAAGGTCAAAGATCTCATATTCTCATGTATACTGGTACATGGTGTTCCATGGCTAACACCCATTATTCTCTTGTATTAAGTGGAAAACTTATGCAACAAAAAATCAGCACAAGTTCAACAAAAAATTGGTGGTGACAAATTGACTCATTAACCAATGGTAAACAATTCTCTATCAGCCCAAAGGGTTCATGATTATTAATTCTACAACAGCCTTGCAGTATATCATGTCTTGTATATCAGTGTCATCATACATATATGTGACACAAATTCCACCAGCTCATACAACTCTACAACACCACAATCCTTCTCCAGTGTCACCACTCATCCCAATACTTGACTCACTGTAAAAACCTACTAAGGAAGGAATGATAAAGTTTCTAACCGTTAAAGAAAGCAAATTTCTTCCATGATAGTGTTATATATTATTACCTCTATGTAGCATTCTTGTGACTGAATAAATAGGGTTTATATAAAAATTGAAGATGACTGCCCGTGATATTGTTATATGTTCACACTTTTTATTTTAATATGTAATACCCAAACTAAATGTCTTCTTCTCCTTACGAATGTATCATTTATTCAGTTGTAGGACACTACCGCTACTAATCTACTAAATATGCAAAATATACCAAAGCATTAAAATTCACCTAATGACTAATTTATCATCTATTCCCCCCCCCCCCCCCCCTCTTTCTGCTGTAAAACCTCTTATAGCAGCAGCAATACCACCATGAACAGAAGTATATAGAATCCCTACACGCAAATCAAGCTATGAAAGTACAAACCTACAGCTAAACACATTACCTTGTATTCTCTGATCCACTCTCCATACCGTGTTGTTTAAGAGCTTCCATTTCAACTGAAAATTGAACCCACAACGAAAATCAAGCTATCAGGTTTATGAACAAGTGAACAACCCTTTTTGAATCACCTATCAAACAAGATGCAACACCCCGATTTCAATTGAACACAGATTCAATGGATATGTTCCACCACAAAAAAGAGAGAGAGAATAACCTTGCGAGAGGTAGTGGAAGAGGCGCTCTGCTGCAGCTTGGGCGTCTGGCTATGAAAAGGAGGGAGATGGTATTGAAGAGACTTTAATCAACAAGAAACATTACAAGCGTATCAATGAATCTGAACTGGAGGTGCAAGCATTCTGCCAAGGAAGGCGAGCTGCTTTGCGAGATGGAGAAATCAGGACACGGGAGATAGAGAAACTCCAGAGGTTTAAGAAGAATCTTTTGCCTCTTCTGACGCCGGAGATGGAGAAATTGCAGAGGTTAGGGAAGGAAGCATGAGAAGAACAGAAAAGTGTGGCGATGAGAAGAACATTGAAGAAGAACGGGAGAGACGACGAACAAGGAGAGAGGCAGATGGGGTACATGAAAAATAGTTGTTAAATCCCCTAAAACCTTCAAAAAAAATGATTTTTAGAAGGGTGACATACGCAATTTAATTTAGCATACACGCACCGAATGTGTGCGGCTTCAGAGGCGCACAAAGCATAGATGGGAAGTTAAACCTTCTTTGCACATGCATATGTCAGCGTGAACTAGAAGCCTTAGATCTGATCTAGCGATAATCTTGGTGCTGATGTTGAGGCTTTTGATTCTTCCACCATTTTGTTGACGATAGATTTACGTTTGGGCCTCAAAAAGTTTTCTAATACTAGAAATTTGTTTGAACCGCGAGATTATTTCAATGATAGTTGGAAATATATGGATGATTTGGTATGTTAAAAGGGAGAATGTAAAGCAATTGAAGGATGATAAATCGAAGAGTGATAACTCTAATACTCGGGTGTTGTTTGGTCAATGGAATTGGGGTCTTGTAGTGAGATTTTGGATAATATGTGGTTTTTGTGGCTAGCATATTGTATTAGCGTCGAAAGGTTAACAAGGGTGTGATTGTGAGCTTTAAGAGCATGTGAATTACAATTAATTGATGTGGGTATGTGTTAGTTTTATGCTTTGGGAACTCTGAAGAAGCTCATGAGGAGTTCCTATTTGTTTTAGAATCAACTGAAATTAAGGAACTGTGTTAATCTCGACATTGCTCTTAAAAGACAAGATGAGGTTTTAAATGCTTTGAACACTATAGATATGTAAAGCTATAAGGTAGTGCTCTGTCAAAAGGTTAATAATCCATAATGCAAAAACTTAAAGTTTCTCATTGAGAAATTAAATAAAGCTAAAGGAATAAAAAAAAATTCAGTCTTTTTTGCATGGCTTTAGCTTCCTGTTGTCAAAATATTGATCTCGTATTAAAGCATCTTCATCCCAAACACCCTAAGTTTCTTCCCTAATTAATTTTCAAAAAATAAAAATTAATTTCACACTAAAAAAAAAATTAATGTCAGAAGGTGGTGTGGGAATAGAGACCATAAGTGGAGTGAAGGCTCTTCTTCAAGAAATGGTATATAACAATTTCATGTAGAAAACATAGAAATCAAATAGCATTTTTATTTTGTTTTTAATATTTTTCTTATATTTTGATTGTTACGTTAGTTATTTTTTTATATTTTAAGTTTTGCTATAAAATAGGGAAGTAGATGAGTTATTTAAATTTTAATTCAAATATTAGAAAAAAGTTTCAAGGTTTAAAATATATTGTAAAAATAATGAAAATAAAAATAAAAACTTTATGTTTAGTTAGAAAATATTTTTTATCTATCTATAGACATTAATATTGATTATATTTTAATTATATTTAAATATTTAAAAAAAAATATTTTTATCTATCTATAGTAATTATTATAATAATAATTATTATAATTATAATAATAGTACCAATAATTATTACAATAATAATAATAATAATAATAATAATAATAATAATAATAAATGATACGTACACGTAAATAAAAGAATATAGGCTACATAAAGTAAATAGGGGGTAAGTTAAGAAACTATCATGCAAATATGGGATGGAGAATTGAGTTTAAAAAATATGGGTGGAATAGAGATAAAATTGTGAAAATGAATTAAGAAACTCAAAAATAGTTTATGGGATGAAGATGCTCTTAGACCACCACATTGTGGGCATCTAAACAATTAAATATAATTTAGAATGGTTCAAAACTTTTGACATTTGAAAGTTGGAAACAAAGTTAGAAATGAGGAGAGAGAATAGATGTTAGGACTTGTTTGGATTCATTTTCTTCTTGTCCAGATTTTTAGTGAATTAACATTGCTTTATTTTAGCTTACCAAACAAAACTTTGCCACATGTTAGAGACACTACATGTTTAAACAAAAAGCATTGGGTTTATAATTGTTTTTCATTTAAAACAAATTTAATGTTGTAGTTTGAAATAAATAGTTTTTGTTGACAAATATTTTTTTAATATTCATATTTTATTTTTCTCATCCTTAGAGCTTAATGTTGAATATATTTTAAATAAATAATTATTTATTAAAAAATTAATATAAATCATGTATAAATTTAATAGTTATGTTAATATTTATTATAAATTTAATAAAATTTTCAGGTTAAAATTAACATTGTACATAAAATTAATATTTTACAAGACATTACACATAAAACTAAACTAAAATTTAAGGAATATCTAACCTAACTCTTTACTTAGATTTTACAAAATACATGAAGAAAAAAACCAAATAGTTACACATAAAATTAATATATTCATGTGGAAAATTAGTAGTTTTATCTATTATGTTTAGATGTATATAAATAGTTGTGTAAATAAATATATATGGATAAGAAACCATAAATGTGAAGAAATAATAGGTAGAGTTTTATAAGATGATGTGGCAAGAGAGGGGATGTTAAAAAATAGGGGTTTAAAACCCAACCATTGTTCAACATTAGACCTAAATCCAAGTCGTTCTTCTTTCCCTATTGTTTGAATCCTTGCTCCTTTTCTTATTCTACTTGTTTGATTTACAAGCAATTTAATTGGGTGGGAACTTCTTTCTACTACAATAACACGAAAACTCTAAATTTTAAAACCTATGGATGGTTGCAACAAACCACTCAGAACTCAACCCCTAAAACAATGTTCTTGACTCTCAAGATCCATGAACAATCTGACCTAGTTATATTCTTTAATTTGGAACATAATGAATATGCCTTTGATGCGTTCTACATCTTGCCTAACCATGACAATCTTTATTCAATCTTTAATCATGGGTATGAGTTTAAAGTTGGTCATGATTATTTTTTACCTTTTCTAACAACTAGATGTTACTACTATCTGAATCAGTTTATGCTAACCATATGTATGAACTTGCAGACTCTGTTTCCTAAACGTTCTTCTAATTTCATTGACTCTAATAAATTGTATCAACCCTCTATTATTTTAGTGTGTGTGGTATTTTGTTCTCCTCAGGTCATGGAGATTTCCTTGGCTTGCTGGTTACATTATGTCACGTTTGAAAATAGAGACAAATGGATGGAACAAAGCTTTCAAAGAGCCAATCTACCATTGTAAACAACAGAACCGATCAGCCAACACAAAGAGCAAATCAATACTGATATTAATCCAAAGAATAATATGCAAGGTTGTGAACAACTGTCTCCGTTCTTGGAGAGACATTAATTATCTCTAGGCAAACACAGTAATGTCAGTATGTTTGAATGTTATTCGTCGAGATTAATGTTGGGATCTCGCTATTTCGATCTCCTTCAGTTTTGTATTTTTTGGAACAAATTCATGATACTTATAAAAATTTGGAGTGCAATGTTGATCCTAACTTCTTAGTATTAGGTCAACAACCAATCTCACAGATTGCAACGCCATACAATTTTCGTTCGGAACAAAGGATTTGAACACTCAACTACAATCATCGTTTTCCTAATGAAGATCGCCTTTTGGAACTGTCGGGGTATGAAGAAAAAGAATTTTTGGACTAATTTAAATTTGACTTGTAAAAATGAGAATATTCAGATGATTATGTTAGCTGAGACAAAATCGAAAGATGAGCCTGAGGAAAGGGTATGGAAAAGCGCGGGTTTTGATAAAAATATTTTTTTATACCAGCGATGGGATTTTCGGGGGGGGGGTTGTGTCTACTTTGGAAAGAATACCAAATTAAAGGGGAAAAGGTGGAAATTATTAAAGCCTATCCAAGATTTCTGCTGGTTAAGCATACAAATTTTAATTCACAAGTTGAATCTATGATCGTATTCATATATACACCGCCGAATGAGCAATTGAAAAATCCGTTTTGGATAGAACTTCACAGTGCTTTGGAGAGTATCCAATTACCGATGATTGTTATGGGTGACTATAATGATCTGATGGAACCATCGGACAAAAAAGGAGGAGCTACAGTAGCGAATAATAGATTCGACAGACTTTTGCAACTGTCTAACCAATTTTCCCTAACAAACTTAACAACCAAAGGAAATGACTTCACTTGGAAGAAAAAGAAAGAAGGATATAATAACACCTACGAAAATTTAGATAGAGTGATGACCTCGATAGAAATCATACAACAATATCCCAGTTTACATACCCAAAATCATGCTTTTACAAACTCCGATCACTGTATGATTTCCATTAATTTACAAAACAATCAGACAACCATAAAAAACAAACCGTTTAGATTCGAATCAATGTGGACGCTAAGACATAATTGCGAAAATATTGTGAAACAAGTATGGAGGAACCAATACCAAGGCACAAAAATGTTTAATATAGTCAAAAAGACTAGTTTACTCAAACAAAAATTAAAACAATGGAGCCGAGAAAAGTTTGGTCATATAAACAAACAACTACTCAAAGTGGACGATGAACTAGAACGACTACAAAAAGTGAGTTTCTCACAATTTCACCAAGACATTAATAATAAAATTAACAAACTGACAAAGAAAAGAAAGTGTCTAATAGAATACCAACATAAATATTGGACGCAATGAGCAAAGACAGCAAATTTATAATTTGGTGATAAGAACACTAACTTTTTCCATAGAAAAGCTACGGGCCGAAGAAATAAAAAGATAATCACAACGATTACTAAAAATAATGGAGAAATTCTAGCAAAAGATACGGACGTTGATGAGGAATTTGTGAAGGACTACAAAACTCGATTCAATCCACACCAATTGGTAGGATTAAACTACAAAACCAGTTACAAGTCATTTTACCAGAAATTAACTCTGATGATAATTTGAAATTGGAAGTGTCTTTTCTACAAGTGAAATTAAGGAAGCTATATTCAATATAGGAGCTGACAAGTCGCCAGGCCCGGATGGGATGCCACCTGGTTTTTATCAGAAATATTGGCATATCGTAGGACCATCAGTCACTAGAGTTGTCAAGAGTTTTTACAGGAATGGCAAAATTCTTAGACAACTCAATCACACCTTTATAGCACTCTTACCAAAGATTGACAATCTAACAACAACATCACACTATAGACCTATCAGTTTAGTTTTAACGGTTTATAAAATTATCTCGAAGATATTAGCAAAAAGATTGAGTCTAATTCTCCCAAAAATTATCCATCCGTTACAAAACACTTTCGTTAAAAATAGAGCAATCCACGATAATGTGCTCATTGCCCATGAAATTTTCCATGGTTTCAAATCAAAAGAAGGGAAGGAAGGATATATGACTATTAAATTGGACATGGAGAAAGCATATGACAAAATTGAATGGGACTTCCTTAAAGAGGTGATGGCTAAATTTGGATTTGGAGAAAAATTTCGGAATTGGATTCATGAGTGTATTTCAACGGTTTCATATTCTCTACTAATCAATGATTCACCCACTAATCTTTAATTCCGCAAAGGGGTCTTAGACAAGGTGACCCACTATCCCCGCTTCTGTTCAATCTGTGTTTGGAGGTGTTAGCCAGAAACTTACAAAAAATATCAAATGAAAATCCCAAATCTATAGGTTTCCCTATCTCAAGAAATGGGACTAGAATCCCATTTTTAGCTTCCGCAAATGATATTATTATTTTTACCAAAACCTCTACACAAGCTAACGAAATGGTTCGGGTGGTGCTAAAGGACTATTGTGAAATATCAGGTCAGATGGTCAATTACCATAAATCCACTTTTCAAACTACCAACAATGTAGATCAAAGCAATAGGAGAAGAATTCAAGGTCACCTTGGAATCAGTATTTCTACCATTTTTTTTTGAGCAATACCTAGGATGCCCAATTATCAATGGACATGCCAACAAAGACTTATTTTACTTTGTCATCACAAAGACTAAACAACAACTGACTAAATGGAAAGCATCCGCACTGTCTCAAGAAGGTAGAATAACTTTAATAAAAGCTAACCTTAATGCAAAACCAAGTTACCTTATGCAGGCGTTTATGCTACCAGGAAGTATACATAATGATTTAGATAAATTTAATAGAAATTTCTTTTGGAATAAGGGAGCTAATCACCATCCTTTGATAAGTTGGGATAAGATCTGTAAACCTTGGAGCCTAGGTGGAACGGGGATAAGAAAAGCAGAAGACATGAACAAAGCACTGCAAATGAAATTCTTGTGGAAAATAATGGCGGAACCAGATAACGTCTGGGTCAAAATCGTTGAAGAAAAATACCTAAAATGGACGAACCTATGGAATTACGAATGTGGAAAGAATGTATCATGGCAATGGAAAAACTTGTTTAAATTACATAAAGAATTTGATAAAGGGTTAACATGGAGAATAGGGGATGGAAACACAGTTAGATTCTGGACGGATAAGTGGTTGCTAGATAAACCGCTTAAACACGTCATGACAAACCAGAGTGGAGTAAACCTTTCAGAATTAACTTCCTTGTACATTAATAATAGAGAATGAGATCAACAGAGAATTGACCTCTTAGTAACAATTTTACCAAGTAATGTTATTGACAAAATTAAGTACTATAACCTCCACATAACAAAAATCCGTGACCGTCTATATTGGTCAGGAAATGAGGAAGGGTGGTATTCCACAAAATCATCTTTGGAATTGATGCAAAAGCTGAAAGTAGGTGTTACTCTGGATAAATCACGGATTTGAAAAATGGACATTATGCCCAAAATTAGGAATTTTTTATGGAAGGTAGCTATGAATGGTCTACCTACAAAACAAAATCTTGACAGGCGGAGAATCCCGGTAGTCATGAACTGTGAGTTCTGTAACCACCATATTGAAAGTACAAAGCACCTTTTCTTCCAATGCCTAGTCATGTTAACAATTATCGACAATAAAAATGTAAATTCTAGTTTACAAAACATTGATTTAGATAATCAAGGAATTACTGAGTCCTTGGTTGAACTCAATGAGTCAATTTCGAACAAGGAAATGAAACTTGTAGTGGTCATTTGGTGGAATATGTGGTTGGCCAGGAATCAATTCGTTTTTAACAAAACAAAATTTCCACTAAACATTAGGACCACCGCTATTAACCAAATTGAGAGTTGGGATCTAGCAAATTCCGACCAAACCAAGATTTCTACATCAACGAAACCACAAAGAAAAAAGAAGAAAAACATTAAATGACAACGACCAAAGGATGGATTCTTTAAAATCAATTTTGATGCCTCATTTATTTCAACAAACAACTGCTCGTATGGATTTATTATCCGGAAACAACATGCAATTCCTACGGTAGTAGGATGTGGCAAGTGTTATGCTGAGTCTATTTTGGAAGCAGAAACACTTGCCTTGAGATATGACCTTCAAAATGCAAAGGAGTGTGGAATTACACGCATCGAGATTGAAGGAGATAGCCTTATGCTCATCAACTCGATTAAGCGAATGTGGAAGCCACCATGGGAGCTCGATATGATGATTAACGACATTACGATTACTATGTCCGAATTCCATAGCTTCACCGCACAACATGTTTTTAGGGAGATCAACACGGTTGCGGACAAGATTGCTTCACACGGATACAATGGTCAAATGGCGGTGGATGCAATCCCAGAAGATGTTCAAGACCTCATCCGAAAGGATGCGTTAGGACGATCGGTTTCTAGAAACTGATTCTCCTAAATCTTTACCTATGTATCAAAAAAAAAAAAAAAAAAAAAACGATAAAATAATAGGGAATATTTTTTGACATTTTTGTACCTCTAATAAAGAAAAAAGTATGAAAGAAAAGGGCAATGTGATGAACAAGCTATTACAAATAAAAACTTTTGTGATTTAAGGAAAATATAAGCTTACAACAAAGAGAAAAAATTTTTATTTTTTTTTGGTATTGCACAAAAAAAAAGTTGTTATACATAAATTTATAATCAACTAAACTCTAAATATCAAGGTTGGTATACATTAGTTTGACTTACCTACTTTCAAATTTTGGTCATTAAACAAGTATGACTTTTTATCATGTACATTGTTAAATGAGCAATTGAAAGGATCTAACCTATACTTGTTGGAATTGCCTTGTTAAAAATATTAATGATGAAAATATGCACTTTGAGAAAAGGTGGGGTAGATTTGTGTATTAAATGACAATTTTCAATTTTGATAAGGATATTGATATTTGATGCTTGTCAATTCAAATCGGATTTCTAAGCATATTCTTATTAAAAAAAGACACGTTATGATTACAAAAAGATACGTTATGGTATGACCGGTCATGCGTGTAAGCTCACAAAGAATCATATGGTCCAAAAGTTAGGTTGACAAGGCTCACAAGAACTCTAATCTTAGTAATGAGTGAAAAAACCATTTATAAAGAATGTAAAAAAAAACTGTTGATTTTCCTCCTAAGATGATTGATTGAACTACGTTGATGAAAAAGTAAGTCTACACTTGAGGGTTTGCTTAGCTTTGAGAAATAATTGTTGTCTTAGTTGTTAAAAGATTAATTAGAGCAAACACCATTCTCCTTCTCTAAACCTATTTCGGTGTGATTTTGCAGGATGAAGTATTGAGCGTTGGATTTAAACGTTGTGAAACATCCGTAGTTAGATCCGAGGTTGTGAAGGTATATTGTACGGGTGTCCTTCTTACTTTATTCAACGAGAAGAAGGAGAAGCCAAAATCTTCAGTAGTTAGAGAATACCCAACTTGATTTTTAAACTGATTTGTTTTAACTTATATTAGTTTCATAAAAAAAATTAGCTACTATTTTTTTTGTTGAAGAGATGTTAACTTAATTACCAAACATGGTGAAATGTCATTTTTGACACAAGACGTTCAAAATGTTACGTTGTTGAAATTTTGGAAGGATGGAAATTATGGTCGCAAACATAATAACATCTTCAGTGACCCATCTTTTAAATTGAAAAAAATTGTGTAAAGAAGATGAACTTTTACTATTTTGGGAAGAATGACCTATGAATGTATGCCAAAACACAAGTAACGTTCACCATAATGACTATTAGTGTGAACACATTTTGCCATAAACTAATAAAAGCCGCTGAGAAGCACAACAATGTGTAATTGTTGCTCTAGGTTAAAGCAAAAAATCTTCATGACCTTAATAGGTTGGCGGTATCGTGGTGATAACGGCAATAATTCGTCAAGTTGTGGTTTAAAGGTTGGTACCACCGGGGCGGCAATAGATGTATACCTCTCGGTGCGTTTGAAGTAACAACAAAACCTCTCGTACAACACTACAACAATAATCTCTCCTACAAATTTATTTCCAATTTAATGTATTACTCGAGAATGTTTGTTTAGATGAGTTGAATCATGACCTTAATGTTTTGATTTCAAACAGAAGACATTATAAAAAAGATGTTCACAAATTTACATCGGATATGTCGTCTTTGATGAGAACTCTAAGTTTGACTCGATAGTAAAGTCCAGAGTATTAGGAAAAGAGTATATAGTTTTTTCCTCAAGAAAAAGACGAACATCTATAATTAAAAGTTTAGCTACCAAAATTTACACCATCAAAGTCAACCACTAGAAGCTAGTCTTCAAACTTAGTTAAGGTTGTTCAAGAGGAGTTGGAATTAAGGCTCCATAGTGGTATGATATTGGGGATATGGTTGGTTATACTCTAAACATATTGAAGAGAAAAATACATAAGAATTGTGCACCTATAGAGTAGTTGTATATGGCTCATAAGTTGCACAATGGTTTGCAACAATAGAAAATGGGATGTCGCTTGCCAAAGAAGTCGAGTATAAGGCTTGATTTGTTGAAAAAGGTTTTACATCAAAGAGTTTGGGTGAATTACAAGGAGATTTTCCTGCCGGTAGTTAGGCATACTTCTATCAACTTGTTACTAGAAATAGTGGCATGTTGGGATTTGGAGATCGGGGAACTTGCTGAAGACAACATTCTTACATGGAAAGCTAGAGAAAAAAAAATACATGACTTAGTCATATGTTTTTCAAGTTCTAGGGAAAGAAAACTATGTCTATAAATTGGAGAAGTCTTTATTTGGACTTTAGTAATTTCTGAGGCAGTGGTATACAAGATTTGATAACTATATGATAATATAGGTTATAGTAGGAGTGCTTATAATTGTTGCGTCTACTACAAGTTAAATGATATTTTAATCAACAAAAAGTTGGGGAAATAACAACAATTATATAGGTGAATAATAAAGACAAATTAGAATCCGAATAACTACGACAATGCATAATCAAGTATCAGTAGGAGTGCTTATGATTGTTGTGTCTACTACAATAAGTTAAAGGATGTTTTAAACAACCAAAAAATTTGGGGAACTAACAACAATTATAGGTGAATAATAAAGACAAATTAGAATCCGAATAACTATGAGAATGCATAATTAAATACCAGTTAACAATTATCCATATCCCAAGTCATACACATGCTATGAAGCAATCAACATTACACATATCTCACATTTGGCAGATGCTAAAAAATAAATCCACGCAACTCTTGCATCTTGTAAACAACACTCAGAAGAACATTAGAACTAAAGAACATCCATGTGCAACTCTTGCATCTTGCATTGGATGAGCCAAGGAATACCATAATTTATGAATTAAGACATACAATCAAATGATATAAACAACCACCAATATCATAGATTCATCATGCAAAGTTGGGCTCTCTAAGCCCTAGAAATGAAATTATCAAGACATATAAAATTTGTCCTTCACTAAACTTGGAAAACATGTAGCGGTCAAGCCGATCAATAAGGTGGTCAAATTGACTAATAAGGGGGGTTTATGCCTACGAAGTTTGTGGAATGTAGATTCTAAGTAAAATATTAGATAAAATTTAATGTCCGGAATGACCTTTTGATCAGGCTGAAACATGAGCCTCGAATCTCGCAAATAATTACAAGAGTCAATTGTGTCTAGATGCGAGATTTACGTGAATATATGCAAGAATTTCCTATCAGATGTGAGAGTTGTACGGAGATGTATTTAGATAACATGATTGACTTGATGATTGACTTGATAATTGATGTATTTAACTTATGAATTGAGATTTATGATTATGCACATTGTAGTAGTTTTTTAACTTTGGAAAATTTATCTCTTGATTGCTACTTCGTTTGATTATTGTGTGGCTTATTTTGACTATGTGTGACCAAATAAACTCATTTCTTCTCGCTTACTACTACTTTGTTCGAATTCTCAATTTCCTTCTTGAACGAGTCGATCATCTACGTAGATCTAATTGTTTTTGATCCTCTCTTCCGTTACAATTAATTGCATGAATCATTTCTCCCTTACTCCCCGTGTTCGATCTGGATACTATATTGTAATTTAGTCTTGTTATTAGTTTGTGAGATTTATGTATCACCCCTTACGCCTTATCAATAGGTATGGACGATGAAATTTCATCCAAACAAACCACGGTGAAAAGACGGAGAGGAAAACCTCTCATTGTCAAGACCTACAATTGATCAACGAATTCTTTACCTTTGGATACAATATTTGATGTTCAATGGTCAGGGTTATAACCAAATTACTTTTATTGGTTTATTATAGCCACAGACTTTGGAAGAGTACAGAACATTCCAATATATGTTTTGTAATTAATAGCCCTTCTTAAATGGCTAACTAAAATAAAGACTTATGTTTCCTGAAAATCGAAATTGAAAGGGACAATTTGAATGTGATCGATTGTATTTTAGTATTTTTAAAACTTCATGAAAAGTTAGGATCATGATTGAAAACATTATGTTCCTTTTATAGTTGTTTGAAAAGTTCGTATCAAGATATCATGTATTCGAGAAAGTCAACTACTAAAAATAATGTTTTTGTTTATTTTATTTTATTTTATTTTATTTTTTGATAAAGGAAAGTGGTCCGATACACTAGACGACAACCGTCTAATGGATCGAAAGGCTGAACAAATCGGCAGACGGACAAACTCTCATGAGAGAACCAAAACAAGTCAAAAGAAGGAAAAAACATCAAAAGAAAAGTCCAAGCACAACGAACCGATGGAAGAGGAACAACAAGGGAAGTGTCATGCAAGCAACGTGAGGAAGAACAACGAGAATATGAAGCTTTTATTGCTATTAACTAGTAGACTTCTGCTAATGTGATGCTACCTCTCAAAGCTTTGAAGACCTCGTTAGGAATGAGCTCTCCATCAGCCGATTTGGAGAGATTTTTCATCTTAACAGGCTCATCATCTAATGTCTAGCAACTTCTCAATTGTTATACATGTGAACCCCTTTATGTTTAACATAAATATAAAAAAAATTCTTCTACAACGGTGGAAAGGATGATGTGTAGGCGTGTCAATAGGGTGGGGAATCCCAAACCTGATGATGATCACCATCACGGGAATGAGGAAGATAAATGGAGATGGGAAGGGGAAATGGCTAATCGTCCTTCCTCACTCGGGGATGCAAATAAGGTTAGAGGTCCCCGATCCCCTTTTTCGGCCCCGTTAGGGATTACCACAGGAATTTCCGAAAAAAGTAGATTAAATGGGCATATTAATCGTGATTTATAGTATTTTAATATAATTTATTACTATTTTAATATTTTTTGTGATCGTATTTTGTTAAATTGGGTTGATATTTTTTTATTTTATTGTAAATATATTAGTTATACAAATCAAATCATATATTTAGTTAATATGAACTTAAAAATGAAAAATTTAACAAGAAATACACGGAAAAATCCGACGATAACTATACATGAAAAATTCGGTTGATTAGTCTTTTGTTGTGATTCATATTGGCTAATTGCGGCAAAATAAACCCCTATTTTTCTCTTATTGTTACTTTGTACAACTTCTCGGTTCCTTTCTTGATCGATTCGATCTTTTGCATCGATCGACTCGATTATGTGTCTTATTTCCCCTACACATCCCTTTTTGTCTTTACAACTAATTGCACGAATCGTTACACTCCTACTCCCCGTGTTCGATCTTAACCTTATACTACAAATGAGTATTGCAATTAGTTTACGAGATCAAACTCACCCCTTAGTCTTATCAATATTATATATGGACGATGAGAAACCATCCAAACAAACCAAGGTGAAAAGAAGGAGAGGAAAAATCTTTCATAGTCAAGACCTACAACTAACTTTATTTTGATAGACCCAAATTGACTAGCTAAAATACTTAAATTTATGAAAAAGTAAATTAAATCATAGAGGTGTAACACCCCGAATCCGCGGGACTCGGGATGCTACGGGTTGGGACCTCACAATGGGTCCCGACCCTTAGCCTAACAACAATTTTACCGGATCTTACAACAAGACACAAATAAAGGCAAAACCGAAATACATTTTTATGCAAATGATATGATCCCAAAAACAAATAAAAGACAACTTCAGCCGAGTTCTCAACTCCAAAGACTCGAACATCAAATACATAACAATATACAAGAAACAATACTCAAATACAACTCCAACCAAACCCCGGTTGTCCACTCTTCCGGATCTCTCGACCGCATTCCTAACCTGCAAGATAATCTACAACAATCGGTATAAAACCGTTAGCTAATATTCGAGGCATTAGAATCAAGTTGAAAGGCAAAAACACGAGTCAAACATCATAAACACCCAATACACTTCAAAGCACACAAGCCCAATTTATTATCTTATTATTATTAAGTCATATCCCGATCTAATTCAACTTAGGCTGTGACACGAGAGTCACCGAAACTCGCCTTGGTTCCTACTTACCGACATGGAATGGTACTGATGCATCCGACCGTCTACCAGGACGGGATAGTCGACGAGAACCTCCTAACTCTCGCGGGAGTCAGGCAAGTTGTCACCGCCCGTTATCATACACTTGGGCCAAATTAATATAAAGGTCGGTAATCCTATTTCCGGTTTAGTTGTTATAAACAATAAAGAATAAACACACACCACCAAACACGCATAAATGCTAATATAAGGAATACGAGCTAAGTAAGTCTGGAGACTTACCTAGTCCCAAACGCTAACTCACGCAACACTCTCGCTTCCCTTGGAAAGAAGTATACACCTGCTCACAACAAGATATCTATATCAATAACTCGCTCAACTCAAGAAGTCTTAGACTTCTACACAAATGATCTGCACAAGATCATTTGACTCTCATTCTAGGACCGCATCCTAAAATCCCTCATGCTCACATCACACTCAACATAAGCTAGAAGTCCTTATACTTCTAGACCCTATGATCTCGCAAGATCATAACCCATACTAGGATAAACATGCCTAGTCCAAACAAACTCAACGGTAACAACACCATGCTAAGATAAGTCAATCCTAAGCTCCAAAATCCCACAAGATCATACAACCCCAACCTCGAGCCTCAGAACGCTCACAAGATACCATATAACTTAAAGCCATAAACAATCACAAGATAACATCAACACCTCAAACCTTAGAACATTCCATAATCCTCAAACACTCACCTAAGGTTCAAAGCCACTACTTGGCATTCACTCTAGATTATGCTAGATCCAACCTAGCATGATACTACTAAGCATAACTAAACCGAGTAAGATCATAAGCTCGGGGGAGAGGGTACTCACGTGACGCCAAAAGACGGATGTCGAGCTACGAATGTCGAACTTGGATTTGTTGGGCCGTTATCGGGGTCGTTTCCGAATCTAACACCAAAACTTAACAAGTTTAGCTTCAAAGGCTAAAGTTGGCATTATATATAATATATATAAGTATAAGATAAAACTCGTTTTCAAAAGCCGACGTTAAAACCGCAATTAACCTTTCCGGGCAAAATATGAAATTAGACCACTTGGTCGTAAACACGAAATTACTACTTGAACCATAAACCGAATTTAAAATCCGTAATTATATTTTCCGGGCAATCTAAACAGCATCATAAACCAAATGGTAAATCTCGTTCTCAAAGCCAAGGATAAACAAAACTGTTCAACCATTTTCCAATCAAAATATTCAATCTTGTAAATGCGGCCCATGAACCGTAAATAAACCTTGGGCTATTTTCCAAAAATATCACAACAGAGGGCATAAAGTCACATTCCCAAAAATCTGGGTTCAAAACTACAATATCAAAATATGGGACACAAATGCAAACTTCAGAAATTAGGGTCATTATTGCAAATGTAAAATATAGGCCACAAACTGTAAATATACAAGAATAGGGGGGCGCGATTTAATTTGGTAAATTAGGTTTCTACAGCCTGATACTCATGTGGGCTGTGAAGGAGAAGCAGGCAGCCTGGTGCCGGCGAATGGAGGCGAAGCAGGTCGCTACTCCGGTGGTTCCTGGTGTGGATCCGGCGAGGATAAGGCGGAGGTTGAAAGTTTCCTGGCGGCGAGACCTTTCCTCGTTCCTGGCGAGACAGAGGAAGAAGAGCGGAGATGCAGATGCCGGGA
The DNA here is from genome assembly GCA_033239125.1 of Fagopyrum homotropicum. NCBI lineage: Eukaryota > Viridiplantae > Streptophyta > Magnoliopsida > Caryophyllales > Polygonaceae > Fagopyrum > Fagopyrum homotropicum. The sequence continues at coordinate 147,144,153 of BSWB01000002.1, forward strand.
GTGGCTGGGGAGGAGCCGGCGAGATAGAGAGGAAGATGGGGGTGTTGGTGTGGCTGCCGGTGGTGGCACGTGCTTGCTCGATTAGAAACCATAGGGAAAAGGGGAGGGCTGTTGTTCCAGGCTTGTTCGAGGGTAAGGTCGAGTCGAAGGGATAAATGGGTTGTAGAGCTGCGAGTGCAGGGAGTTGCAGGGGAGAGTTCTGGGAAGGAGATGGTGCAAGGTTGAGGGCGAAAGAGAAGGATTGCAGCGGTGGTCTGGAGGCGGCACTTCTAGGTGCCTTGGTGGAGATAGGAGCACCGAGAGGTGGGGCTGGACGGTTGCAGCAGCAGCTCCCCTGGCGGTTCGGTTCTTCTCCAGCAACAACAAGAAGAAGAGAGAGGGAGCTGAAGGATGAAGGAAAGAGAGAGTTGCACAGGTGAGGTAAGGTGCTGTGAGAGAGAGAGTTGCACAAGTCGAGAGTGAGTTTGAGAGACCGAGGGAGGAGGAGTGTAAGTAGCTTGGGCGGCTAGTGTGTAGCAAGGGAGTAGGCTGCAAGGAAAGCACTAGTCTACGGTGTCGCCTGACACATGAAAGAAATAGAAGGAGAGCACACCAATCGGAGAGAGAGAAATAAAGCAAAATAAAATAAAATGGGTAATAGAAATTATAGAATAAACTAGATCAAAATCAATTGGAACGGGATTTCAGAACGGAAAAAACTTTCCGAACTATTCTGAAAACAATTTTCGAAAATTATGTGATCAAGTGTATATATACATATATTAATATACTCATAAAATTTTAATTTACAACTGAAAATACTCGTAAAAATATTTAAACTATTAAAGTATCGATAAAAGCCGGGAGAAATAAATATCGTAAACGCGCCAAAAAAAAATCGGGGCGTTACAAGAGGTAACCTTAATGCGATCAATTATCTTTTAGGGATTTAAAGCCCCGTGACAAAATAATATTATTATCGGGGAAACTATGACCTTTTGTAGGCATTTGAAAAAGTTTGTATCAAATATGTCTTTCGAAAAGTCAATTTAACGGTCAATGCTCTTGATGTTCTTGAACAATTGACTCCTAATACATGTGAGATTGTACCACTCAAAGTGTTGAAGACATCATTAAATGATAATGTAATGTTTGAGAACCCACACAAATGGTGGGAATAATACCCTTAGAAATTATTTTATTATGCTTTATCTGTAACAATAATATAAAGCATATGATATGGGATAATAATATTATGTATAATCAAATCTTATCCCATAATATATTATTTATCCTAATATATCTAGATATTATCTCTAATAATATCATACTAATTGTAATATCTTAATATTCTCCAGTAACTAAAGAGTGTGTAGGGCAAACGGCAAATATTGAAATTAAAATAAAATAACTCAAAGAGATGAAACTAAGTCGTGTAGCGAACAAGTCGTTGGTTGGACATTGCTCTAGGACGAAGCCGGTATTCTTCTATGAATCCATTGTTGCTCTCCGTTAAAGTCGGTGTTGTTTTCGGACTATGTCAAGGCCATTATGTTCGGTTGAGGCCAAAACTAGTTTGGATCGGAATAATACTAGTGGTTTTATTAGGATCAAAGAGCGTCGTTAGACAAAACACTCTGATACCATGATAATGTTATATTGGAGAATTCACACAAATGACAGAAGTAATTACACTTAGACATGATTTTATGCCATATATATAGCAATTATAAAAGGTATATATTATAGAATATATATATATACTTATATTAAAGCGAAAACCTCGTTATGTGTGATTTTCTTATTAATTTCGTACAACATGTCATTTTCTCATGCATCACCATTTTATAATTTTACTAATTAGTTAATTATTACACACAAATTGTTAATATAGACTACACATATATTATTTTTTACCGGAAGTCGTATTCGCACTGTTCAAGATTTTGTATCGGCATAACGCATTCGCAATGCATAACCGTGGGCTCACGGTCACGCGATGCGTGACCGTGGCAGTTTCATGCCCTAAAAGCGCTTACGGGATCTCATTCCGTAAGCGCCTCATTCAAACACAAAATCGAAACAGCAGCGACGAAGGGAAGACGGGAAGCCATCCGCCCAAATTCGATCCATTCTCACCGATTTCACACAAAAACAAGCCATGGATAAAGACGGTAACAGTGGTAGGCCATTTCAAAAGCGAAAAAAAGACCCGATAGAGGTATGCAACATTTATTGTTCGGTTTTTATTTCGATTTTATTCGGTTTTCGTTTTTTGTATTCGGGTTCGTAATTGAGGATGAAATAGAGTGTAATAGGTTAGATTGTTGGTTATTGTGATATATTTAGGTTGTTTGTTAGTTGATTTGATGAATGGAGCCGGATTGAAGCTTCGACAATCCGTCAACAATGGCGGATTGTCGAAGACGATGAACAGTGGCTCACGGTCATGCATTGCGAAACCGTGGAGCCACTGTTCATCGTTTAATGCATTGGAATGCATTATAATGCATTCCAATGCATTAAATTAATTTAAATTTGTATAATTTAATTAAAGAATATTAAATATAAATTAAAATATAATTTATAATAATTTGTATTAAATAATTTAATTTATTTCAATTAAAAATAAATTAGTTTATCCTAATTAATTTTAATTAAATGATATATAATATGAATTTATAATAATTAATATTAAATAGTCTTAATTAATGTATATTAATTCAAATAAAATGGAATAAAAATATATTAAATTAATTTAATGTAATTATTGTATTTATAATTTAAATTAAAATATCTACATGTATTGTTTAAATAATCTTAATTAATGTCTATTAATTCAAATAAAATGGAATAAATTGGAATAAAAATGTATTTAATTAATTAAACTGTAATTATTGTATTTATAATTTAAATTAAAATCTCTACATGTATCGTTTAATTTCATACAATTATTTTAATATAAAATAAAATGGAATAAAAATATATTAAATTAAAATCTCTACCTTTACTATTTAATTAATTTTATTAATGTAATTATAATTCATTTAATCAGTAGTTTCCTTTAAATTCATTTCAAATGAAAGTAAAGTAAACTACATAAAAGAAAATTAATTAAATTGGCTTGTAATATGAAATATAGATATTACAGGCCATGCAGAGATATAGACGGAGGCGTCCTACGGCCTCGGCTCGTAGAGATAGACTCGCCACCACCTCAGCTACGATGGAGAGGAGCTCCCATGTAGCTGGTTCGCCTGCCAACACACCACCACAACAGCCACTGAGACCATGCATCTCAGATGCTTCTCCGGCTCTCCCTCGGGAGGTTCTCCCATCACCGACATACGGATCTGACTCGGACCAGGATGTGGTCAGTCCTTCTGTACAGTCAGGGGAGATAGATCCCGCAGCTGGCGAGCGTGTTGATATACTGCTGACGAGTAGGTTGAGCCACCTACTGATATTACTACTGACGAGCAGATGAAGACAACTACAAATATTCCTGTTGAGGAGCAGGTAGAGCCACCAGTTGGCGATCATACCGAGCAGCGAGATTTTGATTTTGATGTTGTAGTTGCAGATCCTGTAGTGCCGCCGCAGGAGCCATTTGTACCGGCTGATCGAGGCCGTGTAGTTGCTGATACAGGGGCACCATTGATCAGCGATGTGCTCACTTGCTAAGCCGGACACCGTGCTCGCGGTGTTTGAATGGGAGAGGTAGATAACTAATCACAATTATAACACATCATGTTACAAATACTAAATCAATAACACGTTTAATTGAATATTCGTTGTGTTATGAAGGAGGATTACAGGAGGCTGATGACCGCTTTACGACAGATAGAGCACACTTCCGCGCTAAGTAGATGGATTTCAAACGCTGATAGAGCCGACCCCACTTCCTGGTTTGCTGTTGCATCTCAGAGTGGATTGATGGTTTTGCTAGACGTCTCATTTGCTGGAGTTGACCATGCCCTCATACATGCATTCGTGGAGCGTTGGCATCCAGAGACTAGCAGCTTTCATCTACCTTGGGGTGAGATGATCATCACCCTGCACGATTTAGCCGTCATCCTAGGCATTAGGATTGATGGAGAGGCCATGGTCACACTGATGTTGGCACGAGAGAGGGTTAGGTGGCTGAGTGACACATTTCATATATCAGAGGTGGATACTAGGAGTCACCAGACTGCTCTACCAGTTGACTTGTTGAGGAGTGCGTATGATGTCATTCGACGCGACCCAGTTACCCCAGCTGACGAGGTGGCTTTTGTATTTCTTCTTTTCTTTCTAGGCTCATCCTTGTTCGTCGATAAATTGACGAACAAGATTCGACCTTGGTTGATCGACTTGGTACGTGACTATGGCCGGACTGGAGACTATGCTCGGGGCACCGGCGTGTTAGCGTACTTGTACTCGTACGTATAACTATCACTCTACTTCAATAACTAATAACTTCCTATTGTTAATTTTATGATAAATTACAAATCTGGACTTTACCTACCAGTATGTTGGGCGACGCCTCACGACTGAAGGTGAAGACGATTGGAGGATGTACATCACTGCTACAGGTAAGAACATTTATTGTAATTATTCACTTTAGATAAGAACTTTCATTTCTTATTATTATTAATAATATATTTCATTTATTTAAATATTTACAGTTCTGGATCTACGCCCACTTCCCGTCCTTGGATTGTTCTGCGGCAGAGGATCCAGGACGTCATGGATCGGCGATAAGGGCTTCTAGACTCTCTGTCCCGAGGACACCAGCATCCACTCTTGAGAGGCTGGGATCCTTGTGCTCACAATTAGATCAGATGAGAGCGGAGGACATCAAGTATATGCCATATAGCGATAGAGTGTTGGATTTTATGGGCGAGTTTGCTGTTTCGACGTACCAGGGGACGATCCAGATAGGAGCTATCGTCGAGGCATGCCTGCCGGATCGAGTCCTCCGTCAGTTTGGGTACGTTCAGACGATCCCACTTCAGAGGATTGTCCCTTATTTGGAGCAGCGCCCCGCTTCTGACAATAGGGGTATAGGGTGAGATTCCATGGCGCAGATGATCGTTGGGCTGCTAGGCACGAGGAGGCGAGCAGATTTGCGCTTCAGGGTCAGACTAGCGCCCATTTACCATGGACAATATCTCAGGACTACATGTCCTGGTTTAGCGAGCGGGGCCATCCATTTCTCCTTCCTACTCGGCTATACAAACTCCACCGGTAGATCGTCCTCCTCTGGTCCCTGTTTCAAATACTCGGGTATGTGTTGATATACTTATTTGATTCTTTTTAAAGTTTTATACTTTACCTTTAGCGCTCACAACTTTATTTTCCAATGCAGAGGCTACACATCATTCAGGCCCGCCTACGGGATATTATTAGCCGTGACTCAATGACTATGGAGGACATACATGCGATATACGATGAGTTCGTTGGCCAGGAGGTTCATATAGCACAATCTCAGGTCAGGGCGACACAGCCGAGACGAGATTGATTTTTTGTTTTTTATTGACCCACCCTACCTTTTGTTGTATGGAGGACATACATGCGATGTACTTTACCTTTTGTTGTATATATTACATTTTATATGTTGCAATATTATGTGCTTTACCTTTTACATTGTTTTTAAAGTTCATCAACTAATGAGCCATATTCTATACCACGGTCAATGTTTTTAAAGTTTAAGACTTCATCAAGACTTTTCATTTTTACAAATGAAAGTCACAACAAAACACAAGTTTTATAGTACTCCGCAAGAATTACATATAAAACAAACATCCATGAGCCACATATAACCTTGAAACACATATAATCTAAGAAGAAACACAAGTTTTATAGTACTCCGCATGAATTACATATAAAACAAACATCCATGAATCAACTGAAACCTTGAAACACACATAACCTAAGAAGAATAAGATACGAGATTGACTATCACTTGTCTAGGACACTCTTTGCGCCGGAGTTCGTCGAACAACTTGAATCTATCATGAAAGTGTGCATCCCATCCATCAACGCTAGAATCATGTCCACGCCTCCACGGTCAATGTTTTTTTGTCATTCTTGAATAAAAGTAACGGAATGTAGGAGATATAAAAGGTGCAAAAAGAAAACTTACGACTACAAAGTGATTGCCATTGACTCACGCTATTGCACGAATCTCCGTTGGGGGTTCTTGGTTCTCAACCGTTGCAACAATTGGTAAACATGTATCGGGGCTTAAGCCAAGTATAACAACTACGCACCGGTAATATGTCGTTGCTACCGTTGCAACAAGTGTACACTTCATCCAATTCTCCGGCCCACAAGGTATAGGATCAGTCCACCAAGTGGCCTCAATAACTTCATCAACCGTCCATTTTACCGCCGACTGTTGACAAAAAATACAATTCTAAGTGAAATTTATCATTTTATCAACAAAATATAGTTAAGCAAAGAAAAGAAATACTCAAATGTGCGTACAACTCCTTTCTCATCAACAACTCTGTAGCCAATTCCTTTCTAACAATCAAGTAATCTTCTTCCGAGTATTTCGAAACCACGGCAAGAGATCTAAATCCACAATATCCATCTCCTTTAACATCATAGGCTGAAAGAATGAAGAATTTCATGAACTTTTGTATCTAATCACCCTTGAACCGATAGTTCTTAGAACGTCTGGTGGTGCTTTTCGTACCACGTGGCTCAGCCTCCTCAACTTTAACTTCAACTTGGGCCTCTACAGGTTCGGCCGCTTCAGGCTCGGGCTCCTCCACCTTAACTTCCACATGTTGTCTTGCTTTTGGTGGACGACCTCGAGGACGTGGACCTGACGATCCAGAACCATGTTCAAACCGACTTGGTTCTCTCCTTGTTGAAAGAATGCCGTACTTGGTGGTCTTCCTTTAGTTCTAACTTTCTGCTATGGTACTCTCAACGTTGAATTGTCCGGACTTGTAATATCTTCATATGATGAAGCCATCCGCTCAAGCACATCTCTCGGAAGCAAATTCTTGTCCAATCGCTCCCTAAAGTCATTGAGTGACTCTATGTATGGATCAATATGGACAACTTCATCTTCATGCGTCGGATTCAATTTTTCCCATCGTACTTGCTTCCAATAAGGGTGAATCTGATCCAAACGTATTGGCTCCCGATACCTAATAGCAATATAGAACTCGTGCGCACAAGGCAACCCATGAGCTTCCCTCCAATATAAATCCTTACATGTTGTCAAGCTCCTAATTTACGTTGCATTCTCGTAGATCTCCAACAACTCCAGGAAGCACTCGTTGCTTACTTTGATTCGGAGCAAATCAAATATAGGCACACGCACTGCCAACAACATCCTCTCACGTGACATTTCTATTGACGCTTGAATCTTATCATTTACCATCAAGTCAATGTTCTCCATCACCAACTGAAATCCTTGAACGGTAGAACGCAATATACCCTTCAACAATGAGTGTGCGGACTCACACCTAACAACCAATAACAAATCAATAAATTAATCCTCAACAATTATTAGAAAACAAGTGTAAACAATATAGAAATAAGTTCTTACGCATTCGTTGTCCTCGTGCCAAAGTGTAGATGCAAGTCGCACAAATATCGCACAATTGCTTCCTTGTAGGGTTGTAGGAGATTATCCATGTAGTTTCCAAATACTCCATCAACCTCGTATAAGCTTGTCAATGCACTTTCATTTCACCCAAACGCCGCTCGTAACTCTCAGGAGATCTAGATTCAATAAGAGCATGGTAGTGTGATGCAAAAACAGCTTGTAATTCCTTTGACCGTGTCACCGCCCAAAATCTATGTTGGATGTTGCACTTTATATGAAAGGTGCAAATCATGTGCTTCACATCCGGAAAAACAACATCGAGTGCACTTATGAGTCCTAGCTCTCTGTCCGTCACAATCACCCCCGGTGTAACATCTTCGCACACATGTCGGAGTCTCCGTAATGCCCACTCGTAGTGATTGGCGTTTTCCTTGGCCATGAAAACAAACGTTATTGCAAACGTCAACCTCGTGCTAGTAATACCAACAATCTCTAACAACGGCATCTTGTACCTATATAGGACATATTAAGAGTTTACATTTATATTAAACTAAAACTGCATGAAAAATAAAAAAAATCATAATAACATGTATATTAAAACTTACTCGTTTGTCTTGTACGTCGTGTCCATTATGATGACATAAGGAAATAGGTTGAGGAGATGTCTTGAATCCGGATGCATGATGAAAAAATCAGAAATTTCTTCCGATTCCGATCATCTTCTCACATTCACGTAATAACGACGTTGCTCTAACAAATGTAGTGTTTGTTGGAGAGGACTTCGTCCTTCGGCTTGTAGCTTCCTAATCTTCATTCCAGCATTGTATATTTGTTCGATTGTGCTGACGTTGTATGGATCATCTAACTTTATTGACTTCAAAATATTTTTCGGCTTGAAACCCGTCCCAAGCTCACGTCCCACCCTACGAAATTGTTTCTTTGTCAATCTTCCGGTATATGTGTGTCCCTTCAACTGCTTGGGAAGTGTATGATTGCGCACTCTGTTTATAACATGCAACGTCCACTTCTCAGCCTCGCTTTGTACGCCCTCAAGCTCAAAACAACATTCGTCCTTCTTCGATTTCTGTGCACGGCTAGAAGATGACTCGGTATCAGGATCAGCGTCTTTCTTCTTACGAGGGGCTCCACATGTCAAATGAAACGTAACGAACCCCCATGAATTTCTCCACGACCTACTAGTAACCAACACCATGTTCATAGTTCCTCCCATGAATCGAGCTCAATCCACCATCGTCTCGCGATCTTGGAAAAAACCGTGAATTTCAAACATTCGCGCATAATCAGTCCCTTCGTCACGAGAATAATTTGAAAGCTCCTAGTTCACATAGAAAAAAAAAACTATAAAATTTCTAATTTTCGGTTTAATAATTTCAAATAATAAAAACGATAAATTATATACAACATTTTGCAAAACAATAATTTCAAATAATAAAAACACGAATTATAACAAATGTTTCTAACATAAATTGCAACTATATCAAACGTAAACATACATTATATACAACATTTCTAGTTTTTCAATATTTTCGGTTATAAAGTACTTAACTCGAAATGTCGAAGAAACTCGTTTGGATCACTAAATTTTGTATCGTCAAACGGAATCATCACCTCATCATCCTCGTGTGTTGACATTCTCGCAGCTGTTCTTCAGAAGATGTTGTGTTGTTTTTTCGAAGATGTTGTGAGCGTTTTCCACCTCTTCTATTACTATCTATATATAACCAAAGGAAATCAATAACATTTAAATTACAACGGTCAATTTTATAACGTTCGAATCTCAACGATCAAAAATCCACGTAGACAGGATGCGTGACCGTCACGGTCACGCATCCTGTCTACGTGGATTTTTTTTACATTGAGTAATGAAAAATTAGAATATATAATATTTTGAAATTAAACTATTTTTATTATGTATTGAAAATATAATTAATTCAACATTAGAGGTCAACCAATGTACACATAAAACCCCCCTTGAAAAGGATGACGCGACACGGTGTGATTAGTGTTACGCGGACACATGCACATACGAATTGCAATAAGTGTGGATTCCATCCAAAACCTTAAACTGACAAAATCAATTCATAAACTTACTAACAAAGTATTAATTAATAAGGGTGGAGTGATAAGGGAGGAGAATAGACAGATATATGTTTAACCGGAATGACGGCAAGTAACGGTAACACGTGGCAGACGATGAAGCTAGCAACGTCCATAGAAAACGGGACACCTGTATATCTGTCTCACACTTCCACAAATTTATCCGTTTTATTCATACACGTACAGATACGAACCTACACCCCGAACAAAAATATCCACACAAAACAAAAGTACACGTAGAGATACGCGGACACATGCACATATTGCCGCTCCTGCTGGTAAGGAGCAGACATGTCCTCCAGCTGAGAATAACCACCTCCATAAGGGGTCTGCTATTCATGAGCTGATGAATGCGTCCAGTGTAGATGTCCAACATAAGAGCTATGTCTACCTCCGGCAGAAACTTGGTGAGGAGGGCTCGGTGGAGCAATGTCACGCAGGATGCCAGATATACTATGCCGCGTGACTCCTGTGTTGGGAACTGTTCCTCAACCTAAGTACCTCCAGAATATGGAACTGGCTCTCGGGCCTCGTGTATCGAGTGAACCTCTCGTTGTCCCCTGAGAGAACGCATACCGCTGTGGAATACCTTCCTGAAGTACCCCAATCCGGTGAATTTTTTGGCGTCTTTTTTGGTGTTTCTTTCCATCTGCAAACAAAAACAATCAATGTTAATAAAAAAATAATAAGAAACAAGTTATTCGTAGCGGACAACTTGTTTCTATCCGTCACAGACAGAAGACACTTGTCTGTCAACGGACAAGTGTCTTCTCACTTCGCAAAATCGCGAACGCCAATAATGACGTTTATTCATAACACAGACCTTAAACTCATTAAATCCCAAAATAAGTAATCAACTATCAACCCTAACTCATATTCATCCATTTTTGTAACATATAAACCCCTAAATATATCTAAAACAACATAAATCGCACAAATTAAACCCTAAATGTTCGCTCTAAAGTGTGCGTGCAAATCTTAAATTTATAAAACTGAAATAAAAGCAAGCGAACTCGCAGTGTACAGATTGGTGTAGTAAAGCAAGAATTCCAAAGTATCGAACTCAAGGATTTGGCCGTGGCAAATATGACACGTGACAAATACGGCACGTGGCAAATATGACACGTGGCAACGTCATGGAAATCACGGTCTAGTGTAAAATTCCACGGTCATGGTTTAGGACGTGGAACCTTCTGTTGCTCTTCGACATCACTTTTCACGATCTCAATGCCTTAACCACGGTCGTGGTTCTCTTGGCTTGGCCGTGGGAACTCAAATTCCTTTGTAAAAGTCTTTGTTTCGTAAAGTTCTCTAATCATGCTCCCTCATTATCTTCTCCAATACATCCTCTTGACATCTAGCATGATCAAATACTCCTATCCCCTCATATATGCTCCAATTCAAACCTTTATTCACCTAAAAACATAACAAAACTTTTGTAGATCTCTATATCGACAAAATAGGTGAATTTGCTCATAAATGCTTCAAACTCATATCCATGTACATAAGTAAAAGGGAAAAACAATCAAAACAAGTGCCTAAAATATGGTCATATTTCATGTTATCACTAAACATAAACCTAACTAAAACAATCAAATTTAAACAAAACTAAAGCGAGAAAGTGAACTGTTTACCTTAGATTGTAGTTGAAATTAGGAGAAATGTCGAGAGAGAGAGATCGAGCGAAGAAATCTATTGGTGTTCATGACGGTGAAGAAGGGAAGAGGAAGAGGAAGAAGGGAAAGAAAATGAGCGTGGCTGCCCTTATAGGGCATTTTAGATCTGTCCGTCACGGACGAATGTTATCTGTCCGTCACGAACAGATATTGTTTGTCCGTGACGGACAGTTTTTCTTTGTCCGTCACGGAAAGATCATAAATTAAAACTTGAGATTTACAACATATATTTGTGTCTTTTAAATCAACCAATAATGTGTACTGCCTATTATACACCTTTATTAAATAATAAGTTTATTTTACTTTAGTAACATTTTCGTCAACTTTTAATTTAGTAAGATCTTTGAATGAACATAACGAGTTGTAACGAACATAATGAGATAAAAATATCAACTTAACGTTATTGAGAGGATTATAAATTCCTTTCAAACAAAATTACATTATTGAAAGCCATATAAAGTTTCAAGAAAAAAACGTTACTTTTGTTCAAAGTTTTACGATTTCATCACGAACATATCAAGTTTCAAGAAATAAACGTTTCTTTCGTTCAAAATTTATAGATTTCGTGACGAACATATAAATGTTCTATAAATAAAACCTTACTATCATTCAGAGTTTTAAGATTTGATATCGAACATATAAAGTTTCAAAAAATAAACGTTACTTCCTATCATACATATCTACGATCCAATCAAAGATATGTTATTGAAATGATTTAAACTTTCTTTTACAGAAGACGATCAAATCAAAGATATTTTATTCAAAAGATTTACACTTTTTTTCAACAAAGAAACCAAAGTTACTTACAAACATAGCAATTACAAAGGAATCAAAGTTTCAAGATCAATGTTACGCTTTCAAACATAAATACGATCAAATCAAAATAACGTTATTGAAAATATTTAAACTTTATGTTAACAAAAGATAATCAAATCAAATTTTTGTTATTCAAAGGATTACAATTTTCTTTCAAACAAACCAAATTTTAGAATTTTAATCAACAAAATAGTCATATTGCATAGTTCATTTTGTCCGTCACGGACAGTGGCCGTTTGTCCGTGACAAACAAATTGATATAAGTTTACTACGTAATGCCCATTTGTCTGTAATGAACATTACGTAGTAAAAAAAATACGCTAAATAGCCTGCGCAAAATTGAACTTTTTATAACTTCTTTTCTTTACATTTACATTTTAAATAAATTTTTTTATTTTCCTTTTAAAAATATTTATTTTACTTGCAATTTTCAGTTATCTAATATTAATTTATTTTTACGCTGAGAGATGAAAAGTTAGAATATATAATATTTTTTAAATTAAACTAATTTTATTATGTATCAAAAATATAATTAATTCAACATTAGAGGTCAACCACTGTACAATGTACATATAAAACCCCCCTTGAAAAGGATGACGCGACACACTGTGATTAGTATTACGCGGACACATGTACATACGAATTGCAATAAGTGTGGATTTCATCCAAAACCTTAAACTGACAAAATCAATTCATAAACTTACTAACAAAGTATTAATTAAGTGTGGAGTGATAAGGAAGAAGAATAGACGGAGATATGTTTAACCGGGATGACGGCAAGTAATGATAACACGTGGCAGTCGATGAAGCTAGCAACGTCTATAGAAAACGGTACACCTGTTTGGCTGTCTCACACTTTCACAAATTATCCGTTTTATTCGTACACGTACAGATACGAACCGAACAAAAATATCCCCACAAAACAAAAGTACCCCGTTTCACCCTTTCCCTTTTTATTTTTCATTTTATTTCATTTTTTACTTTTCCTGGAAAGGAGCCTGGGTCCCACATCCTATTCTGAGTCACAATAAAGTCGGTTGTCTTCTTCCTCCAATTGATTATCTGGCTTTCGGGCCCACCTCCAACTTTACTCATTTACTTGGGGCTTCCATTCCAACCCCCAATTGAGAGTTCATCACTTTACTGTTTCTTTTGCCCCTCTATTTGTCTTCTTCCTCCTCTTCTTCCCACTATTAATCCGTACCTTTTTCTTCAAAGCTAAGTTCATTCATTCGGTTTACATCATTCAATTCTTGTAGCACACACACCTACCCTCCTCCGTTTTAGGGTTTTTTTGTTTCTTCTTCTTCTTATCTACCCTTTTGCAAATTGGGCTGGATTTGAAACAAACGAAGAAGAGTTTGGGAGCTTTCTTTCTTCCATTTCCATGGCTGAGATTGATGAGGTTGATATTCCCGAATCCAGGGTAGCTACTGTTTCCTTACGATTTCGGATCTTGGTTTTTGTTCTTATTGCTTGCTTGTTTGGTTTTTAGGTTCATCTTATACTGTGTTGATTTAGGGTTTAGGGGTGAGATTTCATTGGTTGTCTTTAAATTAGGAATCAAAGGTTGATTATTTGTCTTTTTGTTAGGTTTTGTAGCATTAGATGGCTGCTCCTTGCTGTTTTTCAAGCTGATTGTATGCCTAACTTCACTTCACATGAGGTTTTAAGTCTTAATCAGTGTCTCTACTGTTCATCTCTGCTCCATATGGACTGATTGGCTTTTGTTCTTTTGTTTGACAAATCTTTAAAAAAAAAAACGAAACTCTCCTCTTTCTGCTACTGCCATTTTTTTTGTTAATTCAACTAGATTTTGCTTGCCATGGATTCGGGTAACTAAGGTGGTGATTTCGGGTCAGGGACTACTGGAATAAAAATGGAAATTTAGCAGGAATACCTGCCTTGAAAGAACAAAACGCAGGCCAAATGTGACAGTGTTGAAGATCATTTCAACTGCATAACTGGCCACAAAGTATTGAATTTAGCAAATGAGGACTCTGGATCCTTCAGGGTTTATATTTTGTATCAATAGAGTGTTTTGATTTACTTTCATTATATATTTCATATGCATTTCAGAAGTAGAAGCTATTCCTTCAAAGTTCAGAGTATAATTCAGATGTGTTCTTTGGTTGCTATTTGCAGAAGGTAGTTCCATTGAACACATATGTACTAATCACCCAGTTCAAGGTGGCATACAAGCTCCTACGTCGTCCAGATGGCACATTTAACCGCTACCTAGCTGAGTATCTTGACCGCAAAGTCCCTTCCAACACGAAGCCTGTAAACGGGGTCTATTCCTTTGACATGGTTCACAGTGGGCTCCTCTTTCGCATATACCGTCCCGCCACCCCCGAAAGTGGGCAACACGCTCGCAATCTTACTGAAGTTTTCTCTCCTGTTTCAGCTGATGGTGAAATCATCCCGGTCATAATCTTTTTCCATGGAGGTAGCTTTGCGCATTCCTCCAACAACACTACTATATACGATTCCCTATGTCGCCGTCTGGTGGCCAATTGCAAGGCTGTTGTAGTTTCAGTTAACTATAGGCGTGCTCCTGAAAACCGCTACCCGTGTGCCTACGACGACGGTTGGTCTGCTTTAGAGTGGGTCAGCTCTAGGACCTGGCTCCAAAGTAAGGATTCTAAAGTTCACATCTATTTGGCTGGGGATAGCTCGGGTGGTAATATAGTTCACAACATTTCGGTTAGGGCAATTGAGTCGGAGATCCAAATACTAGGAAACATATTGCTGAATCCAATGTTTGGCGGGGAAGAGAGGACGGAATCCGAGAAACGTTTAGATGGGAAATACTTTGTGACACTTCCAGATAGGGATTGGTATTGGAAGGCATATCTCCCTGAAGGGGAAACCCGGGATCATCCCTCGTGTAACCCGTTTGGTCCTCGTGGCATAAACCTTGAAGGGGTCAAGTTCCCGAAAAGCTTGGTGGTTGTGGCAGGCTTTGATCTAATTCAAGATTGGCAATTGGCATATGCCGAAGGGCTTAGAAAAGCCGGCCAAAACGTGAAGCTTCTGTATCTCGAGAAAGCCACAATCGGGTTCTACTTGTTGGAAAACAACGACCACATCTGCATCGTCATGGATGAAATCAAAAGCTTCTTGAAGTCAGATCATGATAGTGATAAACAAACCTGAATGCATTCAATATGCCTTCTCTTTTTTCTTCTTCTGGTAATGTCTTGTTTATAACTTAGTAAGAACTCTGATACTATCAAGATTCTGCTTTCGAAAGCTATGTTCGGCATCTAGCTTGAAAATTCAGTTGAGGATTGTTACTGAAGCTTTCGGAAACGCAGAGTCTTGTCATAATTTCTGGGAATACCAGGCTTGTTGATTGATCTTTCTGCATCCAGCCACAACGAAGGTGGGGAAGCAGCAGTTCATATATATATATAAAGCTCACGGGTACGTAAGTTGTTTCTAAGTTGTTTCAATGTTTTAATGGCTAACTAATCTTTAGTAGTTGCTTGCATTATCATTATCCTTAATTATCTGGTACTAATGTGTAAAACATGGGATTGGAAGCATCCCTTTAATATGAAACCTTGTAATATATTTCACCTTCTATATACATATATGGCAGTAGAGTTTCGGATATCCGGTTACAGTCGTGTTCATTTTCATTGTCCTGTACGATTGATTTGATAAATCGATTCCTTGTTTTGGCTTGGTGTCTTGGTGGTGGGGATAAAAAAGGCTAATCCTTTGCACATTTAACATGATTGGTGGTGGTTGGGACTTAGAGTGTACTGTGGGGGCGCAGTTAGGGTTTATTAGAGGGTCCAGCTTGAATGAATGCCTTCAGTGAGGACAAAGAACTCTAAAGAGCTGTCGGGTAGCTGTTTGTAATCGTGTGGTAAGTGTAAAGCTAGGTACGACTTGGTAAAATGGTTACCAAACAGCTAAGCTTTCGACAATGACTTCACTCGATGTTGTTATATTGATCGAGAATGGAATATCTACAACGATAACGACTTCTTTTCTTTTGTCTTTGCCTTTCGACTCCTTATGCTTTGAATCGCCTTTCGGGACAACTCTTTGCATCATTTAATTTATAAAACGCAACTTTATTCAGAAAGCACGAAAAACTCGAAATATAAGAAACATAAGAAACTCGACATCTTTTTTCTCGATTGATTCTTCTTTGGTTAGCCGCTTGTGGTTCTTGTAACGCCAATATAGTCCAACGAGCTCATGGAACCGATGTACAGCTTTCCGTTGAACTCCTGAATGTTGCTTATAGACGTAGTGAAGTTAGCCGGGGCGAAGTTCAAAGTCCTTAGCACTTGGCCGTTTTGGCCGAGCAAGATTCCCAATGGGATTGCATTTTCTATGCCTCCGATTGATACCGCGACCCAGAAATTTCCGTCGGGGTTCCTTTTTATATTGTCGGGTGCTCCTGGTGCGACATAGAAGATATCTACGGTGTTGGCCCTAGGGCCTTTGAGCCAATACCTTAGAACCCGGAAATTGAGAAACTCTGTGACAAGAATGTAGGTCCCGTCCTGGCTGAGGGCGGCTCCCGCGGGGCCTGCGAGGTTACGTAGTAGTACAGTAACTTGGTTGGTTGCTGGGTCGTATTTAAGGAACCTCCCGGTGGAGTCATGAGTCAAAATTGCGCGTTGTATATCTCTGTACATATGCATGGCAAGAGTTCAATTTTCATATGCACTTATTATAAGTTAGTAAAATACATATTATATACTACTTATTATGATCAAAAGAAAGACTTTTTAGCCATATACACAAGCATTAATAAAAGTATTTTTCAGACCTCAATAATTGACATTAGGGAAAAGCCACGTATGTTAAGAATTAAGAAACTAAAAGTAAAAGGTGGAATATTTATCGATGTACTATAATTTATAAATTTTATGTAAAAATAATGTTCAAATGTATAAAGTTACATGATAATAGAAAATAGTGTTTTGAAATTACAAATATCAAATTAAAAAAGTAGATAAAATTTTATTGGATTTTTTTTCTTGGTACCCTCAAGGTTTGGACTTTTCCTCTTGACATCCACTAAGTTTTAAATTTTCTCTTGGTGCCCTGAAGATTTCATTTGTTTTCTCTTTATACTCATTCTTAATATATTACATTAAAATTTATTATAAAATAATAAAAAATTAGAAAAATAAATTTAATAGATTATGGCCTACTACATTTTAAACTAATAAATTTAATGAGGTCATAATCTATTTTAAATTTATTTATTTTTTTATATTATTTTATAATGAATTTTAATATAATATATTAAGAATGGGTATAAAGAGGATATAAATGAAACCTTAAGAGCATCAAGAGAGGAAAAGTCCAAACCGAGAAAAAATTCAATTTTATTTATAGAAAGTTTAAGTACTAATAACTTTGTAATGTCAGATATTGTGTACTAAAATTATAAAGTTCTTATGCTAGATATTGAGAACCAAAGAGAGTATTAAACACCTTAATTTTATTAATTTATTTTACCACTTATTAAATATTAACCATCCTTTCGAAGCAATGAGTGCATATTTTGTTATAAAAATATTTAATACAAACAAATTCAAAGATAATTTTTATAACTATTAATTATTAATCTTCAAAATATAAAATGACACTTAATCTTGAACAAAGTTTAAATACTCAAAATCTTGAAAACATAAAGCAATTTTTATATATCTCTTAGTTATTAATCTTGAACAATATAATAACTAAAACTTTAATTTTTATAACAATAATTATGTACTAATATAAAATAAATTTATAATCATATTATTACGCATAAAGGTCCAAATAAAAATGTCTCATTATAATATTAAAGTAGGATATGGTTATTTACTAATAATATAAAAACAAAGTTATAATCATATTATCATACATAATTAAAGATCCATATATAATTATCTCGTTATAATACTAAAGTAGCATATGATTATCATACATGTTATTATATTTATATAATATTTAATTTCATATAAAAATGAATAAAATAAGTACAAGTTAATGATACATTTTTGTATAGCTTTACTTGATGTATAAAATATTAAAATCTAAATATATTTTTTTTTTAAATTAATATAAATTATTTTAAAATTATCACAAAATTTCAGGTTTCATAAATTTAAAACTCTATTTAAAACTTTGTAACCCTATTAACAAATGGATATACCCTAAAAATATTTTCAAACCACCCTATATATAGTCATTAGTCACCCAGAAGGGGAATGATACATACTTTTTCTGATTTACGGAGCTAGCATCAGTGAAGTACACAACTCCACTCGCCTGATCAACTTCCAAACCATCCAAGAACTTAAATGGAATGTCCTCAGCCGAGGAAGCAAGTAGAGTCGCCACTCCGCCATTTATCCCGACAGACCGAAGATTATAGTAAGCATCCGCTATGTATAGTGTCCCGGTTTTGTTATAGAACTCTATCCCTAACGGCCTTCCACATGCCGGTTCTAAGTTTATATCTTTTGATTCACATAATGCTTTCGTCCTGAAACACAAACAAAATGTGAAATTCATATCGTCAAGTGTAACGTGAATGGTTTCGTCAAACATCTGAACGCATATGTGTATCGGGCCCAAGTCCATCACATAAGTTGAGTGAAGTTTCATCATAAAACCAATTGACAATAGAAATAGTAGTTCATCAAATCCGATAACATTCAAAGTTAGATCTTTACCAAGTTTCCGAAGTCACGGCAAATTCAACAAAGCCGGTAGAGTTGCTAGTAGAATTGCCGGTAAACTTGAGGATCCTACCATTGGTGACGGACGTATAAGGGCCAGAGCCAGTCTGGTCAAATGCCACGGCTTCTGGTCCTGATGCGTTCGAGGGGAGTTGGAGACGATCGAGTGAGGTGACGGGTATTGCCAAGTCTAAAATGCTAGTAGCCGAGAAGACTTGGTTAGCATTTTGTGCAAGAAGAGATGTTAAGAACAAAGGAAGTATGGAAAGTAGAGGTATGCTCATTTTTGCTTACAAATAATAATCGAGGATGATTGAAACTTGAGCAACATGTACTTCTATTTATAGTCACTGCCGTTGCATTAAAATGCGTAATGTGGGCAACTACGTACCTACACTCATTCATGTATAAGTAGGCTCGTTTTTCAAGCAAAACGGCTCGTACTCTTTCAGTATTGAGTCGAATTTGATTCAGATAACCCGTACAAATCATATCTGTCTAACAAGGGTTGTCATTAGGCCCAATAGTACATGACCCCTAGTTTTTTTGAGACTCATAATATTTATTTTTAGTTGGTTTATGAAATAAAAGAGTGTTTATTATAGTGATTAAACCTCAATATTAGATGTAAATGATAAAAAATTCAAATTTTATAATATATTTCTTTATCTTCTCTTTTATTTAATTTTTTTTACCAAAAATATGTCAAAGTTAAGAACAATCACATTTTTAATTTTTTTATTGTTATTAATATAGTAAGTGATTAAATTATTAAATAACAAATATATTTTTACTTGTTCATGTCATTCTCTATGTATTTTTATATTAAAAAAATATTTTTAGTCTTTTTTCTCCGTTTTTTTTCCCTGATAAACATAATTTTTCAAATTGATAAAACATTTGACACATGATCTCTGAAACTTATTGGACGTCCTAATACAATTAAACGGTGAAGAGATATAATGGTCGACTAAAGAAACCGTAAGTTGAAACTAAATGCATAAACTTTGCATTGAATGCATTTCGTTGCAGCTACAAGAATAAGATGGAGGCACCTAAGAACTCTAATTCATAGCCCGTATATGTTTAGGCTGATAATCTTTTTGCACCTTTTGAATCCAAATAATTAGATTTTGTTTTCGGTCTTCTTTTTAAAAAAAATTCCTACCCGTTTGATCAGAACATTTAACTATGAGAATTTATTATTTTTGACATGCTTTCATAGGTACAATTAGGGTACAAATCGAGTTGACACATGTTCACATACATGTTAAGACGACGAGCCGAATAAAAGTAATTGCTATGATATCGGGTCCAATACTGACGGACCGTAGAGTGTCCTAACAGATTGACAATAGAAGAGCGGACTTCTCAATTAAGTCACGGGGCTAAATAAATTGACAGCATAAATTTGAGTTAGAACGTAGAACATTGTGATGTTATCCTCATGGAGGACTCTCAATTCAAGGCTCCTATTGAGCCCCACATTGAAATGTTGTGCATCTACCTCTAATTAATACATTCTAAAATTTAACAATATTTTTTTATATAAACGTATTAGATAAAAAAAAACATATTTTATTTTTATATTTATTTTATTATTGATTTAATATTGTAAATTCTCAATACCCTTAAACAAATAAAAATAAATAATACATGAATAAATAACAATTTTCGTAACCAGTGTTTTGAAATATATTTTAGATCGGAGAAAGTACTCGATATGATGTAATGCTCAACTAGTATAAAATGTGGTTTTAAAAGGAATTGAGGAGTTGGAACGCGTTCGGTAGAATGAGATTATCAAAATTATCGAGTATTATAATCTCAGGAAATTATTCAGTGTTGAGGTGTAGGGAAAGTCCCACATCGACAATACGATAGTGTGTGAACCTAACATATAAGTATTAGGGCTACTCCTCCTATTGTCAATTGGTTTTAGGATGGAACTCCGTGTGCTTGTATGTGTGGTTCGCTAGACGTGCACCCTTCACGTCATTTGGTCTCGGAACGGATATAAGAAAAAGTAACATTAAGTGAGATTATTGTGGAAAATTTTCTAAATCGAATGCCAATTTAAATTATTGAAACTTGGGAGATTATATCTATGGAACTCATCTTGATCCTAATTCTATATAGATTGGGGTGACAAGTTGACTATTTTGTTTTTTTTTTTTTTTATAATTTTCACAGATCATTCAATTGTGGAAGCCCAATTCTATACCCAACACTTTCTTCCAATTAAGAGTTATCCAAACGGCGCTTAATAGATGATATTGGCCACCTCTTCAAATAAATTTTTTTTTTTGGTATTTCATGTTTATCCCATTTTTTGAAAGTTTGTATGTAGAAACAAGAACAATGAATTTTATTTTATTTTATTACAAGGAGGCTCGGTATCATCTGCTCATCTAATCGTGCATTTTATACATACAAAAAATAGCTAAGTGATTAACGTTCGGGATAGTCTGACCTTTTACATCTGCAGATAAAAAAAATTCACTATATCCTCACGAGACTCAATAATACACTTAAACTAATTTATAAATTATAAGTAAAATTAACTTAAAAAATCAACCAGTTTATTCGTCTCGCGATAATCATGACGAAACTGAATACACACCCGTACCTTTGTAAAAAGCTAGGGTTTAATCTTCTCGATAGGATAAGGCTCTGCTATGTATTTGAGTACTTCCATAAGTTTATCAAATAGGCTCTGCATTAGTCATGTTAAAGAATATTGTGAATGCAACATTAATTGAATTGTCATGCAATTGAATGTTATGTCTATTGGACACGATTGAGAATGCCAATGACACATATACTTAAAAGGACATATAAGTTTATATTACACAAATGATCATGTAAGCAATCTTAACATCTAACTTGATAAGAATGAAGGGCTACATTCTCTCACCCTATTATTTATTATCAATTTTCATGATTGTATCATATGTCATATATACCCTATTTGTTATATCTAACATCTAACTTGATAAGGACCAGGCACTAGATCCTCTTACAATATTATTTATTATCAATTTTCATTATTGCATCATATGTCCTACACTATTTTCATTAATGTATCATATAAAGTTATAAAATACTTTATAGTGAAGTTTAAAAAATATAATTAAAACCAAGGGTTGAGAACCTAAGGCTTTGATAGCAAAACTTTATTTGTCCTCATGGCCACGTATAACGGGCAAAGAAGGAATTTCGGAGTACTGGACGAAGTTTTTATTCTGTTATAGCACAATTTGTACCCGGACACGGAAACAAGCGCAAAAATATCGTAGATTGAGATTAACAAAAGAAGAAGAAGGAGGTCCCGATTCTCAAATGAATGTCCTTATCTAGAGTTGAGCAACGTCCTCATCCTATCCAAAACCCTCTAGAATCACAATGGATGAGAGTTATGTAGTGAGTTAATTTATTTTAGGAGAGAGAAATAATTATAAAAAGGACTTAAAAGGGGGAAGACTTGAAGGATTCTCATTCGAAAATACGTGACAAAACTCATCCAAAGTCCTTGAGATGTTTTTAGGTAAGGTAGCCTTGACTTCATCACTCAAAGTCATAAGGTTTTTACATATGTTCAGTAAAACAGTACTCGAAGGAACAAAATCATCAAGAAATTCATGTTTAGATGCTAAAAGGACTCAATTCGGTTATAGAGAAGGAATCTCGGTCTGGAAATCTCGGGCGAGATTTGTGCTTAGGGGCCGAGATTCCGCACTGGAACGTGATCTCTCTGAACTAGGACGAGATTCTTCAGATCTCGGGCGAGATTTCTCTGTTTTGCCCGAGATTTCTTCTCTAGAAGTTGTTTTTCACTCCTTTGCCTTGTGTTTCTCCTTCTTCTTGTCACAATGTTCTGCAATCTGCAAGGAAGTCATAGGTTTAAGAGTAATTGCTTGTCCATTGAACTCAAGTGAGTGTTTGTTAGTAAAGTCATCATGTTTGACCTTTCTATCGAATTACCATAACTACCCTAGTAAGATATGACATGCTTGCATAGGCACAATTTCACACATTATCCTCATATTTTCCTAATGTGAAAGCAATCTTATCTTGTCTATTAACTTTCAATTCTCTCCAATCATTCATCCAATGCAATTTATAGGGCTTAGGATGCTAGAAAGTAGTGATTTGCAACTTAGTGATCAATTCTTCACTAGTAATGGTGCAACAACTACCACCATCAATAATCACGTTGTACACATTTCCTTGAACAAGACACCTAGTATGAAAAAGGTTTTCTCTTTGATTATCCTCACATGGTGCTATCTTAGCATGTAAAGTTCTTCTAACAATTAAAGACTCTCCATGTTCATATTCATAACCTTCATTACTATCACTAGCACTATCATGTTCATGCAATGCATTAAGATGGGACAAATACTCAGTTAGTCTAGTGGGATGTGGTGCTAGACTCCTTAAGTGGTTAGCCGGGAGGGTATCCCCCAGCAATGGGCCACGATTTACTACCCGATCCGGACGTAGATCGGCAAAGCCGATCGAACCGGGTGTTCTAATTACCTCTTCAAAAAAAAAATGCATTAAGATGGGTATGATCATTTGCATGCTCTTTTTCACTTTCATATTGCCCTTGTTGATTTGAAAATAACACCCTTTTATTAGGACAAACACTCATGTAGTGACCTCTACCTTGACATTGAAAGCATACAATGTCTCTAGAACGTAAAGTAGAGTTAGAAGTGCTCCCTTTATTATCTTTTGAAGACTGAGTAGAAGATTTATGGGTTGTTGGATGGGGAGTTGGACGTTTTCCCTCGTCTTTCTAGAAATCTCGGGTGTTATCTCGGTCAAGATTGATCTATTTGGCCGAGATTGTCAACAAGTATTGACATCTTATTGATAGTAAAAAAAAAAATCAATTTTTTTTGAATTTTTTTTCATATCAATTTTA
Source organism: Fagopyrum homotropicum (assembly GCA_033239125.1). Lineage (NCBI taxonomy): Eukaryota > Viridiplantae > Streptophyta > Magnoliopsida > Caryophyllales > Polygonaceae > Fagopyrum > Fagopyrum homotropicum. Next base: position 147,167,934 of record BSWB01000002.1, read on the forward strand.
ATTGATTAGAAACCAAAAGTTAAAAAGTTAATGATTAGTTTCTTAATTATCTATTTTATATTATTTATCCTATCTAAATTCTTTCTGCTTTAAATTTGAGAATTTCAAAATCTACGTGCAAACAATCAAAAGAGATGACAAATATAATATCCATAATAAAACACATTACTAAGGGCCTTATTGGCATGATAGATAGATTATTTGGGAGATTAAAATTCTCCAATAATTTTCAATAATCCATGTTGAAGTGGATGAAAAAAATGGGCAGAATAATCTCCCAAAATAATCTTCCGATATTATAATCCCCAATAATCTCGATAATCTATGCCCACCGAACGCACCCTAAGCCAACCAAATCTTCATTCTTAAACAAAACGAGAAATTCATCATCTAAACTTTTAAAATGAAAAAAATGAGAGGATATAAAGGAGAGATGATCGCATTAAACTGATTTACTTTGTTATGTACATTTAATATAACTTTCACACTCAAATTAGACTCTTCTATTTTTTTTATTAACGCGGCCTTTATTTTTTTCGGCAAATTTATTAGATCTTTGTATTCCAAAAGACTTTTTTTAAATACAAATACGTATTTTGAATGAGAGCTTGGACTTTCAGGAACGTTTTATGTACAACAGTGTTGTTATCACTAAATAATGTGAGTTTGTCCCTCGTACTTTTTCTTATGTGAAGAAAAACAGTTCGATGGAGTAGACGATCTACCGTTTAATGGATCGAAAGGCCGACATAACTTTTGTTTTTAAAATATACGATGCATTCGTTTTTTGTCCCTGCCTTTGGGCTGGGCTGCAATCTTACTGGGCCCATCTTACAACTGGGCCCAAAATATTTGCTTATCCCGCCGAATACTTGACAACTTGCAACTCGCCTAGCCAAAACAAAGCTAAAACCCTTCGTCCTAGCAGCCATAAACCCTAGCTTTCGCCACCGTGATTGCTGCCTGCCGGTAATACAGACAGAAGTAGAAATGGGAAGCGACAGCGAAACCGAGAAGTCTGGAAAGGACAAGAGGAAGGTGATCGCTCTAGCTCCCATTGCTAAGCCCCTCGCCGGTAAAAAGCTCTGCAAACGAACTCTCAAGCTCGTCCGAAAAGGTCAGTTGCTTAGATTGAGACGGAAAGCATAATGTCATTTATTGAATTGTATTCTGTCTTTATTGTTAGTGATGAAATGGTTTCCTTGTTTTTAATTTGATTGTTATTTCTTAGCTGCCGAAAACAAGTGCTTGAAACGAGGGGTGAAGGAAGTAGTTAAGAGTATCAGACGCGGTAACAAGGGGTACGCTTCCATCTCTCTGAAATTTCTTGATATCGTGATTTGTTTGTTGAATAGCGTTCGTTTAGTAAGGTTTCCTGCATGAAAATATGGGTGAGCCGTTTAATACAGGTCTTTGATGGTAGGATGATATAGTAAGAGCCTTTTTAGGGCAAATTGAGTATTTCTGTAATTCAGATTCGTTGTTGATTAATATCGGAAGTTGATCAGTGAAGTGGTTGCGAAGATGTGTATGATTGAAATATGCATATGTCATGTTTACTTTCTTCGATCTTAACGTAATTGACACATTTCGCTGTTGAATCCAGATTCTGTGTCATTGCTGGTAACATCTCTCCGATTGATGTCATCACTCATCTCCCCCTTCTGTGTGAAGAAGCAGAGATCCCTTATGTTTACGTTCCTTCGAAAGAAGTAAGCCGGAGTTCTCGTGTTTAATAGTTTTGCTGCATTTTGCCACAGGCATTCTTTAGTTGTTATATTACCTTTGATGTAGTCATGTGCTTGAATTCCCTGTGTGGACTTATGTTAAATTTTGTGAAAACTTGCAGGATCTTGCAAATGCAGGATCTACCAAGAGACCGACATGCTGCGTTCTCGTGCTGAACAAACCCACCAAGGGAGAATTGGCAAAGGAGGAGCAGGATAAACTCAAGGCAGATTGTGATGAAGTTATATCTGATGTGCAAGAATTGACTTCTACTTTGTTCTGAATAGTAGTCGAGAGTCTTTTCAATCGGCAATGTGTACTTTTTTCTATGCTTATTTGGAGTGAATGACATTGTAGGTCAAAATTTTAGAGTGTTTACACTCTTTAGTGCCAGCTGCATATTTCTGTTCTATTCTGCCAAATACTTTGATTGCATTATTGATTCCAGGCTGAAGGTTAAACCATTTTCAGGGTAAAGGAGAATAGTAGTTGCCAAATACTTTGTTGGCTTACAAGTTTAAAATTCCTAAGAGTCAAACCAGCTTGTTACTGGAAGCAACAGATGAGTTCACCACTTCAGTTTTAGATTATATATAGCCAAGTTGCAAAGACTAATCCCAGACATCAAGAACCACTGACAATATAAAACCAATTCCAGGTATAAACATACTAAAATCTACACATCATGTGCAACAAATTCACAAAACAGGCATATATGTCCTAACAACCACTTTGATTCAGTAGTCTTATGTTTATGTTCTGGTGAGGGTGTACATTCAATCCCACACAAGCAAATATCAAGCAGAAAACATCTCTATTGCATTCAGCATCACTATCGATGATCTAGAAACCCACATACCGGTCACTGCCCACGAGCAGCACCTTGGATCCTCCTTTGCTCATAACCAGGATCATCTGTTGGCAACTCGTGGCGACAGACAGGACATGAGTTCCTGATACGTAGCCATGGTATAATACAGTCCGAGTGGTAGCGATGAGAACATGGCAACTGTTTTGCCTGCACCCCAATGCCCATATCATCTCTGCACACGGCACAGATAACTTCACCATTCTGCACATCTTCTTCTGTCATAATGACTGAAGCCAGGTTCTCGACAACCAGCCTTGAAGCCGGAGGTCTGCTCATTGAAGCATTAAACTGTCCAAAAGTCATCTCAATCTCATTCTCATTCTCATTCTCATCCTCTGCTGTGTATATGTAATCATCAGGGTCTCCGAAAAAAGGATCCCGGATATTCTCCAAATTAGGGCTTCTTTCCAGAGTATTGAGATTCAACAAAACCTCCCATTCAAGAGTCCTTGCTCCCCGTTGCCGCCCTTCTTCGATGAAGATTTCATCTTCCTCTGGTCCGGTTATGGGCAGAACCGATACAGATTCCTCAGGATTCAGAACATCAAGCCCATTTCCCACTTCCTCCCATTCGAATTCATCACTCCCATCCATGTTCAAATCATTCCCATCATCTAGCTGAAGTGAATCCCAACATAGAGCTATGTTTCCATCATCATTCCTACTAGAGGATGCATAATCATCCTCCAATTGAAAATCAGTTTCAAGCAAATCATCCACATCCGCTTCTGAATCAGATCCGACACTAACCACATTCAATCCTCCGGAAAACCGATTAACTTCATCTGCACCATTCGAACTGCCACCACTATGGTTCCGACTCTCGCTCCTAGACACATAAAATTCTCCCCCACAATCCGAGACCATAAAACCGCCAAAATTATCATCTAAATCATCACCGTAACCATGATCCTTATTCCGATCGAATTCCGTACCTAACCCTAACACTTGCCCTATTTCCAATTCCAAACGATTCCGCCCAATTTCTTCCAGTTGCATGTTTCGTTGAACTACGCCAATTCCGGATTCAAGGATAGGATCAAATTCGACAGTGGCAATTTCCAAAGGATGGGACTGCTCAACGCGCTGTTGAAATAAATCCATGACGAATGTTACCTGGTTCTCGCGGTCCAATATTTCCTCATACGTGCCGTCAATGGATTCTCCGGTGCGATCGTAGGTTTCCCGAACGAAATCGTGGTCCTGGTGGATGTGGTGATCGTCGAGGGAGATAGGGTCGGAATCGGTGCAGTAAACGTCAGAACAGTAAGGGAAAACGGGGTCGAAGGCTAAAATCTCATCCTGCTCGAGCTCGAAATCATCCACTATTTCTGGGGGACGAAGGAAGGAGGCCTCCATCATAGATGACGTCATATAGAGAGTTGTGCTGGGAAGGAAGGGCCAAAGTGGGAGGGTATGGAGATTTGAAAGAGACGAATCTCTTTCATTTTCAGCAGTTTTATAGAGATTGGAGGAGTTGTTTCGCGCTATTACGAAAGTACCCCTCTCTAATTACTCAGGGTTGTTTGGATCGTGGCATGGCCCATGGGAAGTTCCTCACGTTTAGAGCCGATCAAAACCGTTCGTCCGAGAAACGGACGAGTATGGTTAGAGGCGATCAAACCTAGACGTGTCCGTCCATCCAAAAAAACGAGTAGGTAAGGATAAGGGTGAAAGCCCATCCCCGCTTGGGTACTCAGACCGGGATGCCAGGTGGGTATGAACAGGAGTTGTCCTGTACAAAAATTATCAAAGCCCGACACGCATTCGACCGAGCTACACATTCTTTTATTTGGTCACGTTGTATAATATACCTAGTTACCTTTATATTAATCAAAATCTAATTTAAAGTAATACTTTTTATATTTTACTTCCTCAAATCATAATTAAGTTTTGTTTAGATAGAGCCTATTGGGCTAATGATGAGAAAGTTGGTTCTCTACTAAATCAACCTATAATATGATTCAAAGACATAAGGTGACTGATAAATTATGAATTTGGGATAGCTTCATTATGCATAAAATCAAAAAATTTTTTTTAGAAACTTGCCTTTGATGGTCTACCTACTAAAGAAAATCTTGATAGACAAAATGTTCATGTTGTTATGAAATGTGTTTTTGTAATCATCATACAAAAAGTAGAAAACATCTATTTTTGAAATGCTCATACACACATCTGTCCATTGGAAATGATACCATTAAAATGTATCTCCAAAATTGTGATACGACTAATCGGAAAATTTCTTACCTTATTTTGGATCTTAAGAACCTAATCACAAATAATGATTTAAGGAAGATTATCACCACTTGGCGGATATTACGATACTAGTGTATTGCCCGCACTTTGTGCGGGTTCAATTTTAATAAATATTTAGTACTTAGAAATTTATATGTATATTTTTGTAAAATAAAAATCCGAAAAATGAAATTATAATCAATATTATGATTTTTAATTCTCTTTTAACTATTTATCTCTTCTAATTAATTATATTTTTAAATTAATTTGCTAATATATGCTTGTTGGTAAAAAAAATTCGTAAAAGTTTAAAAACTATTTTTATAAAAATATTTTTTTAAAAATTTAGAAATTAATTTTGAATTTATATTAACATTTACAAATCACTTCTTAAAATAACTTTTTAGACTTCGAGAAACCTGGCGTTGACACGTGGCAATAGAGGCTTCTACTTTAATAGATATATAAGATAAAATACTCGTAACCAAAAGTATTTTTACCAATAAAAAAGTTCCCTACGATCTTTAACAACGTACTAATGATTTACTTCTAGAAGGGATAACACTTATATCAAAACTCATAACGGTAAACCAGACCAAATAAAATAGACAAGAGTAAAAAGAAAAAAATTAAGTGGTAGTACCTTGCCGCAAATTTTGCTAAATTAAATTTTGACGCTTCTACAAATTCTTTTGGTCATTTTTCTTTTGAGTTTATTATCCGGGACTGTTCAACCCTCCCTATTGCCCTTGGTGCGGGACTGTGCCCTGCTTCTTCCATTATGGAGGCCGGAGCTTTTGCTCTCCGTGAAGGCTTTTAAAAGGTCTTTTATTTGGGTTTGTCTAACATTGATATTAAAGGAGATACCTTGATGCTTATTAATTTCTTATTTTGTATTTGGCAACCTCCTTGGGAGGCCGATATGATTATTTATGATATTTCTTCTTTCCTCCTTCGTTTCAATTGTTGTATTATCCGCCACATCTTTTGGGAAATCATTGTTGTTGTTGATCTTCTTGCGGCTCTCGGCTACACCCGGGGCGTCTCTTTTGATCCGCCCTTTATGATGTTGATGATCTCATCCGCCTGGAGGCTTTAAAGCGATTAGTCTGTAGAGACTGATCCTCCCTTTTTCCGTACCCTGTTTCCTCAAAAAAAATAATAATTATGTTATGTTCTAACATTTGCAATACGATGACGACCGTTTATTATGTGCTTCAAAAGTATCCCGCAAATCAACCCACTCTAGTTTGTCCACCTATCATTATAGGATACAAATATTGAGTCGGTCCCTATGTTATGATTGTGACTTATCACTCTTCCTCAATTTGGACGATGGTTGAGACAGGCCAAGCTTGGAGACACGCGATTTAGTCAAGACATTTGTTAGGTGATCCTTGTAAACACATACGATAAAGAGGTTTGGTCAAGACATGCGAAGTTTGGAGACGAGGTCAGTAAAACAATTTGGTCAAGACATTTGATACTTGTTCCTTTGTAGACGCATATGATACTCGAAGGGTCGGTTTCTACACTTGAGTGTAATGCGGGGTTTGCACTGAGAATTGTTGATCCTAGATTATCACAGTACACAACAGATTTGGAATGCATATGTATGCGCAAATAGACCTATATAACCCATATTAATTAAGTCGACGGTGGTATCAACTAAGGCCTTGTATTCAACCTTAGTTGATGAACTCGTAGTGGATCGTTGTTTTCGCGAGCTCTAGTAAAGTGACGTTTTACCAATATAGGTATATATACACACGTTAAAGATACTCCCAATTATAAAATAGGAGCAGAATTGAAATACAAAATTCAATACATATCTACCAACATAGAATACAAATATTGACTCAGTCCCATTATTATGACGACTATTCCCGTTATTATGACGACTATTGTGTCTTTATTAGATATATCCGTAACTTTCAACTTTTGATTTTTACCTTAGTTAAAAAATTAATTTATTTAAAAAAAACTCCGGTTTATTTTATTTTAAAAAATCGTTTATTTGTTTGTAAACAATACATCGATGACAATAGATTGATGGTGAAATAATTGATGATAATGGGTTGGTGACGGTACCGTTTATGACAATTGATGACAACACAAATAATTATAATATCGTTGACGACAATACAATTGTTGACAGTCCAACTCATGACATAACGGTTGATGACAATAGAATTGGTGACAATATCATTGATGATAATACAATTCCTAACAATAAAATTGATGATAATCCAAAGGGTGATGATGACACGCCTATTTATATGCGCTTCTAAAGACGCATAAAAGTGAGAATTTATTTTTAGTTTTGTGCGTTTCAAGAAGCACACAAGTCTATTAAAAAAAATATTTTCTCAGCAGAGCTCCATGAACCGCGTTTTCCTCTCTTTAGACTTGCTCCAGTTTGTGATTTTGTGGTGTCGCGTCTCCTGCAAATATCGATCCCGCCGTTGCTCCTCCAGTCGACCGGTGTAAGTAAGCCCTCTGTAACAGTCAAAAATCGAAGATGACCTAATCGAGAATTTTAAGGAATTAAATCCGTTTTAACACAAGATACCTCTCGAGGTAACTTGCTCCTAGATGATATTACAACCCGGTGTTATTTGGAGCATTTGGGAGCTTCAATTAATAAAAATGCAGTTGAGAGAAATGATCAGGACATCGGACATGTCCTAGATATGAAAAAACATGGAAAGGCAAAACGGCCAAAAGAGTCGCTATTTCGTTTCTTAACGGCTAAGAAAAATGGCTTAGGAATACACGTTTTTCGAGACAATTGCGGAATAATTATCCATACAATATTTTAGATTTATTATTCCAATTTCGAGAAGTTTGGAGAAAGGGGCTTAAACCGCTTTCGGATCGGTGAAAGGATAATTATAGACTCCGCTAAAGGATAATTATCGTCTTCGCTATAAATAGCGGAAATAACGTTTATTAATTCATTTCCTTTCACGTTTTCTCGTAAAAGCTCTGATTTCTCTCAATCTTCAAACTCAGATCTACTCTCCGTTTCTAATCCGGTTTCAAATCCGTTTGAGTTTTTGGATTTCTCTCTTCATTCTCTTCATTTTGGTACCGAGTTTATACATTTCCGAGCAAGGGGAGGTCTGGTCGAGCATATATGATACTAGGGAGGTTCCATCGCTCAAATTCCGGTGAATTTGATGGTGTCCGAGCGTAGCCTGCGTCGTTGTGATTCCGAATCTTCTTTCGGATCGTCAATCGGGTTAGTAACGAATAAGTTATGAATTTATTCGTTTTCCGTATTGCATTTTATCCTAAATTGACCTTAAGCTTGTCAAAATGGATAATTGGAAATTCCATTATGCTCGTTACTTTATTCTGGTGATTATGGGCTGTTTGTATGATGAGATTTGATGACAGGTGGGTTCAGAAATTGCCTGCGGGCAAAACGTTGTTCTGGCGAAATTTAATTAATTAATTAAAGGTTAATTAATTAAATTGGGATTCTAGAAAATGCTATAAGCTAATTAAATTCAAAGGAATGAATTTAACTGGTGTTTGAAGCGAGAAGTTTAATACGAGGAATATGATATTCTCAACAGGTGTTGTTGAAGGTTTCGGTTTAACTATAACTTAGTTGCTTTGTGAGTGTATCCAAGCACGATAAAGAAGGATAGTCCGAGTGGGAAACGGACTCAATAGTTGGTTTGCGAGGTTTTATTGTTCTTACCTGCGAGGTAAGTGTATATGAATTACACTTGCTTAATATATGTTATGTATTTAATATGCCATGATTTTATGCATGCTTGAGTGTATATATCTGTTCGTTATGATTGTATGCATGCTTATATGTATATGAGTGAGATGATGATGACTTGATATTCTTTATGAAAGCATGCATGAGGTACATGAGATGATAATGAAAAGAATATGATGAAAGCATTAAAATTGAGTTACGATATGAAAGTGATAATATAGGATGATAATTGATTAATTAGCCCAACTGGGTCCCGCACGGGTTTCCGGGGGACGAGGTCGCTACCTGATCTACAGGGGGCCTCAGAGGTCGCTACCTGATCTACAGGGGGCCTCAAGATAAGAAAAATAGTCCAAGATCGCAACCTGATCTACAGGGGGTCTTAGGACAAGATGACCGAGGTCGCTACCTGATCTACAGGGGGCCTAGGACGCTATCGGGTTGTCCAACCGAAAAGAAAAAAGAAAGAAAGAAAGAAAGAAAGAAAAGAAATACGAAAGCAATGAGAAAATATATCGTACGATCAGTTGGGGCTAGTTAGTTAATTATCACCTATGCATCGATGCGATCGAGTCTAGCATGTTATATGTTATGTTATGATTATTTTTATGTGATGAGATGATATGTTTATATGTGATGTGTGATAACATGCTTGAATGTTTATGTGAAATGTGATATGAATGGTTGTGGAATTATATGTGAATGTGGATATGTATGTGTGCTTTGAAATGTGAGGAAGGGTATAGAGTGTCCTTTGAGGACGGGATATTAGATACTTATATATATTGGGAGAGTGCGATTTGTATACCCTTATTGAGCGTGTGGCTCATTGTTGTTATATCAACATTTTTCAGCTACTCAGACTCGGCCTGATCAAGGAAAGGACATTGGACCCAACACCTGGATTTGAGATCATATTAGGTGGGCTGTTATGGGATGCTACCGCCTAGGATGTTTTGTATGGTTTTAAAACAGTTGTGTTTTGGTTAAACGGAGTTTTATGACATATGTTAGTATGTATATATGTTGTGAAAATGGTTGTAAGATAAAGTTTTAAAAATTTACGTTTTCCGCTTTTCCGCTTTTCCGCTTTTCCGCTTATTACTTTAAACAGGGTTAATTAATTGGTAATCAACTAGAAATGAAATAGGTGTCACACCCTCTCTCAACGAAACTTCTCCTCCAGACACCCTTACTGCAAATTTCATCAGCCCTATAATTGTGTCGACATTTCTTCGCTTCTCTCCATCAGCTGTTACATCTCCGCTTCGGTGACCGTTTCAAACATGCTCCAACACCAGCAACATCAAACCTATGGAGCCAGCATAGCATCAACAATGTATATAATTTACAGGGAGCCTTACAAAACATATAATTCATCTAAAAACACTCTTACTTGTTCAACAGGAACAAACGAGGAGGACCTCGACATTACTCATAAGAATCCATCACAACTCGAGGCATATCACCCTGAGTAACTAGATTCTCATCCATGCGGATACTTGTATGCCAGTCAACACCTGCAAGTATTATGATACAAAGTATATAGTTCAAAGTCTTATATTTTGTCCCAAGCAAATCTCAGCAAACTAATAATAGTAATAAATGACAAGTATCTTACACTTTCCACCAAGGCAAGAGTTGTGGGAGTATTTTAGCCCTCATTTTCAATTGTAACTGAAACTGGGCCAAGAACTGCACTCTTCCAAACTATATCTCAGTCATATATTGTGATTATTATCTGTAGTGCACATTCAGAATGAAAATTGGAAAACACAAGCATTGGTGAAGGCCTGAAACAGATTTTGTACGGACTCACATGTTAAAGAAATCATCAAAGTGCTTACTAAACTGTAACAAGTAAATAAAATGAATAAAATTTATTTGCTTTACTTCCTTAAAACAAACTTAATGATCTACCTTGTACCTATGAGTGTAAGCTCTTTGATCGTGATGCAAAAAATAATTCTTTCAGGATCTCTAAATTGCAAGGAATTTGAATAAGTATCATTTCTACTTTGTTCTCTATGAACATCCTAAACGCTAAATGCCACAAGGCATGGACTGATATAGTGATACATGCACTGAAAGGTACATGTGTAGAGCAACCCACTTTGTGAATTTAGGTCAGACTTCCCAATATTCATTTATGCGCCTTAGGAGGCGCACGCTATATGCACATCCAGATGTGAATGCCTTCATGCGCTTCCTAAGGCGCATGCTCCTATGCGCCTCCTGAGGTGCACGCTATGTGCACATCCAAATGTGCATGATTTTGGCGTGTCTTAGCAATAGATTGACGTGTATTTGTCTTTCGGGTAATCCAAATAATGATAGTGTTTTGGTGACTACGTATTTGATAATGATGCTACAGTTGGTGATAGTTGTTGATAGTAGTTGATTATATCACAATTTATGATTGTACAGTTGATGATAATATAATTAATGTTAATAGTTGAGGGATAAACATTTGATGACAATTCAAAAAATTTATAAAATTTTTTTTGAATTAAGAGTCAAGCCAAAACATAAAAAGTTGCTAGTTAAACTTCATAATTTTATAAAAGAATCAATATTTGTACGGTATCGAAATTACTAGTGCATAACAAACACTCATTGAGATTGTGCACCGGTTATGTTCACTAACACATTGAGATTGGGCGTCAGTGAATGAGCCTGACACACTCTAAGATTGTGAATTAGGGCTTGACCTAGTAAACCCTTCATGGATGCTTCCACCGTCACTTCAAATAAAACGCCGGAAAACAAAGAGTTTCTTCCATGCATTTTGAACCAAATCTCAATCAATCTCAACAACGGATAGAGATAGGAAGTAAGAAAGACAAAAAATAGACAACCCATTTGACCCCCCCCCCCACAAAAAAAAACCCTAAGAAGAGGTTGTTTGTGAAAAAATTTATGATTTTTTTCGTATCGATTGTTTGGGTCAAATTTGTTGGAATTGATTCTGTTTGTTGAACGCAATGTCTTTTGTATGTTGAATCACAAAAAATGAAGCTTTCGGGTTAAACTCTCACGGCGTCGGGAAGTTGAAGAAGACAAAGTCTAACATGCACTAAGAACGTCAACTTTCAATTTAGATAGACATTATATCTTCTGACACTGACATAGGAACCATGTTGATTTAGGGTGTAAAATGCTTGTTGGAGAGAACTTCTTCCTTTGTCTTGTTTAATTCTGGGATGTAAAGTGTTTGGTGTTCCAATGATTCACATGAGCTTGTACATCTTATTCCGATTATATTGGACCTAATGCAGTGAAAGTAAAGGTGAACACTGTAAGTAAGCCTAAAATATTTCTTTAGAGACCTACAACTACTATGCTTTCCATCAAACAAGCTGCGGGGAGGACTATAGTATAGCCATGTGATAAGGTGATCTTACAAATTAATCATCAATTTGAGAGTGTAGAAAATATAGATGTTCATGAGGTAATATATATTCGACAATTATTTTTGAGTGAATCGGATGAAATGCACCCAATGATAAATTTTTGTTTAGTCAATAACCTAGGCCTACAAATTATTAGGAATATAGCACTATTAAACATATAATGGCAGATTTGTCCTTATCTATTATAATAAATTAGAAAAATAACCCAAAATAATATCAACTATTAACATTGAACCGAAAATAATACGAACTTTGAAAATTACTAGGAGCGATACAAACTATCAATGTATTTACCAATGATAATACGTCACACTTTTCCGGCAAAAACTCTAGCTCCGGCGATGACGTGGCAGCCGGAAAGTTACATGTCATCAAATAAATAAATTAAATGTGTGACCTGGATTTTATTTTCAAAAAAATAAATTAAATAATATTTAAAATATTAAAAAATAAAAAATTAATATTTTTAAATTTTAAATAATAATTTTTTAAAAACATTTATAAAAATTTTTTATAAAATTTTTTTAAATTTTGTAAAAATTTTTTGTAAAAATTTTTTTGTAAAAATTTTTTATAAAAAAAATTTTGTAAAAATTTAAAAAAATTTTACAAAATTTTTTAAAATAAAGTTTGAAATTTTTTTTTAACAGGTTTGTAAAAAAAGGTTTTTATGAATTTTTTTATTAAAAAAATTGTTAAAAAAAATTCGATTTTTTTTTTAGGAAAAAAAGAATCTATTATACTTACTAAAACAGAGCACGGGTTGATGACGTGGCGTGCTGTGGACGCAGGATTTTTGAAATTGAGCTCCCACAATTAAAGCCAATAAATCTTTATTTTTTACACTATTTTTTAAATCATAAAATCTTTTATTATTAAAATAATAATTTTATAGAAACCAAATCTATTATACTTACTAAAACAGAGCACGGGTTGATGACGTGGCGCGCTGTGGACGCACGATTTTTGAAATTGAGCTCCCACAATTAAAGCCAATAAATCTTTATTTTTTACACTATTTTTTAAACCATAAAATCTTTTATTATTAAAATAATAATTTATGGAAACCAAATCTATTATACTTACTAAAACAGAGTACGGGTTGATGACGTGGCGCGCTGTGGACGCAGAATTAGATTAGATAAGTATACAAAACAAAAGCACGTAAAAAAAACCTATTTCACAATATTCTTTCTCATTTTTTTCAAAACCCGCACAAGGTGCGGGTATTATACTAGTTTGTAACAAAATTTGTGACAAAAATTCTATAGGGATTAGATTATAAGATTAAAAAAAATAAAATAAATTCGAATATTTTTTCATTTTATAAAAAAATTCGAAAATAAATTTGATTAACAAAATATTCTAAAAAATATTTTATTTTTTTAAAATAAATATTTGTACAATTTTAAAAAATATTATTATTTAAAATTTTAAAAATAATAATTTTTTATTTTTTTTAATATTTTAAATATTATATAATTGTTTTCTTGTAAATAAAATCAACATCACAAATTTAACCCTTTTATTTGATGACATGTATCATTCCGGCTGCCACGTCATCGCCGGAGCTATGGTTTTGGCCGGAAAATATATGACGTATTATTTTTGGTAAATACATTGATAGTTTGTATCGCTCCTAGTAATTTTCAAGTTCGTATTATTTTCGGTTCAATGTTGATAGTTGATATTATTTTTGGTTATTTTTCCAAATAAATTTTATCCTAATTAAGACGTTTCTCTTGTAACTTTACTTCTCTAATATTTCTTGTAATTTATAATTATAAATGAGATGTATATCTTGTAATGTTATTCTTGTAAATGAGACGTATATTCTTGTAATTTTATTATTCTAACAAGAAATATGAAAAATTAATAAAAGAAGGTATTCATGGAGAATTGATCCCTGGATGGTAGTTCCTCCCACCCTAATACCAACCGGACAAGTTGGATCCCACAATTTATTCTTCTTTTGAAGGTTATAAATATACGTTAATTATGATACTTGAATTTTCTCTTGTACACTAAGGGCCCGTTTTGTTCCAGCTCCGAAAACGGAAACGGAAATGGAATGGAAACGAATTTAGTCCATATGTATATCATTATTCACGAAATTTTATGGAATCATTCCTTGTGATTTCATGCAAACTGCAATTGTCTCCCCACATTTTGTTTCCCCATAAGGTATCAAAAGTAATCAAATTCAACTCCAATTACTTCAAACCACAAGAAATGATTTCAAAAACTTTCATGAACAAGGGTATACATATGGACTAGATTCGTTTCCATTCCGTTTTCGATTCCGGAGTTAAAACCAAACGGGTCCTATTTTTCTTGTACCTGAATTATTGTAGCTAATGTTCTTGTATAAAAATTATTGTAACTATTTTTCCTGCACACAAACTATTTGATTATTTCCTGTGCCTCAAATTTATATACAAGACTTAAATACAAAATCTTGTATTATATTAAAGAAAGTTGATATATTAAATAAGGGTAAATTAGTCCATTCATCAAAAAAGATGCTATATACTTAATTATTTATTGAGGTGGACAAATGCTAAGTAATATTAGTAACCTAATGCTACATACAAAATTCACCCATTATTTTTTAATAAGAGGTTATATGATTTTACATCTAGTAATGAGTATTTGTGTTAACTGTTATATTAAATACAAATATATGATTGGTCTAGAAAAAGTGACATTGTTGCCAAAGGTCATTGAATTTCTAGTGATCTAAAATTGCTTGTGAATGGTATTCTTCTTGAACCTAATGCCATGATGATATTGGTTGATGTACCAATTAGTGTTAAAGCATTTTTGTGGAGTCTAAGTTCTGAATGATACATATTGGAGATGTTGTTGATTGTAAAGTAGCGTGGTCTGCTGATAAGGTTGTTTTGGAAGAAATACCAATTGAGACAAAGGAGGGTGCAACAATATCATCTCATTCGGTAATTTTTACCGATATTTATATTATTGTTATTATATTTTAGTGAAGTTGGTTATAATATGAAAATGAAACTATGTTGATTTTTTTGCTAGAACGTAAACAATTCAAAGAAAAAGTGCAACTTGTTAGATTTGAGAGGCTCAAGAAAGGTAGTTGATGAAGGTCGGTAGTCTTCAAGTGATCCGAATCAGCTTGTTCATTTTGTTCCTTTAGGTCCTAATGTTGTACGAGTTTGGGTTGACATACCTAAGATTCTCGATGCAACACTTTGGAGGGCAATATCTAAGTTAAAGTGCATTGAAGACGTAGTTGGGACAACAATTGCATGGCCAATAGACAAAATTGTTATAATATGAAATGACATTAGATGGTTATCCATTTTAGATAAGTATTGTCAAACTATGTTCTCTTGGCAAATAATTGTTTTAAACAACTCGTGTTTTTGTATCATTTTGAATCTTTAAAATGAAATAATGTGGTTTTTATGCGATGTCATTAGTGGGTTCCTATACCATTTATAGAAAATGCTATTCTTAGGTTTTATAGCGTTTACGATAAACGCTATTATTGGATTCTATAGCTTTTGTAAAATACTGTAAATGACATTATTTCCATAGCATTTGAGAAAACGCTATTATTGTTCACTTTTTCACAACGTTTCAGAAAACGTTATAATATGTACATTATTATTGTTCATTTTTTTTCATAACGTTTCAAAAGAGGTTATAGTAGGTCGACCTTTTCATAACGTTTGCACAAACAATATTAATAGGTTCACTTTTTCATAGCGTTTCATCAAACGCTATAATAGGTTTACGTTTCCATAGCTTCATTGAACGCTATAACAAGTCTACGTTTTCATAGCGTTTGATAAACGCTATAATAGATCCACTTTTTCATAGCGTTTGCACAAACACTATTAATGTCTGCTTTTTCATAGCGTTTGCACAAACGCTATGAAAAGATGTGACCCTATTATAGCGGGCTCTGTCACAGCGTTTATAATATACACATGACTTTGCACCACAAATAGGACTCAACGGTCATTTTCTTGCCTCACTTTGCACCCCTTCGGTTCAAATATACACATGACTTTCTTTGGTTTGCGAACTTTTCTAGATGATCTCTCCATATCATGATCGGCGCCTTTCTTTCTCATAGGCCAACCAAAACGTTTACATTTCAAGCGAAACGTAACAAATTTTTTTTTTTTCGTATATGTTGCATGATTAACATATAACAGCCATACAATATATATAACCGATCAAATACAACGTCAGCTATACAATAGTAATTTCTTTCTTCGTCTACTTTTTTATAACCAAAATTTTCAAATATATAATTTCACTGTAAAACTAATCGAGCTTGTTAAAGTACTGTTTGAGCAACTGCAGATCGAATTGTGTTTATTTGGAGTTGTCAACGTTGACGTGTGATCTAAAATTTAAGATTTGTCAACTGCGGATCGAATATGAACGTACTGTTTAATACATCAGATCTCTTCAGATTTGTAGTAAAATCATTTCGTGTATTCTTCTTTGCTGCTATTTTTATTGGACTGGGTATCTCTTCACTTTCGTGCGCCCTACCAAATGTCTCACCCATAAAAATCAATAAACCATCAATAAATTTACGGGATGCCTTCATAACAAATCAAAGATCCATTCATAGACATTGCGCTAGAGAGAGAAACAGGGTGATCTAGATTTTGTCTAGAGAAGGAGATTGCTCTGTTTTCGTAGATTCACAGTGCACGAGGACCAGAGCGAGGGAAATCCCACAATTCATACGGAGGAGAGAAATGGGTTGCTCTTTCTCAGGTCTCAATGCCTTCTACGACTCCGTTAATGGCGGTGGCGATGTCTGGATCAATGAGAACAGGTTCAGAATCGTCAGGCAGCTTGGCGAAGGTGGCTTTGCCTACGTTTACCTCGTCAAAGAGCTTCTCATGGACAATTCTTCTCCTTCTGCTGGCCTTATTAAGAAATTAAAGGATCCTTCTTTCGCATCAGGTTTGGTTTCCCCCAAATTCCCGTTCTACTGACCTAGGGTTTTTCCATTTTCTTGAGTCGGACTTTGCGTTGCCAAATATGGAATCTTCCTCAATTTGAGCTTGGACTGTTGATCTATGATGAATCTAGGAATCTTAATCTTGCCTTTAGATATTGAATTTCTTACAATTTAATCAGCCTGGAAATGGTTTTATTGCATGAAATGTTAATTTGAGTTTGATCTGTGTAGATGACGGAACCTACGCCATGAAGAAAGTCTTGATTCAAAACAATGAGCAGTTGGAATTGGTTAGAGAAGAGATCCGTGTATCTTCTTTATTCAGTCATCGGAATCTCCTTCCTCTTCTAGATTATGCGATCATTCCAGTCAAGGTAATCATTGTGTTATAGCAATGAGCTTCATTTGTCTGAGCCTGTGCATGAGTTTTTTTACTTTCAGGAAATGACAAGATGTGATTACTTTTTTTGTCTGAACAAGATGTGATTACTTTGACAAAGGCATTCGAGTTTTATCATCAGATTAATCCCGAGTCTGGCAAAATTTTCTCAATACCTCTTTCATAGTATCATTGGGTTTGGTTCTGTGCAGTTACATGATCTCATCTCTGTATATTTTCTCAATACCTCTTATGAATTTCTATAGTTTGATACGTAATGTGTTATATGGACTACAATTATGGGCAATAGTGTGCCGATACTTGATTTATCTTTTCTGAGTAGATGGTAATGGTTTCGGTCAAATATGTTCATAGACTTGAGCCACAACATGCCTTTGAAGTATACGGCATCATATCACATCTGCAGTTCATAAAAAGTTTCTTCCGATTGAAAGAATCACTACAAACAAATTCTTATGATGAAATGGATTAATGACATTTTTGTGATCTTATATTGAATGATTTTATTTGATTACGTGAGTTTTGTAGCTGAACTATATGATGTCATAGAAATAATTGATTTTAATGTTTGTTCTCTTTGTTGCCTTCTGTGCATTGAAGTACTTATTGATTGGTATTCACTAGAAAATTTCAATTCCACTGACTAGGCTGGCCAAGAACAAGCTTGGAAGCATGAAGCATATCTGCTCTTCCCAGTCCATATGGACGGGACACTTGTTGACAATGCAAAATCCATGAAAGCAAAGAAGGAGGTGTTTTCTACTTCTGATGTTCTTCAGATTTTTAGACAGGTGAGTGCACGAGACATCGATAAAATATACATCAGCCATCTTATCGTCAATGTTATTTTTATTGTATTGCAATTGTTGTTTCTTCTCCTTCTGCGAGTCTAATTTTCCGGAATTGGTTCTTCATATGGAACATAACTTTGATCAAATTGGCAGCTGGAATTACTATGTGATGCAATCCTTAACCTTTGGTGCAGCTCTGTGCAGGACTGAAGCATATGCATAGTCTTGAGCCACCCTATGCTCACAATGATGTGAAACCCGGTAATGTTCTACTCTCACACAGAAAAGGACAAGCACCTTTTGCTATCTTGATGGATTTTGGGAGTGCTCGACCTGCTAAGCGGCCAATTCGCTCACGTACTGAGGCACTACAGTTGCAGGTTTTTGCTACACTGTTATGATTTCTTTCTCAGTTTAATGCCAGTTTTGATTGCCCTTGATGCTTACAGTTTTATTGGTTTTGGACCTATTGGGTGCTTGATTGAAAACGAAAGATATCCTTGATACGATTCGGCTGATTATTTTATTTTGGTTATATAGAAATCAGAGGGCTTTACAACTTCTTATATAAGGAAACCGCTTAAGCTTTTATCAAGAACAACTTTAGTAATAGTTTGTTAGTTGATACCAATGAATAGAACTTTAAACTGCTTCATAATTTCAATGTGTTGACGAACTTTAATCTAGCACAGTGAAGCTGAAACATCAAGTGTTATGTTATTACATTAAGCTCAATTTATTCAAGCGTTATACGATGCTTCAACAGGAGTGGGCATCTGAGCATTGTTCTGCCCCTTATCGCGCTCCTGAATTGTGGGATTGTCCCAGTCATGCTGACATTGATGAAAGAACTGATATCTGGTCCTTGGGCTGTACCTTGTATGCAATAATGTAAGTACTTATATTCTTACCCGTCCCCTGCTTTTCGGCTTTGTTGTAAGTTTTTTTATGTTGTATCTGAAGCCTTATTAACTTGTCCTGGAGAACCAAAATGAGCTCTAGAAATGCCACATTCAAAGATCGAAAATTATGGATCTTAATCAGTCATCCAAGAGTATATGTCATAAACAAGACCATGTGTCTACATCACTACCAGTTCGGTTACACACTACGGTAATATAAACAGAAAGGAAAATGAACTAGTCTATTTCTTTCCTCCATTTTCATGCCCGCAGCGTGCCTGGTTTTTAAAACAATGTAGTTAATCCATCAAACTCTCTCTCAAACCTTCACAAAAATGCAGAAGGGGGTGCCATTGTGACAAGCATTGTGATTAAAGAATCATAATGCATGACTAGACTAGGTTCATTTCCTTGGTCTTTAGTAAAGATCAACTCTATTGGTGTATGATGTTGAGATGTGTAAAAAGTCTCACATCGACAATATGATGTTGTGTGAACCTAATATAAGTATTAGATCTACTTCTCTTATTGCCAATTGGTGTTAGGATGGAAGCTCGTGTGCTTGTATGTCTAGTTCACTAGACGTGTACCCTCCACACCATTTGGTCCCGAGACGGATATAAGAAAAAGTAACAATACGATGTTGTGTGAAGATAACATGGAATCCCTTGTGCTTGTATGTGTAGTTCACTAGACGTGTGGAAAAAGTAACAAATGCCTTGTTTCATACTTTGATCTACAACATGTTGTAGGTATGGCGTTTCTCCGTTCGAGTATGCGCTTGGAGAATCAGGAGGAAGCCTACAGTTGGCGGTTGTAAATGCGCAGGTGAAATGGCCGACGGGCCTCGGAAGCCCCAAATACCCGGAAGCACTTCACCAGTTCGTGACATGGATGCTTCAGCCACAAGCAACAGTTCGACCTCGTATCGATGACATAATCATTCACGTGGACAAGCTGATAACAAAGTACTCGAACGAGGAATGAGGAGAGTTGTGACATTTGGACTAGGTTTTCACAGGTGTACCATGAATGCCCCTTTCTTCTTCTTGGCAGATTGAAGATGATATGTTTTCTTTTGTCCATATTTTGAACTTCCCTAACCTTATACATGAACGACACTTTCCTCTTCACATTAGTTAAACAGGACCATCATTTTAAAGCAGTCTTTACCCTGAAATCTCATCATTTAAAGCTTTTCAGATCATCTAAACTTTGACCAAAGACTTGCAAGAAATGGTTTCTAGAATAAGTAGAGATCCACCACAAATTATATAATATATGTTGCAACTCTATTGTGACTTGTGAGGATCCACAGGCAGCGGGTGCGTGAATGCATGACGAAACCCATGATCGTTTTTGTTGTTGAGAGATTTGAGTGAATACATGACGAATGTATGGACTTACAAACCGGTTCAACAAAACATCACATGCAATTCTATCAACTATTTTTTAAGTTTAACATTATGTTGCCCTAATACTAAAAAACCCTTATTTTTAAAAAATCTCAAATTAGATATTAACTACCAACAAGTTAATGACAACAACAAATTTGATGACGTTATAGTTTATGATAGCATAATTGTTAACACCGTGATTATTTACGATATAGTTAATGACAATATAGTCGATGACAATTCAATATGGATATAGTTGATGGCAACGTGGTAGATGAGCGTACACTTTACTTTTAAAAATTATGTAATTTGGGAAAAAAGAGTGTATTTTTTAAAAAAAATGAAAAATTGAGGATAAACTCTTTAGCTTCATACCTTCAAATAATTTAAATTCTCAATTTGATTAATAAAGTAATTTACAGGGAGTCCTTTCAAATTATGATCTACAAATATTAAACCCAGAACCTACGCTTCACAAAATCGAGTTAACATTTAATTTTATTTATGACATAATACTAGTCAAAACAATATTTAATTGAATTATAATAATGACTCATGCGTGGACTTGTAGAAAAAAACAAAAAAAAAATACTATATAATCCATATTTGGTGCTATATTACTGTATTTGTTTGCTACAGGACAGCAATGGAACCCAATACGACGTCACTGGCATTGGAGCACCCAGCAAGCTGCGGCGACCGTCCGGCAGTAGGAAGTATGAGGGAGGCAGCTGCGGTGTTCCGGGAGGAGATCGTGATGCAATGGAAACTGGCCGGGCCAATAGCGTTAACAGTTCTGTGTAACTACATGGTGTATACCGTTACTTACATCTTCGTTGGCCGCCTTGGGGAGGTTCAACTCTCCGCTGTCGCCGTTTCTTTTACCGTCATCGGCGCTTTCACTTTCGGCATCCTGGTTAATTAACTCTTCATCTTATTAAAAATTGTATTAATATTTCATTTTCAATTCGAATAACCAACCAAACGAGTCCTTAATCGTTATTATAGTACGGCATGGGGAGCGCGTTGGAGACGCTTTGCGGGCAAGCCTACGGCGCCGGAGAACACCAACTCTTAGGGATCTACACGCAACGTGGCTGGATCACACTCTGGCTCACGTGCGTAATTCTCCTCCCACTTTACATATTCACATCGCCGCTCCTTAAACTCCTCGGACAAGCCCCTGAAGTCGCCGACATCGCCGGCAAATTCACAATCTTGTGCATTCCGAGGATGTTTTCTCAAGCCATCAGCTTTCCGGCCCAAAAGTTTCTCCAGGCCCAAAGAAAAGTCCAGCCCATTGCGGTCAGTGGAGTATTGGGCCTAGCGGCCCATATTGTGCTGACGTGGCTGTTCGTCTCCAGGTTTGACTGGGGCCTACACGGAGTCGCTATTGCTTATAATGTTTCGTATTGGTGCGTTGCTGTCGGACAAGTCGGGTATGTCGTGTTCGGGTGTAACGATGTTTGGATGGGTTTGTCTTTTGAGGCGTTTAAGGAGCTTTGGGGGTTCGTTAGACTTTCGGTTGCTTCAGGTGTTATGCTTTGTCTTGAGCTTTGGAATTCTATGAGTATGGTTTTGCTTGCTGGTCACTTTCATAATGCTGTTGTTGCTGTTGGATCTCTTTCGATCTGGTAAGATTATTTATTAAAATGTTTTTCTATTTTTATTTTTGGTTTTAATTTTCTTGGATTTTGTAGCTTGAACATAAATGGGTATGAATTGATGTTGTTCGTCGGAATGAACGCAGCTATCAGGTATGATCATGTGAATCGATTTAAGATTGATTGGTGGATTGATACTAACGATGAATGTTTAATCTTTTTAGTGTTCGGGTCTCGAATGAACTCGGATTAGGGCATCCAAGAGCAGCCAAATATGCAATCTACGTGACTGCGTTTCAATCCGTCATCATCGGAGTCATCTCCATGGCGTTCATTGTGCTAATGAAGAACCACATTGCTGCTGTTTTTACACATAACAAAGAGCTGCAACAAGCAGTTAGCAACCAAGCTTGGCTTCTAGGTTTAACCATGATTCTTAATGTTCAGATTGTCTTGTCAGGTAACAATCATTTATGAACCGAATGTTTATTTATTTCATTGCTCAAATATTGTTTAGATAGACATGTATAAAAAGATAAAAAGATAAACTAATAAATTAGGAATAATAACAATATACATCCCAATATATTGAGTCCAATCTTGTCTGGGTTATATTTGCAACAAAGTCGGTTTCATATATGACACGCATTTGTTTGGTAGGTATTGCGGTTGGAGCCGGGTGGCAAGAGTTATTAGCCTATATAAACTTGGCCTGCTACTATATGTTTGGACTCCCTTTAGGAGTCATTCTTGGATACAAAGCACACTTGGGAGTATCGGTAAGCTTGTTCTAATATATAATCTTGATTAGCATGACTCAAGTTAATAGAATCCTTTTGTATATGTGTAGGGTCTTTGGGCAGGAATGTTAGCCGGACTTGTCCTACAAATGTCTATTATCCTGATTATGCTTTATAGGACAAACTGGAAGCGAGAGGTAAACATGATTGACCATCAATTCATTCATCGTTTTTCTTATATGTTTTTAAGGTTGCTTTGATTTACTCAGGTGGAGCAAACTGCTAAGCGGTTACAAAAATGGGGAGGAGATGACATCAATTCAGGCAACGTTGCAGCTTGATTGCCCAAATTATGACATATCAAAATAGGACTCATATATGTGTTAGGGATATTATTGTTAGAGGATTTATATATACATATAATTAGAATATAATGATTCCGTCTAAATCGACCTATAAATAATGTGTTTTGACTTTAAATTTGAGAAAACTCAATTCATTTAAACCCCTAAAATTAAAGATCACTGATCAAGTCAGTATTCAACCGAATCTAAGTTGATGGATTCATAATTTTCTATATATATAATGAAAATTAGAAGAACTTTTTTCTTAAAAAAAGTACTAAATGACTAGAAAAGTTTTAGTCAGTAACACTTTAGCAGTTTCTTTGTGATCAAAGTAAAAAACATGATGGGGTAAATGTTATATTGTAATTTTGACAATTTCATATTATTATAATTATACATGATTACTAATAATTAAATGATGAACGAACTAAAATAATCTCGATAACAAATTTGAGACTGTATACACCTCTTTTCATTGCGATTCTGATCACTACTCACGTCTTCACTATAGGAATCTTCATTCTAGTTGGGTACATAAATTCAATCTTGGTTATCTTCAATTTTCATTGGTGATGATATTGGTGATGATTTCGGCGCATTGGTACTTGATTTGGTTGGAATCTATACTATAATAAGGCCGTTGAAAAGCGTTACATTACATCCTTTGTAATTATAAATTTTGGTAGATGTTCTAGCAATTTTGTTATTAAAAAGTATATAATTGTTATTATAAATTGGCATATCTTTATAATAGCGTAAGTAAAACTTACCCAAATGAATAGTCTCTTTCTATTTTTGCCCCCACCCAAGAATAGTTACTTTTCGAATATGCCCTCACGACTTTCTTTAGGCTTTAAACAAGTTTTCGGATAATGTTCTATCAACTTGGACTTTTGTTCTCATTTTCAAAGTTGGCCCATTTTCATCAAGGCCCAAAGTCTAGGGTTTTTGTTGGAATTCTGAAAATGTCCTCCCTTCAACAAATTTCAGAGATAATGTGTCATTCCTTCCTCCACCATGTTCATGTATCACCTCCTCCCTTGCCAACTATGGTTCACCTTCACCGTCTATCTTCTCTTGCTTATCTTTCTTCTTCATCTACCGTTGTTGATCATAAGTTAATTCCGATTTCGTCATCAGTGTCGTCCTCTCTATTTGGTTAGGGTTTCAAACCATGTTCTTCTCTGATTTCTCTTTGTAGCATCCGTGTCGTCTTCCTCTCTCAGATTAGGGTTTCAAACCATGTTCTTTCTTCTTCATCAATGCTTGATCTTTAATGATATCATCAAGATATAATATACTTTCAGGTTATTTTATAAAATTTCTTGTACATTGATAACTGGTTGTTGCTATTCATTTTTTGCTAATCATTGTTTGTTTATTCATAATTGTCTGTTTGCTAATCGTTGTTTGTGTTGAGTATAATGATAAAGAGGAATTCACGAAGTAGAAGATAAAGTTGAATTTAAAGTCATAGAAAATAATGAGACAAAAGAGGAGTAAGAAGAGTCCGAGCCAAAGGTTTTGGTCGAGTATTCACCTTCTCCCCTTATAGTAGCAGAACATGATTTTTTGGTATAATTCTTCCTTTCTCAAGATCAAGTAAAGAACCTGAAATTGTGTACTATATGCAGATATTTTTGTTCTCAATTTATTTTTTTCCCTCATGTGTGTTGCACACATTTTCTTGAACACTAGTTTTTTGATTTTGTAGTGTTTTAGTGCCAACTAGTGTGTCCTATACGGGGTTCAACTATAATAACATAGGCAATATTATCATTAAAATGAATGTTTTAAAAGATAAATATGTAGTAAATCATGGTCATAGTGTGTGATGGTGGAAATAGTAGTCACACATTAACCATAAATATACAAAAGTTGAAAATGAAAAAGTTTACTTACTTCCTCGTATACATTGAGTTTTTTTTTGGTAAAAATCAAATTTTATAAAAAAAACTATCTTTTAAAAAAATTCTTACACCACCTAATAAAGTATATTTTGTCAATTTGACTCACTTTTTTTTATTATTAATTGTTGTGATATGTTATACTATTTTGATATAATATACCCTTATAATAGTTATTTAATTAATAATTTTGTAAAAAAAAATTCTACATAAATAAATAAAATATACATCAACTAAATTATGGGTAAATTTGTTCTAAGAAAATTTATTTGTTTTAAAATTTAATAATTATGTATAATAAGGGTATTCCGGACAATAGAAATGAAATACTTATTGAAATTTTACTTGTAAACAATAGATGTGCTTCAATTCAATAAAATATAACTTATGAGTGGTAGATAAATTATAAAAAAATTTAAAAGGTGGATTATTAAAAAAACTTATTATAAAATGTGTTTTTAAGAAAAGAACTTTTACTAAAATATTCGTAATTGTAAGAATAGCAAGCGGGATAACATATATTTTAGATCTCAATAAAATTAAAATTTTTTTTAAATATATCGTTAACTAAATAGAACATTTAATAACATTTTTTTTTAATTCATATACAAAATTGATCAATAATTTGGTAGGTTTATTAACTAAATCACATGTTTATAGTCTACAACAATAGAAGAAATACAAGTTGTTATAATAATAATAATAATAATAATAATAATAATAATGATAATAATTAAATTAAAGTAAATATTAATGTTTTTTTTTTTATTATATAATATCAGGAAAAAATGTTGTTTTGTATGTTTAAAGAAACAAAAATTAAAATTAGAGTTTGTTAGGATCTTGAATTTAAATGAGAATTGTTAAAATATTAACTAATCAATTAAACTAAATAATAATGGGTTGTGTCTTAACTAATAGGTATGTGTAAGTTTGATGAGGTATTTGCACGAATATGTGTCATGTGTAAAATCACGGGGTATTTTAGTATATAAGATAGATGAACGCTGAAGTTTTTAATGCCACCGGATACGTTAAAGTTGAGTGTAATGGATGTCACCGAAAAGGACTATTATTATAAATTGGTGTATTCAATAAGATATATAGAGGTTTTTGCACTTTATTGAGTTATTTAACATCATAGTCTTTAAAAACAATTTATTAACTTTTCAATGCATCCATTTTTTAATTTAATTTTTTACACTATAAATTTCTACCATAATAATAATTATTATATTTATAAAATTATATTGACTTTAAGTTTCTAAAATATAATCTCTAAATATATTAATATACACTTTAATGTGTAAATAATTCAAAATAATGAGGGACACATTTATAAAAATTGACCACAAACGATGTAAACTTGATTTTTTTTTTAACCCGAATTAATTTATGAGCCATTTAGAGAGAAAAAAAAGTAAATGGGACTATTTATATCTTAATATAATAAATATATTAATTATATTAAATATTATTTATCCTTGGATAATAGCTGAACTGATGATAAAGTTTTATTTTGGTTATCAATTTGACAGTATTTCTAATCATATTATTATTATTATTATTATTATTATTATTATTATTATTATTATTATTATTATTACATAATAAATTATAGTTTGAAAAATAAACTTAAAATTATGAGTAAGAAAATAACCGTGAAATCTTAACAAGATAAATAAATGGATTTCTAAGTAATGGAAGTAAGCTAACTGATGATAAAGTTTTATCCTTGGATAAAACTTTCCTTCTTTAAGAAATCTGAATGTATATATAACAGACTCGGTAGCTATCACCTGAAACCACATTCATTCCAGATTGATTACAAAAAAGATTGATTACAAATTCATTCCAGATTGATAATGGCGACTGGCTGGGTAGAAATCACCGGTGGTCTAGAATGTCAAATTCAGGGCTCTGTGAGACTTGCACGGCAAACAAACCCTTGCAAACTGGTGACGGCAACCATCGTCGGCGTAAACTCCGACGAGTACATGGAAATCCCCTGCTTTGCGTGCTCCTCCGGCTTCACCGATTTTAACGACTACCTACACTACTATCAGCGAAGCCTTACAAGTTCGATCTACTGGTCCAACTTTCCGGATCACGAACTCCCCCTAGATCTCGCAATGAAATTGGCTTCAGAATTCGTCGGCCGCCTCCTCCCGCCAGCAAACGCCGATCACAATTACTGCTCCCCTTTCTATTTCAGCCCTGTATACTCTCTCCAAATCAGGTTCCGAGACGTCAGCCGTTCCGATGACGCGTATGATACGGCGCTCATGGAGTCGTTCGAGGAGGCTGTGCCCACCACGAAACCTACAGCGCTTTCGTATATTTCAGAGCTGTTGAGGGCGAGGGGCGAGAAGGAGAAGGAGTCGAGCGAGTGGAGTTGCAGCGATCACGACTGTTGTATCTGTATCGATGAGATCGATACGCCATCGAATTCCTTGACATTGCCATGCCTCCACATCTTCCATGAGAAATGCGTTCTCAAATGGCTGGAGACGAACCACTTCTGCCCTCTTTGCAGATTTGAAATTCCGGCCCAAGATTGAATTTTTGAAATTGAAATTGACGCGCTTAGGTTCTTGAAACCGTTATGCTGTATATGTTGTAGAATCTGATGTAGCCAACATTTTGTTGCTTACTAGCTTCATAAAAAAATAGTTTCTAGTTTACTGAGTATACTCATATTCAATTCAATAGATTGCTGTGTTTTTGGTTTCATTGATGCAATTATATCACAACCACCAGTACTTTTTGTTTACCCCCAATTTCATCATTCAATTGAAGGTCAGATCAACCGAAACCAAAAGGTATAGTTTGAATATCAATCTAGGTCCGATTCTTAGGTATAATACTATGCAGAGTTATGAGTAATTCAAATTGTCACAGCCAAGCTGATATTAAATTCATGATCTTGAATAAGATAAAGCTTGAATTTTCTGCAAATTATCAAATCAGCCACAACCACAAGCATAACAAACACACCATTTTTTATTTGTATTCTTTATAGATGTCATTGCACTCCATCTTTCATCTCTTGCGCTTCGATCCATCTTTGGCATTCTAGTATAACATCTGGATGCTGAAGGGAAAACCAAAAGAGTCATCAAATTAGCATAAAAGAAAAAGTCATCAAATATATATGCCAACTGGCAAATGAGGTAAAGCAGCAACTATAAATTGTGTTTCCTCTTCTATTACCGGTTTTGGCAAGTGAAGCAAATGTTGAGAAATGAACTACCTCTAGATAATATGTTAATACAACTATCTTTTTATATATTAAAAAATACGTGACCGAGGGGAGTAGTACTAGTAAGGGTGGACACAAAAACTACGCAAGACGGGATATGGGTCTGAACTTGCTTACCCCGCTAGGCCCGTTTCATATGTAATAAAGTTTTTAATTTAAAATAATAAATTTGAATAAAATTCACAATCATCAGTGATATACCTATATAGTTATTATATATTTAAAAATAAACCATTTTGGCAAACAATCTAAATTGAGAAATAACCCAAATTCATTTAGATTTGTTTTATTATGGATATTTGGAAATTTAATGTAAATCTTAATATGTTATTATATATTTGGAAATGTAAAACTAATATACGATATATATACGGATATTTTTGTGCATAAAACATAAAATTTAAACACAATAAATATATTAATGGGCAAGCAGGGAGTTGTCTTTGTGGAGGCCGTCCGTGTGGATTCCGGAAGAAACCCTCGTATCCTTCGATTCCTTTGACAAGCAGGGGTAAGTCGTTCTTCCCTTCCGTCCCTTTGGTCACTAAGAGGCTACATGCTGATCAGATCGAGTAGGCACAGAGTTGCAGGAAGGATTGAAAGAGAAAGAAGACCGAGTACGAAGAAGGAGAAGTCGAAGATCGATGTCACCAGTGATGCGACCGCGCCTCACCGCCCACGCGCCTTGCTCCTGCAGCAGGTACGGCCTTTAGGTCCTTGTCGCCCCTGCGCCTCTTCACAGCCGCGGCTGCGGTTTTTCTCTAGTGAGACACTTAAGTCATTCGTTTGACTTAAGTGTGTTCTTTTGGTATGTCTTTCCTCCTTCCTTGTACCCCTTTGATCATGAGGTAGTATCATGTTAGGTGTCTTAGTTGATCTTGAACAAATACCATGTAGTGGGTTAGATTTAGCTTAGTTTTTGAGTTGCGTTGAGGTTTGCATAAGATAGGGAGTTATTGGGATGTAGCTTCATATGGATGTGTTTTGGTTGTGACACATTGCCTTGACTTATATCAGGCATTGAGGAGTGAGTTAAGATCGATTTGGGCATATAGTTGAGAGTATTCGACTTCTGGTAAGTCCGTAGGACTTACTTAGCTTCTATGTGATATTGGTTGATGCTTGAGTGGTGTATGATTTTGTGTTGTGACGTTTTGTCTTATACCTATACCGACCTATATATTGGCCCACGGGTAACGGGCGGTGATCAATTGTCCAGTTCTCCCGAGGGAGTCTGAGAGGTGCTTCGTGACTAGGCCAAACTTGGATATACGGGGAGGGTACCGATCCACTCCATGTGGTATACGTGTTCGCTCCAAACGGTGTGTGCAAGCTTTAAATTTATAACCGAGGAAATATTCTTAAACAAGGATGCGAACCCGCAGTGTACGGATCAATTATAGTAAAAGTAAGAATTCCGGGGTGTCGATCTCAAGCACTTAGGTGAAACAAAGCAGGTATAGGTAGTCTATGTAACTAATAACCACAAAAGAGATTAAAGCAATCAAAGATGATAATATAGTCAAATAAAAGAAATATGCAAATTCTAGGGATTAAAGCATCTAGTTGTGGTTCCAACTCAAGATCTAAAGATAAAGCGGACAAAGCTGAGATTTTGCAAAGGGAAGATGTTTCTAAGATGTGAATAGATCACCGGGTAAATCTCACTACTCACAATCCCAAACCAAAGCTCCTATTACCGGGTAAGTCTCAAGGCACTAAGGAAAGGAACTATAATCTCAAACCAACACACCACCCAAGGGAATAGAATCAACCTATACTGGGTAAGTCTTAGGCTAACTCACAAAGATGGGATGAAGGCACACTCAAACCTTAATTAGGATAAATCTTTATTACGTACACTTATGATCATGGGTAAACAAACAAAGGAGTTACCGGGTAAGTCTCATCCTAGGCTTGCATTGAACCAGGAAAGGTGTAATAAGAATAGGATTTGGCAAACTCTAACACTTAACTCTCAGTTTCGGATCAGAATAGGTCACCTCGGTCAGAATCCACCTCGGCCGGGGTGTTCATCGACTGAGCGAGGTACTCTAGGGTTAAGGATAAAGATTCGAGCTTTCAAGGTCCTACTGTGATTAAGATCATTCTATCATCGTTTTTCCCACAACCTTCAGCCAATCACCCTAGAATCGCACAAGGAAATTAGCCACTCATCATCATGAAAGCAATAATCAAATATATGAGGAGGTAATTAATATTTGAACACAAAAACCTTAAGAACAAGGCTTCAATAACTGAATCAAATATCAAACAAATCAGCGTTCCTTGGATCACAAATCCAACAAGACAAAGAAACAAAAGGAATCTAAGAAAATCTTACAAATCCCCTTAAAAGTTATCTCAAAGCTATGAACTTCCTTCCTTCAATCTTCAAACTTCCAGAAAATCCCTTAATTGCTGGTTATTCTCAGTCTCCAAGCATGTCTTCAATTTGTGGAAAATTCAACCCTTTATATAGAAAAATTATCTTCCAAAGATAATAATATCTTAAAAAGATAATATCCTAATAAAATATATCTTATCTCTAAAATAGATCTCCCAAATATATGATCTGCCTTCCAGAAATCTACCCCAAAAATATAAGATTTCTCCTTCCAAAAATAAAAGAACTCAGCCAAAAATATAATCTCGACGGCGACAAGATATTCGCCTCGGTCGGGGCTCTCCTTAAAATCACCTCGGTCGAGGTGATACTGTAGCTGACCGAGGTGAATCTCAACTGAATGAGAAATCTTTCAAATCTGGTCCAAAGTGAATCTTTAATCCATTTCCATGCTTCCTGAGTTCCTCCCTAAGCTCCAAAGTGTAGCTCCAATGACTCCTTAGCTCCTTTAGCTCCATTTTAGTCCAAAACGTGTCATTTTGCCTACGATTACAACGAAACTAGGTGTAGACCTCGATTTTCGCAAAGGTAGATGAAACAACAATATAATCACATAATATACATCCGAACATGCAGATTATTGAAGATAAAACGTTTAAACAAGTCCCAAAATATAGACTATAATTCATGCTATCAAAATACCCCATACTTGTCCCTTGCTTGTGCCCAAGCAAGTTTCGAATATTAGATAGAGGATAGGATGGATTATAAGTCATAAAGATCAACGAAAAGCCTTTCAAAACATTTTTGGTGGTGTGCTCCACTCATAGATCACTCTAAGAGAATGCTCCATGGCAATTAAAATCAAAATATGATCAAAATATTTTATAAATATAAGAAAGTTATTCATCTTTGCATAAAATCATAGAATGCATAATAAATCATAATTATCAAAATTAATCATGTATAATCCAATTTAAACCACCAAGTCAATCAACAAGCTCGAGGTCTCAAGGGCTTTCCAAATGAAAGGTCAAGAAACGTGTGAGGGTGGGATGTATATAGGGAATGTGGTGCTAGAATCTGGGAAAAAAGGATCTTCACTTCACTTTGCTATGAACTTTAACATTTCCACCAATAAGCTTTGCTTATTTTACTTTTTTACTTTACTTTTTGGGATGCATGGACAGAGGTGCACAATAACCAAAGCCTAGGAAATCAGCAATCATCAATTTCTCGAGATGCCTCAAACCCTTGATGCACATACCATGACCCGTTAGGAATATCGCTCAATCCGACTTTGGCAAGACACAAACACTCAGCTATGTGAATGGTGCCGAGTTACTCATCATCATGATTAACTTCCCCAAACCTATTTGTTTATTTCTAAACTTTCAGCCAACATCTCAACTTTTCTTTCACTTGCTTTTCTTTTTGCTTGCTTCCAAATTCCCGGATAGGTAAAAGGGAGGCAAATATGTATATGAGGGGCTAAGCATGATCAAGAAGAAGAAGAGAAGAGAATGAATTGCCTTGGTCTTTCCAGGAAGAGAGTGAGAGAACTCATAATGTGGTTTCAACCTTCAAATTCAACATAATTTGGATAAAAACAAAGTATTAAACATGCCAAAATTTCAAACAAAGCATTTTGCAACTTAAACATATCATAAAACCTTTCAAACATATAAAGATTTCAAAACCAATCTGCAAACAAAATCATCACTGAGGTCATATCCAGAGAAGAAGCACAAAAACCGTTTCGAAAACTCTTTCAGTTAAACCGCCTTGGTCGAGGTGTTCTAAGTCAACCGAGGTGAAGTTCCTCGTTCGGCCAGAATCATCCCGGTCGAGGTCATAAAATTTTTTTATTTAAACCAATTTTTGATGTTTTTCTCAATCAAATAACCTGTATGCATGCATGTAGTCTCAGATAAGCACAGAGTAGAAAAATCATAAATATCCAACTAGAGTCATACAAGCATACACATAATGTCAAGTAAATACATCCGCATACCCCATACTTAGGATACATTGTTCCATTGGGTCAAAATAAGTTTGGAAAATAGAGTACTCACCGGACATAAGTTGAGCTGCATAAATAATAAAGAAAAGAGATTCTGCAAGCTCTAGTCCTGATCCGCTGGTGGTGGTGGATGTAGCACATATGGATGCTGAGATGGGTCAAACGGATAACCCATGACCTGCTGGAATTGGATCTCTGCCATCCGGCGCTGGAAATGTTGGCTCTCTAGCATCTGATGTGTCCAGCCCTCGATCTCTCGGTGCTGGTCCTCAAAACGCTCATGGATATCTACAATCAGGGCAGCGTAAGCGTCGATCATCTGGTCTGTGAGGTCATCAATCCTCTAATGTGCCACTGGAACTCTGAATCTGCGGCGGTGGGATCTGCGCTGAGGTGGTGGTGGTGGTGCCGCTGCCTCCTCCTTTGTCGCCTCCTCATCGAGGTCGACAATTGGCACACTGGGACCGACTGTATCCGTCCCTGTCTCCATAGCAGCTCCGCCATCATCCTTCTCATCCTCTTGTACCTGGGTTGCTGCTGCATCTCTAGCATCCTCAATGTAGGGAATCCACGCAGTGAACCAGTACTGAGGGTCATAAATTGAGAACTGAGATGCCCATCTGATACCCTGAGGGGCAGTCTGCTCCCAAGGCATCGCCTCATATGGCGTAGTGAGTCCACGAGGAACTAGAATCCCCCTGGTGATCATCTCCTGCAGACATAGCGGCTTGACAGCCGCCACTAATGTACAAGCACTCAGATCAAGGTCCATCATTGTAGCTATGTGAGTCACTAGGCCGCCATAGCAAATATCTCCCTTCCCCTTGGCCTTGATCCGGTGTAGATCCTCAACTAGCATGGCCCCAAAATCAGGCACTCTCCAGTCACCATAAAGAATAGACTCAGAAGCTCACCCTGTCTAATCTTCTGGGGCGTCTCGGTACGCGCCAGAAGTGTCTCGCTGAAAATCCGGTGGGCGAGTCTGAAAGCGAGGTGGAAAATAATCTTCTCCCTAGAGTATCCAGGTCTCCACTTGTTAGCATGCTCAGTCACATGAGAAATCGGTCCCAAGAACTGTCGAGTTACGGCTCAAGAAGGGAAGTCGAGAACTGTGGGGGTCGGGAAGCCAAAGACGTCTCTCCACTGATCCATGGGAACTAAGTAGTTCCGGTTCAGCAACCGGTACTTAATGGCCCTCTCCTCGGGCAAGTAAGTCACAAAACTCACGAACTCCAATGTAGGCTCGAGGTAGGCTGGAGATCTAATCTCCATGAACTGCTCCAGCCCAACCATCGAGACCATCCGCCTCAAATCATCAGCAACATAGAGACAATCAAAAGCAAAAATATCCAAAAACCGCGGCGCAATCACAGGGCGTATACAGATGCGGTCATAATCAACCTAGTGACGCTCATGTATCACCAGTATGGAAGGTCGAGAAGAAGAAGAAGAAGAAGAAGGTGAGGATCTGTCCCTTAGAACTAACTAGCGATTGGACCTGGAACTCATTCTCTCTTTCTGTCTAACAAGTCACCTCGGTTGCTTGTCAGATCTCAAGAACACCTCAGCCGAGGTGCAGGTCGACTGGACCGAGGTGAGAAACTGTTCGATTCTACTCTTTGGAATTCAGTTCTTTTCCCCCGATTTCACTACAAATTGCTTCCTATGGGGTACTTAAGCCTTTTTCAGTAGAGATCTATGACAACCAAAGCCACTAAATTCTGAAATCTGCGAGAACAGAGAAGTTAGAGTTTTTTAATGTTTACCCGAGATTCAGTCGAATTGAGGCGTTCTTGTTGCAGATTTTTACTTGCAAACTGGTTCTCTACTCTTTCCTTGCAAAATGGAAGCAAGAATCGTTGAAAACGATTGAAAATCGGAGAAATGAGGTGATGGTCCGCCGCAGTCGAGAGAGAAGTGGGAGGGAAAGAGAGAAATTGTTTCCCTTTTAATGCCTCTCGTTGATTCTGATGTCACCTCGGTCGAGATGGTCTCGACTGTACCGAGGTGATACGGATCGAGGTGGATTGTCGTTAGCCCTAGTCGCCTCGGTTGCTCAAGAATTATCTCGGTCGAGGTGATGTGACAGCAACCGAGATGTGTCTCAGTCAAACTCCATCTTTTCAATTTCTCGAATTTCTGTCCTTCCAATGTTGCTCCTGGGTTGTATTCCTTCCTTAGAAAGTACCTGGTTTCTGTCTAGGACGCCAAAAACAAAGCAAAGCAAAGAAAAAGCAAACTATCTAAAGCTAGACTAGAAAAAAGGAAAAGAAAGCAATACCTTGGGTTGCCTCCTAAGAAGCGCTTGATTTAAGGTCGCTAGTTGGACCGTACGTCATCCTTAAACAAGGTATAGTGGTGCAATCTCCTCAACCTGGACTTCCGGTTGGTATTTCTTGAGTCTATGACCATTGACTTTGAAGCTTCCACTTGTTTCTCCCCAAATCTCAACTGCACCATGAGGGAAAACATGTTTCACAACGTAAGGTCCTGTCCATCTAGATTTCAACTTACCCGGAAAGACGCGAAGGCGGGAGTTGAAGAGTAGAACTAAATCTCCTTCTTTGAACTCCTTAGGAATGATACGCTTGTCATGCCACTTCTTTGTCATTTCCTTGTAGATCTTGACATTCTCATAAGCGTTCAAACGCAGCTCCTCCAGCTCATTTATGTCCAATAGCCGCTTCTCACCGGCTTCTTTGATGTCGAAATTCAACCTTTTGATTGCCCAATACGCCTTGTGTTCTAGTTCAACAGGCAAATGGCAAGACTTCCCATATACCAAATTGTAAGGGGTGGTATCAATGGGAGTCTTGAATGCGGTCATGTAAGCCCAAAGAGCGTCGTCCAGCTTCATGGACCAATCCTTCCTCGTTCTAGAGACGGTCTTTTCCAAGATTTCCTTAATTTCTCTATTCGAGATCTCGACCTGTCCACTAGTTTGAGGGTGATAAGGGGTTGCTACCTTGTGGGTTACCCCATACTTCGATAGAAGTGCCTTAAACTTCTGGTTGATAAAATGTGTCCCTCCATCGCTGATGTTAATGCGTGGAGTCCCAAAACGTGGAAAGATAGTTCGATTGAAGAACTTCACAACCACCTTGGCGTCATTAGTGGGAGAGGCAATGGCTTCCACCCACCTAGAGACGTAATCAACAGCTAAGAGGATGTAGAGGTTTCCTCCGGATAATGGGAAAGGTCCCATGAAATCAACCCCCCATACATAAAAAATTTCAACTTCCTGGATGTTGTTGAGTGGCATCTCGTTCCTTCTAGATAAGTTTTGTGTTCTTTGGCATGCATCACAAGAAACAACAAACTTTTGCACATCCTTAATTAATGTAGGCCAAAAGAAACCGGAACGTAATACCTTAGCGCACGTTTTGTGGGCGCTAGCATGTCCTCCACGAGGAAGCGAGTGGCAATGCCGTATGACACTAGTAACTTCATCTTCCGGAATGCATCTTCGAAGCATCCCGTCCGGACCTCTTTTAAACAATAGAGGTTCATCCCGTAGTAGTGCCGTACATCTTTAAAGAACCTCTTCCTTTGAGCGTACGTCAATCTTGGCGGTATTTCCTGGCAAACAAGATAATTAACAATATCAGCATATCAAGGTTCTTTAATATTAGAAGCTTGGTGGAGAAAGTGTTCCACCAACTGTGAATGAGTATCAGAAAAAGGAGTAGAAAGTTTGTTATTCTCAGTTGACGGTATCTCGCTTGCGACCTCGGTCGAGGTCCAGAGTGGGTGACCGAGATGTTCTTCAGATAAGAACACCTCGTGTGGTCCAGGAAGTGCCTCGGTCGAGGTACTGCAACTGGGACCGAAACTGGAGATTTTGCTTCTCCTGGTTAGTTTTTCAAATTTAGGTCCTGGATCTTCTTCTAGTGCCTTCAAGCTCCGTATATCTGCATCACAAGAAGCATCTATACCTTCCTCCATTAAGCTAAAACTAATAAATTTTTCAAGTGGGTCATTAATAAGGATAGAGCTCACCAATTCTTTTGATTCTTCTTCATCGTAGATGTTGAAGATATCATCATCCAGCGGCTCTCCTTTCATTGCAGCAATCAATGCAAACTCCACTTGATCTCCGTCAATGTTGAATTTCAACTTGGCGTTCTTGCAATCCACATTGCAACCCAAAGTTGCTAGAAACGGTCCGCCATGTATAGGTAAATAGAAGTTACCTAACTTAACCGGAACATCTTTCAAAATACCCACGGGATGGGTAATGGAGCGGTCCGCCATGTATAGCCTTATCTTCACCGGCTTGGGCTCTCCAAGTCCGATCTTCACACATAACTCCAGCGGGATGATGCTCACGCTGGCTCCTAGATCACACAAGGCTTCACAAGTCACAACCCAACTTGAATGGGAATGCAAAATGAGTCGGGATCTCTCAATTTGGGTGGCATCTTCTCCTTCATGATTTGAATGAGCTCCGAGGATTTAGATGTCATCCTTACTTCACTAAAGTCTTCCAGCTTCCTCTTCCTTGATAAAATCTCCTTTAAGAACTTCTCATATGTGGGCATCCCTAGAATAGCATCAAGGAAAGGGATGTTAATATGTAGTTTATTCATCAAGTTAAGGAACTTACCGAAGTGCTTGTCTAGATGTGCTTTGGCCCTTGACTGGGGGAATGGAAGTGGTGGTTTATAAGCAGGAGGTGGTACCAACCGAGGTGTTCTTTGTCTGTACTGGCATCGACCGAGGCACTGGATCTATTATTTTTAATCCACTTCTCGTCGTTATTGCCATGATCTGTCTTTTAGGGTTGCTCTCTATCCTTGCTGGAAGCTTCCTTGGATCACTTGGCGCTTCATTCGTCTTACTAAAGAGTTGTTTCTCCAAGGCTTTTTATGCCTTCGAAAATGAAGTCATGGATCTCTCCATGGCGTTGAGCTTGATCAAGATGGCCTCCAGCACTGCATCTTTCTTCTCTGGCTGGGACGAGCTTGATCCAGGTTCTTGGCTCTTCAATGGAGTAGAGGAAGAGGAGAAAGGGTTAGAAGAATTATTCGAATTGGAATTAGAGTAAGGGTTACCCGAATTTTGATTGTTTGATCTCCAATTGTTGTTGTTGGAGCCTCTATTGTTGTTGTAGTTGTTGTTCCGGAAACCTTGATTGTTGTTCCTTGACCCTTGATATCCTCCCTCCTCCTTTTTGGTGTGAGCAACCAAAAGGTCCTTCAACTGCTTCACATCATTCTTGAGGGAGGTGAGTTTGATTATCATTTGATGGAGCTTCTTGGAAGTTGACTCTCCTAACTCCATTTTTAGCTCCTTGGTGGGAGTATTTCTCCAAGTGTAAAGCTTGTTTCTCAATGAACTCCCAAGCTTCATCAATCGGCATGTCCATGAATGTGCCGGCGGATAGTAGTTGAAGGTTGAATTGGGTAGCTTGGTCCAATCCCTTGAAGTATATCTTCAACAACTCTATCTTTGGAATCCCATGATGTGGGCAATCCAAGAGAACATCTTTAAATCTCTTTCATGACTTGGACAAACTTTCCTTGTCCTTCATGATGAATGCATTGATATCCCCTCTCATTTCAGCGGTTTTGGAGGGAGGAAAGAATTTGTTAAGAACTCCGTCGTCCTCTCCTCTCAAGTGTTGATCTTTTCGGGAGGAAGAGACTGATACCAAGTAGGCGCCCTGTCATTCAAAGAAAAGTACAAGGGCCTTAGCTTGTAATTATTATTTTCCAGCCTCGAAGGTCTCAATGTCTCCATCAAAATCTCATAGTTTTGCAAATGTTGATGCGGAGACTCCCTCTCTAAACCTCCAAACTGGCATTGGCGGATCATGGAAAGAACTTGCGGTCGAAGTTCATAATCATGCTCCGCTAGATCACCTAGGTTGACTCCTGGACGCCTCACTTGCTGGTTTGGGTCCATCTGCTGCCCTAGGGTCTGTGGAATATTTGCAAAAAGAGCATCTTGGACAGGCATCCGAGGTGGAAGTATCTCGGCCGGGGCAATTGGAGCGGGTCCTCCCTCGGTCGAGGGTCTGGAACTGGGTCTTGCCTCGGTCGAGGATTTGGATTCGGTCGAGGTAGATATTGGTCCCGTAAAGCTGCCATATCTGCTTTGATCGCCTCCGTCCTTGCGCGAGCTTCTTCCTTTTCCAGCCGCAGTTCTTCTTTACTGAGGCATAGTTGTTCCAACGCCTCCTTCAATTCGGCCTCAAAATCGCGATCGTCTCGGTTGGCCATCTTAGCTTCTTTTAAGCATCTTTTATATGTCTTTTCTGGTTCGGGATCGTAAGGAACGATTTCCTTCCCAGCGCGGGTTCTTCGCATAAACCTAAGAGAAAGAACCTGCGAAAGTCACTCAAGTAGAGTGGTTAGTAGCAACAGGGGCAATCGCCCCGAAATTGTACCGTAACCGGCTCGGTCTAGACCAAGTCCCCAGCAACGGCGCCAAAAACTTGTTCGCTCCAAACGGTGTGTGCAAGCTTTAAATTTATAACCGAGGAAATATGCTTAAACAAGGATGCGTACCCGCAGTGTACGGATCAATTATAGTAAAAGCAAGAATTTCGGGGTGTCGATCTCAGGGACTTAGGTGAAACAAAGCAGGTATAGGTAGTCTGTGTAACTAATAACCACAAAAGAGATTAAAGTAATCAAAGATGATAATATAGTCAAATAAAGGAAATATGCAAATTCTAGGGATTAAAGCATCTAGTTGTGGTTCCAACTCAAGATCTAAAGACAAAGCTGAGATTTTGCAAAGGGAAGGTGTTTCTAAGATGTGAATAGATCACCGGGTAAGTCTTACTAGTCACAATCCCAAACCAAAGCTCCTATTACCGGGTAAGTCTCAAGGCACTAAGGAAAGGAACTATAATCTCAAACCAACACACCACCCAAGGGAATAGAATCAACCTTTACCGGGTAAGTCTCAGGCTAACTCACAAAGATGGGATGAAGGCACACTCAAACCCAAATAAAGGATAAACCTTAATTACCTACACTTATGATCATGGGTAACCAAACAAAGGAATCACCGGGTAAGTCTCATCCTAGGCTTGCATTGAACCATGAAAGGTGTAATAAGAATAGGATTTGGCAAGCTCTAACACTTAACTCTCAGTTTTGGATCAGAATAGGTCACCTCGGTCAGACAGAATCCACCTCGGTCGGGGTGTTCATCGACTGAGCGAGGTACTCCAAGGTTAAGAATAAAGATTCGAGCTTTCAGGGTCCTACTGTGATTAAGATCATTCTATCATCGTCTTTCCCACAACCTTCAGCCAATCACCCTAGAATCGCACAAGGAAATTAGCCACTCATCATCATGAAAGCAATAATCAAATATATGAGAAGGTAATGAATATTTGAACACAAAAACCTTAAGAACAAGACTTCAATAACTGAATCAAATATCAAACAAATCAGCGTTCCTTGGATCACAATTCCAACAAGACAAAGAAACAAAAGGAATCTAAGAAAATCTTACAAATCCCCTTAAAAGCTATCTCAAAGTTATGAACTTCCTTCCTTTAATCTTCAAACTTCCTTCAAACTTCCAGAAAATCCCTTAATTGCTGGTTACTCTCAGCCTCCAAGCATGTCTTCAATTTGTGGAAAATCCAACCCTTTATATAGGAAAATTATCTTTCAAAGATAATAATATCTTAAAAAGATAATATCCTAATAAAATATATCTTATCTCTAAAATAGATCTCCCAAATATATGATCTGCCTTCCAGAAATCCAGCCCAAAAATATAAGGTTTCTCCTTCCAAAAATAAAAGATCTCAACCAAAAATATAATCTCGCCGGCGACAGGATATTCGCCTCGGTCGGGGCGCTCCTCAAAATCACCTCAGTCGAGGTGATACTGTAGCTGACCAAGGTGAATCTCAGCTGAATGTGAAATCTCTCAAATCTGGTCCAAAGTGAATCTTTAATCCATTTCCATTCTTCCTGAGTTCCTCCCTAAGCTCCAAAGTGTAGCTCCAATGGCTCCTTAGCTCCTTTAGCTCCATTTTAGTCCAAAACGTGTCATTTTGCCTACGATTACAATGAAACTAGGTGTAGACCTCGATTTCCGCAAAGGTAGATGAAACAACAATATAATCACATAATATACATCCAAACATGCAGATTATTGAAGATAAAACGTCTAAACAATTCCCAAAATATAGACTATAATTCATGCTATCAATACGGATCGATGCGCCAAACCACTCCGGCTGGATAAAGGTCCGAGGGCGAGAGTCTATGAATTCTCGTATCACACTTATAATTGAATAATGTGAATGACGTTAATGAAGATAATAATAATGGAGTTTTGTGATATCATGATCTATGTTTACAATTTTTCCTTGTTTGTGCTTGTGCTCCGGCATTTCCCTCTATATTATAGTTAGCTAACGGTTCATCCGTGTTGTTAGATGCAATGCAGATAGGGAAGCTGTCAAGTGATTCGGGTGAGGTGGTAATCCGAGGTTCCCGTACGTGATAGGACGGGAGTGGGTTTTACTTGTTATTTTAGCAAACTTTGATAGTTTATCTACGGATTTCGGTATGTCCTTTGTACCTCGGTTGAGAGTCGGTTATCTTATTTTGCATTGCGTACTTTTATATTGGACTTCTATGTTTTATCGTTTGTGCCTTATTGTAAGATCTAGTAATATTGTTGTCGAGCTAGGGTCGGGGCCTATTGTGAGGTCCTAGCCCGTAACACCCCGAGTTTGAGATTTGGGGTGTTACACCAGAAATGTTCATACCAGAAATTTCATACTAGAAATTCATACCAAAATACATCATACTATAAATTCATACCAGAAAATTCAACTTTACACAATATCAACTTCAACAAAAACACGAGAAAATTAGAACCAGTCATGAATTGTATGCTTGGAAGCTCCAAAACATGAGCATGATTCATAGCAATAAGAAATAATATCACGAAGAAGGATTCTTATGAAGGAGGAGCAAGTGACCCTAAAAGCAAAGGAGCTTGTTCTTTTTCAAAACTAGAAGTGTCCGCTTCTCGTATTGGAGCAAATGCACGAAGAGGAGGTTCAAAATGTTGGCTAGCAACATCACGTGGAGGTGCATCTTCCCCGGGAAGAGCAAGAAATCCTTTCTCTTTAAGAGAAGAAGGCTCCTTGTAAGAGGTATTCCACAAGTAATCAACAAGATGCCTTTCTTCTTTGAAAGATGCAAAAGATCATATGCTGACATCAGGCTTATGTCGTTAATATGTGTAACACCCCAAGTTTTACAACTCACGAAGTTACCGGTTAGGACCTCACAGTGGGTACCGAGCTTAGTTTGACAACAACTTAACAACTTTATGAATGTGACCAGAAGAACCAACAGCCGGAAAACATAAG
Source organism: Fagopyrum homotropicum (assembly GCA_033239125.1). Lineage (NCBI taxonomy): Eukaryota > Viridiplantae > Streptophyta > Magnoliopsida > Caryophyllales > Polygonaceae > Fagopyrum > Fagopyrum homotropicum. The sequence goes on from BSWB01000002.1 coordinate 147,209,967, forward strand.
ATAACGACAACGGATAAAAAGAAACCAAGATCCAAACTGGAAAGCCCACAAACAACGAAACTGCAACACGCCCTAAAAGTACAACACCCCGGCTGACCACTACCATCCGGATCACTCGGCATCTGCTCTAACTTGTGGTACGTCTACACAACATAACAATTGTTAGCTAACTATCCAAATATAAGCAGAAATAATAACAGCACAACCACACTCAAGATAATATAAACAAACAACATGCTGGCACACAACCGATTATTATCTATTACTTAGGTGATTCATCTTATTCAATTTTATAGTTGTGGCACGAGAATCTTAAGAGTTCTCGCCTCCGTTTCTTATCCAACTGGGTGTAGGTCTAGCTTACCTCCGCCGGTAGCATCACTACAAACCGAGTATGGACTATTCCCTAAAGAAACCCCCAGTGCCCTCAAGCTAACTGAGCAGAATGCCACCGCCCGTTACTCTTAGGCCAAGTATAGGTCGGTAAATATTTATCACAACCTATCATTCTAAACATCTCAATCACACACCACTATCATTATTCATACTCATATTCAGAAGTCAGCTAAGTAAGCCCAAAGGACTTACTTGTTATAAATCTCGATTCTTTGTAAACCCAACTCGTTCTATAACTGTAGCAACTCAGTCGCCTGCCAAAGGAGATAAGTGTATTAGCACACTCCAAAGTAATTAGAAGTCTAAGACTTCTAAGATAGAAGTTCGTAAAAGAACAGAACTGATTACAGTACTAATTTATGGTAAAATGACTATTTTACCCTTGATCCCGAAAATTCCCAAAATCCATAATTCACGGCCTAAACTCTTATTTAAGACTAAAAAGTCGTATTTTAACTCCTAAGGATGAGTTTGGTTACAATCTAGCGATTTACCCTTCTTTCTTATTTTCCGAAAGCTCATTAAGGTCCAACTTCAGCTTCAAATACGACACTCAAATACTTTCTTAAAAATTCCGAAGTAATTCCCTAGTTCATATATTATAACCCATCTACTCCTAGGAGCAAGAAAAACTCCAAACTGTTCAACCATCAATTCTATAAAAATTCTCTAAGTTGGTTCTAATACTTATATTTCCTATACTTAGCCAAATTTTCATTAGTGAAAAAAAAACAGCTTAACTAACCCACTTTGTGAGGTTATAACTTCTAATCCGACCGTTCATTTCTTCTCAAATTTTAACATGGTAAACTACATATATCTATCTATTATATATTAAAATTTTAACTGTGGATTTTCATTGTAACTCCTTAACATTGGTCCACAAGATGGGCAGTTCCTCACTTCAAAACTGAAGGAAACGGATGTGTACATACAACAGTCCTTGTTTCTACCATTATTGTCATCCTATGATCACAAGTTTGACACTCAAGGGAAACATCAACAAAGCTCAACCCTTACCCCAGCTTACCAGGTCGAAATTCTCTCGCATCAACAAAACATATACAACTACACTACATCCTTCAGAAGACGAAACAAAAAATTAGGGTTGCAGACAGGAGAATCTCACCTCTTCCAGCAGCTACTGGCTATAGGTTTCTCGACTGATCTCAGAAGGGAATGGCTCGAAGTAAACTGCACAGAGGAGAAGCCTTACTCAATTCAACCATGGTTTAGTAGATGGGACAAGAAGATGAATTAGTAGGGATATAAGCCGCTTTTTGAAGGCCAACGGGCAGGAGGGCGGAAGGAACTTACCAGCGCCAACTGTCTCTCTAGGCTGTCGACACAAGGCGTGTATAGGGATGGTCTGCTGCCTGAGGTACGTCCGCTCGATGTGTGTTGTGCATTCGTGCAATCGATAAGCAAGTAGAATGCAAGAGAGCGGAAGAGAGGGAAACGAGGCTTACCTATGCCAGCCTCTGCTGAGTACTGAAGTCCAAACTCCGGACCACTTGTAGGAGATGCAAAGACGACAGCCGACTCGATCTGGATGAAGGGACGCTGGCCTGGAAGAGGTAGGCACTGTCGATCTGTTATCAACGAAGGAAGGGAGAAGATGTGTTTGTTTGTGAATCTGGACGGAATTAAGGGTCGAGTTTACCCAAGGAAAGGAGATCAGAGGAGCGTGATCGCCAGCGTTAAATCCGGCAGTTACCATCCTGGTAACGTACATCAGAGGCGTGGAATCTGTACGTCCAAGTCTCCATGGGCTGCGACAAGAGATGGCCGGACACAGTGGGTTGGGCACGCTGGGCTGGGCAGGTTGGGCACGCTGGGCTGGGCACGTTGGGCTGGGCACGCTGGGCTGGTTGGCTGGGCACGTTGGGCTGGTTGGGGCGCACAGAACAAAGAGAGCTGAAGGGCTAGACAAGAAGAGGTGGGCTGGAGTTAAAACCGAACAAAGATGGCTAGTTTGTCATAACTTGTCAAAACTTGTCATGGACTCGTCACGCCCATGCATGGCCTTGTCACGAGTTTGTCACGGTCTCGTCATAACTCGTCATTAGGACGTCATGACCTTGTCAACGACAAGTCATGTTCTAAATTAGGGTTTGGACTAAACTTATCATTTTATGTGAAGTCAAGGGATCGGAATCCGGTAAGCTACGGAAATAAACGGAATAAAAATTCCGGATATTACAATATGATCCTCAAGTAATTGCTTGAGTTTATCATCTTCCACTTGTTTTTCATACCATAATTTTTGACAACCATGAATACCTACTTGAGGATCATATGAGAGACATAAAATTCTGGTATGTTACATTGGTATAACAAGGAAAGCAACCATGGGTACCTACTTTGAGTAGATCTGAAAGTTAACAAGTATGGCTTCGTAGTTTTTGGCAATGATGTAAGGTTGGCCGAACGACCCATTAGCGCATCTTCAGATGCACCAATCCGAAAACCTCATGACTCTTTCCTCCATTGACGAACTCCATGGCTGCTATGCCGTCGCACAAGTTGTGGTTCCGTAGTTCCGTCCCATCTCCAGTGCCCTAACTCTATCACCCTCAATGAGATCCAACACGACCGCATCACTCAAATCGACGCCGAAACTAGCTCAAATCCGCCGAATCAAAGCCGAAGAAGTCGTTGAAGAGTGTTGAGGGTTCTGAGAGAGGGGCTAATGCCGAAATTCTTGGATTAGGCTGCAGTTTTAGGGTGGTTTGTCTTTGGTCAGCATATTGGTGTCGCCAAGTCGCTTCTTTCTAGCCATGGCCATGACGGGCGTCTGCGATGTGTGCCCATGCAATGGAGGCCGAGGAAATCGTGATTTAGAGTTTCAAACGAGAGAAGAGTGGGTGAACGAGTGAGTGTGTGGGCCTCATTCTTTCTTTACATAAAATAGTATAAAAATAAACGGGGCACATTTACTTCATAAGAAAATATCATGGGCCTACTTACTCTACCAAAAATTGAAAATAACATATTTATCAAATTCACCCTATAAAAAGTAAAGTAAATTAAAGATAATTTTTATTTTCTACTAAAGTAATTTTTTTATTTATAATAAAATATATAAAATTAAATCAAAAATAATCTTTTTAAAATTTTTGTAATAGTCCAGAATTCAAACATATAGTAATTTTTTTAAGTTAATTTTCTATAATTTATTTTATTTTGAAAATAAAAATATTATTTTTGTATGTTTTGATATTAGATTTTTTATAATATACTTTTTCATACTCTTAAAATAAATAAAAAAACATAATTTTTTTTTAAATTTTCGAATTAATATAAATTAAATTCAAAAATAAATAAAGTTCATTTATTTTTAATTTCTAGACTATTAATGAAAAAAATTAAAAAATTTTAATTTAATTATATATATTTTTTAACGTGAAAGTAAAAATTAAATAAGTACTTTAATTCGAAAATAAAAACATCTTTATTTCAAAAAATTAAAAAAATATATAAAAACTATTACTATTATAAATTTATTAATTTAAATTTAGTGCGTTTATAATTTATTTTAAATTTATTTTCTAATTATTATTATTTTATAATGAACTTTTAATGTAATATATTAAGAATGAGTATATAGAATAAACAAATGAAACTATGAAGATATTAAGAGAAATTTTTGAAACTTAGTGGATACCAAGAGAAAAAGTTCAAACTTTGAGGGCACCAAGAGGAAAATTTCTTCCATTTTCTATTACATTGTTGATTATTCAATTAATGCTCCTCTTACTTCTCATCAAAATACGATATACTTTTAGGTTATTTTGTTCTTATAAAATTTTGTTGTACATTCATAATTGTTATTGCTATTCATTGTTTGCTAATCATTGTTTGTACATTCATAAATGGTTGTTTGTGTTGCTAATCATTGTTTGTGTTGTGCACAATGATAAAGATGATGAAACCCTCGATAAAGAAGAATCTCAGAAAGAAGAAGATAAAGTTGAAGTTGAAGTTGAAGACGTAGAAGAAAATGAGATAGAAGATGAACAAGAAGAGTGTGAGCTAGAGGTTTGGTCGAGTATGAACCTTCTCCCCTATAGAAGTATGATTCTTCCTCTCTCAAGATCAAGTAAAGAACTTGTAATAGTGTAACGTGAAGTTGAAGTATGATTCTTTTCTCAATCTATTTTTTCCCTCATGTGTTTTGCATGCATTTTCTTTACCACTAGTTTTTTGATGTTCGATTTTGTAGTGTTTTAGTGTCAATGTCGAGTTGTGCTTAAGTTTTTTAACGCCACCAGATACGTCGAAGTCGGTATAATGGATTTTGCTAAAAAACGTTATATCACGTCATTTGTATATTTTTTTCCATGCCCTCATGATTTCGTAATTAAAATAGTGTATCAACTATTATTCTAAATTGGTATATTCAATAAGATATATCAAGATTATTGTACTTTATCGAGTTATTTAACATCATACAAATAGAGTTGTTAAAATTTTTTTATTAAAATTCAATGCATCCATTTCTAAATTTAATTTTTTTTATATTATAAATTTCTACCATAAATAATCATGTTATATATTCTATAAAAATATCATGACTTTATGTTAAAAAATATAATCTCTAAATATATTTACATACACTTTAAGATATAAATAATTCATAATCACAAGGGATACATTTATAAAATTTGACCGCAAGCAAATAGAGTAAAAAATTGAGTAAAAAAATATAAAACTTGATTTGTCTTAAACCAAATGGTAAGACAATATTTTAATCATTTTGTTATTATTGGATAAGCATATTATTATTATTATTATTATTATTATTATTATTATTATTATTATTATTATTATTATTTAATGAATTTGATGAATAAAATTAAAATAATCAATAATTTAATTTGCATGAAATGTTGCAAATGGTAAGACAGATAAATGGGTAAGTAATGGAATTAAATATAACTTCTTAAAAATTCAAAAATTGAAAAATATTGCTGTTGGGTGAGATATTTTTTTAACGGTATAGTGACTCTACATAATATTCACTTTCCTTGTTTAAGAACTCCGATCAAGTATGTATATATAAGAGACACGGTAGCTACCACCTGAAACCACAATTACATTTTCATTACACAATCACTCCAGATCGATTACACATTCATTCCAGATCGATTACACATTATTGACGATGGCGATTGAATGGGTAGAAATCAGCGATGGAATCGAATTCCAAATTCAGGGCTCCGAGAGACTTGTCCGACAAACTGAACCTTGCAAATTGGTGTCGGGAACCATCGCCGGCGTAAACTCGGAGGAGGACCTGGAAATCCCTTGTTTTGCGTGCTCCTCCGACTTCATCGACTTTGAAGAATACGTACACTACTATCAACAAAAGCTTAGTAGTTCGATTTATTGGTCCAATTTTCCGGATCACGACCTCTCCCGCGACTGCGTAATGAGAGTGGCTTCAGATTTCGTCAATAACCTCCTCCGGCCAGCAAACGTCGTTCACGGTAACTGCTCCCCTCTCTATCTCAGCACTGTATACTATCTTCAAATGAGGTTCCGAAACGTGAGCCGTTCCGATGACGAGTATGATACGGCGCTCATGGAGTCTTTCGAGGAGGCTGGGCCCACCACCAAACCGACGTCGCTTTCGTATGTTTCAGAGCTGTTGAGGGCGAGGGACGAGACGGAGAAGGAAGAGTCGAGCGAGTGGAATTGCAGCGACTGTTGTATCTGTATCGATGAGATTGATAAGCCATGGAGTTCTCTGACTTTGCCATGCCTCCACATCTTCCATGAGAATTGCCTTCTCAGATGGCTGGAGACGAATCACTTCTGCCCTCTTTGCAGATTTGAAATGCCCGCCCAAGATTGAAAATTGAAAATTGAAAATTGAAATTGACGCGCTTATGTTTCTGAAGCCGTTGTGCTGTATACGCTGTAGATGTAAACTGCGCTCTTTTAGTTTGTCGTTAGACTTTCTTCATACAAAAATATTTTCTAGTTTACTGAATATACTCATATTCCATTGAATAGATTGCTGTTTTTTTGGTTTCATCACTTCCATTGAATAGATTGCTGTTTTTTTGGTTCCATTGGGCTTCTGAGCTGCTTTGGACCCACTTACCCATTCTTATCTCTTCGCCTTCCAGCGTGCTCTTTCATCTTCCATATGTCTTCCACCGGCAACATAGACTGCAACTGTCTCAGTCTTCGCCCCATGTTGTTGGCGTGTTATTTTCTGAACATGCCACCGATGGGTATTAATCACAGCCGTATCTGACTTCCCAAGACGTTCGCTTTAAATGCGTCCACAGCACCCTTCCAAGGGTTGCAGTGCCTGTCGTTGGAAACTCGCAAACGGAGTTTCTCTTTCGATTTGTGGTTCCCGTTGGAAGAGAGAATTGTGGCAGTTGTGGGCTCTCCGGGGCTTGTTGGCGACACTAGGTCTGCGGTGGTGCAAGGGAGCGCGTTTCTTCCATGTGTTTCGCTTCCAGGTAATTTAATTCGCAACATTTGATCCCATCCTGCAACCTGGTCATATTAGGGCTTGTGAGCTGTTAAGTTATTTTGAAAATTGATTTTGGTTCAGGTCTTTATATGAATTCACTTATTGTTGATGAATTGCAACAAGTTGGAGTATAAGAAAGAATGGAAAGAGGTAGAAGAGTCAAGAATCCTCTTCAAGTACATGGAAATGTTTCGCTTAATGTTTCGCTTAATGGTAGATTACTTCCTTTGTCTCTACCTACTAACATTTTGACGATCTATTTTAAGCTCCTCCTTGCAAATGAGTGTCATTAAGTCCCACACTGAACCAGTGATATTGAGTAGCACTTCGGCAATATTGCATCTGTCTGTGTCTCTCATCTTGTAGTATCCTTTTCTGAAATTGATAATGATGGAAGAAAATGACTGGCTATTTGAATTTTATGTTACTAGTTTTCTTCTTTTTTTCCGCAACAGATGCTTACGACTCTGAACTCATGTACAATGTGGCTCAAACGGAGACAAAATTGTAGAACACCGCAATCATAATTACGTACAGCGCTGCCTTTTCCGATTTGTACCCCCGTTTGCACTTACTATCTTATTACCGTACAAATTATCATTATCGTCCTACGGGGTAAAAAAATATGACACGCGCGCGTGTAGCATGCGCCGGCACGCCTAGTCAAATCAAATAATATTGATTAGGAAAATAAAATAGTAAAATATTTCCCACTATTCTAAACACTAGTTTGATTAGCTCATATTAAATAATTTACGGTAAAAAAGGTTTATTGATAAAATTGCAATTAGACTCTCTAATCACAATTAGACTTAATAATCATGATTAAATAATATTGAATATCCTTGTTAGGAATGAAAATAAACCATTGAGACAAAACAAAAAGATGTGGATTGGTAACTCAATAGTCTCAACTCTCATTTGCCATAAATATGTGACTATATCTAAAGACACCATCTAGACAATTTTTTCATATATTTGAAGTACTATGTTAGTTACCTTTTCTCAAAACCCTAGTTCAAAACAACTGCCATCCGCCGCTGCCGCCTATGAACCTCCAAGCCAAAAGCTTCACCGACGCAGCTAATGAGGCCGACCACCTCTCCTCCACCGCTGAAGACCCCTTGCTCGGTGAACCAACCAATTTCAGGACCTTTGCTCTCCGACTGCTTTGTTTTTCGGGGGATAGGGTTCATAATCGAAGCCAAGATCTCGGTCTCTCCGCCGTACTCCGTGCCTCCAAGCTTCACCACCGCTCTAGCTTGATCGGTGAGTCGATTTACAAGTCTCCTTACCAATTTCAAAGGTTTTTTGGTGACGGCACCGTTGGCTTCTCCTCCCGGCGGAAGAACGGGTCCCCGGTTCTGCTTAGCAACAATGTTTCTCCACTCTTCTGTGATTTGGTGCCCTCTTGGTTTTTTTTCTGTGTTCGTGGAGGATCTGGCTTTAGAATAGGGTTTTGCTTGTATGAAGGCTATTGTTGGTCATGGATGCATTACTCTGCTTGGTTTTGTTCGGAACACCTGTTTGAGTTCCATAGATGGTTCATGTTTTGTTTTGCTTTGACCCATTTTATTACTATGATCTACTACAATAATATCTTGCTTTGGGTTATGCCCTTGGATGCCAAATCTCAGTTTTTCTTTAAACTAGATAATGGTGTTGATGATTGCGACCCAATCTATGTTTACAAAATTTGTTCCGGGCTACAACCCAAAGTACTCCGTGTATTTGATCTTAAAAACGAGAAAGTTGGCTCACAACCTACACACTTAACTTGTAGTTCATACAGGAAGTCTGAACAAAACCCAAAAGTGACTAAAAATTACCTTTTCAGATTGATGCTTGATGTTAGCATTGAACCAAAAGTGACTAAAAATCACCTTCTCTGTTTGATGCTCGATGTTAGCATTGAGACCATCTGGATTTATGGTAAAGCTGATAAAAGGGATTTTCTTTTAATCACTTTTCCGCAAAATACTAACCTAAACCAATCTAATCATACAAATCGGTGTTTACCAATCAATACAAATCGGTGTTTACCAATTAAAGTTACGCTACGTACATACAACCCTATCATACAAGAATTAGGTCCTAAGGCATGCGATACCCTCCAAATTGAAATTAGCGTCATAAAACCAATATGATTATAAGCTTCTGGAACATTAGAGGTATGGGACGGAGCAACCTCTGGACAAACCTCGAAGCCGTCTGCAAAATACACAATATTAATATCATAGCTCTAGCAGAGACTAAATCTGAAAATCCGCCGGAAGACCGTCTTTGGAGATCGGCGGGATTTGATAACATCATTTACTGTCCCGCTACCGGGAGGGCGGGGGGCTTATGCTTACTCTCGAAAGCCTACCAACTTAAGAATCAATCGATTCGTTTGGCCTAAAAAAGTGACCGATTCATTTGTATTGAATTGGTATGTAACAATCTGAACCGCAAAATGCACATCATTTTCGCTTATGCACCACCTCAAGAAATATCTAAAAACTCATTTTGGGATTCGATAACCAACTTAATCAAAGCATCATCAATACCATGCATAATAATAGGAGATCTAAACGAAATCCAACATTATTCAGAAAAACAAGGAGGAGCCACAATCAGTTCCAACAGATTTAATAGACTCAATAACTTTAAAAATGTTTGTAATCTCGATGACGTTCAAACAACAGGTAATCAATTTACTTGGAGGAAAAAACGTGACGGCCCAAACAATATACTTGAAAAACTTGACCGTGTCCTAGTCCACAATCAAAATTTTCAATGGTATCCCCTATTAAAAACAAAAAATCATGAATTTACAATATCGGATCACTGTCAAATCTCACTGGAACTAGCGGACTCAATACCATTCACACCACAACCATTTAAATTTGAAATGATGTGGACTCAACGTAAAGCGTTCGAGAACATTGTTAAACAAACTTGGCGTGCTAACTACCGGGGGAATGAGATGTTTAACCTCATTAGGAAGGCACAACTTTTAAAAATAAAAGCTAAAGAATGGAGCAAATTAAACTTTGGAAATATTTTTAAGCAATTAAAAGAAGTTGAAATCCAACTCTTGGACATTCAAGGTCTATCACCGCCTAACCTAAACCAAAGAGTTGAAAATCTTCAAAGAAATCTTCTTATAAAACAAAATCACCTTATCAACTTCCACCAAAGATATTGGAGACAAAGAATAAAGAATAAAAACTTGAGAAACATCGACACAAATTCTAAATACTTTCACCGGATAGCTACCGGTAGAAGAAATAAGAAACATCTAAAGGAATTAATTGATTCAATGGGACTATTATTTCAAGTGAAAATGAAATCCGAATGGAAGTTAAAAAAGAATTTGTAATCAAATTCTCTTACTCCCCACTAGATAGAAAGCTATTGGAAGAAAAACTTCAACTGATAAAGAACAAAGTCAGTAACGAAGACAATGAAAGACTAACAAATCCACCAACAAATGAGGAAATCAAAAATACGATCTTTGATATCAGATGTGATAAATCCCCAGGACCTGACGGTATGCCAGCCGGATTCGACCAGAAATACTGGCACATTGTGGGAACGGACGTTTCAAAAGCAATTAAAAACTTTTTCAGAAGTGGAAAACTACTCAAACAAATAAATCACACGTTTATAACTTTAATTCCAAAAGTAGACAATCCTACTAATATCAACCAATTTAGACCTATTAGTCTCTGCTCAACAATTTACAAAATAATTGCTAAAATCATTACGAATAGAATGGAACCCATCATGCCAAAACTCATTCACCCTCTCCAAGGAGCTTTTGTTACTAAAAGATCAATACATGATAACATTCTAATTGCACACGAGATTTTTCACTCTTTTCGTAGTAGAAAAGGCAAGGAAGGTTGGACAGCCATTAAACTTGATATGGAAAAGGCATACGACCAAGTTAGTTGGGAATTTATCATTCGCATTCTCCAAAAGTTTGGATTCAATAAAAAATTTGTGGGATGGATCGAAGAATGCATCTCCACAGTTTCTTTCTCGGTTCTTGTTAACAATGGACCGACAGACCAATTCTTTCCCAGAAAAGGACTTAGACAAGGAGACCCGTTATCACCATACCTTTTCATATTAGGAGCTGAAATCCTTACACAAATGATCCAAAATGACTGTAATAATTATGATAATCATATTGGTTTTTCCGTTTGTAGTAATGCAACACCAATCCCTTTCCTATCATTTGCTGATGATATGATCATTTTTACCAAAGCAAACTCAAATTCATGTTTGAGAACGAAAGAAATACTTGAAACTTATTGTTCCATATCTGGACAAAAAATAAACTACCTTAAATCTACTTTCCAAACTATTAAAAACACAACCATAAGCTGCATAAATGAAATAAAAAAAATATACTTAATATGGAGCACACAACCTCCCTTGATACCTATCTTGGATGCCCTATCATTAATGGAAGAGTTAACAAAGAAACATTCAGTGTCATCAATAATAGAACAAAGCAACAACTCCGCAAATGGAAGGCAAATTCCCTTTCACAAGAAGGACGAAACATCCTCATAAAGCACAACTTAGCAACAAAACCATCCTTTGTCATGCAAGGATTTATGCTCCCAAAGTATAATTTGGACGAGCTCGATAAAACGTATAAAAAATTCTTTTGGAACAAAGATGACAATCATAGACCATTGATTAGTTGGGATTCCATTTGTAAACCAAAAAGAAACGGATGACTCGGATTAAGAAAGTCCCTTACCACTAACAAAGCCCTCCAAATGAAACTTCTGTGGAAAATTCTTGCCGAACCAGAAAACATTTGGGTGCAAATTGTTAATGAAAAGTATTTGAGAAATACTAATATTCTACAATATCATCTAAAAGGATCAGCATCTTGGCAATGAAAAAACCTTATAAAACTCAAATCTGAGTTTAAAAACGGAATTATTTGGCAGATAGGCAATGGTAAATCCATCAACTTCTGGCAAGATAGTTGGGTCTCAACGACCCCCCTAATTAAATTAGTACAAAACACCAATTTAATCAATACTCAAATTAAAGTTAGTCACTTCATCAATTCGAATGAATGGGACACCACTAAAATTGAAAATGAGTTACAAAACATTATCAGCCCAACAATTAGAAAACAAATTATAGAAACAATCATCCCAACAAATGAAATACAAGACAGACTTTACTGGAGAAGCAGCTCGAACGGCTGGTTCTCCACCAAATCAGCCTTGGAAATGATAGAAAAGGAGTCAGGATGGCTTCCTGACTATTCTTGTGATTGAATTTGGAAATTAGACACTCAACCCAAAATTAAAAACTTCATATGGAAAATCTCTAGAAACGGTATCCCAACTAAAACAAAACTTAACGAAAGAAGAATCGCAGTTCCTATAAACTGCGAATTTTGTAAACATCAACTCGAGGATCTTGTACATCTTCTTATTGATTGCCCCTATAGCAAAAATATAATCACAAAATTTGACTCAAATATCATCACCATTCTCAATACCATTGACACGGAAAACAAAAGACCTCACGAATTCTTGCTGGAAATAAAAAATAAGATCGGGCTTTCTAATTTCTCCCGACTTGCAACCATATGGTGGAGTATTTGGTTCTTCAGAAATAAAATCATATTTAACAATGATGCAATCGGATCGGATCATAAAATCCTAAATTTCATTAAAAACCTAGTTCAGAATTGGAAAAATCATAAGGCCGATGATGATGACTATGATTTTAAACATATTCAAAAGAACAACCCACCCAACACAAGAAAGAAAAATAATATTAAATGGGATAAACCAAAACCTGGGTTCCACAAACTCAACTTTGATGGATCAAAACTCGATTCAGGGATAACATCCATTGGTTTTGTTATACGAAATCATTACGGTGATGTTATTAGCTTGGGCGCTAAAAAAAATAACTTTAACTCGGTAGTTAAAGCAGAAGCTTTTGCGCTGAAAGTTGGACTAAAAGAAGCAATAAGACTAAATATTAAAAAGATCGAAATTGAGGGTGATAACCTTTTTGTTATCAAGGCACTCCAAGTTCTTTGGAGTTGTCCATGGGAGATCGAGATGATCATATCCGACTCCATACCGGATATTCGCTTCTTTGAGGAAGTCCAGGTCAGGCATGTGTTCAGAGAAATCAATTGTGTTGCTGACCGATTGACCCATTTGAGAATTTCGAACCCCAACACACCATTTTCCGACGACCCCGAACTTAATGTTCTCATCCGCAAGGATGCTTTAGGATGGACTACCTCGAGAAGATAGTTCACTCCTAACCGCTTTCCGTTTTCAAAAAAAAAAAAAAAAAATACTATGTTAGTTAATATAAGTGTACGATTTATAACCGTTATCCTTCTTCTTCTTTTTTTTTTTTTTACTAAAATCGTTATCCAGTCTTAACTTAAGAACTCAACCTTTATGTACGTATATACAATTTTTTTTTGACATATATTTAAGTCATTTCACTTTTTCTCCCTTATTCATTAATCGGTTCACTTTATCCAATCCTCAAACTTATTGAAGAAAATACTCAAACTAGATTAGAGTTCATATTATACGTAACATAAAATAAAAAAGACGGAATATTTCAATACTTATGATGAAAACTAACCATCTAAACAAACAAGTTTCTAATATGGTTGCATGCAGAGATATGCCAGTAGTTTTTTTATTAGGTTAGTATATGTATTTTATTTTTCTAAGTGTGTATTATATTTGTGTGGTTTGCATGTTTGTAAATAATACAGATTGGATCGTAATGGATCAAAAGCCCATAACTATATGATCCGCTATATGTCGAAAACGGGTTTAGTTACTCGGATTCAATGACATAACTAAGCAAGCTTATCACTAAATGAAACATTGTGTTTTGTTTGCGCGAAATGAGGAGTATATAACCTCGCATTTGATGACTAAAGAGCGAATTTTTAGAAATTGAAATATTTGGTGTTAGCGATGATGAGGATGCACATTCTTGGATCTAAGCTTCTCTTAACGATTGTCTTCGCAATAAGAAAGCAAAAATTTGATGGAAAACTTGCTTAGCCTTATAGGGACTATCTGCAACCTTTCTCGTATGATTTTCTCACTTGTCCGTTGTATTCCTATATTAGGGATTTTTACGGTTTGATCTTGCATGCAAACCTTTGTTACAACTAATTTTAAGTTGTCTTGAATGTTTAATGGATCTAGGATCGGATCTCCCTTCTTTTATTCCACGTACATAGGGTTTTAACACCCGAATTCCCGTACTACGTAAACAAACATTGTGCTATACTATCTTTGCATGTTTTTAGCCTTTATACAGAATTGCATACTTATATGACTATGAGTTGTATATTTAAATTTTTGAAAATGGTACATAATTTCAAGATCTATAATTAAGGTAACCATGTGTAATTAAAGTAGGCAAATGCCTAAAAGTAAAATTTAAAAAGAAAGTAAAATAAATAAATAAAAAGTTAACAAACCTTGCGTGTTACTGGAAAGTGAACAGTGGGCATAAATTAGTTGGCAATTTCCACAAAACACTATTCAATATCAATAATGAAGATGTGGCTACTATTCACCAAAAAAAAAAATGAAGATGTGGCTACCGGCCGGCATGCAGCGTGTGATAGGGTCAGAGACTCAAGTGGAGTTGATGCCCTACAACACTATTCAGTATCAATAATGAGAGATTTGTGGTCGATAAGAGATTCTTGAAAGACGATAAATCATACATTCATGCATACACTGCTTAAAGCATCCCACAAAAGAATATGGCATCACCGTCGGCTACTCCGGCCACCCATATCCTAGTTATCCCCTTACCCGGACAAGGCCACATGGCCCCACTTCTCGACCTCACACATCATCTCCTCCTCCACAACGCCGCCGCAATAACCGTCACCATCGTCGTAACCCCGAAAAACCTCCCCTTCCTCCAACCCCTCCTCTCCCGTCACCCCTCCACCGCCGTTTCCGCTCTCGTCCTCCCTTTTCCTTCCCACCCGTCCCTTCCGGCCGGTGCCGAGAACCTCGGAGATATCCCGCCGTCCTCCTTTTACTCCATCGTGACCGCCCTCTACGGTCTCCGAATACCTATCCTCAAATGGTTCGCCTCCCACTCTACCCCTCCTTCCGTCATCATCTCTGACATGTTTCTCGGCTGGACCCACCAACTCGCCGAGAAACTATCCATTAAACGCATCGTTTTTTCACCCTCTGGAGCTTTCGCTTTGTCTATCCTCCATTCTCTGTTCCAAAGCCTCCCTCCCTTACCTAATACTGACAACGACGTCGTTTCGATCATCAACGCTCCTGGCCAGCCCGAGTTCTCTTCCTGGCAGTTATCATTGCAGTACAAAGCATTTGGATCCTCCTCCGACCCGAACCCACATCCCTTGAAAAAAATTCTCATCGAAAACATAGCCAGCTGGGGTTTCATCATCAACACTTTCTCTACTTTAGAGTCGGTTTACATTCATCATTTGAAGAACTTACTTGGCCATAATAGGGTTTGGACGGTGGGCCCATTGTTTTTTCCGGGAGATAACGAATACGAATACGAATCCGAGGTATTCTCTTGGCTTGACACGTGTACAGACGCGGAGGTGGTCTACGTGTCGTTCGGTAGTTGGTGCATGCTGACTCAGAAGCAAGTGGATGTGTTGGCGTTAGCGTTGGAAAAGAGTAGGATCAAGTTTGTGTGGAAGTTCAACGAACCTTCATCTGTACACGTGGACGGCCATGATTTTGGACAGCTTCCTCCCGGGTTTGTGGATCGGGTGGCTGGGAAAGGACTAGTCATCACTCATTGGGTTCCCCAGGTAAGTAATTGTTCATATATAGTTTCTTTTAACTTATTGCATGCTAAATTGCGTTATTGTGTCTTAGGTCTTAATACTAAAACATAGAGCGGTTGGCTCGTTCTTGAGTCACTGTGGTTGGAACTCGATCCTGGAGGGACTCAATGCAGGAGTTGTGTTCATAACGTGGCCGCTCGGAATGGACCAGTTTTGGAACGCCAAGTTGATAGTCGAGATACTCAAGGTTGGGGTTGGGGTTGGCCAAGGCACGCGTCTTCTCCCAAGCGCGGATGAGTTGGCTAAGATTTTGCGAGAAACGGTGAGTCAGTCGGGTTACAAGGAAGAGAAAGCGAGAGCAATGCAGTTTTGGAAAGAGGGAGCTGAAGCAATGAGTGAGGGCGGAAGCTCATTCAGTGATTTGGAAATGCTTGTACGAGACTTGATCGAATTGCCCAAATTAGAAAATGAATATTGATAACGCTGGGTTAGTTGTTACGTGGTGTTGTAACTACCTCAACTCAAGTTGAAGGGTCGTTCATTGGTGAAATATGTTGAAGTATTGTTGGTTTAATACGGATTTATTTTAGAGGGCCCCTGTCGGCCTGAGGATAAAATTTGCAGGGATCCAACTTGTTTTAAATAAGTATGGCGAGCTCTTCGATTACTAGCAGAACAAAAATGGCTTCATTCGCAACTCATGTTCTTGTAATCCCCTTCCCGGGGCAAGGCCACATTGCCCCCCTCCTTGACTTCACCCACCACCTCCTTCACGCCGCCGCTTCCATCACCGTCACCGTCGTCGTCACTCCTAAAAATCTTCAACTCCTCCAACCTCTCCTCTCCTTCCATCCCTCCACCGCCATCTCCGCCCTCGTACTCCCCCTGCCACCACACCCATCCCTCCCTTCCGGCGCCGAGAACACCAAAGATCTCCCACCTGACTCATTCCTCTCCATCTTCGCCGCCCTTCCGGGCCTCCAGGGACCTCTTCTCCGGTGGTTCGCCACCCACCCTTCCCCTCCTTCCGCCATCATCTCCGATCTCTTCCTCGGCTGGACCCACCACCTCGCCGAGAAATTATCCATTAAACGCTTCGTTTTCTCTCCCTCCGCAGCCTTCGCTATGTCTATGATCCTCTGTCTCCAGACAAACCCCCCTCCTTTGCCCAAAACAGAATCAGGCGAGATCGACTTAAACGCCGTCGTTTCAATCAATGACGCTCCCGGCCGACCCGAGTTCTTTTTCTGGCAGCTATTGATGCCATACAAAATGCTTGTCTCCTCCGATGGCCCAAATCCACCGCTCTTCAAAGCCAATTACACAGCCAATCATTCCAGCCGGGGTTATATCATTAACACTTTTACCGGTCTAGAGTCGGTTTACCTGAACCACGTAAAAACCTCATTGGGCCATGACAGGGTTTGGGCCGTCGGCCCATTATTTTTACCAACAGTAACAGATGATAAAGTAAGATCCGACCCGGTTAGTGAGAATATCTTATCTTGGCTTGACACGTGTCAAGACTCAGAGGTGGTGTACGTCTCCTTTGGTACTCAGAATATGCTCACCCAAGAGCAAGTGAACGTGCTGGCGCTTGGGTTGGAGAAGAGTGGGATCCGTTTTGTGTGGAAGTTCAAAGAGCCATCACTGGGACACGTGGATGGTCACGATTTGGGAAAAATTCCTCGTGGGTTCGAGGATCGTGTGGCTGGGAGAGGTCTAGTCATTCGAGATTGGGTTTCGCAGGTAATTCCTAAATTTTAATCATTTTTTTAATTAATAAATAACTTTCTAATAGTGATGACGTGTCTTAAGGTCTTGATATTGAACCATAGAGCCGTTGGGTCCTTCTTGAGTCACTGTGGTTGGAACTCCATTCTTGAAGGACTCGTTGCTAGAGTCATGATCCTCACCTGGCCGTTAGGGGCCGACCAATATTATAATGCAAAGTTGCTAGTCGATATCCTCAAAGTTGGGGTTCGGGTTAGCCAACCTAATGAGATTCTCCCAAATTCGGATCATTTGGCTAAGGTTTTGCGTGAATCGGTGAGTCAATCAGCTTACAAAGAGGAGAGGACAAGGGCAATGCAGCTTGGAAAGGAAGCAATTGATTCGATGAGTAAAGATGGAAGCTCGTACAAGGATTTGGAAATGCTTGTCCAACATTTGATCCAATTACCCAAACCGGTATTCAATTTGAATTTGATTCATGAGTTCGTTCATTATTCTATAGTATTGATATAATTTGGGTTATTTTTGTTTTTCTTTTACAGATGTTATCTGGACATGACAAGAATAAATTGATCGAAGAACCATAGACACTAAAAACAGATAATAAAGGGTTCGAATATGGTGGTCGTCCTAGGTTAACGCTATTTTTAAGGTTCTATAGTTATTTACAAATTTCAATCTTGTACTAGTGTTGTTTTTTCAGTTTTCTTCTTAAAATCATAATTTCATGCCACCATACTTTGTGTTGTATTTACTATTCCTTAAATCATAAGAGATTTATCCATTAATGAAGTGAAGAGAAAAACGAGAGGGAAAGAATAAAACTTGCATAAAATTCAAGTTTGAAATATGCAAGCAAAAAAATAGTAATGCGGCCAAAAAGATTAAAAAAAACTAACTTTGAATTTAGTGTTTCTATAGAAGAACAAAGGGAAAAACGGTTCCCTAACATATGAAAACTAATATTAAATAGACGTAAAACTCGGTCCATAAAAGATAAGAAAAAACTCAAGCGTAAGATGGAACGTCGAGAAAAGGGCCGGTCATTGTGCAGGTCCATAAAGTCCCATCGTATAACACCCCCAATATTGGGGCCCAATAATATAAATTATCCATTAGTTATATATAATCTCGGCCCAAATATTTTTTTTCTTCTTTTGTTTGAATAAGTAGATACCTTCAAGTTACATCAAAGAAAACTGAAAATTAAAATGGTGATGTTTAGCTTCATAGATTTGACTTTTCAAAAGTATCTATCATTGATTATCAATGGGCTACTATGTACTTCACTTTGAGAAATAAAAAATAAAAACAAAAATCAAATTATAAAAATCAACAATAGTTTATGTGGAACAATGGAAGACTTTTAGTTTCATTCTTCATCTTCATTTTCATTCTCTTTGACTCCGAACTCTCATATCTATCAAACAACCAAACAAAGAACTCATTTTCACATTTTCTCCCTCTAATCTATTTTCATCTTTCATTTTTATTCATTTATCCTCAAATATTTACCTTTTAATTTGCATATTTCATCATCCTTATCTAGTTATTGTGATTAAAAAAAATCCACAAAAAGAAGAAATTCAATAGGAGGAAGCACACCATCAATTCCGCTAATACCTTTTCAACTCGGATTCAATGCAGCTTTGGTGCTCCAAAGATTGATAACGATGAGAATTTGTAGTTTTTTTTATGTTCTGTTTTTTGAATTTGTTAGTTAGTAAGTTGAATTTTTTTTTTCATTTTGATTGCCTAATATAATTTCAAGTTAATATGTATTATAAATTGATTATTATTATTATTATTGATATATTTCAGCTCTAATTTTTACTTTCTCCATTTTTACGAAGGAATGAAGGATTGTTGGTGGCTCGGGGTGGAATTTGAAGATAAATTTCAATTCAACAAGCATCAATTATTCAGGTTGTTTTGTTCTTTCTCGATATTTTAGATTATTGTCCTTATACTCTATCTAAGGTTTGGTTTAGTAGTTATATCTTCTAAAACTAGAAAATATGATTCCGGATACGAAAAGCGTAAACAAAAAAAAAGACTAGAAGAGCTAACACAATCTCAAAGTGGTTCTCTTCATAAATTTTTAATAAAAGAACCACAAGTTTCCCTTGAAATTAAAAATATTGAAGTTAACGTTGATGAAGTTGAAAATCAAAATTTTGTGGATAACGTCGATGTTGAAAATCAAAATGTTGATGCATTTGAAAATCAAAATATTAATGTTGATGGTGATGAGGATTAAAATGTTGATATTAGGGTTGATAGTCCGCTTGATAACAAAATTAAGGGGCATGGTAATTTTAGTGATGATGATGGAGATTTTGGTAGACTTGATATATTTGATCCAAGAAAATGGGGTGATCTTAATTCTAAATTGATTGATGTTCTAGTTGCAAAAGGTCCTAAAAGAAATTTGTCTTTTCAAATGGTCCTAAAGATAAATACTCTAAACCATTTTCTAGTTCATATTATACTCGAATTTTACTAATGGTAAGAATTATGATAGAGATTGACTTGTGTATTTAAAAGAGATCGATAAAATCTTTTGTTATTGTTGTAAAATATTTAAAACATCATATTTAAGTAGTCAATTAGTAAATGACGGTTTTGGAGATTGGACCCTTGTTAACATGAGAATTAAGGAGCATGAAACAAGTATGGAATATGTTAAGAACTCGACCACCAAGAAGAACGCAAAATTGGGTGTTCCGTCTTCTTCTTCAATGTATTGCATCTGATATACACCTTTCGGGTGGTGGAGCAATTATTTTCGTCGGATTTGTATTTAGGCTTGGAGAATAGGGAACATCCGGGTGTTGATTCATGGTTGTATCCATTGACGATTAGGTTTTCTGGGTAAGGAGATGGGTTTTGAGAGATGGAGGCTCTTGTTGATAGTGCTTAGAGAAGGCTGAGTTTTTTTTCCTCCCTACCTCACACTTTGCTCTCGTTAGAGTGGTAAGCTTTGTGGTTTGACACATTTAACATTTAGGGTGTTTTGCTTTAATTTGAGCTTTGGTGAAAGGCATTTGGGATGGAGGAGAGGAGGCGGCGGATGGCTAGCGTTTGGAGGAGGGGTTTCTTTGCCCCGTAAATAGTAAAGAGCGTTTTTGGCTGATTTTTGGTGCCCATCTTGAATTTACTCATACATTTTATTTTCTCTAAAATAAACCACCCTTATTACTTTACATACTTAAAGTTTAAATAATCACTTTATTCTTAATATTTTAGGTCATTTGTTTAAAGTATACTAGGTGAGACGGCGCGCGCAATGCGCGCGCGTGCATTATTTTTTATGTAGGGGTACGATAATTTGTACGGTAATTTTATAAAAACTGCAAGAGATATATGAATCAGAAATTATATGGATGTGTGTAACTGTAATGTACTGTTAAGTGTTGTACAATAGTTTACAATGAGATGAGTATTTGAAACATAGAAAAGAATTGTAGATGTCCCTATCTAGGCAGCGTAATTGTAACTATTACAACTCTTGGAAATCTTGCTTTCCTGTTGTATTTTGAAGGTATAGTTGTCAATGATTAAATAGAAGATAATGTTCAAACAATATGATGCAATTTGCATTGGTCTAAATATACAATCTTCTCCTCTTCTAGCTTGTTGGGTCCAAAGAGTTTGAGCCTGTTGGCTCCTTCCTCCGAGGATAGACCCTCCCTCGAACATTTTAGTTGCTTACTTCCTCATGAGAATGTTTTCCTAGTACAAAACTTGACCATCAAAATCAACTCAAACGAATTAATGAACAATTATATCTTGGTTTATTTTTTGCAATCTAAATTTCTTTTGTTTTTTTGCTTTTACTTTTAATTTAATGAACCCTTCCAATCAAAATTTCATATTCTCTTTAGCAAATTTTTCTTGGACACCATAAAAAAACAGAATCTTAGCACAAAGCTTCAGATTTACTTCCTTGGACACCATGAAAATACTAAGATGAACACAAACAACAGAGCTTTGGATTTACCTGAAGGAAACAATGTAGCCAGCAGTATCAGGAAATTGTTCAAAGATCAAAATCTTAACACCTCTATACTCAAACAAGAACAACATAAGTGTATACCAAACAATACACTGAAGAACCACAATCTGGACCATGAGTATCCCAGAATCATCTCCATACATTCCCTTAAGCATAGGAATCCCCATGACAAGCAATACATTGCCACCATAGGAGTGACATAGCCAAACATCATTTTCAAAGTCATACATATCGAGCATCATTACTCGAACACCATTTTGGGACACAAAATCATCGTTATTAAGATGCACATCATCTATTCAAAGTGAGATCAACATCAAAAGTATATCTCAAACAGTCGGAACATGTAGCAAACTTTATAAATGATGACCACAAATAACTTGTTCCAGCAAACTTTACAAATGATGGCCACAAATCACTTGCTATTAGGTGGTCCAATGTTCAAAGGCTACTTTACAATTATACTGCAAAATACTCCTTGTTTGAGGATTTGAGCCCTCAGGCTTGCCTTTTAAGATATGGGTAATTTTTTTTGGCATATGCGAGCTCTGTTGTTTTATCTTCGCGATCTCTTCAAATTTGAAGAAGCCATACCAAGTACTCAACATAGCCGGTAGTCGTAACATCTCTTCCAATTTAACATATATTCAAAACAAGAAGAAACTGTAAGACATAATTACATTTTCTTCCAGATCCGGAGGATAAATGTACACTCTTCAAAACAACCAGCCAATCACTTATTCAAATTCAATATCCAATTCATCCAAAAAGTAACTGAACTTCTTTAAAACTGAAGATTCAAATATGAAAAAGGTAGTGGAAGAGCTGAAAGTTTTTAGAGTAACTCACCACTGTCAGACACATATCTACCATTAACACTACCATTAACACCACCGATGGAGTTGCTCCTACGTGTCGGTGGCTTCGATTAGTAGATAACCTAGTCAGGACAAGCGAAGATGCCCCATAAACTACTCTTCGGACGCCAATCATATACCAACCGCCGCCAGATATCATTGATGTCCGTAATAACACAGTCTTCACTCAAACATCTATATACACAGCGGCACCGCCATTACCAACTCGTGTATAGAAATCCAAAGCAGACCAGGAGGAGGAAGAAGAGAACAAGGAGAAGAAAAGAAAGAGGATACCATGAAGTTAAGTGATTGACACGAATACAATAACGAAAACCCTAGCTAGGAAAAGGAAACCCTAGATCCAAAAATCAGGGTTTGGTATTTAGAAGAAGAGATCGAAGAGAGTAAGAAGGGTTACCTTAGACGGCGGAGGGTGGCGATGGATTAGCGACAGCATGGCGCACTTGAAGGAGAAGAAGACGAAGAACAAAGGCTTCATACTCCCACCTATGGCAGGACATTTTCGGTCAGTTGGAGTGTCGTCCACGAACGATTAAGAAGATAGACCATCGGTGAAACAAGACGGTTTGGAATCCGCCATTGCTGCTGCGGTGGAAGCAGATTGTGTTAACGCGTGGGTTTGAGAGGCTGTTTATGTGACACGCATAAGAAGCACTCAGAGTCTCAGACTGCCTGATTGAATGTGGGTTTTAGTGTGCTTTAGAAGTGGCCCGCCCGAGGGAAAACATAAGCCGGTGACAAGCAGCTTATTAAGCCTAGTGGACCATCTTTGAGACCAAAAGCCCATTACTATTACAAAACTCAACTCAAACTTATATTGTATATAAGATAATTGATTGAAAAGTTTAGAATTATAAATAATAAAAACTCTTACTTGGTGACATTTACTTAAATTTTGGTAATTTTATTTTATAATAGGATTGATTGTAAATTTTTTACTTTTAAAACATAAAATGAAGATCTTTTCTCATAAATTTATGTGAAATATATTATTCGTAAACTTACACAAGGAAGAATTTAAACCCGCATTTTACATAAACTTACACAATGAAGAATTTACGCCAAATAACTTAGCAGATACCGATGCACACAAATCCACACAAGTCAACATAGTTTTATCTAGGTTAAATAAAAAACACATTTACACCAATTGTTTCAAAGATAATTGCATATAAGCATGTGGCAAAGTACATACTAAATTCCACTAATTATCGCAACTAACATAAATTAACACAAAATAATGTGGTACCATCATCGACACCAAATATACAAGGATCAATCACTACATTAAGGGTAAGAATGATCCGACAGGAGATGCTATTGAAGACGATCAAGGAACCGTGAAAGTGAAGAAATCTCGGCCTTGAGACAGAATCTCAGCCGAGATATATACCGACATTTCGTGTTTGTCGAAACTTATAAGATTTGTTATAGAGTTATCTTTTAATTATTTTTAATATCTTTTAAGCTTTGTTATAGAGTTATCTTTTAATTATTTTTAAAATCTTTTAAGCGATATCAATGTAGTTTGAGGAAGAGGGAATTAAAGTAATGAGTGAGGGCGGAAGCGCTCATTTAGTGATTTGGAATTGCTTGTTCGAGAATTGATCCAATTGCCCAATATAGAAAAAGAATATTGATAATGCTGGGTTAGTTGTTACGTCGTGTTGTAACTACCTCAACTCATGTTGAAGGGTCGTTCATTGGTGAAATAAGTTGAAGTATTGTTGTTGGGGGTGATAGACGTACCGGTGAAAATCTATAATTGTCACCTCAACTACGCACTTCGCGTGCGTAATTGTTAGCGTCCTTAACTACGCTGTTGAGGAGCGTAGTTGAAGTTTCAAAAAAATAAAAATATCAACTACGCTTGTGGGAAGAGTACTTTGAGTTCCAAAAATATTAAAAAAAATTTTTTTAGGAAACTCTAACACGCTCCCTAACGCTCCCTAACTAAGTAGTTGATATATATTTTTTTTTTTTACTCCAACTACGCTTTTCAAAAGCGGAGTTGAGGACCTTATCAATGATCACTAAAGATTTTTGTGGTACATTTAAAAATCACGTTGTTGTTTTAATACGGATTTATTTTATGTGGGCCCCCGTCTGCCTGAGGATTAATTTTGCAGGGATCCAACTTGTTTTTAATAAGAGTCGCGAGCTCTTCGTCTACTAGCAGAACAAAAATGGCTTCCACCGCCACTCATATTCTCGTAATTCCCTTCCCGGGGAAAGGCCACGTTGCCCCCCTCCTTGATCTCACCCACCACCTCCTCCTTCACGCCGCCGCTTCCCTCACCGTCACCGTCGTCGTCACTCCTAAAGACCTTCAACTCCTCCAACCTCTCCTCTCCTTCCATCCCTCCACCGCCATCTCCGCTCTCGTACTCCCCCTTCCACCCCTCCCTTCCGCCGCCGAGAACACCGAGGATCTCCCTCCTGACTCATTCTTCTCCATCTTCACCGCTTTTCCGGGCCTCCAGAGCCCGCTTATCCGGTGGTTCGCCACTCACCCTTTTCCTCCTTCCGCTATCATCTCCGACATCTTCCACGGCTGGACCCACCACCTCGCCGAGAAATTATCCATTAAACGCTTCGTTTTCTCTCCCTCCGCAGCCTTCTCTGCGTCTGTGTGCCTTTGCCTCATAACAAACTCCTATCCTTTGCCCAAAACAGAATCCGGCGAGATCGACGTAAACGCCGTCCTTTCAATCAGTGACGCTCCCGGCGGGCCCGAGTTCTTTTGCTGGCAGCTATTGATGGCATACAAAAGGTTTGTCTCCTCCGACGGCCCAAATCCACCGCCCTTCAAAGCCAATTACACAGCCAATCATTCCAGTTGGGGTTACATCATTAACACTTTTACCGGTCTAGAGTCGGTTTACCTGAACCACATAAAAACCTCATTGGGCCATGACAGGGTTTGGGCCGTCGGCCCATTATTTTTGCCGAGAGATGATCAAGTAAGATCCGACCCAGTTAGCGAGAATATCTTATCTTGGCTTGACACGTGTCAAGACTCAGAGGTGCTGTACGTCTCCTTTGGTACTGAGACTATGCTAACCCAAGAGCAAGTGAACGTGCTGGCGCTTGGGTTGGAGAAGAGTGGGATCCGTTTTGTGTGGAAGTTCAAAGAGCCTTCACTGGGACACGTGGATGATCACGATTTGGGAAAAATTCCTCGAGGGTTCGAGGATCGTGTGGCTGGGAGAGGTCTAGTCATCCGAGATTGGGTTTCGCAGGTAATTCCTAAATTATAATCATTTTTTTAGTTAATTAATAACTTTCTAATTGTGATGACGTGTCTTAAGGTCTTGATATTGAACCATAGAGCCGTTGGGTCCTTCCTGAGTCACTGTGGTTGGAACTCTATTCTCGAAGGACTTGTTGCAAGAGTCATGATTCTAACATGGCCGTTAGAGGGCGACCAATATTATAATGAAAAGTTGCTCGATATCCTCAAGGTTGGGGTTCGGGTTAGCCAAGCTAATGAGATTCTCCCGAACCCGGATCACTTGGCTAAGGTTTTGCGTGAATCAGTGAGTCAATCGGCTTACAAAGAGGAGAGGACGAGGGCAGTGCAACTTGGTAAGGAAGCAATTGATTCGATGAGTAAAGACGGAAGCTCGTACAAGGATTTGAAAATGCTTGTCCAACATTTGACCCAGTTACCCAAACCGGTATCCAATTAGAATTTGATTCATGAGTTTGCTCATAATTCTATAGATATTGATACAATTTAGGTTATTTTATTTTTCTTTTGCAGATGTTATCGGAGCATGACAAAAGTAAATGGATCGAAGAAGAATAGACACTAAGAACGGATAATGAAGGGTTTGAATATGGTTGTCTTGTTTAGTCAAATTTCAATCTTGTTCCGGTATTTTCCTTGAATCTTGTTCCAAGTGTTTTTCAAATCTGACGCGTTTATAGTTGTTCTCCAAATTTTTTTTTTTTTTGGTTTTTTTTAATGTATTTTTGTATAATTCTTTTCTCTTTGTATGTTACGTTTAATGACGGTTAATACGTATGTCGATCCTCGACCTTTCGACCCATTAGACGATGCACCGTCTAATAATTCAAACCGCTTTTGATTTTAAAAAAAATAGTCATTAATGATGACTTTCTTGTTGGGCTTTCCACACAAGTCTTGAATCAATGCAGCCACTCAGAAGCCAAATCAACATTATATTCAAAAAAAAGAATAATACACTCTAGTTTACACACAAAGTCCTCGTAATTTTACAGATAGAAACACTTATTAATGTAAATATCGAAATAAACTTCACTATATAACAATGAAGACAATAGGGATAACAATCTGACTGATAGAAAACCATAGAACAAGCACAAGATTAGACATCGTGAACAGGTAAAGCTCGAAGGGGCTGAGCTTTCTGCAAAGTGATGCCAAATTTATCATTCATATCCATACTTTCCGGTTCAATCCCATCTTCAAGCTTCCAACCAAAACAATTGATCAAAGAACCCAACAAGAAAGGAATCATTATCATTGCCAACGGCAATCCAGGGCAAATTCTCCGTCCACCTCCAAATGGAAGAAGCTCAAAGTCTCGACCTTTAATATCAACATCCAAACCTAAAAACCTTTCGGGTTCAAATGAATTAGGGTTCTCCCACAAACTCGGATCTCTACCCATAGCCCATACGTTGACGAGTATTTGCGAGTCGCTTGGTACTTTGAATCCACAAAGCTCAACGTCATAGCCTGTTTTCCTTGGGATCAAGAATGGTAGTGGTGGATGAATCCTGAAAGTCTCTTTTATAATAGACTGTAAGTATGGTAGCCGCGAAATATCTTCTTCCTTTACTGGTTTGTCTCTCCCAACAACATGTTTGAGCTCTTCTTGAGCTTTCTTCATTTTGTTTGGGCTTCGAAGCAATTCTGCCATTGCCCATTCTACAGTGCTCGATGTTGTTTCGCTTCCTGCTAAAAATAGGTCCTGTATAACCCACTCCACTCTCACGTTATCGAATTAAATAAAACTAGTGTACTTCTCGTGTTTTACACAGATTTTTTTTAAAAAAATTTAACATGAAATACTTTTTTATAGTTATATTTTCTAAAAGAATAGAATTAAAAGAATGGTTTATTATAACATAATATATTGTATATTTCTGTAATTTAAAATTTAAGTTAGAAAAAAATCTACTCAATCTAATATATTACAAAATAAAAATATGAGAAACAATTTATGTATCAAAATTAAAATGTATTTTATCTAGATAAATTATCAGTTAGGTAGATTATGACATTTTAGTTTAGAATTATATTATCTTATGTTGATTTATATGGTAAAAATAGCTAAATTTTAGTTAATGAAATACATAAAATAAATTAATAAAAATATTAAAAATTAAATTGTGATAAAATAACGTATAACCTAATATATACACTATTACCAAAAAAATAAAAATAAATGAATGACACCAAAATATAATAAAAAAATATTTAAAAAGTAAACTGTGATAAAAGGACGCTAATGATTTTATACAGTATATAGATAAGAAGAAGTGACGTGTCTAATTTGCTTTAGCTATAATGGAGAAACTTTGAGGCAAATTCAACCACTTTCACCGACAAGATCTTCTCTGATTTTTTCCAAAACCTAAAACAAATTTAATTAAGAAGAAATGAATGGAAGAATATAAGTAGTGATATTTGAATTACCAGTAACAGATGTGGGACAAAGGAAGGATGAAGCTCTTCACTGTTATCTCGGCTGATCTTGAGCAAAGTATCCAGTATATCACTGCTCTCATCTAAGCAGCCATCTTTCTCAGCAAGTCGTTGACTAATAATAGTATTGAAAAGCTTAATTAACTTTTCAAAATGAGTTTCTAAGCGATATCTAATCCCTTGAGGATCAAATCTCTTGAGAATTGGAAAAAAGTCTGAAAAATTAGGTTTACCAACTTCCACCATTACATTCCACACAAGCTCCCTGGATTCACTGGAATTGGGGGTTACGAGATCAATAGAGAAGAAAGTGTTTGACAAAAGATTAAGGGAAGTATTGAAGACAGCTTTGCCTACATCAACAACTTCACCACTGTGTCTGCAACTCTCGACATAAGAAAGAAGATCTTCCAACTTCTTTTTGCGAAGATATTTGCTAGAATCCAATCGAGAAGGCGAGAACATATGAGAATTACAGATTTTACGAATACTTCTCCACTGAGCTGCAACAGGAAGAAAGACAACGGAGAAATCGTTGTGCTGACTGGCGGTTACAGCATCAGGCGTAAATCTATTACAGAAGCTACTATCCTTCTTCTGAAGAACTTCTTTCGCTATTGATGGAGAAGAGATTACGATTGTTCTTAGACTGCCTAGCTGAAGACACATGATAGGTCCATAAAGCTTGGCAAGCTCAGCCATGGATTTATGAGGACTGTTTCCAAGCTTTAAGAGGTTTCCTACTATGGGTAGAGGATTAGGCCCTGGAGGAAGATTTGTTTTGCCTGCAAATTTTGAGAGGAAATGATGTAGAATTGCCAGCGAGAGAAGAATGCATAGTGGAAAGATGAAGTAATCCATCTTATTTCTCTTGCATACGAGACTTCACTGATTTTTAGGGTTTATAAATGTCAGAATATTCATCATTCAATGTGGCAATTTATAGGGTTAGAGGTTTAATTATAATGATTGAGTCTATATATATATATATATATATATATATATATATATATATATATATATATATATATATATAGGGTCTGGTTCCGGTGAGGAGACTCTTGCAGATAGGAATGAGGAGAGTCGGGGTGATGACATTTGACATGCTACATCACTATTTTTTTTCCAGATTTTCTTTTTGTAAATAAAAATTGGTGTTCATATTTTTATAAGTATGTGTTCATTTTTAAAAGAGTCATTGTTTATATTTTATCAATAAATGTTCATTTTTTTCAACACTAACTTTTAATTTTTTAACATTAATCGTTCTTTTTTTTTTTTTAAACATTTTTTTCGGATTTTTTTGTAAATTATACTATTCTTTCAAATTGTGTTAATAAAATATGATGTTCATTTTATTACAAGTATGTATTCATTTTTTTTTTTGCTGAATTTGCAATGTAGGCTTTTTACAATGTAGAGTTTGAATTTTGGGTCTCTCATAATTTCATTTAAAAAATAGGTTCCTATTGTAAAAAAAATCAGAAAAGTAAGCGACATAGATATCTAGACTGATTTGATGGGTGATATGTAGAAAAATCAGAAAATAGACCAATCAATTCAGCCAACCCATCTTCTTCCCTCCATTGTCCCTTATTCTTCCCTCCTTTCAAACGTAAATTTATATCTGGGTATCCATATGCAGCTCTTTTCTTCTTCCCATTGAAACGCAGGAATCTGGACTGCTTGTTGAGCTTCTTCTTCACCGGAATCTGGACTGCTTACATATCGCTATTCTATTTCTGGGTAAGCAGTGTTTGTTCCTATTTCTGGGTAATCTCAAACTTCCTGGGTAATGTATTTGTGGGTAATCTGAAACTTCTCATCTTTTGTTTTTGTGAATCTAAAACACTGAAACTTCCTGTTTTATTTGTGGGTAAGCAGTGCTTGTTTACATTTTCTATTTGTGGGTAAGCAATGTTTGTTTGTATCCATGGATAATCTCCAACTTGTCATCTTCTTGGGTAATGTATTTCGGGGTAATCTGAAACTTCTCATCTTCCTGGGTAATGTATTTCGGGGTAATCTAAACCAGTCAAACTTCTTGGGTAATCTATTTCTGGGTAATCTCAAAATTCCTGGGTAATGTATTTCGGGATAATCTAAACTTCTCATCTTCCTGGGTAATGTCAAACTTCTTGGGTATCCATATACTCCAACACTAATATACACATATCTATATAATCTAAATAACTAAACTTGGGTAAACATACAATTTGGTAAGCATACAATTGGGTAAGCACATATCCATATATTCCAACACTAATATACACATATCCATATCCATATAATCTAAATAATTGGAATTGGGTAAGCATTTTTTGGGTAAGCACGTATCATATACTCCAACAGATATTCATATAATCTAAATAAGTGAACATTATCATACCCAAAAAGTAACTACGTATGCATACAATTGGGTAACCCTAGTATCAGCGGAAACCCTAGCTTCATCCGCCATCGAAGTCTCGCCGGCCATCCTACGCTCCTCTGCTTCAATAACAGCCTGCGTAAACCCTAGACTGTAAGAGGGCGCGGAATCTGAGCAGAAAAGGAAGGGAGATCCGCCATTAAAACAACGTTCCCAAGCGGTTTCAGGGGAGGAAGAAGAGGGCAAAGAAAGGAGAAGTGGGCGCGGTTTGGGTAAGGTTGAAGAATAGGGCGCAAATGAAGGGGAAGTGGGCGCCACCTTTAGTGGATGAAGAAGGAGTGCGCCGGCTTCAGAAGAAGTGCGCCGGCTTCACCGGAGGGAGAGGGTAAAGAAAGGAGAAGTGGGCGCCGGCTTTGTGGTACCAGTGGCGTAGCCCCTCCTCGTGTCAACCTTGACGGCGAAACCCTAGATCTCTCGCTTGCCCTTCTCCCGCTCGAAGGAAACCCTAGATCTCTCGCTCACCCTTCGGTGTCGGCTTGGTGGCCAAATGTCCTGGCGGCGAAGCAGTGCTCCCTGTCGTTGAAACTCCGGCGGATCTCCGTTTCATCCTCTATTTCTCCTTCTTCTCTTTCGTTCCTTTCTAGATCTGTTTTCTCTCTCTTTACAAAGAGAATAAATGTTTTCTCTTTCTTCTCTGCAAATAATACCAACAGTCATTTAATATTCAATTTTTTTGACAGCCCATCCATCAATCCATCTTTTCTTGGGAGGCCCACAAATACAGCTATTAATTTTTTTGCAGGCCTAAATTATACTAGGAGCCCACTTTGCAAAAGTAAAATTTTAGGAGCCCTATTTCCCTCATTTATTCTTTTTTTTTTACACTTATGGTGTTTATAATATGATGTTCATTTTTTTTGAAAATTATAATTTTCTTTAAAATCATGTTGATAATATTCAGAGATCGATTACATAAAAGTTGTGAAATCAATCAAATTTTTTTGAAGGATTTTTTCCTTGCCGACCAAAAAAAAACTCTCTCTTTTGCCCTAATAGCGAACAGGTTAGGCGAACGGTGTTTCGTTGAGTTTTCCGGCAATCGATGGCGGAGGAGTCCCCTCCGAAAGCAACCCTCTCTGTAGAAGAGAGTAAGACTACGAAAGAAGATACTGATATGGATGATTCCAATGAGAACAACCCTTCCATAGCGGTACAACCGAGTACGGAAGGTTCTAATGCTATGGGAGAGAATTCTGCTGTTACTGAAGATGCAGTCATGGAAGAGATATCTACCGTGGAGCAGCCAACGACTGAGATTAGTAATACTACAGTCCCCTCTGATTTGGAAAGTAATCAAGGCCAGAAAAGTGAAGAGGCTGAAGGCGTCGCTGCCCCTCCACCAGTGAAGCCAACGGATAGTACGACAAAACCTTCACCACATAAAACAACTAGCTTAGAAACTAGGACTTGGAGTCAAGTGATTGGAGGTGGTAATCATAGTATTCAAACTAATAATGATACCATCAGTAGGGAATCCTTATCTGGAAAGATTACAGTAAAGTTTCCCTACGGGCAAGATGGAGATCCAGTAATTGAAGTGGATAAAAAGATCACTGTGAGCCTGGAATCAAGATGGAAGCAGTCTATCGTGTTTAAAGTTCTTTGATTCCCGATCACTTTCCCGGTTATGGAGAGGAAAATAAGAGAACTTTGGAAATGTGGGGAGAACATGCAACTCATTGATCTGGATAACAATTATTTTCTAGCAAGGTTCAAAAGTGAGAATGAGCTTAATTACGACAATCCTTACTAGTGGTCTATGGGTCGTCTTCGGAAGATGCCTTATTATGAAAAGATGGACACAAGATTTTGAAACTTCGAACCCTATTACTTCAGCTCCCACTTGGGTCCGAATCAAAGATGTTCCGGTACAATGGTTCCATGAAGCTGTAATATGGAGTATGGCTGAAAGTGTGGGCTTGCCAATAACAGTAGATCCGAAAACTCTATACTTTAATAGGGGAAGATTTATCCGTGTTTGTGTCGAAATAGACCTCAGCCGACCTTTGAAGAAATCTATTTACATTAATGGTAAAAGGTGTCCGATTGAGTATTGAGTATGAAGGATTAGACATTATTTGTTTCAAGTGCAGACGCTATGGACATTATGCATCTCATTGCAAACATGGAGATACACAGTCTGGTCAAGTGGTGGAGATGACGACTAGTGTTGAACAGGACCATGGGACGGCGACCTCAGTCGGGAGTCATTCGGACACTAATGTTCCGATGCAAGCGAAGGCTCCGGCGTCAATCCAAGTGCCTCCGGTAGAAGATGTGGGATATGGTCCTTGGATGTTGGTTGCACGCCGGAGTAAACCTGCAAAAGGAAAGAATAGTATGACGAATATTGCTGGATCAGTAACTACTCAAAATAGGTTACCCAATAATCCTATGCAGGGAAACATGCACAAAACAATCAACCCAAAAGGCAAGAGTATTGTTTTACTGGACAAAGAAAAACAATCAGTTAACGCATCTCCCAGTTTGGGCCAACCCAAAGTGGGCCTGCAGGCTCATCAAGCTGTAGCGTCTTCAAGTGGAACCAAGGCTGTGACAAGTCCAGGAGAAGCAAGTGTCCAAATTGAGAAACGGGAAGCTGTGAATAATAACAAGAATATTAAGGCCCAAGGGACAACAAGCCATACCCACAATCCAGAACAATTGGTATTTGCAGCAGCCCCATTACCTGCCAAAGCAACTTCCAGTAGCGAAGGGAAGGAGAAAAAGAAGAATAAAAGTAAGGCTAAAAACGAAGCGAGACGGGCTACATGGAGAGCTAAGAGAGCTGAAGACAGTATACAAGCTTCTGGTTTGCTGAAACGTCAACGTCAGGAGTTTCTTGAACATCCTGATACAAATCGAAAGGAACTCAGTAAAGAAGGGAGCTCAACTGGACACATAAGTAGTTGTAGTACTCCTATTAATTCTCATCTCCCTGCACTGTCCAATGCACATGTGAACGTGAATTTGGACAGCCCAACACAGTCCAGAGAGAACGTCATCCCTCAGAAGGACAAAGTTATAAGCGAAGGCAGTGGTATTCGTGATACACCAACCGCTATAGCACTGTCAAGCAATATTGAAGTGTCGCTGTCAGAGGATCCGGAAATGGCGAGACAGCCGGAACACGGAGTTACTGTCATGTAAGCTTCTCAGTTTATACTATCTTTTCTAGATCGTTATGATGAATTGCTTACTTTGGAATGTCTTCGGAGCCTGTAAGAACGGATTCCGGCGAGCTATACGTTATTTGTGTCGTCATCATAAAGTGGATATTTTAGCGATTTTTGAGCCCCGAGTTTCAGGAGTCAAGGCTCAAGACATTTGCGCTAGATTGAACTTTACAGGGTGCTTCCGGGTAGAAGCCGTTGGATTTGAAGGGGGCATATGTCTTCTTTGGAAGGATGATAGAACTCAAATCTCTATTATCACCAGTAATCATTGCTTCATTCATGCCAAGGTGGTGGTAGGCGCCAAGCAGTTCAGTCTCATTGTGGTTTATGCCTTCCCGGTTTATCACAAGAGACAAATTTTCTAGAATGATATTGATCAGGAACTATCCCACATAGTTGATCCACTTATCATAGGTGGCGACTTTAATTGCATAAGGTTCCTCTTTGAATGTAAAGACGGGTAAGGAAAACTACATGCGGATTCCAAATTGTTTAATGATCTAGTTTTGGCTCACGGTCTTATTGACCTAGGCTATACAGGTGCGGATTTCACGTGGGATGATGGCAAGTCAGCAAAAAGAAATATCTTCAAGAGATTACATAGAGCGTTCATGAATCATGATGGACGTTTACTATAGCCCAATGCTCATGTACGCCATCTTGCCAGGTTCTCTTCTGACCACTCTCCCTTACTCATTTCTTTGGATTCTACTTTAACGTGTAGGAAGGAAAGGCGACCATTCAGATTTGAGGCAGCTTGGATGACCCACCTCGATTTCTATCATATGGTGGAGATGTGTTGGTTTAATAACTTGGAGGTAAGATTGACCTTTCTTATTCTCAAAAATTCCCTTATTGTTTGGAATAGAATGGTCTTTGGTAACATTTTTCGCAAAAAGCAAGAGACTATGGATAAGCTTGCCAAAATTCAAACTAGGAGAAGCCTAAATGATTCGGCCAGATTAGTTGAGGAGGAAAAGGCGCTATAAGTGGAGATGGAGTCCATCCTTGAACAAGAAGAGCTTGTTTAGTTCCAAAAATCCCGGGAGCAATGGCTTATTCATGGAGATTGTAATACCTCCTTCTTTCATACCTCCACTATTATCCGAAGAAGCCAAAATAGAGTGACGGGCCTGCAAATAGAACATGGAGGATAGGTGGAAGAGCAAACTAGACTGGAGCAACATGCCTTGGAGTATTTCAAATGTCTTTATAGCTTTGATAACCCTCATGTGTTGCAAGATTGCCATCTCAATACCCTGGACTTCCCTGAAGTGGAGCATGCTGATTGGAGTAATAGCCAAAGGCCCATCACTATGGAAGAAGTTTGGACTGCGGTGAAGAGTATGGGTGCATATAAAGCTCATGGGATTGACGGCTTTCAACCGGTGTTCTATCAGAAGTGTTGGAGCTCCGTGGGTCAGTTAATAAAAGAAGAGGTAACTCGGTTCTTTCAGTATCAGAAGCTTTATCAAGGGAGCAACAATACCCTGATCCATCTCATTTCCAAGGTTGGCAAACCAGAGTATATTAGCCAGTTCAGACCCATAGCCCTCTGTAATGTCAGCTACAAGATAATCTCCAAAGTGATGGTTCAACGTATGCAAAGCATTGTAGGGAAGCTAGTGGGTCCTACTCAAGGGAGTTTCATCCCTGGTCATTTGATTCAGGACAACATTATTCTAATTCAAGAAGTTGTACACTCCATGAGGAAAAATAAAGCGGAAAAACAGTGGATGCTTTTGAAACTGGATCTAGAGAAGGCGTATGATAGACTCAGATGGGATTTCATTGAGGATACGATTATTACAGCAGGTTTTCCTTTGGAATGGGGTAGAATGATACAGGAATGTGTTACCACAGCTAGAATGCAAGTCCTCTGGAATGGTGAAGCTATTGATTAGTTTGTCCCAGTTAGGGGTATCCGTCAAGGGGACCCCATCTCCCCATATTTGTTTGTCCTTTGTGTGGAGAGACTCAGCCATCTCATTCTCGAAATGGTGGAGAGAGGGGAATGGAAGATAATATCCCTCTCTAGGGGGGGGGGTACACCATTGTCGCATCTCTTCTTTGCGGATGATATCACCCTATTTGCGGAGGCTTCAACGACACAGATTAAAACTATCATGTAATGCATCGAGATTTTCTGTAAAGCGTCGAGTCTCAAGGTTAGTATCCAAAAATCTTAAGATATTCGTTTCGCCTAATGTGTCCCGAGATTTATGCAGCGCTCTTGAGAGGATTAGCGGGGTGGAGGTCACTAGAAACATTGGTAACTATCTTGGAGTACCCATGTTGCAAGGAAGAGTTTCCAGAGACACTTTCTCGGTTCTTCTAGACAAGATCAACGGTAAATTGAATGGGTGGAGGAGCAAAACACTTAGCTTTGCAGGTAGAGTCACGTTGACGAAAGCGGTTCTTACGTCCATCCCTGTATACTCGATGGCCACCATTGCTCTTCCAATTAGTGTTTGCGAGGAAATTGATAAGATGTGTCGTAACTTTATTTGGGGGCATACTAGTGGCAGAAGGAAGATGCATACGGTGAACTGGACTGAAATCTATCTCCCTAAGGAGAAAGGTGGGCTCGGTATACGGACTATACAAACAACAAATTTAGCTCTCTTAGGTAAGCTTGGTTGGCGCTTTCTGCATGACACCAGCAGCCTCTAGATGCAGATTATGAAGAGTAAGTATATCAGGATAGGTGGGAGACAAGTTACTGCCACGTCCCATACTTGGAAAAGTATAGTTAAAGGTGTTCAGCAAGTTGTCACCAAAGGGGCCCGGTGGAACCTTGGGGATGGTAGAAGTATACGTTTCTGAGCTGATACATGGATCGGTCCTGAGCCGCTTATTCTCGAAGCCCTTACAACCATTGAAGCGACAGAAAGGAATGAAACGGTGAGGTCTTTCTGGACTGAGGGGGTCGGCTGGAATTGGCAATTGCTTGAAGGTAAGTTGCCCATGACATATATGCTCAAATTAGCTGTCATTAGACCCTGCGAGTTAGAACCGATCGGTGATGAGGAGAATCAAGATAGTCCAATGGAAGATATGCTGAGCTGGAAATATTCACAGGATGGAAGTTATACTACTACTTCCGCATTTAGCATGCTTATGGGTGCTGACTATATGCAAAACGTTGATGATGAGGTTTACAGAATAGTTTGGAGCCTTAGAATACAGGAACGAATAAAACTCTTCATTTGGAAACTCCTTAAAGGAGGAGTGTTGTGCAATCTGGAAAGGAGTAGAAGGCATTTGAGCACCACTGACGCCTGCACATGCTATAGCCAGTCTCAGGAGTCGTTGGTTCATTTATTCCGAGAGTGCGATGAGGTCCAAAGCATGTGGGAAAGATTGCATGCACGTGGTCTGAGCCAAAACTTCTTTGATACCCCATTTGCGTCTTGGATAAGAGGTAACCTTATTAACCATACTCAATTTTCAAATATTTGTTATTGGAATGTTATTTGCAGTTGGGTTATGGTGCACGTGGAAATGGAGAAACGAGAAGGTTTTCAACAACTCAAGCACATGGGGCGACCGAAGTAGATTTGTTCGGGATAAAGCTAAAGAGTACATTGAGGTGTGGAAGAGAAGAGGATTGCACACCGGTAGAAAGGACAGGCGAGTCATACAAGTTGCTTGGGAGCCACCTCCCGTAGGGTTTGTGAAGGTCAATACAGATGGTGCGAAGAATAGTGAAGAGTTTGCTTCCGTGGCTGGAGTCATTAGGAATATCGCGGGAGAATGGATAAGTGGGTTTGGTGTAAACTTAGGGATATGTACTGTACCTATGGCGGAGCTATGGGGTGTAGTACATGGCCTTAAGCTTGCTTGGGAGTTGGGCTACCGTTCGGTTATCTTGGAAACCGATTCCAAATTGGTAACCCAACTTCTAAGTAAACATATCGCCCCTTATCATCCTCTTGCTAGTCTGGTACGTAAGTGCCAAGACTATTTGAAAAGAGACTGGATTATCCAGTTTCGTCATGCCTACCGCGAGGCAAATAAAGTAGCGGATTTTATTGCTAGTTTTGCTATAAACTTACCGATTGGTTTGCTTGTATTGAGTGACCCACCGGAGGGTATAGTTGATCTTCTCCTTGAAGATGTAAGGGGTCGGGCTATCCTCTGCATGCTGACTACTTAGCCCTTTTTATTAATAAAAGCGCGTCCAGATGTGCCGGAGACCATTGACTTTCCTTCCCACAAAAAAAAAATAAATAAATAATTGTGAAATCAAAGAGAATACAAAACGATTCAGGTTTTGTTTCTTCGAATTTCTACTCTCACTGATTAGATTTTCATTCTTAAGGTTTAAGTTTCATTATGATTGATGTTTCTCTTCGAATCAAGTTTGTTTGAATCATTTTGTATTTGATAAGTTTGATTGAGAAAATACATGTATATACATATGTTGAGTTGGTCTAATAACTCCAATTGAATAATCTATATGCTCCTTTTAGTGTGCACGCAAACTGTTTGGCAAAATGCTTTAAAGAAAAATAGTTTATAATATTTACAAGAACAATGACATTAAAAGTATGAACACTGACGAATAAAAACATGAACAACGACGTATAAAAGTATGAACACCGATGACTTATCTATAAGTTTGACACATACATAACATATTATGATCATCTTTTAACATTTTGTGATGAGTTTTTTTATTTTTGTGGTTATATATTGTAAATGAACATCTATGCATTATAAAATGAATACAAAAGAATAAATGGACATGACACTTTGATGAATAAAAATACTATGAACACCGATGTATAAAAACATGAACAATGACATATAAAAGTATGAACACCGATGACTATTTTGAACGTAAGGGTATTTTTTCAAATTTTAAGTCAATTTACAAAAATATCATTAATGATGAGCGTGTGAGAGCCTTGATTTAAATTCATCCAATGGCTTACAACCATCATAATTCTTATCTACAAGCTCTCTCCTCACTTGAACTAATATATATATATATATATATATATATATATATATATATATATATATATATATATATATATATATATATAATAGATTAACAATTAAGATTGAATTGAAACATTTCATTATATTGTGATAAAACATATCATATTCGAAATATGATCTATTTTTGGCCAAATTAGGTAAGTAAGCCTTTTGGATATTTTTCTATAGTAATTAGGTCAATCATATAAATATGTTTAGTAAATATACCCCTAATCAAACTCCTTATCTTCCAACTTCAATTTAATGAAAGTCGTAAAAATTGAAGGTGTACACAAACTTAATGAACATAGAAAAGGCCTATTTGACCAAATTCTTTCTATATTTTTTATGTTCATGAATTGTATGTTCAATTGTGAAAAATAAAGAAAGAAACTCGTAAATACATGAATCACATGAATAGAAAGATGAACATACGCTAGTAAATTAAAAAAAATAGTTAAATTAGATGACAAAATATATATAAGGGAACTCGTATACACGATACCAGTATGACTAGAAAAATATATTTTAATTTGCTTGAACATTACATGTATTTGATATACTTACACAGTAAATAAAAAAATCTTGTGAAAATTAAATATAACATAATATATGAAAAACAATACTAATTAAGATGAACATCATGTTCATGAAGCTTACATTCATTTGAAGAAAAAAATAGAAGTAAACTCATATATGCAATAACAAAATGGCTAAAAAGGTACATTTAATTTTCAATTGTTGCTAATGTAAATAATATTGATGACCAATATAGTAAATTATAAAAAATGTGAAATAAAAAGAGAAAATTGGTGTAGAAGGGCCCTTTTTGTATCCATGATACAAAATAGACCCCTCTATTTTTCTTCCAGAAAATAAAGCTAAAAGAAATTATAAAGCATGGTTAATAAGGTAGCTAGTTAAGGGCAAATTAGTAATGTAACATAATAACTGCCTAAAATTTAAAGATAATTAAATTTAAAAAAAGGCAACTGTGTGATACAAAAATTTAACAACTACATAATAAATTTAACAACTACATAATATTAGCAGATACAAAAATTATGTTCGTCACCTTCATCATTACTGACACTCAGCACATAAAAATCAACGCCACATAAATTTAACAACTACATAATATTTAGCAGATACATAAATTATGTTCGTCACCTTCGTCATTACTGACACATAAATTTAACAACTACATAATATTAGCAGATACATAAATTATGTTCGTCACCTTCATCATTACTGAGATACATAATTTATGTATCTGCTAATATTATGTAGTTGTTAAATTTATGTAGGGGATCACGTTTACAAGGAAAGTATATTTGATATCCTAACAACATCCTAATTTGTAGGGGACCACGTTTACAAGGAAAGTATATTTGATATCCTAACAACATCCTAATTTGTAGGGGACCACATTAAATAACCATATTTATTTAAAAAATTGCCACATCATATTTTTATTTAAAAAATTGATATATAGAAGAAATATATGTAGGGGACCACGTTTAACAACTTCCTGATTCTTGTATCACGTTTAAAGGAATGTATATTTCCTTTCCTAACAACTTCCTGATTTGTAGGGGACCACAATAAATAACCTTATTTAATTAAAACTGCCACATCAACTTTTTTAATTTCCATCAGGGGTATGCATTTAGTTAGAAATTAATCTTTATTAGAAAATTAATTGGGGCCTACTTTATCTACATTATTGCAAAATGGCCTATTTAATACACAGTAATACATAAATGGCCTACTTACCCTTTTAACTCAAATAAAAATCACATCACAAGTAACAACATGATTAAAAAAAATATATTTACCTTAATTAGTGACTAAAGATAAAAACTTGCATGAACATCACGTTTATTCGATATATTTTACATTCATTTGTTGTGTTTTATCTAAGAATTAACTGCGGAATAATTTTAGTGCAATATTATGACCCGTTCATTTAAATAATTTTGATTTCCTAAAAGATAATCCTTGTTATCTAATTCATAATCCGTCATTATTTTGTTGCTTATTCCCTAATAACTAATTGTCATAATAAGATTATTTACTTGAATGAATATGAAACGCTCATTTATTAATGCAAAATCTCTTAGAGGTTCTCATATCTCTTCGTAATAATGATTATCACCATAACCATATATATATATATATATAGAGAGAGTATAGATCCTATGAGAACACCCCCTAACATGAAAAAAGATTCGTAATTATTATTAGTTTTGTTACGAAAGTGTCATATCGTTTAATGTATTATTCGTAGTTATTGTTGGTTGAGTGGATTATTCGTAGTTATTGTTGGATTCCTAATTATTATTCGTAGTTATTATTAATTATGATATCTACTCTAAATCTCAACCCTTAATACTCATCATCCAACGGTGTACGATTGTTCTCACGTATACACGTTAGAGGTGTTCTCATGGGAACCACACCCTATATATATATATATATACACACACTTAATCATTATAATTAAACCTCAAACCCTAATTTAAACATTTTAAGTCCAAACCTTGATGACACCAAAAAGAAAAATTTACCTTTTTTTTATTGTTCATCATTTATCACAACAAATTTTTATCGGAAAAAATCTGATAGGTTAAACAAAATACTTTCTAATTTAAAAACTAACCACACTCATTTTTAAAGTTTTAAAATGTAATTAATTCCTTCATGTTTTTGCACTAAAAGTGTCGCCTATACGAATTTCAAATCGAGATAATTCAAACCTAGATGTACACTTTCCTTCTCGAATCTCTCTACTTCAAATTCGATCACTTAACCAGAAACTATTTTTGAGTTTCTTAATTCATTTTTACAATTTTATCTCTTTTCCACCTCATCTAAAGAAACTCAATTCTCCATCCCATATTTACATGATAGTTTCTTAACTTACACCCCTACTTACTTTATGTAGCCTATATTCTTTTATTTATGTGTATGTATCATTTGTTATTAATTAAAAAGGTTTAAATATAATAACTTTTTAATACCTTTTATTAGATAAATTTCTAAATTTGTGTTCATCACTTTAAAGTATTAATATTTAAAAAAGATTTATTAAAATAAAATTAAAATATAATCAATATTAATGTCTATAGATAGATAAAAATATTTTCTAACTAAATATAAAATTTTTATTTTTATTATTTTTACTATATATTTTAAACCTTGAAACTTTATGCCTAATATTTGAATTAAAATTTAAAATAACTCATCTACTCCTCTATTTTATAGCAAAACTTAAAAAATAAAAAAAATAACAAAAAAAACTAACGTAACAATCAAAATATAAAAAAAATATTAAAAACAAAACAAAAATTTTTCTTTGATTTCTGTGTTTTGTGCAGGAAATTGTCAGATTTCATCTCTTGAAGAAGAGCCTTCTCTCCACTTATTGTCTTTATTCCCACACCACCTTTTAACATTAATTTTTATTTTTTGAAAATTAATTAGGAAAGAAACTTAGGGTGTGTGGGATGAAGATGCTCTAACCATCTATAATAAACTCGATATTTTTCTTCTTCTTTATCATCAAGGTCTTTCATCTTATTTTTAGTGTGTATGTTGGTTTATTTAGTGATCGGAAAAACAATACTCTTTCATTTTTTTTTATTGTTTTTGCTTGGTGTTTTGTAACAATATATTCGATTAGTGATCAAGCTTCGATCCATTCAGTTTACGCAATGACATAGATGTTTGATAAAACATTTCAATGAAAATTTACATTTGGTGATAATTTTAATTGGTACTTGTCCATTTTATATTTGTTGACAATCTACAAGAATTATAAAAAAAATATATTTACTCACATTTCATTTTATACTTGTTGATAATATATATTTTTTTAATTATAATTTTTTTTAATAAAAATATATTTGTTGACAATTTATTTTACACTTGTTGACAACTAATTTTTTTTTTTTGAAAATATACTTTTTGAAAATCTTTTACTCTTGTTGATAATCCATTTTGAGCTTGTTTACAATGCAACTTGTCTTGGTTGATAGTAGAAAATAATTATAAAAAAATATTTGTTGATAGTTCATTTTACGCTTGTTGCAACTACATTTTGCACTTGTTGACAATCCATTGTACATATTTTTATAATCCGAAAAAAATATGAAAAAATATACTTGTTGATAATCCATTTTATACATGTTGAGAATATATTTTACATTTGTTGACAATCCACAATTACACTGTCAATAAGTGTTGACAATCCACAATTACACCGCCAACAAATATTGAAAATCCACAATTGCAATGTCAGCAAGTGTTGACAATTTCTAATTGCATTTTCAACACGTTGACGGTCTATAAACAATTAAAAATCTATAAAAAAACGATTTTTTCCCTTCTTTCAGTTAAGTGGTTAAAACAAAAGGATGAAAAAGTTGTATTCTTTTCTATAGTAATAAAAAATGTAAATTAATTCTAATAGTAGGCACGAAATAAAACTTATTCTAAGATTAGGAAGTAGTTAGGGTCGGAGCAGACCCGTCGTTTGAAACTACGGGTTATTTGGAAAGAAAATTTTCTGCTGAAACTGCCAGTTGTTCTCACCCATTTTCTCCCTTTCCTCTCCTTCAATCTAATTATATATTTAATCTTCTTGCTAATTAATAGAATTTGATTGAGGGATAGGGTTAGGAATGAGAGTTGCAGTCACCCGAGCCGCCCAGACCAACACCAAGACCATCATCAATAATGCTAGTTTCCTAAATAACCAAACTCATCACACCATTAATACTAATATTAGTACTTTGTGCTACAAGCCTACCTTTGTTCTCGACCTCCAACGCAACCCAAGCCCCGTCACTAGACCCACCGTTCAACCTCAACGATTTCGTCTATTCCTGACGCACTTTCAGCTATAAAACCCCAACCCTTGATCTAGACAATTTGGAGAGCTGGATTCAATCATATCAAAGATGGGTCTGAATATTGATGATTCTGCCCGTAACCCTAAGTTCGTTTCCAAATTCTACGATCCGACAACCTCCCTGATTTCCATCATTCTCACGCCTTCGATCATCATCAAACCCATAATCATTCCTCCCCGATCAACACCGATTTCGATAATTTGTTCCCGTACAACACCAATTTCCCACCGCATGATCAAGGAATCGATGAAATCGAAGGCTATGGATTCGACTTCATTGACTACCTCATTCGAGATGCTCAATCATTTTTTTTTTTGCAAAGAACCCATAATATCATGCTGGGTTTATGCAATTAAATAAAAAAAAGAAAGAAACTCAGCGTTTGAAACTACGGGTTATTCATTTAAACTCGCAATTTCATATGACGGGTCTACTCCGACCCTAATTCCTTCCTATTACCGGAATAAGTTTTATTCCATACCTATAATTAGAATTACTTTATATTTTTTTGGAAAATTCCGGTTGGTACCCCTATGATATGGGGTATTCCGGAATTTATCCACAAGTTTTTCAGGGTTGGGATTTTGCCCTTCAATTTTGCAATTTTCCGACATTTGCCCCAAATCCTATAACTCTGGTTAATTGAAGCGTTAGTTTGCAATAAACAAAAACAAAAGGATGTTCTCTCTCTTTTCGATTCTCATTCCTCATATTCCTCGATCGATATTTCCCCGTTTCATCTTCCTCACCCACTATCTCTTCTACATCTCTTTTGTGAATCGAATGTCGTCGGGATAATAGTTGATACATTGACGATTCCGATCCCTGGAAGAAGAGTTGTTGTAAGTAAAACAGAGTTAATTTTGGGTGGTTTGCAGATTCTAGGGTTTGAGGAGGTAGAGAGCCCTGATTTTGGGTAGTGGAAGCGATATGGTTAAGACTTTCTCCATCGTTCACCATCCATCTCATCCGGAGAAACTCGAAGAGTCGACTCCCTGAAGGGCCATACAGTGCTCTGCTTCCGCCGCCACTGTCCCTAAGTTCCTCCCAGGGCCACTGTTAAAGAATCCCTAGATTATTGTTATTACATTTACGCAGTATATTATTTGTTTACCAAGTTTAAGGTTACCGTTACTAGTATTTTCCTATTTTACATTTTTCTACTTGTATATATACATGTAATTATCTGATGAATAAAGCAAGCTACAGTTTACACTTCAAATATATATTCCTTCATGGTATCAGAGCGGGTTCGATCTCTAGTACCCTGACTTATCGGGTTTGTCTACCTTACGACACTAAATGCGGGCATGAACAATAATAGTTCGTCCAATCGGGCTAGCCGGCCTTAAGGCATGTCGTCAAGCTATCGGCGTCTAAATCTATCATTGCTACCGATTTACTGGTGGTCATATCAATCTATTGATGTCGTCG
The DNA here is from genome assembly GCA_033239125.1 of Fagopyrum homotropicum. Taxonomy (NCBI): domain Eukaryota; kingdom Viridiplantae; phylum Streptophyta; class Magnoliopsida; order Caryophyllales; family Polygonaceae; genus Fagopyrum; species Fagopyrum homotropicum. Next base: position 147,254,960 of record BSWB01000002.1, read on the forward strand.
ATCTACTGGTGGTGTCACCGCTCAACTGGTGTACTCGTTGATCCAGTCTTCAGCGTTGTCCGTCTACCCACGCTTTGACTGCGGGGGTGTATTGAAGGATATAGTATATTCTATTTAGATAAATTATCTTTATATATTAGGTTACTTTGAATTTGATTTTATCCTGCTAATCTTCATTAGTTTCCTTTAATCATCTTGTAATTCCTATATATATAGGATCATTATATTATCAATAAACTTGTGGTTCTACGTCCACCATTTGTGTGGTCTCCCCCACCAATATCCATCAGCCACCACTTGTGCGTCTCCGACTCCAACTTCGACTCATTGGTCCAATCTCAAAAGGTAATCAAGTTTGGCAATTGTGAGTTATCATTTTGTTGGCTTAATTACTCCAGTATATAAGCAAATGCAGGAAAGAGGTATTGAGACAATTGGAAAGTGTCTGCCTGATAGAAAAACAAAGCAAGTGTTCTTCTTTAACCTAGATGGTAATTCAAACTTCCTCATTTTGATGTATTCAGATACATAAGCTTGATAGTGTTGATGAAATTTGATGATCTGCAGACTGCATTTAAAGGGTTGAAGGTCGCAAGTCAGTAAGCGTATGCTTGCATGCACAATGAATGAGGGATTGGTAATACTATCTACTTTTTTATACTAGGAAGCTGCAATCGTGTGCTAGAACTACAATGATCACATTACTCGTTTGTAGGGTGTGTTTCGATAATAGCTTTGCATTATGTATTACTTGGAACACTAAAATAACCAATCAACTCAAATGAACTATACTGTTCTACTCTGTTTTCCAACCCTGACATTTTCATCTTACTCTGTTTTACTTACAACAACTCTTCAACTGCTGTTCCGACGACATTCGATTCACAAAAGAGAGATAGAAGAGATAATGGATGAGGAAGAAGAGATGAACATATATCGATCGAGGAAAATGAGAAATGAAAATCGAAATGAGAGAGGATATCCTTTTTTTTTTTACTGTAAACTAATGGTTCATTAACCTGGGTTAGAGAATTTGACGGTCTTGGGCAAATTTCAAAAATTTGTAAACTTGAGGGGTAAAATCCGAACTCTGAAAAATTTATGGGCAAATTCCGGAATACCCCATACCACAGGGGTACCAACCGGAATTTCCCTATTTTTTTTTATTATGCTAGAAAATAATCCAAAAAAAGTTAGTAATTAAATTTTAATCTAGTAATTTACTAGGTTAGTTAGAAAAAATCAAGGTTTTGATCAGTGAATCGTTATCACAAATTTTATTTTCAGCATAATTAACCGCCTTTTAATCGATTATTTGTTATAAAAAAAGAAGAAGATATTTTTCAGCACAATATATTTAGCCTAGGCGTGTTTCGGAATAACTATACACTCATAATAACATGTTGTGGAACATTTGTGAGAATGAGTTGTGGATAGGTGATCGAAATTTGAGGGTTTAAAGATGAATTCAAATGTGAGGTTTTCACCGGTGGTCCTTGAGATTTGTAATTTACAATGCTTCTACATCCATATTTTCGTTGCTCTTCCTCACTCAGCTTGTCCGACAGTTCCCTGGTGCTCGTCCTCCTCCATCGGCTCGTTATGATCGATATTTTCTTTTGATGTTTTTTTTCTTCTTCTTGCTTAGTAAGGTTCTCTCATAATGATTAATCCGTCTAGCAATTTATTTGACCTTTTAATCAAGTAGAAGATTTGGTAAGCCAGACCGCTTTCCTGTTATTAAAAAACTAACAAAATCACGTGTATTGCTCCATTTACAAACTAGCCCCATATCCCTAATATTTACATATCATACCCTCGTTAGACCTGTTCATATTCGGACCCGGGTCGGGTGCGGTCCGGGCTTTATAAAATATTGAGCCCGTTTAGCCGGACTCGGGCCGGCCTTAGCCCGGCTACTGGGCCTGTAATGGGTGTTGTACCCGGCCCGGGTGGCCGGACGGGCGGGCTCGCGTGTACCCGTTTTTCAATTTTAAAAAAAATATTACTAAAAAATGTTATTAATTTGATTTTTTTTAAAAATAAATCATATTTAAGATATTTTATGTAAATAAATTAAATTTATTATAATTATACTAGATATTTTATTTTAATACTTAATAATTATAATAATTATACTATAGTATATTTATTTATTTTATTTTTTATTTTTTTACAGGGCTGACGAGTCGGTCTTTTCGGCCCGGTCGGACCTAAGGCCTTGTCCGAATCCGGCATGACGGGCTTGACGGGTCGGGATTTTCGACCCAGACGGACTTGCTCTCATATTTATACCCGCCCGTTTTACCAGGCGGACGGACTGCCCGGATTTGAACAGGTCTATGTGTTTAACCCTAGCATCCTGCCAAACTCAATAAGAATCAATAAGGGGAAAGTTGAAGGTAAAACTTCTCTGTCATATTTAATCAATCTTAATCATTAACATGTAAATTGTATTTACATATATCATTTATATGTAAATTAATGGTTATATTTTGTCCTGGCCAATAATTGACATTAATTTCACCGAATTTAATCAATGTTCATCCATTTCATTAATTTTTTTACCTCACATCAATTGATACCTATCTCACCAGATTTAAACCTACCAACTTAGACAAGTCCTTTTGGTAGAAAATATTTTTTTGGAATCTCGTTTTTCACTTCTTCATGAGTTCGTTTTCTGTTGTACCTACTTCCGACGCTGCTATTTCGACAATGCTTGACTCGTTTTTTCACATGCTTCGTATTATTGGAGTTCTCCCTTCACATCCCTACTTGCTCCACTGTTGTTTTCCATCGTCTTGTTTCTTGTTGATTTTTTGTTTGTATAGTTCTCTTGACGGATATCTCCGTCTACCCTCTTTTCGCGGCCTCTCGTTTCACCGTTACTTCACGGTGGACGAGTCTCTTACCTTGTTTTTAAAAAAAAAAAAAAAAAACCAGACGTACCAACTTATATATTGAAATAAAAGGTTATCCATGATTAATAATTTAGCACTTCCATTCCAACTACTACCATTACTTTTTGTTTTATGTAGCAAGCCATTCAAATAATTGGTAGTAGGTCTTAAACATATACAGTAATTAATTATTGATCCATTTTTAATTATAGCAATAAAGAATTGATATTATTATGTATCTAAAATAATTGTAAAATCATTGGTTTAAAATGATTGTTTTCATTTTTTTATTATAAAATTTTTTAATCTATATTTTTATGCTAAAATTTAAAAATATATATAATTTAATTTTTCATTATAAATATTATGTTCTACAAAAATCCATCATCAATATATAACCTAAATGATAAAAGAGTTATTTAAAAATCACACCTTAAACAGTTAAACCTATAAAAGAATTGGTTAGCTAGTTAAAAATTTATAATTAAAAAATACATTTCATTTATTCAACAGATCATCTACTTTCACAACATTGTTATTACATCTCAAATGAAAAAAAAAACTCGATGCCAAACTAGATCATAAACAGTATTTGATCATGACGTGCATTCTATTCTAAGATCCAAAACACAGAATATTATGTTCATTTACAAGTCTGTGAAACCTTTCTTCTTGAGTATATAATACATCCTACAACTTCTATCGCCATTGTGGAATGAACAAAACAGATCGTATACAATGGTACAATCTTCGTAAAAATCAATATTTAAGGTGCACCAACTGCTGAATCTCAACTTCATCCCTTTTATGTTGAATCTTGATGTTCTGCCATTGCGGCAGAAATCCCTTACAGCTGAAATAAACACCAACTGTAATCATACACGCAGTTGTTTTCAATTGATTTGCAGGAAGATAAAGAAAGAACCCGTCAACAATATTCCCCTTAGGGTTTTTATCGTTTAATGGATAATATTAATAGGGTAAACGTATTTACAATAATTACAAAGGCAGACCTCTATTTATATTATTTACAATAATCTATCATATCCCCGCAGTCGAAATTGGTGGAGGATGAACAGTAAGACTGGACCTAAAGTCTAAGAATAATTGTCGAGGTAGACCCTTGGTAAAAATATCATAATAGTGAAACGGAAAAGGCACATGAAGAACTTTGATGTGACCTATAGGGCAACTTTGTCACGAACAAAATGAATGTCGAGTTCGATGTGCTTGGTCCGTTGATGCTGAACTAGGTTGTTCGCAAGATAAGTAGCAGAGATGTTGTCAGTGTAAACAATTGTGGCTTTAGATAAGGGATAATGAAGTTCCAGCAACAGATTTCGTAGCCAAGAACACTCATAGACAACATTCGCTACTCCGCGATATTCAGCCTCAACACTAGATCGAGAGACCACAAATTGACGTTTTGCGGAACAGGGAGATGAGTGTGTCATTGAAGAAAACATAGTACCCAGAAGTGGAACGGCGAGTGTGTGGACATCTGCCCCAATCAACATTTGTCTATGCAATTAAGTCCGATTTGGGAGAAGGAGTGATTGTAATACTAAGATTAGTAGTGCCAGCAACATAGCGGATGATACGCTTGAGGGCGGCAAAATGCGGTTACCGGGGGTCATGCATGAAAAGGCAGACCTGTTGAACTGCAAAACTAATATCTGGGCGAGTGAATGTAAGATACTAAAGTGCGCCAACTAGACTTCTGTAAAGAGTTGGATCGCTGACTGGTGTGCCAGAAGATGCACTGAGCTTAACTGATGTCTCTGCAGGGGTGACTGCAGGTATGCAATTCGTCATCTTTGCTCTTTCAACTGTTTCCCGAATGTAATTGTCCTGAGACAAGAACAATCCAGAGGAACCTTGACGAACTGAGATGCCTAAAAAATAAGATAATGTGCCCAAATTTTTGAGGGAAAATTCCTTGCTTAAAAGCATAATCAGATGAGTCTGCAGCAAATATGAAGATGCAGTTAAAATGATGTCATCAACATAAAACAGTAGATACGCAGTGTTATTGCCTTGTCGGTAAATAAAGAGAGAAGAATCGCTCTTACTGTCAATAAAGCCAATGCGAGGCAGGAAGCCTGCAAAGCATTGAAACCAGGCACGGGGAGCCTGTTTGAGAGCATATAAAGACTTCTGGAGAAGGCATACATGATTAGGGTGAGAAGTATCATGGAAACCTAGAGGTTAAAACATGTAGACCATTTCATTCAAATGCCCATGGAGAAAAGCATTTTGAACGCCGAGCTGGTGAATGGACCAGGAACGAGATACTACAATGTTAAGAACCATGCGGATGGTAGCGGGTTTGACTACTGGACTGAAAGTCTCATCATAGTCCACTCAAATCTGTTGAGAGCATCCATTTGCAACTAAACGAGCCTTGTACCGCTCCAGAGAACCATCATACTGTACTTATGTCGAAAAATCCACATACACCGCACAATATTAGCATCATTAGGACGAGGAACCAGAACTCAAGTCTTATTTCGCATAAGGGCTCGATATTCATCAAGCATGGCGTGGTTCCAATACGGATCCTGGAGAGCTAGGTTATGTGATTTGGGTATGAGTGAGATAAGACGGGAAGATGGGGTAGTGGAGACGGATAGATCGAAGATGGGTTTGGGTTTTACAATACCGGATTGACTCCGGGTCTGAGGCCGGGTGGACAGGGCAGCAGGGGGTGCTGGGACGGATTGTATAAGGGAGGAGTTGGAGCTAGAAATTTCAGGTAATGAATGTGGGATATTGATTTGATTATTATGTGCAGGTGGGCCTGGAATGGAAGTTGGGCTGGAGTCATCAGACGGGCCTACAGAGGAAGGTAAGGGGCTGGCTGAAAAAGGGAAGTGAGCTGGCGCAGGTGGACCGGTTATGACGACTGGGCCAGGCGCAACAGGAAGTGGGCCAGAAGCAGTTTAGGCCTGCGGTGGCTGACGGCTGGAGTCATCAGGACCTGACTGTGAATATTCCTCAAGGTTCCTAAGTAAAGCACTGTTGTACGGTGAAGGTCCGTCATCGGTGAAAAAATCATAGGAATCCGGGGAGGTGTCATTCCGGGTGGAAAACAGGAGTTTAGACTCATCAAAGGTGACATGACGGGAGTGAATAATTTTATTGGAACTTAAGTCTAGACACTTGTAACCTCGATGATGAGTGGGATAACCTAGGAAAACGCACCTTGTAGTGCGAGGTTGTAGTTTGTGGGAAATGGTTGCACTTTGATTGGGATAACAAAGACAACCGAAAATCCGGAGATGATGTAAGGATGGTGTAGTGCGGTATAACACTTGGGTAGGAGATCTATTGTGAATAGTGGTGGATGGAAGAATATTGAGAAGGTAGCATGATGTCTCTAAGGCGTGAGGCCAATAAGAGACGGGAATAAACGCATGAAACAAAAGAGATCTCATCATGTTATTGATTGTACGAATAGTACGCTCAACTTTGCCATTTTGAGGGGAGGTATGAGGACACGAAAATCGAAAAGAGATTCCATAAGTGGAAAAAAAATTGTGAAAATTCGTGTTGTTAAACTCACGCCCCATGTCGCATTGAAAACTTTTAATGTTTGTGCGAAATTGTGTTTGAACGAGTTTGTGAAATTGCCTAAAGAGATCGAAAATTTGTGGCTTTAACTTGATAGGATAGACCCATAAGAAGTGAGTATAATCATCAACAAATAACAAGTAATATTTAAAACCTTCCCGGCTAGGGATAGGAGAGGTCCAAATATCGCTATGAATAATATCAAAAGGCGCAAAAGTAATAGAGGAAGAGCGATCAAACGCAAGTTTGTGATGTTTTCTAAGTTGACATGCATGACAAAGAGGAGGAGGAGATGTGATGCGTCCTTGGAGGTAACCAAGGATAACTCCGGATCTAGATCAAGCAAAACTCCAACTACTCCTTGATTCTTTGTGCAGCGTTGTATCGTTTCAGATCCAAAGGGGCGGAAGCGATGAAGAAACAAAGGTTAGTTCGATCTAGAGAGATCGAATAAGCCTTTTTGTGTGGATCGAAGGTTGATTCTTAAGAAGAATCCTCGAATATGGATTTCTTGAATCAAAGATGAGATCCAAGGAAGAAATTTGAGAGATAGAAGATAGATTTTGATGCCCAAGCTAAGTAGGAGGAAATTCTTCTCAAAACTTAGTAATATTGAACATGAAAAATAAGTGACGCAAGATATCTCTTATATAGAGAGTCTTGCCTACCTATGGGCCAACGGGCCAAACAAAAATACATGAAGAAAAGCCCGAAAGGAAAAACCTAAAAGGATAAGATCAAAACCTAAAAAGGATAAGATCAAAAGGGAATATTCTTATACAAAATATCCCTTTTATTACATAAAAAGAAAAACATGAAAATATAGTCCGAAAATAAGCTAGCTTCATGCCATAGAGTCGGAAAGATGGGACATGCCGCTAACGGAACCGGTAGCCTATGCCATGGTGGTGTAGAGACACGACATGCCGGTAATGGAACCAAGTGAAGAAGTGGTGCGGGCGATGATGGAGCCGGTGGCTCGAGCAATGGCCTTAGCTCGGGATCGGGTGAGCGGTCCATCTGAGCGAATCCTAAGAGCCTCGTCCTCCTCGTCTACGGTCAACGTAAAAGGGACATCCAAGGGCGCATCAAGATGTCTCCTTAACACATTTAAAAAAAGGAAGAATTGCGAAGTAATCTAAAGACCGGCATGCCGGGATAACCTAGACGAGCATGCCAAGTGGAAGAAGACTCAGCCGAGAGGGCATGTGAAGAACTAGCGGGTGGATTGGTAACCGGATAGAGCTCCCCAGAGCTATTACACCTCAGAAGAACGGTCCCCGTTTGCAGATCCTTTAAAGACAAACCAAAAGGGTCAAACTCAACAGAAGCAAGGTTATCAGTAGTAAAATGTCTAACTGAGACGAGGTTTTTGACAATTTTGGGTGCGACAAGGATATTTGATAAACGGAGAGGTTTATTTGGGGTGGGTAGGATAGCATCACCAAGACCTGTAGAAGGAAAACACATACCATTGCCAACAACTATCGAATTTAATGGACCATTATGCGAAAAAGACGAGATATTACCGGAATTATTCGTCATGTGCAAGGTGGCGCCCGTGTCCATGTATCATAAATTATCCGTCGGATTTAATGTCATCGTGGCGAAGGACTGATCCAGATAAGTGGGCTGAGCAGCAGTAGCAATTTGGTCATGCATCAGATGAGCCTGATAGTTTGACGTTGGGCCAAGTCCAAGGAGGCGATGTTGGTTTGTTGGATAGGGGCAAGGTGGAGGAGGAGCTGGGCCTGGGTATGCTGGCATCCAGGACTGAGCAGAAGGAGGAATTGGGCCAGGGAAACTCTGTAGAGGGATCCATCCGAAATTGGGCCGGAATACATATCTCTTCGCTTTAGCAGAATTGGTGAACCGGGCTTTGCCCTTCTTGCCTCTGGACCGATTGCTAGTAGACCGGCCTGCAGACTGTTGGGTTGGAGCCGCTGCAGCAGACCCTGACGAAGCAGCCGTAGCAGCGGTGAGAGTTGCTGACGAAGATTTTCTGGTGCCATTTTGTGCCGCCAACCTGGTTTCTTCGAGCATTAATTGTGAGTGGGCTTTGATAAAACTCGGAAGAGGATCCGTTTGTTGAATAAAACTCGCCACAACATTGTATTCAGACGGGAGACCTGAAATTAGTTGAAGAACCAAACGGGTTGTAGGAACCGATGATCGACACCCTTTAGTTGATCTGCCAAGGACTTGAGATGCTGACAAAAGGAATTGACGGAGGAGAAAGCGCATAACTTAGAGTTGGAGAATTCGTGCTCAAGATACACCGCCCGAGTGTTCTTGTTATCCTGGAAAATATCCTTGACTCGATTCCAAGCTTGAAGCGCAATGTCGTCCGAGTCAAGGATTTGAAGAAGGATGTCATGGGAGACCGTACTGTATATCCACTGAAGAACAGTAGCATCAACTTGAAGCCATAAGGAATTGTCGATGTCTGTAGGATGCGGAACTGATTCATCAATGTGATCAAGCACATTATGTGCTTTTGCAGTAACGCGAAATAGAGTAACCCAGGACGCATACGGAGTATCATGATCGAGAACAAGAGCAATGTTGTTCTTGATATTCGAGATTCCGAGAGCAGAGTGGAAGGAAGTCTTTTTGTCGGCCATTGAGTCAAGATTGCTGGAAAAAGGTGAAGGGGAAGAAGAGGAAGCAACGGAATAGGATTTAGAGGATAGAAGCCTCTGATACCATGTGAGAACGTGAATAATATTCCGTTAGGGTTTTCATCGTCTGATGGGTAATATTAATAGGGTAAACGTATTTACAATAATTACAAAGGCTGACCTCTATTACAATAATCTATCAGAAACAATTGTAATGTACCAGGGAGAAGAATAGTTTAGATCGTACCAAGAAATAGAGCTGTCAAACGAGGCTGACGGGTGAGGTTCAGGTCGGGTTATAACAAGTTCGGATTGGTGTTGGGTCGGGTAAAAAGTAGGCTCGGTTTTTAAACGGTTTATTTCGGGCCGGGTCGGTTTGGGTCGGGTACCAAATGTTCGGGTTAAAACGGGTTACCGGGTACCATCGGTTCTTTTCGTGGTGTCAAACGGGGATGACGGGTCGAGTTTGGGTCTGGTCAAACGGGTCGGCGGGTCGGGTCAAACGGGGTTGGGTTGGAATCGAGTCGGGTATAAATGGTTTGTTTTTGTTAGCGGGTTGTTTCGGATCGGGTCAATTTGGGTCGGCTACTAGTTGTTAGGGTTAAAAGGGTTATCGGGTATACATGGTTCTTGGGCTATAACAAATCGGTTTAGTTGGTTCTTGGGTCACTTCGGGCCGTATTATTTTTGTTTTTTAATGTTTCGAGAGGTGTCAATTAAGGCGAGTCAAGTTCGGTAATTGGGTCAAAGATGATATGATTTCCTAACATCTTGATTCAGGTCGGTTCTTTATATATGGTGCAATTTCTCGAGTTAAATCCAAATTACCTAGTTATGTGCATATTTTGGTTTAATAAAATATGGCATCCCCGGATGATTTTAGTTGGATCGGATAATTATTTTCCAGTATGATTAGTATGGGTAGCAAAACCAAATTGATCCTCCGATCAAGTCCGAAAAATCGGTTGACTCGATCCAAAAAACCTCAATATTTTAGTGCCCGTTTTGATCCGGTCCGAATCCGATACGGGAGATCTTCTTGGATCACCGGATCGGATACGGATCAGGGTTTTAGGTATCCAAATATCCACGGATAGACGAGTAATCTTGGATATCCGAACAATCTTGGATATCCGCCTATCCGGATACTCACGGTCACAAATCAGTGGATCACCGGATATTCATGGATAATCGGATATCCAAATATCCGTGGATCATCGGATTCATCGCCTCATCGGATCGTCTTAGGCATCCAAGTACCCGTTTTGTTTTATGAAGGATAAATCAACATTGTATGTATTAATATTTATATTTAAAAATATATGTATTTAATGGGAAAATATTTGAGTTAGGCAAAATAATGAATCAATAATGTTAATTTGTTACAACTTAATAACTTATGCATGGTTACTTCATAAATTCATAATAAGCTTTTATTATAACTGAGTCTGATTTTATAATATAGTTTCTTATAAATATGATTATAATTTGGTCTTAGTAGTAATCTTTTAATAGAAATTGGTCTCATTTAAATGAACAAATGTCTATAAAATCTTTAATTATAAGTTAGTCTCGTACTCTCGTTTTCAGATATAGTTATAAAATGTAAAGATATAGATATCTATTGTTTTAAAACTTTTTTTTATTCTTTTATTGTATCGTACTTAAATATTCTATTTTTTTATCATTTATATGATTATCATTTTTATTTCGATTGTTTTGTGCCTTTTAATTGTTTTTTCATTACATTTTGTGATAACAAAGTAGCAAATACATATCCGTATCAAACGGATATTCAGATCAAGAGGATATTCGGATAAACCAGATATCCGGATCGGGCTAAATCATTTTTGCATAATCAGATCAAGAGGATATCCGGATCAATCGGGTCAAACAAAAGTCATTCGGATCATCCGGATATCCGTGGATGATAATCCGATCCGATCCAACAAAATCATTTTCGCATACTATATTTTGGAATCCAGATCATCTGGATAATTATCCGATCCGATCCTGAGAAAAATATGGGATATCCAACCAAATACGGATCGGAATGAATATCCGAATCTTAAAACCGGGAGATATTTAACACGAGCGATCATTACAATTATTATTATCATAAATTCATAACCATCGTTCTTTATATTAATGATAAACTTATAGTTTATAATTGAATCATTGATACTTCAATACATTATACACGTCTTATATTTAACACAAACTAGTTATAAGAATAAGAATTTCAGTTTACTCAGAATTAACATGTCATATTGACTCGGATTACTTCATAGGTCATACTATCACATCATTTTACTTCACATTATCGAGGTCATCTAGGGTCGGATTATTTTGGGCTAACGGATCATTTCAAGTCGGGTTACTTTGGGCTAACAAGTCATCTCGGGACGGGTTACTTTGGGCTATTAGGTCATTTCGGGTCGGGCTACTTCAGGCTATCGGGTTAATTCGGGTTGGGTTAATTCGGGTTGTCGGGTCGTTATCGGGTTATTCTACTCGGGTTTTATCGGCTTTGGGTTATTTTCGGGTTCGACTGTTCGGGTTATTTATTATTTCGGGTTAAATCAATATCAAGCGGGTCGGTTCCGGGTATTTTTCTTTTTAAAATTTTTTTTAGGGTCAGGTCTTGTTCTGGTTTATCGGGTCGGTTTCACAGGTCGGGTCAACTTTTGACAGCTCTATCCAGAAACGGACAAGGTCAGACCTAAGAGGAGAAAAAGGCATGCTCTCAAAAACAGGGACTACATTCATCAACACTTTGTTATGAACACTGAAAATCACCATAAAGAGTCAAGATTTACAAACCCACCATCAGCAATCTCCATGCAAGCTTTCCAAGATGAAGGAGGTGAGGACATTCATTAATGTCATCATTCAAACACCAAAGCTCTAAAATCCCGGCTTCATTCAATTTACAAAACTCGAATTTATTTTGTAACATTCACTGCTTGCATCTGAAGCTTATAGAGTCTTCATACTCATTCCACTTGGAACATCTAGATTTAATCTCTTCATACAGTTTCACTGCCAAATCACCTTTCCCATTTTGACACAAACCATTAATGAGTTCACATAGCACATGGGGACTACGGACGATACACCTGTTTATCATATCTCTATAAACTTCCAAGGCTCCATCAAAATCCTCATTCTTACGGAAGGAAGATATTAGAGTCTCACAAGTATGGCTGTTTGGATGGAAATTATGCCTTATCATGGTTTTGTAAAGCTCAAAACCACGTTCTGAGTTCCCTCTTGCGCACTGGCCATAGATAAGAGCTGCAAAAGTAGTAGAATTTGGGGCTAATCCCTTTTTCTCAAGTTTTTTCACCAAGAATGCAGCTTTTTTGGTCTTACCTTCCTCACAAACCTAGTATGTATAAAGCATTGCCTCGAACAGCCTAGAGGAGATATCCAGCTCACATGACCCAAGAACTCCCTTCAAAATTATTTCAGCACACTTGAATTTGAAATTTTTGGTCAAGATGTGGAGGAGCAAGGAATGAGTTTCAAAGCTATGCAAATGGGGCTGTTTTTGCTGAATCCACTTGTGGAATTCAAGGCTATAAATTGTGAAAATTATTTTCTATTCTACATGTTGAAACTAAATTAATTCTTTTGAAACTAAATTAATAAAAGAATGAAATAAACATGTTTTAACACATGTGTGCGCCACACACTATTTCGGGCAAATTTCTGGTGGGCTCCGACCATTGTCAACACCGGAATGTGGGAGTGTTGACTTTATCTCCACGAGCTCTTGCTCGTGGTATATTCATACGTTAAATTTGAATTCCGTTTGAATGAGAAATGAATGCCCAAAGTTGGTTGCGTGATAAGCAATAGCTTGGGAAAATAGTCAAAATTGGGTGCTTCCCACATCGACTATATGGAGGGAGAAACAATGGGATATATAGGGCAAGTTTGCTCTAAGGCATGTGGCCTTGGGTCACTACCCATTTGCAATGGGGAACGGCGTAGGCAAACCACCAGGCCCGCCGGGTGGGTGGACCTAATTATAATCTGGACTGGTTTGTAGGCTTCCGGTTTTATTACGAAAAACAGAGAGATTCCGATCTCGACTCTACTCAACATACGCACTGCGGGTTATCTACCGGACTTATTTTATATTAAATTCATTTTAAAACAAAAAAAACGATTTTGTTTTTAGGACCTGAATTCGATTTAAATATTAAAACGAAAACAAGTAAAAACAATCAATTTCACCCTAAAAAGAAATAATATATCAAAATAGAAAAAGAGCGGGCAAAAGTAAAATGACAGAGATTACTCGTGAGCAGTTTTCTTGAAGTTCGCCTCCTCAAGAAACTGGAGATGACGAGCACAAAATCCCTTTCTAAGACCATCTTGAAATCCGTCCCAGATCGAACACATAAGAAAACAACAACTTCGATCCCTAAAAATCAACGAATCAGATGAAATCAGAGACAGAGGAACGCAAAGCTGCTGCAATATATTGAGAAAGTAGATGAGAAATGACTGATAACACAAAGGAAACTACCAAGGATCCAAACACTTCCGTGGATTCAAACACTACCGATGATGATAGTATCTTAAGGATTCTGACTGAAGCTGCAAATGGGGGTGAACAGATGTCCCAAATCCATTTTGGGAGAGGTCTACCACCGGCTAACTTGCCAAACCCACCGATCGGGACTAATCCACTTCCAAGTGGTGTACAACTTGGTCAACAACATGTCCCTCAGACAATACCGATGTCTGGCTCTCTGAGCGTAGTATTGCTGCCAGACAAGTTCGATGGAACTAATTTCATAACCTGGCAACAAAAGACGTTGTTCTTCTTAACCAAGAACAAATTGGACAGATACGTGACAAAGGATAAAGAGGTATCCTTCCAAGCTGATCTGGACAATAATTATGCATGCAAAGGGTGGATTCTAAGCCGCCTGTCCGACTCACTGTATCAAGTATACATCAAAGTCGGCTCTTCTAGGAAGCTCTGGCTTGCCTTAAAAAAGTAGTACAAATCTGAGGATGCACGGCATAAAAAGTTTGTTGTTCAGAAGTTCATGGATTTCCAAATGGTAGACAACAAGCCGGTCATGGAGCAAGTTGAGAAGCTACAACTTCTAGCCCATGAGATTATTGCTGAAGGGATGAATATCTGTGAAAGATTTCAGGTAGCAACATTCATCGGAAAACTCCCTCTATCTTGGAAGGATTTCAAGAGCTACCTTTTGTACAAGCGAAAGGAAATGAATGTGGAAGATTTCATGGTCAAGCTGCGGATTGAATCAAGCAACCGCAAGAGCACTAAAGGAGAAAAGACCGAGAAATCTCATCTGACTGAACACAAGGAGAAGAAACAAAAGTTTCAACCCAAGGTCCCCAACAAGAAACCGGCAAAGAAGAAGCTCGCCGGCAAGTGTCACGCCTGTGGCAAAATGGGTCACAAATCCGACGAATGTCGGAACAAGGGTGACTTCAACAAGAGCAAGGGCAAAGAAAAGGCCGACATTGATGAAGATTGGCTAACTGATGTTGATCTATGTGTTGTGACGTCTGAAGTCAACATGGTCGGCAACAACCTAATGGAGTGGTGGTATGACACTGGTGCTACCCACCACATTTGTTCTGAAAAGGGGATGTTCACCACCTATCAGAAAAATAAACAGGATGATCAACTGTTTATGGGAAATTCGTCCACCTCAAAGGTCGAAGGACACGGCAAGATAGTGCTAAAGATGACATCTAAGAAGGAGCTGTCTCTCACTAATGTCATGCACGTTCCCGACATCCGGAAGAACCTGATTTCCGGAGCTTTGGTCAGCAAGCATGAATTCTCCGTGAAGCTTGTATCTGATCAGCTCACTCTCATGAAGAATGAGATTTATAGATGCAAAGGGTATGTCAAGGATGGACTGTTCAAAATGTGTGTAATGGCAGTCATCCCAAAAGTTGTAACCAATGGTTCAATGAATAAAACTCCTATTGCTTATGTTGTTGAGTCTTTTAATATTTGGCATGAACGATTAGGGCATGTAAGTTATAAGTCTATCCAAAGACTAATGAATTTAAACCTAATTCCAAAATGCAAATTAAACAAAGACAAATGTGAAGTTTGCGTACAGGCAAAACTCACAAAAACGCCATCTCCACAAGTGGAGAGAACCACAGAGCCTCTAGGCTTAATTCACACTGATTTGTATGATTTGAAGTTTATAAAAATTAGAGGAAGTAAAAAGTACTTTGTCACATTTATTGATGATTGCACAATATATTGTTATATCTACTTGCTAAGAAGCAAGGATGAGGCCTTGAAAAAGTTCAAGGAATACAAATTGGAAGTTGAAAACCAACTTAGTAAGACAATCAAAGTCGTACGAAGTGATAGAGGAGGCGAGTACGATAAACCTTTCAACGCGTTCTGTAGAGAACACGGAATAGTTCATCAAACAACTGCTCTCTATTCACCTGAATCTAACGGAGTTGCGGAACGAAAGAACCGAACTCTGCAAGAGATGATGAACGCTTTGTTGCAGGATTCTGGGTTACCCCAAAACATGTGGGGGAAGCATTGCTTACCACAAATTATATCCACAACAAAATACCGCAAAAGGTAACTGGCAAAACGCCATATGAACTTTGGAAAGGTAAAGTACCATCGTACAAATACCTCAAAGTGTGGGGGTGCCTAGCAAAAGTGGCTGTACCACCTCCTAAAAAGGTCATCATTGGACCTAAAACCGTTGATTGTATTTTCATAGGATATGCACACTACAGTAGTGCTTATCGATTTCTAGTACATCAATTAGATATACCAGATATACATGTTAATACAATAATGGAATCTAGGAATCCTTCTTTCTTTGAAAACGTCTTTCGGTGTAAAGATAAAGAAAATCCAAAACGAACTCGTCAACAAAGGGAAGAAGGCACTTCTGGAAATGAAATAGTCGAGGAAGAACCTCGAAGAAGCAAAAGAAATCGAACGGAAAAATCGTTTGGGGATGAATTCATAACGACATTTCTCATGGAGAAAGAACCAAGAAGTTACACTGAAGCCATGTCTACACCTGACGCACCTTCATGGAAGAAAGCAGTTAAAAGTGAGATTGACTTCATTATGCAAAACCATACATGGGAGATAGTTGACTTAGCATAGGGGTGTAAAGCACTTGGAAGCAAATGGATTTTCAAAACCAAGTTGAAAACCGATGGCTCAATCGAGAAGTACAAGGCTAGGATTGTGGTGCAAGGATTTCGACAAAAAGAAGGGTTGGATTTCTTTGACACCTATTCTCCTATTACGAGAATAACTTCTATAAGAATGCTAATAGCAATAGCGGCATTGCAAAACCTAGAAATCCATCAAATGGATGTAAAAACTACCTATCTAAACGGAGATTTAGAAGAGGAGATCTACATAAAATAACCTGAAGGGTATGTTGTGTCTGAACAAGAACACAAAGTGTGTAGACTCGTAAAGTCACTTTATGGACTCAAACAAGCTCCTAAGCAGTGACATGAAAATTTTGACAACGTAATGATGTCGAATGGTTTCATCATTAATAAATGTGATAAGTGCATATATATCAAGAATACTCCTACGGGATATGTGTTGCTATGTCGATATGTCGATGATCTGCTTATCATTGGAAGCAACAAAGACATGATCAACCGCACTAAGAATTTACTTAGAGGTCAATTTGACATGAAAGATATGGGATTAGCGGATGTTATTCTAGGAAATAAAATCATTAGACACTCCGAAGGTATTACCCTATCCCAAGCTCATTATGCTGAAAAGATCCTTGAGAGGTTTATGAACTACTCGAGTGGAACAACTAAGAGTCCTGTGGATCCTCAACTCCACCTGACCAAAAATATGGGGGACTCAGTGTCACAACTTGAGTATGCGCGTGTAATTGGGAGTCTTATGTACTTAACCAATTGTACACGCCCTGACTTGGCACACTCAGTTAATGTACTAAGTCGCTACACAAGTAACCCCAGACATAAACACTGGAAAGGGATAACTAGAGTATTGAACTAACTACGTTATACTCAAAGTTATGGGCTGCACTATGGTAACCAACCTGCAATACTAGAAGGATACAGTGATGCAAATTGGATATCCGACTCTAGAAGCTCAACATCCACAAGTGGATATGTGTTTACACTTGGTGGTGCAACAATATCTTGGAAATCTTCCAAACAGACATTATTGGCCAGATCCACAATGAAGTCTGAGTTCATTGCGTTAGACAAAGCAACAGGAGAAGCTGAGTGGCTTCGGAACTTCTTGGAAGATATTCCGATGTGGGAAAATCCAGTGCCGACATTATGTGTACACTGTGATAGTCAATCGGCTATAGCTCGGGCACTGAGCGTTTTATACAATGGAAAGTCACGTCATATTAGACGACGACATAAGTCCATTAGAAAACTAATCTCAACAGGTATAGTCTCAATAGACTATATCAAATCAGCTGACAACCTAGCGGATCCATTTACTAAGGATTTGTCAAGAGATCAAGTTTTAAAATCATCAAAATAATTAAATGGGTTTAAAGCCTATTACGAAAGAGGATGTTTGAAGGACAACCCTACCTACGTGACTGGAGATCCCATGATGTAGGTTCAAGGGGAAAACCTAACCAAATTGAATCGAGTGAAGCGTTGTCTCAACCCAGTTCTTAAGGATGATAAACAATGCAAACTGTATGAGTTAAGGTTAAGCTTGACTTTTAATGATTCCACCCCCTTGAAATAAAGGGGGAGTATGAAAGATACTCTTTATGGTCAATCACCTTGTGAGTGTGAAATGGGGCCCTGTCTAGGAGAATAAGGTAAGGCTGAATTCTCCAAATTCACTCATGAATAAACCAGGGATGTTCAAGGCCAAAACGAACACAACCAGAGAACCAAACGTTCTGCGAGAAAATAAAATTGTGTGATAATTGTTGTCTCGGTTTACATAAAAGCCCGGGTGGTTCAAGACATCATAGTCACTACCTGGTCGAGTAAATCTGATAGCTATTCACTACGGATGGTTCAAGCATGAAACATGGCACCAATCTAGATGTAGTGATTTTCGGTTGTAGTCTTGAGAATTCTGTCTGTCTAAAATATAGAGAAGCATATGTTTAGAATCATTTCTATTCATGTGGGAGATTGTTGGAACTAAATTTATAAAAGAATGAAATAAACATGTTTTAACACATGTGTGCGCATGGCACTATTCCGGGCACATTTCCGGTGGGCTCCGGCCATTATCAACATCAGAAAGTGGGAGCGTTGACTTCGACTCCGGGAGCTCTTGCTCGTGGTATATTCATACGTTAAATTTGAGTTCCGATTGAATGAGAAATGGATGCCCAAAGTTGGTCGCGTGATAGGTAATAGCTTGGGAAAATAGTCAAAATTGGGTGCTTCCCACATCGACTATATGGAGAGGGAAACAATGGGATATATAGAGCAAATTTGTTCTAAGGCATGTGGTCTTGGGTCACTACCCATATTCAA
This sequence comes from Fagopyrum homotropicum, assembly GCA_033239125.1. NCBI lineage: Eukaryota > Viridiplantae > Streptophyta > Magnoliopsida > Caryophyllales > Polygonaceae > Fagopyrum > Fagopyrum homotropicum. Next base: position 147,273,585 of record BSWB01000002.1, read on the forward strand.
TGGGGGAATGGCGTAGGCAAACCACCACACGCGCACGCGCCGAGCCGAGCTCGTGGTCGTGTCGTGCTGTGCCGTGCCGTGCCGAGCCGACTCCAAGCCGTGTTGTGCTGCGGGGCGGGTGGACCTAATTATAATATGGGTTGGCCACCTATATTATTTTTGGGCCGACCCAACTCAAAGTCCAACAGTCCATATGAGGAAGGCCTTGGGCCAGGCCCATCTGTGCAACGGATCGGATCTGCAGGCTCATCGGATCAGTCAAATTACCTAGTCCAACAAATCCGAAAATTAAGGGTTGTTGGGCAAGTGTCAATTCCAAAATGGGGCAAGTGTCAACAGCTTATTGGCTCCGTTTTTGGGCTGGTCAATGGGCTCCGAAGCCCATAGCCCAATCCATCTCCTCCAGCTCCTATAAATAGAGAGCTTTTCCTCTCATTTCAATCACACCTTCAATCTGCTCTCTGCTCTCTCTTCATGCTTGCGAGCTTTTCTTATCTTAAGAGTGCAACGCATTACTGGTTTGTAGGCTTCCGGTTCTATTACGAAGAACGGATTCGAACAACAGTTGTATCTTGGGATTCTTAAACACCGGTAACCGTCGTAATATGGGGTGTTTTTAGAATTAAGGAAAGAGATTCCGATCTCGACTCTGCTCAACATATGCATTGCGGTGGTATGAATTTCTGACCATTACTGTTATATTGCATACAGTTTAAGTGATGTATTACAGGTTCCTACACTACATTACATGATATTCCAAAAACAAACCTCGTTTTCATGAGGGAAGCGGTTTTGGATGTCCATGTTGAACTCTTCGATGGAAGCTGCATAGACTCCCGTTGGCACATGGGTTGTACTATACAAGCAATCAAGTCTCACAAACAGCAATGAGTTGTACTGTGACTTATTGAAGTTACGGTTAGGGTTCTTGCTCTTGGAAGCGAGAACCACCTTGTAGTTGCTTGACCGCCCAGGTTGTGCTGCAAAAGCGATAGCCACCCTGTATCAACGTTGAGACATGCTCTCGGAATCCTTCATTCTTTTTCTATAGCAACGTCGAGACTTTCCTTTGTATCCTTCATTCTCATTCTGAAGCAACGGTCGAAGAGAAGTAACTAGTTTTGTTATTTTGTATCGCGTTTCTTCTTCTTTTTTTTTAATATAAGAAACGTTAGTTTAGGCAGAAATTAAAAAAATAAGGATACGAAACGGAAAAACCAAACCTTCAAGGGTTCCAAACGAAAACATAAAATTTTTTGGGACCATCCAAAAAAATCAAAAACCCAAGGGTATCAAACGAAAAAATTCAAAAAAAAAAAATATTTAGGTTAAGAAAGAGCAAAAATAATGGTTTGGGCTAGTTGGCCACAAGGCCCACAAATGCAAAGTGCTTGCAATTTTTTTGTGCGGCTTTTAAGGAAAAAAAACTCATGGTCCAATACAAAAAAAATATTTAATAAAAAATAGTCGTATATAAATATTTAATGCGTGAACAAAATAATCACATTGAATTTTAACTTGAAAGAACTTTCCGTATTGAATTTCAAGTGAAAAGGTCATTCAATGTCAAAATATGTTTTCACGTTGAAACCCGATATCGTAAAATTTTCAATTTCGTACATTTCAATTATTTAACTATAATAATTAACATGATTCATTAGCTTCTAGATTAGTGTAAGATGTGTACTAATATCTTCTTTGGGATATCTATAAGTCGGTTTAATTATATAAAAAGTCGCTTTTTATACTTTGTATTTACTAGGTGCGGCGAGCCCCCGTAGATAAATTCAAAAAATGTTCATTGTACATGAATTCGGAATTCATTCATGCAATAGATTAATTCGGAAAATTCGGAATTCGATCAAGTCGTAGATTAATTCGGAAAATGTTGTACATCAAATCAGAAATCACTCATATAGCAATAAGTCGGTACCAAGAAGAATAACTATAAGGTCATACATACGCACGTGAAACATTCACAAAATCTCTTGTATTATAAACTTTCATTTACGCATATATGCTATAACTTGCTCTTCTTTACAGGTGCATCAAGTGCAATTGTAAGGAGAGCTCACCAAGTCCTGACCAGACATGACCTCCACTAAGTGTGAGGCTTTGTGTATCTTCAAGCACGCTAATCTGAATAGTAAGATTAACTAGGATAAACGAATAAAAAAATTACTTGAAAAATGAAAATTTGAATCATAAGATCCAACAAAACAACCTCGCAAATCTCATTAACACAACGAACGATCTAACAAAATCAAAGAAGCGAGAATAAAATCTAGACCCTATATGATGAAAAATGCAAACTATTATGTAGAAAATATTCAAAATGCAAAAGTAGAGAAAATAGAACAAGGTAGTCGCCTCAAGCATAATGCACCTATGTTACACAAGCGAATACATAATAGAGAGACGTAAATGATATCTACGTAGAAATACATCAATAATAATATCTACGTAGAAATACATCAATTGAAACTATAGTCGTGATGGTTTTACAAAAGGATAAGTGTGTCATTGCTTCCAAGTTTTCCTAGGACACATAAATTGAAAATGTTAATCACTTTGCAAACTTTACAAAGCCTATAAAGTATAAACCACTACATATCTGATTGAGTGATTGAGTAAAACTCTATAAGAGACAACAAGAACGAAACTACTGGTGAGAAAGTCATACCTAAATGATGTCCCCAATGGACAAGCAAGAGGTATTAGCCTATGCTGGAAGTCGTTGTACACTTATAAATCAAAAATTTCAAGATACTTCTTCATTGGAACTATTAAATGAGACAAAAGTTTAAGATATTTCTTCATTGGAACGATTAAATGAGACAGAGTTTGTTGATACTTGTTTGATGATGAAGCAATATGTTTCTTCAACTAAGAGCTCCATATGTATGAATAGTTAAAAGTGCTCTTCTAATGTGCTTTCGGCTTTATTTTGAATCTATGAAGAATGGATTAAACATTACATCAAGTCAGAAAAGTGTAGAAAATTTCTAAAAAGTATTCAACAATTTCGGATTTTTTTCTAAAATAATAACAAAATAAAAATAATTTCTAACATTAGGTACGAAAAAAAAACTATTTTGAGTATATAAAAAAATTAGAGTCGAACAAGACCCGCAGTTTCATTTCTTTATTTAAAAAAAAGGTGAAACTATGTATAGATAAAATGCCGTGACCACTAGACCATGAAACTTTTTACTAATGTAGGAGGAGGTGTAATTAATATAACTTATTTATTCAAAAACACCAAAAAAAAACAAATAGTTGGAAGCCACTCTTTTTATAAAAAGTGAGGATTCAATCCCCATACCTGTGGTTTATGGGACCAACATGTTCTCGCTAAGCCACACTGTTTTAGTGGTATAAGTTCAAAACTAAATGTATTTTTATCAACAAAGGTGGAATTCGTGAGTTCAAATATCTCTTCATCATATTTTCAATATAATTAGTTTAAATCCTACATTTTGTATGTGTCTTTTCGAATAATAATTATAATTTCATGTTATTTTTTAAAATTCTATAAAATATTCAATAAGTTTTTTTTAACTTATTTATGTAGATGTTAAATGATATTTATAAGTCAATAAAGTAGATATTATTATGTTAAAAAAATATAACTATTTATATAAAAAAAAAACAAATACGAATTTAACTTTGAATTCGTGAGTTCTAATTTTCCGCTTCATCATATTTTCAATCTAACCGGTTTAACTCTTATATTTTGTATGTGTTTTTTTCAAATAATAATTATAATTTTATGTTATTTTTAAAATTATATAAAATATTTCATAAAAATTGTAACTCCTATTTCTATAGATGTTAAATGATATATATATATAAGCCAATAAAGTAAAGATATAATTATATTAAAAAAAATATGACTATTTATAAAAGAAATAACACAAATATGATTTGAGTTCGAATTCTACTTGTGTTGATAAAAATATAATTTGAACTTATAATTAGTTTTCACCTTCTTATTTTTTTTTTTTAAAGAAATCCGCAGTTTAAAACTGCGTGTTTATGTTACCTCCTCAAGGATATACTAAAGCTCCTCTTGACCATGTATGCCGACTACAGAAATCCCTCTACGGGCTTAAACAAGCTAGTCGACAATGGAACATCGAATTCACTAAGCTCCTTACTTACCTCAACTATGTTCAATCTTGCCAATATTACTCTCTATTTGTCAAGCATTCTTCTCTAGGCATCACCATTGTATTAGTCTATGTTGATGGTGTACTAATCACATGTAATGTTCTATCTGAGATCACGTCTCTTAAACAACACATATCAAGGATTTGGGTCTTGCTAGATTCTTCCTAGGATGGAAATAGAACATAACAACTCACAGATTCTCATTAACTAAAGGAAATATATTCATGATTCTCATCTCTATGATTGTAATCCCACTGCTTTCCCTATGCAATATAACAATCATCTTGCTTCAGACTCAGGTGATCCCATTCTAGAACTTGAAGCCTATCAACGCCTAGTTGGACGTCTTCTCTATCTTTCTCTCGCTCGACTAAACATTGCCTTTACAGTCCAACAACTAAGTCAATTCCTTGCCCTTCCTCGTGCACCTCACTGCAAGTAACTTTTTGTTTATTACAAAGGCACCATGTATACTGCTCTTATTATCTTATCCATACAGACTTTCCTCTTACTGCTTACAGTGATGTTGAATGGGGCTCATGTGCATATTCATCTCGATCGATCACAAATTATTGCCTTTTTATTGGGAGATCTTTAGTCTCTTGGAAGACTAAGAATTAGAAAACCGTCAGTGTATCCTCGGCTGAAAGTAAATATCAGGCAATGTCCATGACCTCCAGTGAAGTAATCTGACTTGATGGTCTTCTTCTCGACTTACATGTGCAGCTCCCACGTCCTTTTCCTCTACATTGTGACAACAAGGTAGCTCAACACCTTATTGCTAATCCGGTATTCTATAAAATAACAAAACATCTCTGCATTGACTGCCACTTTGTTCGTGATGAAGCGCATAGATTATTTATATTCACTGTCCACGTTCCTTCATCCCTTCAACTGACATGCATTTTCACCAAAGCCTTGGACGAACATCTGCATGTGTTTCTCTCATGCAAGCTTGGCCTTGTTAATCCACGTCCGGCTTGAAGGGGGTATATAACTATATTGCTATTACACATGAAATAATGGATCATTTTTGTAATAAATGCAATATGCTAATTATCTTATAACAAACTCAGTTAGCATATAAATACTTGTAAATGTGCTCAGATTATGCATGAGGTTTCAGTTCATTTTCACCTCTTTAACACTTTCCGCCTATGCACAAAAGAAGGTCCTCATGCTATCGTTTCCTCCTAATGGGAGATGGGCTTCAAATAGATCATTTACTAACTCCATGTCAAGATTTTTATCTAATTAGATACAAAAGAAGAATTGAAAAGAAAATATATCATCTCTCGTTGGACTAAACTCCACACCCCCTACCCGTACTCCATTGACATTTGGTCTTGGCTTGAGAATGAAAAGCCTCATAAACATGTTCTCATCTCCAACATCCGTGCCTCCTCGATCACAGCTTATATCTACTTCTATTGGAAAGCAAGGAACGAAATCGTCTACAACAACACTCTCACTTCTCTCACTGCTTGTGCCCATCACACAGTTCAAGCTAGCTATCAAAAACTTCACCGCCTATAACTGGAAAGACCGGTCCCCCAACTCTATCATGTGGGAAAATTTGCTCGGTATTCACCTCCTATAGTAGGATATCATTGCTCCTTTTTCCAATTTCTCTAGTTTACTTTCTTTCTTTTGTCAAAGTGACCCTCCCATCATGTAAATCCCCTTTTCAATATGCGTAACCTTTTCAAAAAAAATAAAAAATAAAATAAAGGATCGTACATGTGACTTAACTTCAGCCATATGGTTTCCACACTAGTGAAGATAACCGGTTCAACGTTTTCGAGGTGATACAAAGCTTTCTTTGTTTAGTAGGAACCGAACTCGATATCAACCTTGCCTATGTGTACAACTTCATAACAAATTCAACATTTATCTTCCAGATTCTGCAACACATAACACCAATTTTCGAGTTGGATTATTGAAAAGGAGGAAGATGAAGATATGGCTATGATGGTGCGGTAATGCTTAGGTATAACGCATACTACATCATGCAATAATAATCATACAAGATATATCAACAAAACACCAAAATAGCAGTGTGAATTATGAAACTGATAAACTTGTATTCATCTTCTCATGTATACGTATATATACATGATTCAATTAGGTTGTTACACCTTTCACTTATTTACATATACTTCCTCTTTATTCTATGTATTTACAACATATATCCTACACATATACTCTAGACCCCCCCCCTTCAAGCTGGACAGGAGTCACAAGTCCCAGCTTGCGAGACAGAAAATGGTGTTGTTGTTCACCCAGAGCCTTGGTGAACGCTGTAGTGTAGAAGGGACATGAGCAGTGATGATGAAGCCTTTCTGAACTTCATCTCTTACAAAATGGCAGTCTATGCGAAGGTGTTTTGTTCTTTCATGAAACACAAGGTTAGCTGCGAGATGCTGAACAGCCTTATTATCACAATAGAGTGTGAATGGATGTGGAAGAACCACATGGAGATCAGTAAGTAACCAATCAATCCAAATAATCTCACTAGTGGTCATAGACATTGTTCGATACTCACTTTCAACAGATGATTTACTAACCGTTCGTTGTTTCTTAGTTTTTCATGACACCAAAGAGCTTCCAAGAAACAAACAATATCCTGTGACCGATCTATATGGGAATGGACATGATCCCCAGTCAGCATGACTATATGCTTTGAGAGATAATGTAGACAGAGGTTTATATGTAAGAGCAAAGCCAATGGTCCCTTTGAGATATCGTAATAGGTAAGTGGTTGCATGCCAATGTGGTAGTCGTGATAAGGAGAGGAACTGACTTAACTATTGGATTGTATATGCAATATATGGTCTAGTGAGCGTGAGATATAAGAGGCGACCTATTAAACGCATATACAGCTCAGGTTTTGGATATAGATCATCAGAGTTAGCTGATATATGAGTATTTCTTTGCATTGGAAAGTTGTCCGGCTTGCAATTCAACATCTGAGGATCATGTAGTATGTCATGGATATACTTGCGTTGGTTAAGGAGTAAACTAGACGTATCATGAGCTATCTCCATGCCTAGAAAAAATCTGGCAAGGCCTAAGTCTTTAATAGTGAAAGCTCGATCAAGGGTTGTCTTCAAGCCAGAGATTTCAGAAGGTGTGTCACCTGTGATTAAGACATCATCAACATAGACGAGGACAATAGTAATGCCAGAATAAGACTTCTTGACAAAAAGAGAGTAGTCTTGATGAGACTGAATGAAATTCAGCTGAAGTAATAGCTTGGTAAACTCAATGTTCCACTGGCGACTAGCCTGTTTAAGGCCATATAATGATCGTTTTAATCGACATACATGGCCTGGAGAAGCTTGGTTGTAACCTTGAGGAGGCAAGAGATAAACTTCCTCATCCAGGTAGCCATGCAGAAAAGCATTGTTAATATCTAACTTGTGTAGAGGCCATGAATGAGAAGCAGCTAGAGCCAAAACAGTGCGAATAGTGGCATACTTGGCTACTGGATTAAACGTATGCTTGTAGTCCTTGTCTTTTATCTGATTGTAGCCCTTGGCTACTAGCCTGGCTTTATACCTTTCAATGGTGCCATCAGCTCGATACTTAAGCTTATATATCCATTTTGAACCAATGGCAGTCTTGCCTGGAGGAAGAGACATTATGTCCCATGTGTCATTCAGTTCAAGGGCTTGTATCTCTTTGTTCATAACAACAACCCAAAGAGGAGATTATGTAGCTTGATGGTAAGTAGATGGTTTAATAGTTTGAATGACATTACATAAAGCATGAATGTAAACTGGAGAATGAGAAGTAAGATCAAATGATCAATAGAAGATATGGAGTTACAAGTGTAATCTTTGAGATAGGCTGGCCGAGTGATAGCACAAGTTGGTCGAGTAGGTGGATTAATTAATGGAGGAGAAGAAGTAGGTAGAGTAGTAGATGGAATAATTATATTGGAAGTAGGGGGATGAAGATGGTGAAGATGAATTAGAAGAAGTGGGAAAAGGAACTTGAAGTGGATGAGCAAAAGAGGGATCACTAGGTAGAGGTGATAAAGGCTGATTTGTAGGTGTAGGCGATGATGGAGAAAAAGAAGGTGGAATCTCAGGTATTGATGGATGATGACAAACCATTGGATAATCCATGTCAAGAGCAGGAGTAACCAACGTGTTCTTGGAATATGACATGACGACTGATTATGACTTTGTTGGTAGTGAGGTTTAAAAGCTTGTATGATTTTTGGCCTGGGGGATAACCCAATAAGATACAAGGTGTAGAGACAGGCTCAAGTTTGTCTCGTTTGGGGAGTAAGTTGAAGCACAAGCAACCAATAACACGTAAATGTGTGTAAGATGGCCTGTGATTTTGAAGAACCTCAAATGGGGATTTCTAGGCAAGGATTGAAGATGGCATGAGGTTAATAAGGTAAGTAGCAGTGAGCACACACTCAACCTAAAAATGAATAGGTAATTGAGCATGAATGCGTATAGCTCGAGCAGTTTCTAACAAATGCCTATGCTTTCTTTCGACTCGGGCATTCTATTGAGGCACATAAAGGGGTAGATCTTTGATGTATAATGCCTGATGCAAGAAAGACATCTTGAAGCTGTTTTTGCAAGAACTCAGCTCCATTATCTGATCTAAAGACTTGGACTGTAGTATTGAACTGATTCTTCACATATGCCAAGAAATTGATAACAATCTTCAATACTTGCTGCTTATTAGACATAAGAAAGGTCCATGTGCATCTGGAAAAATCATCAACAATTGTCAAGAAGTAACGAGCACCACACAAAGCAATAGTATGGTAAGGTCCCCATATGTCACACTGAATCAAGCTAAACACCTTTGATGCTCTGGATGTACTAGTATCAAAGGGAATTTTATGTTGTTTAGCTGTTATACAAGCTTGACAATCTAGAATTGGAACTTTAGAATTGATATACTCATCAACATGATGGATTTTAGACATAGACATATGCCCTAGTCTAGCATGAAATAAATGCATATCACAAGGCTTATTAATGGCATTAGAAACTGCATGAATAGAAGGAGCAATAGATGATCCTATCTTGTAAAGGTGGCCGTCCTTGTAACCAGATGCAATGACAGATTCATTGGTAAGGTCCTGAAACACACAAGAATGATGAGTAAAGATTATCGTCATGGGGAAATCAAGAATCGAGCCAGATATAGACAAGAGATTATGCTTGAAGGTAGGGAGATACAGAACATCATGAAGAGTAATTTTTGGAGATAGAATAATGTCTCCTTTGTGAGATACCTCCTTCACATAACCATCAGGAAGCCCAATCAACAAAGGTTTGTCTAACTGTGACATTGTAGAGTATAATACTTTGCAAAATAAAATACGATCTGTGACGCCAGAGTCCAAGATCCAAATATGAGTATTAACTTTAGTGTTCACATAGCCAGAAAGAGTACCTGCATAATTGAATGATGGTGTGCCTTGTTTATCCATCATCATTTTAATGACCTCTTGGCAAACAACATTAATCATGGACTGATCCATGACAGGTGTCGATGGTGACATATCTGAAGAATCCAGAGGTGATTCAGCCAAAGTAGTGTCAAGATGATTAACAACCTTGTAAGATCAAGCAGAAGGATCAACACGGCTCCCTGTGGACTTCTCCTCCTTTCTCTTGATTTCTTTGTACCAATCAGGCACTACAGTCAGCTTAAAACAAGACTCTCGCAAGTGACCTTTCTTCTTGCAATAGGTGCACAAGTGGTCAAGTTTTTCTTTCTTGTAATCTCTACGACTACCTCCTGCCTGTCTATATGGAGGAGAGCGAGAAACAGCAAACACATCATGTGCAACAAAAGCATGACATGTAAGTTCTTTTTGTTTTTCAACTTGCAAGATCATGTGAAAAATTCTATTTTCTGTAGGTAGCACCTCAAGGGACAGAATCTGGCTACGTGTATGCTCATATTGCTCATTGAGCCCCATGAGAAACTGCATGATTCGAGTATTGGCCTCCCTAGCAATGATCTTCTTAAAAATCTCACACTTACAGTGAGAAATGCCAAGACCTGAACACACAATTAAGAATAACATCAATTGTGCTCAGTTCATCCCACAACTTCTTAAATTTGGCATAATAAACCGCAACAGAGATGTTTTCTTGCTTAAGCATGGATAGATCCTTATGGATTTGATAAATGAGAGGAGTGTTAGATACCTCGAAGCGTTCAACAATGTCCTTCTAGAGTTCCAAAGCCGATTCAACATAGGTGAACAACTCAGCTATATCAGACTTCATGGAATGTAAGATCCAGCAACTGATCATGTAATCAGCTCGTATCCACCTTGTGAGCTTGTTTGTATCTCCGATTTCAGGTTTGGCACACGTTCCTTCGATAAAACCTAATTTTTGCTTTGCTCCGAGCGCCATTCAGATGCTCCGCTTCCAGGTAGTGAAATTAGAGTCATTGAAGAGGACTGAAACTAATTGCGTCCCCGGATTATCCGAGTTGGACAGATGCAATGGATCATTGACATCCACAGGATGTTGATCCAGAGTAGTGTTAGAAGAATCATCATTCGAACCTGAATCTTGATCAGTAGGCATGGATTTGATAGAGGACGATAAAGCGGAAGAAATGAGAATGAAGAAGGAGGAATAATGTGGTTCAATATAGAAGAATGAGGTTCGAAAAAAAAGAGGGAATTAAGCCATATTCTCTCTCAGCTTTGATACCATGTGAATTATGATACTGATAAACTTGTATTCATCTTCTCATGTATACGTATATATACATGATTCAGGTAGGTTGTTACACCTTTCACTTATTTACATATACTTCCTCTTTATTCTATGTATTTACTACATATATCCTGCACATATACTCTACAAGCAGCACCAAAGAAACTTCGATCTTATTCAATGAATCAATAGTTCAAAAGTACAACAAAGACAATAAGGATGCAACATAGGGCAAGCCACAAAGTCAAACATTTGAATGCTTACGGTAGGTGAGATCAAACAAGCACAAGATCATACGGTGCTAATAGGTATAACCCGAAGAGGCTTAGCTCTCTGCAGAGTGATGCCGGATTTATCATTCATATCCATACTTTCCGGTTCAATCCCATCTTCAAGCTTCCAACCAAAACAATTGATCAAAGAACCCACTATCAATGGAAGCATTCTCATAGCTAATGGCAATCCAGGGCAAATTCTCCGTCCAGCACCAAATGGAATTAGCTCAAAGTCTCGACCTTTAACATCAACATCCAAACCTAAAAACCTTTCGGGTTCAAATGAATTAGGATTCTCCCACAAACTTGGATCTCTACCCATAGCCCATACATTGACGAGTACTTTTGAATCGTTTGGCAATGTGAATCCACAAAGCTCAACATCACAATATGTTTTCCTTGGGATCAAGAACGCACCGGGCGGATGCATCCTTAAACTCTCTTTTATAATAGCTTCTAAGTATGGTAGCCTGCAAATATCCTCTTCCTTGACTGGATTGTCTTTCCCAACAACACGTTTGAGCTCTTCTTGAGCTTTTTTCATTTTGTCTGGATTGTGAAGCAATTCCGCCATTGCCCATTCTATATTGCTCGATGTTGTTTCACTTCCCGCTAAAAATAGATCCAGTAACAAATGCGGGACAATAGAAGGATGAAGCTCCTCAATGTTATCTCGACTGATCTTGAGCAAAGTATCCAATGTATCACTCATCTCATCCAAGCAGCCGTCTTTTTCAGCAAGCCGTTGACTAATAATATTATTGAAAAGATTAATCATTTTCTGAAAATGGCTTCCCATGCGATGTCTAATCCCTTGAAGATCAAATCTCTTGAGAACTGGAAAAAAGTCTGAAAAATTAGGTTTACCAGATTCCAATGTTATACCCCACAGAATCTCCTTGAATTCATGGGAATTAGGTTTTACAAGATCAATAGAGAAGAAAGTGTTGGATAAAAGATTAAGGGAAGTATTCAAAACCACTTCGCCTACATCAACAACATCGCCACTCTTTCTGCAACTCTCGACATAAGAAAGAAGATCTTCCAGCTTCTTTTCGCGAAGATATTGGCTAGAATCCAACTGAGAAGGTGAGAAGACATGAGCTTTACAGATCTTACGAAGGCTTCTCCATTGAGCTGCAACAGGAAGAAACGCAATGGAGAAATCAATTTGCTGACAAGCGGTTACAGCATCGGAGATGGATCGGTTACAGAAGCTAGCATCGTTTTTCTGAAGAACTTCTTTCGCCATTGAAGGAGAAGAGATTACGATTGTTCTTAGACTGCCTAGCTTAAGACACATAATAGGTCCATAAAGCTTGGCAAGCTCAGCCATGGATTTATGCGGACTGTTTCCAAGCTTTAAGAGGTTTCCTACTATGGGTAGAGGATTAGGCCCTGGAGGAAGATTTGTTTTGTCCGCAAATTTTGAGAGGAAATGATGAAGAATTGCCAATGTGAGTAGAATGCATAGTGGAAAGATGAAGTAATCCATAGGGTTTTATTTTTAGGGTTTATAAATGTTAGAATGTCCATCTTTCAATGTGGCAATTTATAGGGTTTTTTTTATATCAAATTATTACCCAATAATTAATATCAAATTATTAACATGACCCAATAATTGATCACTGATTAGCAATAACAACTACTAACTTGTTTTATGTACCAAACGATTCAAATAGTTGGTAGTAGCTAGGTCTTAGAGATAGAGTAATTATTGGTCCATTTTTAATTATAGCAACAAAACATTGGTGTTGTTAATTAAGCAGTTTAATTTAAAGTTAAATTTCTTATATATTTTAGAGAAAATTACACAAAACCACCCTTAATAATCACAATCTTGCAAGAAACCACCCTTTATAAAAACTTTAGCATGAAAGCACCCATAATATTCATATATGTGCAATAAACCACCCTTATAATATTTTTGTACATTAAACCACCCTTAATTTTTAAATGTTTGCAAGTAACCACCCTATACTACTTAAAATTAAATCAAATAATTTAAATTGAAGCATAGACAAGACATATTTACATTATTAATATTAATACCATTAACAGTTTCGAAAATTTGATTAAATATTACGATTTATAATAGAAAATAATCAAAAATAATAATATAAGTTATTACCTATATACAAAAAAAATTTAATTTTAAAAATTATTACACTACATACAAACTAACGAATACAAAATCAATTTTATTACAACCTCAATTCCGACTAAATTGATGACTTGTTATCGGATTTAATTTCTTTTTTTTTTTAATTTCACTTTTTTTAGTTGACCAATAATCATGTTGTTATCATTTTTTTTATAAAAAAAACTGGAAAAAAATTATGGGTTTAAAAATATCCAAAATAGTAATGAAAATTTTAAAATGAAAAGGTTTTAAACTATTAAAAGCTTGAAACTAAGTATGATATTAATATAAATTTAATATAATAATGAAAATTGGGCAATTGTGGTAACTAGGCTTTATTGAAAAACTATAGTAGTAACTAGACTTTTTAATGTTTCAATTAAGTAAATTATACCCCAATATTTATTTTCAAACTCTACACACTCTTCTCTCAAAAGGTACATTTACTAAACACAAAACTAGAAAAAGCCTAGTAAACCAAATTGTTTCATGAAAATTTACCTTGTCAATGCATCAATTTTAAATTATTTGATGTATTTTAAACAATATAGGGTGGTTAGTTAAAAACCTGTAAAATTAAAGGTGGTTTTATAATTTATAAGGGGTGGTTTATTGCAAATATATAAATTTTAAAGGTGGTTTTATGCTAAAAAAATCTATAAAGGGTGGTTCTTTGTAAAAGAGTTTGATGAAACAATTTGGTTTACTGAGTTTTTTCTAGTTTTGTGTTTTGTAAATGTACTCCTTGAGAGAAGTGTGTAGAGTTTGAGAATAAATACAAAAGGTTGGGGTATATTTATTTAATTGAAACATTAAAAAGCCTAGTTACTATTATAGTTTTTCAAAAAGGCCTAGTTACCAAAATTGCCCTAATGTACGAAATATAGAAACGTGTACTACTAATCTAGTGACTTTGTTAAATTTCAACAACTCTAATTAAGTACTCCTAAATGATATGCAGTATCTCAAATTAGACCTACATAAGACTTAATAAAAAAATTAGCTTATGTTACCAATAAAAAAAAATAAAGCTTATATCCCACCTAAACATCGATTCTTGATTTATTCATAAGATATAGTATATCAACATTCATACTGCCATAATTTTCATAATCTCAACAGCTCGAAAACGATGATAATTTGAAGACAATAAATTTGTACGTAGAGATGAATCCATTGAGAGATCTATACACCAGAAAAAAGTGAGGTGATAATTCAATTAAAATTGATTATATATCAAAACAAAAGCAAATATAATTAACTTACTAAATTTTGTATATTCATGACAAATTCAATAATAAACATTGTAGGAGATATTTGAGTCCTTTGGTGGAACTGATTTGAAGAACAAGCATGCACATATAAATATATACATAGGGTCAGATTTTGGAGAGAATTATTATTATGGAGAGGAAAAAGAACCTTTAAAAGCCGTTAGATTATTAGATGAACGGTCAACGAACTAACTAAGGCGCATTGGAAAACGGGGTAAGAAACACGGGAAGTTATCACCCAATCCCATGTACTTAATTTAAATGAAGATCGCATTTTGGAACTGTCGAGGAATGAGGAAGAAGAATTTTTGGACCGACATTAACATAACTTGCAAGAATGAACACGGACAAATGATCATGTTGGCAAGGCTGAAAACAAGCGTTGAACCATTGGAAGAAAGTTGGAGAGGAGCGGTTTTTGACAATATTTATTTTGTACCAACTGATGGTCCATCGAAGGGTCTATGCCTCTTGTGGAAAAATTATCAACTAAGTAACGAAAAAGTGGAAGTTAATTGCATAGATGTTCGCTCCAAACGGTGTGTGCAAGCTTTAAATTTATAACCCTAGACGTAAGCTTAAAACAAGGATGCGAACCCGCAGTGTACGGGTCAATCGTAGTAAAAGGCAAGGAATTCCAGGGGTCGATCACAGGGACTTAGTGAAACAAAGTCCAATCACGGTATGCTTATGTAAATACTAACCACAAAAGGTGATCAAAACAATCAAAGATGATATAGAAGTCAATAAAGGAAATATGCAATTCTAGGGATTAAAGCATCTAGTTGTGGTTCCAACTCAAGATCTAAAGATAAGAGGACAAAGCTGAGGTTTTTGCATGGGGAAGGTGTTACTAAAGTGGAATAGATCAGCGGGTAAGTCTCACTACTCACTAATCCTAAACCGTAACTCCTATTACCGGGTAAGTCTCAAGGAATTAAGATAAAGAACTATAACCTCAAACTAACACACCATCTAAGGGAATAGAATCAACCTTTACCAGGTAAGTCTCAGGCTAACTCACAAAGATGGGATGAAAGCACACTCAAACCCCAATAAAGGATAAACCTTTATTACCTATACTTATGATCTTAGGTAAACAAACTAAGGAATTACCGGGTAAGTCTCATCCTAAGCTTGTATTGAATCAGGAAAGGTGTAATAAGAATAGGATTTGGCAAACTCTAACACTTAACTCTCAGTTTTGGATCAGATAAGTCACCTCGGTCAGCCAAATTCCACCCCGACCGAGATGTTCATCAACTGAGCGAGATGCTTAGGGTTAAGGTTAAAGACTCGAACTTTCAGGGTCCTACTGGAATCTAAGATTATTCTATCATTGTTTTTCCCACAACCTTTAGCCAATCACCCTAGAATCACACAAGGAAATTAGCCACTCATCATCATGAAAGTATTAATCAAGTATATGGGAAGAAGGTGAATATTTGAACAAGAAGAATTTAATGAAAAGACTTCAATAACTGAATCAAATATCACAACAAAAGCGTTCCTTGGATAGAAATCCAACAAGGCAAGACAACAAGGAAGGGAATCTAAGATAATCTTACAAAAACCCTTCAAAAGCTATAAAAGCTAAAATCTTCCTTCTTCAACCTTCAAAAAGGTTCTTCAAATCTCTCAACTGGAGTATGGCCGCAGCGATGTAGTAGGTGTAAAGCAAGGTGATAGCGGATGTCTAAGCACGATCGGATTTGTGGAAAATCCAACCCTTTTTATAGGAAAATAACTCTCCAAAGATAAGATATCTTAGAAAGATCTCTTCCCATAAAAATAGGTAAAATATATGATCTAGTATATCTTCTTCCTTCCAGGAGCCAAGCCCAAAAATATAAGATCTCTTTCCAAAGATAAAAGATCTCAGCCAAGAATAAAATATTCTCGCTGCGTCCCAGGTGTTCGCCTCGGTCGAGTCGACTTCTCTGGATCACCTCGGTCGAGGTGAATCTGTGGTCAACCGAGGTGAGTCAGAACTGAAAGTGAAATCTCTCAAATCTGGTCCAAAGTGAATCTTTAATCCATGGCTATGCTTCCTGGATGGTTCCTTATGTTCCTAAATGTAGCTCCAATGACTCCATAGCTCCTTTTGCTCCTTTTTGATGCAAAACGTGCCATTTTACCTACGATTACAACAAAACTAGGTGTAGACCTCAATTCCCACAAAGGTAGATGAAATGGTAATATAATCACATAATATACATACAAACACGCAGATTATTGAAGATAAAACGTCCAAACAAACCCCAAAATATAGACTATAATTCATGCTATCAATAGATAAGAGGCATATGCCCATCAATGAACAACAAAAGATGACTTTTTTGTTCATAGACGATTATAGCAAACCAACTTTACTTTTTCTAACAAGTTGCGTTAATGTCAGCTCACCAAATGAACAACCAAAAGAGGACTCTTTCGTTCATATACAAAATACAACGATGACTTTTGGAGGCATTTGGTGGGGGTACACGGATATAGCAACCAACTTTACCTCATGTTCATATATGCTTTCACCCACCCACTGGATGCCGCAGGATTTTTAAAAGGGGACAAAAATAATTTATCGACAAAAATATCTATGAAAATAAAATAACGATAAAAACAAAGTCAATATTTCAACTACTTACGAAGTTTTGACTACAAGTCTACCAAAAATAAATAGTGAATGATACAAATAAACTGTCAATCTGACAACAAAGTGTAACACCCTGAATCTGCGGGACTCGGAGTGCTACGGGCGGAGACCTCACAATGGGTCCCGACCCTTAGCCTGACAATAATTTCACCGGATCTTACAACAAGACACAAATAAAGGCAAAACCGAAATCCATTTTAATGCAATGATATGAACCCCAAAAGAAAACAACGAAAGACTCCAGCCGAGATACAACTCCAAAGGCAACCGCCATACACGCGACATACATAATATCATAAACAATACACAAATACAACCCCCAAAACTCATCCAAAAATGTACGGACCCCGGCTGCCTACTCTTCCGGATCTCTCGGCCGCGTTCCTAACCTGCAAGGCAACTACAACAATATCGGTACAAAACCGTTAGCTAGCATTCAAGGCATTAGAATCATGGTATTGGCACACACACACACATAAGGCATCATATACACACAACATGCTCCAAAACACACAAGCCGATTTATTATCTTTTTATTATTAGGTCATATCCCATTCTAATTCAACTTCTTTTGTGACACGAGAATCACCGTGATCTCGCCCTTGTCTCCTTTCACCATACGAGTTTGTACTTGATGCGGATCAGCATCACCCGTTGGACTTGTCGCAAGGCACCTCCCAGTCATCCCCATTTTGGACTGGACAAGCGGTCACCGCCCGTTATCATACACTTGGGCCGAATATAAACATATAAAGTCGGTGGTCCTATTACCGGTTTAGATGTTATAACGTACACAATAAGCACACACATAAACAATAAACAGACATCACAAAACACGCATCGAAACTAATACAGAGAATACGAGCTAAGTAAGTCCAGAGACTTACCTGTCCCAAAGCTAAACCCGCTAAATCCCGTACTCAAATTCCCGCAAGAATGTAACTCAACTCCTGATCAGACAAGGCACACAATCAATAACTAATCGATAAGATAGAAGCCCCCGGGTTTCTAGTCTCCCAAAACCTATACGAGGTCCCACCCTAGCATGCTAGGTCCAACTCCTAATCTCGAAGATCGTTCTAAGATCGTACCGAATAACTCGACAAAAGCTCATAAACCAATCCACAATCCTAAGGTTCAAGGCCACTACTTGGCATTTCCACTTAGTTATGCTAGACCCATCCTAGCATGCTACTATTACTAAACATAACTAGACCGTGGAAAATGGTAACTCACATGACGTCAAAAGACGGTTTATGGATGTCAACTTGGACTCGTTAGGTCATTATCGGGACGCTTCCAAACCTAACACCAAAACTAGACAAATTTAGCTCGTACACTAAATTTGATCGGAAGATATATATATATATAATTCTAAGAAAACCCCGTTTTCAAATGGCCACGTTAAATCCCGCAAAACCCTCGGTTAAAATATGAAATTCTAGGAACTTAGTCATGAAACCGCAAATAATACTTTGGGCCATAAATCGAGTTTTAAATCCAACAAGGACATAATATACCGTAAATAACAATATAAGAGTATCCCGTAACTAAAACTCAAGGTTAAAACCGTAGTTGTATTTTCCGGGCAAACTATACAAATTTTATAACATGGGTCAAAATCGCAATCAACTTTCCGGACCGTAAATACGGACTCAAGAACTTAAAATCATTTTCCGAAATTAAATTTGGGTCAAAACCATGAAATATATTTCAGCAGGGCATAAAATCAAATTCTGGAAACTTGAGACATTTCCAAACTTAAATCTGCAGGGGTATATTCACATAATTCAGAAACATGGGCCAAAACTGAAAATATCAAATAATGGGTTCAATCTTTAATATACACAAATAAGGGGGGCCCGATTTTAATTAGGGAAAAGGTCTCATCTTCAACCTCTGGAATCGGCGCAGAAGAGAGGGTCCGAGAGGGCGGCGGCGTAGGTGTGACTCCAGCAGAGCAAGAGGTGGCGACCGGCGAGCTCTCCAGTGGGTCAGGATGTTTGACGAGCCGGCCCTGGTTCCAGATTTGGTGGAGACTCGGTGATGAGGGGAAAACGAGTGAGAGTGGGAGTGTAGAGGGTGTTGCTCCAGGCTTCGATCTCCGGCGTAGGTGGCTTCAGCGGTTTGAAGGTGGCGCAGGCGATGGCGAGTCCGGGTCCACATATGACGCCGGCGACACTTGCAAGAGGAGGGGAGGAAAAACATATAGACAGAGGAGGCGGTGTGGCTTGCCTGGCCGGGAGAAGGAGGGGGTCGATCAGCCGGTTGCAGTTGTTGCTAGATGTCGAGAATGTTGATTCGAATGGGAGGCGAGGTGCTGAGCCTGAGAGTGACATAAGGGTAGAGAGTGAAGTGAGGGTGTGAGGATATGAGGAGATGGGTACTTCACTACTCAATTGGTACTTGGTAGAGCTTGGGAAAGAAGGGGGTTGGGCGAAGCTGCGGGAAACAAGGGTCGGATAGGAGCTTGCTTGTGTAGGCTACCCAAAACACAAGGTAGCAGAGTGTCACTGGGCGGCAGAAGGCATGAAGAACGAGGGGTCGGGAATTGGGTAACGAGGAGTCGGCTCTTCAATATCCGGGAGAGAGAAACCCAAAAAAAACAAGGAAAGAAAGGAAAAAGAAGGGAAAAGAAAGAAAATAAAATAACTTTGATAAAAATACCCGGAACGGGATTTTCGGATCGGAAATCATTCCAAAATGAGATACAGAATATATGTGGGTCGAATCGAGTTTATTATTCGTACCCAGTATACGCTTGCGAGAGGCGTAGTCGAAGTTCTTCTTTTTTTTTTTTAATCAAAAAGTGACTACGCCTGCGAGAAGCGTAGGCGTAGTCACTTTCTGATTCAAAAAAAAAAGAAGAGCGTGCGACTACGCTTCTCGCAGACGTAGTTACTTTCTGATGATGAAAAGTAACTACGCCTGCGAGAGGCGTAGTCGCACATCTTTACGCTTTCCTTCTTCAGCGCAACCGCACTCTTCTTCGTCTATCTTCTTCGTTTTCCTTCTTCCCTTCTTCATTTCTTCATCGCCGGCGACCACGAAACCACACACAGAAGACCAACCACCACACACGAAGATGTTGAGAACTAGGGGGAGAGGTGGCGGGATTGTTCGTACCGGTGGACGCTCCGGCAGCGGAGGAGCTGATTCCGGCAGCGATTCCGGCGACGGCCGGCGAGGAGGTGTTCCTGATTTGGACGCTGGACGAGGAGGACGCTCACAAGTTGTTCGAGGATGTCGCACATCTCGTGTTGTTAGTGGGGTACGGATTTTATTTTATTTATAATTTATTTTATATTTATTTAATTAATAGCTAATATAATTTTAATTTAATACATTGTTTATTAATTAGTGTGTTTTTTTGTTAATTAGATAGCAATTAGTGATTAGTTAGTAAATTTGTAGACAATTAGTCGTTAATTGAAAAAATTAGTTGTTAAATAGATAGTTAAGTAATGAAATCAATAGTTAGTTAGAAAATTAGTCGACATTTAGTTGTGTTATTACTCAATAATAAATAAAATTAATCATTAAGTAATTAATTTGTTCAAATTAGACAAATAGTAGACAATAAGTCGTTAATTAAAGAAATTAATCGTTTTTTACCGATTTAGTCGTCAATTAGTGAACATTTAGTCGAGAATTAATGAAATTAGTTATCAATGACTCGTTGTTTGAAGAAATGACTTGTTAATTAGTGAAAGAATAGACAATTAATTAGTGAACAATTAGTCAAGAATTAATGAAATTAGTAATGAAATTAGTCGTTAATTAGTGGTTTAAGTTAATAATTAGTGAATTATTAGGCAAAAAAATAATGTAATTAGTGGTTAATTAGTGATATAAGTTATCAATTCATGTAGGAGAATATAATGAGTCGTTAATTATTGCTATTAGTTAATGTAATTAGTTTAGCGGTTAATTAGTGATATTAGTTAACAATTAGTGGATTATTTGGCAAAAAAATAATATAATTAGTCGTTAATTAGTGGTTTAAGTTAATAATTAGTGAATTATTAGACAAAAAATAATGTAATTAGTGGTTAATTAGTGATATAAGTTATCAATTCATGTAGGAGAATATAATGAGTCGTTAATTATTGTTATTAGTTAATGTAATTAGTTTAGCGGTTAATTAGTGATATTAGTTAACAATTAGTGGATTATTTGGCAAAAGATAATATAATTAGTCGTTAATTAGTGGTTTAAGTTAATAATTAGTGAATTATTAGGCAAAAAATAATGTAATTAGTGGTTAATTAGTGATATAAGTTATCAATTCATGTAGGAGAATATAATGAGTTGTTAATTATTGCTATTAGTTAATGTAATTAGTTTAGCGGTTAATTAGTGATATTAGTTAATAATTAGTGGATTATTTGGAAAAAAGATAATATAATTAGTCGTTAATTAGTGGTTTAAGTTAACAATTAGTGAATTATTAGGCAAAAAATAATGTAATTAGTGGTTAATTAGTGATATAAGTTATCAATTCATGTAGGAGAATATAATTAGTGGATTATTAGTCAATAATTAATATAATTAATCAATAATTAATTAAATTATGCAAATTATATAGGTTGCCGGGCCTAGTACCCGAGGATGGGCCGCTACGGTTTCTAACCGTAAGCGGCGGATGATAGAGCTTGAACTAGTGGATCCCGATGATGTCCAGGAGGATCATCAGGAGGAGGAGGGGAGGAGAGGCTGCATGAGTCCGATGCGCATGTTGATGTAACACCCCCAAATCCGCGGGATATCGGGATGCTACGGGCGGGGACCTCACAATGAGTCCCGACCCTTAGCCTGACAACAATTTCACCGGATCTTGCAACAAGGCACAAATAAAGGCCAAAACTGAAATACATTTTTATGCAATGTTATGAATCCCGAAAACAAAAGAAAGGAAAGACTTCAGCCGTCCTTACAACAACATCAATATAATACAAAAACAACAACACAAGGACTCCAAAACCCAACTCAACCTAAAATGTACGGAACCCCGGCTGCCCACTCCTCCGGATCACTCGGCCACATCCTATCCTGCACATCAACTACAACAATCGGTATAAAACCGTTAGCTCACATTCTAGGCATTATAAAGATAATATGGCACAAACACATATAGGAGAACACAAGGCACACAACATGAACATTCATTCCATAACATCTTTTTAGGTCGTTCCATATCTAATTCATTTGTTTCAAGTGTGACACAAGAGTCTTATAACTCTTGCCTCTGTCCCCGTGTAACCAACAGGAGTGTGGCGGCGCAGAGATCCCCCCAGTCTCTGCGCCGCCCGTATACCGTGTACCCTGAGGGAGTGATGAAGAAGCCCGCCCGTATACCGTGTATGGCCTGGTCGCAGAGATCCCCCTAGTCTCCCTCGGGAAACTGAGCGGTGATGTCACCGCCCGATAATAATAATAGTAGTAACGATGGGCCAATAAATAAGGTCAAGTAAATCCTAATCCATTTTCATGCTTAAAAGCGGTAAACACACACCACCATATATATCCAAATAAGGCATAAAAGCGGCTAAGTAAGTCCGAGGACTTACCTCGTCCCAAATCTAGCCAAAACCCAATCTCACTTCCCGTAGGAATACAACCAAGGCCTGCAATAGAGAAGGAATAGAGAAGGAAACAAGGGGGATGGGAGAGGTCGGTTACTGCTGTCTTCTTTCCCAAGTGAGAGCCCACAAATGGAACTCGAGACGGTGGTTGTCTGCCCAGAAGCGAGCATTCGCGAGGCGCCCAAGTGGAGCGGAGTTGAGTTGTCTGCTGCGGTGTGAAGGAAGGAAGAAGAATGGCATGGGGTGGGATGCAAAGGGAGAGAAGGGGCTGCGAGGATGTTTGCAGAAACAGAGAAGGAGAAAGAGAGAAGTGAAGCTCAGCGTGAGGGAAGTGAGAGGCAGAGGGATGAGGTGAGAGGCAGAGGTCGAAGGGTCGGCCCAATCCCGAGGTGCCAGGCTAGGCAGTAGTCTGGGCAGCTGTGGCGGGACAAGCAACGAGGAGACGGCCCTGCCATCTCCTGCATAGCTCCAACGCGCAAGAGACTAAAAGGGGCAGGAGAAAAGAAAAAGAAAAATAAAAAGAAAAAGAATGAAGAAAAAGGAAATAGGGCAAAACTCGATTAAACGGACGGAACGGGATCTCCGAATCGGAAATTTCCGACTTTTGCGACTAAAAATAAAATACGGAAATACGTATATGTACACCAAAACAATAAAATACCCGGAAAGCTATTTTTATGTTGAATATTATTTTTAAATAATAGTAAAAAGAAATCTCGTGCCACGAACGAAACGAAAGTAGGGAGAAAATAAAAACGGAACGCACCCAAAAGAACGGGGCGTTACATCAGGTCTCCCTAAAAACAAGTTTCGGCCCGAAACTTTCCATAAGTCAAACTTCTCGGTCCCTAAGGTGGAGGTAAAAACTCTCAAACTAGGAAGACTTAAACCTTCTATTATATTATACACACGATCTACCCGAACTACTATCGTAAGATACATCACGTCATAAAGCACATTCCCGCACGGGGCACACGCAACATATAACATCACACATATACACAACTAAGGGAAGAACTAGGTCCAACCCTTCGATTTATCAACGCTACTAGCTCGGCGTAAAACTCAACCAAAGATACTATCCTCCGACTTCCTATTAGCCTCATTGGTTCTATGACGCGACTAACTGATCAAGACCGGCAAAACTTCTCGAGTCGTACATGTACTTCCTAGATTGGTACGCATGAAACACCGGGTGAACGCTCACTACTCTTGGGTCTTTCTCAATGCAACATTTCCACTAAGTTTCTTCTTTGCTTGTCACTAACAAGGGCGATCGAACTTCCAATTTACACCGTTGGCTTTGGTTCTTGTCAAACCAATCTTTGTTGTTGTGTTTCCTCAATCTTGTTACAAGTTCCAAGTGATGAAGGAAGTACTTCACTTCACACTGCGAGATACATATGCTATTACTTTTACATCGTTCCTCAATACTCAATCATGACTCTAACTTGGAGAATTTCTTCACAAATCCGGTGATGACCGGCATGACTAAAAAAACTTGTAACTTCTTTCACATCCTTCGGGGTTTCCATCCTGACACAACTTGTCGAACGACTTCTCTCTTCTTCGAGAGTAGACCAAAACATCTTCTCAGGGGCCTTAGTAAGCCCATTAGGAATCACTACAACTCGTAGTGTCCATGGTGTGTCCAGAAGGCCGTATTTGCACCATTCAGTCTCGAATTCTCAATTGGTGACAATCAGACCTTAGTTAATCTTAGAAGGAACTACCGACCCTTGCAACAGCTCGAGTAGGTCCCCCATTCGTTGTAAGGGATACTTGTCCTTCATTGTCATCTTGCTTAACTTATAGTAATCAATGTACAAATGGAGTTAGCCGTCTCAAATCAAGAATTCAAGATATATTTCAACGTGAACTTCAAATAATCTTAATGGTAAATCCTCCTCCCGATGCACTGGAATCCGTTTTATCTCGTGTTCCAGCTTTTCTTCTCCCATCACATATCGTAAGATATTGACACAATCTTGTCTTAAATTTTGTCAAGTGGTCTACTCCGATCTGTTGAGGTGACGTCCATCAAACACGTGGTTTAATACTTCTTTAGCTGCAACGTTTACCGTCCTCTTTCAAAGATCCTTCATCTCCAAAACTCGGAAGACTTGCTCTAATAATCTTTTTAAGGTTTCACACTTATGTGAAGTCATGAAGGTCCTAACAGCAGGACTTAATCACGCCTTATAATATATTAGTATTACCTTTTTCGTATTTTACCAAAGCTTGCATCATTTCTTCGAGTAGGTGTAGAACTTACTCCCTTTGCTTATGTAACGTTCAATCGACTGTAGAGGTTCTATCCTCCATCTTTCATGTACTTCTTCTACATCTGACATTGACTTCAAACTTCAAAACTTTAGTCTTCCCTTACTATTGTTGGTCACCTTATGTATTTCTCGGTATTCTATGTACAACTACAATGGAAGCTTCATCTTAAGGTTGATCCACTAGTTCCCCTTACCATGATCAAACCTTAAAAGTTGTAACCCTTGGCGTTCCTCCATATGTCAATCCCATGACCGAAGAAGGTCGCGTAAGATCGTTACAATCTCCTCCTCGGAGGTCTTGTTATAACTACTTACTTGAACTCGTTCAACATTATTTGATTTAAAACAAATGCTCTTCGTTGATGTACCTCCTTACTATTGACATTGATCCACCGCAAATACTCCAAGCTCTTGTTCCCGATTCTCTATGTTCCCATAGTCTTGTTTACTCCTCCCATCTACACACGTCAATAGACAACCCGCACTTGTGCGTTCTCAGTTCTCACCGATTAACTTCTTTCTGAACTTCTCCGAAGTTAACGACTTACCTTCCTACCATACTCCTGAAAGGATACCCTCTCGGGGTACTTTGTCTTAACTTCACTAGCTCATTTTACTCTGCTTCAAATCCGTTAGCTCTTTCTACGATCCTTTCTTCCTTTTTCTTTTGTAAGATAACCATACTTTCACGGCTCTTTTGTGTGATATGACTCACTTTCATGGCTTAACCGCTCTTCATGATGTTTTGCAAATACACTCCTCAAATATTCTGACATTAATTAGCCTCCATTCGCATCCTTCTTGGTTGATAACTTAAGTTCTTCGATCCAACTCGTTGTTTCCTGTTTCATCTTCTAAAGATCATCATCCTCACACACTTCTTCCTTCTTAGTATTGCTTAGTCTCATCACCGTGATGGGAAACGGTTGACTTCACAAGGTAATTTAATATGTGAACTTTCACCATGTGATCCTCCTCGTAACTCTCAAACTTTTGAATAAGTCACTCGCTTAGAATCTTACAAAGATCGTCACTGCACCCTCCGGTACCTCCGTAAGCTCAACTTCCGGTTCTCATAAATCTTTCCCTATTGTCCGACCACTCTTTTCATCTTGACTCCGATACTTAGGAGTGCCTATTGAAAACTCGTCTTACTTAAAATGCCACTTTTATTCTCGAGCGAGAATGTAATCCTCTTTACTTGATTCACATCTTTAGTTCATCGACACCACACTTGGAAAAATCTTACGTTTGTTGTCTCTAGTTGCTTCCTTGATGCTCCTCCATTGTTTTCTTGATACCACCCTCACGTCTTCATGTCGCTTTTATATTGGTATAGTCTCCATCTTAGTTTCGCTTAAGTTGACACGAGGTTCCCTTTTTATTTGTTTGTCCTTTGGTTACGTCATCTCTAGTCTTCTTCTTTGACGTCCTCTTAAAGGAGTCCAAGAAATCACCGGGGTGTTTGCGTAAACTTGATGCTCAACTCGTTAACTTGAGCATACTCATCTTCGTATGTATACTATCCTAAGCCAAAAAGCGTTGTCCAAGGGGACGATGATAGCTTTCTATCATCTTAGCTATAAGGTCCACTATCACTAATGTGATATTAGTATACCATATGTTCATATATATATATATATATATAGAGATACAAACGTCATGCTACTACTATAAACATAATTAGTCCATAAACAATTTACAATTCAACATACAAGTATAGTCCAAAACATCCTAAGTCCACATATACATATCTACATATATATACATATATACATAATATAATAATCCATACGACGTCGCCGAGATCCGCGGAGGAAGTGGTGGTCCCGTACATTCTACCCCAACTGACTCATGCACATGATTTGAAAAAGAAATTCATTTCTTTAAAACTCAGAACCCTTGAGGGTTCTATTTATTTTTATTCGGCCTTTAGAAGATTGCGAGTGCCATTGTTGTCAACCTAGGGCTCTGATACCACTTTTGTAACACCCCCAAATCCGCGGGATATCGAGATGCTACGGGCGGGGACCTCACAATGAGTCCCGACCCTTAGCCTGACAACAATTTCACCGGATCTTGCAACAAGGCACAAATAAAGGCCAAAACTAAAATACATTTTTATGCAATGTTATGAATCCCGAAAACAAAAGAAAGGAAAGACTTCAGCCGTCCTTACAACAACATCAATATAATACAAAAACAACAACACAAGGACTCCAAAACCCAACTCAACCTAAAATGTACGGAACCCCGGCTGCCCACTCCTCCGGATCACTCGGCCACATCCTATCCTGCACATCAACTACAACAATCGGTATAAAACCGTTAGCTCACATTCTAGGCATTATAAAGATAATATGGCACAAACACATATAGGAGAACACAAGGCACACAACATGAACATTCATTCCATAACATCTTTTTAGGTCGTTCCATATCTAATTCATTTGTTTCAAGTGTGACACAAGAGTCTTATAACTCTTGCCTCTGTCCCCGTGTAACCAACAGGAGTGTGGCGGCGCCCAACCCGTATACCCTGAGGGAGTGATGAAGAAGCCCGTCCGTATACCGTGTATGGCCTGGTCGCAGAGATCCCCCCAGTCTCCCTCGGGAAACTGAGGGGTGATGTCACCGCCCGATAATAATAATAGTAGTAACGATGGGCCAATAAATAAGGTCAAGTAACTCCTAATCCATTTTCATGCTTAAAAGCGGTAAACACACACCACCATATATATCCAAATAAGGCATAAAAGCGGCTAAGTAAGTCCGAGGACTTACCTCGTCCCAAATCTAGCCAAAACCCAATCTCACTTCCCGTAGGAATACAACCAAGGCCTATTCAAGACAAGGCACGGTAATCAACAACCACTCACACAAGCTATGCGTCCTTAGACTATTAGTCCTATATTATCTTATTAGGTCATACACTCTCATAATCCAGGATACAATCCTAGCCCTCATAAACTCACATGATCTCAACTATAACCACATGCTAGGATACTTCCATCCTAACTCCACAATCTCAACAAACACATACTCACAACTTCCACAAAGCTCACATGATAACAAACACACCTCAATCCTTGGAACGTTCAAACCATCCTCAAATACGCACCTAAGGTTCCAAGCCACTACTTGACATTTGCCCTAAGTTATGCTAGATCCAACCTAGCATGATATTACTACTAAACATAACTAGAACGAGGAAATTGATACTCACACGATATCAAAAGACGGATGACGAACTTGGACTCGTTAGGCCTTTATCGGGGCGCTTCCGGACCTAAAACCAAAGCTAAGGAAATTTAGCTCATATGCTAAATTTGAACGGAAGATATAATATGTGTAAGTCTAAGGAAAACTCGGTTTTCAAAAGATAATGTTAAACTCGTTAAACCCTTTTTCCGGGCAATTATCCAATAAGGAAATTTGGTCAAAAGCCGCAATTAAATCTTTTGGGTCATAACCCGAAATTAAATCAACAAGGCACAAAAGATAATTTGCACAAAGCTGGGTCATAATTTGCAATGTAAAATGTGGGTCCATAATTGTAAATAAATTTGCAGGAGGGTATATTGTTCACATACAAAAACTGGGTTCAAAACTGCAATTACAAAACAGTGGGTCAGAATTGTAATAAGCCCAAAAGGGAGGGGGCCCGAAATAATTAACCCATAAGGGTTCTTCAACCTTTGGAACGATCTGGCGCAGAGGAAGGGGAAGAAGGAGCAGCCGGCGGCGCTGCCAACCTCTCGGCGGGCTCAATCGGCGACGGAGGCGGCGGACCGTCCCTTCCTGGCGGTGGCGAAGGCGGCCCTCCGGTGAATTCGGCGGCATGTCATCCCTCCTCGCGACAGAAGGTACAAATAGTAGGGGAGGAGAAAGAGAAGGCGGCGGCGAACAGCCTGCTGGTGCTCCGATTGGATGCGCCTCCTCATCGTTCCGGCAGGTCCAGGTGGCGCAACTTCCTCTCCGGTGTGGTGCAGCAGTCAACCGATCTCTAGGGCTACAATAGAGAAGGAAACAAGGGGGATAGGAGAGGTCGGTTACTGCTGTCTTCTTTCCCAAGCGAGAGCCCACAGATGGAACTCGAGACGGTGGTTGTCTGCCCAGAAGCGAGCATTCGCGAGGCGCCCAAGTGGAGCGGAGTTGAGTTGTCTGCTGCGGTGTGAAGGAAGGAAGAAGAATGGCATTGGGCGGGATGCAGAGGGAGAGAAGGGGCTGCGAGGATGTTTGCAGAAACAGAGAAGGAGAAAGAGAGAAGTAAAGCTCAGCGTGAGGGAGGTGAGAGGCAGAGGTCGAAGGGTCGGCTCAGTCCCGAGGTGCTAGGCTAGGCAGTAGCCTGGGCGGCTGTGGCGGGACAAGCAACGAGGAGGCGGCCCTGCCATCTCCTGCATAGCTCCAACGTGCAAGAGACAAAAAGGTGATGCGTCCTTGGACACGTCAATGAAGTATTCCGGATCTAGATCAAGCTGAAGCTCAACTACTCCTTAGTTGAAGTGCGAATGCAAATGAATATGGATTGCGGAAGCTTAGAGATGGAGGCGGAAGTTGTATGATTGAGTCGATCTAGATTGATCGATCAAACCTTGAAGTGGGTCGGTTGAGTTGGTTCTTGAAGAACCCTCGAATGTGGTTGAGTTTGGATCGAAGATCCAAAAGAAGAACTTTGAGAGGATTGGAAGAGGGATTGATGCTCAAGTAAGTTGGAGGAAAATACTTCTCTTTACTTAGTCAAATTGAACATGCTTTACAAATGAGCCAAGCATCCCCTTATATAGTGGATGAAGGCTATACAAAGAGTCGGAAATTAAATGACGGAAATAAAGTCGGAATTTAAGTTCCGGAATGAAACACCTAAAAATGAAAGGTTGAGAATTTAAGTTCGGAATTAAGTTTCCGAATTAAATTCCGAAACCAAAAGTCTAATCTTAAATTCGGAAAATTAATACCCGGAAATAAAGTCCCGGAAATTAATATTCCGAAAATAAAATGACTTATTATTACAAAACGCTAAATTATGGAAAATGCGCCGGAATGGTGCCGGCTTGACAAGCTTCAAGTCATTGTGGCGTAGAGACACGGTTTGCATCCAATGGGTCCGTGACAAGCAATGGTGCGGCTAATGATGGAGCCGGTAGCTTGGGCGATTGCCTTAGCACGTGAACGGGTGAGCGGTCCATCGGAGCGAACCCGGAGTGCCTCGTCTTCCTCATATTGGGACATAGGGGTCAAGGGCGCATCAGTCCCCCCATCTTGGATGTGAAACGTCCCTGTTTCACCTTCGTCAAATAGGGGCTCAATGTATGGTGCAAGGTCCTTGACATTGAACGTCGGGTGCACGCCATAGTCGTCCGGAAGCTCCAACTTGTAAGCATTCGGGCCATGGCGGGATAAGATGCGGAATGGTCCATCACCGTGGTCCGAGAGCTTGCCTTTGCGGCGGGATGGAAAACGCTCCTTCCTTAAGTGGAGCCAAACTAGATCACCGGGCTCGAATGACATTGGACGGCGCCCTTTGTTGCGTTGTGTGGCAAGTTGATCGGCACGCCGTTGGAGTTGTGTCCTAGTCCGCTCATGAAGCTCAATGATGTGAGCGGCACGACTTGCTCCGGTGATGTGTTCTCCGTCTTTGAGTGGACGCGGAGTGAAGTCCATCGGGGTGTGTGGATTAAGGTCGTAGACAACTTCAAAGGGTGAAAGCTTTGTTGCCGAGTGTCGAGACCTGTTATAAGAAAACTCCACAATCGAAAGTAAGTCCTCCCACTTGCGTGGGTTGTTCCTAAGGGTCGCTCTAAGTAGAGCGCCTAGAGTCCGATTGGTCACCTCCGTTTGACCATCGGTTTGGGGATGATAGCTACTTGAAAACAACAAGTTGGTTCCAAGTTTCCCCCATAAGGTTCTCCAAAAATGGCTCACAAACTTGACGTCCCGATCACTAAGGATGGAACGCGGTATTCCATGTAAGCGCACAACATTGTCAAAGAAAAGGGTAGCTAGTTCACTAGCATTTTGTGTGCTCTTACATGCAATAAAATGTGCCATTTTCGAGAAACGATCGACTACCACAAAAATGGAGTCTTTGCCTCGTTTTGACATGGGTAGGCCAACCACAAAGTCCATAGAAAGATCCTCCCAAGGTCCCATTGGTATAGGCAAAGGAGAATACAATCCATCCGGACCTTGGCGCGATTTTGCATGGTGACATGTGATGCAACTTGTGCAAAACCGTGTCACATGCTTGCGCATGCGGGGCCAAAAGAAGTGCTCTTGTAGAGCGGCGAGAGTCTTGGTAGCACCGAAGTGACCACGACCCTCATGGGCCTCCTTTATCAACAAATGACGAATACTCGAGCGCGGGATACAAAGTTTGCCCGCACGGAATAAGTAGCCATCATTAATAAAGAAAGACTCATGCTCTCGGAGGTCAAAGCATTGAGCAAATATATCCTTGAAGTCAAGATCCGTGGCATATAACTCTTTGATAAGAGCAAAGCCATGGATCTTGGCGTCCATATGCACAAGAAGGATATATCGGCGAGAAAGGGCGTCGGCTACCACATTCTCTTTACCTTTCTTATGTCGAATGACATACGGAAAGGTCTCAAGAAATTCTACCCAACTAGCATGGCGCCGACTCAAAGTAGTTTGACCCTTGAGATACAAAATAGCCGCATGATCCGAATGAATCACGAACTCCTTCGGCCACAAGTAGTGTTGCCATGTTTTGAGACAACGAACTAAAGCATATAGTTCCTTGTCATAGGTTGGATAGTTGAGTGAGGGACCGGAAAGTTTTTCGCTAAAATAAGCAATGGGCCGATTCTCTTGTAGGAGAACCCCCCCAATGCCTACATTAGATGCGTCACACTCCACCTCGAAGGTTTTCGAAAAGTTTGGGAGTTGGAGTAGTGGCGCATTACAAAGACGGTCTTTGAGCGACTCAAACGCTCGAGCATAGGTGTCACGCCACTCAAATGTGACACCTTTATTAGTAAGCTCGTGTAGCGGTGCCGCTATCGAGCTAAAGTCCTTGACAAAGCGTCGATAGAAACTCGCTAAGCCGAGAAAGGCTCGAACCATGGTGGCCGTAGTAGGAGTAGGCCACTCCCGAATGACGCGAACTTTTGATTCGTCCACTCGTAGTCCGTCCTTAGACACGACATAGCCAAGAAAAATTGTGGTGTCCGAGCAAAAGACACATTTCTCCAAATTGAAATATAATTGCTCTTGTCTAAGGCACTCGAGCACTTGGCGAAGGTGCTCAATGTGGGCATCCAAAGACTTAATAAAGACAAGGATATCATCAAAGTAAACTACTACGAAAATACCCATAAATTTGCGCAAGACGTGATTCATGAGGCGCATGAAGGTGGATGGTGCGTTGGAGAGGCCAAATGGCATGACAAGCCACTCGTAGAGGCCATGCTTCGTCTTGAAAGCCGTCTTCCATTCATCACCTTCGGCCATGCGGATTTGATGGTATCCGCTCCGGAGATCGATCTTGGAGAAGATAGTGGCGCCATGAAGCTCGTCCAACATATCATCAAGGCGCGGAATCGGATGACGATACTTGACGGTGATTTGATTGATGGCTCGGCAATCTACACACATCCGCCAAGATCCGTCTTTCTTGGGCACAAGTATGACCGGCACGGCACATGGAGACAAGGACTCACGGACATAGCCCCGGTCTAGGAGCTCTTGGACTTGGCGTTGTAGCTCCTTGGTCTCCTCCGGACTTGCACGGTAAGCGGCACGGTTGGGCAAAGACGCGCCGGGCACCAAATCGATTTGGTGCTCAATTCCTCGGATTGGTGGCAAGCCGGGTGGTAGTTTGTCGGTCAAGATGTCCTGAAATTCGGACAACAACAAGGACACCTCGTGCGGCACATTACTAGGGTCATGGGAAATAGATAAACAAAAAGGGACAAGTAAGAAACAAGGAAACTTACCTTCCATGACCGGTGTCAAGTCATGTCGTCGGGCCAAAAGAATTCGGGGCTCACATCGCCCTTGAATGGTAGGAACCAGAGGTCCATGTGTCGGGACAATGCTCTTACTACCTCTTGCTTCGGTAGCATTACCCTTATGGCCGGAATTACGGGAACCGGAAGTAGGAACATCCACAACATCGGGAGGACGACGAGAAGGGTCCAATATGGCCGGCGGTGTAGTGGTGTCATCGATCACTTGTTGCCTCTTTCGTTCTGCATAGTCAACTAAAATTTCCTGTGGAGTCATAGGCAAAAGTGTGATCCGTTTTCCATTGTATTGGAACATGTAACGGTTGAGATAACCATCATGAAAAGTTTTTCGGTCAAATTGCCATGGTCGTCCCAACAATACATGTGTGGCGTCCATTTTGATAACATCACAAAGGACCTTATCAACATAGGCGCCAATAGAAAACGTCACCCACGCTTGTTGTGTGACGGTGTCACTTGCCTTATCGGAAATCCATTGGAGTCCGTAAGGTTGTGGGTGGGGGGTTGTAGGCAACTTAAAGTGTTTCACCACTTTTTCGTTGATAATATTACAACACGAACCCCCATCGATTATAAGAGAGAGACTAGTGTCATTGAGCAAGCAACGAGAGTGGAAGAGATTCTCGCGTTGGTCAATAGGGAGATGCTCTTTTATAGCAAGAATGCGACGAGAGACAAAAGCAAACTTACCTGGTTGTGCCGGACCGCAAGCAAGTTGGTCGTCGCATGGCTCCATGCCATAGTATGGGTCGGCATCTTGGTCATCTTCCAAGAGGATATCACCATTATAATCCTCTTCGCCATCGTCATATGATGGGTTGGCAAACATCACCCGCTTGGTGTTCGGGCAATCACGTTGGACATGACCAAACCCGCTACATTTGAAACACACGGGTTCTCTTGGGCGGGCCACCGTTTGAGATCCTTGTTGGGGTCGGCCCGGAGGCATTTGTGGTGGAGCAACGGTGCCACGGTATGGTGGTTTCTCGGTAGCCGCTTGCCGGGTAGGTTGACTCATCCGTGGTGATCCTTTAGCGGCTCCGGAATCTTGGGGACTAGAAACATCTCGAGAACGAGAATTAGTGGTATAAGAGTATTGACTAGTGGAAGAGTTATACCTTGAGTATCGAGGCGTTTCCAGTTGTTGCTTGTGAAGTTTCATGGCGGCATGACATAAGGCTCCCAAGTCCTTGTATGGGACAATCTCGAGGGGGCGCCAGATTGACGGATTAAGGCCGCTCATGAATTTGGTTCGAAGGGCGGAGGCGGAGGCCGAGATGCCGGCCTTCATATGCATGTCCTCCAGCTTGGCTAAGTAAGCCACCGGAGTAAGGCTTCCTTGTTGGAATTCGGCAATTTGCAACCGCATGTCGTTTTTGAAGTCGTCGGGCACGTACTTCTTAGTCATGACATAGATCAATTGATCAAATGTCGCAACCGGTGCCCATCCTCGGTTCTCACGGTTGGTCTCGTACCGGTTCCACCAAGATTTTGCATCACCTTCAAAGTAAAGTGTCGCCGCTTCGATTTTCTCGTACTCTTCATAATGGCAATGCTTGAGAGCTCTTTTCATATCCTGTGCCCAATCAAGAAACGCACAAGGATCATATTCACCATAAAATACCGGAAATTTAACCTTACCTTCCCTACGAGCTCGGTAGGGATCCGGTCGGGGTGGTGCTATATAGGCGTCTTCGTGATGGGCTCGCCGGTGGCCATCGTTATGCCTTTGGCGCCCATGATTATGTGGTGCACGCCTTTGTGGGTTAGGAGGAGGCAACCATTCTTCTCCTCGATCCTGGTTCTCAAAAGGCTCTCGAATGGGTGGGTGCCATGGACGGACATGTGCCACCCGTTCCAAGTCCGACTCATCATCGGAGAACTCGTCAAAGTCATCTCTTTCATCATACTCTTCATAATCATGATACATCGGTTGCCGGCTATGCCGTTGGCGGCGTTGACCGGACCGATCATTCTCGGGACGTTGAGAGCGGTCATTTGTTTTATGATGGTACCGGTCATCAATCCGGGAGGGACGGTTGGTGCGCTGGGCACTAGATGGAGGAGGGGGAGAGCCATACTTACGTCGGTTATGCTCATAGCGTTTGTGCCGATTCTCCGTGTCAACATATAACAAATCGTTTGGAGGAGGGTCGGGATTCTCGTCACCTTCATTGTGGGACTCATGACCATCATTTTGGGAGGGACCGTGGTTTTCAATGACGGAGGCAAGCCGTCGACCGTTAGATGGTTCGGCTCCCAAGATACCTTTTCCTTTGCGACGTCCATCGGATGTGGAAGCATCGACCAAGGTTCCATTTGGATTCGGTGGAGCGGTCGTAAGTGCAAGCATTTGGGCCTTCAACGTTTCAAGCTCTTGCCTTAGGGAGGCATTTTCTTCGGTCAAAGTAGTGATCTCATGCCTGTCACTAGATTCCTGAGAATTTTCAATTGTGACGTTAGTCATAACTCCAAGATTGGACACAAATTGCAAGCAATCAAATGAGCAAGGTGACAAGATAAGTCAACGTTACCCAAGTTCAAGTGCGTTAAGGTTCTACCTTTGGGAAAGCCGTTTGGCGGTTAGGCAAGGAAGGCAAATCCAACAAATTTGAACCAAAATGCACACAATTTCAAGAGAAAATTTGCAACTTGTGAGAAAATGGAGAGGTAGGAAATGGACGGATCGTTTATCGGCAAGTTTTACTTGCTTTGGTCTTTGACCTTTTCAAAAATCCGATTTTTCGGATGGACCGGTTTGCCGGACGTCTTTTACTTTTGTTTTTGTGAAAATGTTTCTTTTTGAAACTTTTGAATGCAACCTTTGGAATGCAAGAGATGAATCCACTTTTCTTTGAAACAAATCCGTTTTTTTGAAGAGTTTTTGCTTTGTTTTTGGTTTTTGGAATATCAAAAGGCGTGATATCCGATTTTGTCAACAAAAAAATCCCAAGAAAATGGTGAAATTGATTAACAAAAATGTCGGATTGGGTAAGGAAAAATGTTTTGTTGATTAATGGTTTGATGGCAAACCAACAATCTCCTAAATTTGCTTTGCAAAATGGATCGAGAAAAAAAATTTTCAAGAACGTGGATGAAGATGCGAAGAACAAGATGAAGATGGTGATGAACAAAAGGCAAAAAGGATGAATATAATAACGCACAAAAACAAGAGTAAAGATAACTTAGCTTAGATCTCTTTGCTCTGATGCCAATTTGATGCGTCCTTGGACACATCAATGAAGTATTCCGGATCTAGATCAAGCTGAAGCTCAACTACTCCTTAGTTGAAGTGCGAATGCAAATGAATATGGATTGCGGAAGCTTAGAGATGGAGGCGGAAGTTGTATGATTGAGTCGATCTAGATTGATCGATCAAACCTTGAAGTGGGTCGGTTGAGTTGGTTCTTGAAGAACCCTCGAATGAGTTTGGATCGAAGATCCAAAAGAAGAACTTTGAGAGGATTGGAAGAGGGATTGATGCTCAAGTAAGTTGGAGGAAAATACTTCTCTTTACTTAGTCAAATTGAACATGCTTTACAAATGAGCCAAGCATCCCCTTATATAGTGGATGAAGGCTATACAAAGAGTCGGAAATTAAATGACGGAAATAAAGTCGGAATTTAAGTTCCGGAATGAAACACCTAAAAATGAAAGGTTGAGAATTTAAGTTCGGAATTAAGTTTCCGAATTAAATTCCGAAACCAAAAGTCTAATCTTAAATTCGGAAAATTAATACCCGGAAATAAAGTCCCGGAAATTAATATTCCGAAAATAAAATGACTTATTATTACAAAACGCTAAATTATGGAAAATGCGGAAAATGCGCCGGAATGGTGCCGGCTTGACAAGCTTCAAGTCATTGTGGCGTAGAGACACGGTTTGCATCCAATGGGTCCGTGACAAGCAATGGTGCGGCTAATGATGGAGCCGGTAGCTTGGGCGATTGCCTTAGCACGTGAACGGGTGAGCGGTCCATCAGAGCGAACCCGGAGTGCCTCGTCTTCCTCATATTGGGACATAGGGGTCAAGGGCGCATCAAAAGGGGCAGGAGAAAAGAAAAAGAAAAATAAAAAGAAAAAGAATGAAGAAAAAGGAAATAGGGCAAAACTCGATTAAACGGACGGAACGGGATCTCCGAATCGGAAATTTCCAACTTTTGCGACAAAATAAAATACGGAAATACGTATATGTACACCAAAACAATAAAATACCCGGAAAGCTATTTTTATGTTGAATATTATTTTTAAATAATAGTAAAAAGAAATCTCGTGTCACGAACGAAACGAAAGTAGGGAGAAAATAAAAACGGAACGCACCCAAAAGAACGGGGCGTTATAGTTGAGGAGCGGATGGCCATGCTATTCGGTTCATCCGACGTTTCTGGCGGCCATATCCTACCCGAGGCGGACGTGGACGCTTTTGTGTTGGAGTTGCATCAGTCTATGGAGCGCCGTTCTCCTGCCCCCTCTCGTTCAGAGAGCTCTACTGCTGGTGCTAGGAGTGTTGGTTAATCTGGACAGGAGGGTGGACCTCCACCACCACCACCACCTCCACCTCCGCCTCCGCCTGTTAATGCAGGTCTCGACCATGGGTATCCTGGAGGTCCCGCTATACGGGACCTACTCGTGAGCTACGACACCCATGTTGCTCGCGATATATGGGTCGGTGAGGTACGGATTTATATTTCAATTGTTATTTTATTTTTTATTACATCTGATTATGTTATTAACGTTTAAATGATATTCGCATTACAGGATAGAGCTGTCTTACGGGTATATCGGCTAGGAGCCACTGTGTCTGGCTTGCGTACCCTTGCCCATCGATTTCCTGACTCGGAGTGGATGGCGCTTGTTAGGGAGAGTGGACTACACGGCCTCCTGGATATGCAGTGGGCTGGGGTGGATCATGCGCTTGCATCTGCCTTCGTGGAGCGGTGGTATCCAGAGACCTCAGGATTTCACTTCCCATGGGGACAGATCTCGATCACCCTCCATGACGTTTATCAGTTATTAGGACTTCGCATCGACGGGGATGAGGTTATGGGTGTCCGAGATGATACTCTTTTCACCTCCATGTTCGGCTTCCCGCCGATGGAGGTGAAGGCCGCCGCGAAGGCGGGTGGGTGGCCGACATCTGATCTCCTCTCTACGATCAGGAGTATGGCAGAGTCTCCAGAGGCGAGGTAGGAGGACATCGCCAGTGGATTCTTAGCTCTTCTTATTGGCTCCACTCTGTTCATTGACAAGTCCACGAACAGGGTGAAGTCTCATCTACTGAGCGTCTGTCGCGACCTCACTACGATGGCGTCTCGTGCTTGGGGGACAGCTACGTTAGTGTATCTGTACCGACAGTTGGGCGAGTCCTCCAGGAGGGAGGTTCATACATTAGCTGGTTGTTCCCTTCTTTTGGAGGTATGCAATTAATTATGACTTTTTTTTTCAAAATATAGTAGTATATGAAGTAACATTAAAT
The DNA here is from genome assembly GCA_033239125.1 of Fagopyrum homotropicum. Taxonomy (NCBI): domain Eukaryota; kingdom Viridiplantae; phylum Streptophyta; class Magnoliopsida; order Caryophyllales; family Polygonaceae; genus Fagopyrum; species Fagopyrum homotropicum. The sequence goes on from BSWB01000002.1 coordinate 147,312,164, forward strand.
CGTTATTGTGTTGTGCAGTCCTAAATTCACCATCATTTCCCCCACTTCAGACTTAGAGGTCATGCAGACCCTCATAGACATAGAGATGCCCGACATGCACTGAGGACGGAGAGGGGGGCGACATGACAGTTTGAGAGATCGGCCTTCTTAGGATTTAGGGCACAGCTATCCATGTGTAGGATGGAGGAGGTACTTTCAATTACCTTACTCTAATTATAATCAAGTACGTTTACTTGTGTATTGAATCTATAAGTTTGTCTTAGGTGACGTGGATGCCATGGGGTACTCTCGACGGATTCCACACTGGACAGATGCGTATATCGACCTATTTGGGGGTGATTCGCTTTTGTTGGGTGAAGGAGCCATATCAGCCCCAGTTTCTCCTCGTCAGTTTGGGCGTGTTCAGATCGTCCCTACGCAGCTCCCTACAGTTCCTCCAGGATGGATCATCCGCCCCTTTGTGTTGAGGAGGCCGGCGAGGATAGGAAAGTACGAGCTGCAGTTTTCTCCTGAGGAGTGGCATCATTGGGCGACGTGGGACCAGCATCTATACGATATTCACAGCGTCCCAGCGGTTGTCGACCCATGGCAGATGGATGATTACTTCTTGGATTGGTTCTTACCACGTACTCACCCATACATGCAGCCACCTCCAGATGGTGCACCACCACCGCCTCCCGTTGCACCTATTGTCCTTCTTGAGCGGGTACAGAAACTAATCTTTGTTACCTTTGCAATTCTCTATGTTTTAGATACAATTAATTAAAATCTTTTTTTGTTCAACAGCGCTTACAGATAGCTATTGGTAGAACACGAGAGGCAGTGGCTCGTGGTCCTCCATTACCGTTTGAGTTTGCTCAGCGACTATTAGCTGTTTTAGTTGCAGAGGATGAACCAGAGGCGTCACCACCTGTTAGGGCATCTCAGCGGCAGGACTAGATTGCAGTTGTTACTTATTATGTTTGAATATTAGCTGTTTTGAATATGTTGGACTATTAGCTGTCTTATGACTTTATGTGGATGACATTTTGTTACTTATTATGTGTCAATAGTTTTTTGAATCTTATACATCAATTCAAAACCACTAATTAACTACTAATTATATTATCTTTTGCCAAATAATCATCTTCAAATTTTTATACAAGTTATTCAACTAAAGTTTCTTGTTTTATATATAAAATGACAAACAAAATTTTAACAAAATTTCTTTCGATGTTTTCTCTACTTTATAATAAAGGAATTAATTTTTCTACTTTATAATAAAGAAATAATCGTATAATCCGAATTATAGTACATAAAGAAAAAATATTAACAAAATTTTAACTTAGTGGTTAATTATTTAACTTTATAAAAACTAAAAATGGGTAAGGAGGGCAAAAGTTTAAAATTTTGAGGATAGCTAAAAAACTAAAAAAACTTCTAAATACTAAGAGGAAAATACAATATATCTAGTGTACTAAAAATGGGTAAGGAGGTCAAATAGTGCGGATGATAGATTTTGTTCCCTTATTTTTTTTTTAATTTATTGTTTTATTGATATATTAAAATTATACATCTTAATAGTGACTACTTTTCTTTTAATATATCTATATTCTATATTAAAAATACTGTAAATGATAGATTTTGTATGGCTATCAATTGAGTTACGCCATATTTTATTTTTTTGTACTTGCAATACAATTAAATATTGACTTTAAGTATACAAATATCTCATTTATATACCTTTAATTTTAATTGTAGGCATTATATAATATCAAATAAAATTTACTTATCTGTGTTGCTTTTGGATTCAATTCTTGTTTGATTCCTTAGTGAGACAATGGTCATGAAGAATGGATTATCTGTCAAACAGGCCCTAACACATTCAATACAACAATTCAAAACCACAAATGCAAACAACAACTCAACAACACATTCAATACAACAATTCAAAACCACAAATGCAAATAACAACTCAACAACACATTCAATACAACAATTCAAAACCACAAATGCAAACTACAAGTGATAGACTACTAACTAGGAATCCGCCTCTTCTTCTCTCTGAAGGAGTCTTCTGTATCTCGCTATTCTCCGGTCATATACGTGGGTGAAACCCTCAACTGAAGCATCGTGACCTCGCATCCAATCATGGCATACCGGGGGCAATGGAGCGTTTTGGTGCAACCAAACCTGCTTTCAGAATTCCAAGGCAAGTTAATCAAACATTTCTGACGGCTTATACGTATTAAAAAGTACGTTAGAATTAAAACAACTTACCGGAACGTAGTGATGATCATTAAGTACGGCAATTGCTTGCACTTCTGTTGGAGGTTGTTGTTCTTCTTCAGTATCGGCAATCAAGGGCAAGCAAGTGTATGAGTCCAATCTAGAAAAGACGACAAGGGTCACCCGAAACAAAGTGGCATATGCGAGAGCACAAGTAGGAACCTCCATCCAAAACTGTAATGCGCAAGGTGCAGGGTTAAGGTAGTTGACGTTGTCAATCAGTTATTCGAGCTCATCATCGCCATGTATTCCGGAGTATACATGCATATGTCTACTCAAATACCAAGCTAGCTCTCTCCAGACACGAATGTACTCATCTGGATGGTAACCCAATAACGCACCAAGTGATCGATATCCACAATGTCCATCGCCCGGAACATCTATCACACGATCAACATAAGATAACATAAAGACTGGGATATTCCTATAACCCCAGTTGAATCCTCGGACCACAAGTTCTGACGGCTGAGTTGGAACAGTCTTCTAAGACTCCGGGATGGTACTAGCCTCGCCTGTGGTGTCAGCTCGTCCTCGACCACGTCCTCGGCCTCGGCCTCAAACTTTTCCTCTAGAACTTTGTGACGACTTCCTCATCTGTGACTCCTTATCAGCTCGAGCATGCTCAAATGCAGATGGCACTCGACGCTGCTTGTTTCCCTTGTCAGAAGGATGTGAAATTCTCGGCTCCCGAGCAACTGACTCCGTCGGATACAACACAGTAGCCGCATAAGCCCCAAACTTGTCTACAATGTCTTGACTCAACCTGCCCTCCCTGTGCATGGTCATAAAAGATGCCAAAGTAATATCTCCCATCGACAGAGGAATACCATCGGGTTCTTCCACTTCTTCGGTGACTTTATGCCATACAACCTGCCTCCAAAAGGGATGTATTGCAGTCAAAAACATAGGCCTGTTTTCACGGAGAGCTGCTACAAACTCATGCACGCACGGAATCCCGTATGATTGCCTCCAATACCAGTCGTCACATGTAGCATCAAATGTCCCTTGGCGCGCCACTTTGCAATTCTCGATCAAGTACTTCATGCAGTTGTTCGACACCTTCCGGATAAGAAATGTAAACATAGGGTCTTCTTGGATACCTACGATAGTATGAGTACGCGACTTCTCTATGGTACCTTGAATCTCATCGATCTGATCTCCAATCATTCTATGGATGGCCTTGATGAGAGTATCAAAACCACAACAAGTAGACTTAAGAGTTCTCTTCAACACCGAATGAGCACCATCAGCCCTACGATTAGAACATAATTTAAAACTTTTAGTATAAATCATTATTAGTAAACTTAACAATAAAAAATGTAATGAGTATTTGTCTAACCTTCCTGTCATCCTTGATCCAAGATGGAGGTAGTGATCGGTCCAACAACGAACAATAACTTCCTTGTACTTGTCCAACCATGTCTTCTCAAGGTACTCCATCAAATGATACTTGTCCATCCAACTATCCCTCATATGCAAGAGCCTCGCCTCATAAGCCGCAATAGTAGTCGAGTCAAACAACTCATGACAATCTCTCATGAATTTTGCTTGGATGGATGGCGAATGTGACTTCCACCAACTATTTGATTCGATGTTTCTGAACACATGTCACTCACACAAAATATGTTTAGCATATGCGAAGACTCTCGGCATTGCTTTTATGAGACCTAATTCTCGGTCTGTCACTATCACTTCCAGCTTCTTTCCACTGAATAACATGGCAATGCGTTCCAAAGCCCACTCGTAATGACCTGTCGTCTCCCGTTTTATTAACACAAACGCAACGGGAAAAGTTTGTTGTGTGCTGGTCAATCCAACGATCTCCAACAACGGCATGTCATATCTTCAAAATATAATGTATCAGATTATGTAATTAAAAAGAGGTTAATATAAACAAGATAAATGAATTACATAATAACCTGTTCGTCTTGTATGTAGCATCCATGATGACGACGTATGGAAACATGGTAACCCAACGCTTCGACTCGGGATGGGCTAGGAATAAGTCACTCACTTCCTCCACTCCTTCAATGGTTTCCATCCTAATATCCCACATATAATCCTTCTCTTTCAAGAATTTCAACGCTTCTTGAATTACCGTTCGATCTCCCATCGCTTCCAACCTAATTTTATTTCGAGCGTTTGAAACTTGCTTCCTAGAAGTGACCATCTTTTCGGGATCTTCAAAATTGCTCTTTAACAAACGAACAATTTCTTTCGGCGGCATTCCCGCTTCGGTGTAAATTTGGACTCGTTTCATTTGTGCATTCGTCAACCGTCCAGCAAAAGCATGACCTACCAACTTCTTTGGAAGAGGATGATTGTGAATTCCGTGAACATTCCTCACACCCCATAGACCCCTTTGCACCTCATCAACGTGTAAGCGAAAATTACAATCGAACTTCTTCGTTTTGCATAATTTCCTCAAGCCCTTCGCCTCACTCTTGCGCACTCCGTGATGCTCACACACAAATACCACTTTTCCAAAACGTCGATCATCCGACTTGTAGGACTTTAGTTTGATGAGAACCATATTTCTACTTTCAACTCTGTCAAGAACCCACGCAACTAACGAGTCCATATCCGTCCATATCCGATGGTCCACGAACAAACTAGTATAGTCATAATCATCGGAAATATCGGCAGCCTACAATAATTATTTCAAAATTTTCATTCACTATGACTATATCATATATTCTAACATTGCTAAAATTAATTACCGACTAACTACATTATAATTGGCCACTAATTCACTAATTAACGACTAATTTCTTTAATTAACGACTAATTTCTTCAATTAACGACTAATTTCTTCAATTAACGACTAAATTCTTCATTTCACAACAAATAACATTACTAATTGACTAGTTGTTTACTAATTCATAAATTAACGACTAAATCATATAACATAAAACTAACTAAAACATATAACAGTAAACTACGTCAAAACAAACGAATTGAAAAAACTAACCTCAACACCCGAATACGGATCGTAACTACTAAGCATCGCGGGATTGAACAAGCCCTCGTCACCCTCCACATCATCTTCACCTCCGCCGAAATCAACACCGTCATCCTCTTCTCCATCGCCGGAATGATATCTCGCTTCGCCATCGTCGGAATTCATCTTCGAATGACTTTTTTTGCGAAGCAACGATTCACAGTGAGGTTTTATGGATTGAATATGTACGAGTTCGGTTGAATGCATAATATTTATACTAATGTTTGGAACACATTACCGTTGTATAACGGCTAGTTGATAAAACTACGCCTACGGGAAGCGTAGTCGTAGTTTTATCAACTAGCCGTTGAAAAGACTACGACTACGCGTCTCGTAGGCGTAGTCTATCGACGACTACTACGCCTACGAGACGCGTAGTCGTACAAAACTCTCCTAGAGATTTTGAGTATCTACTACGATTACGAGAAGCATAGTCGGGTACTGGGTACGAATAGCATGTTTATGTGGGTACGAATAGAACGAACCGGGTCGAATGTATGAATAAACTCGCAAAAAAAAAACCTTGCGACGTAGAAATCAATCTCGTAGATAAATAACGAGATTCCAATAATAATTTAAAATACCGTTAAATATTAATTTAAACATATACCCGAAAAAAATAAATTTAGGTTGTAACATACTTGTGAAACATTCTTAAGATATATAAATATATCAATAACTGTCGGGAAATAAATATCGAAATTGAACCCAATAAACGGGGCGTTACACAAAGGGTGTTAACCCATCTTGCGAGTTGACATATTCTGATAATACTGAATAATTCACTACTCGAATAATTCATGTTGTCAAAAGGGAAATTATTTATCAAATGGAAAGTAGAAAAAAATAGAATATTTCGTCACAATAAACAAAATGGGGAAATTTTTTCCAAATTAGCTTCGGAGCAAATTTATTCCCCAAAATACACGAGATTTTCGGGTTGGAGAATAAGTGCGGTCCTAAACCGCGTCTATTTCAAAAAGAAGAGCGGTTACAAACCGCGCTTTAATATTCTGATTAAACAGAATACAAAAAAAATTAAAAAAAAAACATTACACTTAAAGGTGTGGTCCTGGACCGCACCTATATGTGTGTGTGTGTAGCTGCCCTATAGGCGCGGTCTAGGACCGCACCTCTATTTGTGTTTTTATTATCTTTATTTCGGATATTAAAATGTTATCCTCGACAACGCGTTTTACAATTAAGAGTGCGGTCTAAGATTGCGCTTCTACTCCGAACCACAAATCTCGTGCACTTTGATGAATTATTTCACTCCGAGCCTAAAATGGGAAATTCTTTTAGAGTTTCGTTCACTTCGGCGAAAGATCCAAAAAAAACATTTAAATATAACACAAGAACAGTGATGTTTAAAAAATAATAAATAGTAGGAAACAAAAATTTTTTTGCAAAAACTCTAACACATAGATTGAAAAAGGTGCTCCCAAGACTCATACACCCCTTGCAGGGTGCTTTCACACAAAAAAAAAAGATCAATACATGACAATATTACGGGTTTAGATCCAATAAAGGAAAATAAGGATATGTGGCAATCAAGATAGACATGGAGAAGACATATGATAGGATCGAATGGCCCTTCATAATAGAAGTGCTTAAAAAATCGATTTCACATAGAAATTAATCGGATGCATTGAAGAATGCTTCTCTTTAGTCTCATACTCACTCCTAATAAATGACAATCCGACCAAAGCATTCCTTCCAAAAAGGGAACTCCGACAGGGGGATCCGCTCTCACTACTGCTATTCAACCTAAGGGCATAAGTTTTGAGGATGTCATTACGGAACCCATACGACATTTAACCAAATGGAAAGCGGCATCTCTTTCCCATGATGGGAGAACGCTATTGATCAAAGCAAACTTCAATGCAAAGTTGAACTTTCTCATGCAAAGTTTCATGCTTCCAACATCTATAAATAAGGAACTTGACCAGATCAATGAACAATTCTTCTAGAACAAAGGCCCAAATTTCCACCCGTTAATTAGTTGGGAAAAATCTGCAAAATAAGGAAAGCAAGGGGATTTGGAAAAAGAAAATCGGAAGATATGAATAAAGCTCTACAAATAAAACTATTATGGAAAATCATGGTAGAACCACATAGTATTTGGGTTTAAATAGTGGAGGAGAAATATTTAAAAGGTTATCGAATATGGTCCTACAAAATAGGGAAAAAAAATACCTCCTCGCAATGGAGAAGACTAATGAGATTACGTCTAGAGTTTGAGAGAGGACTCATGTGGAGAGTAGGAGATGGTCAAATGATCAAAATATGGAAAGACCCTTGGATCACAAAACAACCACTAGAAAACTATGCTTCAAACAAACAACTAGCAAGCAATAGCGACACTATAAGCTTGCTCATTACAGATAACTAGTGGGACCATAACAAGATACATAATCTGTTATAACCTTTGATCCAACAAAACATGATTAATGATATTCGGTATTACCCCCTTCCTATCTACAACATCCAAGACATATTGTATTGGGTTCCCAGCAAAGCTTATGGTTTTCCACTCAATCAACAATGGAACTATTGGGTAAATCTATAGGTATCGACCATTTCGGTAACTCATGGATTTGGAACTTGAACATTATGCCAAAAATCAAAAAAATTATGTGGAAGCTATATGTAGATGGACTACAAATAAAAGAAAACCTAAAAAACAAAAAGTATTGATACATATGAATGGTGCACTATATCAACATCCTTATGAAATTGAAAATCATTTGTTTGTCAAATGCCCAATTACTATTGATAATATAATAGACGCGAAAACAGAAGACTATCTTAAACACATGGATATCTCTAAAAAGAAAATCTCATAAATCATAGCCATGATACATAACAATCTAGACGATAAAACCATGACACATCTATTTGTTGCTTGGTGGAATATCTGGTACATGAGGAACAATAACATTTTTGAGAATATACCTATTATAGACATCCGACATATGGTAGTTAAACAAATCCATGAATGGAGTAACACACTTTAAAAAATTCGACCAAAGGCCAAGAAAACAAATGCAAGAAAAACCAAAAACATACGTTAGTCCAAACCAATAGCAGAGAGCTCATTGCTCTTTTTTATATGACAGTTTTTTAGGATTAAAAATCCCTTCCTATTAGTGCCACTAAGAACTACACGTCTAACCGGTAGAAGGATCGTTCTTCTAACTCGCTCATGTGAACAAAGCTTCGAGGCATTAACCTTTTGTAACCCTTTTCTACCTTCTTGTTCTTGAATCTTATTTTGGTCGAGTAGACCCCTGTACATCATTCTTCATCTAATATATGAACCTTTAAAAAAAAAAAATCTTCCTATTTAAAAAAAAATAAAGGTTTCAATTATTAAAGTCGATTCACGTGAACATCAGAACATCTGATCATGTGGGTCCACTACTAAGATGGATAATTTTATCCTAAAATCAAGTTCCAAGTGAGCCACACCCACATCAGAACATCGTTCAGAAGTACAACAAAGACAATAGGTTGGGCCCAACAAATGGGCCGATGGGTCATTTCTAATTTGACGGTTTGTTAGGCTTTAAACCCACTTTCTATTTAAAACCGATAAAGTTATATTGGTTTAAGTTATTACGGGCGATTCATTTGAACGTATGATGATAAAAGAAACTAGTTTATAACTCGGGATATAGCCGGTATTTTAATACATATAAATAGGAGTGAGAATAAATTATCGATCTTATCCTTATTCGACCCCTTTCCAATCGTGATGGGAACCGAGTGAGAATAAATTATCAGTATGTATATATATATAGTTCAAGTAAGGAGAGAACTTGTAGATAAGAATTATGAGTGTTGTAAGCCATTTGATGGATTTTAAATCAAGAGCTCTCACACGCTCATCATTAATTGTATTTTTGTAAATTGACTTAATCTGAAAAAATACCCTTACGTTCAAAATAGTAATCGGTGTTCATACTTTTATATGTCATTGTTCATGTTTTTATACATCGGTGTTCATAATTTTTATTCATCAAAGTGTCATGTTCATTTATTTTTTTGTATTCATTTTATAATGCATAGATGCTCATTTACAGTATATAACCACAAAAATAAAAAACTCATCACAAAACGTTAAAAGATGATCATAATATGTTATGTATGTGTCAAAGTTATAGATAAGTCATCGGTGTTCATAATTTTATACGTCAGTGTTCATACTTTTTATGTCATTGTTCCTGTAAATATTATAAACTATTTTTCTATAAGGCATTTTGCCGAACAATTTGTGTGCACATTAAAATGAGCATATAGATTATTCAATTGGAGCTATTAGACCAACTCAACATATGTATATACATCTATTTTCTCAATCAAACTTATCAAACACAAAAATGATTCAAATAAATTTCATTTCGAACACAAACGTCAATCATAATGAAACATAAACCTTAAGAATGGAAATCTAAACAGTGAGAGTAAAAATTCGAAGGAACAAAATCTGATTCGTCTTGTATTCTCTTTGATTTCACAATTTATTTATGTAATAGATCTCTAAATATTATGAACACGATTTGAAAGAAAAGTATAATTTTCAAAAAAAAAAATCATATTATAAACACCATAACTGTAAAAAAAATGAATACATACTTGTAAAAAAATAAACATCGTATTTTATTAAAACGATTTGAAAGAATAGTATAATTTTCAAAAAAAATGTTTAAAAAAATACAAAAATGAACAATTAATGTTAAAAAATAAACATTTATTAATAAAATATGAACAATGATTCTTTTAAAAATGAACAATTAATGTTAAAAATACAAAAATGACTCTTTTAATAAACATTTATTAAAAATAAAATATGTCACCACCCCGACTCTCATCATTTCTATATGCAAGAGTCCTCTGACCGGAACCGGACCCTATATATATATATATATATATATATATATATATATATATAAAAGTTGGCCGTACATTGAGGTAGCCTTAAAAATTGACTCATCCTGCTTATTTGGGCCCACTACTCACTCTGACCGTCTGACGTCTGCTTTTGCTGTTTTTATATGTGGGCCGAAGCAATCGCGAATGAATGAATGAACCAAAAAATGGAATCACCTTCCGCCACCGCAAGCGCCGCCCATATTTTGGTAATCCCATTCCCAGCTCCTGGGCACATGATCCCCATCCTTGATCTCACCCACCGTCTCATTAGCCATGGGCCCCTTAGTGTCACCGTCGTCCTCACCCCTGAAAACCTCCACTCCCTCCAACCACTCCTCTCCCTCCACCCATCCACCGCCCTATCCGCCCTTGTCCTACCCCTCGGAGTCGGAGTATCTCCACCGGAGGACTTCCACTCCCTCCTTGCCTCCCTCCGCAGTCTCCGAAACCCACTCCTCCAATGGATCACTACTCACTCTTCCCCTCCTTCGACAATCATCTCCGACTTCTTGCTCAGCTGGACCCACCAGCTGGCCACCCAGCTGGGAATTAAACGCATCGTTTTCTCACCTATCGGTGCTTTCGCTATCGCCCTAACCTTTTCCGCTCGTAAAACCTTACCTCCCTCGCCTTTAACAGAAAACGGCAGCATCGACGAAAACGGTGTCGTTTTGGTGGATAGTCTTCCATGTCACTCCCAATTCTCCTGTTGGGAGCTGTTGCCTTTATACAAAGCCTTTGGATGCAGTGAAGAAAACTCCGATTCTTGGAGGAGAGAAATCTGCTCCAACAACATTGCAAGTTGGGGTTTCGTCTTCAACACGTTCGATGCGTTAGATTCGGTTTACTTGAATCACATCAAGAGTCTAGCAGGTCATGATAGGATTTGGGCCGTTGGCCCGCCGGCGAACGAAGTGAGAGAAGGATCCGGCCCAGATGATGAGCTGCTTCTCTCATGGTTGGACAAATGCGATAATGCTGAGGTGCTTTATGTGTGCTTTGGTGCTCAACTTATTATCACAGACCACCAAATAAACGTTTTGGCACTTGCCTTGGAGAAGAGTGAAATCAAGTTTGTGTGGAAGGTCAATGAGCCCGTGGCTAAGTTGCCTCCTGGGTTCGAGGCTCGTATGGCCGGTCGAGGTCTAGTCCTCAGGGAATGGGCCCCACAGGTACGTTACCTACATACGTAGTATCCTTGATTGAACAAATTGTAATATATATATATATATATATATATATATATATATATATATATATATATATATATATATATATATATATATATATATATATATATATATATATATATATATATATATACAGTGAACTAATTGAACTTTTGACTATTTGGTAAGGTGATGATACTAAAACACAGAGCCGTGGGCTCGTTCTTGACTCATTGTGGTTGGAACGCGGTCCTTGAAGGACTCGAGGCGGGAGTGTTGCTCCTGGCATGGCCACTAGTAGGTGATCAAATTTTCAATGCCAAGTATGTGGTAGAGAAGCTAAAGGTTGGGATTTTAGTGGGGCAAGGAATGTCGTGGCGAGTCCCCAACCCGAATGAGTTGGCTAAGGTTATAGTAGATTCAGTGAGCGGGGCTAGTTACAAGGAGGAGAGGTGTAGGGCAATGCAATTGAGCAACAAGGCCAAGGAAGCCATAAGTGAAGGAGGAAGCTCTTCCAAGGAGTTGAACATGTTTCTTCAACATTTGCTTCACTTGTCAAAATCGGTAATAAAAAAGGAAACATAACTTATATTTGCTGCTTTACCTCATTCAGCATATATATATATATATATATTTGATGCCTTTTTGGTTTTCCCTTCAGCATCCAGATGTTATAAGAGAATGCAAAAGATGGATCGAAGCACAAGAGATGAGTATGGCGTGCAGTGACATCTATAAAGAATAAAAATAAAATTTGGTGTGTTTGTTATCCTTGTGTTGTGGCTGATTTGATAATTTGCAGAAAATTCAAGCTTTATATTATTCAAAATCATGAATTTAACATCAGCTTTGCTGTCACCATTTGAATTACTCATAACTTTGCATATTATACCTAGGAATCTGACCTAGCTAGATTGATATTCAAACTATACTTTTTGGTTTCGGTTGATCTGACCTTCAATTGAATGATGAAATTGGGGGTAAACAAAAAGTACTGTTTCTGATATAATTGCATCAATGAAACCAAAAACACAGCAATCTATTGAATTGAATATGAGTATATTCAGTAAACTAGAAACTATTCTTTTATGAAGCTAGTAAGCAACAAAATGTTGGCTACATCAGATTCTACAGCATATACAGCATAACGGTTTCAAGAACCTAAGCGCGTCAATTTCAATTTCAAATTTCAATCTTGGGCGGGCATTTCAAATCTGCAAAGAGGGCAGAAGTGGTTCATCTCCAGCCATTTGAGAACGCATTTCTCATGGAAGATGTGGAGGCATGGCAATGTCAAGGAATTCGATGGCATATCGATCTCATCGATACAGATACAACAATCGTAATCGCTGCAACTCCACTCGCTCGACTCCTTCTCCTTCTCGCCCCTCGACCTCAACAGCTCTGAAATATACGAAAGCGATGTAGGTTTCGTGGTGGGCACAACCTCCTCGAAAGACTCCATGAGCGCCGTATCATACGCGTCATCGGAACGGCTGACGTCTCGGAACCTGATTTGGAGAGAGTATACAGGGCTGAAATAGAAAGGGGAGCAGTAATTGTGATCGGCGTTTGCTGGCAGGAGGAGGCGGCCGACGAATTCTGAAGCCAATTTCATTGCGAGATCTAGGGGGAGTTCGTGATCCGGAAAGTTGGACCAGTAGATCGAACTTGTAAGGCTTCGCCGATAGTAGCCTAGGTAGTCGTTAAAATTGGTGAAGCCGGAGGAGCACGCAAAACAGGGGATTTCCAGGTACTCGTCGGAGTTTACGCCGGCGATGGTTGCCGTCACCAGTTTGCAGGGGTTTGTTTGCCGTGCAACCCTCTCAGAGCCCTGAATTTGACATTCTAGACCACCGGTGATTTCTACCCAGCCAGTCGCCATTATCAATCTGGAATGAATTGAATGTGTAATTTTTTTTTTTGAGGGGAAAAGTAGTAGTGTATTAAAGTAGATCAATCCCCGCAAGTTCAGCAATACTTGACGGAAAATGATCAAGCCAAACAGCAGAAGCATCGGAATGCAAAAGTCTTGCCGCAAAGTGGGCGGTAGTGTTAGCCGAACGGCGAACATGCCGAAACGAGTAAGAATGCAAACAAGCTAAAAGCGATAAGATTTTGTTGCATATGATAGAGACATATGAATGAGGAAGAGAGCAACCATCGAGGGCATGGTTCGTCAGCAGCTGTACAAGACAAGACGAGTCCGACTCCACAACTATGAATTGAATGTGTAATCAATCTGGAATGAATGTGTAATCTAAGCGTGAATGTGGTTTCAGGTGATAGCTACGGAGTCTGTTATATATGCAATCGGAGTTCTTAAAGAAGGAAAGTGAATAATTACATAAAAATAAAATGTGTGTATTTTATATATGGAAATTCACTACACCGTTAAGTAAACTCACCCAACACACATATTTTCAATTTTAAAACAAGTTAGCTTACTTCCATTACTGAGAAACCCATTTATTTGTCTTGTTAATATTTCATCCCTTATTTTCTTACCCGTTGTTTTAAATTTATTTGTCACAACTAAAATTCTGTTCACGTTAAATTTTTATCTTGAAAAAAAAATAAAACTAATTATATTCATGTTAAATTTTAAATTAATTAACTTTATAAATACTAACTAATGGTGAAGAAGTAATTTTAGAAAAAATACAGATTTTTACAAAAATATGTTATTGGATTGTATTTCGAAAATATTACTCTTTTCTAGAATAAATATTACATCGTTTTATGTTTTATAGAATATCCGTAAAAAAATCATTTATATCAATTTAAACATCTGTAGGTTTTTTTTTAAAAAAAATACAGATTTTCTGTTACTGGATTTTTTTTTTAGATTTTTTTTTCGATTTTATTTGCAAAAATTTGATTATTTTATTTACCTATTTCATTAATTAGTTTTAACTTTTTATTATAATTATTACCTATTTAGATTTACGATTTTAAGTATACTAGTGTAATATCCATACTTTGTGCGGGTTTTGAAAATTAAGGGTTAGATTCATTATCATGTTAGTGTATATATATATATATATATATATATATATAAAAGTAATTATTTATCCGTTTTAATGAGTATAAAATATTTTGGAATATCCGAAAAAATATGTTCACATATCATTTTGATTATTAAAAACTATTTTTGTAAAATTATTTTTATTAAATTTCAGAATTTTCTGTCTTAATTTTATTATAAAAAAATAAATCAAAACACAAAATTTGAGAAATCAAATTTTGTAACCGTTCAAAAATTCAGAATTTTTTTGGGTTAATTTTTATTATAAAAAATTGTCCCAAAAAAATATAGGCAATTTTGGTAACTAGGCATTTTTGAAAAACTATAGTAGTAAATAGACTTTTTAATGTTTCAATTAAGTAAATATACCTCAACCTTTTGTATTTATTCTCAAACTCTACACACTCTTCTCTCAAGGGGTACATTTATTAAACACAAAACTAGAAAAAGCCTAACAAACCAAATTGTTTCAAAAAAGATTCGTTCAAACTAACGTGAATTGAATTGGTTCCTATAAAATTGTTAATTTAATAATAAAATATTTAATGGCTTAGAAAATTGTTTAAAATTAAATATTTATTGACTTTAATTGTTGGAGCTCCATTTCAAAAATAATGCTTCCACAACGCGCCACGTCATCAACTCGTGCTTGTTATAGTATATATAACTAGTGTATAGCCCGCACCTTGTGCGGGTATTTTTATAATATTAGTTGTACGAACTTAAGATATATATTTAAGAAATTTTATAATAATGATTCGGATTTGATTATTTTCAAAACGAAAAAATAGTCACAAATAAAGAACTTCTTATTATTCTACACTTCATAAATTTAATCCTTATACAATGAACAATTTTTTTTAAAAAAATTACAATGCACAACTCCGTTATAGACTTATAACTAAATTATTTTAATATATTGTAATTATCTAAATAAAACCCAAAATATAATTTTGTAAAAAAAAAGAATTTGAAATGAAATGTGTGATAAATAATAAAATAAAAATTGAAAGTTTTTTTTTAAATAAATACACAAAAAGTTAAAATAAAGTTTAAAAATATAAACTGATGCAAAAACAAATTATTGGATGAACGAAATTTAAAATCTGGAACTTTATTCTTGTAATGACCGACATAATATAAAAAGAATACCCGTTTTTTATGATTAAAAAACATAATAGGACAACAAAATACTTAGATAAAAAAGAATACCCGTAGAGTAATATTTTTATTTAAAAAACATACATTTTCAATAAATCATTTATATTTCAAAAATCAGAATCTGAAAATTTGTAAATTAAAAAACAATTTATAGATGACGATAAAAAATTCTATAATATAAAATTAAACAAAATCTCATACAATAACGGATAAATTAATGTTAATTTAGACAATTATAAACGCTTTTCAAGTTTTCAAAATATCAGTCTTACTTGATAATCGACGTGCGATAGCAAATTCGCTGAAAACAATAAGTAAACGACCCATAAAAAGTAGGTCAAAGACCCATAAAACATATAATAATCCGTTATGAATAAAGATTATAGTTCAATTTAGCTAAAAGGTCAAAAAATGTATCATTTGTTTAATCTTCAATGTCCGTTATTAACTACTATTTATACAAGTTTTCAAACCATTAGGTCTACTATCCATATAACTGTAACACCCCAAATCCGCGGGACTCGGGGCGCTACGGGTTGGGACCTCACAATGGGTCCCGACCCTTAGCTTGACAACAATTTCACCGGATCTTGCAACAAGGCACAAATAAAGGCCAAAACCGAAATACATTTTTATGCAATGAAAGGAAACCCGAAAGAAACAATAAAAGACTTCAGCCGATATGCAACACCAAGGGCCAAATGCCACCACACGATATACAATATACATGAATAATATACAAACTCGACTCTACCCAAAACCCACTCCTAAAATGTACGGACCCCGGCTGCCCACCCTTCCGGATCTCTCGGAGCATGCCTAACCTGCAAGGCAAACTACAACATTCGGTATAAAACCGTTAGCTCACATTCGAAGCATTAGAATTAAAGGGAAAGGCACAAACACAATCAATTCAACATAGTCACACAACATACTCAAAGCACACAAATCCGGTTTATTATCTTTATTTATTAAGTCATATCCCGTTCTAGTTCAACTTCTTTTGTGACACGAGAATCATCCGAAACTCGCCTCGGTCCCTTCTTCCGGCAATGGAACGGTCGGATGCCTCCGACCGTCTAACCAGCACGGGCCAGTCGCCGAGATCCCCCCAGCTCTCACGGGGAGCCAGGCAGTGATGTCACCGCCCGTTATCATACACTTGGGCTAAATAATATAAAGGTCGGTAATCCTATTCCGGTTTAGTTGTTATAAACAATAAAATAATAAACACACACCACCCAACACACCATAATGCTAATACAAAGAATACGAGCTAAGTAAGTCCGGAGACTTACCTCGTCCCAAAGATAATTCTGCTATATCCCGCTCTCAGCTTCCCGCAGGAAGACACTCAACGCCTGTCAAAAGGCACACGATCAACATCTCTCTCACATACTAGAAGTCCTTAGACTTCTAGTCCCAATGATCTCGCAAGATCATAAACCATAACCATGATATGATAAAAACTCCTAATCCTCACGATCTCACAAGGTCATAACCATCACTACACATGCTAGGGTACTCCCGTCCTAGTCCACAATCTCAACAAGATCATACAACCATAATCTAAATCCTTATAAGCTCACAAGATCAACTCAAACACTCAACGCCCTACAATCCTCACAAAATAACATCAACATCTCAAGCCTTCTAACGATCATAAATCCTCAAAACTCACCTAAGGTCCAAAGCCACTACTTGGTATTCACTCTAGGTTATGCTAGATTAACCAACCTAGTATGATACTAATACTAAATATAACTAAATCGAGGGGAAAGAATACTCACACGACGTCAATAGACGGAAGTCGTTCAATGGATGTCGACTTGGACTTGTTAGGCATTTATCGGGGCGCTTCCGAACCTAGCATCAAACTAAACAAATTTAGCTTATACGCTAAATTTGAACGGAGTATATAACTTATATAAAAAGCTAAGGTAAAACTCGTTTTCAAAACCAAGGTTAAAACCGCTCAAATATTTTCCGGAACATTATACAATTATATACACATGGGTCATAATATCTAACAATTATAAATTATAAGAATAAAATCTGTTTATAAAGCTTTGGTTGAAGGTCCGTAAAACATTTTCCAAGCAAATATGTAATTTTGGAAACTTGGGTCATTATCCATAATTAAACTTTGGGCCATTTTGAAAATATCCAATAGAGGGCATAATACTTAAATCTCGAAAACCTTGGTCAATATAGCAAATACAAAATAGTGGGTCACATTTGTAATTATACCAGAAGTGAGGGGCCCGATTTTAAAACCCTAAAATCTCCTTCTTTATTCGATTCATACGCAGCTTTGAAAAGAAAAGGGAAGCAGGCGGCGGCGCTTTTGAGGCGAGAGGGCAGCAATGGAAGGCGGCAGGGGCTCTTCCGGCATCAGGCGAAGGCCGCTTGGCTCCTGGTCTCCGGCAGGGCTCGAGCGGGACTCTTCCGGCTAGCGGCGGCCCACTCCGGCGGCAGCGGCTCTCCTCCTTGCGACACAAATGAACAGAGAGCAGGGGCGAAATTAGGGCAGCGTTCCCGGCCTGCTGGTGCCCGAATGCCCGATGTGGCGGTGTGGTGGCGGCCTCCTTTCGTCCGGCAACCCCCAGGTGGTGTAGCCGTCCTCTCCGGCGGTCCAGACGGTGGCAACAGAGGCAGCCCGAACGGCCTCCTTAGTTGCTCCTTGGCGGCAGTGCGAATAGAGGAGAAAGGGAGAGAAGGCGGTGGCAAAAGTTCGGCTAGCTGGTTGGTGGCTTCTCTTCCTCGTGGTGGTTCCCTGGTGGCGCAGATCCTCCGGCGGTTGCACTGCTGCGGGAAAAGTTGGTGAGAAGGAACAAACAGAGGGAGCCTTTTCACTGCTAGAGAAAGAAAGAGGAAAAGAGGGGGTTGCTAAACGTGTGCAGAGGGAGGAGATGGGCTGAGGTGAAAGAAGACAGAGGAGAGTAGCCATGGGTCTGCTGGGGTTACGTGTGAGGGTGTAGAATTCACAGGGTTGCAGGTGCAGATGGCGAGGGGTCGGAGGCACAGATTGGGAGAAGTTACTGTAGTCTCCAACGCTGGGGAGAGGCACTCATCAGCCTAAGAATAATAAAAAAAACACAAAGAGAGAGAAGGAAGAATAAAAGAAATAATAAAAAGGGATAGACTCGTTTTTAAAACATTCAGAACGAGCTTTTCGGATCGAATAAATTTTTCCAACCGTAAATTAAATTACGGAAAAATAAAAAATAAAAGTAAATAACATCTATATGAATATACTCGTAAAAATATGGTTTATCATATAAAAATCATTCTCGTAAAATATTTAAGCTATATAAGTATCGATAAAAGTAGGAGAATAAATATCGAAAACGCGCCTAAAAATTGGGGCGTTACATCAGATCCCCCTAAAAACAAGTTTCGTCCCGAAACTTGCCACACGCCGAACTTCTCGGTCCCTCAAGGCCGAGGTATGAACTCTCACTCTAGGAAGGCTGAAACCTTTTAATCTATATACACAAACTACCACCGCAAGGTATATCAGGTCATATAACGCATGCCCGCACGCGACACAACTACACACAAATTCACACAAGGACATAACTAACCTAAGGGAAGAATCAGGTCTAACCCGTCGATTCTATCGACTCTACTAGCTTAGTATAAAACTCAACCAAAGATATTTCCCCCGTCTTGCAGTTAGTCTCATTGGTTTCTCGTCTGCCACTAAACCACCATGACTGACCATCCGTCTTGAGCCATGTATGTACTCCCTTGACTAATACACATGAAATACCAGGTGATCACTCTCTACTCTTGGCGGTCATACCAACTGTAAACCGCTTTCCCATCTCGTGTTGAGATCTCAAAGAGGTCCGCTATATCGGAAACTTAACTTCCTTCTCGGGTCTTTCTTAATGCAGCATTTCCATGATGATTCTCTTTGATTGCCTCTAATACAGAAGGTCAAACTTCCTAATTGGTCCCGCTAAACCCAACTTTTAAAGTTACATCTTCTCAACATAGTTGTAAGTTCTAAGTAATGAAGGAAATACTTTGCTTTACACTGCTTTTACTAATGAGACACGTTTGCTATAAATTTTACATCGTTCCTCAATACTCAATCAAGACCTTGTCTTGGAGAATAACTTGTACATGTCAAACCCATCATACCTCGAGGCAACGTAAAAATAGACGCACCAATGAATCTCCTCTCAACTCTCAATAACTCTATTGTCAATTCTTCGTCCCCCTTAATACTTCATTGTCATCCAGAGTAGGTTATCCATAAATGGTGTTACTTTGGAGAATCTCTCCACAAATCCCGGAATGACCGGCATATCTAAGAAAACTTGTAACTTCTTTCACAACCTTCGGGGGGGGGGGGGTTGCCATCCCGAGACAACTTGTCATACAACTTCTCTCTTCTTCGTGAGTATACCAAAATATCTTATCCGAGGCATTAGTAAGCCATATGGAATCACTACACTCGTAATGACCATGGTTTGTCCGGAAATTTGTAATTGCAACATTCCAGTCTCGAATTCTCATTTGGTTACAATCAATCCTTAAATCAATTTTTTGAAGGAACTACCGACCCTTGAAACTGGTCGAGTAGATCATCTATACGTGGTGAGGGATATTTGTTCTTTATTGTTATCTTGTTTAGCTCCCGGTAATCGATGTACAACGGAGATAACCGTCTCACTTTTCGCAAACTAGGGTTCTCCATAACAACTTCAAATCAAGAGTTTAAGATAACATCTGGTGTTCTCTATGACATTTCACTAATTCTAATGAAATCTTATCACTAAGTTCTTGAAATTTCTCCTTCACTTGCTTCCTCAACTCATGTCTCTGCACAAGTGTTATTCCACACGACGCCTTAAACCTCGGAATTAAATCAAGCTCGACTTTAGTGGAAAAATTCTACATTCTGACGTATTGGAATCCGTGATATCTCAGGTTTCATCTTTTATCTTCCCGTCACATATCATAATAACCGTCACAATCCTGTTTTATCACTTTACAAGTGGTCATGGCACAATTTGTAACACCCCGAATTCTCAGAACTCGGGACATTACTGGTTAGGACCTCACAATGGGTCCCGACCTCAGTTTGACAACAACATTACTAGGATCTTGCAACAAGACACAAATAAAGAAACCGAAATTCATAAAATAGTATTTTTAGGGTAATGAATGCAACACTGTCTAGCAGCCTAAAGTACTTAAACAAAAGAACGAACAACTGTCTTAACCAAAAGGAAGAAAAGACAAACACAACCCCAACCCCCACTCTAAGGAGTACGGAGACCCGGCTGACCACTACTTCCGGATCACTCAGCTGCTGGTCTAATCTACGGTAAATCTAAAAATACAACAAGAGGAACCGTTAGCTAGTTATCTAAATATTAGCAGAATCATAGTAGCACACACACACACACATAAAATATGAACACCCAACATGCTTTCAAACAAGTCCGTTTTATTATCTTGAGTTAAGTTACTCTTTCACGCTAATGATACTTATTTTGTGACACGAGGGATTCCCAAACCTCGCCTCCGCCCCCGTGTAACCATCAGGAATGGATCCGATGCATCTCACCTTGTACCTGCCTGGTCTGGGTATAGAGAACCTCCCAGTCTCCTGTCAGAGCTGGGCAGTGATGTCACGGCCCGTTATACATACACTTGGGCCCTAAACATAATAATAACGGTCGTCCTAGCAAGTTATTATTAATTAAAACACTCACATAGCACACACAACCACTATCACTCAACTAATATCCAGAAACTGGCTAAGTAAGTCGCAAGGACTTACCTGAGTCAAAACACTCTAACACTTCTCAAACAGTCCGTACTCGTAGTAACTCAAGCGCCTGTCAATTAAGACATGTGTATCAAAATCACATCTCGATGTCCAACCTCATGCGAAGGAATTACGGAAAAAACGATTCTCATACGGTAAAAGACCGTTTTATCCTTAGTGTCGGTAATTCTCCGGGTCACTTCTTGACCTCTAATATTTCTCTTAGAACACTTTTCTAATATATGATTACTTCCAAAACAGTTTACTAAAGATATAGAATTAATCTCGTCCACTCGTCATCTAGAATCACATTACTTCATTCTCGGGTATTATCTAACCTTATATAAATCTATATATCTATATATATATATATATATACTTTTGTGCATACTAACTTTCCTTCCAATTCTAAAAAAAAGCCGCAAAATATACTTTAGCCTTACTCTTCAACTCGCTCTTATATTATTAAAACATATATCTAAATGCAACTTATACATACATTCGATACACTATACTCTTATATTTTTAATTATTCTCCCACCTCTATTTATATATATATATATATATATAAGCATACTCTATCCTGCATTCACTATATACTGTCATGCGTCTAATTAATGGTATACGTAAAACAACCTCCCATTCATATACTTATACATTTTCACACTACAGAAGTTCGGCACTCCAACACACACGTACTTAATTCACTCTCAGCACTACACTAATCTATACCTCTATGTACGGATTACAGCAAAGCCGAGGAGGGTTACTTACCCGTCCAACTACCCGTCTCGTACTCGGAGGTGAACTGCGGTTCGGTACAGTCCAACAAGGTGGCTGTCACAGGGTCGTAGCTGGCTCGATATCTTATTCCTCCTCGCGTGATACCGTCCTTCCTGGCTCGCCACTACAGGGTCCACAAGCCCCACACTCCACAGTTAGCACGGAGAGAGAGAAGCAGCAGAAGGAAGAAACAAGAAAGGCTCACCGGTTTTTATCTCGATCGGTCCACTCGCGACTGTTCCGACTGGACTCGATGCGGCAGCACCCACGTTGGCGAGACTGGTGTGCGACCGAGTGGTGGCAGCAGCAACGGCTCCTCCTGAGCGCAGCAGGGTAAGTAGGGTGGTGCAGCGGTGCCCGGAATCAACAGAAGCTACGGTGCGTGCGGTTGGCGAGGTCGCCGGTGTGGTGCTGCTGCAGCCCTCTTCCGATGTAGTCCGGCTGGCGGTGCTTCGGAGGTCACAGCGGCGGCGGTTGCAGGAAGTCCGGCGGCAGCGTTATGTGGTTTTGTTCGATCGTGTTGCGAGACGGAAAACAGCAGAAGCGGCAGATAGTGAGAGGTTAGAATTAGGGTTAAAATGGATTAGTTTAATTAGGTTAATTTTAATTAGTTTAGGGTTAATGATGGGCTTAGGAAGTGGGCTGATGGCTTGGGTCTAGGGTTGGCCCAATTGAGCAGTGATCTCCAGAAATCGAAAGCGGAACTCGTAACTTGTTAATTATGTGCGGAAAAATAATATAATACGGAATTAATTTCCGTATTTTATAAATTATTATTATTCTTATTTTAAGTGTGTAATTTATTTCCGGTTAAGAGATTTCGTCATTTTATGTGAATTAATATCACATAAAATGATGGAAACAACACTCGTTCTATTTTACTTTTAATTTATGTACTTATTTATTTAATATTGACATTTCGGAACTCGGTTAAAAATCAGGTTTACCGGATTTCAAAATTCCGGTTATTACATCAGTGCCCTCTTAAATGAAGTTTCGTCCCGAAACTTAGAATGTTCCACTACTCACACATTTCCTTCGGTATATTTTAGTTTTTCTCGACATTTTCATTTTCTACCATGCAACTACTCAAGCATCAAACCAACAAGTATCCCAAAAACAGAATCACTCAAATCAACATAAAAACCTGAAAGGTCAAATAACACAACATCCGAGTACTAACTCGTCAAACAGGAGTAACCTCTAACTCCGTAACGAACTCGGGATAGTTACGTCTAATACTCTCCTCAGTCTCCCAAGTGGCCTCATCAGCTCCTCTCCTAGACCACTGGATCCTCAACATAGGTATCTCCTTGGACCGCAGACGTCTAGTACTGCGCTCCAAGACAGCTACTGGGTACTCTACAAATGTATGGACAGGCTCAACTGTCAGGTCCTCATGGCTGATGACGTGTCTCGGTTTTTGTAGGTGCTCTCTCAACGGTTTGTTTCCTAAACTTACTTCCAGCTCATTTGATAACTCTACCAAACTTTTTCTTCCATTGGCGCACTTGCTTTTTCCTTTCGAAAGTTCCCGACTATCGATTCTGAAATAATCATCTTAACTTCTGTCGGCACTTTACTAAGTGCCTAATGCTCTTTGTAATACAAACTGCTTGGCTCGTTTTCCTCAATGTGACCTAATCGGATCGTTCCTTAATTAGTGGATTTTCACCTACTTCTTGTCAAGCTTTCAAATTTATATAACTCAAACAAATCACACTCCCAAGTGGACCTTTTCATATAGTTCTCTAATTCCTTAACTTGAAATCATAGTTATCCCAACATTGATTTTCTTCATCTGTGAGTTATGGGCCTACCACACTTCTGGTGTAACACCCATTAGTCACAATGGCATCTTTCTAAGGGGTCAACATGATTTACCCAACTCCCGCCTATACTTCCCTTCTAATACTAGCAAGATCCTCTTCAAACAGACCCTTATTCTCTTATTCAACCGTAGGCTGTTCTTAACCAACTAGTAAGCAACCTCTAACCGATTCTCTCTGTATTTTTAGATCACCCCAGAAAGTTGTCGTTGCCTACTTGGGGATTCCTCCAAGTCATCGGTAAAGTTATCTCTTAAATTCGCAGTCACTAATATCTCTTCTTAATGGTACCTGCTCGTCAATACCAACCCTCACTTATACGTCCTCAGTTGATGTCAGTCACTCTATAATTGACTTATCTCAATATTTCGGAACTACTCTTCTCATACCTATACTAGCGTTAAATTCTTGGTGAGCATCATCTGCTCGATTAATCCCTTCATGCTTCACTAATTCGTTTTCTATTCCACACTTCTGTTTCCTTAGGCTAACTCTACTTTTCGATCTCAACTAGGTCATTCATCTTGACCTAAATAATCATTCCAAGTCTTCAACAATAGCTGGTAAGTGTCTTTGTAGTTCTGATGATTTTAGTTATCATCCCCTTGCAGTTCCCCTTACACGGACCATCGGTTTTGATGACTTAGGCCCCGTGATAATTGGGGTTACCTTGGACTTTCGAGTCCACCAAGGCCGTTCTTATATATACATTCTTTCGCTGGTGTTACCGGCAACATTGCCTTCCTGATACTCCGTTGTTTCTGCTACAGGGCTTCAACTCTTTGATACCGACATTGCGATTTCTTTCAAATTCCTATATGTTTGAGGAGGTTAAAACCTCTCCACACTTGTAAAGTCTACATTTGCATCTACACTCCATTGTAGGTATCCCTTCCATGCACCTTAGACCCTCATATCCGGGTCGACATTTTATCTCTTTTGGCCTTACAAGCTTGTCTTGTGAACTCTTCTACTAGATGACTCGTCTTATACATTTTTCTTCTCTGCATCGGTCTCTAACTGTTTGTTGATCATTACTACCCATTCTGTGTTGGAACTTCAGTTGCTTTGTACTCTTGCCTAGATTTCCTAAGGACATCCTCATCTTAAAACTTTATTTAAAATTTATCATAACCCGCAATTTTGATACCTGATTTTCCTTCTCACTGGATAAGTTATACACTTGGTTTACACTAAATCCATCATAGTGTCATCAGTCCGTTGGTATGATTGTTATTAAACATCCAATGGTACCATTTGTATAAAACACATTAGGTGTATATGATTTTCCCACCAATCAAATTTCTCGCATCGCATTTATTATGTCTTCCTTATACTCATGTCGCTTTACCTTCTTTGATATTTACACCTCGTAAGATAGTTAAATCCCTTTGAGTTTTCTCGTACACACTTTACAACTGCGTTGGTTGGTCTTATTACTTTCATCAACTCTTAGGTCATCAGTCCAACTGAATTTTCCATGGAGTACCTCCATTTCTCCTTAAATAACAGTCTTTAGTCCCTTCGGTAACTATCTTATTGGTGTGGTACCGGATCCATATAACAACCTTTAGTCTTTCACTTTTACTTCTTCTTATGTCTGTTTTAGTCAACCTGTAGATTCTATCTGCAATCACCTCACAACTCGACCACACATTTCACCAAGGCTTTACATCATACTCCTTATGTTTGTGCCGCCTCGGAATTTCCAATTATTCTGTGTCACATTTTTAATCACAAGAGTTTTCCCTGTCAATCTAGACAGTCTGACCCTACTTTTTCTCGAAGGAGCACCATCAGTCTTACTTGTGTGAAATGCTAAGACGTAGGACATATTTCCAATCATCTACTTCCTCTTAATCTTCTAGTTCTTCTTACAGGGATCCCTTCATTCTTACTCTGATATGTATCTTTCGTAGTCAGTAGTAAGTAACTACTCCCAACAATTCCCTTTTCACCATTTCTATCTTCAAGGGTCATTACCGACCGTCAAGAGCTGCTCTTAAATTTCTTTATTAGAATTATCATATTGAACTCATTTAACGTTACCATCCAAGCTACTAGTACTTGTATTAACTTCACCATTTTCGTCGTGGATCTCCGAAAGAAATTCACTAGATGTCGATAAAATTCTTTTATAACCCTGTGGTTATTCTTCTTATCGGTTAACTAACCATCACTAGTTAACCCGCACATGTAACATTTAAGTTGTCCAAGTAAGATGTAGTTGACCTTCTACAACATCATAGACTTACTTTTCTTCCATCTCTTTTGAGGCTTGATATACTTGGTGAAATATATCTCCTTCAGTCTCTCTGTTTATTCTTCTTTAGCTCCTCCTACAATCTACACTTTTGTAAGATTGTTATACTCTTACGAGTCCAGTTGTATCATTCTTCTTCCATCAACAAACTTTTCAATCCTTCTAGGGTAGCTTGCAGGTACATCTCCGTGATTCTTTTACTTGAGTTATCGTCTATTTGCGGTTCTCTATTATGAACTTGTAGTGTTGTTAGCTTAAATTCCTTTTGAATGAGAAGTTATTGGGGTCCCTCGGGTTCACCAATACTCTTCTCACACACTCTTTTTCCTTGGGTGCTGCTTGTAATGCTGCCTTTACAGAAGCTGGTTATTGTTGTATCCCGGTCTATGTCAGAATTCTGCTGTGTTCTACGAGATCACTTTACTTCTACGTTGGTGAAATCCACCTTTCCCTTTCTGGCAATGCGTAAGCTTCCAAGTTGCAGCTCTTTAATTCTTTCTATTTGGATGGATAATGTATCTCGTGTTGACTTCCATACTTTTGACTGTCTCGGTTATCAATCTGGATTGTGGTGGCAATTAGCTTGTTGAGAGTGATCATATTTCGCCTTGCTTTTGGCATCAACTTTCACTTCCTAGTCTGTTAGTGAGTTTAAATTTTATGTCCCCTTTTCTTGATCGCTACTATATCTCCCTTTTGACTTTCATGTCTATGGCAAATTTTCGACGTCATCCTCTTTGTTTGTGAAGTCACTTTACACAACTTGAAAGAGCCTCTCCGTTGTCTTTCTCAATTCCCTAGTTGGCGATCATCACTTGCTTCTCTGGAACTACTCTCTTGTATATCCTTCATTTGATCCCGTTGAGTTGATTCGGGATTCTCTTCTTGTCCTCGTAATTGGTGTTGTCTTTGAGTCTTCACCTTTCCGTCTCGACGTTCCTCAACAAGCTCGAAGGAGTTGTCCGACGTTCGTCTACCCTAATGCACATAAGATGTACATACTAATCCTCACGTTGACACCCTTCAAAAACTACTTAGATGTGTCCAAGGGGTGAGAAACTCATTATGTTATCTCCGTTAAGGACATAACATAACTACAATTTCTACTAATCTTCGGCATATACCTATCTATATAACATATCTTTATAAACAAACTAACAGTCCAACTACAGTAAAACCTAAAGTCCATACTAAGCAAACTGAGATCCGCGGTAGTAGTGGTGGTCAGCCGTACTTTTCTATTCCCAACCAGACTATGCATGCATTTAAAACCAAAAATTTTCTTTTTAAAACTCAGACCCCTTTTCGGGTTCTGCTTAAAACTTATTCGGTCTTTCAGAAGATTTCAAGTGCCATTGTTGCCAACCTAGAGCTCTGATACCATGTTGTAACACCCCGAATTCTCAGAACTCGGGACATTACTGGTTAGGACCTCACAATGGGTCCCGACCTCAGTTTGACAACAACATTACTAGGATCTTGCAACAAGACACAAATAAAGAAACCGAAATTCATAAAATAGTATTTTTAGGGTAATGAATGCAACACTGTCTAGCAGCCTAAAGTACTTAAACAAAAGAACGAACAACTGTCTTAACCAAAAGGAAGAAAAGACAAACACAACCCCAACCCCCACTCTAAGGAGTACGGAGACCCGGCTGACCACTACTTCCGGATCACTCAGCTGCTGGTCTAATCTACGGTAAATCTAAAAATACAACAAGAGGAACCGTTAGCTAGTTATCTAAATATTAGCAGAATCATAGTAGCACACACACACACACATAAAATATGAACACCCAACATGCTTTCAAACAAGTCCGTTTTATTATCTTGAGTTAAGTTACTCTTTCACGCTAATGATACTTATTTTGTGACACGAGGGATTCCCAAACCTCGCCTCCGCCCCCGTGTAACCATCAGGAATGGATCCGATGCATCTCACCTTGTACCTGCCTGGTCTGGGTATAGAGAACCTCCCAGTCTCCTGTCAGAGCTGGGCAGTGATGTCACGGCCCGTTATACATACACTTGGGCCCTAAACATAATAATAACGGTCGTCCTAGCAAGTTATTATTAATTAAAACACTCACATAGCACACACAACCACTATCACTCAACTAATATCCAGAAACTGGCTAAGTAAGTCGCAAGGACTTACCTGAGTCAAAACACTCTAACACTTCTCAAACAGTCCGTACTCGTAGTAACTCAAGCGCCTGTCAATTAAGACATGTGTATCAAAATCACATCTCGATGTCCAACCTCATGCGAAGGAATTACGGAAAAAACGATTCTCATACGGTAAAAGACCGTTTTATCCTTAGTGTCGGTAATTCTCCGGGTCACTTCTTGACCTCTAATATTTCTCTTAGAACACTTTTCTAATATATGATTACTTCCAAAACAGTTTACTAAAGATATAGAATTAATCTCGTCCACTCGTCATCTAGAATCACATTACTTCATTCTCGGGTATTATCTAACCTTATATAAATCTATATATCTATATATATATATATATATATACTTTTGTGCATACTAACTTTCCTTCCAATTCTAAAAAAAAGCCGCAAAATATACTTTAGCCTTACTCTTCAACTCGCTCTTATATTATTAAAACATATATCTAAATGCAACTTATACATACATTCGATACACTATACTCTTATATTTTTAATTATTCTCCCACCTCTATTTATATATATATATATATATATATAAGCATACTCTATCCTGCATTCACTATATACTGTCATGCGTCTAATTAATGGTATACGTAAAACAACCTCCCATTCATATACTTATACATTTTCACACTACAGAAGTTCGGCACTCCAACACACACGTACTTAATTCACTCTCAGCACTACACTAATCTATACCTCTATGTACGGATTACAGCAAAGCCGAGGAGGGTTACTTACCCGTCCAACTACCCGTCTCGTACTCGGAGGTGAACTGCGGTTCGGTACAGTCCAACAAGGTGGCTGTCACAGGGTCGTAGCTGGCTCGATATCTTATTCCTCCTCGCGTGATACCGTCCTTCCTGGCTCGCCACTACAGGGTCCACAAGCCCCACACTCCACAGTTAGCACGGAGAGAGAGAAGCAGCAGAAGGAAGAAACAAGAAAGGCTCACCGGTTTTTATCTCGATCGGTCCACTCGCGACTGTTCCGACTGGACTCGATGCGGCAGCACCCACGTTGGCGAGACTGGTGTGCGACCGAGTGGTGGCAGCAGCAACGGCTCCTCCTGAGCGCAGCAGGGTAAGTAGGGTGGTGCAGCGGTGCCCGGAATCAACAGAAGCTACGGTGCGTGCGGTTGGCGAGGTCGCCGGTGTGGTGCTGCTGCAGCCCTCTTCCGATGTAGTCCGGCTGGCGGTGCTTCGGAGGTCACAGCGGCGGCGGTTGCAGGAAGTCCGGCGGCAGCGTTATGTGGTTTTGTTCGATCGTGTTGCGAGACGGAAAACAGCAGAAGCGGCAGATAGTGAGAGGTTAGAATTAGGGTTAAAATGGATTAGTTTAATTAGGTTAATTTTAATTAGTTTAGGGTTAATGATGGGCTTAGGAAGTGGGCTGATGGCTTGGGTCTAGGGTTGGCCCAATTGAGCAGTGATCTCCAGAAATCGAAAGCGGAACTCGTAACTTGTTAATTATGTGCGGGAAAATAATATAATACGGAATTAATTTCCGTATTTTATAAATTATTATTATTCTTATTTTAAGTGTGTAATTTATTTCCGGTTAAGAGATTTCGTCATTTTATGTGAATTAATATCACATAAAATGATGGAAACAACACTCGTTCTATTTTACTTTTAATTTATGTACTTATTTATTTAATATTGACATTTCGGAACTCGGTTAAAAATCAGGTTTACCGGATTTCAAAATTCCGGTTATTACATCAGTGCCCTCTTAAATGAAGTTTCGTCCCGAAACTTAGAATGTTCCACTACTCACACATTTCCTTCGGTATATTTTAGTTTTTCTCGACATTTTCATTTTCTACCATGCAACTACTCAAGCATCAAACCAACAAGTATCCCAAAAACAGAATCACTCAAATCAACATAAAAACCTGAAAGGTCAAATAACACAACATCCGAGTACTAACTCGTCAAACAGGAGTAACCTCTAACTCCGTAACGAACTCGGGATAGTTACGTCTAATACTCTCCTCAGTCTCCCAAGTGGCCTCATCAGCTCCTCTCCTAGACCACTGGATCCTCAACATAGGTATCTCCTTGGACCGCAGACGTCTAGTACTGCGCTCCAAGACAGCTACTGGGTACTCTACAAATGTATGGACAGGCTCAACTGTCAGGTCCTCATGGCTGATGACGTGTCTCGGTTTTTGTAGGTGCTCTCTCAACGGTTTGTTTCCTAAACTTACTTCCAGCTCATTTGATAACTCTACCAAACTTTTTCTTCCATTGGCGCACTTGCTTTTTCCTTTCGAAAGTTCCCGACTATCGATTCTGAAATAATCATCTTAACTTCTGTCGGCACTTTACTAAGTGCCTAATGCTCTTTGTAATACAAACTGCTTGGCTCGTTTTCCTCAATGTGACCTAATCGGATCGTTCCTTAATTAGTGGATTTTCACCTACTTCTTGTCAAGCTTTCAAATTTATATAACTCAAACAAATCACACTCCCAAGTGGACCTTTTCATATAGTTCTCTAATTCCTTAACTTGAAATCATAGTTATCCCAACATTGATTTTCTTCATCTGTGAGTTATGGGCCTACCACACTTCTGGTGTAACACCCATTAGTCACAATGGCATCTTTCTAAGGGGTCAACATGATTTACCCAACTCCCGCCTATACTTCCCTTCTAATACTAGCAAGATCCTCTTCAAACAGACCCTTATTCTCTTATTCAACCGTAGGCTGTTCTTAACCAACTAGTAAGCAACCTCTAACCGATTCTCTCTGTATTTTTAGATCACCCCAGAAAGTTGTCGTTGCCTACTTGGGGATTCCTCCAAGTCATCGGTAAAGTTATCTCTTAAATTCGCAGTCACTAATATCTCTTCTTAATGGTACCTGCTCGTCAATACCAACCCTCACTTATACGTCCTCAGTTGATGTCAGTCACTCTATAATTGACTTATCTCAATATTTCGGAACTACTCTTCTCATACCTATACTAGCGTTAAATTCTTGGTGAGCATCATCTGCTCGATTAATCCCTTCATGCTTCACTAATTCGTTTTCTATTCCACACTTCTGTTTCCTTAGGCTAACTCTACTTTTCGATCTCAACTAGGTCATTCATCTTGACCTAAATAATCATTCCAAGTCTTCAACAATAGCTGGTAAGTGTCTTTGTAGTTCTGATGATTTTAGTTATCATCCCCTTGCAGTTCCCCTTACACGGACCATCGGTTTTGATGACTTAGGCCCCGTGATAATTGGGGTTACCTTGGACTTTCGAGTCCACCAAGGCCGTTCTTATATATACATTCTTTCGCTGGTGTTACCGGCAACATTGCCTTCCTGATACTCCGTTGTTTCTGCTACAGGGCTTCAACTCTTTGATACCGACATTGCGATTTCTTTCAAATTCCTATATGTTTGAGGAGGTTAAAACCTCTCCACACTTGTAAAGTCTACATTTGCATCTACACTCCATTGTAGGTATCCCTTCCATGCACCTTAGACCCTCATATCCGGGTCGACATTTTATCTCTTTTGGCCTTACAAGCTTGTCTTGTGAACTCTTCTACTAGATGACTCGTCTTATACATTTTTCTTCTCTGCATCGGTCTCTAACTGTTTGTTGATCATTACTACCCATTCTGTGTTGGAACTTCAGTTGCTTTGTACTCTTGCCTAGATTTCCTAAGGACATCCTCATCTTAAAACTTTATTTAAAATTTATCATAACCCGCAATTTTGATACCTGATTTTCCTTCTCACTGGATAAGTTATACACTTGGTTTACACTAAATCCATCATAGTGTCATCAGTCCGTTGGTATGATTGTTATTAAACATCCAATGGTACCATTTGTATAAAACACATTAGGTGTATATGATTTTCCCACCAATCAAATTTCTCGCATCGCATTTATTATGTCTTCCTTATACTCATGTCGCTTTACCTTCTTTGATATTTACACCTCGTAAGATAGTTAAATCCCTTTGAGTTTTCTCGTACACACTTTACAACTGCGTTGGTTGGTCTTATTACTTTCATCAACTCTTAGGTCATCAGTCCAACTGAATTTTCCATGGAGTACCTCCATTTCTCCTTAAATAACAGTCTTTAGTCCCTTCGGTAACTATCTTATTGGTGTGGTACCGGATCCATATAACAACCTTTAGTCTTTCACTTTTACTTCTTCTTATGTCTGTTTTAGTCAACCTGTAGATTCTATCTGCAATCACCTCACAACTCGACCACACATTTCACCAAGGCTTTACATCATACTCCTTATGTTTGTGCCGCCTCGGAATTTCCAATTATTCTGTGTCACATTTTTAATCACAAGAGTTTTCCCTGTCAATCTAGACAGTCTGACCCTACTTTTTCTCGAAGGAGCACCATCAGTCTTACTTGTGTGAAATGCTAAGACGTAGGACATATTTCCAATCATCTACTTCCTCTTAATCTTCTAGTTCTTCTTACAGGGATCCCTTCATTCTTACTCTGATATGTATCTTTCGTAGTCAGTAGTAAGTAACTACTCCCAACAATTCCCTTTTCACCATTTCTATCTTCAAGGGTCATTACCGACCGTCAAGAGCTGCTCTTAAATTTCTTTATTAGAATTATCATATTGAACTCATTTAACGTTACCATCCAAGCTACTAGTACTTGTATTAACTTCACCATTTTCGTCGTGGATCTCCGAAAGAAATTCACTAGATGTCGATAAAATTCTTTTATAACCCTGTGGTTATTCTTCTTATCGGTTAACTAACCATCACTAGTTAACCCGCACATGTAACATTTAAGTTGTCCAAGTAAGATGTAGTTGACCTTCTACAACATCATAGACTTACTTTTCTTCCATCTCTTTTGAGGCTTGATATACTTGGTGAAATATATCTCCTTCAGTCTCTCTGTTTATTCTTCTTTAGCTCCTCCTACAATCTACACTTTTGTAAGATTGTTATACTCTTACGAGTCCAGTTGTATCATTCTTCTTCCATCAACAAACTTTTCAATCCTTCTAGGGTAGCTTGCAGGTACATCTCCGTGATTCTTTTACTTGAGTTATCGTCTATTTGCGGTTCTCTATTATGAACTTGTAGTGTTGTTAGCTTAAATTCCTTTTGAATGAGAAGTTATTGGGGTCCCTCGGGTTCACCAATACTCTTCTCACACACTCTTTTTCCTTGGGTGCTGCTTGTAATGCTGCCTTTACAGAAGCTGGTTATTGTTGTATCCCGGTCTATGTCAGAATTCTGCTGTGTTCTACGAGATCACTTTACTTCTACGTTGGTGAAATCCACCTTTCCCTTTCTGGCAATGCGTAAGCTTCCAAGTTGCAGCTCTTTAATTCTTTCTATTTGGATGGATAATGTATCTCGTGTTGACTTCCATACTTTTGACTGTCTCGGTTATCAATCTGGATTGTGGTGGCAATTAGCTTGTTGAGAGTGATCATATTTCGCCTTGCTTTTGGCATCAACTTTCACTTCCTAGTCTGTTAGTGAGTTTAAATTTTATGTCCCCTTTTCTTGATCGCTACTATATCTCCCTTTTGACTTTCATGTCTATGGCAAATTTTCGACGTCATCCTCTTTGTTTGTGAAGTCACTTTACACAACTTGAAAGAGCCTCTCCGTTGTCTTTCTCAATTCCCTAGTTGGCGATCATCACTTGCTTCTCTGGAACTACTCTCTTGTATATCCTTCATTTGATCCCGTTGAGTTGATTCGGGATTCTCTTCTTGTCCTCGTAATTGGTGTTGTCTTTGAGTCTTCACCTTTCCGTCTCGACGTTCCTCAACAAGCTCGAAGGAGTTGTCCGACGTTCGTCTACCCTAATGCACATAAGATGTACATACTAATCCTCACGTTGACACCCTTCAAAAACTACTTAGATGTGTCCAAGGGGTGAGAAACTCATTATGTTATCTCCGTTAAGGACATAACATAACTACAATTTCTACTAATCTTCGGCATATACCTATCTATATAACATATCTTTATAAACAAACTAACAGTCCAACTACAGTAAAACCTAAAGTCCATACTAAGCAAACTGAGATCCGCGGTAGTAGTGGTGGTCAGCCGTACTTTTCTATTCCCAACCAGACTATGCATGCATTTAAAACCAAAAATTTTCTTTTTAAAACTCAGACCCCTTTTCGGGTTCTGCTTAAAACTTATTCGGTCTTTCAGAAGATTTCAAGTGCCATTGTTGCCAACCTAGAGCTCTGATACCATGTTGTAACACCCCGAATTCTCAGAACTCGGGACATTACTGGTTAGGACCTCACAATGGGTCCCGACCTCAGTTTGACAACAACATTACTAGGATCTTGCAACAAGACACAAATAAAGAAACCGAAATTCATAAAATAGTATTTTTAGGGTAATGAATGCAACACTGTCTAGCAGCCTAAAGTACTTAAACAAAAGAACGAACAACTGTCTTAACCAAAAGGAAGAAAAGACAAACACAACCCCAACCCCCACTCTAAGGAGTACGGAGACCCGGCTGACCACTACTTCCGGATCACTCAGCTGCTGGTCTAATCTACGGTAAATCTAAAAATACAACAAGAGGAACCGTTAGCTAGTTATCTAAATATTAGCAGAATCATAGTAGCACACACACACACACATAAAATATGAACACCCAACATGCTTTCAAACAAGTCCGTTTTATTATCTTGAGTTAAGTTACTCTTTCACGCTAATGATACTTATTTTGTGACACGAGGGATTCCCAAACCTCGCCTCCGCCCCCGTGTAACCATCAGGAATGGATCCGATGCATCTCACCTTGTACCTGCCTGGTCTGGGTATAGAGAACCTCCCAGTCTCCTGTCAGAGCTGGGCAGTGATGTCACGGCCCGTTATACATACACTTGGGCCCTAAACATAATAATAACGGTCGTCCTAGCAAGTTATTATTAATTAAAACACTCACATAGCACACACAACCACTATCACTCAACTAATATCCAGAAACTGGCTAAGTAAGTCGCAAGGACTTACCTGAGTCAAAACACTCTAACACTTCTCAAACAGTCCGTACTCGTAGTAACTCAAGCGCCTGTCAATTAAGACATGTGTATCAAAATCACATCTCGATGTCCAACCTCATGCGAAGGAATTACGGAAAAAACGATTCTCATACGGTAAAAGACCGTTTTATCCTTAGTGTCGGTAATTCTCCGGGTCACTTCTTGACCTCTAATATTTCTCTTAGAACACTTTTCTAATATATGATTACTTCCAAAACAGTTTACTAAAGATATAGAATTAATCTCGTCCACTCGTCATCTAGAATCACATTACTTCATTCTCGGGTATTATCTAACCTTATATAAATCTATATATCTATATATATATATATATATATATACTTTTGTGCATACTAACTTTCCTTCCAATTCTAAAAAAAAGCCGCAAAATATACTTTAGCCTTACTCTTCAACTCGCTCTTATATTATTAAAACATATATCTAAATGCAACTTATACATACATTCGATACACTATACTCTTATATTTTTAATTATTCTCCCACCTCTATTTATATATATATATATATATATAAGCATACTCTATCCTGCATTCACTATATACTGTCATGCGTCTAATTAATGGTATACGTAAAACAACCTCCCATTCATATACTTATACATTTTCACACTACAGAAGTTCGGCACTCCAACACACACGTACTTAATTCACTCTCAGCACTACACTAATCTATACCTCTATGTACGGATTACAGCAAAGCCGAGGAGGGTTACTTACCCGTCCAACTACCCGTCTCGTACTCGGAGGTGAACTGCGGTTCGGTACAGTCCAACAAGGTGGCTGTCACAGGGTCGTAGCTGGCTCGATATCTTATTCCTCCTCGCGTGATACCGTCCTTCCTGGCTCGCCACTACAGGGTCCACAAGCCCCACACTCCACAGTTAGCACGGAGAGAGAGAAGCAGCAGAAGGAAGAAACAAGAAAGGCTCACCGGTTTTTATCTCGATCGGTCCACTCGCGACTGTTCCGACTGGACTCGATGCGGCAGCACCCACGTTGGCGAGACTGGTGTGCGACCGAGTGGTGGCAGCAGCAACGGCTCCTCCTGAGCGCAGCAGGGTAAGTAGGGTGGTGCAGCGGTGCCCGGAATCAACAGAAGCTACGGTGCGTGCGGTTGGCGAGGTCGCCGGTGTGGTGCTGCTGCAGCCCTCTTCCGATGTAGTCCGGCTGGCGGTGCTTCGGAGGTCACAGCGGCGGCGGTTGCAGGAAGTCCGGCGGCAGCGTTATGTGGTTTTGTTCGATCGTGTTGCGAGACGGAAAACAGCAGAAGCGGCAGATAGTGAGAGGTTAGAATTAGGGTTAAAATGGATTAGTTTAATTAGGTTAATTTTAATTAGTTTAGGGTTAATGATGGGCTTAGGAAGTGGGCTGATGGCTTGGGTCTAGGGTTGGCCCAATTGAGCAGTGATCTCCAGAAATCGAAAGCGGAACTCGTAACTCGTTAATTATGTGCGGGAAAATAATATAATACGGAATTAATTTCCGTATTTTATAAATTATTATTATTCTTATTTTAAGTGTGTAATTTATTTCCGGTTAAGAGATTTCGTCATTTTATGTGAATTAATATCACATAAAATGATGGAAACAACACTCGTTCTATTTTACTTTTAATTTATGTACTTATTTATTTAATATTGACATTTCGGAACTCGGTTAAAAATCAGGTTTACCGGATTTCAAAATTCCGGTTATTACACAATTGATCTACCTCGATCTATTGAGGTTACGTCTTTCAAACTCGTGTATTGTTCCATCTTCAGTCATGATCATGTATGTTCTCTTTCAAGGGTCCTTTTCTTGAATCCGTATTGTTCCACCCTTTTTCACCTTGAAATCCTGGTCGTAATAATCTTTTAAGAACCCATACTTATGTGGTTCCATAAGCGTCTTAACTGTAGGGCATAACCATGTCTTATAATAAATCGATCTTATCCTCTTCGCCCTCCCGGTCATCCCAACATGTTGGGAGAGTTCTTTGTATTCCACCTAAGTCTGCATCATTCCCTCGAGTAGGTGTAGAACTACTTCATTTCCTTATGTAACGTCAATCCGACCATAGAGGTTCTAACCTCATTCTTTCATATACTTCTCGTGCATCTCATGTTGGCATCAAATTTCAAGACTTCGGTCTTCTCTTACTCTGGTTGGTCACCTTATGCATCTCTCGGTATCCCATAAACAACTCCACAATTGTACCAGTATGCCCTGTGGAAAACGCAAGAACAAATTCTCCATCCAACACCACTGAAATATCCAACTCATTTCTTCTCAAGTGTTAACGTCATAAGCTCTAAGCTTGCGGTGCTATAATCCAGATTTCTCATTTCACGTCATAGCCACTATGGCTTCGCCATGCGAGTCACAAAAATCTTGACTTCGCTGGGCTCGGGAAAACATGGCATCCATAACCTTTGAACAAACATATCATACCTCCCCTTATATATTCCCCCTTTACCCATAATAACCATAGAAGACTCACCTTTCTCTTCGTCCTATCAGTCCCCTTTTGCCTTGATCCGTGTCATTCCTCCATATGACATTCCCATGACCTAAGAAGGTCGCCCATACCGTTACAATCCCTTTTTACACGGTACGTTACTATCACTTGCTGGAATCGATAATTTGCTATACGATTATGACATTTGCACTTCCCTTGATATACCTCATTATTTCCGACATTCAACCACCACGAATATTCCAAGTTCTTGTTACCGTTCCTTTATAATCCACGCTCTTGGTTACTCTTCTCATCTACCCTCATCCATAGACAACCAACACATGCACGTTTTCGACTATCACCGATTAGCTTATAGCTGACATTCTCCAAGTTCAAAGGATCATTATTTACTACACTTCTCATGTCACTATTCTCATGAAGGCTACCCTCCTCGGGGTACTTTACCTTAAACTCCATTAGTTCTTTCTTCATTCCTTGTTTCCCATTCTTTATAAGGTAACTATACCTTCTTTGCCTTGTTGTTTCATATAACCCCCTTTCATAGGCTTAACCATCCTTCCTTGATGTCTTTCAAGAGCACTTTCCCAAATATTATAGCCAGCATCCGCTTGCGTTCCTCTTGGTTGGCATCTTAAGTCTCTTGATCAAAGCTTCTTGTTTCCTCTTTCGTCTTCTCAAACCATCATATATGTGCACTTCCTTCTTCTTGGCGTTTCTTAGTCTTGTTGTTATAATGGATACCGGTCAACTCCACGTAAATCTCTACCATGCCTTCTTCTCATAACTCTTGTAATTGGTCCTTATAAGCTTAACTTAAATCTTTCGCACATGGTTCGATCAGTTTTCTCATCTTGACTCCAAAGCTTAGGAGCGTCTAAAGAAAGCTTCACTTCTTAGAGAAATACCACATTTAACCTTGCTAAAGTGTACACGTCTCCTCTCTTATCCGCATCTTTAGTTGCCCACGCGTCTTCTTGAAGAACCTTAAGTTCGTTATCTCTATTGGCCTTGTAGTCGTTCAATCATGGCTTCTTTATAACCACTTATACACCTTAACGTTGCTCTCTTTACTTGTATTGCTTCCATCTCGAATTCTCTTAAGTTGACTCAAAATTCCCTTCTATTCGTTCGTCTTTGCCGCTAATGTCCTCTTTGTCCTTCAAATGGTTTCTTTGACGTCACCAAAAGGAGTCCGCTGAATCGCCAGGGTGTTCGCCAGAACGTGATGCTCAACTCGGTACTTGAGCATAACCATCATTGTATATATACTATCATAATCCCGAAAAGGCATTTGTCCAAGGGCAATGATAGCTTCCTATCATCTTAACTATAAGGTCCAATACTACTAATATAATACTAGCATACCATATGTGTATGCATATATAACTATATATATATATATATAACTATATATATATATATATATATATATATATATATATATATATCCTATGTTCACATTACTACTAATATATCACATTCGGAAATCCAATACAACAATAAAAGGTCCAAACATGTACTATAGTCCATATATATTCACTATACATATAAATCGAGTCATCATGCAACCACAATCATAAAGATACACATCAATTCTATCATGCATAACTACAAACCTCATATCCATATCTATATATACATATATATACATATTAAAATCCAATAAACTACGCTGCCGAGATCCGCGGAAGGAGTGGTGGTCCGTACATTCTACCCCGACTCATGCATGTGATTTCGAAAACGAAAAGTCAGAACCCGTGGGGTTCTATTTATTCCTTATTCGGCCTTAAAAGATTGCGAGTGCCATTGTTGTCAACCTAGGGCTCTGATACCACTTTTGTAACACCCCAAATCCGCGGGACTCGGGGCGCTACGGGTTGGGACCTCACAATGGGTCCCGACCCTTAGCTTGACAACAATTTCACCGGATCTTGCAACAAGGCACAAATAAAGGCCAAAACCGAAATACATTTTTATGCAATGAAAGGAAACCCGAAAGAAACAATAAAAGACTTCAGCCGATATGCAACACCAAGGGCCAAATGCCACCACACGATATACAATATACATGAATAATATACAAACTCGACTCTACCCAAAACCCACTCCTAAAATGTACGGACCCCGGCTGCCCACCCTTCCGGATCTCTCGGAGCATGCCTAACCTGCAAGGCAAACTACAACATTCGGTATAAAACCGTTAGCTCACATTCGAAGCATTAGAATTAAAGGGAAAGGCACAAACACAATCAATTCAACATAGTCACACAACATACTCAAAGCACACAAATCCGGTTTATTATCTTTATTTATTAAGTCATATCCCGTTCTAGTTCAACTTCTTTTGTGACACGAGAATCATCCGAAACTCGCCTCGGTCCCTTCTTCCGGCAATGGAACGGTCGGATGCCTC
Organism: Fagopyrum homotropicum; assembly: GCA_033239125.1. Taxonomy (NCBI): domain Eukaryota; kingdom Viridiplantae; phylum Streptophyta; class Magnoliopsida; order Caryophyllales; family Polygonaceae; genus Fagopyrum; species Fagopyrum homotropicum. The sequence continues at coordinate 147,352,504 of BSWB01000002.1, forward strand.
CGACCGTCTAACCAGCACGGGCCAGTCGCCGAGATCCCCCCAACTCTCACGGGGAGCCAGGCAGTGATGTCACCGCCCGTTATCATACACTTGGGCTAAATAATATAAAGGTCGGTAATCCTATTTCGGTTTAGTTGTTATAAACAATAAAATAATAAACACACACCACCCAACACACCATAATGCTAATACAAAGAATACGAGCTAAGTAAGTCCGGAGACTTACCTCGTCCCAAAGATAATTCTGCTATATCCCGCTCTCAGCTTCCCGCAGGAAGACACTCAACGCCTGTCAAAAGGCACACGATCAACATCTCTCTCACATACTAGAAGTCCTTAGACTTCTAGTCCCAATGATCTCGCAAGATCATAAACCATAACCATGATATGATAAAAACTCCTAATCCTCACGATCTCACAAGGTCATAACCATCACTACACATGCTAGGGTACTCCCGTCCTAGTCCACAATCTCAACAAGATCATACAACCATAATCTAAATCCTTATAAGCTCACAAGATCAACTCAAACACTCAACGCCCTACAATCCTCACAAAATAACATCAACATCTCAAGCCTTCTAACGATCATAAATCCTCAAAACTCACCTAAGGTCCAAAGCCACTACTTGGTATTCACTCTAGGTTATGCTAGATTAACCAACCTAGTATGATACTAATACTAAATATAACTAAATCGAGGGGAAAGAATACTCACACGACGTCAATAGACGGAAGTCGTTCAATGGATGTCGACTTGGACTTGTTAGGCATTTATCGGGGCGCTTCCGAACCTAGCATCAAACTAAACAAATTTAGCTTATACGCTAAATTTGAACGGAGTATATAACTTATATAAAAAGCTAAGGTAAAACTCGTTTTCAAAACCAAGGTTAAAACCGCTCAAATATTTTCCGGAACATTATACAATTATATACACATGGGTCATAATATCTAACAATTATAAATTATAAGAATAAAATCTGTTTATAAAGCTTTGGTTGAAGGTCCGTAAAACATTTTCCAAGCAAATATGTAATTTTGGAAACTTGGGTCATTATCCATAATTAAACTTTGGGCCATTTTGAAAATATCCAATAGAGGGCATAATACTTAAATCTCGAAAACCTTGGTCAATATAGCAAATACAAAATAGTGGGTCACATTTGTAATTATACCAGAAGTGAGGGGCCCGATTTTAAAACCCTAAAATCTCCTTCTTTATTCGATTCATACGCAACTTTGAAAAGAAAAGGGAAGCAGGCGGCGGCGCTTTTGAGGCGAGAGGGCAGCAATGGAAGGCGGCAGGGGCTCTTCCAGCATCAGGCGAAGGCCGCTTGGCTCCTGGTCTCCGGCAGGGCTCGAGCGGGACTCTTCCGGCTAGCGGCGGCCCACTCCGGCGGCAACGGCTCTCCTCCTTGCGACACAAATGAACAGAGAGCAGGGGCGAAATTAGGGCAGCGTTCCCGGCCTGCTGGTGCCCGAATGCCCGATGTGGCGGTGTGGTGGCGGCCTCCTTTCGTCCGGCAACCCCCAGGTGGTGTAGCCGTCCTCTCCGGCGGTCCAGACGGTGGCAACAGAGGCAGCCCGAACGGCCTCCTTAGTTGCTCCTTGGCGGCAGTGCGAATAGAGGAGAAAGGGAGAGAAGGCGGTGGCAAAAGTTCGGCTAGCTGGTTGGTGGCTTCTCTTCCTCGTGGTGGTTCCCTGGTGGCGCAGATCCTCCGGCGGTTGCACAGCTGCGGGAAAAGTTGGTGAGAAGGAACAAACAGAGGGAGCCTTTTCACTGCTAGAGAAAGAAAGAGGAAAAGAGGGGGTTGCTAAACGTGTGCAGAGGGAGGAGATGGGCTGAGGTGAAAGAAGACAGAGGAGAGTAGCCATGGGTCTGCTGGGGTTACGTGTGAGGGTGTAGAATTCACAGGGTTGCAGGTGCAGATGGCGAGGGGTCGGAGGCACAGATTGGGAGAAGTTACTGTAGTCTCCAACGCTGGGGAGAGGCACTCATCAGCCTAAGAATAATAAAAAAAACACAAAGAGAGAGAAGGAAGAATAAAAGAAATAATAAAAAGGGATAGACTCGTTTTTAAAACATTCAGAACGAGCTTTTCGGATAGAATAAATTTTTCCAACCGTAAATTAAATTACGGAAAAATAAAAAATAAAAGTAAATAACATCTATATGAATATACTCGTAAAAATATGGTTTATCATATAAAAATCATTCTCGTAAAATATTTAAGCTATATAAGTATCGATAAAAGTAGGAGAATAAATATCGAAAACGCGCCTAAAAATTGGGGCGTTACAATAACGGATATTAGTTTATGTATAAAAATTATACTTAAAATTAGCCAAAAATCGCTAAAAATACTTAGCGACCCCAAAAACAATAGATCAACGACTCACAAAACAGTAGGCCAACAACCCACAAAACAGTAGCCCAACGATCCTCAAAACAGTAGGCCAGCGAGCCACAAAACAGTAGGCCAACGACCCACAAAACAGTAGGCTAACGACCCACAAAATAGTAGGTCAATGACCCACATTACAGTAGGTCAACGACCCACAAAACAGTAGGCCATTGACCCACAAAACAGCAGGTCAACGACTCACAAAACATACATTAATCCGTTATGAATAAAAATTATACTTAACTTAGCCAAAAGATCAAAAAATGTGTAATTTGTTTAATCTTCAAATCCTCTATTTATACAAGTTATCAAACTGTCACAGTTACTTATAATCGATGTGGGATAGGGAATTCCGTGAAATTTTTTAACGTAAATAGATTGAACTTATAATCCTTCAAAAATAAACTAAGAAAAAAAATAAAAATCTTCTCAATAAATAAATTACTTAAATTTCGACGGCTTAAAAATAAATGAAATACGTAAACCAAATTATTTTTAAAATATTTAGGAGATCTTGTTAGTTAATTTTACAAAATTTTGTTTTATTTTTGGATTAATAAAAAATATTGTATGGTTTAATAAGTTAATTAAAAAAAAATTTAATCCTACAAAATTTGTGAGAATGACACGTCAGCATCAATGTAATCTAGTTTAGTAATATATATAGTTTATAGCGCAACTTAGCTAAAAGGCCAAAAAATGTATCATTTGTTTAATCTTCAACATCCGATATTAACCTCTATTTATACAAGTTCTCAAACCATCATTTTTAGTAGGTCAACGACCCATATAACGGATATTAATTTATGAATAAAAATTATAACAAAAGTGACTTAACGACCCACAAAACAGTAGGCCAACGACCCACAAAACAGTAGGTCAACGACCCACATTGCAGTAGGTCAACGACCCACAAAATAGTAGGCCAGTGACCCACAAAATAGTAGGCCAGTGACCCACAAAATAGTAGGCCAGTGACCCACAAACAGCAGGCCAACGACTCACAAAATAGATATTAATTCGTTATGAATAAAAATTATACTTAACTTAGCCAAAAGGTCAAAAAATATGTGATTTGTTTAATCTTCAAACCCTCTATTTATACAAGTTATCAAACTATCAAACTTACTTATAATCGATGTGGGATAGGGAATTACGTGAAATTTTTTAGCGTAAATAGATTGAGCTTATAATCCTTTGCAAAAATAAATTAAGATAAAAATAAAAATCTTCCCAATAAATAAATTACTTAAATTTTGACGGCTTAAAAATAAAAGAAATACGTAAACCAAATAATTTTTAAAATATTTAGAAGATCTTGTTAGTTAATTTTACAAAATTTTGTTTTATTTTTGGATTAATAAAAAAGATTATATGGTTTAATAAGTTAACTAAAAAAAGATTTAACTCTACAAAATTTGTGAGAATGACACGTCAACTTTAGTGTCTTCTGATTTAGTATAATATATAGAAGATATATAGAATATAAATATAGATTTGTAAATTAAAAAACAATTTATGGATGACGATAAAAAATTCTATAATATAAAATTAAACAAAATCTCATACAATAACGGATAAATTGATATTAATTTAGACAATTATAAACGTTTTTCAAGTTCTCAAAGCATCAACCTTACTTGATAATCGATGTGGAATAACAATTCGCTGAAAACGGTAAGTAAACGACCCATAAAAAAGTAGGTCAAAGACCCCTAAAACATATATTAATCCGTTATGAATAAAAATAATCTTTAATATCCGTTATTAACCTCTATTTATACAAGTTCTCAAACCATCACTTTTAGTAGGTCAACGACCCATATAACGGATATTAATTTATGAATAAAAATTATACTCAAAATTAGCCAAAAATCGCTGAAAATACTTAGCGACACACAAAACAGTATGTCAATGACCCACAAAATAGTGACTTAATGACCCACAAAACAGTAGGCCAATGACCCACAAAATAGTAGGTCAACGACCCACAAAACGGTCAACGACCCACAAAACAATAGTTCAATGACCCACATTACAGTAGGTCAACGACCCACAAAATAGTGATTTAATGATCCACAAAACAGTAGGCCAACGACCCACAAAACAGTAGGTCAACGACCCACAAAACGGTCAACGACCCACAAAACAATAGTTCAATGACCCACATTACATTAGGTCAACGACCCACAAAATAGTAGGCCAGTGACCACAAAACAGATATTAATCCGTTATGAATAAAAATTATATTTAACTTAGCCAAAAGGCTAAGAAATGTGTGATTTGTTTAATCTTCAAACCCGCTATTTATACAAGTTATCAAACTATCAAACTTTCTTATAATCGACGTGGGATAGGGAATTCCGTGAATTTTTTTAACATAAATAGATTGAACTTATAATCCTTCAAAAATAAATTAAGAAAAAAATAAAAATATTCTTAATAAATAAATTACTTAAATTTCGATGGCTTAAAAATAACAGAAATACATAAACCAAATTATTTAAAAATATTTAAAAGATCTTGTTAGATAATTTTACAAAATTTTGTTTTATTTTTGGATTAATAAAAAAGATTTTATGGTTTAATAAGTTAATTAAAAAAAGATTTAACCCTACAAAATTTGTGAGAATGCCACGTCAACATCAGTGTAGTCTAGTTTAGTAGTATATACTAGTTTTAATACCCGTGCCCTGCACGGGTTAGACGATAATTGTGTGTCAAAAAATTATTTGATAATTCATTATGTTGAGAATTGTCTTAATTGTTATGTGATACTTGTTGTAAGATTGTATTTTTCACATTTTGAATGGAAATCAAGCAAGAATTCAAATCCTGCAATAACAACTGAGAAAGAGTAATCCGGGGCAATATCCTTTGAGATACTCGAATGTCAAAGTTAGTATCAATTCTAGAAAAATTCAGGTTTGTTAAATTAAATTTTATAGTACGTGATTTAGGTTAATAAATAGACGATATTGTCAAAATTGATGAGGTGACTGCATGAAACTAAGCCAAGTAACAGTTCACGGGTTGTTCATTAAAAAATTATTAGCGCAAAAATCATTTAAAAAAATATTGATTAACAAACTAATTGTTTAAAAGCCTAACGATTTCTAATTAAAAGTTATTTCAACGAATTTTTCAGTGTTTTTTTTTTAAAAAATCGTTAAAAAAAATATTCATAATTTTTATCAAAAAAGAAATCAATACTTTCTTGATTTTTTTCCAGTGTTTTTTTTTCTTATTTTTTAAATACTTTTGTGTAAATGACAAAAAATTTTTATTAAGAATATTTGATTTATTTTTTAAAAAGTTGATATTTTTAAAAAAAAATCGAAATTATTTTTTTTTCAAAATTTTTTTTTTGATTTTTTTCCATATATTCTTAATTAATATGAAATTTATTAGTTTTTTTACAAATTATAAAATATCTGGGTTTTTTTCAAAAAAATATTAAATTCGATTTTTTTAAATTAAAAAAATCTTATATTAAAAAATGAATTCTTTTAATTCTAAAACTTTATTTATTATAAAATTATGAAGAAATATTTTTGTTAATCGTTTAAAAAAATTATTTTTGAAAAAAAAATAAAGTTTATAAGTTTAGAAATAAATAAAGTTCAATTGAAATTTAAAAATATAAAAAAATATTAAGATCTTTAAAAGTTTAAAAAAAAAAAATAAAGTTTATAAGTTCAATTGAAAATATAAGTAAACAAAATTAAATTAAATTTAATATTAAATTTTTTTAAGTTTAAAAAAGTATAAAGCTCAATTATAAATTAAAAAATATAAGTTTAAAATTTTAATATATTAAAAATTAGATTGCTAATCTTAACTATTTCGATTTTTAAATTATAAAAAAACTGAAGGTCATTATTAATATGAGAGACTAATAAAAAATTATATAGTAAAATTATTTTAAAAAAATTTATAAATTAAATATTTTTTTAAAATTATTTAGTTTAACATGGTGGAACCTTAATTAACAAAAAATTGACACGTGTAAATTTTGATGAGGTGGCTGCACGAAACTGTGCCAAATGGAAGTTGACGGGCTGCTTTAGTATATAATTTAAATTTTTTTAAGTTTAAAAAAGTATAAAGCTCAATTATAAATTAAAAAATATAAGTTTAAAATTTTAATATATTAAAAATTAGATTGCTAATCTTAACTATTTCGATTTTTAAATTATAAAAAATTAAAGGTCATTATTAATATGAGAGACTAATAAAAAATTATATAGTAAAATTATTTTAAAAAAATTTATAAATTAAATATTTTTTTAAAATTATTTAGTTTAACATGGTGGAACCTTAATTAACAAAAAATTGACACGTGTAAATTTTGATGAGGTGGCTGCACGAAACTGTGCCAAGTGGAAGTTGACGGGCTGCTTTAGTATATAGATAGATAGATATAGAATAGATAGATAGATACGATTTTTTAGTATTTCTTTTAAAAAACTTTTGTCTATTTTGTAAATAAATCTTCTTATCATTTTATGTTTAATTTTTTTTACTATTTTGATTACAACATTAACTGTTTTGATTATGATTATTAGCTATTATAAAAAAGTCTTTATCTCATATTTGTAAGGGTAGGCATTTTTAACCCATGCGTTTGTAATCCAGCCCTAAAATCAAAAGTATACACTTAATCAGTTTGACTTTTTACTCTTTCTAATCTAGCCCATAATTTATAAAACTTTGATTCTTCGTTTTCAAATTCAGCCCGTAATTTACTAAATTCTTGCAGTTTCAATTACAACCCATTATTTCAATTATGAAACTCGATTTTGATTCAATTATTCATTTTTGGTTCTCGTATCTCTTCTCCAAGCCTATGTAGCCACAAAACACCAAAGAAAGCAGTCGCTACAATCAAAAAAAATCAGCCAGCGGTAATCACCTTCCAAGATCCTCAAAGGAGAGTTAGAACTCCCATCTATTGTTGGAGATTTGTGTTAAGTCTCAACGGAACCATTGAGCTTGTTGTCGAGACAAGGTGCAATAAGTTACTCACATGTGTGTCACGATGGTATGGGTTGCGGGAGGCAAGCCAAGTGACCGGCACTTAGAGTAACTAGTGATTACTGGGTAAAAGTATGAAAGCTAATTAAATTGAACTAAACAAAAGGACATGGTTATCACGGCTATGTTGAAAGTTGGTTTAGTTTAGCCTCATGATTGTCATGGGACATTGTCTTGACTCTGTCATGACAATACCATGACTTGGCAAGAGCGTTACTGGCCTTACGAACGCCTAGGCCATTTTGCGGCAGAAATTGAAAGGCCGGCGCTTTGTGTTTTTGGGACACATTATGTGAGCGTTCTTTCGGGCATTCCTCATTATATTAGCTCAAGAAAGTTGTTACAAAGTTTGAGAGAAATTCAAGCACAAAGTCCATTGAGATCCAAGAAGCTAGCTAGTGAGCTGCTTAGTGAGCTACTTGATGAGCTAAGCTAGTTTGAGCTAAACTCATGTGTATTTGTTGACCTTGGAGCTTCACCTAGCTATAATGAGTTAGTCAAAGCTCATTGATGAGAAAAAAAGTCGGGCCGAAAAAGCTAGTTGAAATTTGTGCTTTTTGATGGCCCAATTGAGTTGGGTTTGGGCCTTAGGCCAAAAAGTGGTTATGAAACCCTAACTTCTCTCAAACGCCAGTAACCGTTTGTAACCGTTCTCAACCGCTTTGGTGGCGGTTATTCTCCCCAAAACCGTGCCCCCCTTTGCCTATAAAAGGGAGAGCCATTTGCACTTGAAAGAGAATCCATTTTGCATGAAAAAATTAAGCCATTAGTTCCCAAGTTTTGACAAGGGATAGAAAATCTGTAATACCCCAAATTTTACAACTCGGGGAGTTACTAGTTAGGACCTCACAGTGGGTCCCGACCTTAGTTTGACAACAACTTAACAAGATCTTACAACAAGGCACATATAAGGAAAAACCGAAAATCATAATTTAAGTCTTAACAATGTATGAATATGACCAGAACAACCAACAGCCGGAAAACATAAGATAACCATAACGAATCAAAAAGGAACCAAGGTCCAACTGGAAATCCCATAAACAAAGAAACTGCAACATGCCCTAAAAAGTACGACACCCCGGCTGACCACTACCATCCGGATCACTCGACATCTGCTCTAACCTGTGGTACGTCTACACAACATAACAACTGTTAGCTAACTAACCAAATATAAGCAGAAATAATAACAGCACAAACACACTCATAACAACATAAACAAACATCATGCTGGCACACAACCGTTTATTATCTATTCTTTAGGTGATTCATCTTATTCAATTTTACAGTTGTGGCACGAGAACTCTTAACAGTTCTCGCCTCCGTTCCTTATCCAACTGGGTGTAGGTCTAGCTGACCTCCGCCGGTAGCATCACTACAAACCGAGTATGGACTAGTCCCTAAAAAAACCCCCAACGCCCTCAAGCTAACTGAGCAGAATGCCACCGCCCTTTACTCTTAGGCCAAGTATAGGTCGGTAAATATCTATCACAACCTATAACTCTAAACATCTCAATCACACACCACTATCATCATTCATGCTCATATTCAGAAGTCAGCTAAGTAAGCCCAAAGGACTTACCTTAAATAGATCTCGATTCTCAAATGTGCAATTAAATCTGTAACAGTAGGAATTCCGGGGCCTGTCAAATGAGGCAAGTGTGTCAGCACACTTCCTAGGTGATTAGAAGTCTAAGGCTTCTAAGAAAGAGGATCTTATCAAAACAGAACTGATTACAATACTAATTTATGGTAAAATGACTATTTTACCCTTGGTCCCGAAACTTCCTAACTTTCCGAAATTCATGTCTAAACTCTTATTTGAGACTACAAAGTTATATTCTAACTCCTAAAGCTTAGTTTGGTTACAACTGGCACTTAACCTATTTTCCTATTTTTCCGGAAGATCGTAAAGGTCCAACTTCGGCTTCAAATATGAAATTCGTATAAACTTATAAAAATTCCGAAATAATTCTCTAGATCATCTATGATGTTCCATCTATCCTTAGGAGCAAGAATTTCTCAAAACTGTTCATCCATCATTTTTATAAAAATTCTCAAAGTTGGTTACAACACTTACATTTTCTATACTTAACCAAAATTTCAATGTTTGCAAAAACTGCTTAACTACCCCACTTTGGAAGCTTATAACTTCTAATCCGACCGTTCATTTCTTCTCAAATTTTAATATAGTAAACTACATATATCCACCTATTATCTATTAAAATTTCAACGGTGGATCTTCAACCTAACTCTCTAACATTGATCTACAATAGTACTCATTTCCCATTTATAAGCTGAGATTAAAACAAGTGTTCTTCACTCTTATTCCTATTGATCATTTCTTTACAGCAGTCCAACCTTTCTATAGGTTTCTAATTCGACTCACACCGAACCTACTAATCTATATTTTCTCATTTCATCCATTCTAGGTTCTAATCTTAGGAAAGTCCCAAAGTACATATACATAAGTTGCCCCTATGTCATAAACAGGAGTAAGGGCAGTGGATCTCTTACCGGACTGGTGTGAGTCTTGGCTCGTTTTATTGGTGATCCAAGTGAAGACTGCAGCCTATCTCGCTACTGCATAGTTGGGAAACAGTCCAGTACAAGAAGGACGGTGAGAGATATAGATTTTATTAGTGAGGGGATGACAGTAGGAGACGAAGGTGCAGCGAGATCCTTACCCGGCTGAACACGAAAGGGTCGAGAGGGACAGTACGTGAGTCGGCTCTACGCACTTCAGGACCGATGTCAAAACAGCAGCGCTCTCTCGTTGGTCTGTAAACAGCAAGGAAATAAGAAGGCTGGGAGCGGGAGCAAACGCGGGAAGAGGATAGATGGCTCACCTTGCTTATAGGTCGTCGACCGTTCAGCGTACGGAGGGAAGCAGTTGCTTGCGGCGCCAGGAGGTTGAAGGGTGAGGGGACAAGCGTGTTCAGCAGCGTATGAAGCACACTCTCGTACAGAAGGGAGGAGTTTTCGAAGCTGAATCTGGACGGAAATTAGGGAGAGAAATAACATGTATAAACGGCTGTAGAAGAAGGCAAGAAAATTAAACGTATAAGGTAACTTCTAATATTCTGTAACTGCTGCTGACTAGGACGACTTGCATCTATTCTGGCCTGTTCCTGGGCTGTGAGGGTTGGCAGCAAGATCCGTCTTCCACCTGGGCTGAGAGCAAATGGATCAGGCGAGTGCTGAAGCTGTCTGGGCGGGCTGGAATGCTGTGCACGCTGGGCTGAGAAGCTGGGCGCTGTTGGGCTGGCGCTGATGGCGTGCTGCTGGCGTGCTGCTGGGCTCCTCAGGCAGCTAGGCTCCTCAATCCTTGTCATGGACTCGTCACGGTCTCGTCATGACTCGTCATTAGGATGTCATGACCTTGTCAACGACAAGTCATGTTCTAAATTAGGGTTTGGGCTAAACTTATCATTTTGTGTGAAATCAAGGAATCGGAAACCGGTAAGCTACGGGAATAAACGGAATAAAAATTCCGGATATTACATCAATACCCCCTTAAAATAAGTTTCGTCCCGAAACTTAGAATAAGGTATCTACCCAAACAATCTCCCAGTCGGTATGCAACTATTCATGCTATTAATCACGTAAACATAAACACTCATTTAAACATAAAATTACAGAAAGCATATAAAGTATCGTCTCAGTACTAACCCGTCTGTACTGAGGTAGCGGCTAACTCCGTAAAGAACTCAGGATAGTTACGTCTAATACTCTCCTCTGTCTCCTAGGTAGCCTCATCAGCTCCTCGTCTAGACCACTGGATCCTCAACATCGGTATCTCCTTAGAACGCAGGCGCCTAGTACTACGCTCTAGGACGGCTACTGGGTACTCCACAAAAGTGTGGTCTGGCTCGACTATCAGATCCTCATGACTGATGACGTGTCTAGGATCCGGTATGTACTCTCTTAGCTGAGATACATGAAAAACTAGATAGACTCCCTCCAATCTCGGTGGCAGTGCTAATCGGTAGGCAACCTCTCCGACTCTCTCTAAGATCTCAAATGGACCGACATATCGGGGACTCAGCTTCCCCTTGATGCCGAAACACCGGACTCCTCTCGTCGGTGACACTCTCAACCACACCTGTGCACCTACTCTAAACTCCAAAGGTCGACGCCGTTTATCGGTGTAGGATTTCTGACTACTCTGAGCTGCTAACATCCGCTCCCGGGCTAAGGCAATCCGGGCGATGTCATCCTGTATCTGGTCTGGTACTACCCCATCAGCCTTGCTAGGCTCCTCCCAGCATAACGGTGTACGACATCTCCGCCCGTACAAAGCCTCATAAGGTGACATCCCAATAGACGCATGCCAGCTGTTATTATATGAAAACTCTACCAGTGGGAGGTGATCTGGCCATACCTGCCCCCAATCTAATACACACGCCTGCAACATGTCCTCTAAGGTTTGAATGGTCCTCTCAGACTGACCGTCTGTCTGTGGGTGATAGGCAGTGGTAAAGTGGAGACTCGTCCCCAGAGCAGTATGTACCTGCTGCCAAAATCTCGAGGTAAAACGTCCATCTCTATCGGAGACGATCGTCCTCGGTACTCCATGAAACCTCACAATGTGTCTGGTGAACTCCTCAGCTAGATGACTTACCGGCCACGTTTCCTTAATCGGAATGAAACGTGCGGTCTTCGTCAGACGGTCCACCACTACCCAAATAGCATCAAAACCTCTGCTGAGCCTCAACCCTGTAACAAAATCCATTGATATATCCTCCCACTTCCAATGTGGTACTGGAAGTGGGTGGAGCTCTCCTCCGGACCTGCAATGCTCAATCTTGACCTGCTGACAGGTCGCACACTAGGCTACATACCTAGCCACATCAGGCTTCAAACCATCCCACCAGAAGGAACGTCTCACGTCCTTATACATCTTACTCGCTCCTGGATGTATGGAGTATGGGGTAGCATGAGCCTCACCTAGTATCCTCTGTCTCAACTCACTGTCTGATGGTACACAGATGCGGTCCTGACGTCTCATCACTTCATCGGCACCAATAGTGAACTAAGGTGCCTCATCTCGTGACATCCAGTCTCGGATCCGGGTCAAAGTCGGACATGTCTCCTGCTTCTGTCGGATCTCACCTAACAGATCAGGAAGTAACTCTAAGATGGCTAACTGATGAGCTGTATCGGGGAATTGGATCTCTACCTCCAACCAAGCTAAGTCTCTCTGTAACTGTGGCTGTACTGTCAACCGGGCTATCGCCTTCTCCCGAGGCGTCTTCTGACTCAAAGCGTCAGCAACTACATTCGCCTTCCCGGGGTGGTAGAGAATCTCAAGGTCGAAATCCTTGATCAACTCTAGCCACCGCCTCTGGCGGTTATTCAACTCCCGCTGAGTGAATATGTACTTCAGACTCTTATGGTTTGTGAAGATCTGACAGGTCGCCCCATAGAGATAGTGACGCCAGATCTTAAGAGCATGTACCACTGCAGCTAACTCTAGGTCATGGGTAGGGTAGTTCTCCTCATACGTCTTCAGCTGTCGAGACGCATATGCTATGACCTTACCCCTCTGCATCAAGACACACCCCAAGCCCAGCTTGGATGCGTCACTGTACACTACAAAGTCCTCTGTACCCTCAGGCTGTGCTAAAATCGGAGCAGACGTCAATCTCCTCTTTAGCTCCTCGAAACTCTGCTGACACGGCTCGGACCAGACGAACCGAGTAGTCTTCCTCAGAAGACAAGTAAGTGGTCGGGCAATCAGGAAAAACCCTTCCACAAACCGGCGGTAATAACCTGCCAATCCAAGAAAGCTGCGAACCTCCTTAACATTCTTCGGAGGTTGCCTAGAAGACACTGACTCAATCTTCGCCGGGTCGACCTTAATCCCCTCAACAGTCACTACATGGCCTAGGAAAGCCACCTCTGACATCCAGAACTCACACTTGGATAGCTTAGCATATAGCTGGCTATCCTATAGAATCTGTAATACTGTCCTCAAGTGTCCGGCATGCTCCTCTCGACTCCTAGAGTAAACTAGGATGTCGTCAATGAAGACCACTACAAACTGGTCTAAAAAGTCGATGAAAATCCCATTCATCAACTCCATAAAGACTGTTGGCGCATTAGTGAGCCCGAATGGCATCACTACAAACTCATAGTGGCCATACCTAGTCCGGAATGCCATCTTAGGTATGTCCTGGTCTCTCACTCTCAGCTGGTGATAACCCGATCTCAAGTCTATCCTTGAGAACACTGACGCTCCATGCAACTAGTCTAGTAGATCATCTATGCGAGGTAGTGGATACTTATTCTTGATGGTGACCTTGTTCAACTCCCGGTAATCAATGCACAACCTCATCGATCCATCCTTCTTCCTCACAAATAATACTGGTGCTCCCAGGGAGAAACACTAGGGCGTATGAAGCCCTTCTCTGCTAACTCCTCTAACTTCTTCTTCAGCTCAAGCAGCTCTATCGGTGCCATACGGTACGTGGCCTTCAAGATCGGTCTCGTGCCCGGCTCTAACTCAATGCTAAAATCAACACTCCTCTGTGGAGGTAGCCTTGGCAGGTCGTCACTGAATACCTCTGCAAACTTGCATGCAACTGGTATCTCCTCTACTGTCAGGCTCTTGCGCTCCTTCATGGCATAACACCAGAAGGCCTCGCAACCCTGTGCTATCAATCTGGCTGCTCTCACTGCGCAGATAACTGTGCCGGACTTTCCGAGGTCCCAACCTCGGAATATCACTCTGTGACCCTCCTCAGTGGCGACAACCACAATTCTCCTACCAATATCTAAGACTGCTCCATGTCTAGTCATCCAATCTATCCCCAATATCACGTCCTCATGTGCTAAGGGCATGACTAGAAAATTTACCAACCAAATCCGGCCTCCCAGATGAATAGGGCAGTCATAAATCTCTCGGGATCCTCTAACCTTACCCCCATCTGGTAACCCCACCACAAAAGGTACACCCTCTACTGTAGCTAAGGACAACCTATCTACGCATGCATCTGATATAAAGGAGTGCGTAGCACCCGTATCAAATAAAACTCGCATAGGTAAGTCATGGATCCAAATAGTACCTGTGGTCGCGGGTGCTATAGGCTGCTCAGTGCTCCTCAGCTCGAACACTCTCGATGGTCCTCCTCTGGTGTCAGTGGTACTACCACGTCCCCTGCCACGACCTGATCCCTGTGCCGTACTGTATGAAGCAGGATGTCCTGGAGCCCGGTACTGTTGCTGCTGCTGACTCGGTGCTCGGTACTGAGGAGGTCTGTGTCCACTCTTCTCAGCACCTGCAGGAGAAGATCCCTGTTGTGAAGGAGCCCTACCCTGACGGCAGAAAGTAGCCCTGTGCCCCGGCTTCCCACAAGTGAAGCAAGTAGTAGGTGGTCGCTGGCAGTCTGTCTTAATGTGATCGCGGCTACCACAATTAAAGCATTGTCGATCTCTACCGGAAGTCTGAACTGTAGGGTGGTAGCTGGGCCTCCCTTGAGTCTGTCCTCGACCATAACCTGCTACTACTACACTGATACCAGCATGTCCTGTCTTCTGCCGCTTATCCGGCCCACTAGACTGAATTGCTTTCCTCGAAGCTGGCCTATCTCTCTCATAAGTAGAGGCCCTATCGTGATAGTCAGACAAAGTCTCACAGCGGAATCCTGCCAGATATGATCGGGTACTCTCTCTCAATCTCCTGGAGAAAAGGTAAACATGCTGCTCTTCTGGAGGTGCAGTTGGTCCAAGTAGGGTCAACTCCTTCTGAAACTTCTTTATGGCAGCAGCAATCGGGATATCCTCAAATCCCGCCTCAATGAAATCTTGGAATCTCTCCCTCCTCAGCGAGACAGGACAGTACCTGTCTCTAACAATGCTCCTCATCTGCTCCCAACTGGTGACTCGGCTACGAATGGTCCGCCACCATGAATGAGCATCCTCTGTAAAACAGGTCTGCACCAAATCCACCCATCGATCCTCGGGGCAACGTATCGCCTCTAAAGCAGTCTCTATCTTTCCTATCCAGTGCTCCACCTCTAGCCCTATTTCTCCACTGAAGGAGGGAACCTTCTGAGAGTTGAAAGCCTTCAACCACTCATCCGGTCTCGGTGCTCTAGAACCAGCAGACGCTCTATCAGCATTAACTCTCCTCTCAGGTACAACCGGCACCTGAGACACCCCCTGTATCACCTGAACTGACCGGGCCGGTACCACCGGCGGTACCTGGGTAAGCCTCTCAACTCTGGCAGCCTCCTCCATACGCTTGACGTATGCTCTATACTCTCTATACTCAGATGCTCCAATAGAAACATGTCCTGACTCAGTCGAACGTGCTCCCTGTGCTCCAGACCTAGCGGCGGTCTCATGCCTGGCCTTGGGACCTACACTCTCAGCTACCTTTTCCACAGCAGCCTCTGGCATGCTTGCTGCAGGTGGATCCTCTCGAGGAACTCGTCCTCGACCTCTCCCTAGTGGAGGTCTACCCCCACGACCACGCCCTCTAACTGCAGGGGTCCTATCAGCTCGATCCTGTCTAACTGGGGGAAGGGGGGATGACCCCTACCTCGGCCAGTCGCTGGTGTAGCCCTAGTACGTGCCATCTGCATGAACGGTAACAACTACAGTTATAATCTAACTAATCTATCATAAGCAGTAAAAGTCTATAATAATACTAAGAATACCGAGATCCGCGGAGGTAGTGGTGGTCATCTGTACTTTCTATCCCAACCCGACTATGCATGCATTTTAAAACTAAAATCTTCTTTGGAAAACCCAAACCCCTTTCGGGTTCTGTTTATTTACTTATATGACCTTTTTAGAAGATTTCAAGTGCCATTATTGCCAACCTCGCTCTGATACCATATTGTAACACCCCAAATTTTACAACTCGAGGAGTTACTGGTTAGGACCTCATAGTGGGTCCCAACCTTAGTTTGACAACAACTTAACAAGATCTTACAACAAGGCACAGATAAGGAAAAACCAAAAATCATAATTTAAGTCTTAACAATGTATGAATGTGACCAGAACAACCAACAGCCGGAAAACATAAGATAACCATAACGAATCAAAAAGGAACCAAGGTCCAACTGGAAATCCCATAAACAAAGAAACTACAACATGCCCTAAAAAGTACGACACCCCGGCTGACCACTACCATCCGGATCACTCGGCATCTGCTCTAACCTGTGGTACGTCTACACAACATAACAACTGTTAGCTAACTAACCAAATATAAGCAGAAATAATAACAGCACAAACACACTCAACATAACATAAACAAACATCATGCTGGCACACCACCGTTTATTATCTATTCTTTAGGTGATTCATCTTATTCAATTTTACAGTT
This sequence comes from Fagopyrum homotropicum, assembly GCA_033239125.1. Classification (NCBI taxonomy): domain Eukaryota; kingdom Viridiplantae; phylum Streptophyta; class Magnoliopsida; order Caryophyllales; family Polygonaceae; genus Fagopyrum; species Fagopyrum homotropicum. Next base: position 147,369,283 of record BSWB01000002.1, read on the forward strand.
GTGGCACGAGAACTCTTAACAGTTCTCGCCTCCGTTCCTTATCCAACTGGGTGTAGGTCTAGCTGACCTCCACCGGTAGCATCACTACAAACCGAGTATGGACTAGTCCCTAAAGAAACCCCCAGCGCCCTCAAGCTAACTGAGCAGAATGCCACCGCCCGTTACTCTTAGGCCAAGTATGGGTCGGTAAATATCTATCACAACCTATAGCTCTAAACATCTCAATCACACACCACTATCATCATTCATGCTCATATTCAGAAGTCAGCTAAGTAAGCCCAAAGGACTTACCTTAAATAGATCTCGATTCTCAAATGTGCAATTAAATCTGTAACAGTAGGAATTCCGGGGCCTGTCAAATGAGGCAAGTGTGTCAGCACACTTCCTAGTTGATTAGAAGTCTAAGGCTTCTAAGAAAGAGGATCTTATCAGAACAGAACTGATTACAATACTAATTTATGGTAAAATGACTATTTTACCCTTGGTCCCGAAACTTCCTAACTTTCCGAAATTCATGTCTAAGCTCTTATTTGAGACTACAAAGTTATATTCTAACTCCTAAAGCTTAGTTTGGTTACAACTGGCACTTAACCTATTTTCCTATTTTTCCGGAAGATCGTAAAGGTCCAACTTCGGCTTCAAATATGAAATTCGTATAAACTTATAAAAATTCCAAAATAATTCTCTAGATCATCTATGATATTCCATCTATCCTTAGGAGCAAGAATTTCTCAAAACTGTTCATCCATCATTTTTATAAAAATTCTCAAAGTTGGTTACAACACTTACATTTTCTATACTTAACCAAAATTTCAATGTTTGCAAAAACTGCTTAACTACCCCACTTTGGAAGCTTATAACTTCTAATCCGACCGTTCATTTCTTCTCAAATTTTAATATAGTAAAGTACATATATCCACCTATTATCTATTAAAATTTCAACGGTGGATCTTCAACCTAACTCTCTAACATTGATCTACAATAGTACTCATTTCCCATTTATAAGCTGAGATTAAAACAAGTGTTCTTCACTCTTATTCCTATTGATCATTTCTTTACAGCAGTCCAACCTTTCTATAGGTTTCTAATTCGACTCACACCGAACCTACTAATCTATATTTTCTCATTTCATCCATTCTAGGTTCTAATCTTAGGAAAGTCCCAAAGTACATATACATAAGTTGCCCCTATGTCATAAACAGGAGTAAGGGCAGTGGATATCTTACCGGACTGGTGTGAGTCTTGCCTCGTTTTATTGGTGATCCAAGTGAAGACTGCAGCCTATCTCGCTACTGCATAGTTGGGAAACAGTCCAGTACAAGAAGGACGGTGAGAGATATAGATTTTATTAGTGAGGGGATGACAGTAGGAGACGAAGGTGCAGCGAGATCCTTACCCGGCTGAACACGAAAGGGTCGAGAGGGACAGTACGTGAGTCGGCTCTACGCACTTCAGGACCGATGTCAAAACAGCAGCGCTCTCTCGTTGGTCTGTAAACAGCAAGGAAATAAGAAGGCTGGGAGCGGGATCAGACGCGGGAAGAGGATAGATGGCTCACCTTGCTTATAGGTCGTCAACCGTTCAGCGTATGGAGGGAAGCAGTTGCTTGCGGCGCCAGGAGGTTGAAGGGTGAGGGGACAAGCATGTTCAGCAGCGTATGAAGCACACTCTCGTAGAGAAGGGAGGAGTTTTCGAAGCTGAATCTGGACGGAAATCAAGGAGAGAAATAACATGTATAAACGGCTGCAAAAGAAGGCAAGAAAATTAAACGTATAAGGTAACTTCTAATATTCTGTAACTGCTGCTGACTAGGACGACTTGCATCTATTTTGGCCTGTTCTTGGGCTGTGAGGGTTGGCAGCAAGATCCGTCTTCCACCTAGGCTGAGAGCAAATGGATCAGCCGAGTGCTGAAGCTGTCTGGGCGGGCTGGAACGCTGTGCACGTTGGGCTGAGAAGCTGGGCGTTGTTGGGCTGGCGCTGATGGCGTGCTGCTGGCAAGCTGCTGGCGTGCTGCTGGGCTCCTCAGGCAGCTGGGCTCCTCAATCCTTGTCATGGACTCGTCACGGTCTCGTCATGACTCGTCATTAGGATGTCATGACCTTGTCAACGACAAGTCATGTTCTAAATTAGGGTTTGGGCTAAACTTATCATTTTATGTGAAATCAAGGAATCGGAAACCGGTAAGCTACGGGAATAAACGGAATAAAAATTCCGGATATTAGAAAATCTCTCTTTGGCTGATTTGTGCAACTTGGAAGACCAAAATACTTCATTAATATTGAAGAAAGATAGGCATCCATTAGAAGGATCAAGTTTCGACAAAATCTAGAAGAACTCCTTTTACAAACGTAAGACAAGGTATGTTTCTATACTTTAGTCTTTGTGACTTGTTGGTCTTATCCCACTAAGGTATTTGGATCCCGGTGTAGGGAAAATACACTTAGAAGGAAAACTCTATATTTGAGTGGATATTCAATTAAAAAATATATATATATATATATATAATTCTGTTTTGCTAATTTAAGGCTTACTTGTCTACTCACTTGGGAGATTACAACACTAAGTTGTTAGTCTACTTCTTAATGGAGATTCCAACAACTTGTAAGTCGCTTGTCTACTCACTTGTGAGATTACAGAGTCTTTACCTGATTAAGTTGTTTGTCTACTCCTATTGGAGATTACAACAACTTGTAAGTTGTTTGTCTACTTCTTCTTGAAGATTACAAAAACTTGTAAGTTGTTAGTCTACTCCTTGGAGATTACAACAACTTTGACACAAAACCGCACACCGAAATCCAACAATCTTCTAAGCGTATTTTATACATTTGATATATGTTTTGCATACATATATGTTTGCATAAGTTAGGGTGTGGTTTTGACAATTGTTTTGTTGACTTGATTGTGTTAAGACATGATGGATGACATGACTGTCATGGATTTGCTACCGTCCAAAAAAATTGGATGGTTTTGCAAGCATCTCTTTTGTCATATGGCAACGAGAGGTGAAGAAGATTTTGACGTCCTTAAAGGTGGACTACATACTTCTTGAGGGGGCTCCCGGGCCGCCAGTAATTGGTCTAGACCTGTACAAATCCGGGCTCGGGCCGGGCCAAAACAAAAAATCTACCCGAAATGTACGGGCAGGCCCGGCCCGGTCCGTCTTGTTCGGGCCACTATTTCTGTCCGTGACCGCTCATATGAAAACTTGGGCGGGCTAACGGGCCGGCCCGCCTGTGTTTTTTTTAACTGTTTCTTCTGCAGTGCATAAGCTAAAATGTTGCATTTTTATCTACTAAAAAACCTTGTATAATGCAGTGCATAAGCTGAAATTTTGCAGCTAAAAAACCTATATAGTGCAGCCTGTATAAGCTGAAATTTTACATTACAAATGACACAATCCTGCAGATACCACACATAAAAACTCAAAGCTGAAATTTTACATCACAAATGACAAAATCCTGTAGATACCACACATATAAAAACTCAATCTTGCAGATACCACACAATCGACACTGGAGTCACTGGACCAAGATAGAGATTGATTAGAGACTGATTAGAGACTAGAGCAATGAAAACACACATAAAAATAGAGATTTAATAGAGAATCGCAACAAACCTGGTATTTCAATCGAGAGCCAAAGAGGATTCGAGATCGATAAGCTGGAGAGTGGAGACCTGAGAGAGTGAGAGAAATGTATCGATAAGAGACTAGAGCCAGAGAGGACAATGACGAACGACTCGAACGAGAGACAGAGAGGAGCGGGATGATAAGAGACTAACCTGGTTGTCAATGGAGGATTCGAGATTGACTCAGACAGAGAGAGGATTCGAGAGTGACTCAGCCAGAGAGACGAGCGAGAGGCATAGACGAGCGAGAGAGAGAGGAACGAGATGAGACAGAGAGGAACGAGACGAGCCAGAGAATGGAGCGCCGGAGTGGGATGAGGCAGCGAGGAGAGCCGGAGCGGGATGAGCCAAAGACTGAGAGGAGCACAGGAGTGGGATGAGGCAGTGAGGAGAGCCAGAGTGGGATGAGCCAGAGACTGAGAGGAGCGCCGTAGAGTAGTCGTCTGACCGTCTCTTACTCTCTTCGCTTAGGGTTTAGATTTTAGAAGTCATAGAAGCGGCGGACAAAGCCGAAGAGTGAAGAAGTGTGAAGAAGTTAGGGTTTGATAAAAAATAATATATATATATATATATATATATATATATATATATATATATATATATATATATATATATATATATATATATATATATATATATATACGGGCCGCTCCGGGCCGGTCTGCGGGCTAGAATAGATAACCATGTCCGGCCCGCATAAATCCGGACCGGGCCAATTACGCTGCCCATACCCGTTTTTTTTGCAGGCGGGCGGGCCGGACGGGCCGGCCCGGATTTGTACAGGTCTAAATTGGTCCTATCTTGGGCCATAATGGGTTGATGAGGACCCTACTACAAACGCAGTGGAGTGTTGATAACTACACTTGTAGAGGAATCATTCTCAAGAGCATGTCGCCATACATGTTGGATATCTATCATGACTTTGAGTCCGCAAAGGATCTTTGGGATGCCTTGGAATTTGAATATCATGGAACGATGTATGAGACTGCATTCTTCAGGTATGTCATGGAAGATGTACGTCCCCTGTCCTCTCAGTTTGATGAGATGAAGGAGACGTTGGCTCGTATGGACAAGTATGGAAAGGAGTTGGATGAGTCTACGAAAGTGGGTATTATCATCCGGAAGATCCCTCCATCCTGGGTTGATTTCAAGCGCACCATGTTGTTGTTTGAGATTGAAGGATTATCCATGAAGGATTTGGAAATATATTTCAAGCAATGGGAGAAAATTCTCTCAAAAGTTCCCAAGGAAGAGAATCCATAAAGGATGATCTTGTACTGTTTGATATTAAGTATATGTAAAGGGCTTCATGTTATATGCTTTGTAAGTATCTTACTATGTTAAAACTATGTATAGGCTTCGGCCATAGTTTGTAATGCCTTATCAATATTAATAAAGAAGTGTTGTGTGTTTTCGATTTTACACTTGCGTCAAGATCGAATGAAAGCATGGTTGTTTGTCATATTTATAAATGTTTGAGAGCTTAGTTCGATTACACATTCTAGTGTTGAAAGTCAAATGGTAAAGCACTCAAACTTGATCCTTTTTGACAAACAAATAAGTCTTATTTATTATTTGTTGAAAGTCAAAGAAATGGCTATGGCATTGGGATAGATGAACAAGCCAAGATATGCACAAACTTATGATGATGCATTAAGTGTTGACATAGACTTGTTGTCCCAAAAGGGGGCAAGTGGAACGCTAAATAAGGCTCATGACATACCTTGTGAATAAGCGAGTGTCAAGCCCAAGTAATGGCTAAAGCGGGTTGAGTAAAGGCGCACGCAAGTGCCCGCCTTGGCTATGACATGATGCGCAAACGACAAGGCAGACCATGGTCCTAAAGCTTGTCAAAATACATAAGGAAAGACAAGCCATAAGTGACTCATCGAAGTCTCTTGGATTGACTATGTCAAGGTCCAAGCCATATTGGTTAAGGGCTAACTATTGGTTGGAAACGACTTGAGCAAACTATGTTACTCGACCAGTTCTTGATAATGAATCGTGTGACTCGACCGGAACATGACACTGAAGGGAGCGACCCGACTGGCTACTTCAGGCAATTCGACTGTCTATAACCGCCACATGGTCGACTTGATGGCCTTGTCAGTTGACTCAATTGGACATAGCTTTTATGAAACCGTCGAGTAACCGCCAAGCGGTTGACTTGATTGGTTTGTCACGCGACTCGACCGACACTGTTTAGAACACGCTGGCTTGCGTTTTGTTAACCATTCGACCTGACTGGGATAGTGGCCAACCTGAATGGTTTTTGATAGGGATTTGTGATTCTTAGGAATTATTAAAGTGATCGGCTTGATCGGTGTTAGCATGAAATATTGTGATATTTTAGGCACGTTTTCTAAACGTATTTGATTCATATTGATAGTCTTTGATTGAGCTTTATGCATATATGAGCTAGTATTGCCTATATTGTCGATATAGATGTCTACACGAGTTCTATGTTGATTATAGGTGATTTGGAGCTATTTCCGAACGGAATCGAGCAAAGGAGAGTTGAGTCGATGTGTCTCTAGATCAAGGACACCTTTTGGAAGCAATTTGGAGTATTAGATTGAGGAATGCACGAATGAAGGCAAGAATCACGGTTTTACCCTAAATTACGGCCGTGGATTGTGAAGCAGAATTCGATGTTCATTCCAGGGGATATTACGGCCGTGGAAGATATCCGTGTTTATTTCCACGCCTCAAAATTACGGTCGTGGAAACTTCCACGACCGTGATCTTGGCGAATCCTTTCGCCACGTTTCGAAGCCATGATCTCTTGAAGATCGGGCCGGGCCGACGTTTTGCCCTGCATTATAAAAAGGACGGATGAAGCAAGATTCCGTCACCTCGCTACCTCGCTTACGACCTTTCAACCCTAAAGTTTAGCGGCAAAAACGCACGCTTAGCAACACAAACCCTCATTCTTGGAGGTGATTTTGAAGATCTCATTGAAGTTCCAAAGTTCGTATTGGAGAGTTGCTGTTTGTGATCTTCGTGTGGAAGATCGAAGTTCTTGGAGGATTTTTTTTGCAAGAAGATTCCTCTTCTTGCTTAGGTTTGCTTTAGGATCGGATTGACATCCCGTTTCTTTTCTTTCCTAAGATTGTGATTGTTTATCCCGTTTTGAATCTTTTGACAAACACTTATTCTTGATTGTGATTCTAAGATTCAATTGAAGATTATTGATAGTTCTTGAAAGTTCCCATCTTTTACCTTTTTAATCTTGAATTAATATCAATATGGCTGTTATTGGCTAAAAACCCTTAACAATTCTAAGGTGAAGGGTTGATAGTTGTGGCTTAGATAATGATAGATCGATTGTAAATTGATTAGACCCTGAGAGTTAGAGAATTGTCGCCGAAAACCCTAAATTACGGGCTGTTCTTGAGTTCCACGACCGTGGAATCTCAAGATCCAACCGTAATTCTCTTAAAGTTTACGAGCCTGCTTTTATCTTGATCCAAAGTTAAAGATTTGCTTTAGCTTAGTTTAGACTTGTCTTTTCTAGGTGGTAGTGAAGCCTCAACAACCTCTACCTCGATTGTGAGCCTCAACAACCTCAATCGGATAAGTTAGTCTTGATCTTTAGATCATAGGTTTGGGTATTTGATGTTAATCCTTGTCCTTAGAACCTTTCTATATTGAGCCTCATCAACCTGTATAGGAAGAGTCTTTTGGGTGAGTTATATAAGGTTTTTGGAACCTCAACCGTACGATTACCTTACATTAGTATACCTTTGCATATCTTAACTCTGTCTTTACATCATTAGTATATCTTGAATCGATTGCCACAGCTGGATACCTGGATCTTTAGGGTTGTTGTTTTCCCAATATCTGCAAAACTCTCATATTAACCGCTTGATAACCTGCAATCGAGTTCGTTCCACCCAAATCCCTGTGTTCGATACTCTGGAATTCTTCTTAACTATATCGATCCGTACACTGCGGGTTCGCTTGCTTGATTCTAGTTTTATAAATATAAAGCTTATTTGCACACACCTCTAGGGGCGAACAAGTTTTTGGCGCCGTTGCCGGGGATTTGGCTTCGATCGAACCCGGGTGCCGGTTGTCAAGCTTGGGAGCTTGCTCTCGTTATTTGATTTTTCTTTGAGTGTATGCGCAGGTCTAGGAACACAGAAGATCTCTTACCTCTTGATCAAGAGCTAGAGAAAACCTTGAGGCAAAAGCGCAAGGAAAGGAAGATGGCTGAAGAAAACGAGCACGATCTTCAAAATAAGTTGGCGGAGAAAGAAGCTCAACTCCGATGGAATGAGACTCTCCTCCAGGATGAGATGGATCGCCATCAAACTCAAGTTAATGGTCTACAAGACATGATCGTTCAAATGAAGATAAAGATGAGCGATCTTGAGGACAAGGTGGGCAAGAAGTCCTCGAGAAGGAGGACAAGGTCTAGAAGAAGAAACCACTCACCCACCGATGATAGTGATTCTTCCATGCCTCCTTTAGAAGAGATTGATCCCACGATCAATATAAATCCTTTCAATCAACAAGGAGCTACTAACCGTCGCATTCCACCTAGAAATGCGAGGGTCGAACGTGTGGATAATGAGCCAAGAACTCTTGGCCAGCGGATGGATCCAACACAACAACCACGCCGTTTAGGTGTGAACTTTGATGCTGAAGATGTACAAGGGTTTAGCTTCAACCCTCAAGTTATCACTCTTGTTCGCCAAAGCCAGTTTGGCGGTACAAGCACCGAATCTCCACACCAACACTTGCAAAACTTTGAGTGTATGATGGAGACGATGAGGCCAAAGAGCGCCACTACCAACAGCTATAAGCTCAAACCTTTCTTTTTCTCTTTGAAAGGGAAAGCGCTATCTTGGTACCAAGCTCTTCCTAGTGGAAAGCTAGAGACGTGGGAAGACCTCTCCGCAGAGTTTCTCACCAAGTTCTTTCCGCCCTCCAAAACGGCGGAACTTAGAGGTAAGATTAATGCTTTTTCTATGAGACCTAACGAAAGTTTGTTTCAATCTTGGGAAAGGTTTCAGGATTTGCTCTTGGATTGCCCTCATCATGGCATATCCAAACTTGCCTTGCTGGAAATTTACTACAAGGGGCTGGATGCGGGAACGCAATTCAACCTTCAATCCCTCTCATGTGGAACGTTCATGGACATGAGAGAAGATGACGCCTGGGACTTCATTGAGAAGCAAGCAAGAGTCATAGAGAAGTATTCCCACCGGAAAGTGGAGGGAAATCGTGTGGAGCAAGGAGCAAAGCTCACACATGAAGCTCAAAATCAGATTTTCTCCCTCAACAATGAGATCAAAGAGTTAAAGGAGACTATCAAGACCAACTTCCCAAAGCAACAAGAGAAGGATGTTGGCTATTTGGGCAACAACAACGGCGGTGATAACACCAACCGCAACAACAATAACCGGAACAATAACCGGAACAACAATTGGAATGGGAACAACAACAACCGGAACAACAACAATTGGAACAACAATCGGGGTTCGAACAACAACAATTGGCGCTCCAATCAACAAAATTCCGGTAACTCCTATCCTTCCAATTCCAATTCACTAACTCCACCCTCCTCTTCCTCTACTCCTTTGAAAAGCCAGGGGCAATCATCAAATGGAGGAAACAATACGGGAAAGGAGAAGCCGGATCCTATGTTGGAAACAATCTTGGGAAAGCTTCAAGGGTTGGAGAACCGCATCATCAAGGTTGATGATCAAATTTCTAAGGTTGACAAAGCTCAAAAGGTTTTGGAAAACCAAATGTTCAACCATGCGGAGGAAGTTCCTAGAAATCAAGGGAAACTTCCAGGAAAAACGGAGGACAACCCTAAAGGAAGGGTAATGGCGATTACAACTAGGAGCGGAGTGACTACCACCGATCCGCAGCCTACGTTCGTTGAAGTCCCCGTAGAGAAGGGCAAAGAAAAGGGGAAGGAGAAGGAAGACGTCTATGTTCCTCCTCCAGCTTTCAAACCTCCCCTACCGTTCCCTCAATCTAGAGCGCGAGCGCGCCTAGATAAACAATTTGGTAAGTTTATAGAACTCATGAGCAAGCTGCATATTAATATACCTTTCATTGATGCCATTGTAGGTATGCCGGCTTATGGCAAGTTCTTGAAGGAGCTCCTCTCTAACAAGAGGAAGCTAGAAGATTTTGGTGAAGTCAAGATGAGTTCGGATTCTTCGGACCTCATCAAGACTATGAAGGAGAAAATGCCCCCAAAGCTGAAAGATCCGGGGTCATTTTGCATTCCCATTGGAGTGGGAGAGGTCACATATGACGCTTTATGTGACTTGGGAGCAAGTGTGAGCATCATACCACTTGCATTGTGCAGGAAGATCGGTTTAGGCGACCCTAAACCAGTGAAGATGACGTTATACATGGCGGATCGATCCATTACTCGTCCCGTCGGCATTGTAGAAGACGTCCCGGTCAAGCTAGGCAAGTTCTTTGTCCCCATTGATTTTGTCGTGCTTGACATTCCTGCGGATAGTCCGGTCCCGATCATACTCGGAAGACCGTTTCTTGCAACTTCCGGCTGCATGGTCGATTGCAAGAATGGGAGACTCGCCTTTGACGTTGGGGAAGAGAAAGTAGAGTTCGTTCTTTCCACTCTAGTAAAGGAGCCAATCTTTGATGAGGATATTTACAATGTCCAAGACGAAGAAGGTTTAACTAGGGAGGAGGTAAGTGCGATTCTCTTTAACGATCCTTTGCAAAAGGTTATTACTATGAGTCTAACCGATGTAGGAGGAGAAGAAGAGTGCAAAGAGGAAATTGAAGCCTTAGAGGCACAAGAAGAGATGCATGAAGTGGAGTTTGAGATACTCCACGATGAGGCTGAAAATACTCGAATCCACGGTCATACTCTGTATTCCACGACCGTGGATTCCACGACCAAAATCAACCTCCATTCCAGAGGATATTACGGCCGTGGAACTCCAGAGGAGACCGTAATTTTGGCCGTGGAAGATGGTGATCGGCATACTTCTCCAACTTCTTCTAATTCTTCTCCAAACCATCCAACCTCCTTAGAAACTTCTAAGGAAACATCGGAAGCTCCTCAAGGATCATTGGAAGCTCCGAAAGCAATGGAACTCAAACCACTTCCTACTCATCTAAGGTACGCTTTTCTTGGATCTAATTCCACCTTCCCGGTTATCGTTAGTTCCGAATTAAGCATAGATGAACATGAACAGCTCATGATTGTCCTTAGGAAACATAGAAAAGCCATAGGCTATACTATTGAGGACTTAGTAGGAATTAAACCCTCCCTATGCATGCATAAGATACTAATGGAGGAGGACTTTAGAACTTCAAGACAACCTCAAAGGCGGTTGAATCCGACCATGAAGGAGGTTGTCAAGAAGGAAATTCTTAAACTTCTTGATGCAGGTATCATCTATCCTATCTCCGATAGCAAGTGGGTGAGCCCAGTTCAAGTAGTTCCGAAGAAGGGAGGAATGACAGTCATCACCAATAAGAACAACGAACTCATTCCTACCCGAACTGTAACTGGATGGCGAATGTGCATAGACTACCGCAAGCTCAACAATGCAACGCGGAAGGATCACTTTCCATTGCCATTCATCGATCAAATGCTTGAAAGGTTAGCACAACATTCATACTTTTGCTACCTTGACGGTTATAGTGGCTTCTTTCAGATCCCGATACATCCGGATGATCAAGAGAAGACCACATTCACGTGCCCTTGGGGTACGTTCGCCTATAGGAGAATGCCATTCGGGCTTTGCAACGCCCCAGCCACCTTTCAACGGTGCATGATGGCCATCTTCTCCGAATATGTAGAGGAAATCATGGAAGTCTTCATGGACGACTTCTCCGTTTACGGTTCCTCTTTTAACGATTGTCTTTCTAACCTTTCTCTTGTTTTGCAAAGATGTGAAGACACTAACCTAGTTCTTAATTGGGAGAAATGTCAATTCATGGTTAAGGAAGGAATCGTTTTAGGTCACTTAGTCTCTAGTAGAGGAATAGAGGTAGACAAAGCTAAGATAGAGACCATAGAGAAACTTCCTCCCCCAATTTCGGTGAAGGGAATAAGAAGTTTCCTAGGACATGCTGGATTTTACAGACGTTTCATTCAAGACTTTTCTAAGATATCAAAACTTCTCACTAATCTATTGATGAAGGATGCGGTTTTTGAGTTTTCACAGGAATGTCTAGATGCGTTCAACACTATTCGGCAAGCTCTAATTTCAGCACCCATTATCCAACCTCCGGATTGGAATCTCCCCTTCGAGATTATGTGTGATGCTAGTGACGTAGCCATTGGAGCTGTTCTTGGGCAACGAAAGGAAGGACGAACCCACGCCATATACTACGCTAGCAAGACGCTAGACGAAGCCCAGCTCAACTACGCCACTACGGAAAAGGAGTTTCTAGCCATTGTCTATGCTATTGACAAGTTTCGCTCTTATCTTGTAGGTGCAAAGGTGATTGTCTACACGGATCATGCTGCGATCCGATACCTCCTTGCAAAGAAGGATGCGAAGCCAAGGCTGATTAGATGGATTCTTCTCCTACAAGAATTCGATCTTGAGATCCGCGACAAGAAAGGCTCGGAAAATTCTGTTGCGGATCATTTGAGTCGTCTAACACATCTAGAGGACGATCATTTACCTATTGATGACTCCTTTCCGGACGAACACCTACACATCATAGAGGAGTGCATCAAGGTAATCTCCAAAGGTAACGAACCATGGTTTGCTGATTTTGTTAACTATTTGGTTTGCCAGGAGATACCACCCGGACTATCATACGCACAAAGGAAGAAGTTCTTCAAGGACGTCCGGGAATACCATTGGAACGAGCCTCTCCTCTTTAAGAGAGGTCCGGATGGCATCATCCGGCGATGCGTGCCGGAAGATGAGATGCAAAGTGTCATCCGTCATTGTCATTCACTACCTTGTGGAGGACACGCTAGTTCGAACAAAACTAGCGCAAAGGTATTGCAATCTGGATTTTATTGGCCTACTTTATTTAAAGATGTGCAATCCTTTGTTTCTTGTTGCGATGCTTGTCAAAGAACAGGCAATATCTCTAGGAGGAACGAGATGCCCCTCAACAACATCCAAGAGGTGGAGATTTTCGACGTTTGGGGAGTCGACTTCATGGGACCATTCCCTTCTTCTTGTGGAAACCAATACATACTATTGGCGGTAGATTATGTCTCTAGATGGGTCGAAGCGATTGCCTCTCCCACAAATGATGCCATGGTGGTGGTCAAGTTCTTCAACAAGACCATTTTTCCGCGATTCGGGACACCAAGGACGATCATTAGTGATGGAGGTTCTCACTTCATAGCCCGTCGCTTTGAAGCTCTTCTAGCAAAGTATGGGGTTACTCACAAGATCGCTACCCCTTACCATCCACAAACGAGTGGACAAGTCGAGATCTCAAATAGGGAGATCAAGGGAATTCTAGAGAAGACGGTTTCAAGGACTAGGAAGGATTGGTCCTTGAAACTAGATGATGCATTGTGGGCATACCGGACTGCATACAAGACTCCCATAGGAACCACACCATACAACCTCGTGTATGGGAAGTCTTGTCATTTGCCGGTAGAGCTAGAGCACAAAGCGTTTTGGGCTATCAAATGGCTGAATTTCGGCATGAAGGAAGCGGGAGAGAAGCGTCTCCTAGACATCAACGAGCTGGATGAACTCCGTTTGAACGCCTATGAAAACGCTAAGATCTACAAGGAAAGAGCAAAGCGTTGGCATGATAAGCATATCATCCCAAAGGATTTCCAAGAAGGAGATCAAGTTCTCCTCTTCAATTCGAGACTTCGCCTCTTTCCAGGTAAGTTAAAATCTCGTTGGACTGGACCTTTTCTAATTAAGCGTATTTTCCCCCATGGTGCAGTTGAAGTATGGGGTGAAGCTAGCGGAAGTTTTAAGGTGAACGGTCAACGACTCAAAAAGTACTCACCGGAACTCCAAGCTGAGGAGTTTGCACCTACCGCACTCGAATAAGTGCGAGAATGGTCTAGCTACGGACCTTAAACAAAGCGCTTCTTGGGAGGCAACCCAAGGTATTGCATTTTCGTTTTTTCTTTCAATTCATAGTTTAGCTTAGAATAGAAGTTTTTGCTTTATTTTTGCCTCGATTTCTCCCGGTATGTTCGTGTTTTTGGTTGTAGGATCGATGGAAAAGAAGAAAAAGGGGATAATGTCGAAGAGAAGTGACGAAATTTGGACTTTGAAGCTTTACAGAGAGTTCCACGGTCTAAATTACGGTCGCCATAGCTACAGTGGCCGTAATTCTCAAAGGCCTGTGAAAAATCACAAAAATTACGGGTCCGTACATTTCCACGGCCGTGGAATGCCCCGATAGACCGTGATTTTTGAAATTTTGCCTGCAAGTATAAAAGCCACACTTCACCACAAAAACACCACAAAACCCCCAATTTCCACGCCCTAAATACCGAAAACCCGCAGCTCCTCCCAAATCTTCGTTCTCTAATCGTTTTTAACGATTCTTCTTCCTAAACTGAAGCAAATCCAACCAAGAACAAGATCCAAGCAACAAATCGCGTGGAAAACGATCAACAAACCCGCATTTTGGATTTCTCAATCCGAAAAAGAGGTTTTTGCTCTCTTCTTGATTCTAGTCGTTTTTGTTAGAAATTTTTAGGAAGAACTGATTGAGATTGGAAGAAATTAGATTAGGACTGCTTGTTGTGGAGTTTGATTGCTGATTTGCTGAGAATTGAGAATTACTGTGTCGAATCACGGTCTACAGACGTTCCACGGCCGTGGTTTTGGGAAGAACAGACCGTAATTTTCAACAGAATGGATTTTGTGAGGAGAGTTTCGGGAAGGATTAAGGAAAAGAGAGGGGAACAGAACAAGAAGAGAAAGGGCAACCCTTCCACATCTAGGGCACCGCCACCCTCATCCCCCTCACCTTCACCTCCATCTTCACCTCCATCCTCACCACCTCACCCTAGCATCCCGATCATACACGAAAACCACCAAGCTGCATTTGAGAGGATAGAGAAGAGGGCAGTGATTGGCCCTAGGTACTTGTTGTTGGAGGATCTACATCCTCTCAACATAGTAGATGACCTTACATGGCTCTTGGATAGAGCCGGTTTGCTTGTCTTCACGAACATTCGTGAGGACGCTTATGAGGAGATCACCCGAGAGGTTGTGACGTCTTTTGAGCACAGCCATGTTGATAGGACTGTCTCCTTCCGTCTCATGAATAGAGACTACCACCTTAGCATTGTTGAGTTCGGGACCATCTTTGGGTTCCATGAGACCTACAACGGTCGCCTCCCTAGGAACGTTTCCGCTAAGGATTTTTGGGAGGATGTGGCGATGATCTATGCCGACGAGGACCGTTGGCATCCAGCTGATACCAAGGCCAAATTGATGTACCATTTGGCCTTGAAGATAGCTCACCGTGTTCTCTCGGAGTGTCTCTTTCCTAGGACGGAGACGCCCCAAAAGATCAAGACGGACGAGCTATTCCTCCTCTACGCTATGCTTCATGGATGCCGCGCCGATTGTGCTACCCTTTTGGCGGCGACGATGAGTAAGCTAAAGAACAAATCGAGAGGGAACATTGGATATGGTGGGATAGTGACCCACATAGCTAGGACTTTTGGAGTGGACTTCTCGGCTTGCACACGTATACCGGCAGTTCCATTAGGGCTACACGCTTTCATGGTTAGGGGACTCATCTTCCCCACACATAGAGGTCCGCCTTATGCGGGCATGCCCTGGGAGAGTAGGACCGGCAGGGGTATTGAGTGGCTGCCGGAGTATTCCATTGTGGCGGGACGCCACAACTGGAAGGAGACGTTCGCTGCGATGCATGCGAACAGGCTTGTAGCTCCCCCTTACGTTCCACCGCCGGTAGTAGATGAGGAGGATATGGGAGAGCAGTATGAGAGTGGGGGAGGAGCAGAGCAGGAGTTCGGCACGTTTCCGGATCAGCCGGATGCGGCCCAGGATGTACCTAGACGCTCTCCGCGTCCGGCTAGAGCTTCAGGCTCGTCATCTCGCCGCGCTAGCGTGAGCGAGAAGCCCACGTGGATGACTACACCTCCCACCTGGTACGAGACACCCCCTCCTTGGTCCACTACGCAGTCAGCAGCACCAGCAGCACCACCACCACCACCATCAGCACCAGCCGATGCTCCCGGATGGTATGATCACCCCCCTGGGTGGTATGAGAGGATGCCGGATTGGGCTACCGGACTTTCAGAGAGAGTCGGAGCACTAGAGATCCGGGCGGATGATAGAGACAGACGTTTCGACGACCTTGACCACATGATGAGGGACGTCTACCGCCAGCAGTTTGGGCGGGTACTATGATCCGAGTTTCTCTCCATTCCCACCTCCACCGGCACCGCAGTGATAGATGACCGGACAGCTCGTTTCTAGACATCCCAACCACCATTTGTGAGTTTTCTTTTTCTTTTCTTTCTTTTGTTCTTTCTTGTGAACATTAGGGACAATGTTCGTCCTAAGTATGGGGTGGGATGTACTAAATGTTTGTAATAACTCTACTCTATATGTTGCTTCTATTCCGAGACTATCATTGCATGTTCATTGTATGTTACACGTTTCATTCTTGCATTACATGAAAAAGAACTTTAAAAACCCATAAAAATTGAAAAATTTTGAAAAATTTGATGCTTCTAACGAATCGATATGATTTCCATGATAATCATTACTTGCGAATTGAGTTGATAACAATTGCATGCTTGAAAGGATGGTAATTCGAAAAGGATTTGAATGAATGAATTTTACCTCTTTTGCAAGTTGTATAATGTGAGAATGTTACCTAAATCATATAAGAAATTGAAGTTGAAATCACATTATAAGCTCCTATACTTCTTGTTGAAATGATTAAGGCAATTCGATATTCTCTTTCTTCTTTCTTTGATCATCTAACTCCTCATTGAAATATTAGCCTCCCTTACCTATCCGGGAATTTGGAAAGTGAATGAGAAAAAGGCATGTTTGATGTGGGAGGGCCATGAGAGCAAATATTTGCAATCAATTGAATAGAAAGAAATTGTAGGTTTGGGGAAGTCAATCATGACGATGAGTAACTCGGCACCATTCACATAGCCGGGTGTTTGTGTCTTGCCAAAGTCGAATTGAGCGATATTCCTAGCGGATTATGGTATGTGCGCTAAGGGTTTGAGGCATCTCGCAAAAATGAGAAACGCCAATCTCCTAGGCTTCGGTTTTTGTGCACCTCTATCCATAACTCCAAAAGTAAAGTCGGAAAATAAAAAGGAAAGAGCGAAGCTCTAAGTGAAGTGATTGCGGAAACCGCAAAAGAAGAAGAAGGTAGTTGTCCACTTTCCCGGATTTATGCACCACTTTCCCTTAAAGTTTTCCCTACCCTTCCATGCTCTAGACCTTTTCTTTGAAAGTCCTTATGATCAAAAGAATGTTATATGGCTTGGTGATCTAAATTGAAATTCTTATGATTGATTTTGATAATATTTGAAGGTTATAATGCTTGTTTGGAAGTTAAATTTATTCATGAGTTTTCTTTGCCTTTTACTCTCTAATTAAGTGTGTGAAAGTTTGAAAAACGATTGAAGCAAGGTTTGAGAATGATCTATTCTTTAGAAGTCACATTCACCCAAAAGAAGGTACACATATTTCATCCTAACTCTTGTTTAAAGCTTTTTGAAAGACCTTGCTTAGGGACAAGCAAGTGTTAAGTATGGGGTTATTTGTTAGCATGAAATATTGTGATATTTTAGGCACGTTTTCTAAACGTATTTGATTCATATTGATAGTCTTTGATTGAGCTTTATGCATATATGAGCTAGTATTGCCTATATTGTCGATATAGATGTCTACACGAGTTCTATGTTGATTATAGGTGATTTGGAGCTATTTCCGAACGGAATCGAGCAAAGGAGAGTTGAGTCGATGTGTCTCTAGATCAAGGACACCTTTTGGAAGCAATTTGGAGTATTAGATTGAGGAATGCACGAATGAAGGCAAGAATCACGGTTTTACCCTAAATTACGGCCGTGGATTGTGAAGCAGAATTCGATGTTCATTCCAGGGGATATTACGGCCGTGGAAGATATCCGTGTTTATTTCCACGCCTCAAAATTACGGTCGTGGAAACTTCCACGACCGTGATCTTGGCGAATCCTTTCGCCACGTTTCGAAGCCATGATCTCTTGAAGATCGGGCCGGGCCGACGTTTTGCCCTGCATTATAAAAAGGACGGATGAAGCAAGATTCCGTCACCTCGCTACCTCGCTTACGACCTTTCAACCCTAAAGTTTAGCGGCAAAAACGCACGCTTAGCAACACAAACCCTCATTCTTGGAGGTGATTTTGAAGATCTCATTGAAGTTCCAAAGTTCGTATTGGAGAGTTGCTGTTTGTGATCTTCGTGTGGAAGATCGAAGTTCTTGGAGGATTTTTTTTGCAAGAAGATTCCTCTTCTTGCTTAGGTTTGCTTTAGGATCGGATTGACATCCCGTTTCTTTTCTTTCCTAAGATTGTGATTGTTTATCCCGTTTTGAATCTTTTGACAAACACTTATTCTTGATTGTGATTCTAAGATTCAATTGAAGATTATTGATAGTTCTTGAAAGTTCCCATCTTTTACCTTTTTAATCTTGAATTAATATCAATATGGCTGTTATTGGCTAAAAACCCTTAACAATTCTAAGGTGAAGGGTTGATAGTTGTGGCTTAGATAATGATAGATCGATTGTAAATTGATTAGACCCTGAGAGTTAGAGAATTGTCGCCGAAAACCCTAAATTACGGGCTGTTCTTGAGTTCCACGACCGTGGAATCTCAAGATCCAACCGTAATTCTCTTAAAGTTTACGAGCCTGCTTTTATCTTGATCCAAAGTTAAAGATTTGCTTTAGCTTAGTTTAGACTTGTCTTTTCTAGGTGGTAGTGAAGCCTCAACAACCTCTACCTCGATTGTGAGCCTCAACAACCTCAATCGGATAAGTTAGTCTTGATCTTTAGATCATAGGTTTGGGTATTTGATGTTAATCCTTGTCCTTAGAACCTTTCTATATTGAGCCTCATCAACCTGTATAGGAAGAGTCTTTTGGGTGAGTTATATAAGGTTTTTGGAACCTCAACCGTACGATTACCTTACATTAGTATACCTTTGCATATCTTAACTCTGTCTTTACATCATTAGTATATCTTGAATCGATTGCCACAGCTGGATACCTGGATCTTTAGGATTGTTGTTTTCCCAATATCTGCAAAACTCTCATATTAACCGCTTGATAACCTGCAATCGAGTTCGTTCCACCCAAATCCCTGTGTTCGATACTCTGGAATTCTTGCTTAACTATATCGATCCGTACACTGCGGGTTCGCTTGCTTGATTCTAGTTTTATAAATATAAAGCTTATTTGCACACACCTCTAGGGGCGAACAATCGGTCCTTGTGATCGTACGATCGATTCATGCAATATGTATGTGTGTTCATGCCTTTGTACAAACGACTTGTCTTGAAATTATTTGGGGTCGTGGGACTTGTAGAAGGCTGATATGAACATGAGTAAGACGCTTGGATGATTAAAACATGAAGTGTGAGTTCGTTGAAAGAACGGGATACTCAAAGAGGCATAGAGGTTTGATGACTTTCAAACCTAATATGTTGACTTCGGTTAAAACCATGAAAAGTCATGTTATGCTTTAAAGACATTTTGACCAAAGTTTAAATAAAATTAAGACATGATTGAACGGAATCATAAAGTTGGCTAAAAGGCCAAACCTCCGTCGCTCGATTGCCTGGTACCAAGGGCAAGTACGAACATGACCATATATGATTTCCGTTGATCAAGTGTTCTTAAAAGAAGGTAAGATATCTAAACGAGAATTTGATATCTCGAGATGTTACCTTTCATGGCTTTGAAAGAGATTAATTGACTTTGGATGATATGTAAACCTTCGGGTCATACAAAAGGAATTTCTATGAGGAAATTGAAAGTCGATGGACTCACTAGAGTCGAATTATTGACTATGGTGACAAATGAATGCGTACAAAGCACATTATTATTTATAATTGTCGAAATAACTATGGGGGCTGATCGAATTTGGACAAGCATTAATTATGGAACAAAGAGGATGGCTCGTTCTGGATATCCAACAAATTTTTGAAAAGGACAACTACATAAGGTATGTCATTTCAAAGTTATATATTCTCATATAGGAACTCTCCCTACCCCATGACAATGGAAACAAAGTGAAAATGATCAAAGTTGTTGGTTGAATCGGTTTAAGATAAATCGAGTCAATTGGTGTGTCAATAGTAAGTTGAATTATACCACACAAGGTAATAGCTCTTGCTTATGTTTAGACAACATGATGATTTTGACACTAGTCAAAACGTGTGAATCTAAATGATTCTATACTTCTAAAGTTTTGATAATAGACTTGATAATTTCATGACTTTGGGAAAAGGGTTTCGGACTAATTCCAATGATGGTCATTATACTCCGATAAAGTATATCCATGATTCAAGTGAAAGATCTCATTGTCAACACATGACATGATCAATTTTGAGACTTGAAAGTATTCATATATCAAAGTTGAAAGCTTGTTGTCGACACACGACAAGAGCGTTCTTTCGGACATTATCTTGACTCTATCATTACAATGCCATGACTCGGTGGTTAAAAGTCCTTGTGGACTAAGTCCTGATTTCCTAGAAAATCTATTTCTTTGAAATAGTGGTTCTTTGGCTCGGTATGAAGTCAAGGATGTTATGAAAATCGAAACATCTTGGCGTTGAGACATAGTTTGGTTATAGAATTATTAGACTCAACATATAGCATCGGTGGTTTGTTGAGAATTCACAAACGTGGCCGAAATACTAACCAAGATCTTGACTTGTTATTTAGTACCTAAGATAACCAAGGGGATGGGTTACAACCTACTAGTTTAACCTCTCGTCGTGGGACACCCAATTCGACTATGGCCAAAAGCTATAGCCGAATTCAATGTGGAAAGCCCATCCGAGAAGTTAGCGAACTCAAAGTTCCATCCAAAGCAGTTCGGTCCTACAAACTAAGGAAAGCTTGAGAGAATTCTCTTAACGACTTCTTTGAGAAATTGCGAGTGTAGGCGCAAGATTAAAAGAAAGTCGGCTACGTGAACGTGAAGTGTCAAGACTTCTTCAAGGGAGTATGTGGTTGACTCGCCTACGCGTTCATCAGAGGATTAGGACACAATAGCCTTTAAATGTGTCAACTGTTTGTAAGGAATGTAAACTCACATGTACTTTTCCTTCAGGTACTTAGACAAGTTGAGTGGTTCAATCCGTTAGGACACCATGATTCTTTTGTACAGAATGTGCATTTGTACTAAATCAATAAATTCAATCGAAAGATATTTGTGATTATGTGTAGAGTTTTGTTTATTAATTTGCCTAAATTAAGTTTCACGACTTCGCTCAAATGGGGGAGGCATGTTGGAGATTTGTGCTAAGTATCAACGGAACCATTGAGCTTGTTGTTGAAACAAGGTGCAATAAGTTACTCACATGTGTGTCACGATGGTATGGGTTGCGGGAGGCAAGCCAAGTGACCGGCACTTAGAGTAACTAGTGATTACGGGGTAAAAGTATGGAAGCTAATTAAATTGAACTAAACAAAAGGACATGGTTATCACGGCTATGTTGAAAGTTGGTTTAGTTTAGCCTCATGACTGTCATGGGACATTGTCTTGACTCTGTCATGACAATGCCATGACTTGGCAAGAGCGTTACTGGCCTTGCCAACGCCTAGGCCATTTTGCGGCAGAAATTGAGAGGCCGGCGCTTTGTGTTTTTGGGACACATTATGTGAGCATTCTTTCGGGCATTCCTCATTATATTAGCTCAAGAAAGTTGTTACAAAGTTTGAGAGAAATTCAAGCACAAATGTCAATTGAGCTCCAAGAAGCTAGCTAGTGAGCTGCTTAGTGAGCTGCTTGATGAGCGAAGCTAGTTTGAGCTAAGCTCATGTGTATTTGTTGACCTTGGAGCTTCACCTAGCTATAATGAGTTAGTCAAAGCTCATTGATGAGAAAAAAGTCGGGCCAAAAAAGCTAGCTGAAATTTGTGCTTTTTGATGGCCCAATTGAGTTGGGTTTGGGCCTTGGGCTTGGGCCAAAAAGTGGTTATGAAACCCTAACTTCTCTCAACCGTCAGTAACCGTTTGTAACCGTTCTCAACCGCTTTGGTGGCGGTTATTCTCCCCAAAACCGTGCCCCCTTTGCCTATAAAAGGAAGAGCCATTTGCACTTGAAAGAGAATCCATTTTGCATGAAAAAAATTAAGCCATTAATTCCCAAGTTTTGACAAGGGATAGGAAATCTCTCTTTGGCTGATTTGTGCAACTTGGAAGACCAAAATACTTCATTAATATTGAAGAAAGATAGGCATCCATTAGAAGGATCAAGTTTCGACAAGATCTAGAAGAACTCTTTTTACAAACGTAAGACAAGGTATGTTTCTATACTTTAGTCTTTGTGACTTGTTGGTCTTATCCCACTAAGGTATTTGGATCCCGGTGTAGGGAAAATACACTAAGAAGGAAAACTCTATATTTGAGTGATTTCAACATTATCTAAGTCAAGTACATACAATATCCTAATAACCGGTTTTGCATACAATTGAATGTAACTATATAAGGACGTTTGTCTACTCCTTTTGGAGACTACAACTCCTTGGATTTAATTCTGGATATTCAATTAAAGAATATATATATATAATTCTGTTTTGCTAATTTAATGCTTACTTGTCTACTCACTTGGGAGATTACAGCACTAAGTTGTTAGTCTACTCCTTAATGGAGATTACAACAACTTGTAAGTCACTTGTCTACTCACTTGTGAGATTACAGAGTCTTTACCTAATTAAGTTGTTTGTCTACTCCTATTAGAGATTACAACAACTTGTAAGTTGTTAGTCTACTTCTTCTTGAAGATTACAACAACTTGTAAGTTGTTATTTTACTCCTTGGAGATTACAACAACTTTGACTCAAAACCGGACACCGAAATCCAACATCTATAAGCCTTTCGGATGCTGGATCCTTACTCTTTTGAAGACCGAAAATCACAAATCACACCTCTGGAGACCTCGCTCAGAGGTTGGAGTAGATGGAGGCTTGGTCTCGTCAAACCATTCCCGAAGCATCCAGCTCACTTCTCCCATTGCGAGTCCCGCAGAAATCGTCCGAATAATTGTGCCATTAAAGAAAGAAAGGCGTGTAGTAGTGATTGTGTTGCTGGAACACATGGAGGTGCATGTTTTGCATCCTATCTCTTCTGCGCGAATGATAGAAAGAAGAAGGGACAAGCCTCCATCATCTACGATCTGGAGATTGACAGAGAGAAAGAGGGAAGGGGGGCGAGGAAAGAACTACGGCCACTGTTACGGGAGGCGCTTCGGCAGGACAGAAGTTCCGTGTTTTGCCTCTGCCTTTCGATCTGCCTGGTTTCTAAAGGTAAACAACAACAACTTTTAGCGAGTAGAAAAAATGAAAACCCCAACCCCCAGAAATTAGTGTCGGCCGCCACAACTCAAGTACGAAAACCCAAAAACCATAGATCTCAAATACTCCTAGGTCTGTCTCCCACCTTTCGATTTGGCTATCTGGGACGAAAAATCAGATCTCGACCAACAGCAAGGGATATATGGGTGTGATAGGTTCATTGAGGGCTTTCGACAAACTTCCCTGGAGGAAGAAACTAAGACGTACGATCGACCAAAAAGGTAAACATTCTACCCCCTCACGGAAATCTTTCCGAATCACAAGTGCTAGCGTTTTTCAAGGCAATACTGAATCAATATATGGTTTTATAGAACTTTTCTTGCTGATTTTAATTTGTGGAATACATAGATAGAAAGAGCAAACACAAGCATCTTAAAGCACATAACACTATTAGTAATCTGGTACATAGTTGTTTACACCGCAATAAGAAAGCAAATATGTTCTTTCATCACCGATCTACTGTGATTAACTCTACAAAAATCCTCATGTATTCTCCTAGAACAAACAACATCCTACATTACTTAGATATAAGTGAAAACATGGATAGGTTAAATACTGATGTTCACAGATCTGTTTGCAACTGGTGTTGTCTGCCTTCTTTATCGAAATTTTGCAGGCTGAAAAACATAAGGAAAACCGAGACCATCATGTTAGACCAACAACTGCTAGAAAATTGTCTACATTTTGAGACTAATCTACTTAGTAGAAGATTCTTCTTAGTAAAATGTATGCTGGTGTGAAACTGCTTGTACTATGTTTCCTGCTTTTCGAGTGTTTGTGTTGTAGGCTCAGTTTCTTACTACACTAGCAATGGCGAAGGATGGACTACTAAAGGGTTACCGTGTGAGGCACAATTACAAACCAGAAACTTCAAGTATCAAGAAATGTGGAACAAAAATAAGCTTATGAAGGTTGTGTCGGAGTGTGAAGGGATTATGCACTTAGGGAACACCAAGAGTGATGCGGAAATAAGACTTACGAATAATAAGAACAAATCCTTTCAAAGGAGATTAACAAAGAACAATGTACAGCATCCAGAAGCTTATCCTAGAATCATGAGTGATGAAAGGATTACAAGACAAATATTTAGAAGTGAAAAACAAGGTGTCTCAAAATGCCAGTGTACTTGGTAGAGATCCTGATGTCTATAAAAGTTATTTTGAGTTTATGTTTTACCAATTTTGCCAACTTCATAAAAGTTTAACAATGAAGTTGGCGCTTGCAGAGCAATTTAATAATCAAGTGCACGAAAAAAAATGATGACATGGAAAATCTTTATAGTAACGATAGAAAAATCTATAAATCGGAAATTTCGTTTGGAACAGGGAAAGTGAACATCCAAATACAAATATCGTTTCTTTATTGAAGATCACTTTTTGGAATTGCCGGGGTATGAAGAAAAATAATTTCTGGACTAATTTGAACCTGACATGTAAAAACGATAATATTCAAATGATTATGCTAGCAGAAATAAAAACGAAAGACGAGCCTGATGAAAGTGTATGGAAAAGCGCAGGTTTTGATAAAATATTTTTTATCCCGGCTATGGGATTCGCGGGGGGTTTATGCCTCCTTTGAAAAGAATACCAAATTAAAGGTGAAAAAATTGAAATTATCAAAGCCTCACATAGATTTCTGTTAATGAAACATACAAACTCTAGTACACAATTTGAATCTATGATTTTTTTCATTTATGCACTGTCAAACGAGCAATTAAAAAATTCGTTTTGGATAGAATTACGAAGTGTAATGGAGAGTATCCAATCTCCGATGATTGTTATGGGTGACTATAATGATTTGTTGGAACCATCAGATAAAAAAAGGGGAGCTATAGTCGCGAATAATAGGTTCGATAGACTTTTGCATTTGTCTAACGAATAACAACTAAGAGACTTACCAACCAAAGGAAATGACTTTACTTGGAAGAAAAAGAAAGAAGGCGACAATAACACTTTCAAAAAATTGGATAGGGTAATGACCTCATTGGAAGTCATTCAACAATACCCTAGTCTACACACCCGGAACCATGCTTTCACAAACTCCGATCATTACATGATTTCCATCAATATACAAAATAACCAGACAAGCGTAAAAGAACAAACCTTTTATATTCGAACCAATGTGGATGCTAAAACAAGACTGCAAAAACATTGTGAACAAGTTTGGAGGAACCAATACCAAGGTACAAATATGTTTGACCTAGTTAAGAAGACTAGTTTGCTCAAACAAAAATTAATGATTACAAGAATTACAAAAATGTCTTTTTCTCAATTTGACAACGATATTTATAATAATAAGATTAATAGACTGACTAAGAAAAGAGAATGTTTTGGTGATAAGAACACCAAATTTTTTCATAGGAAAGCAACGGGCCGGAGAAATAAAAAAATAATTACAACAATCACTAAAAATAATGGCAAAACACTAGTCAAAGATACGGACATCGATGAAGAGTTTATAAATGATTACAAGCGTTTTAAATCCACATCAATTGATAGGAATAAACTATAAAGCCAGCTAGAGGTTATCCTCCCAAAAATTACCACTACTGATAATTTGAGATTGGAAATGCCTTTTTCTACAAATAAAATTAAGGAAGCACTTTTCAATATAGGTTCTGACAAATCGCCAGGCCCGGATGGGATGCCAGCAGGTTTTTATCAAAAATACTGGCATATCGTCGGCCCATCAGTCACTAGAGCTGTTAAAAGTTTTTACAGAATTGGTAAAATTATTAGACAACTCAATCACACCTTCATAGCACTCCTACCAAAGATTGATAACCCAACAACAACATCACATTACAGACCTATTAGTCTAGTTTCAACGGCCTATAAAATTATCTCGAAGATATTAGCTAAAAGACTGAGCCTAATCCTCCCTAAACTTATTCCTCCATTACAAACTGCATTCGTAAAAAATAGAGCAATCTATGACAATGTGCTTATTGCACATGAAATCTTCCATGGTTTCAAATCAAAAAAAGGAAAGGAAGGTTACATGGCTATTAAATTGGACATGGAAAAGGCCTATGATAAAATTGAGTGGGAATTCCTTAAAGTGGTAATGGCCAAATTTGGTTTTGGGGAAAAATTCAGAAATTGGATTCAAGAGTGTATTTTAACAGTTTCCTATTCTATATTAATCAATGACTCTCCCACTAAATTATTTACTCCACAACGGGGACTCAGACAAGGCGATCCACTCTCCCATCTCCTGTTCAATCTTGGTTCGGAGGTGTTAGCTAGAAACCTACAAAAAATATCGAATGAAAACCCCAAATCTATTGGTTTCCCTATTTATAAAAATGAGACTAGAATCCCGTTCTTTGCTTTTGCGGATGATATTATTATTTTCACGAGAACCTCCGTACAAGTGAGTGAAATGGTGCGGGCGGTACTAAAGGCGTATTGCGACATATCTAGACAAATTGTTAATTATCATAAATCAATGTTTCAAACTACAATCAATGTAGATCAAAGTAATAGGAGAAGAATCCAAGGTCACCTTGGAATCAACATTTCTACCAATTTAGAACAATATTTAGGATGCCCAATTATCAATGGTTGTGTCAATAAAGACATATTTCATTCAGTCATCACTAAGACTAAATAACAACTAACTAAATAGAAAGCGTCCTCCTTGTCTCAAGAAGGAAGAATAACATTAATAAAAGCTAACCTTAATGCAAAACCAAACTATTTAATGCAGGCGTTCATGCTACCGGGAAGTATTCATTATGAACTGGATAAAATTAATAGAAATTTCTTTTGGAATAAGGGACCTAATCACCATCCTTTGATCAGTTGGGATAAGATATGTAAACCTCGAGTTTTAGGAGGAACGAGGATAAAGAAAGCAGAAGATATGAACAAGGCATTACAAATGAAACTCTTGTGGAAAATAATGGCTGAACCAGACAACATTTGGGTCAAAATTGTAGAAGAAAAATACCTAAAAGGGTCGAGCCTGTGGAACTACAAATGTGGAAAGAATGTATCTTGGCAATGGAAAAACTTGTTTAAACTGCATAAAGAATTTGATAAAGGCCTGGCCTGGAGAATTGGGGATGAAAAAACGGTCAGATTCTAGACGGACAAATGGTTGTTGGACAAACCACTTAAAAACGTCATGTTAAACCAAAGCATGGTGAACCTGTCGGAATTAACTTCCTAGTTAATTAACAATAATGATTGGGATCACCAAAAAATAAATCAATTAAAAACAATATTGTCAGATAACGTAATAGACAAAATTAAGAATTATAACCTCCCTAAAAGTGAGATCCGCGACCGTTTGTATTGGTCATGAAACGAGGATGGCTGGTATTCGACTAAATCATCTTTGGAGATGATCCAAAAATAGAAAGTTGGAGTTACTAGGGATAAAACATGGATTTGGAAAATGGACATTATGCCCAAAATTAAGAATTTCTTATGAAATTTGGAGTGCCAAACACTTGTTTTTCCAGTGCCCAATCATGATAACAACTACCGATAATCTAAACGTAAAATTGAGTCTGCGAAACATCGATCTCGATAATCAAGGAACCGCGGAGTCACTGATTGAGCTCAAGGATTCAATTTTGAATAAGGAAATGATTCTCGTAGTAGTTATTTGGTGGAACATGTGGATAGATAGGAATCAATTCGTTTTTAACAAAACAAAATTTCCACACAATGTCAAAGCCACTGCTATTAACCAAATTGCAAGTTGGGATCTAGCTAACTCAGAACACAACAACAATACCCTATCAACGAAATCACGAAGAAGAAAGAAGAAAAACATTCAATGGCAACGACCTAAGGAAGGATACTATAAAATCAATTTTGATGCCTCATATAATTTAACGAACAAGTGCGCCTATGGATTTATCATTCGGAATCACCATGCACTTCCTACCGCCGTAGGAAGTGGCAAGTGTAATGCTAAATCCGTTTTGGAAGCAGAAGCACTTGCATTGCGGTTTGGCCTTCAAAAGGCTAAGGAGTGTGGAATTACTTATATCGAGATAGAAGGAGATAGCCTTACGCTCATCAATTCGATTAATCGAATTTGGAAGCCACCATGGGAACTCGATATGGTGATTAATGATATCACGATTATTATGTCTGATTTCCATAACTCCACGGCACAACATGTTTATAGGGAGATCAATACGGTTGCGGACAAGATTGCTTCACACGGATACGATGGCGAGATGGAAGTGGATGCAATCCCAGAAGATGTTCAAGACCTCATCCGAAAGGATGCTTTAAGACGATCGGTTTCTAGAAACTGACCCTCCTAAGTTTTTTTACCTTGTATGAAAAAAAAAGGTAATTTTTAAAATTCAGCCCTATTTTAGTAATTATTATTTTTTAGAAATTGGATTAATTAACAAATTACATAATGATTATTTGTTACGGACTTTAGTCTTTAGCTTATTTAAGAAGTTTTTAGTTTATTTTAAAAAATAATAGTAACTTTTTTTTTTGTAAACAATTAACATAATTTAAGCCATAATCTTTTTTTAGTCATTAATATTGTTATAAATTGGATCAATTAACAAATTAAATTAGGTTTATTTGAGACTTTATCGTTAGATCTTTAACTTATTTAATAAGTTTTAATTTATTTTTTTAAAAACTATTAATCTTTCATCACAAACTTATCGTCTACTATATCGTTTATCAGGGTCGGCTCTGTTCAATATATGTCCTGATGCGCTATCCTTCTCTTTGCTTTGCTCCGACTTCATCCTCCTCTTGGTTGCATTTGAAGCCCAATCTTTTTTTCTCGTGTCGGTGTTTTCAATTTGATGATTCATCGAATGAATCATTGACATACCAATTCTCAAGGCGGAACTTGGTGGCTGATAACTTGCTTCTTTATTCTATAATGTATATGTGATTCCACTCCTATTTGGTCGTCTGAGACCCTCAAAAAAGATGATTCAAGTTTCACATGTAACGCCCCAAATTTTAGGCGTATCTTTCCGTATATTTATTGACATTTTAATAGCTTAAATACTTTACGAGTATTTTCACGTCGTAAATTAAATTTTTCGAGCTTATATATATTTGATCCATATATTTATTTTCCATATTATATTTTTGAAAAGGTTCGGAAATATTTTTCTGATTTCCTTTATTTTATTCGTTTTCTATTTTTTCCTTTTATATCTCCCGCCCTGCTTGCCTGCTTGAGGACTGGTGCTTTGCCGCCCAACCTAGTTGGGTACCTAGACCTTCCTCCTGCAGCTCTCCTACCTCTTGCAGACTCGTCGACCCCTCGCTCCCCCCTTGTTCTTTGCCCTCTCTCACGCAAGGCTTCCCCTTCCCTCTTCGAGCAGCCTCACCTATCAACCCCTCAGTCTCTCTGCTTTCCTTACTCTCTTACCCTCACAGCTTCACCCTGCAACTCATTGAATCCCTACCCTCATGCTCTTTGGATCTCCCTCATTCAAACAACAACATACTCACCTCAGCAATTGCACTTCTCCCTCTCTCTTAAGGTTACTGTTGTCGATATTGTAACACCCCAAGTTTTGGGAACTTGAAGCGCTACGGGCTAGGACTGCACAATGGGTCCCGACCCTCAGAGTAGCAACAACACAACGGATCTTACAACAAGGCACATACAAATAAAAACCAAAACAGTTTAAAAAAACAAAGGTTTAAACAAAAGGAAACGTAAAAGACTTGCAACCGAGTTCAAAACAAAAGGGAAAGCAACAACATAAACATAAACCCGATCCTGTCCTATAATGTACGGGAACCCTAGCTGACCACACCGTCCGGATCACTCACCAGCATCCTGAACCCGTGGAACATCTACAACATCGGTATAAACCGTTAGCTAACATTCCAGATATCAGAAAGAACATAAAGGCACAAACCGGTTATCCATATAGCGTGCTCACAAACAACCGGCTATTATCTTTCATTAAGTTATCCATTACTAATTCAACTTATGGTTGTCACACGAGAATCTCCCGAAACTCGCCTCCGCTTCCGTCTAACAATAGGAATAGATCAGTATTATCCGTTACCTACGGGCCTGGGTTGCAAGAGCACATTCTAGTCTCTTGTAGAACTAGACAAGTGGTCACCGCCCGATTATCATACACTTGGGCCATTTAAGGTTAAAAAGGGTGAATCCTATTCTGGTTATCCGTTATAAACATGATAAACAACACAAACCAGCCAAAATACTCAAAAACCAATATACGGAATGAAGCTAAGTAAGTCCAAGGGACTTACCTCACTCGAAGGTAACTCAAAGCTCAACAACCAACTCAAAGACGGCTCAATTTCCCTCAGGAAAGGAGCAAGGAAATCCTATTCCACAAGCA
Source organism: Fagopyrum homotropicum (assembly GCA_033239125.1). Classification (NCBI taxonomy): domain Eukaryota; kingdom Viridiplantae; phylum Streptophyta; class Magnoliopsida; order Caryophyllales; family Polygonaceae; genus Fagopyrum; species Fagopyrum homotropicum. The sequence goes on from BSWB01000002.1 coordinate 147,399,786, forward strand.
TCACGAATCAGGAGCAAAACGGTTACTAGAAGTCTATAACTTCTAGTCTCAATGATCTCTAAAAGATCTCCACAAGCTAAGGGCTCATCCTTAGCCTTACAACATACTCAAGAAACAAGGAACATCCAGAACGAACAAGGAAAGGAACGAGGAAACCAGGAAGGAAGCAACTCACCAAAGACGTGAGCTACTACATAGGAAACCGCAGGGGCAGCTGGACAAGACACAGGGGCAGATGGTCGTGGGGGCGGAGATGTGCAGGCGCGGGGGCGGCTGCGTGACAGAAGGTGTTGTCGAGGTTTCTCTCGACAGAAACTTCACAACAAGGGAACCAAAGCTCGAACCTTTGATCCAACTCTTCAAGACTCAAACAAGGGAGCTTGTGAACATCAACATATCAACAACAGAACCAACAACAAGGATCAAGACTCGATCTTCATCCTTGGAGAAGAAGAAAAGGAAGAACGAAGGGAAGAAGCGAAACAGAAGAGAATGGCATGCAACATATATATGAACGTGATGAAGAAACCATAAGAGATGAACTTACACATTCAGCAAGGTCGCAGGAAGCAAGGTGGCGGTTGCAGCTCTCAAGGGTTGAAGAACGTAAGCAAGAAACGGGAAAAAGGAGGAAAAGGCGGAAATATATAGAGAAGGGATGGAAAGATAGAAGGAAGGACGTTTTAGGGTTAGGAACAAGATAAGGAAGCCGGTCCATAAGATATAAGATCGGATCTTCTATCTATGGAAGGAAGATAAACGGACGAAAGAAAGATCGGTCGCGATCTGTAGTCAGTCGCGGGGGCGGCTGAACCTGCGGCGGGTGCTGTCTGCCATAGGGGCGGCACCTGTTCGCTCCAAAGTATGTGCGTCAAAGTCTTAAATTTATATCTAAAACTCAAAGCAAAGCGAACCCGCAGTGTACGGATCAGCTGTAGTAAGGCAAGAAATTCCAGAGTCGAACTCAGGGATTTGGTGAGAATAAAATCGAATTCAATTATCTAACAAAATGCAAAAGCTTTTGTGATTAATAAAGGGAGAAATGATTCCAAGGATTCAAGTATCCGACTGCGGCTTTCGATTCAAGACACTTCTAAAGATAAAAGGACAGAGTTTATATTGCCAAGGTTATGTGTTTCAAAGGTAGATATCGTACGGTGAAGTTCCGAAACCTTTTTTCTCTAGTTCAAAGATTCTCTCTATAAGGGTTGTTGAGGCTGCAATATAGAAAGATCTAAGAGCAAGAATTACACTCAAACTAACTAACAAAAACCCCAAGATGTGACTCTCCAAGGTAAAGATAGAAAGCACACTTAAACCTTAATAAAGGATGTCGAGTCTCTCTATTACCCAATTCTTGCAATCTTAATCTATTAAATGTAGAATCAATGATGAAGTCTCTTCATACACTCAAATAGAGGTTAAAAAGGTTAAGCAAGGCTGGGATTTAGGCAAGGATTAACTTTGGTTAAAGAATAAATCAATTAAAGATCGTCAGGGGAATAAATCGTGTTGTTCATAGATAAATCGGACGATTTATTCAAGAACACATTGATTTTCCTGTTGTCACAAAGTTAAAATCTAAACTCTCAGGGTCCAAATCTTTGAATGAGTTCAGTCTATCATCATCTAAGCCTCAATCATCAACTATTCTCCCCAGAATTACAATGGTTTTAGCCAACCATTTTCAAAATCAAATCAAAATTAAGATTGAGTGAATAAATCAAATAAACCCGAATCTTTGAATAAAAACTCAATAACTTTCAAATCTGTAAATCAATCTCAAACCTAATTAAAGTATCTCTCAATATACTCAGTATTATGTTCAAAAACCACAAAGATCGCAATGGAAACAAGGAATCTCACAAATATGATCATGATTGACTTTCCGGCAATATCACTTCAATCCTCTTCCAAGAATCTTCAATCTCTCTCAAACGTGTAAAAATTCCCCCCTGCGGAACCCCCGTTTCCGTTCCTAGGGTTCCAATCTATAGTTCATTGCTAATGGGCCGCTTGGCAAAACACTTCTCTAGCCTAAAAGTGATGGGCTTTGAGTCGTCTTTACCATTGGGCCGAAAAACAGATAAATCGTGCCAGCCGATTTACATACAAAACCGTTCGATTTTCAGGGATAAAAATCGTCCGATTTATATGTTAAATGGCACGATTTTCTTCAACAGAGAATGCTCGTCTTTTGACTTGTTTCCTTCCTCCCTTTTGTGACTCTTTTACGCAACTCCTTTGCTCTTTGTGATTCCTCTAATACTCCTTTAGCTTCCCTAATGGCCTTAGATGCTCCTTGCTCTACTTTTGCTTCCAAATCCACTGAATGTACCTACAATTCAACCAAAACTCGTGTAGACCTCTGTTTCCGAAATATAAATGAATAAAGCCTAAAAGGTGCACAAGTTCCCTCTAAATGCAATGTAAATCGAGGTAAACCTCTACAATATGCATGATTATAATGGTATATAATTCATGTCATCATCACCCTTCACCGCGGGGCGGTGAAGGCTAAAGACCGGGGTCTTACATTAGATCCCCCTAAAAAGAAGTTTTGTCCCAAAACTTGCAAAAACCGAACGATCATATAACAACACAAAAGTGTACAGAACTCATATATTCCCACTCGAGGCACGTAACTCAAAACGTCACAAAAAGCGTATGCAACGCAACAAAGGCAAAACCGAAACAAAACGACTATGCTAAAGGTGCATCCAGCTCAGCGTAAAGCTCTGGATAATTCCTCTAGATATTATCCTCTGTCTCCCAAGTTGCCTCATCAGCTCCTCGCATCGACTAATGAATCTTCATCATCGGTATGTCTTTCGAACGCAAGCGTCTCGTACTACGCTCTAAGACAACCACCGGGTGCTCCACGAACATGTGGTCTGGCTCGGTCACTAGATTCTCATGGCTGACAATGTTTCTCGGGTCTGGTATGTACTCCCGTAGCTGAGACACATGGAAGACTGGGTGAACATCCTCGAGTCTCGGTGGCAAAGCAAGTTTGTATCCTCTCTAACTCGCTCAAGAATCTCGAACGGTCCGACATATTAGGGGCTCAACTTCCCCTTGACACCGAAACGTCTGACGCCTCGTTTTGGGGATACTCTTAAACAAACCTGAGCTCCAACTCTGAACTCCAGAGGTCTACACCTCTTATCTACATAAGACTTTTGTCGACTCTGTGCTGCCAACATCTGCTCTCGGATCACTGCTACTCGAGCCATGTCATCCCGAATCTGCTCAGGTGCTACTCCGCTAGCACTACTCGGCTCATCCCAACACAACGGTGTACGACATCTATGTTCATATAAAGCCTCATAAGAAGCCATCCAGATCGATGCATGCCAACTGTTGTTATACGAAAACTCCACTAAGGAGAGGTGATCTGGCCACACCTGTCCCCAGTCTAACACGCAGGCTCGCAACATGTCCTCCAAAGTTTGGGTGGTCCACTCGGACTGACCATCGGTCTAAGGATGATAAGTAGTCGTTAACTGCAGACTCGTACCTAGGGTGGCATGAACTTGCTGCCAAAACCTCGAAGTGAACCGTCCTTCTTTGCTAGAGACTATAGTCCTAGGTACTCCATGAAGTATCACTATCTGTCTAGTGAACTCCTCTGCCAATCGACTCACCGGCCACGTTTCCTTGATCGGAATGAAACGTGCGGTCTTCATCAGTCGATCTACTATGGCCCAGATAGCATCAAAACCATGACTCGGTCTCAAACCGGTAACAAAATCCATAGAGATGTCCTCCCACTTTCACTGAGGGACGGAAAGTGGGCGTAACTCGCCTCCTAGTCTATGATGCTCGATCTTAACCTGTTGACAGATCGCACACTGAGCTACATATCTCGTGACATATGATTTCAAACCTCCCCACCAGAAAGAGCGTCTGATATCATTATACGTCTTACTCGCTCTAGGGTGCATTGAGTAAGGTGAAGATTGAGTCAACTCTCGATTTGAAGGCACACAAACACGCTCCTGACATCTCAAGATCCCATCAGCACCAACTGCAAACTGGGGTGCCTCTGCTCGAGACATCTAATCTCGGATATGAATCAAAGATGGACAACTCTCCTGCTTCTATCGGATCTCGGCCAATAGATCCGGTATTATCTCCAAGGTGGACAACTGGCTGTGGGAATCCGGGAAGTGGATATCCATCTCTAGCCACACGAGATCTCGTTGTAACTGTGGCTGAGCTGTCAACCTATCGATCGTCATCTCCCGGGGAGTCTTCCTATTGAGGGCATCAACTACCACATAAGTCTTCCCCGGGTGGTATAAGATCTCAAGATCGAAATCCTTGATCAACTCCAACCATCTGCGTTGGCGGTTATTCAACTCCCGCTGAGTGAATATGTATTTCAGACTCTTATGGTCTGCGAATATATCTGGCACGTAGCTCCGTACAGATAATGTCTCCAAATCTTCAAAGCATGAACCACAACAGCCAACTCAAGATCATGGGTAGGGTAATTCTCCTCGTACGTCTTCAGCTGTCTAGACGTGTAAGCAATCACCTTACCCCTCTGCATCAAAACACATCCCAAGCCTTGCTTGGATGTGTCGCTGTAAACCACAAAATCCTCAATGCCCTCTGGCTGAGCTAGGATAGGAGGAGAGGTCAACCTCTTCTTCAGCTCCTCAAAGCTCTGTAGGCATGGCTCGGACCATACGAACCTCGTAGACTTCCGCAACTAGGAAGTGACCGGTCGGGCAATAACTGAAAAGCCCTCAGCAAAACATCGGTAGTAGCCCGCCAATCCTAAGAAGTTGCGTACCTCCTTGACGTTCTTAGGAGGCGGCCAAGAAGCTATTGACTCGATCTTCGCCAGATCTACCTTGATCCCTTCAGCTGAAATGATGTGACCAAGGAATGCTACCTCGGACATCCAAAACTCGCACTTAGAGAGCTTGGCATAGAGCTCTCTATCTTGTAAGACCTGAAGAACGATTCTCAAGTGTCCTGCATGCTCCTCTCTACTGTGAGAATAAATCAGAATGTCGTCTATGAAGACAACTACAAACTAGTCTAGGAAGTCGATGAAGATGCTGTTCATCAACTCCATGAAGACTGCGGGCGCATTCGTAAGCCCGAATGGTATAACTACAAACTCGTATTGTCCATATCTTGTCCGAAATTTCGTCTTGGCTATGCCCTGATCTCTCACTCTCAGCTAGTGATATCCTGATCTTAGATCGATCCTCGAAAACACTGAAGATCCATGCAACTGATCCAAAAGATCATCGATAAAGGCAATGGGTACTTGTTCTTGATCGTCACCTTGTTCAGCTCTCGGTAGTCGATACATAACCTCATTGACCCGTCTTTCTTCCTGACAAAGCGAACTGGTGCGCCCCAAGGAGATATACTAGGGCGGTTGAAGCTCTTATCTGCTAACTCCTCGAGCTACTTCGTCAACTTAAGCATCTCAATAGGCGCCATACGTAAGGGGCCTTAGAGATCGGTCTCATACCAGGCCCTAGCTCAATGCCAAAGTCTACACTCCTCTGTGGAGGTAAAATTGATGGCTCTCCAAAGACGTCAACAAACTCGCAAGCTACTAGAATCTCCTACAAAACCGAACTCATACTATACTTCATGGCATAGCACCAAAAAGCCTCACAACCCTGAGTGATAAGTCTCGCATCTCACATTGCACTGACTACACCCAAATCCAGCTGCTCCAGCTCCAGCACTAGTTGATCCAGTCTTTTGTCTCTTCTCAGGACCTCTTGTCTGAGAAACTCTCCTCTGACCCGGCTGGTCTCTCTCATAAGCAGAAGCTCTATCTTGACAGTTCGTCAAAGAATCACAACGGAAACCAGCAAGATAAGAGCGTGTAGACTCTCTCAATCTCCGAGAGAACAAATAAACATGTTGATCCTCAGGTGGTGCAGACAGACCCAACAAAGACAACTCATCCTTAAACTTGCTGATGATCTCAACAATAGGCAAATCCTCGAATCCAACCTCGAGGAAATCCTGAAGACGGCCTCTCCTCGTAGTTACAGGGCTATAGCAATCCCTGATCGCCGTCTTCATCTGCTCATAACTGGTGACCTTACTACGAGCGGCTGTTCGCTCCAAACGGTGTGTGCAAGCTTTAAATTTATAACCCTAGACTTAAGCTTAAAACAAGGATGCGAACCCGCAGTGTACGGGTCAATCGTAGTAAAAGCAAGAAAATTCCAGGGGTCGATCACAGGGACTCGGTGAAACAAAGTCAATACGGTGTGCTTATGTCAATACTAACCACAAGAGCGATTAACACAATCAAAGATGAATAAGAAGTCAATAAAGCAAACATGCAATTCTAGGGATTAAAGCATCTAGTTGTGGTTCCAACTCAAGATCTATAGATAAGCGGACAAAGCTGAGATTTTTGCGTGGGGAAGGTGTTTCTAAAGTGGAGTAGATCACCGGGTAAGTCTCACTACACACTAATCCAAAACCGTAACTCCTATTACCGGGTAACTCTCAAGGAATTAAGATAAAGAACTATAACCTCAAACTAACACACCATCTAAGGGAATAGAATCAACCTTTACCGGGTAAGTCTCAGGCTAACTCACAAAGATGGGATGGAAGCACACTCAAACCCCAATAAAGGATAAACCTTTATTACCTACACTTATGATCGTTGGTACACAAACTAAGGAATTACCGGGTAAGTCTCATCCTAAGCTTGCTCTGAACCAGGAAAGGTGTAATAAGAATAGGATTTGGCAAACTCTAACACTTAACTCTCAGTTATGGATCAGATAAGTCACCTCGGTCAGCCAGTTTCCACCCCGGCCGAGATGTTCATCGACTGAACGAGATGCTTAGGGTTAAGGTTAAAGACTCGAACTTTCAGGATCCTACTGGTATCTAAGATTATTCTATCATTGTTTTTCCCACAACCTTCAGCCAATCACCCTAGAATCACACAAGGAAATTAGCCACTCATCATCATAATGAAAGTATTAATCAAATATATGGGAAGAAGGTGAATATTTGAACAAAGAAGAATTTAATGAAAAGACTTCAATAACTGAATCAAATATCACAACAAAGCGTTCCTTGGATAGCAATCCAAAAAGACAAGACAACAATTGAGGGAATTGAAGACAATCTTACAAAACCCTTCAATAAAGCTATAAAAGCTATGGACTTCAATCTTCCTTCAACCTTCAAAAAGGTTCTTCGAAACTCCCCACTGGAGTATGCTGCTGCTGCGTGATTTTCGATGTCAGCCGGGGGTCTTTGATTTGTGGAAATCCAACCCTTTTTATAGGAAAATAACCCTCCAAAGATAATAAATCTTAGAAAGATATTTTCCCATAAATATAGGTAAAATATATGATTCTGCATATCTCCTTCCTTCCAGGTGCCAAGCCCAAAAATATAAGATCACTTTCCAAATTTAAAAGATCTCATCCAAGAATAAAATATTCTCGCCGCGTCCTAGGTATTCGCCTCGGTCGAGTCGGCGTCTCTGGATCGCCTCGGTCGAGGTGAATCCCTGGTCAACCGAGGTGAATCACAACTGAATGTGAAATCTCTCAAAACTGGTCCCAAGTAAATCTTTAATCCATGGCTATGCTCCCTGGATGTAGCTCCAAATGACTCATGACTCCTTTTGCTCCTTTTTGATGCAAAACGTACCATTTTACCTGCAATTACAACAAAACTAGGTGTAGACCTCGATTCTCGCAAAGGTAGGTGAAATGGTAGTATAATCTCATAATGTACATACAAACATGCAGATTATGAAAGATAAAACGTCCAAACAAACCCCAAAATATAGACTATAATTCATGCTATCAAAATACCCCATACTTAGCCCTTGCTTGTCCCCAAGCAAGTTCCGCATATAGAAGACAAGGTAGAATGGATTATAGGTCAATAAAATCAATGAAAAAGTCTTTCAAAAACATTTTATGGTGTGCAACTATCATAGATCACTCTAAGAGAATACTTCCTGGAATTAAAAACTCAATATGATCAAAACATTTTATAAATATAGGAAAGTTGTTCATCTTTGCATAAAATCATAGAATGCATAATAAATAATAATTATCAAAATTAATCATGTATAATCCAGTTTAAACCGCTAAGTCAATCAACAAGCTCAAGGTCTCAAGGGCTTCCCAAAAGAAAAGGTCAAGAAACGTGTAGGGTAGGGATGTATGTAAGGTAATGTGGTGCTAGAATCCGGGAAAAGGATGAACTTCACTTTCACTTCAACTTGCAACATCTTCCACCAATAAGCTTTGCTTATTTCACACTTTTTCTTTTTACTTTACTTTTTGGGATGCATGGACAGAGGTGCACAATAACCGAAGCCTAGGAAATCTGCAATCATCAATTTCTCGAGATGCATCAAACCTTTGATGCACATACCATGACCCGTTAGGAATATCGCTCAATCTGACTTTGGCAAGACACAAACACCCGGCTATGTGAATGGTGCCGAGTTACTCATCTTCATGATTGACTTCCCCAAACCTAAAATTACTTTCTAGCACTTTCACTTCCAGCCACTTCTCAACTTCACTTGCTTTCACCACTTCGCTTGCTTCCAAATTCCCGGATAGGTAAAGGGAGGCAAAATGTATATGAGGGGCTAAGCATGATCAAGAAGAAGAAGAAGAAGAGAATGAATTGCCTTGGTCTTTCCAAGAAGAAAGTGAGAGAACTTAACCTGCGGTGTCAACCTTCAAATTCAACATAATTTGGATAAAAACAAAGTATTAAACATGCTAATAATTTCAAACAAAGCATTTAGCAACTTAAACATATTATAAAACCTTTCAAACACATAAAGAATTTAAAACCAGTCAATAAACAAAATCTTCACTGAGATCATATCCAGATAAGTAACACAAAATCGTTTTCGAAAACTCTCAGTTAACCCATCTCGGTCGAGATGTTCTTGGTTCAACCGAGGTGAAACGCCTAGTTTGGCCAGAACTGACTCGGTCGAGGTCAAAAATTTTTTTAAAAACCCTTTTTTTTTTTTTTTTTTTTTTCAGTTTCGACGTTTTTCTCAATTAAATAACCTGTAGGTGTGCATGTAATATCAGATAATCATATAAATGCAGAAGTGAAGCATAAATAAAATATCCGATAAGATAAAATGTGCGTCATACATCAAAAGTGGTCAAATAAGTACATCAAGTAGTCAAATAAATACAAACACCCCATACTTGGGACACACTGTCCCAGTGGGTCAATAAAAGTCTAGAGACAAGAGTACTCACCGGATAAAAAGTTGAACTGCATGAAGAAGTAAGAAACAGCTCCCAGATAAGACCATCTCGGTTGGCGAAGCACATCTCGGTCGAGGTGTTCTGACAGTACCCGAGATGTATCTCAGTAAAGCTCGTTTCCTCAACTTCTCGAAATTTTGTTCTTCCAGTGTAGCTCCTGAACTGTGATCCTTCCTTTTGGAATACCTGGTTGTTGTCTAGAGGAAAACAAAAACAAAGCAACTATCCAAACTAAACTAGAAGAGGGAGAAGAAAGCAATACCTTGGGTTGCCTCCCAAGAAGCGCTTGGTTTAAGGTCGCTAGCTGGACCCTTCTCCATAGAATTACTCAATGTACCTTGAACACCATGGAGTGCTCATCACATCCATCATAAAATTCTTCCAAAAAGGTTCCAGTTCCTAATTTCACCGGCAAATGGTAAGATCTCCCATGTACAAGCTTGTACGGTTTGATTCTCACCGGAATCCTTCTAGCCTTTCTGCACTTCAATGGGACATAATCTAGCCTTGCGTCCCATCCTTTCCTTGATCGAGAAAACAACTTCTCGAGATTCCTAGTAGCTTCCCCATCTTTAGCATGGGGATGTTACAAGGTCCTTAGCATGCGAGGGACCCCATACTTGAACAAGAGACTCTTCATCGCCTTAGCGGTGTAGTTCTTGCCAACTCCACTCCTCATGATCTGAGGAGCTTCTTCTTCCAACAATTTCAAGGAAGACTTCATCTTGATCTTTGGAGGTTCTTTCGGAAGAGACCTCCAACTCTCCGGTGCTTTCCTGAAGAATTCAGAAATTTTAATAGGGAATTTGAATGGAGTAAGAGAACTTACCTTGTAAAGTTCTCCAAGGCTCGGATCAGGTTTCATGTTAGGTTGATAACCAACACATGAAATCTCTCTCAACTCAGTTGATCTTTCTTCCACCTTGGTCACAATCTCAGTAATTTGACCAAGGTTCTCTGCATCTTCTGCTTCCAGTTTTGCAGATTCTTCCATCTTGGCCGAGATCTCTTCCACTTCGACCGAGGTCTCAACAGTCAGATCGAGACCTTCCATATCCTCCTCTTCCTCAGAAGCTTCAGGAGAAACTTCCGGTTCGACCAAAGGAATGCTTGGAACGTGCAACACTTCCTTATGCTCCTCTTTCGGCGTAGCATAGGATAGGGTGCTTTTCTTGAGCTCCTCCACCTTCTTCATCAACTTCTCCAATCTTGATTCGAGAGAGTCTTCAAAAGGTTGCTCATAAATGTTTTTAGGGACATTCTTCTTATCCCATATCGCAAGTTCACGCTGAATGGCCTCTTCTCTTTCCCATTCATTGTTGAACCAATAGAAGGAGTACTTCTCCTCCAAGTATTCATAATGGTCCGCCCTAGCACTTTGCCTTGCTATCCAGGCTGGATCAAATGTAGTCATCGGAATTCCTGAAAACTACAAAACTCATAGAAAGAGTAGTTAGTAGTTACAGGGGCAAATGCCCCGAAGCAAACCGTAACCGGCTCGGTCTAGACCAAGTCCCCGGCAACGGCGCCAAAAACTTGTTCGCTCCAAACGGTGTGTGCAAGCTTTAAATTTATAACCCTAGACTTAAGCTTAAAACAAGGATGCGAACCCGCAGTGTACGGGTCAATCGTAGTAAAAGCAAGAAAATTCCAGGGGTCGATCACAGGGACTCGGTGAAACAAAGTCAATACGGTGTGCTTATGTCAATACTAACCACAAGAGCGATTAACACAATCAAAGATGAATAAGAAGTCAATAAAGCAAACATGCAATTCTAGGGATTAAAGCATCTAGTTGTGGTTCCAACTCAAGATCTATAGATAAGCGGACAAAGCTGAGATTTTTGCGTGGGGAAGGTGTTTCTAAAGTGGAGTAGATCACCGGGTAAGTCTCACTACACACTAATCCAAAACCGTAACTCCTATTACCGGGTAACTCTCAAGGAATTAAGATAAAGAACTATAACCTCAAACTAACACACCATCTAAGGGAATAGAATCAACCTTTACCGGGTAAGTCTCAGGCTAACTCACAAAGATGGGATGGAAGCACACTCAAACCCCAATAAAGGATAAACCTTTATTACCTACACTTATGATCGTTGGTACACAAACTAAGGAATTACCGGGTAAGTCTCATCCTAAGCTTGCTCTGAACCAGGAAAGGTGTAATAAGAATAGGATTTGGCAAACTCTAACACTTAACTCTCAGTTATGGATCAGATAAGTCACCTCGGTCAGCCAGTTTCCACCCCGGCCGAGATGTTCATCGACTGAACGAGATGCTTAGGGTTAAGGTTAAAGACTCGAACTTTCAGGATCCTACTGGTATCTAAGATTATTCTATCATTGTTTTTCCCACAACCTTCAGCCAATCACCCTAGAATCACACAAGGAAATTAGCCACTCATCATCATAATGAAAGTATTAATCAAATATATGGGAAGAAGGTGAATATTTGAACAAAGAAGAATTTAATGAAAAGACTTCAATAACTGAATCAAATATCACAACAAAGCGTTCCTTGGATAGCAATCCAAAAAGACAAGACAACAATTGAGGGAATTGAAGACAATCTTACAAAACCCTTCAATAAAGCTATAAAAGCTATGGACTTCAATCTTCCTTCAACCTTCAAAAAGGTTCTTCGAAACTCCCCACTGGAGTATGCTGCTGCTGCGTGATTTTCGATGTCAGCCGGGGGTCTTTGATTTGTGGAAATCCAACCCTTTTTATAGGAAAATAACCCTCCAAAGATAATAAATCTTAGAAAGATATTTTCCCATAAATATAGGTAAAATATATGATTCTGCATATCTCCTTCCTTCCAGGTGCCAAGCCCAAAAATATAAGATCACTTTCCAAATTTAAAAGATCTCATCCAAGAATAAAATATTCTCGCCGCGTCCTAGGTATTCGCCTCGGTCGAGTCGGCGTCTCTGGATCGCCTCGGTCGAGGTGAATCCCTGGTCAACCGAGGTGAATCACAACTGAATGTGAAATCTCTCAAAACTGGTCCCAAGTAAATCTTTAATCCATGGCTATGCTCCCTGGATGTAGCTCCAAATGACTCATGACTCCTTTTGCTCCTTTTTGATGCAAAACGTACCATTTTACCTGCAATTACAACAAAACTAGGTGTAGACCTCGATTCTCGCAAAGGTAGGTGAAATGGTAGTATAATCTCATAATGTACATACAAACATGCAGATTATGAAAGATAAAACGTCCAAACAAACCCCAAAATATAGACTATAATTCATGCTATCAAAATACCCCATACTTAGCCCTTGCTTGTCCCCAAGCAAGTTCCGCATATAGAAGACAAGGTAGAATGGATTATAGGTCAATAAAATCAATGAAAAAGTCTTTCAAAAACATTTTATGGTGTGCAACTATCATAGATCACTCTAAGAGAATACTTCCTGGAATTAAAAACTCAATATGATCAAAACATTTTATAAATATAGGAAAGTTGTTCATCTTTGCATAAAATCATAGAATGCATAATAAATAATAATTATCAAAATTAATCATGTATAATCCAGTTTAAACCGCTAAGTCAATCAACAAGCTCAAGGTCTCAAGGGCTTCCCAAAAGAAAAGGTCAAGAAACGTGTAGGGTAGGGATGTATGTAAGGTAATGTGGTGCTAGAATCCGGGAAAAGGATGAACTTCACTTTCACTTCAACTTGCAACATCTTCCACCAATAAGCTTTGCTTATTTCACACTTTTTCTTTTTACTTTACTTTTTGAGATGCATGGACAGAGGTGCACAATAACCGAAGCCTAGGAAATCTGCAATCATCAATTTCTCGAGATGCATCAAACCTTTGATGCACATACCATGACCCGTTAGGAATATCGCTCAATCTGACTTTGGCAAGACACAAACACCCGGCTATGTGAATGGTGCCGAGTTACTCATCTTCATGATTGACTTCCCCAAACCTAAAATTACTTTCTAGCACTTTCACTTCCAGCCACTTCTCAACTTCACTTGCTTTCACCACTTCGCTTACTTCCAAATTCCCGGATAGGTAAAGGGAGGCAAAATGTATATGAGGGGCTAAGCATGATCAAGAAGAAGAAGAAGAAGAGAATGAATTGCCTTGGTCTTTCCAAGAAGAAAGTGAGAGAACTTAACCTGCGGTGTCAACCTTCAAATTCAACATAATTTGGATAAAAACAAAGTATTAAACATGCTAATAATTTCAAACAAAGCATTTAGCAACTTAAACATATTATAAAACCTTTCAAACACATAAAGAATTTAAAACCAGTCAATAAACAAAATCTTCACTGAGATCATATCCAGATAAGTAACACAAAATCGTTTTCGAAAACTCTCAGTTAACCCATCTCGGTCGAGATGTTCTTGGTTCAACCGAGGTGAAACGCCTCGTTTGGCCAGAACTGACTCGGTCGAGGTCAAAAATTTTTTTAAAAAACCTTTTTTTTTTTTTTTTTTTCAGTTTCGACGTTTTTCTCAATTAAATAACCTGTAGGTGTGCATGTAATATCAGATAATCATATAAATGCAGAAGTGAAGCATAAATAAAATATCCGATAAGATAAAATGTGCGTCATACATCAAAAGTGGTCAAATAAGTACATCAAGTAGTCAAATAAATACAAACACCCCATACTTGGGACACACTGTCCCAGTGGGTCAATAAAAGTCTAGAGACAAGAGTACTCACCGGATAAAAAGCTGAACTGCATGAAGAAGTAAGAAACAGCTCCCAGATAAGACCATCTCGGTTGGCGAAGCACATCTCGGTCGAGGTGTTCTGACAGTACCCGAGATGTATCTCAGTAAAGCTCGTTTCCTCAACTTCTCGAAATTTTGTTCTTCCAGTGTAGCTCCTGAACTGTGATCCTTCCTTTTGGAATACCTGGTTGTTGTCTAGAGGAAAACAAAAACAAAGCAACTATCCAAACTAAACTAGAAGAGGGAGAAGAAAGCAATACCTTGGGTTGCCTCCCAAGAAGCGCTTGGTTTAAGGTCGCTAGCTGGACCCTTCTCCATAGAATTACTCAATGTACCTTGAACACCATGGAGTGCTCATCACATCCATCATAAAATTCTTCCAAAAAGGTTCCAGTTCCTAATTTCACCGGCAAATGGTAAGATCTCCCATGTACAAGCTTGTACGGTTTGATTCTCACCGGAATCCTTCTAGCCTTTCTGCACTTCAATGGGACATAATCTAGCCTTGCGTCCAATCCTTTCCTTGATCGAGAAAACAACTTCTCGAGATTCCTAGTAGCTTCCCCATCTTTAGCATGGGGATGGTACAAGGTCCTTAGCATGCGAGGGACCCCATACTTGAACAAGAGACTCTTCATCGCCTTAGCGGTGTAGTTCTTGCCAACTCCACTCCTCATGATCCGAGGAGCTTCTTCTTCCAACAATTTCAAGGAAGACTTCATCTTGATCTTTGGAGGTTCTTTCGGAAGAGACCTCCAACTCTCCGGTGCTTTCCTGAAGAATTCAGAAATTTTAATAGGGAATTTGAATGGAGTAAGAGAACTTACCTTGTAAAGTTCTCCAAGGCTCGGATCAGGTTTCATGTTAGGTTGATAACCAACACATGAAATCTCTCTCAACTCAGTTGATCTTTCTTCCACCTTGGTCACAATCTCAGTAATTTGACCAAGGTTCTCTGCATCTTCTGCTTCCAGTTTTGCAGATTCTTCCATCTCGGCCGAGATCTCTTCCACTTCGACCGAGGTCTCAACAGTCAGATCGAGACCTTCCATATCCTCCTCTTCCTCAGAAGCTTCAGGAGAAACTTCCGGTTTGACCAAAGGAATGCTTGGAACGTGCAACACTTCCTTATGCTCCTCTTTCGGCGTAGCATAGGATAGGGTGCTTTTCTTGAGCTCCTCCACCTTCTTCATCAACTTCTCCAATCTTGATTCGAGAGAGTCTTCAAAAGGTTGCTCATAAATGTTTTTAGGGACATTCTTCTCATCCCATATCGCAAGTTCACGCTGAATGGCCTCTTCTCTTTCCCATTCATTGTTGAACCAATAGAAGGAGTACTTCTCCTCCAAGTATTCATAATGGTCCGCCCTAGCACTTTGCCTTGCTATCCAGGCTGGATCAAATGTAGTCATCGGAATTCCTGAAAACTACAAAACTCATAGAAAGAGTAGTTAGTAGTTACAGGGGCAAATGCCCCGAAGCAAACCGTAACCGGCTCGGTCTAGACCAAGTCCCCGGCAACGGCGCCAAAAACTTGTTCGCTCCAAACGGTGTGTGCAAGCTTTAAATTTATAACCCTAGACTTAAGCTTAAAACAAGGATGCGAACCCGCAGTGTACGGGTCAATCGTAGTAAAAGCAAGAAAATTCCAGGGGTCGATCACAGGGACTCGGTGAAACAAAGTCAATACGGTGTGCTTATGTCAATACTAACCACAAGAGCGATTAACACAATCAAAGATGAATAAGAAGTCAATAAAGCAAACATGCAATTCTAGGGATTAAAGCATCTAGTTGTGGTTCCAACTCAAGATCTATAGATAAGCGGACAAAGCTGAGATTTTTGCGTGGGGAAGGTGTTTCTAAAGTGGAGTAGATCACCGGGTAAGTCTCACTACACACTAATCCAAAACCGTAACTCCTATTACCGGGTAACTCTCAAGGAATTAAGATAAAGAACTATAACCTCAAACTAACACACCATCTAAGGGAATAGAATCAACCTTTACCGGGTAAGTCTCAGGCTAACTCACAAAGATGGGATGGAAGCACACTCAAACCCCAATAAAGGATAAACCTTTATTACCTACACTTATGATCGTTGGTACACAAACTAAGGAATTACCGGGTAAGTCTCATCCTAAGCTTGCTCTGAACCAGGAAAGGTGTAATAAGAATAGGATTTGGCAAACTCTAACACTTAACTCTCAGTTATGGATCAGATAAGTCACCTCGGTCAGCCAGTTTCCACCCCGGCCGAGATGTTCATCGACTGAACGAGATGCTTAGGGTTAAGGTTAAAGACTCGAACTTTCAGGATCCTACTGGTATCTAAGATTATTCTATCATTGTTTTTCCCACAACCTTCAGCCAATCACCCTAAAATCACACAAGGAAATTAGCCACTCATCATCATAATGAAAGTATTAATCAAATATATGGGAAGAAGGTGAATATTTGAACAAAGAAGAATTTAATGAAAAGACTTCAATAACTGAATCAAATATCACAACAAAGCGTTCCTTGGATAGCAATCCAAAAAGACAAGACAACAATTGAGGGAATTGAAGACAATCTTACAAAACCCTTCAATAAAGCTATAAAAGCTATGGACTTCAATCTTCCTTCAACCTTCAAAAAGGTTCTTCGAAACTCCCCACTGGAGTATGCTGCTGCTGCGTGATTTTCGATGTCAGCCGGGGGTCTTTGATTTGTGGAAATCCAACCCTTTTTATAGGAAAATAACCCTCCAAAGATAATAAATCTTAGAAAGATATTTTCCCATAAATATAGGTAAAATATATGATTCTGCATATCTCCTTCCTTCCAGGTGCCAAGCCCAAAAATATAAGATCACTTTCCAAATTTAAAAGATCTCATCCAAGAATAAAATATTCTCGCCGCGTCCTAGGTATTCGCCTCGGTCGAGTCGGCGTCTCTGGATCGCCTCGGTCGAGGTGAATCCCTGGTCAACCGAGGTGAATCACAACTGAATGTGAAATCTCTCAAAACTGGTCCCAAGTAAATCTTTAATCCATGGCTATGCTCCCTGGATGTAGCTCCAAATGACTCATGACTCCTTTTGCTCCTTTTTGATGCAAAACGTACCATTTTACCTGCAATTACAACAAAACTAGGTGTAGACCTCGATTCTCGCAAAGGTAGGTGAAATGGTAGTATAATCTCATAATGTACATACAAACATGCAGATTATGAAAGATAAAACGTCCAAACAAACCCCAAAATATAGACTATAATTCATGCTATCAAAATACCCCATACTTAGCCCTTGCTTGTCCCCAAGCAAGTTCCGCATATAGAAGACAAGGTAGAATGGATTATAGGTCAATAAAATCAATGAAAAAGTCTTTCAAAAACATTTTATGGTGTGCAACTATCATAGATCACTCTAAGAGAATACTTCCTGGAATTAAAAACTCAATATGATCAAAACATTTTATAAATATAGGAAAGTTGTTCATCTTTGCATAAAATCATAGAATGCATAATAAATAATAATTATCAAAATTAATCATGTATAATCCAGTTTAAACCGCTAAGTCAATCAACAAGCTCAAGGTCTCAAGGGCTTCCCAAAAGAAAAGGTCAAGAAACGTGTAGGGTAGGGATGTATGTAAGGTAATGTGGTGCTAGAATCCGGGAAAAGGATGAACTTCACTTTCACTTCAACTTGCAACATCTTCCACCAATAAGCTTTGCTTATTTCACACTTTTTCTTTTTACTTTACTTTTTGGGATGCATGGACAGAGGTGCACAATAACCGAAGCCTAGGAAATCTGCAATCATCAATTTCTCGAGATGCATCAAACCTTTGATGCACATACCATGACCCGTTAGGAATATCGCTCAATCTGACTTTGGCAAGACACAAACACCCGGCTATGTGAATGGTGCCGAGTTACTCATCTTCATGATTGACTTCCCCAAACCTAAAATTACTTTCTAGCACTTTCACTTCCAGCCACTTCTCAACTTCACTTGCTTTCACCACTTCGCTTGCTTCCAAATTCCCGGATAGGTAAAGGGAGGCAAAATGTATATGAGGGGCTAAGCATGATCAAGAAGAAGAAGAAGAAGAGAATGAATTGCCTTGGTCTTTCCAAGAAGAAAGTGAGAGAACTTAACCTGCGGTGTCAACCTTCAAATTCAACATAATTTGGATAAAAACAAAGTATTAAACATGCTAATAATTTCAAACAAAGCATTTAGCAACTTAAACATATTATAAAACCTTTCAAACACATAAAGAATTTAAAACCAGTCAATAAACAAAATCTTCACTGAGATCATATCCAGATAAGTAACACAAAATCGTTTTCGAAAACTCTCAGTTAACCCATCTCGGTCGAGATGTTCTTGGTTCAACCGAGGTGAAACGCCTAGTTTGGCCAGAACTGACTCGGTCGAGGTCAAAAATTTTTTTAAAAACCCTTTTTTTTTTTTTTTTTTTTTTCAGTTTCGACGTTTTTCTCAATTAAATAACCTGTAGGTGTGCATGTAATATCAGATAATCATATAAATGCAGAAGTGAAGCATAAATAAAATATCCGATAAGATAAAATGTGCGTCATACATCAAAAGTGGTCAAATAAGTACATCAAGTAGTCAAATAAATACAAACACCCCATACTTGGGACACACTGTCCCAGTGGGTCAATAAAAGTCTAGAGACAAGAGTACTCACCGGATAAAAAGTTGAACTGCATGAAGAAGTAAGAAACAGCTCCCAGATAAGACCATCTCGGTTGGCGAAGCACATCTCGGTCGAGGTGTTCTGACAGTACCCGAGATGTATCTCAGTAAAGCTCGTTTCCTCAACTTCTCGAAATTTTGTTCTTCCAGTGTAGCTCCTGAACTGTGATCCTTCCTTTTGGAATACCTGGTTGTTGTCTAGAGGAAAACAAAAACAAAGCAACTATCCAAACTAAACTAGAAGAGGGAGAAGAAAGCAATACCTTGGGTTGCCTCCCAAGAAGCGCTTGGTTTAAGGTCGCTAGCTGGACCCTTCTCCATAGAATTACTCAATGTACCTTGAACACCATGGAGTGCTCATCACATCCATCATAAAATTCTTCCAAAAAGGTTCCAGTTCCTAATTTCACCGGCAAATGGTAAGATCTCCCATGTACAAGCTTGTACGGTTTGATTCTCACCGGAATCCTTCTAGCCTTTCTGCACTTCAATGGGACATAATCTAGCCTTGCGTCCCATCCTTTCCTTGATCGAGAAAACAACTTCTCGAGATTCCTAGTAGCTTCCCCATCTTTAGCATGGGGATGTTACAAGGTCCTTAGCATGCGAGGGACCCCATACTTGAACAAGAGACTCTTCATCGCCTTAGCGGTGTAGTTCTTGCCAACTCCACTCCTCATGATCTGAGGAGCTTCTTCTTCCAACAATTTCAAGGAAGACTTCATCTTGATCTTTGGAGGTTCTTTCGGAAGAGACCTCCAACTCTCCGGTGCTTTCCTGAAGAATTCAGAAATTTTAATAGGGAATTTGAATGGAGTAAGAGAACTTACCTTGTAAAGTTCTCCAAGGCTCGGATCAGGTTTCATGTTAGGTTGATAACCAACACATGAAATCTCTCTCAACTCAGTTGATCTTTCTTCCACCTTGGTCACAATCTCAGTAATTTGACCAAGGTTCTCTGCATCTTCTGCTTCCAGTTTTGCAGATTCTTCCATCTCGGCCGAGATCTCTTCCACTTCGACCGAGGTCTCAACAGTCAGATCGAGACCTTCCATATCCTCCTCTTCCTCAGAAGCTTCAGGAGAAACTTCCGGTTCGACCAAAGGAATGCTTGGAACGTGCAACACTTCCTTATGCTCCTCTTTCGGCGTAGCATAGGATAGGGTGCTTTTCTTGAGCTCCTCCACCTTCTTCATCAACTTCTCCAATCTTGATTCGAGAGAGTCTTCAAAAGGTTGCTCATAAATGTTTTTAGGGACATTCTTCTCATCCCATATCGCAAGTTCACGCTGAATGGCCTCTTCTCTTTCCCATTCATTGTTGAACCAATAGAAGGAGTACTTCTCCTCCAAGTATTCATAATGGTCCGCCCTAGCACTTTGCCTTGCTATCCAGGCTGGATCAAATGTAGTCATCGGAATTCCTGAAAACTACAAAACTCATAGAAAGAGTAGTTAGTAGTTACAGGGGCAAATGCCCCGAAGCAAACCAAAACCGGCTCGGTTTAGACCAAGTCCCCGGCAACGGCGCCAAAAACTTGTTCGCTCCAAACGGTGTGTGCAAGCTTTAAATTTATAACCCTAGACTTAAGCTTAAAACAAGGATGCGAACCCGCAGTGTACGGGTCAATCGTAGTAAAAGCAAGAAAATTCCAGGGGTCGATCACAGGGACTCGGTGAAACAAAGTCAATACGGTGTGCTTATGTCAATACTAACCACCAGAGCGATTAACACAATCAAAGATGAATAAGAAGTCAATAAAGCAAACATGCAATTCTAGGGATTAAAGCATCTAGTTGTGGTTCCAACTCAAGATCTATAGATAAGCGGACAAAGCTGAGATTTTTGCGTGGGGAAGGTGTTTCTAAAGTGGAGTAGATCACCGGGTAAGTCTCACTACACACTAATCCAAAACCGTAACTCCTATTACCGGGTAACTCTCAAGGAATTAAGATAAAGAACTATAACCTCAAACTAACACACCATCTAAGGGAATAGAATCAACCTTTACCGGGTAAGTCTCAGGCTAACTCACAAAGATGGGATGGAAGCACACTCAAACCCCAATAAAGGATAAACCTTTATTACCTACACTTATGATCGTTGGTACACAAACTAAGGAATTACCGGGTAAGTCTCATCCTAAGCTTGCTCTGAACCAGGAAAGGTGTAATAAGAATAGGATTTGGCAAACTCTAACACTTAACTCTCAGTTATGGATCAGATAAGTCACCTCGGTCAGCCAGTTTCCACCCCGGCCGAGATGTTCATCGACTGAACGAGATGCTTAGGGTTAAGGTTAAAGACTCGAACTTTCAGGATCCTACTAGTATCTAAGATTATTCTATCATTGTTTTTCCCACAACCTTCAGCCAATCACCCTAAAATCACACAAGGAAATTAGCCACTCATCATCATAATGAAAGTATTAATCAAATATATGGGAAGAAGGTGAATATTTGAACAAAGAAGAATTTAATGAAAAGACTTCAATAACTGAATCAAATATCACAACAAAGCGTTCCTTGGATAGCAATCCAAAAAGACAAGACAACAATTGAGGGAATTGAAGACAATCTTACAAAACCCTTCAATAAAGCTATAAAAGCTATGGACTTCAATCTTCCTTCAACCTTCAAAAAGGTTCTTCGAAACTCCCCACTGGAGTATGCTGCTGCTGCGTGATTTTCGATGTCAGCCGGGGGTCTTTGATTTGTGGAAATCCAACCCTTTTTATAGGAAAATAACCCTCCAAAGATAATAAATCTTAGAAAGATATTTTCCCATAAATATAGGTAAAATATATGATTCTGCATATCTCCTTCCTTCCAGGTGCCAAGCCCAAAAATATAAGATCACTTTCCAAATTTAAAAGATCTCATCCAAGAATAAAATATTCTCGCCGCGTCCTAGGTATTCGCCTCGGTCGAGTCGGCGTCTCTGGATCGCCTCGGTCGAGGTGAATCCCTGGTCAACCGAGGTGAATCACAACTGAATGTGAAATCTCTCAAAACTGGTCCCAAGTAAATCTTTAATCCATGGCTATGCTCCCTGGATGTAGCTCCAAATGACTCATGACTCCTTTTGCTCCTTTTTGATGCAAAACGTACCATTTTACCTGCAATTACAACAAAACTAGGTGTAGACCTCGATTCTCGCAAAGGTAGGTGAAATGGTAGTATAATCTCATAATGTACATACAAACATGCAGATTATGAAAGATAAAACGTCCAAACAAACCCCAAAATATAGACTATAATTCATGCTATCAAAATACCCCATACTTAGCCCTTGCTTGTCCCCAAGCAAGTTCCGCATATAGAAGACAAGGTAGAATGGATTATAGGTCAATAAAATCAATGAAAAAGTCTTTCAAAAACATTTTATGGTGTGCAACTATCATAGATCACTCTAAGAGAATACTTCCTGGAATTAAAAACTCAATATGATCAAAACATTTTATAAATATAGGAAAGTTGTTCATCTTTGCATAAAATCATAGAATGCATAATAAATAATAATTATCAAAATTAATCATGTATAATCCAGTTTAAACCGCTAAGTCAATCAACAAGCTCAAGGTCTCAAGGGCTTCCCAAAAGAAAAGGTCAAGAAACGTGTAGGGTAGGGATGTATGTAAGGTAATGTGGTGCTAGAATCCGGGAAAAGGATGAACTTCACTTTCACTTCAACTTGCAACATCTTCCACCAATAAGCTTTGCTTATTTCACACTTTTTCTTTTTACTTTACTTTTTGAGATGCATGGACAGAGGTGCACAATAACCGAAGCCTAGGAAATCTGCAATCATCAATTTCTCGAGATACATCAAACCTTTGATGCACATACCATGACCCGTTAGGAATATCGCTCAATCTGACTTTGGCAAGACACAAACACCCGGCTATGTGAATGGTGCCGAGTTACTCATCTTCATGATTGACTTCCCCAAACCTAAAATTACTTTCTAGCACTTTCACTTCCAGCCACTTCTCAACTTCACTTGCTTTCACCACTTCGCTTACTTCCAAATTCCCGGATAGGTAAAGGGAGGCAAAATGTATATGAGGGGCTAAGCATGATCAAGAAGAAGAAGAAGAAGAGAATGAATTGCCTTGGTCTTTCCAAGAAGAAAGTGAGAGAACTTAACCTGCGGTGTCAACCTTCAAATTCAACATAATTTGGATAAAAACAAAGTATTAAACATGCTAATAATTTCAAACAAAGCATTTAGCAACTTAAACATATTATAAAACCTTTCAAACACATAAAGAATTTAAAACCAGTCAATAAACAAAATCTTCACTGAGATCATATCCAGATAAGTAACACAAAATCGTTTTCGAAAACTCTCAGTTAACCCATCTCGGTCGAGATGTTCTTGGTTCAACCGAGGTGAAACGCCTCGTTTGGCCAGAATTGACTCGGTCGAGGTCAAAAATTTTTTTAAAAAACCTTTTTTTTTTTTTTTTTTTTTCAGTTTCGACGTTTTTCTCAATTAAATAACCTGTAGGTGTGCATGTAATATCAGATAATCATATAAATGCAGAAGTGAAGCATAAATAAAATATCCGATAAGATAAAATGTGCGTCATACATCAAAAGTGGTCAAATAAGTACATCAAGTAGTCAAATAAATACAAACACCCCATACTTGGGACACACTGTCCCAGTGGGTCAATAAAAGTCTAGAGACAAGAGTACTCACCGGATAAAAAGCTGAACTGCATGAAGAAGTAAGAAACAGCTCCCAGATAAGACCATCTCGGTTGGCGAAGCACATCTCGGTCGAGGTGTTCTGACAGTACCCGAGATGTATCTCAGTAAAGCTCGTTTCCTCAACTTCTCGAAATTTTGTTCTTCCAGTGTAGCTCCTGAACTGTGATCCTTCCTTTTGGAATACCTGGTTGTTGTCTAGAGGAAAACAAAAACAAAGCAACTATCCAAACTAAACTAGAAGAGGGAGAAGAAAGCAATACCTTGGGTTGCCTCCCAAGAAGCGCTTGGTTTAAGGTCGCTAGCTGGACCCTTCTCCATAGAATTACTCAATGTACCTTGAACACCATGGAGTGCTCATCACATCCATCATAAAATTCTTCCAAAAAGGTTCCAGTTCCTAATTTCACCGGCAAATGGTAAGATCTCCCATGTACAAGCTTGTACGGTTTGATTCTCACCGGAATCCTTCTAGCCTTTCTGCACTTCAATGGGACATAATCTAGCCTTGCGTCCAATCCTTTCCTTGATCGAGAAAACAACTTCTCGAGATTCCTAGTAGCTTCCCCATCTTTAGCATGGGGATGGTACAAGGTCCTTAGCATGCGAGGGACCCCATACTTGAACAAGAGACTCTTCATCGCCTTAGCGGTGTAGTTCTTGCCAACTCCACTCCTCATGATCCGAGGAGCTTCTTCTTCCAACAATTTCAAGGAAGACTTCATCTTGATCTTTGGAGGTTCTTTCGGAAGAGACCTCCAACTCTCCGGTGCTTTCCTGAAGAATTCAGAAATTTTAATAGGGAATTTGAATGGAGTAAGAGAACTTACCTTGTAAAGTTCTCCAAGGCTCGGATCAGGTTTCATGTTAGGTTGATAACCAACACATGAAATCTCTCTCAACTCAGTTGATCTTTCTTCCACCTTGGTCACAATCTCAGTAATTTGACCAAGGTTCTCTGCATCTTCTGCTTCCAGTTTTGCAGATTCTTCCATCTCGGCCGAGATCTCTTCCACTTCGACCGAGGTCTCAACAGTCAGATCGAGACCTTCCATATCCTCCTCTTCCTCAGAAGCTTCAGGAGAAACTTCCGGTTCGACCAAAGGAATGCTTGGAACGTGCAACACTTCCTTATGCTCCTCTTTCGGCGTAGCATAGGATAGGGTGCTTTTCTTGAGCTCCTCCACCTTCTTCATCAACTTCTCCAATCTTGATTCGAGAGAGTCTTCAAAAGGTTGCTCATAAATGTTTTTAGGGACATTCTTCTCATCCCATATCGCAAGTTCACGCTGAATGGCCTCTTCTCTTTCCCATTCATTGTTGAACCAATAGAAGGAGTACTTCTCCTCCAAGTATTCATAATGGTCCGCCCTAGCACTTTGCCTTGCTATCCAGGCTGGATCAAATGTAGTCATCGGAATTCCTGAAAACTACAAAACTCATAGAAAGAGTAGTTAGTAGTTACAGGGGCAAATGCCCCGAAGCAAACCGTAACCGGCTCGGTCTAGACCAAGTCCCCGGCAACGGCGCCAAAAACTTGTTCGCTCCAAACGGTGTGTGCAAGCTTTAAATTTATAACCCTAGACTTAAGCTTAAAACAAGGATGCGAACCCGCAGTGTACGGGTCAATCGTAGTAAAAGCAAGAAAATTCCAGGAGTCGATCACAGGGACTCGGTGAAACAAAGTCAATACGGTGTGCTTATGTCAATACTAACCACAAGAGCGATTAACACAATCAAAGATGAATAAGAAGTCAATAAAGCAAACATGCAATTCTAGGGATTAAAGCATCTAGTTGTGGTTCCAACTCAAGATCTATAGATAAGCGGACAAAGCTGAGATTTTTGCGTGGGGAAGGTGTTTCTAAAGTGGAGTAGATCACCGGGTAAGTCTCACTACACACTAATCCAAAACCGTAACTCCTATTACCGGGTAACTCTCAAGGAATTAAGATAAAGAACTATAACCTCAAACTAACACACCATCTAAGGGAATAGAATCAACCTTTACCGGGTAAGTCTCAGGCTAACTCACAAAGATGGGATGGAAGCACACTCAAACCCCAATAAAGGATAAACCTTTATTACCTACACTTATGATCGTTGGTACACAAACTAAGGAATTACCGGGTAAGTCTCATCCTAAGCTTGCTCTGAACCAGGAAAGGTGTAATAAGAATAGGATTTGGCAAACTCTAACACTTAACTCTCAGTTATGGATCAGATAAGTCACCTCGGTCAGCCAGTTTCCACCCCGGCCGAGATGTTCATCGACTGAACGAGATGCTTAGGGTTAAGGTTAAAGACTCGAACTTTCAGGATCCTACTGGTATCTAAGATTATTCTATCATTGTTTTTCCCACAACCTTCAGCCAATCACCCTAAAATCACACAAGGAAATTAGCCACTCATCATCATAATGAAAGTATTAATCAAATATATGGGAAGAAGGTGAATATTTGAACAAAGAAGAATTTAATGAAAAGACTTCAATAACTGAATCAAATATCACAACAAAGCGTTCCTTGGATAGCAATCCAAAAAGACAAGACAACAATTGAGGGAATTGAAGACAATCTTACAAAACCCTTCAATAAAGCTATAAAAGCTATGGACTTCAATCTTCCTTCAACCTTCAAAAAGGTTCTTCGAAACTCCCCACTGGAGTATGCTGCTGCTGCGTGATTTTCGATGTCAGCCGGGGGTCTTTGATTTGTGGAAATCCAACCCTTTTTATAGGAAAATAACCCTCCAAAGATAATAAATCTTAGAAAGATATTTTCCCATAAATATAGGTAAAATATATGATTCTGCATATCTCCTTCCTTCCAGGTGCCAAGCCCAAAAATATAAGATCACTTTCCAAATTTAAAAGATCTCATCCAAGAATAAAATATTCTCGCCGCGTCCTAGGTATTCGCCTCGGTCGAGTCGGCGTCTCTGGATCGCCTCGGTCGAGGTGAATCCCTGGTCAACCGAGGTGAATCACAACTGAATGTGAAATCTCTCAAAACTGGTCCCAAGTAAATCTTTAATCCATGGCTATGCTCCCTGGATGTAGCTCCAAATGACTCATGACTCCTTTTGCTCCTTTTTGATGCAAAACGTACCATTTTACCTGCAATTACAACAAAACTAGGTGTAGACCTCGATTCTCGCAAAGGTAGGTGAAATGGTAGTATAATCTCATAATGTACATACAAACATGCAGATTATGAAAGATAAAACGTCCAAACAAACCCCAAAATATAGACTATAATTAATGCTATCAAAATACCCCATACTTAGCCCTTGCTTGTCCCCAAGCAAGTTCCGCATATAGAAGACAAGGTAGAATGGATTATAGGTCAATAAAATCAATGAAAAAGTCTTTCAAAAACATTTTATGGTGTGCAACTTTCATAGATCACTCTAAGAGAATACTTCCTGGAATTAAAAACTCAATATGATCAAAACATTTTATAAATATAGGAAAGTTGTTCATCTTTGCATAAAATCATAGAATGCATAATAAATAATAATTATCAAAATTAATCATGTATAATCCAGTTTAAACCGCTAAGTCAATCAACAAGCTCAAGGTCTCAAGGGCTTCCCAAAAGAAAAGGTCAAGAAACGTGTAGGGTAGGGATATATGTAAGGTAATGTGGTGCTAGAATCCGGGAAAAGGATGAACTTCACTTTCACTTCAACTTGCAACATCTTCCACCAATAAGCTTTGCTTATTTCACACTTTTTCTTTTTACTTTACTTTTTGAGATGCATGGACAGAGGTGCACAATAACCGAAGCCTAGGAAATCTGCAATCATCAATTTCTCGAGATGCATCAAACCTTTGATGCACATACCATGACCCGTTAGGAATATCGCTCAATCTGACTTTGGCAAGACACAAACACCCGGCTATGTGAATGGTGCCGAGTTACTCATCTTCATGATTGACTTCCCCAAACCTAAAATTACTTTCTAGCACTTTCACTTCCAGCCACTTCTCAACTTCACTTGCTTTCACCACTTCGCTTACTTCCAAATTCCCGGATAGGTAAAGGGAGGCAAAATGTATATGAGGGGCTAAGCATGATCAAGAAGAAGAAGAAGAAGAGAATGAATTGCCTTGGTCTTTCCAAGAAGAAAGTGAGAGAACTTAACCTGCGGTGTCAACCTTCAAATTCAACATAATTTGGATAAAAACAAAGTATTAAACATGCTAATAATTTCAAACAAAGCATTTAGCAACTTAAACATATTATAAAACCTTTCAAACACATAAAGAATTTAAAACCAGTCAATAAACAAAATCTTCACTGAGATCATATCCAGATAAGTAACACAAAATCGTTTTCGAAAACTCTCAGTTAAACCATCTCGGTCGAGATGTTCTTGGTTCAACCGAGGTGAAACGCCTCGTTTGGCCAGAACTGACTCGGTCGAGGTCAAAAATTTTTTTAAAAAACCTTTTTTTTTTTTTTTTTCAGTTTCGACGTTTTTCTCAATTAAATAACCTGTAGGTGTGCATGTAATATCAGATAATCATATAAATGCAGAAGTGAAGCATAAATAAAATATCCGATAAGATAAAATGTGCGTCATACATCAAAAGTGGTCAAATAAGTACATCAAGTAGTCAAATAAATACAAACACCCCATACTTGGGACACACTGTCCCAGTGGGTCAATAAAAGTCTAGAGACAAGAGTACTCACCGGATAAAAAGCTGAACTGCATGAAGAAGTAAGAAACAGCTCCCAGATAAGACCATCTCGGTTGGCGAAGCACATCTCGGTCGAGGTGTTCTGACAGTACCCGAGATGTATCTCAGTAAAGCTCGTTTCCTCAACTTCTCGAAATTTTGTTCTTCCAGTGTAGCTCCTGAACTGTGATCCTTCCTTTTGGAATACCTGGTTGTTGTCTAGAGGAAAACAAAAACAAAGCAACTATCCAAACTAAACTAGAAGAGGGAGAAGAAAGCAATACCTTGGGTTGCCTCCCAAGAAGCGCTTGGTTTAAGGTCGCTAGCTGGACCCTTCTCCATAGAATTACTCAATGTACCTTGAACACCATGGAGTGCTCATCACATCCATCATAAAATTCTTCCAAAAAGGTTCCAGTTCCTAATTTCACCGGCAAATGGTAAGATCTCCCATGTACAAGCTTGTACGGTTTGATTCTCACCGGAATCCTTCTAGCCTTTCTGCACTTCAATGGGACATAATCTAGCCTTGCGTCCAATCCTTTCCTTGATCAAGAAAACAACTTCTCGAGATTCCTAGTAGCTTCCCCATCTTTAGCATGGGGATGGTACAAGGTCCTTAGCATGCGAGGGACCCCATACTTGAACAAGAGACTCTTCATCGCCTTAGCGGTGTAGTTCTTGCCAACTCCACTCCTCATGATCCGAGGAGCTTCTTCTTCCAACAATTTCAAGGAAGACTTCATCTTGATCTTTGGAGGTTCTTTCGGAAGAGACCTCCAACTCTCCGGTGCTTTCCTGAAGAATTCAGAAATTTTAATAGGGAATTTGAATGGAGTAAGAGAACTTACCTTGTAAAGTTCTCCAAGGCTCGGATCAGGTTTCATGTTAGGTTGATAACCAACACATGAAATCTCTCTCAACTCAGTTGATCTTTCTTCCACCTTGGTCACAATCTCAGTAATTTGACCAAGGTTCTCTGCATCTTCTGCTTCCAGTTTTGCAGATTCTTCCATCTCGGCCGAGATCTCTTCCACTTCGACCGAGGTCTCAACAGTCAGATCGAGACCTTCCATATCCTCCTCTTCCTCAGAAGCTTCAGGAGAAACTTCCGGTTCGACCAAAGGAATGCTTGGAACGTGCAACACTTCCTTATGCTCCTCTTTCGGCGTAGCATAGGATAGGGTGCTTTTCTTGAGCTCCTCCACCTTCTTCATCAACTTCTCCAATCTTGATTCGAGAGAGTCTTCAAAAGGTTGCTCATAAATGTTTTTAGGGACATTCTTCTCATCCCATATCGCAAGTTCACGCTGAATGGCCTCTTCTCTTTCCCATTCATTGTTGAACCAATAGAAGGAGTACTTCTCCTCCAAGTATTCATAATGGTCCGCCCTAGCACTTTGCCTTGCTATCCAG
The DNA here is from genome assembly GCA_033239125.1 of Fagopyrum homotropicum. Classification (NCBI taxonomy): domain Eukaryota; kingdom Viridiplantae; phylum Streptophyta; class Magnoliopsida; order Caryophyllales; family Polygonaceae; genus Fagopyrum; species Fagopyrum homotropicum. The sequence continues at coordinate 147,429,316 of BSWB01000002.1, forward strand.
GCTGGATCAAATGTAGTCATCGGAATTCCTGAAAACTACAAAACTCATAGAAAGAGTAGTTAGTAGTTACAGGGGCAAATGCCCCGAAGCAAACCGTAACCGGCTCGGTCTAGACCAAGTCCCCGGCAACGGCGCCAAAAACTTGTTCGCTCCAAACGGTGTGTGCAAGCTTTAAATTTATAACCCTAGACTTAAGCTTAAAACAAGGATGCGAACCCGCAGTGTACGGGTCAATCGTAGTAAAAGCAAGAAAATTCCAGGGGTCGATCACAGGGACTCGGTGAAACAAAGTCAATACGGTGTGCTTATGTCAATACTAACCACAAGAGCGATTAACACAATCAAAGATGAATAAGAAGTCAATAAAGCAAACATGCAATTCTAGGGATTAAAGCATCTAGTTGTGGTTCCAACTCAAGATCTATAGATAAGCGGACAAAGCTGAGATTTTTGCGTGGGGAAGGTGTTTCTAAAGTGGAGTAGATCACCGGGTAAGTCTCACTACACACTAATCCAAAACCGTAACTCCTATTACCGGGTAACTCTCAAGGAATTAAGATAAAGAACTATAACCTCAAACTAACACACCATCTAAGGGAATAGAATCAACCTTTACCGGGTAAGTCTCAGGCTAACTCACAAAGATGGGATGGAAGCACACTCAAACCCCAATAAAGGATAAACCTTTATTACCTACACTTATGATCGTTGGTACACAAACTAAGGAATTACCGGGTAAGTCTCATCCTAAGCTTGCTCTGAACCAGGAAAGGTGTAATAAGAATAGGATTTGGCAAACTCTAACACTTAACTCTCAGTTATGGATCAGATAAGTCACCTCGGTCAGCCAGTTTCCACCCCGGCCGAGATGTTCATCGACTGAACGAGATGCTTAGGGTTAAGGTTAAAGACTCGAACTTTCAGGATCCTACTGGTATCTAAGATTATTCTATCATTGTTTTTCCCACAACCTTCAGCCAATCACCCTAAAATCACACAAGGAAATTAGCCACTCATCATCATAATGAAAGTATTAATCAAATATATGGGAAGAAGGTGAATATTTGAACAAAGAAGAATTTAATGAAAAGACTTCAATAACTGAATCAAATATCACAACAAAGCGTTCCTTGGATAGCAATCCAAAAAGACAAGACAACAATTGAGGGAATTGAAGACAATCTTACAAAACCCTTCAATAAAGCTATAAAAGCTATGGACTTCAATCTTCCTTCAACCTTCAAAAAGGTTCTTCGAAACTCCCCACTGGAGTATGCTGCTGCTGCGTGATTTTCGATGTCAGCCGGGGGTCTTTGATTTGTGGAAATCCAACCCTTTTTATAGGAAAATAACCCTCCAAAGATAATAAATCTTAGAAAGATATTTTCCCATAAATATAGGTAAAATATATGATTCTGCATATCTCCTTCCTTCCAGGTGCCAAGCCCAAAAATATAAGATCACTTTCCAAATTTAAAAGATCTCATCCAAGAATAAAATATTCTCGCCGCGTCCTAGGTATTCGCCTCGGTCGAGTCGGCGTCTCTGGATCGCCTCGGTCGAGGTGAATCCCTGGTCAACCGAGGTGAATCACAACTGAATGTGAAATCTCTCAAAACTGGTCCCAAGTAAATCTTTAATCCATGGCTATGCTCCCTGGATGTAGCTCCAAATGACTCATGACTCCTTTTGCTCCTTTTTGATGCAAAACGTACCATTTTACCTGCAATTACAACAAAACTAGGTGTAGACCTCGATTCTCGCAAAGGTAGGTGAAATGGTAGTATAATCTCATAATGTACATACAAACATGCAGATTATGAAAGATAAAACTTCCAAACAAACCCCAAAATATAGACTATAATTCATGCTATCAGCGGCCCTCCACCAAGAATGAGCATGATCCTTCAGTAGCGTCTATGCTATGTTGACTCGACGTCCCTTTGGGAAACCGATAGCCTCCATAGCAGAATCCAACTGTCCTAGCCACTGCTCCACCTCCATTCGAGTCTTTCCCATGAAAGTGGGAACCTTTAGCTGGTCAAAAGCCTTCAACCAACTCTCGGGCTTCAGCTCCTTCGCCTCAGCCGGCGTTCTAACAACCTCAGCAACTCTAGTAGGCGGGGCAACAACCTATGTAACTCTTTGCAAAAACTCAGCTGATCTTGCGGGAACTGGTGGCATTGGTGCTAGTACTTCAGTCCTGATAGCCTCCTCAACTCTCTGCAGATAGTCACGATATGCAGAAGCTCCTATGGACACTCGTGCGGACTTTGTCGATGGTGCTCTCTGTGCTCCAGATCTAGCAGCGGTACCGTTCTCAACCTCAGGAACAACACTCTCAGCAACCTCCTCAATAAACGCCTCAGCGATAGGCGGATCAACAACTGGGGCCTAGCCCCGACCTTTAGCTATTGGAGGTCTCCCTGCACGTCCTTGTTCATGGACGACAGGTGGAAGTGGTGGTCGGCCCTTTCCTCACCCTATACCAGCGGTAGCTCTAGTGTGTGTCATCTACTATAAGGATAGATATATAAGACTATATATATAAGGCCACACTACAACTAAAGCAGAAAACCAGGAAAAACATATAAAGGTCAATATATAAGAAACTACACTGCTGAGGTCCACGGAGGTAGTGATGGTCGCCCGTACATCTTTCCCAGACCAACAAATTTAAAACAAAACCCTTGTTGAAAACGTTAGACCCCTTGCGGGTTCTATTTATTTATCCATCCGACCTTTAGAAGATTTTGAGTGCCATTGTTGTCAACCTCGCCTCTGATACCATATTGTAACACCCCTAGTTTTGGGAATTCGAAGCGCTACGGGCTAGGACTGCACAATGGGTCCCGACCCTCAGAGTAGCAACAACACAACGGATCTTACAACAAGCCACAGACAAATAAAAATCAAAACAGTTTAAAAAACAAAGGTTTAAACAAAAGGAAATGTAAAAGACTCGCAACCGAGTTCAAAACAAAAGGAAAGCAACAACATAAAGATAAACCTAATCCCGTCCTATAATTTACGGAACCCTGGCTGACCACACCGTTTGGATCACTAAGCAGCATCCTGAACCTGTGGAACATCTACAACATCGGTATAAACCGTTAGCTAACATTCCAGATATCAGAAAGAACGTAAAGGCACAAACCGGTTATCCATATAGCATGCTCACACACAACCGGTTATTATCTTTCATTAAGTTATCCATTACTAATTCAACTTATGGTTGTCACACGAGAATCTCCCAAAACTCGCCTCCACTTCCGTCTACCGGTAGGAATAGATCAGTACTATCCGTTACTTATGGGCCTGGGTTGCAAGAGCACATTCTAGTCTCCTGTAGAACTAGACAAGTGGTCACCGCCCGGTTATCATACACTTGGGCCAGTTAAGGTTAAAAAGGGTGAATCCTATTCCGGTTATCCATTATAAACATGATAAACAACATAAACAAGCCAAAATACTCAAACCAATATACGAAATGAAGCTAAGTAAGTCCAAGGGACTTATCTCACTTGAAGGTTACTCAAAGCTCAACAACCAACTCAGAGACAACTCAATTTTCCTTAGGAAAGGAGCAAGGAAATCTTGTTCCACAAGCATCACGAATCAGGAACAAAACGGTTGCTAGAAGTCTATAACTTCTAGTCTCAATGATCTCTAAAAGATCTCCACAAGCTAAGGGCTCATCCTTAGCCTTACAACATACTCAGGAAACAAGGAACATCCAGAAGGAACAAGGAAACGAACGAGGAAACCAGGAAGGAAGCAGGTCACCAAAGACGGGAGCTACTACATAGGAAACCGCAGGGGCAGCTGGACAAGGCGCAGGGGCGGATGGCCGCGGGAGCAAAATTGTGCAGGCGCGGGGCGGCTGCCTGACAGAAGGCGCTGTCGAGGTTTCTCTCGATAGAAACTTCACAACAAGGGATCCAAAGCTCGAACCTTTGATCCAACTCTTCAAGACTCAACCAAGGGAGCCTGTGAACATCAACATATAAACAACGGAACCAACAACAAGGATCAAGACTCGATCTTGATCCTTGGAGAAGAAGAAAAGGAAGAACGAAGGGAAGAAGCGAAACAGAAGAGAATAGCATGCAGTATCTATATGAACGTGATGAAGAAACCAGAAGATAGGAACTTACACGTTCAGCAAGGTCGCAGGAAGCAAGGTGACGGTTGCAACTCTCAAGGGTTGAAGAGCGTAAGCAAGAAACGAGAAAAAGGAGGAAAAGGCGGGAATATATAGAGAAGGGCTGGAAAGATAGAAGGAAGGACGTTTTAGGGTTACGAAAAAGATAAAGGAAGCTGACCCATAAGATAGAAGATCGGATCTTCTATTTGTGGAAGGAAGATAAAACGGACGAAAGATAGATCGGGCGCGATCTGTAGTCAGCCGCGGGTGCGGCCTGCCACAAGGGCGATGGAGGCAAAAGACTGGGGTCTTACAGATGTGCCGGAGCCATGGCCGCCGCCTGCTTGGTCCATCTTCTACCGTTGGAGCCGCCCAAATGTTGCCCTCGCACCCTCTACAGCCAACGAGGGAGCTCATCAGAGCCGTTGTCGCCAGCCGCTGCCTTCGCCTCTATCGAAGCCTCTGCCCTTTCAGCGCAACCCTTGCCGCCGGTTGTTCCCCCCAGCCAACTCTCTGCTTCAGCCATGCCACCTCCTCTGCCCTGCGTATCATCCCTTGTCTACTGGGTTGTTGTCAATGTCGCCGGAGTAAAGAAGCCCCCTTTCCTTGTAGTTGCCGCCCTAGTTCATCAAGGACCCTACCGTAGCCTTGCAGGTGTTGTTAGTGTTCCCCTACCCACGCCACCACTTTGCTTTCCCTTTCCTAGCAAACCCTTATATCGGGTGTGAAGGAATTTTGGTGAAATTACAATTGTAACCCATATTTCTTAATTGTAGTTTTTGTCTTTTTGCCCTAATTTTGGAAATTAACAATTATACTCCTGCTGGAATTAACTACAGATTTTGGCCTGATTTCTTATCTATAGTTTATGATCCAACTTTTATAATTTAATTATTGTGCCCTTTGTTGGATTATTTCGGATTTATGGCCCGAAGATTTAATTGCGGATTATGATCAAGTTTCTAAAACTATATAAATTGCCCGGAAAGTGTTTTTAAGATTTTAAAGTCGGATTGTAATTACGGGGGCTATTCTTATAGTTAATATATATTGTGTAGTATGTCCAAATTTAGCGTTATGCTAAATTTGTTTAGTTTGGTGCTAGGTTCGGAAGCGCCCCGTTTAAGGCCAACGAATCCATATCGACATCCATGGACCGTCTTCCGTCTTTTGACGTCACGTGAGTACCCTCTCCCCCGAGCTTATGATCTTACCTCGATCTTGTTATATTTAGTAATAATATCATGCTAGGTGGATCTAGCATAACTTAGAGTGAGTGCCAAGTAGTGGCTTTGGACCTTAGGTGAGTGTTTGAGGATTGTGAAATGTTCTAAGGCTTGAGGTGTTGATATTATCTTGTGAGGTTGTTTATGGCTTTAAGTTGTATGTTGAGCTTGTGAGATTGTTGAGGTTGTGGACTAATACGTGAGTATCCTAGCATAGAATGCTAGAGTCGAGATCATCGAGACTAGGAACGAATTGTCTTAGCATGTGAGTGGTACGACCTTGTATAGGTCATTTGGGCTAGAAGTCTAAAGACTTCTAGCATGAGAGATAGATGCTGATCTTGTGCCTCATTTGGTTAGGTTGAGAGTATCTTCATGCGGGAAGCGGAGAGCGGGATATTTTCGGGTTGAGCGTTGTGTCAAGTAAGTCTCCGGACTTACTTAGCTCGTATTCTTAGTATTAGCTTTGATGTGTGTTTGGTGGTGTGTGTTTATTGTTTATGTTATAACAACTAAACTGGAAATAGGATTACCGACCTTTATATATTATTTGGCCCAAGTGTATGATAACGGGCGGTGACAACTTGTCTAGCTCTCGCGAGAGCTAGGAGGTTCTTGGCGACTATCCCATGCTGGTAGACGGTTGAGTGCATCAGTATCATTCCATGCCGGTAAGTAGGGACTGAGGCTATAACACCCCGAATTCTAAGAACTCGGGACATTACTGGTTAGGACCTCACAATGGGTCCCGACCTCAGTTTGACAACAATATTACTAGGATCTTGCAACAAGACACAAATAAGGAAAACCGAAATTCATAAAATAGTATTTTTAAGGTAATGAATGCAACACGGTCTAGCAGCCTAAAGTACTTAAAAGGGAAAAACAACAAATGTCTTAACAAAAGAAAACACAACAACCAACAACCCCAACTCTAAGGAGTACGGAGACCCGGCTGACCACTACTTCCGGATCACTCAGCTGCTGGTCTAACCTGCGGTAAAACTAAAAATACAACAAGAGAAACCATTAGCTAGTTATCTAAATATTAGATGAATAATAATAGCACACACACACACATAAAAGAATAAACACCCATCATGCTTTCAAACAAGTCCATTTATTATCTTAAGTTAAGTTACTCATTCACGCTAATGATACTTATTTTGTGACACGAGGGATTCCCAAACCTCGCCTCCGCCCCCGTGTAACCATCAGGAATGGATCCGATGCATCTCACCTTGTACCTGCCTGGTCTGGGTATAGAGAACCTCCCAGTCTCCTATCAGAGCTGGGCAGTGATGTCACGGCCCGTTATACATACACTTGGGCCTTAAACATAATAATAACGGTCGTCCTAGCAAGTTATTATTATTAAAACACACACATAGCAAACACCACCACTATCACTCCACTAATATCCAGAAACTGGCTAAGTAAGTCGCAAGGACTTACCTGAGTCAAAACACACTCTAACACGTCTCAAAACAATCCGTACTCGTGGTAACTCAAACGCCTGTCAAATAAGGCATGTGGATCAGAATCACATCTAGATGTCCAACCTCATGCGAAGGAATTACGGAAAAAGCTCTCTTACGGTAAAACACCATTTCACCCTTATTGTCGGAAATCCTCAAAGTTTATTCTTGAATTCTACTAATTTCTTTCTTATCTTGTTTTCCATAGATTATGTCTCTCGGGTAGCTACTTATAGGTTATAAGGTCAAACTCGAGACAACTCGAAGAAGGACAACACTCCTTCTCTCCGGTTACTAATTACGCTACTACATATATTATACCGCCCAACACGTTTTTTAACCTTTCTCCTCAACTCATTTATTTTTACATAATTTCCTAACTCCCAACTCGTACTTATATATTAACTCATATATTTATATAATCTACATTTATGCTTATAATTATATTCTTATATAAAAATTACATTCCTACTAATTCTATGCTTTTATTTAGTTTACTCATACACTCACTTATACCTCTATATATATATATATTCGTATTAATGTGCATTTACGTATCTATATATATAAGTATATATCTCTACTGCGGTACCTCACTCTAATGTCTAATATATATGTATATACATACATCCGTACACAATTCTTTCTCTTTCCACCTCCATGTTAATGTATATATACATACACTATCATATTACCACATTTCACATTACAGATGTATATATCTCCAACTCAACTAAAATCTTCAGCAGACAGTACACTAACCCGCGTCTCGCCTGGGCCAGCAGTGACGGATCCGACGCCGTACTGTACTCGGAATAAGCAGTAATCTCCACGCACCGACAGTGGCTCGCTGGTGACTTTGTTCTAACAGGTGCAGGCAGGGGACCGTTTTCCGGCGAGGCGTGCAGCGCCTCGTCACACAGTTCCGGCTAGAGGAGGCACTCCTGCAGTCTGTAGTTCGAGTGAGGGTCGGTACAGGGAACGAAAACAGCAGAGGGCGACGAGGACTTACCGGCGTAACGGATGAACCTGGCTGCTATGTTTGTCGATCCGCTGCAGCAAGAGAGGGAGGCGTTGCTTCGACGGTTACGTCTGGCTCGAGGCGGCGGCAACAAGGGCGAGGGAGGTGCTGTTTGTCGCAGTGACAGCAAAGCAAGGGAAGACGTTGCTGTTGTGCGAAATCACGTCAACTGCTACTGTAATTCGAGGAGAAAGAGAGACAAGGGAGAGATTGGGCCGAGAAGATCGCCTACCTAGGGCCGATGTCGCCGGCGAACAGGGAAGGTGGACGAGGTGCGGTGGCGGCGGCGTCTGGGCGGTCGACCGAAGGCGGCGCAGTGGCGGCTCGATCCGGCATTGCATGTGCCTGTTGTGCGTTCGTTCAGCGAAGGTGAGGGGAAAGACGACAACAGAAGGTGAGGAGGGATTAGAAGTAGATTAGGTTAGCGTAATTAATTAGGTTAAGTTAGGGTTATGATTAGTTTATGGGATGGGCTGATGGGCTTGATAATTGGGCCTAGTAATGGGCCACATCCGGCCTGCCCTCGCATAAAATAAGGATACGAAAACTCGTTACTCGTTCCGGATTTCCGGTTATGTGCGGGAATTTATATAATACGGAATTATATTCTGTATTATATAAATTATTATTTTATTTTAAAAGTGCGTAAACTATTTCCGGTTACAAAGTTTCATCATTTTATGTGAATTAAGGTCACATAAAATGATAGAACTTAAACTCGTTTTATTTTATTTATTTATTTATTTAAGTTTGATGTATCAGAATTCGGTTAAATTCAGGTTTAACGGAGTTTAAAATTTTCGGTTATTACATCAGTGCCCTCTTAAAAGAAGTTTCGTCCCGAAACTTAGAATGATTCTTCTAATCATAAATTTTCAGTTATATTCTGTTTTCTCAACATTGTCATTTTCTACCATGCAACTACTCACACATCATAGTCAGACGTATATCACATAAAACATAAACACCCAAACCAATATAAAAACATGAATGGTCAAACAACACAACATCCGAGTACTAACTCGTTGATACAGGAGTAACCTCTAACCCCGCAAGGAACTCAGGATAGTTACGTCTAATACTCTCCTCAGTCTCCCAAGTGGCCTCATCAGCTCCTCTCCTAGACCACTGGATCCGCAACATAGGTATTACCTTGGACCGCAGACGTCTAGTACTGCGCTCCAAGACAGCTATTGGGTACTCTACAAATGTATGGTCAGGCTCAACTGTCAGATCCTCATGGCTGATGACGTGTCTCGGATCTGGGATGTACTCTCTCAACTGAGATACATGAAAGACCGGATGAACACCCTCTAATCTCGGCGGTAGTGCTAATCTGTAGGCCACCTCTCCAACTCTTTCCAAGATCTCAAAAGGTCCGACATATCGGGGACTCAGCTTCCCCTTAATGCCGAAACACCGGACTCCTCTCGTAGGTGACACTCTCAACCACACATGAGCACCCACTCTAAACTCCAAAGGTCGACGCCTTTTGTCGGCGTAGGACTTTTGACGACTCTGAGCTGCTAACATCCGCTCTCGGACTAGGGCAATCCGAGCGATGTCATCATGTATCTGAGCTGGAGCTACTCCATCAACTCTGCTGGGCTCATCCCAACATAATGGTGTACGACATCTCCGCCCGTACAAAGCCTCATAAGGAGCCATCCCAATAGACGCGTGTCAGCTGTTATTATATGAAAACTCTACTAGTGAAAGATGATCTGGCCATACCTGTCCCCAATCTAGTACACATGCCCGCAGCATGTCCTCTAAGGTCTGAATGGTACTCTCAGACTGTCCGTCTGTCTGTGGGTGGTAGGCGGTAGTGAAGTGGAGACTCGTCCCCAAAGCAGTATGTACCTACTGCCAAAATCTTGAGGTAAAACGTCCATCTCTGTTAGAGACGATAGTCCTCGGTACTCCATGGAGTCTCACAATGTGTCTGATGAACTCCTCAACTAGACGACTCACCGACCACGTTTCCTTAATCGGAATGAAACGTGCGGTCTTTGTCAAGCGGTCTACCACTACCCAAATAGCATCAAATCCTCTGCTGAGTCTCAAACCTGTGACAAAATCCATAGATATATCCTCCCACTTCCACTGTGGTACTGGAAGTGGGTGGAGCTCTCCTCCAGACCTACGATGCTCAATCTTGACCTGCTGGCAGGCCGCACACTGAGCTACATACCGAGTCACATCGGGCTTCAAACCACCCCACCAGAAGGACCGTCTCACATCCTTGTACATCTTACTCGCTCAAAGATGTATTGAGTATGGGGTATCATGAGCCTCACCTAGTATCCTCTGTCTCAACTCACTGTCTGACGGCACACAAACACGATCTTGACGTCTCATCAATCCATCAGCACCAATAGTGAACTGTGGGGCCTCATCTCGAGACATCCTGTCTCGGATCCTGGTCAAAGTCGGGCAAGTCTCCTGCTTCTGTCGGATCTCATCCAACAGATCAGGAAGTAACTCCAAGGTAGCCACTGACTATCAGTATCGGGAAACTGAATCTCTATCTCCAACCAAGCCAAGTCTCTCTGCAATTGTGGTTGTACTGTCAACCGGGCTATCGCCCTCTCCCTAGGCGTCTTCCGGCTCAAAGCATCAGCTACCACATTCGCCTTCCCGGGGTGGTAAAGGATCTCAAGGTCGAAGTCCTTGATCAACTCTAACCACCGCCTCTAGCGGTTATTCAACTCTTGATAGCATGAATTATAGTCTATATTTTGGGGTTTGTTTGGACGTTTTATCTTCAATAATCTGCATGTTTGTATGTATAATATGTGATTATATTACCATTTCATCTACCTTTGCAGGAATCGAGGTATACACCTAGTTTTGTTGTAATCGTAGGTAAAATGGCACGTTTTGCATCGAAAAGGAGCAAAAGGAGCTATGGAGTCATTGGAGCTACATCCAGGAACATAAGGAACCATCCAGGAAGTATAGCCATGGATTAGAGATTCACTTTGGACCAGATTTGAGAGATTTTACATTCAGTTGTGACTCACCTCGGTTGACCACAGATTCACCTCGACCGAGGTGATCCAGAGAAGTCGACTCGACCGAGGCGAAAACCTGGGACGCGGCGAGAATATTTTATTTTTGGCTGAGATCTTTTATCTTTGGAAAGAGATCTTATATTTTTGGGCTTGGCTCCTGGAAGGAAGAAGATTTACTAGATTATATATTTTACCTATTTTTATGGGAAAAGATCTTTCTAAGATATATTATCTTTGGAGGGTTATTTTCCTATAAAAAGGGTTGGATTTCCACAAATCCAAGGGCATGATATACCACCGATCAGGGTTTATACACCGTTGCAGCATACTCCAGTTGGGAGATTTGAAGAACCTTTTTGAAGGTTGAAGGAAGATTGAAGATTATAGCTTTTATAGCTTTTGAAGGGTTTTGTAAGATTGTCTTAGATTCCCTTCCTTGTTGTCTTACCTTGTTGGATTTCTATCCAAGGAACGCTTTTGTTGTGATATTTGATTCAGTTATTGAAGCCTTTTCTTTAAATTCTTTTTGTTCAAATATTCACCTTCTTCCCATATATTTGATTAATACTTTCATGATGATGAGTGGCTAATTTCCTTGTGTGATTCTAGGGTGATTGGCTGAAGGTTGTGGGAAAAACAATGATAGAATAATCTTAGATTCCAGTTGGACCCTGAAAGTTTGAGTCTTTAACCTTAACCTTAAGCATCTCGCTCAGTCGATGAACATCTCGGCCGGGGTGAAATTTGGCTGACCGAGGTGGCTTATCTGATCCTAAACTGAGAGTTAAATGTTAAAGTTTGCCAAATCCTATTCTTATTATACCTTTCCTGGTCCAATGCAAGCCTAGGATGAGACTTACCCGGTAATTCCTTAGTTTGTGTACCAACGATCATAAGTGTAGGTAATAAAGGTTTATCCTTTATTGGGGTTTGAGTGTGCTTTCATCCCATCTTTGTGAGTTAGCCTGAGACTTACCCGGTAAAGGTTGATTCTATTCCCTTAGATGGTGTGTTAGTTTGAGGTCATAGTTCTTTATCTTAATTCCTTGAGATTTACCCGGTAATAGGAGTTACGGTTTAGGATTAGTGAGTAGTGAGACTTACCCGGTGATCTATTCCACTTTAGTAACACCTTCCTCATGCAAAAACCTCAGCTTTGTCCGCTTATCTTTAGATCTTGAGTTGGAACCACAACTGGATGCTTTAATCCCTAGAATTGCATGTTTCCCTTATTGACTGTTTATCATCTTTGATTGTTATAATTGCTTTTGTGGTTAGTAATTACTAGAGCTTACCGTGATTGGACTTTGTTTCACTAAGTCCCTGTGATCGACCCATGGAATTCCTTGCTTTTTACTACGATTGACCCGTACACTGCGGGTTCGCATCCTTGTTTTAAGCTTACGTCTAGGGTTATAAATTTAAAGCTTGCACACACCGTTTGGAGAGAACAAGTTTTTGGCGCCGTTGCCGGGTACTTGGTCTAGACCGAGCCGGTTACGGTTTGCTTTTGGGGCACTTGCCCCCGTGTCTTCTAACCACTCCACTTGAGTGACTTTTGCAGGTTCTTTCTTAGGTTTATGTGAAGAACCCGCACTGGGAAAGAAATCGTTCCTTACGATCCCGAACCAGAAAAGACATACAAGCGACGCTTAAGAGAAGCGAAGATGGCCCACCAAGACAACCGCGATCTTGAGGCCGAATTGAAAGAGGCGCTAGAGCTGCTACACCTCAGCAGGGAAGAATTGAGGCAGGAAAGAGAAGAAACTCGCACCAGGACTGAAGCGATCAAAGCTGACATGGCAGCTTTACGAGACCAGTTTCTACCTCGACCGAGGGAAGATCCTGTTCCAGATCCTCGACCGATCCAGGTCCCAGTCGCTGACCCTCGACCGAGGAAGGTCCCAGTACCTGACGCCCCGGCCGAGGTACTTCCACCTCGGATGCCAGTCCGAGACGCCTTTCCTGCAGGAATCCCACAAACCCTAGGTCAAAGGATGGACCCCAATCAACAACTGAGGCGTCCAGGAGTTAACCTAGGAGATCCAGCGGACCATGACTACGAACTTCGACCGCAAGTTCTATCCATGATTCGCCAATGCCAATTCGGAGGGCTAGAGAAGGAATCACCACATCAACATCTTCAAAACTATGAGATCTTGATGGAGACCTTGAGACCTTCAAGGATTGAAAACAACAATTACAAGCTAAGACCTTTTTACTTTTCTTTAAAAGATAGAGCTCTTACTTGGTATCAATCTCTTCCTCCAGGAAAAATTAGCACATGGGAGGAGATGACAACGGAGTTCTTGACCAAATTCTTTCCCCCTCAAAGACAACTGAAATGAGAGGGAAGATCAATGCTTTCATTATGAAGGACAAGGAGAGCTTGTCCAAGTCATGGGAGCGGTTCAAGGACATTCTTTTGGATTGCCCACATCATGGGATTCCAAAGTTAGAGCTATTGGAGATATACTTCAAAGGACTGGACGGAAGCACCCAGTTCAATCTCCAACTACTCTCCGCCGGTACCTTTATGGACATGGCGATTGACGAATCTTGGGACTTCATCGAGAAGCAAGCTTTGCATATGGAGAAGTACACCCACCAAGGAGCTGAAGGTGGAGTTAAAAGAGTTAACTTCCAAGAAACTCAGCCCAACAACAATCAACTCACGTCTTTGAAGAATGACGTGAAGCAATTGAAGGAACTCTTGGTTACTCAAACCAAGAAGGAAGAGCAAGGACAAAGGAACAACAACAATGGATACCGTAACAACAACAACGGTTCTAGGAACAACAATTACAACAACAACAATAGAGGATCCAATAGCAACAATTGGAGGGCGAACAACCTATATTCTGGTAACAATCATTCAAACTCCAACTCCAACGATTCCTCTAACCCTTTCCTCTCTTCCCCTTCTTCTTCTTCTACTCCATTAAAAAGCCAGGGGCAAGGATCAAGTTCGTCTCAGCCGGAAAAGAAAGACGCAGTTCTGGAGGCCATCTTGATCAAGCTCAACGCTATGGAGACTTCTATGACTTCATTTTCGAAGGCCCAAAAAGCCTTTGAACAACAACTTGCAAGTAGGGCGAATGAAGCGCCAAGAGATCCAGGGAAGCTTCCAGCAAGAACGGAAAGCAACCCTAAGGTCCAGATCATGACCATAACTACGAGGAGTGGACTGAAAACTGCAGATCCAGTGCCTCGGTCGGTGCCAGTACCGACGAAGACCACCTCGGTCCAGGTGCAGTCGAAGAACACCTCGACCGAGATGCCAACCGAGGTGGAGCCACAGAAAGCGGAGGGGAAAACTGAAGTTTATGTTCCACCTCCTGCATACAAACCACCACTTCCATTCCCCCAGTCAAGGGCCAGAGCACATCTAGACAAGAATTTTGGTAAATTCCTTGACTTGATGAATAAACTACATATTAACATTCCTTTCCTTGATGCTATTCTAGGAATGCCCGCCTATGAGAAGTTCTTAAAGGAGATCCTATCAAGGAAGAGGAAACTAGAAGATTTTGGTGAAGTTAGGATGACATCTAAATCCTCGGAGCTCATTCAAATCATGAAGGAGAAGATGCCACCTAAATTGAGAGATCCCAGCTCATTTTACATTCCCATTCAAGTTTGGGATGTCACTTGTGAAGCCCTTTGTGATCTAGGAGCCAGCGTGAGCATCATCCCGCTGGAGCTATGTGCGAAGATCGGACTTGGAGAGCCCAAGCCGGTCAAGATTCGACTATATATGGCGGATCGCTCCATCACCCATCCAGTGGGAATCTTGGAGGACGTTCCGGTCAAGTTAGGTAACTTCTATTTACCAATAGATTTTGTTGTACTTGACATTCCCGCAGATTATCCTGTTCCTATTATTCTCGAGAGGCCATTTCTAGCAACTTCGGGTTGCAACGTGGATTGCAAGAACGCCAAGTTGAAATTCAACATTGGTGGCGATGAGGTGGAGTTCGCATTACTTTCAGCCATGAAAGGAGAGCAGCTAACAGATGATATCTTCAACATCTACGATGAAGAAGAATCAAGAGAATTGGTGAGCTCTATCCTTATTAACGATCCACTCGAAAGAGTTATTAGCTTCAGTTTAATGGAGGAAGGTATAGATGCTTCTTGTGATGCAGATTTATGGAGCTTAAAAGCACTGGAAGAGGATCCAGGAGCTAAAACTGAGAAGCTAACCCAGGAGACGAAGATCTCCAGTTTCGGTTCCAGTTGCAGTACCTCGACCGAGGAACTTTCTGGACTGAGCGAGGCGACTGAAGAACATCTCGGTCAACGCCTCTGCACCTCGACCGAGGTCGATGGCGAGACGATTTCAACTGAGACTTCAGAAAGTCCAGTTTCTGGATCTACTCCACTGGAAGAAGGAAGCAAGGATCCCCCTCAGAAAGCACCCCCAGTTGTGGAGCTTAAACAACTCCTAAATCACTTAAGGTATGTCTTTCTTGGACCGGATTCCACTTATCCCGTTATTGTTAGTGCTTCCCTCTCCGAAACTGAATTGTCTAAACTCATGCATGTCCTAAGAAAGCATCAAAAGGCTTTGGGTTATACTATAGATGATCTTATTGGCATTAAGCCCTCTTTCTGCATGCATAGAATTTTAATGGAGGATGATCATAAGACTTCACGGGAACCTCAACGACGGTTAAATCCGATCATGAAAGAGGTTGTGAAGAAAGAAGTTCTTAAGTTGTTGGATGCAGTTATTATATACCCTATCTCGGACAGCAAGTGGGTTAGCCCGGTGCATGTAGTTCCGAAGAAAGGAGGGATGACCGTTGTGACGAATAAGAACAACGAGTTGATCCCAACTAGGACCGTCACGGGCTGGAGGGTTTGCATCGATTATAGGAATCTGAATACGGCCACACGGAAGGACCATTTTCCACTTCCCTTCATTGATCAAATGCTCGAGCGGTTGGCCCAGCATTCACACTTTTGCTACTTAGACGATTATAGTGGATTCTTCCAGATTCCTATCCATCCGGATGATCAGGAGAAGACCACTTTCACTTGTCCATGGGGGACATTTGCCTATAGGAGGATGCCATTTGGATTGTGCAATGCACCCGCTACCTTCCAGCGATGCATGATGGCTATCTTTTCCGAGTACATAGAGGAGATCATGGAGGTATTTATGGATGATTTTTCTGTATATGGTTCCTCTTTTGATGATTGTCTATCTAACCTTTCTCTAGTGCTTAAAAGATGTGAAGACACTAATCTTGTTTTGAATTGGGAGAAGTGTCATTTTATGGTTAATGAAGGCATTGTGCTAGGACACCTCGTTTCTAATCGAGGCATTGAGGTCATCGCGCTAAGATCGAGACTATCGAGAAACTCCCTCCCCTTTGTTCTGTTAAAGGTGTGAGGAGTTTTCTCGGGCATGCAGGTTTCTACAGGAGATTCATCAAGGACTTCTCTAAGATTTCTAAACCTCTAACTAACCTCTTGAATAAAGATGTTGTTTTTGAGTTTTCGCATGAGTGTCTTGATGCTTTTACAGGATTAAGGAAGCGTTGATCTCCGCTCCCATTATCCAGCCTCCGGATTGGACCTTGCCCTTTGAGATCATGTGCGACGCTAGTGATGTAGCCGTAGGAGCGGTGCTTGGACAGAAGAAGGATGGACGGACCACAACCTTTTACTATGCTAGCAAGACGCTAGATGTAGCACAACGCAACTACGCTACCACCGAGAAGGAATTATTGGCGGTTGTATATGCTTTCGAGAAGTTTCGTTCCTATTTAGTAGGGGCGAAAGTCATTGTCTACACCGACTATGCAGCCATCCGTTACTTGTTGGCTAAGAAAGACGCCAAGCCACGCCTTATTCGATGGATTCTCTTACTTCAAGAGTTTGATCTAGAGATCCGCGATAAGAAGGGATCCGAAAATTCTGTTGCGGATCACCTCAGCCGGCTACCTGCATCTTCACACGAAAAGGACGACCCACCCATAGATGATTCATTCCCCGATGAGCATTTACACTTGTTGGAGCGTTTGATAGACCTACTTACTTCACCCCACAATGAAGGTGAAGTTTGGGGTGAGGGCACCTCCCATCAAGTATGAGAGACGCATCATGGTCCAGCTAGCGACCTTAAACCAAGCGCTTCTTGGGAGGCAACCCAAGGTATTGCTTTCTTTTCCCGTTTTCTAGTCTAGCTTAGATAGTTTTGCTTTTGCTTTGCTTTGTTTTGTTTTTGGCGTTCTAGACAGATAACAGGAGACATCTAAGGAAGGAGCATAACTGGAAGGACAGAAGATCGAGAATTTGAGAAGACGAAGTTTGACTGAGGCATCTCGGTTGCTGTCAGAGCACCTCGACCGAGATGATTCTTGAGCAACCGAGGCGACTAGGGTTTCTGAAGAACCACCTCGGTCCGTACCACCTCGGTTCAGTCGAGACCATCTCGACCGAGGTGACAGCAGTTCCAGAAAGGGTATAAAAGGGGAGAAATTTCTCTCTCTTCACTTCACCCAACCCTCCTCGACCGCGGCGACAGTTTGCACCTCGCTTCTTCGATTTTTGCTCGTTTTCGAAGATTTTCGCTTCCAAACTGCGATTAAGGCATAGAGGATCCCAGTGCATCATCGATCTGCAAGAAAATCGAACCGATTCGGCCGAACGAGGTAAAACAAAAACCGAAACCCTACCTCGCTTTTTCGCTTCGATTTGGGCTTTGGTTGCCCTTGCATTTGCTGAGAAAAGGCTTAAGTACCCCATAGGAAGCAGTTGTAGTGATTTTGGGGGAAAAGAACTGAATTTTCTGAGGAAATTAGAATCCAGTTTTCCGCCTCGGTCTAGTCGTTCTGTGCCTCGGCCGAGGTGATTCTTGAGAGTTGTCAGTCGACCGAGGTGACCTGAAAGTGTCAGTTTTCTAAAAATGAGTTCTGACCGACGCCTTGCCCTTAGGGATAGATCCTCACCTTCCCCTTCTTCCTCTTCCCGACCTTATCGACCGGTGATCCATGAGCGACACCAGGTCGATTACGACCGTATTTCCGGCCGTCCAGTGATTGCACCTCGCTTCTTGGACGTGTCTGCTTTTGATTGTCTCCAGGTAGACGGAGACCTTAGGAGGATGATATCTACAATAGGGTTGGATCAGTTTACTGAGATCCGAGCCCCAGCCTATTTGGAGCCCACCTTAGAGTTCATTAGCTCCTTCACCTACCTCCCCACAGAGCGATCTGTGAAGTACCGGTTGATGAACCGGAACTTCTTAGTGCCACTAGAGTATTGGAGAGAGATTTTTGGCTTTCCTGAGCCCACAGTTGTTGACTTCCCTTCCCGATCTGTAGCTAGGGAGTTTTGGGGACAGATTTCCCATATTGTTGAGCATGCAGACAGATGGCGCCCTGGAGATTCCACGGAGAAGGTCATCTTCCACTTAGCCTTTAGGTTAGCCCACCGGATCTTCAGTGAGACACTTCTGGCGCGTACTGAGACGCCCCAGAAGGTCCGTCAGGGGGAGCTTTTCAGTTTATACTGCATAGTTACTTGGGGTATCCCGGACTTTGGCTTGATGTTGGCAGAGGATCTGCACAAGATCAAGGCCAAGGCGAAGGGAGACATCTGCTGCGGAGGGCTTGTCACCCACATAGCTAGTTATCAGGACATGGATCTCAGCGCTTGCACGATGGTGGCGGCTGCCAAGCCGCTTGGAATGCAGGAGATGATCACTCGGCGGATTCTGGTTCCCCGAGGTTTGACTACACCGTACGTGGCTATGCCATGGGAGCTGACTGCACCACAGGGGATTAGGTGGTCTGCCCAATTTACTGTTTTTGACCCTCACTATTGGCAGACTGCTTGGGCTCCACTGATGGAGGATTATAGAGAGGCAACAGCTGCCCCAGTTGAGGAGGAGGCAGATGATGAGGAGACCGCTGATGACAGAGAGGGTGGGGTCCCGATGGATACAGGGACAGATACTGCAGGGACGAGCGCACCAATTATAGATCTGGATGATGAGGATACTGAGCTTGTACCTGCTACTTCTCCAGTGAGACCTGCTAGGCGTAGGACACGCCGACACAGAGATTCAGAGGCTCACAGTCGGATCGATGACTTGACGGATCAGGTTATTGACTCGTATGCTGCTTTGTCACTGGATATCCGCGAGATGTAGGAGCGGCAGCATTACCAGCACATGATGGCCCAGATCCAGTTTGAGCACATCATGGGTTATCCGTTCGACCCGTCCCAGTATCCGTATGTACCACCACCACCACCACCGGATCGTGACTACTGAGAGCTGCAGGATTTATTTTCTTTTCTTATTTTTATGCAGTTCAGCTTATTATCCAGTGAGTACTTTTTTCTTAGACTTATTTTGACCCACTCGGACAGTGTGTCCCAAGTATAGGGTGTTTATTTGATGTATTTGACACTTATGTGATGTATGACTTTATTTGACCGGATATATATCTATATTTATGCTTCACTTTTGCATCTATGTGTTTATCTGAGACTACATGCATACTTACAGGTTATTTGATTGAGAAAAACGTCGAAACTGAAAGAAAACTGGTTTTAAAAAAAAAAATTTTGGACCTCGACCGGGGCAGTTCTGGCCGAACGAGGCGTTTCACCTCGGTTTACCTAAGAACACCTCGACCGAGGTGGGTTAACTGAGAGTTTTCGAAAACGATTTTTGTGCTTCTTATCTGGATATGATCTCAGTGAAGACTTTGTTTACTGACTGGTTTTGAAATCTTTATGTGTTTGAAAGGTTTTATAATATGTTTAAGTTGCTAAATGCTTTGTTTGAAATTATTGGCATGTTTAATACTTTGTTTTATCCAAATTATGTTGAATTTGAAGGTTGACACCGCAAGATAAGTTCTCTCACTTTCTTCCTGGAAAGACCAAGGCAATTCATTCTTGTCTCTTCTTCTTCTTGATCATGCTTAGCCCCTCATATATATTTTGCCTCCCTTTACCTATCCGGTAATTTGGAAGCAAGTGAAGTTAAAGTTGAGAAGTTGGCTGGAAGTGAAAGTGTTAGAAAGTAATAATAGGTTCGGGGAAGTCAATCATGATGATGAGTAACTCGGCACCATTCACATAGTCGGGTGTTTGTGTCTTGCCAAAGTCGGATTGAGCGATATTCCTAACGGGTCATGGTATGTGCATCAAGGGTTTGATGCATCTCAAGAAATTGATGATTGCTGATTTCCTAGGCTTCGGTTATTGTGCACCTCTGTCCATGCATCCCAAAAATTAAAGTAAAAGAAAAAGTGTGAGATAAGCAAAGCTTATTGGTGGAAGATGTTGCGAGTCAAAGATGAACAACTTGCTTATATTTAAACTGGATTATGCATGATTAATTTCGATGATTATAATTTATTATGCATTCTATGATTTTATGCAAAGATGAACAACTTGCTTATATTTATAAAATGTTTTGATCATACATTGATTTTAAATTCCATGAAGTATTCTCTTAGAGTGATCTATGATTGTTGCACACTATAAAAATGTTTTTGAAAGACTTTTCATTGATTTTCTTGACTATTAATCCATTCTATCTTGTCTTTTATATGCGGAACTTGCTTGGGGACAAGCAAGGGCTAAGTATGGGGTATTTTGATAGCATGAATTATAGTCTATATTTTGGGGTTTGTTTGGACGTTTTATCTTCAATAATCTGCATGTTTGTATGTGTAATATGTGATTATATTACCATTTCATCTACCTTTACGGGAATCGAGGTCTACACCTAGTTTTGTTGTAATCGTAGGTAAAATGGCACGTTTTGCATCGAAAAGGAGCAAAAGGAGCTATGGAGTCATTGGAGCTACATCCAGGAACATAAGGAACCATCCAGGAAGCATAGCCATGGATTAGAGATTCACTTTGGACTAGATTTGAGAGATTTCACATTCAGTTGTGACTCACCTCGGTTGACCACATATTCACCTCGACCGAGGTGATCCAGAGAAGTCGACTCGACCGAGGCGAACACCTGGGACGCGGCGAGAATATTTTATTTTTGGCTGAGATCTTTTATCTTTGGAAAGAGATCTTATATTTTTGAGCTTGGCTCCTAGAAGGAAGAAGATTTACTAGATTATATATTTTACCTATTTTTATGCGAAAAGATCTTTCTAAGATATATTATCTTTGGAGGGTTATTTTCCTATAAAAAGGGTTGGATTTCCACAAATCCAAGGGCATGATATACCACCGATCAGGGTTTATACACCGTTGCAGCATACTCCAGTTGGGAGATTTGAAGAACCTTTTTGAAGGTTGAAGGAAGATTGAAGATTATAGTTTTTATAGCTTTTGAAGGATTTTGTAAGATTATCTTAGATTCCCTTCCTTGTTGTCTTACCTTGTTGGATTTCTATCCAAGGAACGCTTTTGTTGTGATATTTGATTCAGTTATTGAAGCCTTGTTCGCTCCAAACGGTGTGTGCAAGCTTTAAATTTATAACCCTAGACTTAAGCTTAAAACAAGGATGCGAACCCGCAGTGTACGGGTCAATCGTAGTAAAAGCAAGAAAATTCCAGGGGTCGATCACAGGGACTCGGTGAAACAAAGTCAATACGGTGTGCTTATGTCAATACTAACCACAAGAGCGATTAACACAATCAAAGATGAATAAGAAGTCAATAAAGCAAACATGCAATTCTAGGGATTAAAGCATCTAGTTGTGGTTCCAACTCAAGATCTATAGATAAGCGGACAAAGCTGAGATTTTTGCGTGGGGAAGGTGTTTCTAAAGTGGAGTAGATCACCGGGTAAGTCTCACTACACACTAATCTAAAACCGTAACTCCTATTACCGGGTAAGTCTCAAGGAATTAAGATAAAGAACTATAACCTCAAACTAACACACCATCTAAGGGAATAGAATCAACCTTTACCGGGTAAGTCTCAGGCTAACTCACAAAGATGGGATGGAAGCACACTCAAACCCCAATAAAGGATAAACCTTTACTACCTACACTTATGATCGTTGGTACACAAACTAAGGAATTACCGGGTAAGTCTCATCCTAAGCTTGCTTTGAACCAGGAAAGGTGTAATAAGAATAGGATTTGGCAAACTCTAACACTTAACTCTCAGTTATGGATCAGATAAGTCACCTCGGTCAGCCGGTTTCCACCCCGGCCGAGATGTTCATCGACTGAACGAGATGCTTAGGGTTAAGGTTAAAGACTCGAACTTTCAGGATCCTACTGGAATCTAAGATTATTCTATCATTGTTTTTCCCACAACCTTCAGCCAATCACCCTAGAATCACACAAGGAAATTAGCCACTCATCATCATAATGAAAGTATTAAAATATATGGGAAGAAAGTGAATATTTGAACAAGAAGAATTTAATGAAAAGACTTCAATAACTGAATCAAATATCACAACAAAGCGTTCCTTGGATAGCAATCCAAAAAGACAAGACAATCAATGAGGGAATCAAAGACAATCTTACAAAACCCTTCAATAAAGCTATAAAAGCTATGAACTTCAACCTTCCTTCAACCTTCAAAAAGGTTCTTCAACTCTCTCCCCAAATTTGGAGTGCGGCTGCTGCGAGATGTCCAGCCCTAAACGTGTGATAGTGGATTGTATGCGGCCTCCGAAGATCTGTGATCCGTAGATCCGATGATGGTTGAATTGTGGAAAATCCAACCCTTTATATAGGAGAATTATCTTCCAAAGATAAGATATCTTAAAAAGATAATTTCCTAATAAAATATATCTTATCTCTCAAAATAAATATCTTCCTAAGATAATCTTATAGGAAATATCTAAAAAGATAATTTTCTAATAAAATATATCTTATCTCTAAAATAGATCTCCCAAATATATGATCTTCCTTCCAGAAATCCAAGCCCAAAAATATAAGATCACTTTCCAATTTTAAAAGATCTCCTCCAAGAATAAAATATTCTCGCCGCGTCCTAGGTGTTCGCCTCGGTCGAGTCGGCGTCTCTGGATGACCTCGGTCGAGGTGAATCTGTGGTCAATCGATGTGACTCACAACTGAATGTGAAATCTCTCAAAACTGGTCCAAAGTGAATCTTTAATCCATGGCTATGCTCCCTGGATGTAGCTCCAAATGACTCATGACTCCTTTTGCTCCTTTTTGATGCAAAACGTACCATATTACCTGCAATTACAACGAAACTAGGTGTAGACCTCGATTCTCGCAAAGGTAGATGAAATGGTAGTAAAATCACATAATGTACATACAAACATGCAGATTATGAAAGATAAAACGTCCAAACAAACCCCAAAATATAGACTATAATTCATGCTATCAAAATACCCCATACTTAGCCCTTGCTTGTCCCCAAGCAAGTTCCTTATATAGAAATCAAGATAGAATGGATTATAAATCATGAAAATCAATGAAAAAGTCTTTCAAAAACATTTTATGGTGTGCAACTATCATAGATCACTCTAAGAGAATACTTCATGGAATTAAAAACTCAATATGCTCAAAACATTTTATAAATATAGGAAAGTTGTTCATCTTTGCATAAAATCATAGAATGCATAGTAAATCATAATTATCAAAATTAATCATGTATAATCTAGTTTAAACCACTAAGTCAATCAACAAGCTCAAGGTCTCAAGGGCTTCCCAAAAGAAAAGTCAAGAAACGTGTAGGGTAGGGATGTGTGTAAGGTATGTGGTGCTAGAATCCGGGAAAAGGATGATCTTCACTTCACTTCGACTTGCAACATCTTCCACCAATAAACCTTGCTTATTTCATACTTTTTCTCTTTTTACTTTACTTTTTGGGATGCATGGACAGAGGTGCACAATAACCGAAGCCTAGGAAATCTGCAATCATCAATTTCTCGAGATGCATCAAACCCTTGATGCACATACCATGACCCGTTAGGAATATCGCTCAATCCGACTTTGGCAAGACACAAACACCCGGCTATGTGAATGGTGCCGAGTTACTCATCTTCATGATTGACTTCCCCAAACCTATTATTGCTTTCTAACACTTTCACTTCCAGCCACTTCTCAACTTCACTTGCTTTCACCACTTCGCTTGCTTCCAAATTCCCGGATAGGTAAAGGGAGGCAAAATGTATATGAGGGGCTAAGCATGATCAAGAAGAAGAAGAAGAAGAAGAGAATGAATTGCCTTGGTCTTTCCAAGAAGAAAGTGAGAGAACTTAACCTGCGGTGTCAACCTTCAAATTCAACATAATTTGGATAAAAACAAAGTATTAAACATGCTAATAATTTCAAACAAAGCATTTAGCAACTTAAACATATTATAAAACCTTTCAAACACATAAAGGATTCAAAACCAGTCAGTAAACAAGATCTTCACTGAGATCATATCCAGATAAGTAACAAAAAATCGTTTTCGAAAACTCTCAGTTAATACACCTCGGTCGAGATGTTCTTGGTTCAACCGAGGTGAAACGCCTCGTTTAGCCAGAACTGACTCGGTCGAGGTCATAAAATTTTTTTTTTTTTTAAACCAGTTTTTTTTTCAGTTTCGACGTTTTTCTCAATCAAATAACTTGTATGCATGCATGCAATCTCAGATAAACACATAGAAGCAAAATAAAGCATAAATATCATAGAAGGTCAAGTCATACATCCATGAGTCAAATAATACATAAATACCCCATACTTGGGACACACTGTCCCAGTGGGTCGAAATAAGTCTAAGGACAGGATACTCACCGAACATAGCTAAACTGCATGAAGAAGTAAGAAACAGCTCCCAGATAAAACCAACTCGGTTGGCGAAGCACATCTCGGTCGAGGTGTTCTGACAGTACCCGAGATGTATCTCAGTAAAGCTCGTTTCCTCAACTTCTCGAAATTTTGATCTTCCAGTGTAGCTCCTGAACTGTGATCCTTCCTTTTGGAATATCTGGTTGTTGTCTAGAGGAAAACAAAAACAAAGAAACTATCTAAACTAAACTGGAAAAGGGAGAAGAAAGCAATACCTTGGGTTGCCTCCCAAGAAGCGCGTGGTTTAAGGTCGCTAGCTGGACCCTTCTCCATAGAATTACTCAATGTACCTTGAACACCATGGAGTGCTCATCACATCCATCATAAAATTCTTCCAAAAAGGTTCCGGTTCCTAATTTCACCAGCAAATGGTAAGATCTCCCACGTACAAGCTTGTACGGTTTGATTCTCACCGGAATCCTTCTAGCCTTCCTGCACTTCAATGGGACATAATCTAGCCTTGCGTCCCATCCTTTCCTTGATCGAGAAAACAACTTCTCGAGAATCCTAGTAGCTTCCCCATCTTTAGCATGGGGATGGTACAAGGTCCTTAGCATGCAAGGGACCCCATACTTGAACAAGAGACACTTCATCGCCTTAACGGTGTAGTGCTTGCAAACTCCACTCCTTATAATCCAAGGAGTATCTTCTTCCAACAATTTCAAGGAAGACTTCATCTTGATCTTAGGAGGTTCTTTCGGAAGAGACCTCCAACTCTCCGGTGCATTCCTGAAAAATTCAGAAATTTTAATAGGGATTTCAAATGAAGTAGGAGAATGTACCTCGTAAAGTTCTCCAAAGCTTGAGACAAGTTTCATGTTGGGTTGATAATCCACCCATGAAATCTCTCTCAACTCAGCTGATCTTTCTTCCACCTTGACCACAGTTTCAGTAATTTGGCCGAGGTTCTCCGTATCTTGCAGTTCTACAGATTTTTGCTCCACCTCGGCCGATCTCTCTTTCACCTCGGCCGAGGTCTCAACAGTTAGATCGAAATCTTCCAAATCTTCTTCTCCCTCAAAAGCTTCAGGAGAAACTTCTGGTTTGATTGGAGGGGTGCTTGGAACTTGCAGGACTTCCTTATGCTCCTCTTCCGGCTTAGCATAGGATAGGGTGCTTTCCTTGAGCTCCTCCACCTTTTTCATCAACCTCTCCCATCTTGATTCAAGAGAATCTTCAAGGGGTTGCTCACAAATCTTTTTAGGGACATTCAGTTCATCCCACTTCGCAAGTTCACGCTGAATGACCTCTTCTCTCTCCCATTCATTGCTGAACCAATAGAAGGAGTACTTCTCCTCCAAGTATTCATAATGGTCCGCCCTAGCACTTTGCCTTGCTATCCAGGCTGGATCAAATGTAGTCATCGGAAATCCTGAAAACTACAAAACTCATAGAAAGAGTAGTTAGTAGCAACAGGGGCAAGTGCCCCGAAAGCAAACCGCAACCGGCTCGGTCTAGACCAAGTCCCCGGCAACGGCGCCAAAAACTTGTTCGCTCCAAACGGTGTGTGCAAGCTTTAAATTTATAACCCTAGACTTAAGATTAAAACAAGGATGCGAACCCGCAGTGTATGGGTCAATCGTAGTAAAAGCAAGAAAATTCCAGGGGTCGATCACAGGGACTCGATGAAACAAAGTCAATACGGTGTGCTAATGTCAATACTAACCACAAGAGCGATTAACACAATCAAAGATGAATAAGGAGTCAATAAAGCAAACATGCAATTCTAGGGATTAAAGCATCTAGTTGTGGTTCCAACTCAAGATCTATAGATAAGCGGACAAAGCTGAGATTTTTGCGTGGGGAAGGTGTTACTAAAGTGGAGTAGATCACCGGGTAAGTCTCACTACTCACTAATCCTAAACCGTAACTCCTATTACCGGGTAAGTCTCAAGGAATTAAGATAAAGAACTATAGCCTCAAACTAACACACCATCTAAGGGAATAGAATCAACCTTTACCGGGTAAGTCTCAGGCTAACTCACGAAGATGGGATGGAAGCACACTCAAACCCCAATAAAGGATAAACCTTTATTACCTACACTTATGATCGTTGGTACACAAACTAAGGAATTACCGGGTAAGTCTCATCCTAAGCTTGCTTTGAACCAGGAAGGTGTAATAAGAATAGGATTTGGCAAACTCTAACACTTAACTCTCAGTTTAGGTCGAATAAGTCACCTCGGTCAGAAGAATTCCACCCCGGCCGAGATGTTCATCAACCGAACGAGATGCTTAGGGTTAAGGTTAAAGACTCGAACTTTCAGGATCCTATTGGAATCTAAGATTATTCTATCATTGTTTTTCCCACAACCTTCAGCCAATCACCCTAGAATCACACAAGGAAATTTGCCACTCATCATCATAATGAAAGTATTAAATATAAGGGAAGAAGGTGAATATTTGAACAAAGAAGAATTTAATGAAAAGACTTCAATAACTGAATCAAATATCACAACAAAGCGTTCTTTGGATAATAATCCAACAAGACAAGACAATAATTGAGGGAATTGAAGACAATCTTACAAAACCTTTCAATAAAGCTATAAAAGCTATGAACTTCAACCTTTCTTCAACCTTCAAAAAGGTTCTTCAACTCTCTCCCCAAATTGGAGTATGCTGCTGCTGCGTTGTAAACTGCGTATTTCCGGTGCAAGCGGGGATGTTGGAATTGTGGAAATCCAACCCTTTTTCTAGGAGAATAACCTTCCAAAGATAATAAATCTTAGAAAGATATTTTCCCATAAATATAGGTAAAATATATGATTCTGCATATCTCCTTCCTTCCAGGAGCCAAGCTCAAAAATATAAGATCACTTTCCAAGTTTAAAAGATCTCCTCCAAGAATAAAATATTCTCGCCGCGTCCTAGGTGTTCGCCTCGGTCGAGTCGGCGTCTCTGGATCACCTCGGTCGAGGTGAATCTGTGGTCAATCGAGGTGACTCACAACTGAATGTGAAATCTCTCAAAACTGGTCCAAAGTGAATCTTTAATCCATGGCTATGCTCCCTGGATGTAGCTCCAAATGACTCATCACTCCTTTTGCTCCTTTTTGATGCAAAACGTACCATATTACCTGCAATTATAACGAAACTAGGTGTAGACCTCGATTCTCGCAAAGGTAGATGAAATGGTAGTAAAATCACATAATGTACATACAAACATGCAGATTATGAAAGATAAAATGTCCAAACAAACCCCAAAATATAGACTATAATTCATGCTATCATTTCTTTAAATTCTTTTTGTTCAAATATTCACCTTCTTCCCATATATTTGATTAATACTTTCATGATGATGAGTGGCTAATTTCCTTGTGTGATTCTAGGGTGATTGGCTGAAGGTTGTGGGAAAAACAATGATAGAATAATCTTAGATTCCAGTTGGACCCTGAAAGTTTGAGTCTTTAACCTTAACCTTAAGCATCTCGCTCAGTCGATGAACATCTCGGCCGGGGTGAAATTTGGCTGACCGAGGTGGCTTATCTGATCCTAAACTGAGAGTTAAATGTTAAAGTTTGCCAAATCCTATTCTTATTATACCTTTCCTGGTCCAATGCAAGCCTAGGATGAGACTTACCCGGTAATTCCTTAGTTTGTGTACCAACGATCATAAGTGTAGGTAATAAAGGTTTATCCTTTATTGGGGTTTGAGTGTGCTTTCATCCCATCTTTGTGAGTTAGCCTGAGACTTACCCGGTAAAGGTTGATTCTATTCCCTTAGATGGTGTGTTAGTTTGAGGTCATAGTTCTTTATCTTAACTCCTTGAGACTTACCCGGTAATAGGAGTTACGGTTTAGGATTAGTGAGTAGTGAGACTTACCCTGTGATCTATTCCACTTTAGTAACACCTTCCCCATGCAAAAACCTCAGCTTTGTCCGCTTATCTTTAGATCTTGAGTTGGAACCACAACTAGATGCTTTAATCCCTAGAATTGCATGTTTCCCTTATTGACTGTTTATCATCTTTGATTGTTTTAATTGCTTTTGTGGTTAGTAATTACTAGAGCTTACCGTGATTGGACTTTGTTTCACTAAGTCCCTGTGATCGACCCCTGGAATTCCTTGCTTTTTACTACGATTGACCCGTACACTGCGGGTTCGCATCCTTGTTTTAAGCTTACGTCTACGGTTATAAATTTAAAGCTTGCACACACCGTTTGGAGCGAACAACTCTCTTTGAGTGAATATATACTTCAGACTCTTATGGTCTGTGAAGATCTGACATGTCGCCCCATAGAGATAGTGACGCCAGATCTTAAGAGCATGGACTACTGCAACCAACTCTAGATCATGTGTGGGGTAGTTCTCCTCATACATCTTCAACTGTCGAGACGCATAGGCTATGACCTTACCCCTCTGCATCAAAACACACCCCAAGCCCAGCTTGGATGCATCATTGTATACCACAAAGTCCTCAGTACCCTCAGGTTGTGCCAAAATCGTAGCGGACGTCAATCTCCTCTTCAGCTCCTCAAAACTCTGCTGACACGGCTCAGACCAGACAAACCGAGTAGTCTTCCTTAGAAGACAAGTAAGTGGTCGAGCAATCAAGGAAAACCCTTCCACAAACCGGCGGTAATACCCTGCTAGACCTACAAAGCTGCGAACCTCCTTGACATTCTTAGGAGGTTGCCAAGAAGATACTGACTCGATCTTCGTCGGATCGACTTTAATACCCTTAGTAGTCACCACGTGACCTAAGAAAGCCACCTCTGACATCCAAAACTCACACTTGGATAACTTAGCATACAACTGGCTATCCTGTAGAATCTGCAATATTGTCCTCAAGTGTCCGGCATGCTCCTCTCGACTCCTAGAGTAGACTAGGATGTCGTCAATGAAGACCACTACAAACTGGTCTAAGAAGTCGATGAATATCCCATTCATCAACTCCATGAACACCGCTGGTTCATTAGTGAGCCCAAATGGCATCACTACAAACTCATAATGACCATACCTAGTCCGGAATGCCGTCTTAGGTATGTCCTGATATCTCACCCTCAACTGGTGGTAACTTGACCTCAAGTCTATCCTTGAGAACACAGACGCTCCATGCAACTGGTCCAACAGATCATCTATGCGTGGCAGTGGGTACTTGTTCTTGATAGTTACTTTATTCAACTCTCTGTAGTCTATGCAAAGCCTCGTCGATCCGTCCTTCTTCTTCACAAATAGTATTGGCGCGCCCCAAGGAGACACACTAGGGCGTATGAAACCCTTCTCTGCTAGCTCCTCTAACTGCTTCTTCAGCTCAAGCAGCTCTATAGGTGCCATACGGTACGGAGCCTTCGAGATCGGTCTCGTGCCCGGCTCCAAGTCAATGCTGAAATCAACGCTCCTCTATGGGGGTAGTCTTGGCAGGTCGTCACTGAATACCTCTACGAACTCACATGCAACAGGTATCTCCTCTATGGTCAGGCTCTTGCTTTCCTTCATGGCATAACACCAGAAGGCCTCGCAACCCTGTGCTATCAGTCTCGCTGCTCTCACTGCACTTATAATTGTGCCTGACTTTCCGAGGTCCCAACCTCGGAATATCACTCTATGACCCTCCTCCGTGGCAACGGTCATTGTCCTCCTACCAATGTCTAAGACTGCTCCGTGTCTCCTCATCCAATCTATCCCTAAAATAACATCCTCATGAGCTCAGGGCATGACTAGAAAATTGACTAGCCAGTCTCGATCTCCCATGCGAACAGGACATCCAAAGATCTCTCTAGTCCCTCTTACCTTACTCCCATCAGGTAAGCCTGTCATAAAAGGTATCCCCTCTACAGTAGCTAAGGACAACCTATCTACGCATGCATCAGATATGAAGGAGTGTGTAGCACCCGTATCAAACAAAACTCGTACGGGTAAGTCATGGATCTGGATCGTACCTGTGGCAGTCGGTGCATCTGGCTGATCAGCATCTCTCGACTCAAATACTCGTGCCTGAGCTCCTCTAGTATCAGCTACACTACCACTTCCTCTGCCCCGACCTGATCCCTGCATAGAACTCTGTGATGGTGTGTGTCCTGGAGCCCTGTAAGACTGCTGCTGACCAGGAGCTCGGTACTGCTGCTGTTGACTCGGAGCTCGGTACTGTGGCGGTCTTTGTACACTCCCTGATAAGCCTGCAGGAGAAGAACCCTGCTGAGATGGAGCCTTACCCTAGCGGTAGAATGCAGCTCTATGTCCAACCTTGCCGCACTGGAAGCAGGCCACTACCGGCTTTGTGCAGTTCGATCGGATGTGTCCATAGCCATTGCAGTTGTGGCACTGCAAGCCACCAACTGATGTCTAACCAGTAGTTGTATGGCTATGTCGCCCCTGAGTCTGTCCCCGTCCAAAAACAGCTACTTCTGAACTACCATAAGCATAACCTGTCCTTTGCCGCTTATCCTGCCTGTTTGACTGAGCAGCTCTCCTCGACACTGGTCTGTCTCTCTCATATGCAGACGCTCTATCCTGATAGTCTGACAGAGTCTCACAGCGAAATCCTGCCAGATAGAAGCGAGTACTCTCTCTCAATCTCCGTGAAAAGAGATACACATGCTGCTCCTCAGGAGGTGCAGCTGGTCCAAGCAGTGCCAGTTCCTTCTGGAACTTCTTGATAGCAGCAGCGATCAGAATGTCCTCAAATCCTGCCTCAATGAAGTCTTGAAACCTCTCTCTCCTCAACGAGACAGGACAATATCTGTCTCTAACAATGCCCCTCATCTGCTCCCAACTGGTGACTCAACTACGCATGGTCCGCCACCAGGAATGAGCATCCCCAGTGAAGCATGTCTGCACCAAATCCACATGCCGATCCTCTGGGCAACGTATTGCCTCTAACGCAGTCTCTACCTGTCCAATCCAGTGCTCCACCTCCAGTCCTATCTCTCCACTAAATGAGGGGATCTTTTGAGAGTTGAAAGCCTTCAACCACTCATCCGGCCTCGGTGCTCTAGACCCAGTAGGAGCTCTATCAGCCACAACCCTCCTCTCAGGTACAGTTGGCACCTGAGGTACTCCCTGTGTCACCTGGACAGATCTAGCCGGTACTGGTGGTACCTGGGTAAGTCTCTCTGTCATAGCAGCCTCCTCCATACGCTCAACGTATGCTCGGTACTCTCTGTACTCAGTCGCTCCAATGGAAACACGTCCTGACTCCGTCGAACGTGCTCTTTGTGCTCCAGACCTAGCAACGGTCTCATTCCTGACCTCAGGACCTACACTCTCAGCTACCTCCTCCACTCCAGCCTCTGGCATGATCACTGCTGGTGGATCCTCTCGAAGAGCTCGACCTCGGCCTCGGGCTAGTGGAGGTCTACCTCCACGGCCGCGTCCTCTAACTATAGGGGTCCCATCTCCCCTACCTGGTCCAACTGGAGGGAGAGGTGGACGACCTCTACCTCGACCAGTAGCTAGCGTAGCTCTAGTACGTGCCATCTGCGCGAGGAATAATAACTATAATTACAACTAGCTAAAAAGTCCAAAAAGTCCATCTACAGTAAAACCTAAAGTCCATACTAAGCATACTGAGATCCGCGGTAGTAGTGGTGGTCAGCCGTACTTTTCTATTCCCAACCAGACTATGCATGCATTTAAAAACCAAAATCCTCTTTCTAAAACTAAAACCCCTTTTCGGGTTCTGCTTAAAACTTATTGGTCTTTCAGAAGATTTCAAGTGCCATTGTTGCCAACCTAGAGCTCTGATACCAAGTATGTAACACCCCGAATTCTCAAAACTCGGGACATTACTGGTTAGGACCTCACAATGGGTCCCGACCTCAGTTTGACAACAATATTACTAGGATCTTGCAACAAGACACAAATAAAGAAAACCGAAATTCATAAAATAGCATTTTTAAGGTAATGAATACAACACTGTCTAGCAGCCTAAAGTACTTAAACAAAAGAAACGAACAACTGTCTTAACCAAAAGAAAGAAAAGACAAACACAACCCCCAACCCCCACTCTAAGGAGTACGGAGACCCGGCTGACCACTACTTCCGGATCACTCAGCTGCTGGTCTAACCTGCGGTAAATCTAAAAACACAACAAGAGGAACCGTTAGCTAGTTATCTAAATATTAGCAGAATAATAGTAGCACACACACACACATAAAAATATAAACACCCATCATGCTTTCAAACAAGTCCGTTTTATTATCTTGAGTTAAGTTACTCTTTCACGCTAATGATACTTATTTTGTGACACGAGGGATTCCCAAACCTCACCTCCGCCCCCGTGTAACCATCAGGAATGGATCCGATGCATCTCACCTTGTACCTGCCTGGTCTGGGTATAGAGAACCTCCCAGTATCCTGTCAGAGCTGGCAGTGATGTCACGGCCCGTTATACATACTCTTGGGCCTTAAACGTAATAATAACAGTTGTCCTAGCAAGTTATTATTATTAAAACACGCACATAGAACACACAACCACTATCACTCAACTAATATCCAGAAACTGGCTAAGTAAGTTGTAAGGACTTACCTGAGTCAAAATACTCTCTAACACGTCTCAAACAGTCCGTACTCGTGGTAACTCAAACGCCTGTCAAATAAGGCATGTGTATCAAAATCACATCTCGATGTCCAACCTCATGCGAAGGAATTACGGAAAAAGCTCTCTTATGGTAAAAGACCATTTTACCCTTGGTACCGAAAGTTCTCAAAGTTTACTCTTGAGTCCTACTAAATTCTTTTAGGATTTGTTTTCTATGATTAGTCTCTCTCTATGATAGTTTTCTTATAATTTATAAGTTATAGCTCGGACCACTTTACTCTTACCTAAGTATATATATATATATATATATAGGCATGTACCTACTCTCACTTCCCTTAACTCGCATACTTCCGTAACTACTCGGTAGTTATATATATGTCTACATAATTCCGTAGTTCCAAACTCGTGCTTATATACATAACCCATATATTTTTATACACTATTTTTATCCTTATAAGTATATGCTTATATATAAATTACGTACCTATATATATAAGTATATATACACTACGGTACCTCACTCAAATGTCTAATATATATATATATGTATATATATATATCCGTATACGAATTCTCTCATTCCTCAACACCGTCACTGTATATATAAACATACACTAACGTATATACATATACATATATACAGCTCTTTCTACACGTATACTTAAATAGCTCTTTCAACAGGTATACTACAGTACAGAACGAAGAGAACATAAGGAGAGGGAATGCTGGCTCACCTACTACAGTACCGGGGTCTTCGTCGGCCGGATCGTCCTCACCGGTTGCAAGGAGTTGGAGGCTGGGCTGGCTCGTCGTTCTGCTGGAGTGGCTCGCACTTATTCGTCCAGCCCAGGTTAGTGCAGTCGCAGTTCGGAAGGAGTAGAGGGGAAGAGGAGGGATCGGCCAGGAACTCGCTTACCTAGGGTGCGTCGCCGGCGAACAGGAAAGGCGGACGGGGAGCAGTGGTGGTCCGGTTTCAGCGCCACTACAGGCCGAAGCGAACAACAGTTAGCGATTGCGTTATGAGAGGAAGAAAACAAGGAGACGGGAGGCAATGGGCTTACCGGTCTACTGCAGCGGTCGGCGGAAGGCGCGCAGGCTCGGTGGCGACGTCTCCGGTTGAAGGGAGGGTGGCGCTGATGGCTGTTGTTGTCCGGGTCGCAAGAGAGAAGAAGCAGAGGCTGCTGTTATCCGTGTCGTAAGAGAGAAGAAGCAGAGCGGCAGTCCGTGGTTAGAGGAGTAATTAGATATAATTAGGGTTAAGAGGGAATTAGGGTTAGGATTAGATTAGGGGATGGGCTGATGGGCTGATAATTGGGCCTCGTAGTGGGCCACATCCGGCCTGCTTTCTCATTAAACACGGATACTCAACTCGTTACTCGATTTAGTTAATACGGAACTAAAATACATATTATATAATTTATTATTGTGATTCAAAGGTGCGTAAAAATTATTTCTGGTTGCATAGTTTCATCATTTTATGTGACTTAAAGTCACATAAAATGATAACATTTAAACTCGTTTTATTTTATTTATTTATTTAAGATTTACGTATCGGGATTTGGTTAATTTCGGTTTACCGGAAATTTAAAATTCTCGGATATTACATCAGTGCCCTCTTAAAAGAAGTTTCGTCCCGAAACTTAGAATAATTCTCTTAATCGCGCATTTCCTTTGGTATATTAAATTTTCTCGACATTTTCGTTGGCTGCAAGCAACTACTCAATCATCAACAGAAGACATGTGTCTCATAAAATGTAATCACTCAAATTAATAAAAAAAAAACCGGAAAGGTCAAACAACACAACATCCGAGTACTAACTCGTCAAAACAGGAGTAACCTCTAACCCCGCAAAGAACTCGGGATAGTTACGTCTAATACTCTCCTCAGTCTCCCAAGTAGCCTCATCAGCTCCTCTCCTAGACCACTGGATCCGCAACATAGGTATAACCTTGGACAGTAGACGTCTAGTACTGCGCTCCAAGACAGCTACTGGGTACTCTACAAATGTATGGTCATGCTCAACTGTCAGGTCCTCATGGCTGATGACGTGTCTCGGATCCGGGATGTACTCTCTCAACTGAGATACATGAAAGACCGGATGGACACCCTCTAGTCTCGGCGGTAATGCTAGTCTATAGGCCACCTTTCCAACTCTCTCCAAGATCTCAAAAGGTCCGACATATCGGGGACTCAGCTTCCCCTTAATGCCAAAACGCCGAACTCCTCTCGTAGGTGACACTCTCAGCCACACCTGAGCACCCACTCTAAACTCCAAAGGTCGACGCCTTTTGTCGGCGTAGGACTTCTGACGACTCTCAGCTGCTAACATCCGCTCTCGGACTAGGGCAATCCGAGCGATGTCATCCTGTATCTGATCTGGAGCTACTTCATCAACTCTGCTGGGCTCATCCCAACATAATGGTGTACGACATCTCCGCCCGTACAAAGCCTCATAAGGAGCCATCCCAATAGACGCGTGCCAGCTATTATTATACGAAAACTCTACCAGTGGAAGATGATCTGGCCATACCTGTCCCCAATCTAGTACACACGCCCAAAGCATGTCCTCTTATGTCTGAATGGTCATCTCAGACTGTCCATCTGTCTGTGGGTGGTAGGTGGTAGTAAAGTGGAGACTCGTCCCCAAAGCAGTATGTACCTACACTATAAACAATCACAAAATGACTAAATCCTAACCTAGTCCCCGGCAAGGGCGCCAAAAACTTGTTACGCTAAGAACGTGTGCACGCAAAAAGCCTTAAATTTATAACTCGATGTATTTCTCCTAACTCCTAGCGAACCCGCAGTGTATGGGACGTTTTGTAGTAGGGATAGTATTCCAAGGTCGAACACAAGGACTGAAGTGAGATTGAATCAACTAGTCACTAAGGATAGTGAAGATCTAGACTAAGAAAAGATGAAAGAAATAAAGAAATAAAAATCTCAAAGTTTTTGGTTTGGTTTTTAGGTGATCAATCAAAGATCACAAATCATGCGAAATAAACAATCAACTAAGCTAACACCACAAGTAAACAAGCAAATACGAAATATGTAATCAAAAGAGAAAAGCAGATTCTAGGGGTTGAAAATTCCGGTTATGGCATTGGACTCAAGCTATCTAATCATTCCTTGGATCAACTATAGTATGTTGGGAGTGAGTATTTCTAGATTGGGATCAATCACCGGGTAGGTCTCATGGTCCACTAGTCCGTTCCTAAGGTCTCATCACCAGGTAAGTCTCAAAGAGCCTAAGGAATGGAATTCTACACAAACCGGATGGTATTCTAGGGATCTAACCTCTCTTCACCGGGTAAGTCTCGGAAAGGCAAGTCCTAGACACCTATCCTGCACACTCAGTCCAATAGCGGCTTATGAGGCTCACTACTACCTATGGTTTGTCATCTTCGGTATCTAAGAGCAAGAATTACGAGGTAAGTCTCTTCTAACACTTAGTTGCTAACACTAGGTCACTCTAGGATAGAATTAGCTCAACAAACACTAGGATTTCAACAATCTAACAACCTAACACTTGGATTTATCATTACAAGCAAATTCATCAAAATCACGGGGTGTTCATCAAGGTCCACGGCCGTGGTTTGTCTAGAACAAACCGTGGATTCTAACAGTGACTAGGTTCAAGCAAACGAATAATCCAAGCAAAAATTTATGTCTATTCTATCATAGTCCAAGCCATAACCATCCTTTCCTTACCCTAGAATCGCATCTATTTAGCCAACAACATACATCATCACAATCGAAATCATCAAACATGAAATCATGGCATCCATTTGCAAGATAATATAGAGAAGGAGATAAACAAGTTAAACAAAGTAAAACCAAGCTGAATATGAGATTTAGAAAGACTCACAACCCTTCAAAAGAAGGTTCAATTGATTCTTACAACCCTAGAAAACGATTCCGATAATCTTCACTCTAAAATCTATCAAAGGCTAACAATGGTATGTTCTTCTCTTCTTCTCCAATGAAGCTTTTCTCCTCCTCCAATGGTGGCTCTCCTCCAAGCTTCCAATTGAGAGAATCTTCTTGTTGAGAGTATGGGAGAGAATGGTAGTGTGAGTGTATGTGATTGGTTGATGGGAGATGGAAGATGCAAGATGCCTTTTCAGCCTTGGAGGACCACCTATTTATCCTACAAATTTACAAGGGTCGGCCATGAAGATCGTGGCACAGCTGTCACAACCGTCTGGCAAAAACCACGGTCCAATTCCACGGCCGTGGAAGTCCCAGTGACCGTGGTTTTTGGTGCCTCGGCTTGTTTTGGATCATTAAGCTACGATTTGGTGCATGGCATGCACCAAAAAGGTCCCAAGTGTCCTCCTTAGCTCCTAACTTGCATCCCAATGAGTCCGAAGGTGTGTCATCTCGAGGAACGATCCTCGAATATATCGATAAAGCTACTAAATCTCCCAAAATACCTACAAAGCAATGCAAAAGTCCGTGTAGACGTATATCTCGACAAAATACGTGAATTGAGCGCAAACGTTGTGAACTAGTGCTAAACCATGCATGAATGAGCGGAAAATCTATCTAAATGAGTATCTAAACCTAAGCCATAAATCGTGTTATCAAAAATACCCCATACTTAAGGTTTGCTCGTCCCCGAGCAAGTCCCAACTATAGACTAAAAGATGACATGATTTATGCATGCAGAAAAACAACAAAATCTTGTTGGAGTTGTGCTTCTAATATTGGATCACCTTCATAGTCATGTTTCATGGCAATGGACAAGCAATCATGCATCGAACAAATGAAGGCACGGAAAGACAATTATACTTAACTCAAAAGCATGCTTGAAATGTAAAAATGAAGAAGTCAAGATGGTCAAGAGTATATCCAAACTAGATTACTAAGTCTTACACACATGCAAATAGGTCAAAAGGGCTTGTGAAATAAAAGGCCAAGAAACGTTGTGATTAGGTGGGAATTTTTTTAGGCTATGTGATGCTAATCCGGGAATGGAACTAACTTCACAACTTCACATTTTTATCTTCCCACAAGTGTATATTTTCTCCATCTTTTCTTTCTTTTTCTTTCACTTATTTTTGAGATAATGGCATTGGTGTACAAAAGCCGAAACCTTGGTGATTAGCCGTCCTCGGTCTTTTTCTATTTTTCGAGGTGCATCCACACCGGGCACACATACCAAAGCTCGTTAGGACTATCGGTTTATTTGACTTTGGCAAGGCACAAACACCTGATTATGTGAATGGTGCCGAGCTACTCGTCATTTAAACCAACGTCCCCAAACCTATATTTTCGTCTACACTTTCACAACAAATTCAGCACTTCATTCGTAACATTCTTTCATCAACAACTTTACCCCACACTTGCTTTTCACACACTCAACACACTAACATGCTCCTATTCCCGGATGGGTCAAAAGAGGTCAAATTTATATCGATTGAGGTGCTCAAACAACATGATCAAGATGAGAAATAGAGAAAGATGGATTGTCTTAATCACTCCTAGATGATGTGCAAGAACTAGCATGTAATTTCGATTTTCAATACTCAATCCAATCAAGGCAAACATCATAATCATAGATCATTCATGGGATTCAAGATAAGTACTTCAAGTCCACATATGCATTCATCAATTTAACACATAAGGCCATCCATAGCCGATCCACATAACAATCTAATCATAAGGGTCATCCCACAAGCTTAGAAGCACTAAAATTTTTTTTTAAATTTTCTGATTTTTTTCTTGGATTTTTCGAAATATCTATGTACAATGCAAGAGATGTGACAAAAAGAAACTATCCTAGGTGCTAATCAGGCAAAAGATCATGCAAACCCCACCCCATACTTAGAAACACATTGTCCTCAATGTGGCATTCAAGTAAAGAAAAGTGAAAGAGGGTTCTCACAATGTAAAAATGGTTTGCTTCGGTATTTGGGATTACTCAAGTGGATTGATGGTGGATGATCCTATCAACGATGGTAGAGAGCTCTAAATGTTCATCATGGCGTCGGGACCCGCGCTAGGCACCGCTAACCGTCCAAGTTCCGCGTCCGCTCTACCCATAATTGATGAGGGATTCATCATAATTCTCATGGCATGCAAGGCTTCCATGCTACCAAGACTCTAACACACACACAAAGCACACCAAACACACAAAAACAGAAAAATCAAAAACAAAAACAAAAACGAAAAGGGAAAACGTTACCAATGGGTTGCCTCCCATTAAGCGTTTTTTTATGGTCATTAGCTTGACCAAACTCGGGGGCGTCTACTCAAGGTGAAGTGGGGCAATCATGTCCACCGGAGCTCCCGGGATATACTTCTTCAACCGGTGCCCATTCACCTTAAAATCTCCACAATGCTCCCCTCTTATCTCAACCGCTCCATGGGGAAATATCTTCTTCACCACATAAGGACCGGTCCACCTCGACTTTAGCTTTCCGGGGAAGAGCCGCAGCCTTGAGTTGAAGAGAAGGACAAGGTCGCCTTCACTCAACTCCTTCGGGATGAGGCGCTTGTCATGCCACCGTTTGGTCATCTCCTTGTAGATCCAGGCGTTTTCATAAGCATCCAACCGGATCTCCTCAAGAGCGTTCATGTCTAGCAACCTCTTCTCTCCGGCCTCCTTGAGGTCAAAATTCAACCACCTTATAGCCCAATATGCTCTATGCTCCATCTCTACCGGAAGGTGGCAAGACTTGCCATAGACTAGCTTGTAAGGAGTGGTGCCAATCGGTGTCTTGAAAGCGGTTCTATATGCCCACAAGGCATCATCGAGCTTCATAGCCCAATCCTTTCTCGTCCTAGAGACCGTCTTCTCAAGAATTCCCTTTATCTCCCGGTTGGAGATCTCCACTTGGCCACTAGTTTGGGGGTGGTAAGGTGTTGTCACCTTATGAGTCACCCCATACTTAGCCAAAAGTGTCCCGAAGTTCCTATTGGTGAAGTGCTTCCCTCCATCACTTATGATCACCCTTGGTGTACCAAACCTAGGGAAGATCACTCGGTTGAAGAACCGCACCACAACCTTGGCGTCATTTGTAGGAGAGGCGATTGCCTCTATCCATCTCGAAACATAGTCCACCGCCAATAGGATGTAGAGGTTGCCACATGAAGAGGGGAATGGCCCCATGAAGTCCACACCCCACACATCAAATATCTCCACCTCTTGTATGTTGTTCAAGGGCATCTCATTCCTCCTTCAGATGTTGCCCGTCCTTTGGCAAGCATCACAAGCTACTATAAAGTTTTGCACGTCCTTGAACAAACTTGGCCAAAAGAAACCCGATTGTAACACCTTAGCACATGTTTTGTATGAGCTAGCATGGCCTCCACATGGCAAGGAATGACAATGGCGGATCACACTCTCTACCTCATCTTCCGGTATGCACCTTCTAAACATTTCATCCGGCCCTCTCTTAAACAAAAGAGGCTCACTCCAATAGTAGTGCCTCACATCCTTGAAGAATTTCTTCCTTTGGGCATATGACAAACCGGGAGGCACTTCCTCACACACAAGATAGTTCACAATGTCGGCATACCATGGCTCAATTCCTCTAGACACTTGGAGTAGACACTCCTCCATCACTTGCAATTGCTCATCCCGGAATGAGTCATCAATCGGGATGTCATCTTTCTCAAGCTCTAATGGCGGGAGTCTACTAAGGTGATCCGCCACAGAATTTTCGGACCCCTTCTTGTCCCGGATTTCCAAATCAAACTCTTGAAGAAGAAGGATCCACCGAATCAACCTAGGCTTGGCATCCTTCTTTGTAAGGAGATAACGGATGGCAACATGATCCGTATACACTATGACCTTCGCTCCAACAAGATATGAGCGGAACTTCTCAAATGCGTACACAACCGCTAGCAACTCCTTCTCGGTGGTAGCGTAATTGAGTTGGGCATCATCAAGCGTCTTGCTAGCATAATAAATGGCATGTGTGCGCCCATCTTTCCTTTGCCCCAAAACAGCCCCAACGGCTACATCACTTGCATCACACATGATCTCAAACGGTAAACTCCAATCCGGAGGTTGCATGATAGGTGCGGAGATCAAAGCATTCTTCAACCTACAAAAAGCTTCAAGGCAATCCTTGGAGAAAACAAACTCAACACCTTTCATTAGTAGGTTAGTAAGAGGCTTAGAAATCTTAGAGAAATCTTTAATAAATCTCCGGTAAAGACCAGCATGCCCTAGAAAACTCCTTACCCCCTTCACCGAGGTGGGTGGTGGCAACTTCTCTATTGTTTCAATCTTGGCCCTATCAACCTCAATGCCACGGTTGGACACCAAGTGTCCCAAAACAATACCTTCACTTACCATGAAGTGGCATTTCTCCCAATTCAAGACTAGATTAGTCTCCTCACATCTCTTAAGCACTAAAGACAAGTTAGCTAAGCAATCATCAAAAGAAGATCCATAAACGGAAAAATCATCCATAAACACTTCCATAATATTCTCAATGTACTCAGAAAAGATAGCCATCATACACCTTTGAAAGGTGGCGGGTGCATTACACAACCCATATGGCATTCTCCTATATGCAAAAGTACCCCATGGACATGTAAATGTGGTTTTCTCTTGGTCATCGGGGTGGATGGGGATTTGGAAGAATCCACTATAGCCATCTAAGTAGCAAAAGTGAGAATGTTGAGCTAACCTCTCTAACATTTGGTCAATGAAAGGAAGGGGGAAGTGATCTTTCCTAGAGGCCATGTTCAATTTCCTATAGCCAATACACATTCTCCATCCCGTAACCGTTCTAGTTGGGATTAATTCATTATTCTCATTGGTCACTACGGTCATCCCACCCTTCTTAGGAACCACATGTACGGGACTAACCCACTTACTATCCGAAATAGGGTAGATGATTCCCGCATCTAGCAAGTTAATGATCTCTTTCTTGACCACCTCTTTCATTATAGGATTCAATCTTCTTTGATGTTCAATAGAGGGTTTATGGTGATCTTCCATCAATATCTTATGCATGCACAAAGAGGGTTTTATGCCAACTAAATCATCAATAGTATAGCCAATGGCTTTCCTATGCAATCTTAGCTCATGCAACAACTTAGCAAGTTCATCATCATTCAAGCATGCATTCACGATAACCGGATATGTAGAATTATCACCAAGAAAAGCATACTTTAAATGAGAAGGGAGAGGTTTGAGTTCAAGTTTAGGAGGACCTTTATCGAGTGGAGATGATCCAAATAACGTTGGTTGAGATGAATCCATAGCTATTGAAGTCTCCCCAAAGCTCCTTGAAGCTTGATCAACAACCAATGCAGTTTCTGGGGAAACCACGGGCAGAACCACGGGCTCTAGCACATCCACGACCGTGGTTCTTGCAAAGCTTGCACTTCGGAGCATTCCAGAGAGTTCCACGGCCGTGGTTCTTGGGCCCTGGCCGTGGTTCCTACAGGAATTCAGCACACTCTCGTGGACTTCAAATTCAGCTCTTGTCTCCTTTTCTAATGCTTCCAAAGCCTTGAATTCTTCATTGAAAGCCTCCTCAACACCTTCCTCCATCAAACTTAAGCTAAGAACCTTCTCCAAGGGGTCCTTGATCAAGATCGAGCTCACAACTTCTCTAGACTCCTCTTGCTCGACTATGTTGAATACATCCTCGTCAAGGGTTGGTCCTTTCATCATTGTGGACAGTTTGAACTTGATATTCTCTTCTCCAATGTTGAAGGAGAGAATTCCATTTTTACAATCCACCAAGCATCCGGAAGTGGCTAGGAAAGGTCTCCCCAAGATGATGGGAACCGGATAGTCCGCCGGGATATCCAAAACGACGAAGTCTATTGGCACATAGAACTTCCCGAGTTGCACCGGTATGTCCTCCAAGATTCCTACGGGGTGAGTGATCGAACGGTCCGCCATATAAAGGGTCATCTTGACCGGTTTTGGCTCTCCTAGCCCAACCTTGTTGTAAAGTGCAAGCGGTATGATGCTTACACTTGCCCCAAGATCACATAGGGCTTCATACTTCACTTCTCCCACTCCAATTGGCACACAAAAGGATCCGGGGTCTCTTAGCTTAGGAGGCATCTCCTCCTTCATAGTTTGGATCAATTACGAGGACCTCTTCGTCATCCTTACTTCTCCATACTCCTCCAACTTCCTTTTGTTGGAGAGTATCTCCTTCAAGAACTTGCCATATGCCGGCATACCTAAGATAGCATCCATGAACGGAATGTTAATATGCAATTTAGACATAAGTTCAAGGAATTTACCAAAGTGTTTGTCCAAATGAGCTCTTGCTCGTGATTGTGGGAACGGTAGTGGTGGCTTGTATGGAGGTGGTGCCACATAAGTTGTCTCATCATCCTTGCTCTTGTCTCCATCTTCTTGCAAGGTCTCTTCCTCTACCACTACTTGCTTCCCCTTGTCATTTCCCTTAGGTAAGGGATCCTTCATGCTCAACCCACTTCTTGTTATAATAGCTAACACTTGGCCTCTTGGGTTGTCTTCGGTTCTTCCGGGAAGCTTTCTCGGATCTCTATGAGCTTCACCCGCCTTTTGGAACACTTGTGCTTCCAAAACCTTTTGAGCCTTAGAAATGGAATTCACCGTGCTCTCAAGACCACTCAACCTTCCAAGCAATTGCTCAAACATCATCTCGGTTCTATCCTTTGGAGGTTGAGTAAATCCGGATGGAGGTTCTTGTGAAGCCTTTGGTGGTGGAGCTACACTTGTGGAAGCGGGAGGGTTCAAGGCTCCATCCGGGTTAGAATAGGAAAACCCGGGATGGTTGTGGTTAGGCCGGTAATTGTTGAATTGCCGGTTGTTGTTGAAATTCCTTGGGCCTTGATAGTTGTTGTAGTTGCCCCTTCCCATGTAGTTCACATCTTCC
Source organism: Fagopyrum homotropicum (assembly GCA_033239125.1). Taxonomy (NCBI): domain Eukaryota; kingdom Viridiplantae; phylum Streptophyta; class Magnoliopsida; order Caryophyllales; family Polygonaceae; genus Fagopyrum; species Fagopyrum homotropicum. Next base: position 147,473,304 of record BSWB01000002.1, read on the forward strand.
TCCTTGGAAGACAAGTTTGCTTGCACTTGCACTTGAGGGGTTGCTTGGTTCTTCAAAGTTGTAGCACACAACTCCCTCAAAGACTTTATCTCGTTGTTGATGACATCAAGCTTGAAATTGCTCATGGTGAATTCACTCACCTCATATGCTCCCGCCTTCCTCCCATCACTCTTCCTATGGGAGTACTTCTCAATCACTAGAGCTTGTTTCTCTACAAACTCCCAAGCTTCATCCACATTCTTCTCCATAAAAGTCCCACCGGAAAGAGATTGAAGCTTGAATTGGCTATCCTCATCAAGTCCTTTGAAGTAGATCTCCAATAGCTCAATTTTCGGTATACCATGGTGTGGACAATCTAGGAGAAGGTCTTTGAACCTCTCCCAAGACTTGAACAAGCTTTCTCTATCCTTCATCACAAAGGCATTGATCTTCCCTCTTAACTCGGTAGTCTTAGAAGGTGGGAAGAACTTAGTCAAAAACTCGGTTGTCATCTCCTCCCAAGTACTCACTCGCCCTTGTGGAATAGATTGATACCAAGCCAAGGCTTTATCCTTAAGTGAGAAGGAGAAAGCCCTAAGCTTATGGTTGTTGCTCTCCAATCTAGGCGGTCTTAGAGTCTCCATCAAGATCTCATAGTTCATCAAATGTTGATGAGGAGACTCTCCTTCCATCCCTCCAAATTGATTATGCCGGATCATTTGTAGAACTTGAGGGCGGAGCTCGTATTCATGGGATGCGGGATCTCCTAAGTTCACACCCGGACGGTGTGCTCTTTGTGCTGGATCCATAAGTTGCCCTAACGTTTGTGGCTCTTCAATAGCAATGGGCACAACCCGAATATTCACCGCCGGCTGCGGTTGTGGTGGAGGTGGAGGAGGTTGTTGACGATTAAGCTCTCTTTGCACAAGAGCTTGCCTAATCTCTTCAATCTCCCTCCTAGTTGCCTCTTGACTCTCATTGGCAAGTCTCCTTTCATTCTCCAAAGCTTCATCGCTTATCATAATTTGCTCTAAAGCCTCATCCAACTCAACTTGGAGATCTCTTCTGGCCATCTCTTTTCCCTTTCTAATGCTCTTGGATCTAGATCTAAGGGTTTTCTCCGGTTCGGGATCGAATGGAGCTAAATCCTTGCCACGAGATCTTCGCATACACCTAAAGAGCGAGAGATGTCCTGAAAAGCAAAGACACAAACCAAACGAGATCAAAAGCAACAAGAAAGACCTACACTATAAACAATCACAAAACGACTCAATCCTAACCTAGTCCCCGGCAAGGGCGCCAAAAACTTGTTACGCTAAGAACGTGTGCACGCAAAAAGCTTAAATTTATAACTCGATATATTTCTCCTAACTCCTAGAAAACCCGCAGTGTACGGGACGTTTTGTAGTAGGGATAGTATTCCGAGCTCGAACACAAGGACTGAAGTGAGATTGAATCAACTAGTGACTAAGGATAGTGAAGATCTAGACTAAGAAAAGAAGAAAGAAATAAAGAAATGAAAATCTCAATGTTTTTGGTTTGGTTTTTCGGTGATCAATCAAAGATCACAAATCATGCGAAATAAACAATCAACTAAGCTAACACCACAAGTAAACAAGCAAATACGAAATTTGTAATCAAAAGAGAAAAGCAGATTCTAGGGGTTGGAAATTCCGGTTATGGCATTGGACTCAAGCTATCTAATCATTCCTTGGATCAACTATAGTATGTTAGGAGTGAGTATTTCTAGATTGGGATCAGTCACCGGGTAGGTCTCATGGTCCACTAGTCCGTTCCTAAGGTCTCATCACCGGGTAAGTCTCAAAGAGCCTAAGGAATGGAATTCTACACAAACCGGATGGTATTCTAGGGATCTAACCTCTATTCACCGGGTAAGTCTCGGAAAGGCAAGTCCTAGACACCTATCCTAGCACACTCAGTCCAATAGCGGCTTATGAGGCTCACTACTACCTAGGGTTTGTCATCTTCGGTATCTAAGAGCAAGAATTACCGGGTAGGTCTCTTCTAACACTTAGTTGCTAACACTAGGTCACTCTAGGATAGAATTAGCTCAACAAACACTAGGATTTCAACAATCTAACAACCTAACACTTGGATTTATCATTACAAGCAAATTCATCAAAATCACGGGGTGTTCATCAAGGTCCACGGCCGTGGTTTGTCTAGAACAAACCGTGGATTCTAATAGTGACTAGGTTCAAGCAAACGAATCATCCAAGCATACATTTGCAAGTTAAACAAAGTAAAACCAAGCTGAATATGAGATTTAGAAAGACTCACAACCCTTCAAAAGAAGGTTCAATTGATTCTTACAACCCTAGAAAACGATTCCGATAATCTTCACTCTAAAATCTATCAAAGGCTAACAATGGTATGTTCTTCTCTTCTTCTCCAATGGAGCTTTTCTCCTCCTCCAATGGTGGCTCTCCTCCAAGCTTCCAATTGAGAGAATCTTCTTGTTGAGAGTATGGGAGAGAATGGTAGTGTGAGTGTATGTGATTGGTTGATGGGAGATGGAAGATGCAAGATGCCTTTTCAGCCTTGGAGGACCACCTATTTATCCTACAAATTTACAAGGGTCGGCCATGAAGATCGTGGCACAGCTGTCACAACCGTCTGGCAAAAACCACGGTCCAATTCCACGGCCGTGGAAGTCCCAGTGACCGTGGTTTTTGGTGCCTCGGCTTGTTTTGGATCATTAAGCTACGATTTGGTGCATGGCATGCACCAAAAAGGTCCCAAGTGTCCTCCTTAGCTCCTAACTTGCATCCCAATGAGTCCGAAGGTGTGTCATCTCGAGGAACGATCCTCGAATATATCGATAAAGCTACTAAATCTCCCAAAATACCTACAAAGCAATGCAAAAGTCCGTGTAGACGTCTATCTCGACAAAATACGTGAATTGAGCGCAAACGTTGTGAACTAGTGCTAAACCATGCATGAATGAGCAGAAAATCTATCTAAATGAGTATCTAAACCTAAGCCATAAATCGTGTTATCATCAATCTCCTCTTCAGCTCCTCAAAACTCTGCTGACACGGCTCAGACCAGACAAACCGAGTGGTCTTCCTCAGAAGACAAGTAAGTGGTCGGGCAATCAAAGAGAACCCTTCCACAAACCGGCGGTAGTAACCTGCTAAACCTAGAAAGCTGCGAACCTCCTTAACATTCTTAGGAGGTTGCCAAGAAGATACTGACTCGATCTTCGCTGGATCGACCTTAATACCCTCAGCAGTCACCACGTGACCTAAGAAAGCCACCTCTGACATCCAAAACTCACACTTGGATAGCTTAGCATACAGCTGGCTATCCTGTAGAATCTGCAGTACTGTCCTCAAGTGTCCGGCATGCTCCTCTCGACTCCTAGAGTAGACTAGGATGTCGTCAATGAAGACCACTACAAACTGGTCTAAGAAGTCAATGAATATCCCATTCATCAACTCTATGAACACCGCTGGTGCATTAGTGAGCCCAAATGGCATCACTACGAACTCATAATGATCATACCTAGTCCAGAATTCCGTCTTAGGTATGTCCTGATCTCTTACCCTCAACTGGTGGTAACCTGATCTAAAGTCTATCCTCGAGAACACATACGCTCCATGCAACTGGTCCAACAGATCATCTATGCGTGGCAGTGGGTACTTGTTCTTGATAGTTACTTTATTCAACTCTCTGTAGTCTATGCAAAGCCTCATCGATCCGTCCTTCTTCTTCACAAATAGTACTGGCGCACCCCAAGGAGACACGCTAGGGCGTATAAAACCCTTCTCTGCTAGCTCCTCTAACTGCTTCTTCAGCTCAAGCAGCTCTATAGGTGCCATACAGTACGGAGCCTTCGAGATCGGTCTCGTGCCCGGCTCCAAATCAATGCTGAAATCAACGCTCCTCTGTGGGGGTAGTCCTGGCAGGTCGTCACTGAATACCTCTGCAAACTCGCATGCAACAGGTATCTCCTCTATAGTCAGGCTCTTGATTTCCTTCATGGCATAACACCAAAAGGCTTCGCAACCCTGTGCTATCAGTCTCACTGCCCTCACTGCACTGATAACTGTGCCTGACTTTCCGAGGTCCCAACCTCGGAATATTACTCTATGGACCTCCTCCGTGGCAACGGTCACTGTTCTCCTACCAATGTCTAAGACTGCTCCGTGTTTCCTCATCCAGTCTATCCCTAAGATGATATCCTCATGAGCTAAGGGCGTGACTAGAAAATTGACTAGCCAGTCTCGATCTTCCATGCGAACAGGACATCCAAAGATCTCTCTAGTCCCTCTTACCTTACTCCCATCAGGTAAGCCTATCATAAAAGGTATCCCCTCTACAGTAGCTAAGGACAACCTATCTACGCATGCATTAGATATGAAGGATTGTGTAGCACCCGTATCAAATAAAACTCGTACAGGTAAGTCATGAATCTGGATCGTACCTGTGGCAGTCGGTGCATCTGGCTGATCAGCATCTCTCAACTCAAATACTCGTGCCTGAGCTCCTCTAGTATCAGCTCCACTACCACGTCCTCTGCCCCGACCTGATCCCTGCATAGAACTCTGTGATGGTGTGTGTCCTGGAGCCCTGTAAGACTGCTGCTGACCAGGAGCTCGGTACTGCTGCTGCTGACTCGGAGCTCGGTATTGTGGCGGTCTCTATACACTCTCTGATAAGCCTGCAGGAGAAGAACCCTGCTGAGATGGAGCCTTGCCCTGGCGGTAGAATGCAGCTCTATGTCCAACCTTGCCGCACTGGAAGCAGGCCACTGCCGGCTTCGTGCAGTTCAATCGGATATGTCGATAGCCATTGCAGTTGTGGCACTGCAAGCCACCAGCTGAAGTCTGACCAGTAGTTGTATGGCTATGTCGCCCCTGAGTCTGTCCCCGTCCAAAAACAGCTACTCCTGAACTACCACTAGCATAACCTGTCCTCTGCCGCTTATCCGGCTTGTCTAACTGAGCAACTCTCCTCGACACTGGTCTGTCTCTCTCATATGCAGACGCTCTATCCTGATAGTCTGACAGAGTCTCACAGCGAAATCCTGCCAGATAGGAGCGAGTACTCTCTCTCAATCTCCGTGAAAAGAGATACACATGCTGCTCCTCAGGAGGTGCAGCTGGTCCAAGCAGTGTCAGTGCCTTCTGGAACTTCTTAATAGTAGCAGCGATCGGAATGTCCTCAAATCCTGCCTCAATGAAGTCTTGAAACCTCTCTCTCCTCAACGAGACAGGACAGTATCTGTCTCTAACAATGCCCCTCATCTGCTCCCAACTGGTGACTCGACTACGCATGGTCCACCACCAGGAATGAGCATCCCCAGTGAAGCATGTATGCACCAAATCCACCTGGCGATCCTCTGGGCAACGTATTGCCTCTAACGCAGTCTCTACCAGTCCAATCCAGTGCTCCACCTCCAGTCCTATCTCTCCACTAAATGAGGGGATCTTCTGAGAGTTGAAAGCCTTCAACCACTCATCCGGCCTCGGTGCTCTACACCCAGTAGGAGCTCTATCAGCCACAACCCTCCTCTCAGGTACAGCTAGCACCTGAGGTACTTCATGTGTCACCTGGACAGATCTAGCCGGTACTGGTGGTACCTGGGTAAGTCTCTCTGTCCTAGCAGCCTCCTCCATACGCTCAACGTATGCTCGGTACTCTCTGTACTCAATCGCTCCAATGGAAACACGTCCTGACTCCGTCGAACGTGCTCTCTGTGCTCCAGACCTAGCAACGGTCTCATTCCTGACCTCAGGACCTACACTCTCAGCTACCTCCTCCACTCCAGCCTCTAGCATGATCATTGCTGGTGGATCCTCTCGAAGAGTTGGACCTCGGCCTCGGGCTAGTGGAGGTCTACCTCCACGGCCGCGTCCTCTAACTGTAGGGGTCCCATCTCCCCTACCTGGTCAAGCTGGAGGGAGAGGTGGACGACCTCTACCTCGACCAGTAGCTAGCGTATCTCTAGTACGTTCCATCTGTGCGAGGAATAATAACTATAATTACAACTAGCTAAAAAGTCCAAAAAGTCCATCTACAATAAAACCTAAAGTCCATACTAAGCATACTGAGATCCGCGGTAGTAGTGGTGGTCAGCCGTACTTTTCTATTTCCAACCAGACTATGCATGCATTTAAAAACCAGAATCCTCTTTTTAAAACTCAGACCCCTTTTCGGGTTCTGCTTAAAACTTATTCGGTCTTTCAGAAGATTTCAAGTGCCATTGTTGCCAACCTAGAGCTCTGATACCATGTTGTAACACCCCGAATTCTCAGAACTCGGGACATTACTAGTTAGGACCTCACAATGGGTCCCGACCTCAGTTTGACAACAATATTACTAGGATCTTGCAACAAGACACAAATAAAGAAAACCGAAATTCATAAAATAGAATTTTTAAGGTAATGAATGCAACACTGTCTAGCAGCCTAAAGTACTTAAACAAAAGAAACGAACAACTGTCTTAACCAAAAGAAAGAAAAGACAAACACAACCCCCAACCCCCACTCTAAGGAGTACGGAGACCCGGCTGACCATTACTTCCGGATCACTCAGCTGCTGGTCTAACCTGCGGTAAATCTAAAAACACAACAAGAGGAACCGTTAGCTAGTTATCTAAATATTAGCAGAATAATAGTAGCACACACACACATAAAAATATAAACACCCATCATGCTTTCAAACAAGTCCGTTTTATTATCTTGAGTTAAGTTACTCTTTCACGCTAATGATACTTATTTTGTGACACGAGGGATTCCCAAACCTCGCCTCCGCCCCCGTGTAACCATCAGAAATGGATCTGATGCATCTCACCTTGTACCTACCTGGTCTGGGTATAGAGAACCTCCCAGTCTCCTGTCAGAGCTGGGCAGTGATGTCACGGCCCGTTATACATACACTTGGGCCTTAAACGTAATAATAACAGTTGTCCTAGCAAGTTATTATTATTAAAACACGCACATAGCACACACAACCACTATCACTCAACTAATATCCAGAAACTGGCTAAGTAAGTCGCAAGGACTTACCTGAGTTAAAATACTCTCTAACACGTCTCAAACAGTCCGTACTCGTGGTAACTCAAACGCCTGTCAAATAAGGCATGTGTATCAAAATCACATCTCGATGTCCAACCTCATGCGAAGGAATTACGGAAAAAGCTCTCTTATGGTAAAAGACCATTTTACCCTTGGTACCGAAAGTTCTCAAAGTTTACTCTTGAGTCCTACTAAATTCTTTTAGGATTTGTTTTCTATGATTAGTCTCTCTCTCTGATAGTTTTCTTATAATTTATAAGTTATAGCTCGGACCACTTTACTCTTACCTAAGTATATATATATATATATATATAGGCATGTACCTACTCTCACTTCCCTTAACTCGCATACTTCCGTAACTACTCGGTAGTTATATATATGTCTACATAATTCCGTAGTTCCAAACTCGTGCTTATATACATAACCCATATATTTTTATACACTATTTTTATCCTTATAAGTATATGCTTATATATAAATTACGTACCTATATATATAAGTATATATACACTACGGTACCTCACTCAAATGTCTAATATATATATATATATATATATATATATATATATATATATATATATATATATATATATATATATATATATATATATATATATATATATATATATATGTATATATATATATATATATCCGTATACGAATTCTCTCATTCCTCAACACCGTCACTGTATATATAAACATACACTAACGTATATACATATACATATATACAGCTCTTTCTACAAGTATACTTAAACAGCTCTTTCAACAGGTATACTATAGTACAGAACGAAGAGAACAGAAGGAGAGGGACTGCTGGCTCACCTACTACAGTACCGGGGTCTTCGTCGGCCGGATCGTCCTCACCGGTTGCAAGGAGTCGGAGGCTGGGCTGGCTCGTCGTTCTGCTGGAGTGGCTCGCACCTATTCGTCCAACCCAGGTTAGTGCATGTAACACCCCGAATCCGCGGGACTCGGGGCGCTACGGGTTGGAACCTCACAATGGGTCCCGACCCTTAGCTTGACAACAATTTCACCGGACCTTTCCAACATGGCACAAATAAAGGCAAAACCGAAATTCCTTTTAATGCAAATGATAAGAAACCCAAAAGAAAACAACATAAAACTTCAGCCGAGATACAACACAAAACCGAGCGCCAAATACACGGCATACAAAACACAACAATCGAGAGACAAAACACAACTCTATCCAAAAACCCTTCCTAAAATGTACGGACCCCGGCTGCCCACTCTTCCGGATCTCTCGGCCGCATTCCTAACCTGCAAGGCAATCTACAACAATCGGTATAAAACCGTTAGCTCATATTCGAAGCATTAGTATCAATGGGAAAGGCACATACACAAGTAATCTCATGACAAGCATACAACATACATAAAAGCACGCCAATCCGGTTTATTATCTTTATTATTATTAAGTCGTATCCCGTTCTAATTCAACTTAGGTTGTGACACGAGAGTCACCGAAACTCACCTCGGTCCCTACTTACCGGCATGGAATGGTACTGATGCATCCGACCGTCTACCAGCACGGGATAGTCGCCGAGAACCTCCTAGCTCTCGCGGGAGCCAGGCAAGTTGTCACCGCCCGTTATCATACACTTGGGCCAAAATAATATAAAGGTCGGTAATCTTAATTCCGGTTTAGTTGTTATAAACAATAACAATAAACACACACCACCAATCGCACATCAATGCTAATACAAGGAATACGAGCTAAGTAAGTCCGGAGACTTACCTCGTCACCACAGTCAACTCACAACACTCTCGCTTCCTTAGGGAAGAAGCCCATAACCTGCTCACAAGAAGATAACTATATCACCAACCACCCACTCACAATAGAAGTCTTAGACTACTATACAAATGATCTACGCAAGACCATTTGACTCTCAATTCTAGGACCGCATCCTAGAATCCCTCATGCTCATGTCACACTCAACAGAAGCTAGAAGTCTTAAGACTTCTAAATTCTATGATCTAGCAGGATCATAACCCATAACACATACTAGGATAAACATGCCTACTGTCAACAATCTCAATGGTATCAATACTATGTTCGGATACGCATATTCTAGCCCATAATCTTAACAACCATATACTCCAATTCTTAAACCTCACAAGCCTCACAAGATAACATCAACACCTCAAATCATAAAACGATCGACAATCCTCAAAACTCACCTATGGTCCAAACCAGTACTTGGTATTAACTCTAAGTTATGCTAGATCCAACCTAGCATGATACTAATACTAACCATAACTAAATCAAGGGAAAAGATACTCACGCGACGCCAAAAGACGGAAGTCGTTCAACGGATGTCAACTTGGACTCGTTAGGCCTCTATCGGGACGCTTCCACCTAATACCAAAACTACGCAAGTTTAGCTCATACGCTAAACTTGAACGGAATATATAATATAAATAAATTCTAAGGAGAACCCGTTTTCAAAAGCCAACTTTAAAACCCGTAATAACCCTTAAATACTTTCCGGGACAAATTGTACAATTATATACACATGGTCATAACATATAACACTTACAAACTACAAGAATAAAATTCATTATAAAACTTTGGTTGAAAGTCCGTGAAAACATTTTCCGGGCAACTATACAACATCATAAACCCAAGGTAAAACTCGTTTTCAAAGCTGAGGACGAAACAAAACCGCTCAACCATTTTCCGGGGCAAAATATACAATTTCAGAAACGTGGGTTATATTTGGTAAATTAAACTTCCAGCCAAAATCTGTAATTATTTCAACAAGGGCGTAAATGCAAACTTTAGAAAATTAGGGCCAAATCTGCAAATACAAAATAATGGGTCCATTTTGTAATTAACCATAAATAGAGGGACTGAAAGAATAAACCTTAAAAAGACACCTTCCCCATCGATTTACAGCGTGCGTGGAATAGAAAAGAAAAGGGGGAAGCAGGGCGGCGGCCCGGTGAGCTCCGGCAGGCGGCGAGGGAAGAAGAAGCAGGCGGCGGCTAGGCGGAGCAGGGGACGAGGCGGCAGCCGGCGGCTCTCTGGTGGGCGTGGATGTCCGACGAGAAGGCAGGAGGGAGGATTGCAGCGGTGGTCTTGATGCAGCAGGAGAGGAGGCTCCAATGGGCCCTTCTCTAGCATCGGTGGGCTTCGACGGCGGCTCTAGTGACAGCTCTTCCCGGCGACAACCGCGAGCTCTCCGGCAGGATAGGGAGACAGCCCAGGGTCGCTACAGCCTGTTGGTTACCGAGAAGAGACGAAGCGAAGGAGGAGGTGGTGTCTTCGATCCCGATCCGGCATACACGCTGCAGAGAAGCTCGAGAGGATGAGGGCTCCCTGATGGAGGTCGATGCCGAGGCTAGGGTGTAGCCGGAGAAGACGGAGAGATGGAGAAGAGATAGAGGTCAGGAGAAGGAGAGGCTGGAGAGATGGTTTGGTTGCAGCGTGGGAGCTCGCTCCAAGAGAGTAACGTAGGGGGTTGGGCTGAGGTGTGACAACAAGGGATGAATGAGGGGATGATGCGTGAGGAAGAGCCAAGCACCCAAAGTGTTGGGGTAGGGATGCTAGGCAAGCACACTAGTCACTAGGTGGGCGGCAAGCTGACAAGGAAAAAGGTCATCCCCTTGGCTCAAAGAGAAAGATGATAAAAGAAAGAAAATAAATAAAATAAAAAGAGTAATAGAATAAACTCGATCCAAATTAATCAGAATGACTTTTTCGGATCGGAAAATATTTCCGAACCTTTTCAAAGATAAATATGGAAAAATAAATACATGGATCAATATATATATATATATATATAAAAGCTCGAAAAGAAAGAAAATAATAATAATAATAATAATTTACGACGTAAAAATACTCGTAACATTATTTAAGCCATTTAAAGTATCGATAAAATCCGAGAAAATACAAAACGCAAACGTGCCAAAATTTGAGGCGTTACATCAGATCCTCCTAAAAACAAGTTTCGTCCCGAAACTTGCCACACACCGGACTTCTCGGTCCCTAAGGCCGAGGTATGAACTTTCACGCTAAGAAGGTTGAAACCTTCTAATCTATATACACAAACTACTCGAACTACCATCGCAAGATATATCAGGTCATATAACGCATTCCCGCACAGGGCACAAACTACACATAACATCACATATGCTTATAACTCAAACAAGAGAAGAACAAGGTCTAACCCGTCGATTCTATCGATGCTACTAGATAAACGTGAAACTCAACCAGAGATACTAGCCTCCGTCTTCCCGTTAGTCCCATTGATTCCTCGTCTGCCGCTAGATCCTCATGATTGACAACATGTCTCGAGTCATGTATGTACTCCCTCGATTGATACATATGAAACACCAGGTGAACACCCTCTACTCTCGTCGGTCACGCCAACCAGTAAACCATTTCCCAACTTGTGCTAAGATCCTAAAAGGGTCCGATATATCAAAAACTCAACTTCTTTCTCGGGTCTTTCTGAATGCACCATTTCCATTAGGTTTCTTCTTTGCTCGCCTCTAACAAAGGAGATCGAATTTCCAATTTACACCGTTGGCTTTGGTTCTTGTCAAACAAACTTCGATATTATGTTTCCTCAATTCATGTTGCAATTCCAAGTAAAGAAGGAAGCAATTTACTCCATACTACTTCTATTAACCAAACATGTATGCTATTACTTTTATATCGATCCGCAATACTCTGTCAAGACCTTGTCCTGAAAAATCACTTGTACACTTCAAACTCATAATACCTCAAGGTAAATCGAAACAGTTGCGCCCATAAATCCCCTCTTAACTCTCAGCAACTCTATTGTCAATTCTTCGTCTCATTCAATACTTGATTATCATCCGTAGTAAGTTATCATAAAAGGTGTTACACAACTTCTCCCTTCACATATCTAGTAAAGCTCAGCACTTCTAAGATAACTTGTAACTTCTTTCACATCTTTCGGGGTTTGCCATCCCGAGACACCATGTCATACATCTTCTCTCTTTTTCAAGAGTAGACCCAAAATATCTCATCCGGCATCAGTAAGCCCATATAAAATAACTACAACTCTTAGTGACTCTGATTGGTCCAAAATGTTGTACTTGTAATATCTCAATCTCGAATTCTCAAACGATGACAATCAAGTTCTTAACTTAATCTTATAAGAGACTACCAACCCTTGCAATTGATCGACTAGATCATCCATTCGTTGTAAGGGGTATTTGTCCTTCATTGTCATCTTGCTCAACTTATATAAATCGATGTACAAACGGAGATTGCCGCCCCTACTTTCGCAAACTGGTGTTCTCCATAGAAACTTCAAACCAAGAGTTTAAGATGTACTCCAATATGAACTTTGAATCAAGAGTTTCAAGATATATTCCAATATGAACTTTCAATCAAGAGTTCAAGATAGCATTCGGAGTTCTCTATAACGTTTCACTTATTCTAATGAACTCTTATCAATAAGTTCTTACAATTGCTCCTTCACTTGCTTCCCCAACTCATGAATCTTCATGAGTGTCATTCCATATGGCGCCTTAGATATCGGAATTGAGTCGAGCTCGACCTTAGTGGAAAAATCCACGTTTTGACGTATTGGAATCCGTGATACCTCAGGTTTCATCTTTTCTCTTCCCGTCACATATCGTAATAACCGACACAATTTGGTCTTATCACTTTACAAGTGGTCGTGATACTAATGATCTACCCCAATCTGTTGAAGCAACATCCTTTAAACATGTGAATGGCTCTTTCTCCGGTTATAACAGTACCGTTTTCTTTCAAAGACTCGTCTTTTCTTGAATTGGAAAATTTTGTTTGAGTCTTCTAACTCTTGTGGCCTTATTTAAGTATTCTCTTAACTTAATCCCATATTCCCTCTTTGATGGAATGATTGTAATAATCTTCAAAGGTTTCTTACTTTTGTGCAAGCATAAGGGTCCAATCTGCTGGACTTAACCGTGCTTCAAAACATATAACCTTATCTTCTTCACTTTATGCAACGTCCCAACATATGGGAGGAGCTCTTCGTATTCTACATAAGCTTTCACCATAGCCATCCTTTATTCAAGTAGGTGTAGAACCTACTTCATTTTCTTATGTAACGTCAATCCGACCGTGGAGGCTCTAACCTTAATCTTTCATGTTTTTCTTGTATATCTCATAGTGACAACTTCAAAACTTCGGTCTTCTCTTACTCTTGCTAGTCACCTTAAGCGTCTCTTGGTATTCCATGAACAATCTTCACAACCGTACTAGTACACCTCATGGAGAGCGCTAGGCGAATTTCCCCTAACCACAATCACTGACAGATCCACTCACTACTTCACTAAACGCTAACATCATAAACTCTAAGCTCGCAATGTTGCCCTTATCTAGGTCCTCTCTTTCACGCTATAGCCACCATGGCTCTCCCGTGTGAGTCTGAAACATCTGACTTGGATTTTGCTTGCAAAAACATACCATCCATTTCATTAGAACGAACATACTATGCATCCTCTTATAATACTCCCGTCTACGCACCACAAACAATGAAAACCTCACCTTCCTCTTGATCTAATAGTTCCCTTTTCCATGATCAAACCTTAAAACTTCTAATCCGGGTCGTTCTCCCATATGCCGTTCTCATGACCTAAGAAGGTCGCAAAGGGTCATATCCATCCTCCCCTAGTAGGTTTGTAACAACTACTTGCTTGAACTCATTCAACATTATTTTATTTAAGACAAATGCACTTCCATTGACGTACTTCCTTACCATTGACATTGATCCACCGTAAATACTTTAAGGTCTTGTTGTCGATCCTCTATATGCATATAGTCTTGTTTACTCATCCCCTCTACACTCACCAATAGAGAACCCGCACATGTGCGTTCTCAGTTGTCACTGATTGACTTGTATCTAACCTTCTCCGAAGTCAACGACTTATTATTCTACTACACTTCTCATGTTACCATACTCTTAAAGGATACCCTCATCGGGGTACTTTACCTTAAACTCCGTTAGTTCTTTCTTCATTTCATGCTTCCTCTTCTTTATAAGGTAACTATATATTCTTTGCCTTGTTATTTCATATAACTCCTTTTCATAGACTTAACCATTCTTCCTTGATGTCTTTCAAGAGCACCTTCCCAAATATTATAGCCCTAGCTAGCATCCACTTGCGTTCCTATTGGTTGGTATCTTAAGTCTTTCGATTAAAGATCCTTGTTTCCTCTCATCTTAAACCATCATTTATATGCATTTCCTTCTTCTTGATGTTGCTTTGCCTTCTCACCATATCGAAAAACGGTTGACCCTCTTAAAGACATTCTACTATGTGAACCTTCACCACATGATTCTTCTCGTAGCCTCACATATCCGAAGAAAGTCACCCACTTGGCATATCGTAAAATAGACGCTTCACCCTCTGATACTTCCGTAAGCTTAACTTAGGGGTCTTTTAAATCTTTTGTGATTGGTTCATCCACACCTCTCATCTCGACTCCCATGCCTAGGAGCGTCTAAGGAAAGCTTCACTTCTCGTAATGGAACACCGCCTTTAACCTTGTTAGAATGCACCCATCTCCTCCTCGATTCGCATCTTTAGTTGTACACGCGTCTTTTTGAGGAACTTAAGTTTGTTATCTCTATTGGTCTCGTTGTCATTCAATCATGGCTTCTTTAGAACCACTTCTACACTTTAATGTTTCTCCCGTTTACTTGTATTGTTTCCATCTTGATTCCTCTTAAGTTGCCTCGTGGTGTTCTTTTACTTGGTTGTCCTTCGTTAACGTCATCTCTACTCCTCCTCTTCGACATCCTCTTAAATGAATCCGAGAACGCCATGGTATTCGTCCGAACTTAATGCTCAAACACGATACTTAAGCTTATTCATCCTCGTATGAACGCTATCCTATGCCAACAATATTGTCCTAAAGGTGATGATACCTTACTATCATCTTTTCTATAAGGCCCTACATCTTCATACGCTACTATATAATAAGAGTCCTTTATTAGACTATATAAATCCTATGTTCACATTACTACCATAATATAACACATCCAAAAATCCATAACAACAAAACAAGGTCTAAAACACATTATAATCCACATATATAATTATACATGTATATCAAGTCCATCATACAACAAAAATCTACGAAGATACACATCAAATCCATCATGCATAACTACAAACCTCATATCCATATCAATATATATATACATATATATATATATATATACATATCAAAATCCAATAAACTATGCTTCCGAAATCCGCGGAAGGAGTGGTGGTCCTTACATTCTACCCCGACTCATGCATGTGATTTTGAAAACAAAAACTCAGAACCCGCGGGGCTCTTTTTATTCCTTATTCGTCCTTTAGAAGATTGCGAGTGTCATTGTTGTCAACCTAGGGCTCTGATACCACTTTTGTAACACCCCGAATCCGCGGGACTCGGGGCGCTACGGGTTGGAACCTCACAATGGGTCCCGACCCTTAGCTTGACAACAATTTCACCGGACCTTTCCAACATGGCACAAATAAAGGCAAAACCGAAATTCCTTTTAATGCAAATGATAAGAAACCCAAAAGAAAACAACATAAAACTTCAGCCGAGATACAACACAAAACCGAGCGCCAAATACACGGCATACAAAACACAACAATCGAGAGACAAAACACAACTCTATCCAAAAACCCTTCCTAAAATGTACGGACCCCGGCTGCCCACTCTTCCGGATCTCTCGGCCGCATTCCTAACCTGCAAGGCAATCTACAACAATCGGTATAAAACCGTTAGCTCATATTCGAAGCATTAGTATCAATAGGAAAGGCACATACACAAGTAATCTCATCACAAGCATACAACATACATAAAAGCACGCCAATCCGGTTTATTATCTTTATTATTATTAAGTCGTATCCCGTTCTAATATAACTTAGGTTGTGACACGAGAGTCACCGAAACTCACCTCGGTCCCTACTTACCGGCATGGAATGGTACTGATGCATCCGACCGTCTACCAGCACGGGATAGTCGCCGAGAACCTCCTACCTCTCGCGGGAGCCAGGCAAGTTGTCACCGCCCGTTATCATACACTTGGGCCAAAATAATATAAAGGTCGGTAATCCTAATTCCGGTTTAGTTGTTATAAACAATTACAATAAACACACACCACCAATCGCACATCAATGCTAATACAAGGAATACGAGCTAAGTAAGTCCGGAGACTTACCTCGTCACCACACTCAACTCACAACACTCTCGCTTCCTTAGGGAAGAAGCCCATAATCTGCTCACAAGAAGATAACTATATCACCAACCACCCACTCACAATAGAAGTTTTAGACTACTATACAAATGATCTACGCAAGACCATTTGACTCTCAATTCTAGGACCGCATCCTAGAATCCCTCATGCTCATGTCACACTCAACAGAAGCTAGAAGTCTTAAGACTTCTAAATTCTATGATCTCGCAGGATCATAACCCATAACACATACTAGGATAAACATGCCTACTGTCAACAATCTCAATGGTATCAATACTATGTTCGGATACGCATATTCTAGCCCATAATCTTAACAACCATATACTCCAATTCTCAAACCTCACAAGCCTCACAAGATAACATCAACACCTCAAATCATAAAACGATCGATAATCCTCAAAACTCACCTATGGTCCAAACCACTACTTGGTATTCACTCTAAGTTATGCTAGATCCAACCTAGCATGATACTAATACTAACCATAACTAAATCAAGGGAAAAGATACTCACGCGACGCCAAAAGACGGAAGTCGTTCAACGGATGTCAACTTGGACTCGTTAGGCCTCTATCGGGACGCTTCCACCTAATACCAAAACTACGCAAGTTTAGCTCATACGCTAAACTTGAACGGAATATATAATATAAATAAATTCTAAGGAGAACCCGTTTTCAAAAGCCAACTTTAAAACCCGTAATAACCCTTAAATACTTTCCGGGACAAATTTTACAATTATATACACATGGTCATAACATATAACACTTACACACTACAAGAATAAAATTCATTATAAAACTTTGGTTGAAAGTCCGTGAAAACATTTTCCGGGCAACTATACAACATCATAAACCCAAGGTAAAACTCGTTTTCAAAGCTGAGGACGAAACAAAACCGCTCAACCTTTTTCCGGGGCAAAATATACAATTTCAGAAACGTGGGTTATATTTGGTAAATTAAACTTCCAGCCAAAATCTGTAATTATTTCAACAAGGGCGTAAATGCAAACTTCAGAAAATTAGGGCCAAATTTGCAAATACAAAATAATGGGTCCATTCTGTAATTAACCATAAATAGAGGGACTGAAAGAATAAACCTTAAAAAGACACCTTCCCCATCGATTTACAGCGTGCGTGGAATAGAAAAGAAAAGGGGGAAGCAGGGCGGCGGCCCGGTGAGCTCCGGCAGGCGGCTAGGGAAGAAGAAGCATGTGGCGGCTAGACGGAGCAGGGGACGAGGCGGCAACCGGCGGCTCTCCGGTGGGCGTGGATGTCCGACGAGAAGGCAGGAGGGAGGATTGCAGCGGTGGTCTTGATGCAGCAGGAGAGGAGGCTCCAATGGGCCCTTCTCTAGCATCGGTGGGCTTCGACGGCGGCTCTAGTGACAGCTCTTCCCGGCGACAACCGCGAGCTCTCCGGCAGGATAGGGAGACAGCCCAGGGTCGCTACAGCCTGTTGGCTACCGAGAAGAGACGAAGCGAAGGAGGAGGTGGTGTCTTCGATCCCGATCCGGCATACACGCTGCAGAGAAGCTCGAGAGGATGAGGGCTCCCTGATGGAGGTCGATGCCGAGGCTAGGGTGTAGCCGGAGAAGACGGAGAGATGGAGAAGAGATAGAGGTCAGGAGAAGGAGAGGCTGGAGAGATGGTTTGGTTGCAGCGTGGGAGCTCGCTCCAAGAGAGTAACGCAGGGGGCTGGGCTGAGGTGTGACAACAAGGGATGAATGAGGGGATGATGCGTGAGGAAGAGCCAAGCACCCAAAGTGTTGGGGTAGGGATGCTAGGCAAGCACACTAGTCACTAGGTGGGCGGCAAGCTGACAAGGAAAAAGGCCATCCCCTTGGCTCAAAGAGAAAGATGATAAAAGAAAGAAAATAAATAAAATAAAAAGAGTAATAGAATAAACTCGATCCAAATTAATCAGAATGACTTTTTCGGATCGGAAAATATTTCCGAACCTTTTCAAAGATAAATATGGAAAAATAAATACATGGATCAATATATATATATATATAAGCTCGAAAAGAAAGAAAAAAAAATAATAATAATTTACAACGTAAAAATACTCGTAACATTATTTAAGCCATTTAAAGTATCGATAAAATCCGAGAAAATACAAAACGCAAACGCACCAAAATTTGGGGCGTTACAGTGCAGTCGTAGTTCGGAAGGAGTAGAGAGGAAGAGGAGGGATCGGCCAGGAACTCGCTTACCTAGGGTGCGTCGCCGGCGAACAGGAGAGGCGGACGGGGAGCAGTGGTGGTCCGGTTGCAGCGCCACTACAAGCCGAAGCGAACAGCGGTTAGCGATTGCGGTCTACTGCAGCGGTCGGCGGAAGGCGCGCAGGCTCGGTGGCGACGTCTCCGGTTGAAGGGAGGGCGGCGCTGATGGCTGCTGTTGTCCGGGTCGTAAGAGAGAAGAAGCAGAGGCTGCTGTTATCCGTGTCGTAAGAGAGAAGAAGCAGAGTGGCAGTCCGTGGTTAGAGGAGTAATTAGATATAATTAGGGTAAAGAGGGAATTAGGGTTGTAATAACCGAAAATTTTAAGTTCCGGTAAATTGAAATTAACCAAAGTCCGATGAGACCATCGTAAATAAATAAATAAGTAAAATAAAACGAGTTTAGTTCTATCATTTTATGTGACCTAGATTCACATAAAATGATAAATTAAATGACCGGAAATAATTTACGTATTTAAAATAAAAATAATAATTTACCTAATAAGGAAAATTATTCCGTAAAAATTTTCCGCAAAATGCCTACCTATCCATACGAGTAACGGGATTCGTTTCAGCTCATTCTAACGAAGTAAAAATGGGCCCAATCGGATTGTGGACTGCAGCCCAGCCCATCATTAACCTCTAATTAAAAAAAAAAGAAAACCTAATTAAACTAACCTAATCTAACCCTAATCTACCTTACCGTACGTGTGCCGCCTTGCTCTCTTCCCTCTCCATCGTTGAACGAGTGAACGCGCCTCTTCCGCCTTCACCAGGAGACGCCGCCGCGCCTCTTCCGCCTTCAACAGGAGACGCCGCCGCGCCTCTTCCGCCTTCAACAGGATACGCCGCCGACGCTAGCAGCCGCATGTAAGTCACCCTCCACCTTTCTTCTTTCCCTTCCGATCTGCTCGCCGGCCTAACACTCCTCGCTTCACCAGTATACCGCCCTGCCTTCCTCTGCAAGAGCTCGTACAGCAGCCCCTCGAAGGGTTCGAACACGCCGAGGACTCGAGTGTTGCAGCCCCACCGCCGGCCTTCAGACACATCGCCGGCAACACCACCGAAGGCCTCCTGTCTTCATTCCGCGCGGCTACACTACTCCTGGGGTGCGAACCAACCCTAGCGCCAGCCCTCACGTTCTCGCACAGCCGAAGTCTCTAAGCTGTCGGCCTTCACCTTTTCTATTCTGCATTAGTTCGTCCTCAAAGACTCGAACGAGTGAACGGCCCTCCCAGTTTATCAGCACAGTAGTAAGAGTATGTTAGCCACTACTGTTCCTTCTCACTTTTTTTTTAATAAAGATATGAGTACATATATTATATAGATATATATAGAAGTAGGATTTTGAAAGAAATAAAATATATAAAAAAATATATGTATCAGCATTGTACATATATACGTACATATAGATTTACGAGTTGGAAGAGATGGGTATATATATATGAATAGGTGCAGTGGACGGGTATGTGTAGATATAGATGTATAAGAATGGATATGTGTAGGCTTATATATAAGCGTGAGAGTGGTATGCATACGTAAGTACATATATAAATATATATATTTGAAGGTATAAGTATAGTGTATATAGATATATGGGTTACATATATAAGTATGAGTTGGGAGTTAGGAAATTATGTAGCTGTATATTACCGAGTAGTTACGGAACTATACGAGTTGAAAGAAAAGTTAGAGTATGTACATACACATATATACTTGTGGAAGAGTAGAGTGGTAATCGGGAAAGAAGAGGAGTGTTGTTCTTTGAGGAGTGGTTTCGAGTTTTAACTTATAGGAACCATCCTAGAGAAAATATTTTGGAACACATGTTATAAAAGAATATAGTAGAGCTTAAGAATAAATTTGAGAATTTTCGGCACTAAGGGTAAAACGGTTTTTTACCGTAAGAGAGTTGTTTTCCGTAATTCCTTCGCAAGAGGTTGGACATCGAGATGTGATGTTGATACACATGCCTTATTTGACAGGCGTTTGAGTTACCCCGAGTACGGACTGTTGGAGACGTGTTAGAGAGTATTTTGACTCAGGTAAGTCCTTGCGACTTACTTAGCCAGTTTCTGAGTGTTAGTTGAGTGATAGTAGTTGTGTGTGCTATTTGCGTGTTTAATAATAATAACTTGCTAGGACGACTGTTATTATTATGTTTAAGGCCCAAGTGTACGTATAACGGGCCGTGACATCACTGCCCAGCTCTGACAGGAGACTGGGAGGTTCTCTATACCCAGACCAGGCAGGTACAAGGTGAGATGCATCGGATCCTTTCCTGATGGTTACACGGGGGCGGAGGCGAGGTTTGGGAATCCCTCGTGTCACAAAATAAGTATCATTAGCGTGAAAGAGTAACTTAATTCAAGATAATAAAACGGACTTGTTTGAAAGCATGATGGGTGTTTATATTTCTCTGAGTGTGTCTGTGCTGCTATTATTCTGCTAATATTTAGATAACTAGCTAACGGTTCTTCTTGTTGTTGTTTTACATTTACCGCAGGTTAGATCAGCAGCTGAGTGATCCGGAAGTAGTGGTCAGTCGGGTCTCCGTACTCCTTAGAGCGGGGTTGGGGGTTGTTTATTTGTCTTTCCTTTCTTTTGGTTAAGACAGTTGTTCTTTTCTTTTGTTTAAGAACTTTAGGCTGCTAGACAGTGTTGCATTCATTACCCTAAAAATATTATTTTTTATGGATTTTGGTTTCTTTATTTGTGTCTTGTTGCAAGATCCTAGTAATGTTGTTGTCAAACTGAGGTCGGGACCCATTGTGAGGTCCTAACCAGTAATACTCCGAGTTCTGAAAATTCGGGGTGTTACAACATGGTATCAGAGCTCTAGGTTGGCAACAATGGCACTTGAAATCTTCTGAAAGACCGAATAAGTTTTAAGCAGAACCCGAAAAGGGGTCTGAGTTTTAAAAAGAAAATTTTTGGTTTTAAATGCATGCATAGTCTGGTTGGGAATAGAAAAGTACGGCTGACCACCACTACTACCGCGGATCTCAGTATGCTTAGTTGGACTTTAGGTTTACTGTAGTTGGACTTTTGGACTTTCAGCTAGTAGTAATTATAGTTATTATTCTTGCGCAGATGGCACATACTAGAGTTACGCTAGCTACTGGTCGAGGCAGAGGTCGTCCACCTCTCCCTCCAGCTGGACCAGGTAAGGGAGATAGGACCTCTATAGTTAGAGGACGCGGCCGTGGAGGTAGACCCCCACTAGCCCGAGGTTGAGGTCGAGCTCCACGAGAGGATCCCCCAGCAGTGATCATGCCAGAGGCTGGAGTGGAGGAGGTAGTTGAGAGTGTTGGTCCTGAGGTCAGGAACGAGACCGTTGCTAGGTCTGGAGCATAGAGAGCACGTTCGATAGAGTCAGGACGTGTTTCCATTGGAGCGACTGAGTACAGAGAGTACCGAGCATACGTTGAGCGTATGGAGGAGGTTGCTAGGACAGAGAGACTTACCCAGGTACCACCAGTACCGGCTAGATCTGTCCAGGTGACACAGGGAGTACCTCAGGTGCCAGCTGTACCTGAGAGGAGGGTTGTGGCTGATAGAGCTCCTACTGGGTGTAGAGCACCGAGGCCGGATGAGTGGTTGAAGGCTTTCAACTCTCAGAAGATCCCCTCATTTAGTGGAGAGATAGGACTGGAGGTGGAGCACTGGATTGGACTGGTAGAGACTGCGTTAGAGGCAATACGTTGCCCAGAGGATCGCCAGGTGGATTTGGTGCATACATGCTTCACTGGGGATGCTCATTCCTGGTGGTGGACCATGCGTAGTCGAGTCACCAGTTGGGAGCAGATGAGGGGCATTGTTAGAGACAGATATTGTCCTGTCTCGTTGAGGAGAGAGAGGTTTCAAGACTTCATTGAGGCAGGATTTGAGGACATTCCGATCGCTGCTACTATCAAGAAGTTCCAGAAGGCACTGACACTGCTTGGACCAGCTGCACCTCCTGGGGAGCAGCATGTGTATCTCTTTTCACGGAGATTGAGAGAGAGTACTCGCTCCTATCTGGCAGGATTTCGCTGTGAGACTCTGTCAGACTATCAGGATAGAGCGTCTGCATATGAGAGAGACAGACCAGTGTCGAGGAGAGCTGCTCAGTCAGACAGGCCGGATAAGCGGCAGAGGACAGGTTATGCTAGTGGTAGTTCAGGAGTAGCTGCTTTTGGACGGGGACAGACTCAGGGGCGACAGAGCCATACAGCTACTGGTCAGACTTCAGCTGGTGGCTTGCAGTGCCACAACTACAGTAGCTATGAACATATCCGATTGAACTGCACGAAGCCAGCAGTGACTTGCTTCCAGTGCGGCAAGGTCGGACATAGAGCTGCATTCTGCCGTCAGGGCAAGGCTCCATCTTAGCAGGGTTCTTCTCCTGCAGTCTTATCAGGGAGTGTACAGAGACCGCCACAGTACCAGACTCCGAGTCAGCAGCAGCAGTACAGAGCTTCTAGTCAGCAGTAGTCTTACAGGGCTCCAGGACACACACCACCACAGAGTTCTATGCAGGGATCAGGTCGGGGCAGAGGACGTGGTAGTGTGGCTGATACTAGAGGAGCTCAGGCACGAGTGTTTGAGTTGAGAGATGCTGATCAGCCAGATGCACCGACTGCCACAGGTACGATCCAGATTTATGACTTACCTGTACGAGTTTTATTTGATACGGGTGCTACACACTCCTTCATATCTGATGCATGCGTAGATAGGTTGTCCTTAGCTACTGTAGAGGGGATACCTTTTATGATAGGCTTACCTGATGGGAGTAAGGTAAGAGGGACTAGAGAGATCTTTGGATGTCCTGTTCGCATGGGAGATCGAGACTGGCTAGTCAATTTTCTAGTCATGCCCTTAGCTCATGAGGATGTCATTTTAGGGATAGACTGGATGAGGAAACACGGAGCGGTCTTAGACATTGGTAGGAGGACAGTGACCGTTGCCACGGAGGAGGGCCATAGAGTAATATTCCGAGGGTGGGACCTCGGAAAGTCAGGTACAGTTATCAGTACAGTGAGAGCAGCGAGACTGATAGCACAGGGTTGCGAAGCCTTCTGGTGTTATGCCATGAAGGAAAGCAAGAGCCTGACTATAGAGGAGATACCTGTTGCATGCGAGTTTGCAAAGGTATTCAGTGACGACCTGCCAGGACTACCCCCACAGAGGAGCGTTGAGTTCAGCATTGACTTAGAGCCGGGCACGAGACCTATCTCGAAGGCTCCGTACCGTATGGCACCTATAGATCTGCTTGAGCTGAAGAAGCAGTTAGAGGAGCTAGCAGAGAAGGGTTTCATACGCCCTAGTGTGTCTCCTTGGGGTGCGCCAGTGTTGTTTGTGAAGAAGAAGGACGGATCGATGAGGCTGTGCATAGACTACAGAGAGCTGAACAAAGTAACCATCAAGAACAAGTACCCACTGCCACGCATAGATGACCTGTTGGACCAGTTGCATGGAGCGTCTGTGTTCACGAGGATAGACTTGAGGTCAGGTTACCACCAGTTGAGGGTGAGAGATCAGGACATACCTAAGACGGCATTCCGGACCAGGTATGGTCATTATGAGTTCGTAGTGATGTCATTTGGGCTCACTAATGCACCAGCGGTGTTCATGGAGTTAATGAATGGGATATTCATTGACTTCTTAGACCAGTTTGCAGTGGTCTTCATTGACGACATCCTAGTCTACTCCAGGAGTCGAGAGGAGCATGCCGGACACTTGAGGACAGTACTGCAGATTCTACAGGATAGCCAGCTGTATGCTAAGCTATCCAAGTGTGAGTTTTGGATGTCAGAGGTAGCTTTCTTAGGTCACGTAGTGACTGCTGAGGGTATTAAGGTCGATTCGGCGAAGATCGAGTCGGTATTTTCTTGGCAACCTCCTAAGAATGTTAAGGAGGTTCGCAGCTTTCTAGGTTTAGCAGGTTACTACCGCCGGTTTGTGGAAGAGTTCTCTTTTATTGCCCGACCACTTACTTGTCTTCTGAGGAAGACCACTCGGTTTGTCTGGTCTGAGCCGTGTCAGCAGAGTTTTGAGGAGCTGAAGAGGAGATTGACGTCCGCTCCGAATTTAGCACAGCCTGAGGGTATTGATGACTTTGTGGTATATAGTGATGCATCCAAGCTGGGCTTGGGGTGTGTTTTGATGCAGAGGGGTAAGGTCATAGCCTATGCGTCTCGATAGTTGAAGACGTATGAGGAGAACTACCCCACATATGATCTAGAGTTGGCTGCAGTAGTCCATGCTCTTAAGATCTGGCGTCACTATCTCTATGGGGCGACATGTCAGATCTTTACAGACCAGAAGAGTCTGAAGTACATATTCACTCAGAGAGAGTTGAATAACCGCCAGAGGCGGTGGTTAGAGTTGATCAAGGACTTCGACCTTGAGATCCTTTACCACCCCGGAAAGGCGAATGTGGTAGCTGATGCTTTGAGCCGGAAGATGCCTAGAGAGAGGGCGATAGCCCGGTTGACAATACAGCCACAGTTGCAGAGGGACTTGGCTTGGTTGGAGATAGAGATTCAGTTTCCCGATACTGATGGTCAGTTGTCTACCATGGAGTTACTCCCTGATCTGTTGGATGAGATCCGACAAAAGCAGGAGACTTGCCCTACCTTGATCAGGATTCGAGACAGGATGTCTCGAGATGAGGCCCCACAGTTTACTATTGGTGCAGATGGAGTGATGAGACGTCAGGACCGCGTTTGTGTGACGTCAGACAGTGAGTTGAGACAGAGGATACTAGGTGAGGCTCATGCTACCCCATACTCAGTACATCCTGGAGCGAGTAAGATGTACAAGGATGTGAGACGGTCCTTCTGGTGGGGTGGCTTGAAGCCCGATGTGACTCGGTATGTAGCTCAGTGCGCGACCTGACAGCAGGTCAAGATTGAGCACCGTAGGTCTGGAGGAGAGCTCCACCCACTTCCAGTACCACAGTGGAAGTGGGAGGATATATCTATGGATTTTGTCACTGGTTTGAGACTCAGCAGAGGATTTGATGCTATTTGGG
The DNA here is from genome assembly GCA_033239125.1 of Fagopyrum homotropicum. Lineage (NCBI taxonomy): Eukaryota > Viridiplantae > Streptophyta > Magnoliopsida > Caryophyllales > Polygonaceae > Fagopyrum > Fagopyrum homotropicum. The sequence goes on from BSWB01000002.1 coordinate 147,498,805, forward strand.
TAGTAGTAGACCGCCTGACGAAGACCGCACGTTTCATTCCGATTAAGGAAATGTGGCCGGTGAGTCGTGTGGCTGAGGAGTTCACCAGACACATTGTGAGACTCCATGGAGTACCGAGGACTATCGTCTCTGACAGAGATGGACGTTTTACCTCGAGATTTTGGCAGCAGGTACATACTGCTTTGGGGACGAGTCTCCACTTCACCACCGCCTACCATCCACAGACAGACGGACAGTCTGAGAGGACCATTCAGACCTTAGAGGACATGCTTCGGGCGTGTGTACTAGATTGGGGACAGGTATGGCCAGATCATCTTCCACTGGTAGAGTTTTCGTATAATAATAGCTGGCACGCATCTATTAGGATGGCTCCCTATGAGGCTTTGTACGGGCGGAGATGTCGTACACCATTATGTTGGGATGAGCCTAGCAGAGTTGATGGAGTAGCTCCAGATCAGATACAGGATGACATCGCTCGGATTGCCCTAGTCCGAGAGCGAATGTTAGCAGCTCAAAGTCGTCAGAAGTCCTACGCCGACAAAAGGCGTCGACCTTTGGAGTTTAGAGTGGGTGCACAGGTGTGGCTGAGAGTGTCATCTACGAGAGGGGTCAGGCGTTTCGGCATTAAAGGGAAGCTGAGTCCCCGATATGTCGGACCTTTTGAGATCCTGGAGAGAGTTGGGGAGGTAGCCTACAGACTAGCACTACCGCCGAGACTAGAGAGTGTCCATCCGGTCTTTCATGTATCTCAGTTGAGAGAGTACATTCCGGATCCGAGACACGTCATCAGCCATGTAACACCCCAAATTCTCGGAACTCGGGGAGTTACTGGTTAGGACCTCACAATGGGTCCCGACCTTGGTTTAACAACAACATTACTTGGATCTTACAACAAGGCACAAACGTATTTAAAACAATTTCTAAAACATAATATTTTTAATGTATAAACGTACACATGTGACAGCCTTACAAACATATATAAAGATACATAACATGCATGACGTATGGAAGACTCCCCCGTCCCCATCTAATGAGTACGTGGACCCGGCTGACCATCCGTTCCGGATCTCTCTGCAACTGTCTATCTCTACAGATCTACAACACGGATAAACCGTTAGCTAACTATCCAAATATAAACAAAAAAGATAACAGCACAAACACAAGCAGAAACAAAAAAAACAAACATCATGCTGGCACTCAACCAATTATTATCTATTATTTAAGTGATTCACATTATTCAATTTAAGTTGTGGCACGAGAACTATTATTAGTTCTCGCCTCCGTTCCTTATCCAACTGGTGTAGGTCTAGCTGACTTCCTTTGGTAGCATCACTACAAACCATGTGTGGACTAGTCCCGAAAGAAACCCCCAGCGCCCTGCGAGCTACTGAGCGGAATGCCACCGCCCGTTACTCTTAGGCCAAAAATACAGGTCGGTATTTATATATCACAACCTATCTCTCTAACATGTCAATCACACACCACCATCATCATTATACTCATATTTAGCAGTCAGCTAAGTAAGCCCAAAGGACTTACCTGTTATAACGCTCAACTCTTTAATAACCACTTGCTCTGTAACTGTACCCACTCAGTTGCCTGTTAAAGGCGATAAGTGTATTAGCACACTTTCACGTAGATAGAAGTCTAAAACTTCTAAGATCAAATAAGTATTAAGACGTACTAGTTACATTATTAGTTTTAGGGTAAAATGACCATTTTACCCTTGGTTCCGATTTTTACGAAAACTCTAAAATTCATGTTCAAACTCCTATTTGAAGTTCTAAAATATATCCTAACTCTTAGAATTTTATTAGGTGCGAAACTGACATTTTTCCTATGTTTCTATTTTCCGGAAGAACCGAAAAAGGTTTAACTTCGGCTCTAAATATAAAATTCTTAACAGCTTATAAAATTTCCGAATTAAATATCTAGATCATCTATGAGGTTACATCTAGCCTTAGAAGAAGGAATTACTCCAAACTGTTCAGCCGATATTTTTATAATAATTCCCAAAGTCGGTTCCTCACTCTACTTTCCTATACTTAGTCAAATTTTAAGTTTAATAAAACTGCTCAACTACCTAACTTCGGGAGCTCGTAACTTTCAATCCGACCGTTCATTTCTCCCCAAATTTTAATATGATAAACTACATATATCCGTCTACAACATATCCAAAATTCAACGGTGGATCTTTATCCAAACATTTTATAATTGATCGACAAGATGGGTTGTTCGAAACCTAAAAGCTGAAGAAATTAAATTAAATTTACAGCAGCCAAAATTTCCATTGTTCATAAAAATATGCAGCAGTCCTTTATTCTACTCTTTAGATCTATATGCTCAGCAGTGTACTAATTCGGACTAACCTAAACACCGGAGGAATGCTAGTCGGATCCCGGTGCAGCAAGGTGCGGCGTCGGCTGGTTCGTAGCACTGCAGATTAAGTCGTAGGGCTGCAGTGAGGTGCTCATTCACCAATCGATAGAAGGAAGCGGAAAGAAGGGCCAGCATACTTACCGGTCGAAGGCGGACGGCGGAGGCTCGGCGGCGTGGGCTGCTGCGCAACTGGAGGCGATGGCTGCTGCGCTACTGGAGGCGATGGGCTGCTGCGCTACTGGAGGCGACGGCTGCTGCGCTACTGGAGGCGACGGCTGCTGCGCAAGGAGGCGATGGCTGCGGCACTACTGGGGGCAGCGGCGGCGATCCAGTGGCAGGCGGAGGAGGTGCGGCGGCGTCTCCTTCGTACCTACGGAGTTCCTGCGGTGGTTGAGATCCGGCACAGCGAAAGGCGGAAGGGGAGAGGAGAGGCAGAAGACTTACCGGAACCCCTGCGGTGGTCGGCGGACGGCGCAAGGCGCGGTGACGGTGGTGGCAGAAGGGTGGCTGCGCCGGACGGTCTTGCGAGAGAGAGGGATAGGCAGTAGCGGCGTATCTCTTGTCCAGGAGAAGATCGATAGGTAGGTTAATTAGCGTAGGATTAGGTTAGATTAGTTTAATTAGGGTTTAATAATTAAATTTTAAAATGGGCTTAGGAAAGTGGGCTGATGGTTGGCCCAACTGAGCGGTGATTTCAATTACGGATACGCAACTCATTATTTGCGTGCGGAAATTATAAAAATACGGAATTAATTTCCGTATTTTATAACTTATTTTTATTCTTATTTTAATGTACGTAATTTATTTCCGGTCATTAAATTTATCATTTTATGCGAATCCAGGTCACATGAAATGATATAACCAAGCTCGTTTTTATTTACTTATTTATTTATTTACGATCTTCTCATCGGACTTTGGTTAATTTTACTTTACCGGAAATTTAAAATTTTTGGTTATTACATCAATGCCCCCTTAAAAGAAGTTTTGTCCCGAAACTTAAAATATCTACCCTTACTCGCACATTTCTTTTGGTATATTTTAGTTTTCTCGACATTCCATTTTCTACCATGCAGCTACTCAGGCATCAACAAACAAGTATCATAAAACAAAAACAGAGTCGCTCAAAACAATATGAGAACCTGGAAGGTCAAACAACACAACATCCGAGTACTAACTCGTCAACCAGAAATAACCTCTAACCCCGCGAAGAACTCGGGATAGTTACGTCTAATACTCTCTTCAGTCTCCCAAGTGGCCTCATCAGCTCCTCTCCTAGACCACTGGATCCTCAGCATAGGTATTTCCTTGGATCGCAGACGTCTGGCACTGCGCTCCAAGACAGCTACTGGGTACTCTACAAATGTATGGTCAGGCTCAACTGTCAGATCCTCATGGCTAATGACGTGTCTCGGATCCGGAATGTACTCTCGCAGCTGAGATACATGAAAAACTGGGTGTACTCCCTCTAATCTCGGTGGCAGTGCTAGTCGGTAGGCAACCTCTCCGACTCTCTCTACGATCTCAAATGGTCCGACATACCGGGGACTCAGCTTCCCCTTAATGCCGAAACGTCTAACTCCCCTCGTAGGTGACACTCTCAACCACACCTGTGCACCTACTCTAAACTCCAAAGGTCGACGCCTCTTGTCGGCGTAGGACTTCTGACGACTCTGAGCTGCTAACATCCTCTCCCGGACTAAGGCAATCCGGGCGATGTCGTCCTGTATCTGATCTGGTACTACTCCATCAGCCTTGCTAGGCTCATCCCAACATAGCGGTGTACGACATCTCCGGCCATACAAAGCCTCATAAGGTGCCATCCCAATAGACGCATGCCAGCTGTTATTATATGAAAACTCTACTAGTGGGAGGTGATCTGGCCATACCTGTCCCCAATCTAGCACACATGCCCGCAACATGTCCTCTAGGGTCTGGATGGTCCTCTCTGACTGACCGTCTGTCTGTGGGTGGTAGGCAGTGGTAAAGTGAAGACTCGTACCCAGAGCAGTATGTACCTGCTGCCAGAACCTCGAGGTAAAACGTCCATCCCTGTCGGAGACGATAGTCCTCGGTACTCCATGGAGTCTCACAATATGCCTGGTGAACTCCTCTGCTAGACGGCTTACCGGTCACGTTTCCTTAATCGGAATGAAACGTGCGGTCTTCGTCAGACGGTCTACTACTACCCAAATGGCATCAAAACCTCTGCTGAGCCTCAATCCAGTGACGAAATCCATAGAAATGTCTTCCCACTTCCAATGTGGTACTGGAAGTGGGTGTAGCTCTCCTCCGGATCTACGATGCTCAATCTTGACCTGCTGACAGGTCGCACACTGGGCTACATATCGGGCCACATCAGGCTTCAAACCACCCCACCAGAAGGAACGTCTCAAGTCCCTATACATCTTACTCGCTCCTGGATGTACGGAATAAGGGGTAGTATGAGCCTCACCTAGTATCCTCTGCCTCAGCTCACGGTCTGATGGCACACAAACACGGTCCTGTCGTCTCATCACTCCATCGGCACCAATAGTGAACTGAGGTGCCTCATCTCGTGACATCCGGTCTCGGATCCGGGTCAACATCGGACAGGTCTCCTGCTTCTGTCGGATCTCACCCAACAGGTCAGGGAGTAACTCTATGGTGGCTAACTGATGAGCTGTATCGGGGAACTAGATCTCTATCTCCAACCAAGCTAAGTCTCTCTGTAGCTGTGGCTGTACTGTCAACCGAGCTATCGCCTTCTCCTGAGGCGTCTTCCGACTCAAAGCGTCGGCAACTACATTCGCCTTTCCGGGGTGGTAAAGAATCTCAAGGTCAAAATCCTTTATCAACTCTAGCCACCGCCTCTGGCGGTCATTCAACTCCCGCTGAGTGAATATGTACTTCAGACTCTTATGGTCTGTGAAGATCTGACAGGTCGCTCCATAGAGATAATGACGCCAGATCTTAAGAGCGTGCACTACTGCTGCTAACTCCAGGTCATGAGTGGGGTAGTTCTCTTCATACGTCTTCAGCTGTCGAGACGCATATGCTATAACCTTACCCCTCTGCATCAAGACACACCCCAAGCCCAGCTTGGATGCATCACTGTACACTACGAAGTCTTCTGTACCCTCAGGCTGTGCTAAGATCGGAGCAGACGTCAATCTCCTCTTCAGCTCATCAAAACTCTGCTGACACGGCTCAGACCAGACGAACCGAGTAGTCTTCCTTAGAAGGGAAGTAAGTGGTCGGGCGATCAGGGAAAACCCTTCCACAAACCGACGGTAATACCCTGCCAATCCAAGGAAACTGCGAACCTCCTTCACGTTCTTCGGAGGTTGCCAAGAAGACACTGACTCAATCTTCGCCGGGTCGACCTTAATCCCCTCAGCAGTCACCACATGGCCTAGGAAAGCCACCTCTGACATCCAAAACTCACACTTGGATAGCTTAGCATATAGCTGACTATCCTGTAGAATCTGCAGTACTGTCCTCAAGTGCCCGGCATGCTCCTCTCGACTTCTAAAGTAAACTAGAATGTCGTCGATGAAGACCACTACAAACTGGCTAAGAAGTCGATGAAAATCCCATTCATCAACCCCATAAATACTGCTGGCGCATTAGTGAGCCCGAATGGCATCACTACAAACTCATAATGACCATACCTAGTCCGGAATGCCGCCTTAGGTATGTCCTGGTCTCTCACTCTCAGCTGGTCATAACCCGATCTCAAATCTATCCTCGAGAACACTGACACTCCATGCAGCTGGTCCAGCAGATCATCTATGCGAGGCAGTGGATACTTATTCTTGATGGTGACCTTGTTCAACTCCCGGTAATCAATACACAGCCTCATCGATCCATCCTTCTTCCTCACAAATAATACTGTGTGCCCCAGAGAGAAACACCAGGACATATAAAGCCCTTCTCTGCTAACTCCTCTAACTGCTTCCCCAACTCAAGCAACTCTATTTGTGTGGAATGCTAAGTTACTTCTATCTGGTCTGACGTAGGGTCTGATCAAAATTATCTACTTCTTCTTACTCCTCTAGTTCTTCTTTTATAATCCATCCGTACTAACTGTGATATGCACCCTTTTCCTAGCCAGTAGGCAGTAAATTCTTCACACGCTTCCCTTGGTCTTTAATGAAATAAAAGGGGGTCCTTTCTGACCGTCTAGTCCCTTTTTTTTTTTTTTTTTTCTCAAGTTCTTAATTAGGGATCCTTGCTCGAACTCACTCCATGTTATTATTAAGGTGCTAGCACGCGGATCGATTTAGTTTCACATTTGTCGTTGTTGATCTCTTGAAGGGTCCTCTAGACGTCTATAAAATTCGTTCATCATTCTATAGTTATCCTCCTTATCTGATAACCAGTACTACTGGTAGACCCGCACGTGTTATGTCTCAATTATTAATGACTGGTATGTAGTTGACCTTCCATAAAATCACAGACTTATTGTTCTTCTATCTCTTTTGAGGTTTGATAGACTTGGTCAACATCTATCTCCTCTACTTTCTTTGTTAATACTCTTTTAGTTTCCTCCACAGTCTGCACTTCTCTTGTTCTCTTATGAGGTCACTATACTCTTCTGAGTCTAGTCCTAGCATTCATCTGTCACCAATGAGTTCATCAAGTCTTCCACATTAGCTTGTAAGCGTGTCTTCGCGATTCTCCTTACTTTAGTCATCATCTGTTTGCGGTTCTCTGGTATGAACCGTTAGTGTTGGTAACTTAAATCTCTTTGTAATTGAGAAATTATTGCGGACCCTTGAGTCCACCAAATCACTTTTCCACATTCTTCCCCTTGTTTAGTTTCGTCTTGATCATGTCGCCTTTATAAAAATTCGTTGTCTCAATTTTAGACTTCTAGTTTCTTGGATACTTATGTCGGACTTTCATTCAAAACTCTCATACCCTTGAAGGACTCCACATGCTTCCATGGTTACAGGATTTATTTCTCGTCATCAAACTCACTCTTTATCTTTGTACCTTTTAACCTCTCACAACTGGGTCGACACTCTATCTTCTTTGTACTCTCATGTCCATGCTTGCTTCTGGCGGCGTCCGTCTTGATAGTCACGTCCTTTACACCGAAATTCTTGGTTGTACTCCGTTCTATATGATTCTTGTTTCCCCATTTTTATCTCCATTCTACGCTCTCGTCGTCTCTTGCATGGTTCTTCTAATTCATCTCTCGACTTCATACGACAAAGCCCCTTGCATGATTCTCAATTTCTTCTTTCTAAGCTGACTCGGGAGCTTCTTTCTCATCCGGTTGTACTGGCGGTAAAATTTTCTAAACATCTTTACTGCTTTGCCCACCCGTCCTTCGGATGATTTATAAGTCACCAGGACGTCCATCAGAGTATCATACTAATTCTTGGTCTGAATCCCTTATCTCGTGTGGAAAACTCTTCAAACTCGTTACCGATTTATCATGAGGCGCTAATCGCTTCATGATATCACAACTAAAGAATACAAGATATCCTTTAGGATACTAGCATACTACACACACACAGATATATAATTTACACTAAAACCTATCGATATAAGTCTATATACTAACTCACCTATCGTTCCAAGCTGCAGAGATCCACGGAGAACGATGGTGGTCCGACGTACTACTAACCCAACAACCCGACTATGCACGTGTGTAAAAACAGAAATCCGTTTTGAAAATCTTAGACCCCTTTCGGGTTCTAGTTATTTTATACATTCGGTCTTTCGGAAGATTTCAAGTGCCATTGTTGCCAACCTGGCTCTGATACCATGTTGTAACACCCCAAATTCTCGGAACTCGGGGAGTTACTGGTTAGGACCTCACAATGGGTCCCGACCTTGGTTTAACAACAACATTACTTGGATCTTACAACAAGGCACAAACGTATTTAAAACAATTTCTAAAACATAATATTTTTAATGTATAAACGTACACATGTGACAGCCTTACAAACATATATAAAGATACATAACATGCATGACGTATGGAAGACTCCCCCGTCCCCATCTAATGAGTACGTGGACCCGGCTGACCATCCGTTCCGGATCTCTCTGCAACTGTCTATCTCTACAGATCTACAACACGGATAAACCGTTAGCTAACTATCCAAATATAAACAAAAAAGATAACAGCACAAACACAAGCAGAAACAAAAAAAAACAAACATCATGCTGGCACTCAACCAATTATTATCTATTATTTAAGTGATTCACATTATTCAATTTAAGTTGTGGCACGAGAACTATTATTAGTTCTCGCCTCCGTTCCTTATCCAACTGGTGTAGGTCTAGCTGACTTCCTTTGGTAGCATCACTACAAACCATGTGTGGACTAGTCCCGAAAGAAACCCCCAGCGCCCTGCGAGCTACTGAGCGGAATGCCACCGCCCGTTACTCTTAGGCCAAAAATACAGGTCGGTATTTATATATCACAACCTATCTCTCTAACATGTCAATCACACACCACCATCATCATTTATACTCATATTTAGCAGTCAGCTAAGTAAGCCCAAAGGACTTACCTGTTATAACGCTCAACTCTTTAATAACCACTTGCTCTGTAACTGTACCCACTCAGTTGCCTGTTAAAGGCGATAAGTGTATTAGCACACTTTCACGTAGATAGAAGTCTAAAACTTCTAAGATCAAATAAGTATTAAGACGTACTAGTTACATTATTAGTTTTAGGGTAAAATGACCATTTTACCCTTGGTTCCGATTTTTACGAAAACTCTAAAATTCATGTTCAAACTCCTATTTGAAGTTCTAAAATATATCCTAACTCTTAGAATTTTATTAGGTGCGAAACTGACATTTTTTCTATGTTTCTATTTTCCGGAAGAACCGAAAAAGGTTTAACTTCGGCTCTAAATATAAAATTCTTAACAGCTTATAAAATTTCCGAATTAAATATCTAGATCATCTATGAGGTTATATCTAGCCTTAGAAGAAGGAATTACTCCAAACTGTTCAGCCGATATTTTTATAATAATTCCCAAAGTCGGTTCCTCACTCTACTTTCCTATACTTAGTCAAATTTTAAGTTTAATAAAACTGCTCAACTACCTAACTTCGGGAGCTCGTAACTTTCAATCCGACCGTTCATTTCTCCCCAAATTTTAATATGATAAACTACATATATCCGTCTACAACATATCCAAAATTCAACGGTGGATCTTTATCCAAACATTTTATAATTGATCGACAAGATGGGCTGTTCGAAACCTAAAAGCTGAAGAAATTAAATTAAATTTACAGCAGCCAAAATTTCCATTGTTCATAAAAATATGCAGCAGTCCTTTATTCTACTCTTTAGATCTATATGCTCAGCAGTGTACTAATTCGGACTAACCTAAACACCGGAAGAATGCTAGTCGGATCCCGGTGCAGCGAGGTGCGGCGTCGGCTGGTTCTGTAATGCCCCAATTTTTTGGCGCATTTTCGATATTTATTTCTCCGACTTCTATCGATATTTTATTAGATTAAATATTTTATTAAAAATATTTTACGACGAAAAATATATTTTCCGAGGATATTATTGTTTTGGATGTGTGCACGTATATACCTATTATTAATTTTGGGAAAAGTTTTTCCGATTTGAAAATCTCGTTCCGAACGCATTTTTGATCGAATTCGCTCTTTACCCCTTTTCTTTATTATAGTTTATTTTATTCTTTTTCTTTATTCCTTCTTTTCTCCCTCTCCTACGGACTGCTGATGAGCTCTGAACTCTGACCCCTCGATCCCCATCTATTCCGACTCCTGGATGCCTCAACCACTCCCCATCTGCACTCAACCTACACCGCTCACTCCCTCTGCTTCTCACCTGACCATTTGTTGCTACCCGACTACTTCACAAGCAAGCCCCAGCCTTCCCTTCCTCACCACTGCTTCACTCGAGTTGATCCTCATCAACCTCTCTGTTTCTTCTGTGCAACTCCACTCAACAACGAGCCGCTGCCAACTTCGTCTTCATCTGGATCAAGCCGCCGAGAACACTGCACCACCGGAAAGCCCTTCCTACCTTCACCTGCAACAGCAAGCAGCAACACCACCTTGCATCGCAACCTCCGGATGCTCGATCTCTCCCTTGATCTCCATCTGCTTGACCCTTCTGTTGCTTGCCTCGCTTGCCAGAGATCGAGAGACGCCATTGTCGACGCCCTGCCTCGCCGTCCCCTGCTCTCCTTCAGAACAACGCTTAAGCCTCGCCCCGCCTGCCGGAGCCACGCCTCCTCGCCAGAACCCACTGGAGCAGAAGCTGAAGCCGCCATTCGCTGTCCCTCCTAACCTTCATCTCTCCTCTGCAGCCACCAGGTGGGAGCAAGAGACGCCAGAACTCACCCTGTGCTGGGCCGCTAGACGACGCCGGAGCTCCTCCCTTGCAGCGTCGTCGTGCCTTCCCTGTCGAAGCCCACCGGAGGCTGGAGCCGCCGCCCAGTGCACTCCCATTCTGCGGCCATGGAAAGGGGGTTAAGAAACCCTACTTTAGACATTAACAGCGGCCCCCTGCATTTGTGGTTAATTACATAAGTGACCCAGTAATTTGTATTTACAGATTTGACCCAGATTTTTGGAATGTGACGTTATGTCCCTTGTTGTGATATTTTCGGAAAATAGATTTTTTACGGTTTATGGCCCGCATTTACAAGATTGCATATTTTGCCCGGAAAATGGTTGAACGGTTTTGTTTACCCTTGGCTTTGAGAAAGAGTTTTATCATTGGGTTTATTATGTTGTTTAGATTGTCCGGAAAAGGGTTTAACGAGTTTTAACATTGGCTTTTAAAAAACCGAGTTTTCCTTAGTCTTATACATATTATATATTCCGTTCAAGTTTAGCATATGAGCTAAACTTGCTTAGTTTTGGTGTTAGGTTTGGAAGCGTCCCGATAAAGGCCTAACGAGTCCAAGTCGACTTCCGTTGAACGACTTCCGTCTTTTGGCATCGCGTGAGTACCCTTTTCCCTCGATCTAGTTATTTTTAGCGGTAGTATCATGATAGGTTGGACATAACATGACCTAGTGAGAATACCAAGTAGTGGTTGGACCTTAGGTGAGTTTTGAGGATTTATGATCGTTATAAAGTTTGAGGTGTTGATGTTATCTTGTGAGGATTGTGGGGCGTTGAGTGTTTGGGTTGATCTTGTGAGCTTATGAGGATTGAGATTATGGTTGTATGATCTTGTGGGATTTTGGAGTTTAGGTTTGGCTTATCCTAGTTGTGTTGTGAGTTATGATCTTGCGAGACCCGAGGGTTTAGAAGTCTTAGGACTTCTAGCTTGTGTTGAGTGTGATGTGAGCATGAGGGATTCTAGGATGCGGTCCTAGAATTGAGAGTCAAATGGTCTTGCGTAGATCATTTGTATAGAAGTCTAAGACTTCTATTGTGAGTGGGTTGTTGATATAGTTATCTTCTTGTGAGCAGGTTATGGGCTTCCTCTCCTAAGGAAGCGAGAGTGTTGTGAGTTGAGTGTGGTGACGAGGTAAGTCTCCGGACTTACTTAGCACGTATTCTATGTATTAGATTCGATGCGTGTTTGGTGGTGTGCGTTTTATCGCTTTCATTATAACTTATAAAACCGGAATTAGGATTACCGACCTTTATATATTATTTGGCCCAAGTGTATGATAACGGGCGGTGACAACTTGTCTTGCTCTTGCGTAGAGTTAGGAGGTTCTTGGCGACTAGCCCGTGTGGTTAGACGGTCGGAGGCATCCACCGTTCCATGCGGTAAGTGGGGACCGAGGCGAGTTTCGGGAGATTCTCGTGTCACAAAAGAAATTGAATTAGAACGGGATACGACTTAATAATAAAAAGATAATAAACCGGACTTGTGTGATTTGGTGTACATTGTGTGTTATGTTGTTTTACTTGTGTTTGTGCCTTTCACCTTGATTCTAATGCTTCGAATATTAGCTAACGGTTTTATACCGATTGTTGTAGATTGCCTTGCAGGTTAGGATTGCGGCCGAGAGATCCGGAAGAGTGGGCAGCCGGGGTTCCGTACATTTTAGGAGTGGGTTTTGGTTGGAGTCGGGTTGTGTTTTATTCTTCGTTTGTTATGTTGGTATGCCGTGTGTATGGCGTTTTGATCTTTGGTGTTGATTATCGGCTGAAGTCTTTTGTTGTTTTCCTTCGGGTTTCTTATCATTTGCATTAAAAGGAATTTTGGTTTTGCCTTTATTTGTGCCATGTTGAAAGATCCGGTGAAATTGTTGTCAGGCTAAGGGTCGGGACCCATTGTGAGGTCCCAACCCGTAGCGCCCCGAGTCCCACGGATTCGGGGTGTTACAAAAGTGGTATCAGAGCCCTAGGTTGACAACAATGACACTCGCAATCTTCTAAAAGCCGAATAAGGAATAAATAGAACCCCGCGGGTTCTGAGTTTTCGTTTTCAAAATTACATGCATGAGTCGGGGTAGAATGTACGGACCACCACTTCTTCCGCGGATCTCGGCAGCATAGTTTATTGGATTTTAGTGTATATATATATATATATATATACGTATATATGTAGATATGTATCGTGGACTTAGGATGTTTTTGGACTATTATTATATGTGGATTGTAGTTGCATGATGAACATGATTATGTGTATAGTTGTATATGTGAACGATTATATGTTTTGGACCTTGTATTGTTGTTATGGAATGCCGGATGCGTGATATTAGTAGTAATATGGACTTAGGACTTCTATAGTTATGGATACGTATTCCTGTTACATATAGTAGCATATGGAGATATAGGACCTTTTAGTTGAGATGCTATTACGATATCATCGCCCTTGGAGGACGTCGTTTTATATAGGATAGTGTCCATACGAGGAGGAATAAGCTCAAGTATCGAGTTTGAGCGTTATGTTCGGACGAATACCATGGCGTTTCTCGCATTCCTTTAAAAGGATGTCGAAAAGGAAGATTAGAGATTACATAAACGAAGGATGAACAAGTGGGAGGAAAACTCGAGACAACTTAAGAGGAATCAAGATGGAAGCGATACAAGAAAAGGGAGCAACATTAAAATGTAGAAGCGGTTCTAAAGAAGCCATGATCGAACGATGACGAGACCAATGGAGATAACGAACTTAAGTTCTTCAAGAAGACACGTGGACAACTTAGATGCGAATCGAGAAGGAGATGGATACATTCTAACAAGATTAAAGGTGCTATTTCATGAAGATGTGAAGCTTTCCTTACACGCTCCTAAGCATTGGAGTCAAGACGAGAAGAGTGATCTAAACATTTGCTAAAGATTCAAGATACCGTAAGTTAAGTCTACGAGTTACAAAAAAATAATTTCAACATTACTAGAGTTATGAGAAGAAGAAGAGCATGGTGGGGATCCACGTGGAGTTGACCGGTTTCAATTATGATGATAAGACTAAGAGACGCCAAGAAGGAGGAAGTGTGTATAATGATGACCCCAAGAAGATGAAAGACGAAACAGAGAGCTTTGATCGAGATACTAAAGATACCAACCAAGAGGAACGTGAGTGTATGCTAATTAAGGTCAGAATATTTGGAAGGGTGCACTTGAAAGACATCAAGGAAGAGTATTTAAGCTTATGAAGGTGAGTTATACGGCGTGCGAAGCCTAGAAAAGTATGGTTACCTTATGGAAGAGGAAGAAAGCATGGAACGGGGAAAGAACTAACTGAGCTTAAGGTAAAGTACCCCGAGGAGGGTAGCCTTCATGAGAAGGTAACATGAGAAGCGTAGTAGAATAATAAGTCGTTGACTTCGGAGAAGGTCAAATACCAGTTAAGCGGGGACAACTAAGAACGCACATGTTCGAGTGTCTATTGGTGAGTGTAGAGGGGATAAGTAAACAATATTATGGGCATTAAGAGTATCGACAAAAAGAGTTTAAAGTATTCGCGGTGGACCAATGTCAATGGTATGGAAGTACGTCAACAGAGCGCTTTTGTTTTAAATCAAATAATGCAGAACGAGTTCAAGCAAGTACTTATAACAAGACTTCCGAGGAGGAGATTGTAACAATCTTATGCGACCTTCTTAGGTCATGGGATTGGCATAGGGGGGATGACACGGATCAAAATTTTTAAAGTTTGATTAAGGATAAGAGAACTAGAAGAAACAAGAAGAAAGTGAGGCTTCTATTGTTGTCGTGTGTAAAGGGGATGCATGGTATGTTTGATCTAATGAAATGATGGTATGTTTTTGCGAGTAAAAGCTGAGTAAAATATTTCAGACTCACACAAAAGAGCCATGGTGGCTATGGCGTGAAAGAGAGGACCTAGATTAGGGCAATGCTGCAAGCTTAGAGTTATGATGTTAGTACCTGGAGATGTAATGAGTTTGATATTTTAGTGGTTTTGGATGGGGAGTTTCTTCTAGCATTTTCCACAAGGCATACCGGTACAGTTGTGAAGTTGTTCATGGAATACCGAGAGATGCATAAGGCGACCAACAAGAGTAAGAGAAGATCGAAGTTTTGAAGTTTGATGTCAACAAGAGATGTACGAGAAGTATGTGAAAGATTGAGGTTAGAACCTCAACGGTCGGATTGGCGTTTTGTTATAAGGCATGATTAAGTCTTGTAGTTAGGGCCTTCGTAACTGAACATATGTGCGAGAACAAGAAATATTATTATCGTCGTTCCTTCGAAGTGAAAAGGGAGATTAAATTAAAGTATTCCTTAACCAACGCTTCAAGAGTTAGAAGACTCGAGCAAGTCTCTCGAGTTCTGGAGATGAAGGATCTTTGAAAGAGGATGGTCGACATTGTAGCTAAAGATAGAACAAATTAAGAGTCGAAAGGATGTCACTTCAATAGATCGGGGTAGATCAATTATGTCATGACCATTTGTAAAGTGATAAGGATGTGTCGGTTATTACGATATGTGACGGGAAGAGAAAAGATGGAACTTGAGATATCACGGATTCCAATATATCGGAATGTGGATTTTGCCACTAAGGTTGATCTTGGAGCAACTCCGATGTCCAAGGCGTCGTATAGGATGACTTGTGAAGATGCGTGAGTCGAAGAAGCATTTGACGACCAGTTGTAAGAACTTGTTTATAAAGGTTCATTAGAACCAATGCACTGCCAAAGAGAACACCAGACGTTATCTTGAACTCTTGATTTGAAGTTCATATGGGAATATATGTTAAACTCTTGATTTGAAGTTGTTATGGAGAACACCAATTGCAAAAAGGGAGACAGTTATCTCCGTTTGTACATCGTTTACCTTGAGCCGAACAAAATAACAATGAAGAACAAGTATCCCTCACCATGGTTAGATGATCTACTCGGCCAGTTGCAAGGGGCGGCAGTCTCTTCAAAAATGATTTAAGGTCTAATTGTCACCAATTGAAAATTCGAGACTACGATATTGCAAATACGATATTCCGGACAAACCCTAGTCACTACGAGTTATAGTGATTCCATATGGGCTTATTGATGCCCGGATGAGACATTTTGAGCCCACTCTTGAAAAAAAAAAAAAAAGAAAAAAAAAAAAGAGAAGATGTATGACAAGTTGTCTCGGGATGGCAAGCCCCGAGAGATGTGAAAGAAGTTACAAGTTTTCTTGGATGTGTTGAGCGTTACCCGATCCGTGAAAAGAGAAGTGGTATAACACCAATTATGGTAACCTACTAGGGATGACGACGAAGTATTGAATGGGACGACGAATAGACAATAGAGTGGTTGAGAGTTAAGAAGTGATTCTTTAAGACAAGGTCTTGATTGGGTATTGAGGAGTGATGAAAGAGGAATAGCATATTGGTATCGTTAGTAGAAGCGGTGCGAAGTAAGACACTTCCTTCGTTACTTGGAATTGCCACAAGAATCAAGGACACGTAACATCAAAGTTGGTTTGACAAGAACCAAAGCTAATGGCGTAAATTGAAAGTTCGATCTTCTTTGATGGAGACATCAAAGAGAAACCTAATGGAAATGCTGCATTGAGAAAGACCCGAGAAGGAAAATTGAGTTCCGATATTTTGACCTTTTTGAGATCTTAGAGCGAGTTGGAGAAGTGTCTTATAAGTTGGCGTCGCCGTCAAGAGTAGAGAGTGTTCACCCGGTGTTTCATGTGTATCAGTCAAGAGAGTACATGCATGATTCGAGACGTGTGGTCAATCATGATGATCTAGTGGCCGACGAAGAACCAGTGAGGCTAACAAGAAGACGGACAATTATATCTTTTGTTGAGTTTACGCCGAGCTGGTAGCTTCGATTGAATTGATGGGTTAGATCTAGTTCTTTCCTTAGTTTTGTTATGTGCATGTGATATTATGTTTAGTTGTGACTTGTGCGAGTATGTATTTTATAATCTAGTATATCTTGCGTTGGTAGTTTGAGTAGTTTGTGGACATAGATTAGAAGGTTAAGTCTTCTTAGTTTGAGAGTTCATATCTCGGTCTTAGGAACGAGAAGTTCGACGTATAGCAAGTTTCGGGACGAAACTTGTTTTTAGGAGGATCTGATGTAATGCCCCAATTTTTTGGCGCATTTTCGATATTTATTTCTCCGACTTCTATCGATATTTTATTAGATTAAATATTTTATTAAAAATATTTTACGACGAAAAATATATTTTCCGAGGATATTATTGTTTTGGATGTGTGCACGTATATACCTATTATTAATTTTGGGAAAAGTTTTTCCGATTTGAAAATCTCGTTCCGAACGCATTTTTGATCGAATTCGCTCTTTACCCCTTTTCTTTATTATAGTTTATTTTATTCTTTTTCTTTATTCCTTCTTTTCTCCCTCTCCTACGGACTACTGATGAGCTCTGAACTCTGACCCCTCGATCCCCATCTATTCCGACTCCTGGATGCCTCAACCACTCCCCATCTGCACTCAACCTACACCGCTCACTCCCTCTGCTTCTCACCTGACCATTTGTTGCTACCCGACTACTTCACAAGCAAGCCCCAGCCTTCCCTTCCTCACCACTGCTTCACTCGAGTTGATCCTCATCAACCTCTCTGTTTCTTCTGTGCAACTCCACTCAACAACGAGCCGCTGCCAACTTCGTCTTCATCTGGATCAAGCCGCCGAGAACACTGCACCACCGGAAAGCCCTTCCTACCTTCACCTGCAACAGCAAGCAGCAACACCACCTTGCATCGCAACCTCCGGATGCTCGATCTCTCCCTCGATCTCCATCTGCTTGACCCTTCTGTTGCTTGCCTCGCTTTCCAGAGATCGAGAGACGCCATTGTCGACGCCCTGCCTCGCCGTCCCCTGCTCTCCTTCAGAACAACGCTTAAGCCTCGCCCCGCCTGCCGGAGCCACGCCTCCTCGCCAGAACCCACTGGAGCAGAAGCTGAAGCCGCCATTCGCTGTCCCTCCTAACCTTCATCTCTCCTCTGCAGCCACCAGGTGGGAGCAAGAGACGCCAGAACTCACCCTGTGCTGGGCCGCTAGACGACGCCGGAGCTCCTCCCTTGCAGCGTCGTCGTGCCTTCCCTGTCGAAGCCCACCGGAGGCTGGAGCCGCCGCCCAGTGCACTCCCATTCTGCGGCCATGGAAAGGGGGTTAAGAAACCCTACTTTAGACATTAACAGCGGCCCCCTGCATTTGTGGTTAATTACATAAGTGACCCAGTAATTTGTATTTACAGATTTGACCCAGATTTTTGGAATGTGACGTTATGTCCCTTGTTGTGATATTTTCGGAAAATAGATTTTTTACGGTTTATGGCCCGCATTTACAAGATTGCATATTTTGCCCGGAAAATGGTTGAACGGTTTTGTTTACCCTTGGCTTTGAGAAAGAGTTTTATCATTGGGTTTATTATGTTGTTTAGATTGTCCGGAAAAGGGTTTAACGAGTTTTAACATTGGCTTTTAAAAAACCGAGTTTTCCTTAGTCTTATACATATTATATATTCCGTTCAAGTTTAGCATATGAGCTAAACTTGCTTAGTTTTGGTGTTAGGTTTGGAAGCGTCCCGATAAAGGCCTAACGAGTCCAAGTCGACTTCCGTTGAACGACTTCCGTCTTTTGGCATCGCGTGAGTACCCTTTTCCCTCGATCTAGTTATTTTTAGCGGTAGTATCATGATAGGTTGGACATAACATGACCTAGTGAGAATACCAAGTAGTGGTTGGACCTTAGGTGAGTTTTGAGGATTTATGATCGTTATAAAGTTTGAGGTGTTGATGTTATCTTGTGAGGATTGTGGGGCGTTGAGTGTTTGGGTTGATCTTGTGAGCTTATGAGGATTGAGATTATGGTTGTATGATCTTGTGGGATTTTGGAGTTTAGGTTTGGCTTATCCTAGTTGTGTTGTGAGTTATGATCTTGCGAGACCCGAGGGTTTAGAAGTCTTAGGACTTCTAGCTTGTGTTGAGTGTGATGTGAGCATGAGGGATTCTAGGATGCGGTCCTAGAATTGAGAGTCAAATGGTCTTGCGTAGATCATTTGTATAGAAGTCTAAGACTTCTATTGTGAGTGGGTTGTTGATATAGTTATCTTCTTGTGAGCAGGTTATGGGCTTCCTCTCCTAAGGAAGCGAGAGTGTTGTGAGTTGAGTGTGGTGACGAGGTAAGTCTCCGGACTTACTTAGCACGTATTCTATGTATTAGATTCGATGCGTGTTTGGTGGTGTGCGTTTTATCGCTTTCATTATAACTTATAAAACCGGAATTAGGATTACCGACCTTTATATATTATTTGGCCCAAGTGTATGATAACGGGCGGTGACAACTTGTCTTGCTCTTGCGTAGAGTTAGGAGGTTCTTGGCGACTAGCCCGTGTGGTTAGACGGTCGGAGGCATCCACCGTTCCATGCGGTAAGTGGGGACCGAGGCGAGTTTCGGGAGATTCTCGTGTCACAAAAGAAATTGAATTAGAACGGGATACGACTTAATAATAAAAAGATAATAAACCGGACTTGTGTGATTTGGTGTACATTGTGTGTTATGTTGTTTTACTTGTGTTTGTGCCTTTCACCTTGATTCTAATGCTTCGAATATTAGCTAACGGTTTTATACCGATTGTTGTAGATTGCCTTGCAGGTTAGGATTGCGGCCGAGAGATCCGGAAGAGTGGGCAGCCGGGGTTCCGTACATTTTAGGAGTGGGTTTTGGTTGGAGTCGGGTTGTGTTTTATTCTTCGTTTGTTATGTTGGTATGCCGTGTGTATGGCGTTTTGATCTTTGGTGTTGATTATCGGCTGAAGTCTTTTGTTGTTTTCCTTCGGGTTTCTTATCATTTGCATTAAAAGGAATTTTGGTTTTGCCTTTATTTGTGCCATGTTGAAAGATCCGGTGAAATTGTTGTCAGGCTAAGGGTCGGGACCCATTGTGAGGTCCCAACCCGTAGCGCCCCGAGTCCCACGGATTCGGGGTGTTACAAAAGTGGTATCAGAGCCCTAGGTTGACAACAATGACACTCGCAATCTTCTAAAAGCCGAATAAGGAATAAATAGAACCCCGCGGGTTCTGAGTTTTCGTTTTCAAAATTACATGCATGAGTCGGGGTAGAATGTACGGACCACCACTTCTTCCGCGGATCTCGGCAGCATAGTTTATTGGATTTTAGTGTATATATATATATATATATATACGTATATATGTAGATATGTATCGTGGACTTAGGATGTTTTTGGACTATTATTATATGTGGATTGTAGTTGCATGATGAACATGATTATGTGTATAGTTGTATATGTGAACGATTATATGTTTTGGACCTTGTATTGTTGTTATGGAATGCCGGATGCGTGATATTAGTAGTAATATGGACTTAGGACTTCTATAGTTATGGATACGTATTCCTGTTACATATAGTAGCATATGGAGATATAGGACCTTTTAGTTGAGATGCTATTACGATATCATCGCCCTTGGAGGACGTCGTTTTATATAGGATAGTGTCCATACGAGGAGGAATAAGCTCAAGTATCGAGTTTGAGCGTTATGTTCGGACGAATACCATGGCGTTTCTCGCATTCCTTTAAAAGGATGTCGAAAAGGAAGATTAGAGATTACATAAACGAAGGATGAACAAGTGGGAGGAAAACTCGAGACAACTTAAGAGGAATCAAGATGGAAGCGATACAAGAAAAGGGAGCAACATTAAAATGTAGAAGCGGTTCTAAAGAAGCCATGATCGAACGATGACGAGACCAATGGAGATAACGAACTTAAGTTCTTCAAGAAGACACGTGGACAACTTAGATGCGAATCGAGAAGGAGATGGATACATTCTAACAAGATTAAAGGTGCTATTTCATGAAGATGTGAAGCTTTCCTTACACGCTCCTAAGCATTGGAGTCAAGACGAGAAGAGTGATCTAAACATTTGCTAAAGATTCAAGATACCGTAAGTTAAGTCTACGAGTTACAAAAAAATAATTTCAACATTACTAGAGTTATGAGAAGAAGAAGAGCATGGTGGGGATCCACGTGGAGTTGACCGGTTTCAATTATGATGATAAGACTAAGAGACGCCAAGAAGGAGGAAGTGTGTATAATGATGACCCCAAGAAGATGAAAGACGAAACAGAGAGCTTTGATCGAGATACTAAAGATACCAACCAAGAGGAACGTGAGTGTATGCTAATTAAGGTCAGAATATTTGGAAGGGTGCACTTGAAAGACATCAAGGAAGAGTATTTAAGCTTATGAAGGTGAGTTATACGGCGTGCGAAGCCTAGAAAAGTATGGTTACCTTATGGAAGAGGAAGAAAGCATGGAACGGGGAAAGAACTAACTGAGCTTAAGGTAAAGTACCCCGAGGAGGGTAGCCTTCATGAGAAGGTAACATGAGAAGCGTAGTAGAATAATAAGTCGTTGACTTCGGAGAAGGTCAAATACCAGTTAAGCGGGGACAACTAAGAACGCACATGTTCGAGTGTCTATTGGTGAGTGTAGAGGGGATAAGTAAACAATATTATGGGCATTAAGAGTATCGACAAAAAGAGTTTAAAGTATTCGCGGTGGACCAATGTCAATGGTATGGAAGTACGTCAACAGAGCGCTTTTGTTTTAAATCAAATAATGCAGAACGAGTTCAAGCAAGTACTTATAACAAGACTTCCGAGGAGGAGATTGTAACAATCTTATGCGACCTTCTTAGGTCATGGGATTGGCATAGGGGGGATGACACGGATCAAAATTTTTAAAGTTTGATTAAGGATAAGAGAACTAGAAGAAACAAGAAGAAAGTGAGGCTTCTATTGTTGTCGTGTGTAAAGGGGATGCATGGTATGTTTGATCTAATGAAATGATGGTATGTTTTTGCGAGTAAAAGCTGAGTAAAATATTTCAGACTCACACAAAAGAGCCATGGTGGCTATGGCGTGAAAGAGAGGACCTAGATTAGGGCAATGCTGCAAGCTTAGAGTTATGATGTTAGTACCTGGAGATGTAATGAGTTTGATATTTTAGTGGTTTTGGATGGGGAGTTTCTTCTAGCATTTTCCACAAGGCATACCGGTACAGTTGTGAAGTTGTTCATGGAATACCGAGAGATGCATAAGGCGACCAACAAGAGTAAGAGAAGATCGAAGTTTTGAAGTTTGATGTCAACAAGAGATGTACGAGAAGTATGTGAAAGATTGAGGTTAGAACCTCAACGGTCGGATTGGCGTTTTGTTATAAGGCATGATTAAGTCTTGTAGTTAGGGCCTTCGTAACTGAACATATGTGCGAGAACAAGAAATATTATTATCGTCGTTCCTTCGAAGTGAAAAGGGAGATTAAATTAAAGTATTCCTTAACCAACGCTTCAAGAGTTAGAAGACTCGAGCAAGTCTCTCGAGTTCTGGAGATGAAGGATCTTTGAAAGAGGATGGTCGACATTGTAGCTAAAGATAGAACAAATTAAGAGTCGAAAGGATGTCACTTCAATAGATCGGGGTAGATCAATTATGTCATGACCATTTGTAAAGTGATAAGGATGTGTCGGTTATTACGATATGTGACGGGAAGAGAAAAGATGGAACTTGAGATATCACGGATTCCAATATATCGGAATGTGGATTTTGCCACTAAGGTTGATCTTGGAGCAACTCCGATGTCCAAGGCGTCGTATAGGATGACTTGTGAAGATGCGTGAGTCGAAGAAGCATTTGACGACCAGTTGTAAGAACTTGTTTATAAAGGTTCATTAGAACCAATGCACTGCCAAAGAGAACACCAGACGTTATCTTGAACTCTTGATTTGAAGTTCATATGGGAATATATGTTAAACTCTTGATTTGAAGTTGTTATGGAGAACACCAATTGCAAAAAGGGAGACAGTTATCTCCGTTTGTACATCGTTTACCTTGAGCCGAACAAAATAACAATGAAGAACAAGTATCCCTCACCATGGTTAGATGATCTACTCGGCCAGTTGCAAGGGGCGGCAGTCTCTTCAAAAATGATTTAAGGTCTAATTGTCACCAATTGAAAATTCGAGACTACGATATTGCAAATACGATATTCCGGACAAACCCTAGTCACTACGAGTTATAGTGATTCCATATGGGCTTATTGATGCCCGGATGAGACATTTTGAGCCCACTCTTGAAAAAAAAAAAAAAAGAAAAAAAAAAAAGAGAAGATGTATGACAAGTTGTCTCGGGATGGCAAGCCCCGAGAGATGTGAAAGAAGTTACAAGTTTTCTTGGATGTGTTGAGCGTTACCCGATCCGTGAAAAGAGAAGTGGTATAACACCAATTATGGTAACCTACTAGGGATGACGACGAAGTATTGAATGGGACGACGAATAGACAATAGAGTGGTTGAGAGTTAAGAAGTGATTCTTTAAGACAAGGTCTTGATTGGGTATTGAGGAGTGATGAAAGAGGAATAGCATATTGGTATCGTTAGTAGAAGCGGTGCGAAGTAAGACACTTCCTTCGTTACTTGGAATTGCCACAAGAATCAAGGACACGTAACATCAAAGTTGGTTTGACAAGAACCAAAGCTAATGGCGTAAATTGAAAGTTCGATCTTCTTTGATGGAGACATCAAAGAGAAACCTAATGGAAATGCTGCATTGAGAAAGACCCGAGAAGGAAAATTGAGTTCCGATATTTTGACCTTTTTGAGATCTTAGAGCGAGTTGGAGAAGTGTCTTATAAGTTGGCGTCGCCGTCAAGAGTAGAGAGTGTTCACCCGGTGTTTCATGTGTATCAGTCAAGAGAGTACATGCATGATTCGAGACGTGTGGTCAATCATGATGATCTAGTGGCCGACGAAGAACCAGTGAGGCTAACAAGAAGACGGACAATTATATCTTTTGTTGAGTTTACGCCGAGCTGGTAGCTTCGATTGAATTGATGGGTTAGATCTAGTTCTTTCCTTAGTTTTGTTATGTGCATGTGATATTATGTTTAGTTGTGACTTGTGCGAGTATGTATTTTATAATCTAGTATATCTTGCGTTGGTAGTTTGAGTAGTTTGTGGACATAGATTAGAAGGTTAAGTCTTCTTAGTTTGAGAGTTCATATCTCGGTCTTAGGAACGAGAAGTTCGACGTATAGCAAGTTTCGGGACGAAACTTGTTTTTAGGAGGATCTGATGTAATGCCCCAATTTTTTGGCGCATTTTCGATATTTATTTCTCCGACTTCTATCGATATTTTATTAGATTAAATATTTTATTAAAAATATTTTACGACGAAAAATATATTTTCCGAGGATATTATTGTTTTGGATGTGTGCACGTATATACCTATTATTAATTTTGGGAAAAGTTTTTCCGATTTGAAAATCTCGTTCCGAACGCATTTTTGATCGAATTCGCTCTTTACCCCTTTTCTTTATTATAGTTTATTTTATTCTTTTTCTTTATTCCTTCTTTTCTCCCTCTCCTACGGACTACTGATGAGCTCTGAACTCTGACCCCTCGATCCCCATCTATTCCGACTCCTGGATGCCTCAACCACTCCCCATCTGCACTCAACCTACACCGCTCACTCCCTCTGCTTCTCACCTGACCATTTGTTGCTACCCGACTACTTCACAAGCAAGCCCCAGCCTTCCCTTCCTCACCACTGCTTCACTCGAGTTGATCCTCATCAACCTCTCTGTTTCTTCTGTGCAACTCCACTCAACAACGAGCCGCTGCCAACTTCGTCTTCATCTGGATCAAGCCGCCGAGAACACTGCACCACCGGAAAGCCCTTCCTACCTTCACCTGCAACAGCAAGCAGCAACACCACCTTGCATCGCAACCTCCGGATGCTCGATCTCTCCCTCGATCTCCATCTGCTTGACCCTTCTGTTGCTTGCCTCGCTTTCCAGAGATCGAGAGACGCCATTGTCGACGCCCTGCCTCGCCGTCCCCTGCTCTCCTTCAGAACAACGCTTAAGCCTCGCCCCGCCTGCCGGAGCCACGCCTCCTCGCCAGAACCCACTGGAGCAGAAGCTGAAGCCGCCATTCGCTGTCCCTCCTAACCTTCATCTCTCCTCTGCAGCCACCAGGTGGGAGCAAGAGACGCCAGAACTCACCCTGTGCTGGGCCGCTAGACGACGCCGGAGCTCCTCCCTTGCAGCGTCGCCGTGCCTTCCCTGTCGAAGCCCACCGGAGGCTGGATCCGCCGCCCAGTGCACTCCCATTCTGCGGCCATGGAAAGGGGGTTAAGAAACCCTACTTTAGACATTAACAGCGGCCCCCTGCATTTGTGGTTAATTACATAAGTCACCCAGTAATTTGTATTTACAGATTTGACCCAGATTTTTGGAATGTGACGTTATGTCCCTTGTTGTGATATTTTCGGAAAATAGATTTTTTACGGTTTATGGCCCGCATTTACAAGATTGCATATTTTGCCCGGAAAATGGTTGAACGGTTTTGTTTACCCTTGGCTTTGAGAAAGAGTTTTATCATTGGGTTTATTATGTTGTTTAGATTGTCCGGAAAAGGGTTTAACGAGTTTTAACATTGGCTTTTAAAAAACCGAGTTTTCCTTAGTCTTATACATATTATATATTCCGTTCAAGTTTAGCGTATGAGCTAAACTTGCTTAGTTTTGGTGTTAGGTTTGGAAGCGTCCCGATAAAGGCCTAACGAGTCCAAGTCGACTTCCGTTGAACGACTTCCGTCTTTTGGCATCGCGTGAGTACCCTTTTCCCTCGATCTAGTTATTTTTAGCGGTAGTATCATGATAGGTTGGACATAACATGACCTAGTGAGAATACCAAGTAGTGGTTGGACCTTAGGTGAGTTTTGAGGATTTATGATCGTTATAAAGTTTGAGGTGTTGATGTTATCTTGTGAGGATTGTGGGGCGTTGAGTGTTTGGGTTGATCTTGTGAGCTTATGAGGATTGAGATTATGGTTGTATGATCTTGTGGGATTTTGGAGTTTAGGTTTGGCTTATCCTAGTTGTGTTGTGAGTTATGATCTTGCGAGACCCGAGGGTTTAGAAGTCTTAGGACTTCTAGCTTGTGTTGAGTGTGATGTGAGCATGAGGGATTCTAGGATGCGGTCCTAGAATTGAGAGTCAAATGGTCTTGCGTAGATCATTTGTATAGAAGTCTAAGACTTCTATTGTGAGTGGGTTGTTGATATAGTTATCTTCTTGTGAGCAGGTTATGGGCTTCCTCTCCTAAGGAAGCGAGAGTGTTGTGAGTTGAGTGTGGTGACGAGGTAAGTCTCCGGACTTACTTAGCACGTATTCTATGTATTAGATTCGATGCGTGTTTGGTGGTGTGCGTTTTATCGCTTTCATTATAACTTATAAAACCGGAATTAGGATTACCGACCTTTATATATTATTTGGCCCAAGTGTATGATAACGGGTGGTGACAACTAGTCTTGCTCTTGCGTAGAGTTAGGAGGTTCTTGGCGACTAGCCCGTGTGGTTAGACGGTCGGAGGCATCCACCGTTCCATGCGGTAAGTGGGGACCGAGGCGAGTTTCGGGAGATTCTCGTGTCACAAAAGAAATTGAATTAGAACGGGATACGACTTAATAATAAAAAGATAATAAACCGGACTTGTGTGATTTGGTGTACATTGTGTGTTATGTTGTTTACTTGTGTTTGTGCCTTTCACCTTGATTCTAATGCTTCGAATATTAGCTAACGGTTTTATACCGATTGTTGTAGATTGCCTTGCAGGTTAGGATTGCGGCCGAGAGATCCGGAAGAGTGGGCAGCCGGGGTTCCGTACATTTTAGGAGTGGGTTTTGGTTGGAGTCGGGTTGTGTTTTATTCTTCGTTTGTTATGTTGGTATGCCGTGTGTATGGCGTTTTGATCTTTGGTGTTGATTATCGGCTGAAGTCTTTTGTTGTTTTCCTTCGGGTTTCTTATCATTTGCATTAAAAGGAATTTTGGTTTTGCCTTTATTTGTGCCATGTTGAAAGATCCGGTGAAATTGTTGTCAAGCTAAGGGTCGGGACCCATTGTGAGGTCCCAACCCGTAGCGCCCCGAGTCCCACGGATTTGGGGTGTTACAGGTTCGTAGCACTGCAGATTAAGTCGTAGGGCTGCAGTGAGGTGCTCATTCACCAATCGACAGAAGGAAGCGGAAAGAAGGGCCAGCATACTTACCGGTCGAAGGCGGACGGCGGAGGCTCGGCGGCGTGGGCTGCTGCGCAACTGGAGGCGATGGCTGCTGCGCTACTGGAGGCGATGGGCTGCTGCGCTACTGGAGGTGACGGCTGCTGCGCTATTGGAGGCGACGGCTGCTGCGCAAGGAGGCGATGGCTGCGGCACTACTGGGGGCAGCGGCGGCGATCCAGTGGCAGGCGGAGGAGGTGCGGCGGCGTCTCCTTCGTACCTACGGAGTTCCTGCGGTGGTTGAGATCCGGCACAGCGAAAGGCGGAAGGGGAGAGGAGAGGCAGAAGACTTACCGGAACCCCTGCGGTGGTCGGCGGACGGCGCAAGGCGCGGTGACGGTGGTGGCAGAAGGGTGGCTGCGCCGGATGGTCTTGCGAGAGAGAGGGATAGGCAGTAGCGGCGTATCTCTTGTCCAGGAGAAGATCGATAGGTAGGTTAATTAGCGTAGGATTAGGTTAGATTAGTTTAATTAGGGTTTAATAATTAAATTTTAAAATGGGCTTAGGAAAGTGGGCTGATGGTTGGCCCAACTGAGCGGTGATTTCAATTACGGATACGCAACTCATTATTTGCGTGCGGAAATTATAAAAATACGGAATTAATTTCCGTATTTTATAACTTATTTTTATTCTTATTTTAATGTACGTAATTTATTTCCGGTCATTAAATTTATCATTTTATGCGAATCCAGGTCACATGAAATGATATAACCAAGCTCGTTTTTATTTACTTATTTATTTATTTACGATCTTCTCATCGGACTTTGGTTAATTTTACTTTACCGGAAATTTAAAATTTTTGGTTATTACAAGCCATGAGGATCTGACAGTTGAGCCTGACCATACATTTGTAGAGTACCCAGTAGCTGTCTTGGAACGCAATACCAGATGTCTGCGATCCAAGGAGATACCTATGCTGAGGATCCAGTGGTCTAGGAGAGGAGCTGATGAGGCCACTTGGGAGACTGAGGAGAGTATTAGACGTAACTATCCCGAGTTCTTTGCGGGGTTAGAGGTTACTTCTGTTTGACGAGTTAGTACTCGGATGTTGTGTTGTTTGACCTTTCAGGTTTTCATATTGATTTGAGTTTTTTTTGTGATACTTGTTTGTTTGATGCCTGAGTAGCTGCATGGTAGAAAACGGAAATGTTGAGAAAAGTAAAATATACCGAAAGAAATGTGTGAGAAAGGGAAACAATCTAAGTTTCGGGACGAAACTTCTTTTAAGGGGGCACTGATGTAATAACCGAAAATTTTAAGTTCCGGTAAATTGAAATTAACCAAAGTCCGATGAGACCATCGTAAATAAATAAATAAATAAATAAGTAAGTAAAATAAAACGAGTTTAGTTCTATCATTTTATGTGACCTAGATTCACATAAAATGATAAATTAAATGACCGGAAATAATTTACGTATTTAAAATAAAAATAATAATTTACCTAATAAGGAAAATTATTCCGTAAAAATTTTCCGCAAAATGCCTACCTATCCATACGAGTAACGGGATTTGTTTCAGCTCATTCTAACGAAGTAAAAATGGGCCCAATCGGATTGTGGACTGCAGCCCAGCCCATCATTAACCTCTAATTAAAAAAAAAAAAGAAAACCTAATTAAACTAACCTAATCTAACCCTAATCTACCTTACCGTACGTGTGCCGCCTTGCTCTCTTCCCTCTCCATCGCTGAACGAGTGAACGCGCCTCTTCCGCCTTCACCAGGAGACGCCGCCGCGCCTCTTCCGCCTTCAACAGGAGACGCCGCCGCGCCTCTTCCGCCTTCAACAGGAGACGCCGCCGACGCCAACAGCCGCATGTAAGTCACCCTCCACCTTTCTTCTTTCCCTTCCGATCTGCTCGCCGGCCTAACACTCCTCGCTTCACCAGTACACCGCCCTGCCTTCCTCTACAAGAGCTCGTACAGCAGCCCCTCGAAGGGTTCGAACACGCCGAGGACTCGAGTGTTGCAGCCCCACCGCCGGCCCTCAGACACATCGCCGGCAACACCACCGAAGGCCTCCTGTCTTCATTCCGCGCGGCTACACTACTCCTGGGGTGCGAACCAACCCTAGCGCCAGCCCTCACGTTCTCGCACAGCCGAAGTCTCTAAGTTGTCGGCCTTCACCTTTTCTATTCTGCATTAGTTCGTCCTCAAAGACTCGAACGAGTGAACGGCCCTCCCAGTTTATCAGCACAGTAGTAAGAGTATGTTAGCCACTACTGTTCCTTCTCACTTTCGTTTTAATAAAGATATGAGTACATATATTATATAGATATATATAGAAGTAGGATTTTGAAAGAAATAAAATATATAAAAAAATATATGTATCAGCAGTGTACATATATACGTACATATAGATTTACGAGTTGGAAGAGATGGGTATATATATATGAATAGGTGCAGTGGACGGGTATGTGTAGATATAGATGTATAAGAATGGATATGTGTAGGCTTATATATAAGCGTGAGAGTGGTATGCATACGTAAGTACATATATAAATATATATATTTGAAGGTATAAGTATTGTGTATATAGATATATGGGTTACGTATATAAGTACGAGTTGGGAGTTAGGAAATTATGTAGCTATATATTACCGAGTAGTTACGGAACTATACGAGTTGAAAGAAAAGTTAGAGTATGTACATACACATATATACTTGTGGAAGAGTAGAGTGGTAATCGGGAAAGAAGAGGAGTGTTGTTCTTTGAGGAGTGGTTTCGAGTTTTAACTTATAGGAACCATCCTAGAGAAAATATTTTGGAACACATGTTATAAAAGAATTTAGTAGAGCTTAAGAATAAATTTGAGAATTTTCGGCACTAAGGGTAAAACGGTCTTTTACCGTAAGAGAGTTGTTTTCCGTAATTCCTTCGCAAGAGGTTGGACATCGAGATGTGATGTTGATACACATGCCTTATTTGACAGGCGTTTGAGTTACCCCGAGTACGGACTGTTGGAGACGTGTTAGAGAGTATTTTGACTCAGGTAAGTCCTTGCGACTTACTTAGCCAGTTTCTGAGTGTTAGTTGAGTGATAGTAGTTGTGTGTGCTATTTGCGTGTTTAATAATAATAACTTGCTAGGACGACTGTTATTATTATGTTTAAGGCCCAAGTGTATGTATAACGGGTCGTGACATCACTGCCCAGCTCTGACAGGAGACTGGGAGGTTCTCTATACCCAGACCAGGCAGGTACAAGGTGAGATGCATCGGATCCATTCCTGATGGTTACACGGGGGCGGAGGCGAGGTTTGGGAATCCCTCGTGTCACAAAATAAGTATCATTAGCGTGAAAGAGTAACTTAATTCAAGATAATAAAACGGACTTGTTTGAAAGCATGATGGGTGTTTATATTTCTCTGAGTGTGTTTGTGCTGCTATTATTCTGCTAATATTTAGATAACTAGCTAACGGTTCTTCTTGTTGTTGTTTTAGATTTACCGCAGGTTAGATCAGCAGCTGAGTGATCCGGAAGTAGTGGTCAGCCGGGTCTCCGTACTCCTTAGAGCGGGGTTGGGGGTTGTTTATTTGTCTTTCCTTTCTTTTGGTTAAGACAGTTGTTCTTTTCTTTTGTTTAAGAACTTTAGGCTACTAGACAGTGTTGCATTCATTACCCTAAAAATATTATTTTTTATGGATTTCGGTTTCTTTATTTGTGTCTTGTTGCAAGATCCTAGTAATGTTGTTGTCAAACTGAGGTCGGGACCCATTGTGAGGTCCTAACCAGTAATACTCCGAGTTCTGAAAATTCGGGGTGTTACAAGGGTTAGGATTAGATAATGGGATGGGCTGATGGACTGATAATTGGGCCTCGTAGTGGGCCACATCCGGCCTGCTTTCTCATTAAACACGGATACTCAACTCGTTACTCGATTTAGTTAATACGGAACTAAAATACATATTATATAATTTATTATTGTAATTCAAAGGTGCGTAAAAATTATTTCTGGTTGCATAGTTTCATCATTTTATGTGACTTAAAGTCACATAAAATGATAACATTTAAACTCGTTTTATTTTATTTATTTATTTATTTAAGATTTACGTATCGGGATTTGGTTAATTTCGGTTCACCGGAAATTTAAAATTCTCGGATATTACAAAGTAATTAGCTCATTTCATTCAAGCTTACCTACACCAGATTCAGCAAATTTACCAATTTGCATCACTAAAGATAAAAGATAACTTTACTGAATAAATCAATGAGCAGTAAACCATCAAAAAAAATGTTATTTATTGGATTCAAATCACTAATTGATCATTAATGGTCATGGTAATCACACATTTACATTAGATCCTTATTCGATCAGATTATGAATCTATATCAAGAGCAGGTTTGAGTTAGTGGCCTTTAAGAAACTAAATACAAGTAATAGCAAAATTGTGTGTTGTCAAACCAAAATACAGTGCAATTCTCCAAAGTCAAGCAAAAAACATAGGTTGCCAAGCCAGAATGTGTGTTGTCAAACCAAAAATGTGTACTGCCAAGCCAGAATGAGTTAGTAACTTTACTGAATAAATCAATGAGCATTTTGAGTTAGTGGCCTTAAGGAACTAAATACAAATAATAGCAAAACAACAAGCTCAAAATGTGTGCTGCCAAACCAAAAATGTGTGCTGTCAAACCAAATTCAAGCTCAAAATGCTCAAAATGTGTGTTGTCAAACCAAAAAATGGTCATGATTTTTAAAATCAAGCCAGAAAATAGCAAACCAGCAAATTCAAGCTCAAAGCATAGGTTGCCAAGCCAAAATACAATGCAATTCTCCAAAGTCAAGCAAAAAACTGAAAAATAGAACATTCAAACTCAAAATGTGTGCCGTCAAACCAAAAGATGATCATGATTTTCAAAATCAAGCCAGAAAATAGCAAAACAACAAATTCAAGCTCAAAACATAGGTTGTCAAGCCAGAATATAGTGCAACTCTCCAAAGTCAAGCAAAAAACAGAAAAATAAAAAAAATTCAAACTCAAAATGTGTGCTGTCAAACCAATGATGGTCATGATTTTCAAAATCAAGCCAGAAAATAGCAAAACAGCAAATTCAAGCTCAAAACATAGATTTCCAAGCCAGAATACAGTGCATTTCTCCAAAGTCAAGCAAAAAACAGAAAAATAAATTCAAACTCAAAATATGTGATGTCAAACCAAAAGATGGTCATGATTTTCAAAATCAAGTCAGAAAATAGCAAATAGCAAATTCAAGCTCAATACAATGCAATTCTCCAAGTCAAGCAAAAAACAACAAAACAACAAATTCAAGCTCAAAACATAGGTTCTAGCATGTCGACTTCATATGCTCCTATTTAAGCTCTATGCTCTAATATGCTCATAACACTTTCTACTAAATCTCTCTCACAAGTGATTTGTGTAGGAAGACAACCATCTCTCTCTAACCTACCCTAATTCAACTTTCATAATTTCCCTCATACATAATTGTAAACTTAAAAATATACGGTTGATCTTTTGTGGCTCATACTCATCGAATTTCCTTTAAACAACACTGATTAGTTCGTCCACGGTTCTTAAGCACTCCTTATCCTGCAATGACTGAATGGCACGAAAAAACCCAATGTCTAGAACATTCAAGTCCGGAGAGTTTGTTGGTTGACAAAACAATCTAATATTTCTCCCACTTTGTGAAGCTGTCTTATGAAATTCCTCATCACTCGGTTGCACATGGGTTCTTGCATTATCTTGTTAAATGAAAATTGTATTTTCCAAAACTTCTCTTGGCCACTTATCTTAAATTGCCGGAATAACCTTCTATAATAAAAAAAATGACCGTATAACATCTTTTGTCGCGGGCGTGATTGGCTTGGTCTCCATGGTACCAGCTTTTCTATTTCGGCTTCGTCTTATTGCTGGTTGCGAAGTCACAAGTGGAAACACTCCTATTTTGCCTAAAAATACTTCATTTCCTTCATTATCAAATCTCGGTCTTGCAAGAGCAACTAGAAACATTACATTTCCGATGAAGTTTTTATTTTGACATGAGCGTAGATGATTTTCTTCAGTTGGGAGCATGTAGTATGACTTCGTTTTCTTAGTCATGTAAAACCATTTCTCATCAATGTGCACCATATTGTGCATACCAACAAATTTAGGCTCATGTGACAAACTAGTTATGCCCAACATAGATATGCAATACTGAAGTCGTTTTATCTTGTGCTCCTCCGTTAGATGTGGCTTGGGTGCATTCGAATGACGTCGAATGTGTCCCTCCTTGTAGAGTTTATGTATAGTGGCATTGGTGACACTTAAAGCTTGGGCAAGTGACTTTACCGTCGATCTTTGGTTCAAAGGCACATCACTAACACGACAGAGGCCGAATTCTATTTGCTCCCGACCACAATTCTTTGTTTTTCTATGACAAACATCATGAATGGTACCATTTGGGGTATCCTTTGCTTGTTTCCATATCCGTCGAATAGTTCGTATTGGCACCGAGTACAATGCAGAAACCTCTTTTGTTGTTTCTCGTTTCAGTTTTTCATTAACGCTTCTCTCCAATAAAGCAGCATATATAATTTTTCTTTCATCATTGGATATGAACTTGTAGGTTCTTGTCGTCTTCCACTATCACCATGTACATCATCATTTTCTATATTACACAAATTAAGTTCAAAATCCATAAATTTGACATACATTAAACGCATAGAACATATATATAAAACCATACACTTACAAACTATTTTGTTTAACAAAGTTTATGGTGAATTTCATTTGTAAATAAGAAATCTGATACAAAATTGACGCCTATCTGGATGAGCGATTGTGTCATTGTCGTCTTTAACGAGTAGTGGGGTACTATTTGATAACGATGTAGCCGGTAATGGTATGGTATCTGGGACTTCTTGATTGACTTGAAAAATGAAATTGTTCGTATTGTTATCTTCAACAACTCCTCCATCTACCCCTTGTTGCTCTACATTAGGAATTTTATTCAAATCAAATGTGTAATTCATATTTGGAAGAACATTCAAATCAAAATGATCCACAGAAACACCAACAAGTGATTTGAGAGAATTTGAATGATATACTACTCAAGGAGATGACTTACATATTTGCTTATTCAAAATTGGATCCAATCTAAATGAAAAAAATAAGCTCCAAAATTTTAAATGTAGTTATTGTTATCATTTGCAAAAACACTAAGCGATGAAGAAGATGAAAGGTTTTAAAAGAAGTTTGTTTTATATACAACTATAAAGCATTGATTTAGATTAAGTACAGAAAGGTTTTTATGTAAGGGAAGGGGAGTACGTGAAGGGGAGTTTTGTATTTCAAAAAGCTGTAGTTAAAAAAAAATAAAATAGCCTGCAAATAATTATACTTGTTTGTAATAAAAGTTAGGGGATTTATGGCAATATAGAGATATCTTAAATATTGTGTTAAAAGGCTTAATGCTAAATATTTGAAGAAAGAGGGAGTAGTAACAAAGGTTCGCACGGAAGATCAAACCGTAAAAAGCCCTAATCTTGGAATACAAAGCACAAGAGAGAAACACATACAAGAAAGGTTGCAGATAACCTCTATAAGGCTAAGCAAAGTTTCGATCAAAGCTTTGCTCTCTTCTTGCAACGAAAATCGCTAAGAGAAGTTCAGATCCAATAATGTGAGTCTTCTTCATCACTAACACCAAATATCTCAATCTCTCTAAATTCACTCTTTAGTCATCAGATGTGAGGTTATATACTCCTCACTAATTTGTGTATACAAAACACAGTGTCTCTCTTAGTGATAAGCTTGTTTATTTATGTCATTAAACCCGAGTAACTAAACCCGGTTCAACTTATAGCAGATTATATAGTTATGGGCTTTTGACCCATTACGATCTAACCTATATTATTTACAAATATACAAACCACACAAATATAATACACACTTAAAAAATAAAATATATAAATACATCTACTAACCTATTAAAAAAACTACTTGCATATCTCTACATGCAACCATATTAGAAACTTGTTTGTTTGGATGGTTAGTTTTCATCATAGGTATTGAAATACTCCGTCTTTTTTATTTTATGTTACGTACAATATGAACTCTAATATAGTTTGAGAATTTTCTTCAATAAGTTTGAGGATTGGATAAAGTAAACCGATTAATGAATAAAAGGAAAAAAGTGAAATGACTTAAATATATGTCAAAAAAATTGTATATATGTACAGAGAAGTTGAGTTCTTAAGTTAAGACTGGATAAACATTTTAGTAAGAAAAAAAAAAAGAAAGATAACCATTTATTATCGTACGTCTATATTTAGTTAACATTCGTACTTGTTAAAATATATGAAAAAGCCTTGTCTGGATGGTGTCTTTAGATATAGTCACATATTTATGGCAATTGAGAGGTGAGACTATTGAGTTACCAATCCATATCTTTTTGTTTTGTCTTAATGGTTTCCTTTCATTCCTAAAATATAGGATTTTTAATATTATTTAATTGTGATTAGAGAGTCTAACTAGTTTAGTTCCCGTGCCTTGCACGGGTATTTGAAAATGTATTTTTTTGCTATTGTGCGAATAATTTTTTATAGATGTCATTTTCTTATTATATTTTGTTGATTTGATTATAAATGTTTATGTATTAAAATATACGCTTATTAAATAATAACAACATAATTATTGACTTAGTTCGTCATATAAATATGACTACATTTGGGAGCATACCAAACCAAAAGTATTCACTATATCTATATTATAAAAACCACAATATTAATAAATATCAAAAAATAGATATGTGATTTTAATAAATATCAAATAATAAACGACATCTATGCAATGTAAAAATATATTCAAAATAAATTAATTCAAGAAATAAATAAAATTATGCAAATATAATATAATACAAATCTAGAAGATAACATTTGTCCTGAAACCTCGAAAACATGCACGACAATCAGATTTTGGAAAAGAAGAAGATAAACTTGATATAAGTGTAAACTCAAAAGTTATGATCGTTTGATATTATTGATAGAAAACGAAATAATTGTAAACTCATAAGATAACATTAATCTTCAAACTTTTTGTATTTATTTATACAACTACTCAAAGGGTCATGTTTTCTTGATAATCGACGTGGGATAGCAAATTCCATATTTTACAAAATAATTATGGTTTAATAAAAAAAGATTTATTGGCTTAATTTGTAATTTGATAAAAGATTTAATCCGGAAAAAAACCGTTGAGGCGCCACGTCAACATTATTCACATATGAATAGTAATTATACTTGAATTTAACCAAAACGCCAATAAATGAATTATTTGTATACTTTTTAGACTCTCTATCTATACAAGTTATATAACTATCAAGCTTAGTAGCTAATCGAGGTGGGACAACAAAACCCTCAAAAAATTTAACTAAATAGATCATTTTGATATTAATTTGAAAACAAAAATCTTTCCTAAAAATAAAACTTTAGGGTACGGTTAGTTATATAAATCCTAAAAATAAAACTTTAGGGGTACGATTACTTTAGAAAAGAACGCTATGCGCACATAATTGTAAGTTAACGATCCCAAATATAAAATATTATTCCGATATGAATGTAACATCCCGTAAAATTGTCATCCCGCATCATTTGAATGGGGATTTGTGATTGACTTATAAGGATGGGTTGCTACTCATGTCAACAAGAATTCTTCTTTTCCAGTGGTAGAGTGAGGACAAATAACTCTGGAGTTAAGCGTGCTCGTGGGGGAGCAATTTCAGGATGGGTGACCTCCTGTGAAGTTTTCTGTGCGAGCATGGTTGGCATGGAGACAGCGTCCCTAAGACCTCGGGTCTTACAAAAGTGGTATCAGAGCCCTAGGTTGACAACAATGGCACTCGTAATCTTCTAAAGGCCGAATAAGGAATAAATAGAACCCCACGGGTTCTGAGTTTTTTTTGTTTTCACAATCACGTGCATGAGTCGGGGTAGAATGTACGGACCACCACTCCTTCCGCGGATCTCGGCAGCTTAGCTTATTAGATTTTGATATGTATATATATGTATATATAGATATGGATATGAGGTTGGTAGTTATGCATGATAGAATTGATGTCTATCTTTGTGATTGTATGTTGTATCATGAATTGGATATATGTGTATAGTTATATATGTGGACAGTTATATGTTTTGGGACCTTATATTGTTGATGGAATGCTAGATGTTTTATGTTGGTAGTGATATGGACTTAGGACTTATATAGTTATGTATTAGTATTCTTATTATATATAGTAGCATATGAAGTTATGAGACCTTTTAGTTAAGATGATAGTATGATATCATCATCCTTGGACGACGTCGTTTGACTTAGGATAGTGTACATACGAGGACGAATATGCTCAAGTATCGAGTTGTGAGCTACGTTCGGGCGAACACCTTGGAGTTCGTGTACTCCTTTAAAAGGATGTCGAAGAGGAGGAGTAAAGATGATGTAAACAAAGGGCAACCAAGTAAAAGAACACTCGAGACGACTTAAGGGGGATCAAGATGGGAGCAATACAAGAAAGGGGAGCAACATTAAAGTGTAGAAGCGGTTCTAAAGAGGCCATGATTGAACGACGACAAAACCAAGGGAGAGAACGAACTTAAGTTTTTCGAGAAGAAGCGTGGACAACTAAAGAGGTAAATCGAGGAGGAGATGTGTACGTTCTAGCAAGGTTAAGGTGGTGATCCCTTAATATGCAAAGCTTTCCTTAGACGTTTCTAAACATTGGAGTTAAGATGAGAGAAGTGAACGAAACATGTGAGAAGGATTTAAAATACCGTAAGTTAGCTTATGAGGTACCAAAAAGTAAAGTTACAACATTACTAGAGTTATGAGAAGAATGACATGGTGGGGATACGCGTGAAGTTGACCGATATCCATTATGATGATAAGACTAAGAAACGCCAAGAAGTAGGAAGTGTGTATAAATGATGATCCTAAGAAGATGAAAGACGAAACAAGGAGCTTTGATCGAAAGACTTAAGATACCAATCAAGAGAAACATGAACGGACGATATATGAGGCTAGATTTTTGGTGAAGGTGTACTTGAAGGACGACATGGAATAATGGTTAAGCCTATAAACGGGAGATATACGAAACAACAAGGCCAAAAAGATATGGTTACCTTATAAGCAAAGGAAGCGTAGAATGAAGAGGGGACTTACGGAGTTCAAGATAGACTACCCCGAGGAGGGTAACCTTCACGAGAGTGGTAACATGGAAAGTGTAACAGAATGATAAGTCGTTGACCTTGGAGAAGGTAAACTATAAGTTGACTAGTGACAACAAAGAACACAAAGGTGTGGGTTGTCTATTGATGAGTGTAGAGGGTATGAGTAAATAAGACTATGGAAATAGAGGATCGGCAATAGGATCTTAGAGTATTCGCGGTGGATCAATGTCAATGGTAAGGAAGTACATCACTGGAAGCGCATTTGTCTTAATCAAATAATGTCGAAGGAGTTCGAGCAAGTAGATGTTACAGACCTCCTAGGAGGAGGATGGATAGACCCTTTGCGGCCTTCTTAGGTCATGAGAACGGCATATGGGAGAACAACCCGGATTAGAAGATTTAAGGTCTGATCATGGTAAAGGGAACTAGTAGATCAAGAGAAAGGTGAGGTTTCATTGTTTGTGGTGCGTAGACGGGAGTATGATAAGAGGATGCATGGTATGTTTGTTCTAATGAAATGGAGGTTCTGTTTTACGAACAAAAGCTGAGTCAAAGTTTTCCTGACTCACACGGAGAAGCTATGATAGTGATGGCATGAAACGGGGAACCTGGATTATAGTAACACCGCAAGCTTAGAACTTATGACGTTAGCACTTGAGAAGTAGTGAGTTGGATATTTTAGTGGTTTTGGATGAGGAATTTCTTTTAGCATTTTCAGGGGGCATATTGGTACGGTTGTGAAGTTGTTCATGAAATTATCAAGAAATGCTTAAGGTGACCAACATGAGTAAGAGAAGACCAAAGTTTTGAAGATGGTGGTTGTTCGCCCCTAGAGGTGTGTGCAAATAAGCTTTAAATTTATAAAACTAGAATCAAGCAAGCGAACCCGCAGTGTACGGATCGACGTAGTTAAGCAAGAATTCCAGAGTATCGAACACAGGGATTTGGGTGGGAACAAATTCAATTGCACATTATTAAGCAAGTAAATATGAAAGTCTTTGCAAATATTGGGAAAACAACAATCCTAAAGATCCAAGTATCCAGTTGTGGCAATCGATTCAAGATATACTAATGATATAAAGACAGAGTTGAGATATGCAAAGGTATGCTAATGTAAGGTAATCGTACGGTGAAGTTCCAAAAACCTTATATGACCCACCTACAAGATACTCTCTATACAGGTTGTTGAGGCTTCAATATAGAAAGGTTTTAGAGGCAAGAATTAATGTCAAATACCCAAACTTGTAATACAAGGATCAAGACTAACTTAACCGATTATGGTTGTGACACTCACAATCGAGGTAGAGGTTGTTGAGGCTTCACTACCGCCTAGAAAAGGCAAGCCTAAACTAAGTTAAAGCAAATCTTTAACTTTGGATTAAAGTAAAAGCAGGTTCGTAAACTTAAGGGAAATTACGGGTAGATCTTGAGACTCCACGGCCGTGGAACTCAAGATCAAACCGTGATTTAGGGTTCGTCGACGATTCTCTCAAACTCTCAGGGTCTAATCTAATTACGATCGATCTATCATCATCTAAGCCACAACTATCAACCCTTCACCTTAGAATTGTTAAGGGTTTTTAGCCAATAACAGTCATGTTGATATCGAATTCAAGGATTAAAAGATTGAAAGATGAAAACTTCCGAAACTTTCAATAAACTTCAAACCAATCTCAAAGTCACAACCAAGAACGAATATTGTCAATAGATTCAGAATAAGCCAAACAAACACAATCTTAGGAAGAAGGAAGAACGGGATGTCAATCCGTCTTCTAAATCAAACCTAAACAAGAAGGGAAATCTTCTTGCAACAATCTTCCAAGAATTTCGATCTTCCGCCAATTCGGAAATCTCAACAGCAATCTCCACCAAAAGTGCGAGATTAGGGCAAATCCCAAACA
This sequence comes from Fagopyrum homotropicum, assembly GCA_033239125.1. Taxonomy (NCBI): domain Eukaryota; kingdom Viridiplantae; phylum Streptophyta; class Magnoliopsida; order Caryophyllales; family Polygonaceae; genus Fagopyrum; species Fagopyrum homotropicum. The sequence goes on from BSWB01000002.1 coordinate 147,538,718, forward strand.
CGAACTTCGATCTCTAACGAGATGTAAATGCTTCCCAACGAGGGTTTGTGCCGCTAAGCAAAGGCGTAAGCCAAGGTCTAAAGCGAGGTCGCAAAGTGCGTCTAAGCGGGGATGACGGAATTTCTCTTCGTCCGTCTTTTTATAGGGCAAGATAAAATACCGGCCCGGCCCAATCTTCAAAAGATCGTGGCTTCAAAATGTGGCGAAAAAGATCGCCAAGATCACGGTCGTGGAAGGTTCCACGACCGTAATTTAGAGCGTGGAAAGTGTCACGGTTTGAACTATGGATTCCACGACCGTAATAGTTACTGGAATGCATCACGCCTCTCTTTGCAAGGTTCCACGGCCGTGGAACTAAACGTGGTTTGTAGTACGGCCGTATTTTAGAGCGTGGTTTAGGGCAAGAACGTGATTCTTCCCTAGCCTCGTGCATTCCTCAAGTTGAACTCCATTTTGCTCCTATGAATGCCCTCAATCCATGGACATTCTCAATCAACTCTTCTTTGCTCGATTTCGTTCGGAAATGACTCTCAATCACCTATAATCAACATAAAGCTAGTGTAGACATCCATATCGACAATATAGGCAAACTAGCTCACAAATACAACAATGCTAAATCAAAGACTATCAATATGAATCAAATACACTTAGAAAACGTGCCTAAAATATCACAATATTTCATGCTAACAAATAACCCCATACTTAACACTTGCTTGTCCCTAAGCAAGGTCTCTCTAAAAGCTTTAAACAAAAGTTAGGATGAAATATGTGTACCTTCTCAAAGCAATACATCTTTTGCAGGAATGTGCCTTCTAAAGAATAGATCATTCTCAAATCTTGCTTCAATCGTTTATTAGACTTTCATACACTTAATCAAAGAGTAAAAAGTAAAGAAAATTCATGAATTAATCAAACTTCTAAACAAGCATCATAACCTTCAAACATTATCAAAATCAATCATAATAAACTTCAATTTAGATCACCAAGTCATATAACATTCTTTTGATCTTAAGGACTTTCAAAGAAAATGTCTAGAATGTGGAAGGGGAAGGAAACTTTAAGGAATGTGGTGCATAAATCCGGGAAAGTGGACAACTACCCTTCTTCTTCTTTTGCGGTTTCCGCAACACTTCAACTTTGAGCTTCGCTCTTCTTCCTTTCATTTTTCGACTTTACTTTTGGAGTTATGGATAGAGGTGCACAAAAACCGAAGCCTAGGAGATTGGCGTTTCTCAATTTTTATGAGATGCCTCAAACCCTTAGCGCACATACCATAATCCGCTAGGAATATCGCTCAATCCGACTTTGGCAAGACACAAACACCCGGCTATGTGAATGGTGCCGAGTTACTCATCATCATGATTGACTTCCCCAAACCTAGAATTTCTTTCTATTCCTTTGATTGCAAATAATTGCTCTCATGGCCCTCCCACATCAAACATGCCTTTTTCATTCACTTCTCCAAATTCCCGGATAGGTAAAGGAGGTCAATTTTTCAATGAGGAGCTAGAATGATCAAAGAAGGAAGAAAGAAAAATCGAATTGCCTTAATCATCTCAACAAGAAGTATAAGAACTTATAGTATGATTTCAACTTCAATTTCTCAACATGATTTAGTTAACATTCTTCACATTATGAAACTTGCAAAAGAGGTAAAATTCATTCATTCAAATTCTTTTCAATTCACAATTCTTTTAAGCATGCAATTGTCATCAAACTCAATTCACAAGTAGTGATTATCATAGAAATCATCTCAATTCATTAGAAGCACAAAATTTTCAAAATTTTTCAATTTTTATGGGTTTTTCAAGTTCTTTTTCATGCAATGCGATAATGAAACGTGCAACAATATAATGAACATGAAAATAGTCTCGAATAGAAGCAATCATAGTGAGTAAGAGTTATTACAAACTTTTAGTACATCCCACCCCATACTTAGGACGAACATTGTCCCTAATGTTCAAAAGAAAGAAAGAAAAGAAGAAAAGAAAAAGAAACTCACAAAGTGGTGGCGGAATGTCTAAAGCGAACGGTCAATCATCAAATCCTCATCACTGCGGCGCTGGTGGAGGCGGGAATGGAGAGAAGCTAGGGTCATAGAACCGCCCAAACTGCTGGCGGTAGACATCCCTCATCATGTGGTCGAGGTCGTCTAGGCGTCCGTCTCTAGCATCGGCTCGGATCTCCAATGCTCCCACTCTCTCTGAAAGTCCGGTAGCCCAATCCGGCATCTACTCGTACCATCCCGGAGCCTGACTGTACCATGCTGGAGCGTCGGATGGTGCTGGTGCTGGTGCTGGTGCTTCTGTCTGCTCTGTAGACCAAGGAGGAGGAATGCCATACCATGTAGGAGGTGTGGTCATCCACGTAGGCCTCTCACTCACGCTAGCGCGGCGAGAAGACGAGCCTGAAGCTCTAGCTGGACGTGGAGAACGTCTAGGTGCATCGGGGGCCGCCTCCGGCTGATCCGGAAACGTGCCAAACTCCTCCTCAGCTCCTCCTCCACCCTCAAACTGATCTCCCATCTCCTCCTCAACAACTGGCGGTGGGACATATGGGGGAGCTGCTATCTTGTTCGCATGCATAGCAGCGAACGTCTCCTTCCAATTATGGCGTCCCGCCATAATGGAGTACTCCGGTAGCCACTCTATACCCCTACCCGTCCTGCTCTCCCATGGCATGCCCGCATAAGGCGGACCTCTATGTGTGGGGAAAATGAGACCCCTAGTCATGAAAGCATGTAGCCCTAAAGGTACGGCCGGTATACGGGTGCAAGCAGAAAAATCAACACCAAAGCTCCTAGAAATGTGGGTAACTATCCCACCATATCCTATGTTGCCCTTCTTCTTATTCTTGAGCTTGCTCATAGTAGCAGCCAAGAGAGTAGCACAATCAGCACGGCGTCCATACAACATGGAGTAGAGTAAAAAGAGCTCATCCGTCTTGATCTTTTGGGGCGTCTCCGTCCTAGGGAAGAGACACTCCGAAAGAACACGATGAGCAATCTTCAAGGCTAGGTGGTACATCAACCTAGCCTTGGTGTCAACGGGCTACCAGCGGTCCTCGCTAGCGTAAATCATTGCCACCTCCTCCCAAAAATCCTTGGCGTAAACGCCACTAGGAAAGCGACCGTTAAAGGTCTCCTGAAACCCGAAAATGGTCCCAAACTCATGGATGCTCAAATGGTAGTCTCTTTCCATGAGATGGAAAGAGACGGTCTTGTCTACATGGCTGTGCTCAAAAGATGTCACAACCTCCCGTGTAATCTCCTCATAAGCGTCTTCTCGGATAGCCGAGAAGACAATCAGTCCGGCTCTATCCAAGAGTCAAGTAAGGTCATCAACTATGTTGAGAGGAGCTAGATCCTCCAACAACAAGTACCTAGGGCCAATCACTGGCCTCTCCTTGATCCTCTCGAGTGCATCGAGATGATCTTCGTGTATGGTCGGGATTCTAGGGTGAGGAGGTGAGGATGGAGGTGAAGGTGAGGATGGAGGTGAAGGGGAAGAGGGTGGTGGTGCCCTAGAGGATGAGGAGGAGGAGGGATTACCCTTCCTTTTCTTATTCTAATCATTCTTCTTCTCTTTGATCCTCCCCGAAACTCTCCTTACAAAGTCCATTTTGTTGAAAATTACGGGATGTTCTATGGAAACCACGGCCGTAATTCCTCCAGAGACCGTGATTCGTCTCAGAAAATCACAAATCTCAGCAAATCAGCAATCAATCTCCACAACAGGCAGTCCTAATCTAATTTCTTCCAATCTCAATCAGTTCTTCCTAAAAATCTCTAACAAAAACGAACCAAATCGGCAAGAATCAAGAAGAGAGAAAAAACCTATTTTTCGGATTGAAAAATCCGAATTGCGCGTTCGTTGGTGAATTTCCGCTCGATTCGTCGCTTGGATCTTGTTTGTGGTTGAATTTGCTTCAGTTTAGGAGGAAGAATCGTTAAAAACGATTAAGAAACTAGGATTTGAGAGAGGGTCGTGGATTTCGGCAATTAGGGCGTGGAAGAGGGGTTTTGGGATGATTTTTGTGAAGAATGTGGTTTATATAGTCACAAGCAAAAATTTTGAAAATCACGGTCTGTCGGGGTGTTCCACGGCCGTGGAAGTGTACGGAACCATGGTTTTGGTGATTTTTCAAAGGCTTTTGGAAATTACGGGTACTGTAGTTGTCACGACCGTGGTTTAGGCCGTGGAACCCTCTGTAAAGCTCCAAAGTCCAAATTTCGTCACTTTTCTTCAACATTATCCTTCCCTTTCCCTTTTCCATCGTTCCTACATCCAAAAACACGAACATACCGGAAGGAATCGAAGGCAAAAACAAAGCAAAAAAACGTTTATACTAAGCTAATCTATGAATCGAAAACAAAAACAAAAATGCAATACCTTGGGTTGCCTCCCAAGAAGCGCTTTGTTTAAGGTCCGTAGCTAGACCATTCTCGCACTTATTCGAGTGCGGTAGGCGCGAACTCCTCAGCTTGGAGTTCCGGCGTATACTTCTTGAGTCGTTGGCCGTTTACCTTAAAAGTTCCGCTCGCTTCACCCCATACTTCAACTACACCATGGGGGAAAATACGCTTAATTAGAAAAGGTCCGGTCCAACGAGATTTAAGCTTACCTGGAAAGAGACGAAGCCTTGAATTGAAGAGGAGAACTTGATCTCCTTCTTTGAAGTCCTTTGGAATGATATGTTTATCATGCCAACGCTTTGCTCTCTCCTTATAGATCTTAGCGTTTTCATAAGCATTCAAGCGGAGTTCATCCAGCTCATTGATGTCTAGGAGACGCTTCTCTCCCGCTTCTTTCATGCTGAAGTTTAACCACTTGATAGCCCAAAACGCTTTGTGCTCCAACTCTACCGGCAAGTGACAAGACTTCCCATACACAAGGTTGTATGGTGTGGTTCCTATGGGAGTCTTGTATGCAGTCCGGTATGCCCACAATGCATCGTCAAGCTTCAAGGACCAATCCTTCCTAGTCCTTGAAACCGTCTTCTCTAAGATTCCTTTGATCTCCCTATTTGAGATCTCAACTTGTCCACTCGTTTGTGGATGGTAAGGGGTAGCGATCTTGTGAGTAACCCCATACTTAGCTAGAAGAGCTTCAAAGCGCCGGGCAATGAAGTGAGAACCTCCATCACTAATGATCGTCCTTGGCGTCCCAAATCGCGGGAAGATGGTCTTGTTGAAGAACTTAACCACCACCATGGCATCATTGGTGGGAGAGGCAATTACTTCCACCCATCTAGAAACATAATCCACCGCCAATAGTATGTATTGGTTTCCACAAGAGGATGGGAATGGTCCCATGAAATCGACTCCCCAAACGTTGAAAATCTCCACCTCTTGGATGTTGTTGAGGGGCATCTCATTCCTCCTAGAGATATTGCCTGTTCTTTGACAAGCATCGCAGCAAGAAACAAAGGATTGCACATCTCTAAACAAAGTAGGCCAAAAGAATCCAGATTGCAATACCTTTGCGCTAGTCTTGTTAGAACTAGCGTGTCCTCCACAAGGTAGTGAATGACAATGACGGATGACACTTTGCATCTCATCTTCCGGCACACATCGCCGAATGATGCCATCCGGACCTCTCTTGAAGAGGAGAGGCTCATTCCAATAGTATTCCCGGACGTCCTTAATGAACTTCTTCCTTTGTGCGTAGGATAGTCCGGGCGGTATCTCCTGACAAACCAAATAGTTAACAAAATCAGCAAACCATGGTTCGTTACCTTTGGAGATCACATCGATGCACTCCTCAATAAGGTGTAGGTGTTCGTCTGGGAAGGAGTCGTCGATGGGTAAATGGTCGTCCTCTAGATGTGTTAGGCGACTCAAATGATCCGCAACAGAATTTTCTGAACCTTTCTTGTCGCGGATCTCAAGATCGAATTCTTGTAGGAGAAGAATCCATCTAATTAGCCTTGGCTTCGCATCTTTCTTCGCAAGGAGGTACCGGATCGCAGCATGATCCGTGTAGACTATCACCTTTGCACCTACAAGATAAGAGCGAAACTTGTCAATAGCATAGACAATGGCTAAAAACTCTTTTTCGGTAGTGGCGTAGTTGAGCTGCGCTTCATCTAGCGTCTTGCTAGCATAGTATATGGCATGGGTTCGCCCTTCCTTTCGTTGTCCAAGAACAGCTCCAATAGCTACGTCACTAGCATCACACATAATCTCAAAGGGAAGAGTCCAATCCGGGGGTTGGATAATAGGTGCTGAAATTAGAGCTTGCCGAATGGTGTTAAACGCATCCAAACATTCCTGCGAAAACTCAAAAACCGCATCCTTCATCAATAGATTAGTGAGAGGTTTTGATATCTTAGAAAAGTCCTTAATGAAACGTCTATAAAATCCAGCATGTCCTAGGAAACTTCTTATCCCTTTCACCGAAATTGGGGGAGGAAGCTTCTCTATGGTCTCTATCTTAGCCTTGTCTACTTCTATCCCTCTACTAGAGACTAAGTGGCCTAATACAATTCCTTCCTTAACCATTAATTGACACTTCTCCCAATTAAGAACTAGGTTAGTGTCTTCACACCTTTGCAAAACAAGAGAAAGGTTAGAAAGGCAATCGTTAAAAGAGGAACCGTATACGGAGAAGTCGTCCATGAAGACTTCCATGATTTCCTCTACGTATTCGGAGAAGATGGCCATAATGCACCGTTGGAAGGTGGCTGGGGCGTTGCAAAGACCGAATGGCATTCTTCTATAAGCAAACATACCCCATGGGCACGTGAATGTGGTCTTCTCTTGATCATCCGGGTGTATCGGAATCTGAAAGAAACCACTATAACCGTCAAGGTAGCAAAAATGTGAATGTTGTGCTAACCTTTCAAGCATTTGATCAATGAATGGAAATGGAAAATGATCCTTCCGCATTGCATTGTTAAGCTTGCGGTAATCTATGCACATCCGCCATCCAGTCACGGTTCGGGTAGGAATGAGTTCGTTGTTCTTGTTGGTGATGACCGTCATTCCTCCCTTCTTCGGAACTACTTGAATCGGACTCACCCACTTACTATCGGAGATAGGGTAGATGATACCTGCATCAAGAAGCTTAAGAATTTCCTTCTTGACAACCTCCTTCATGGTCGGATTCAACCGCCTTTGAGGTTGTCTTGAAGTTCTAAAATCTTCCTCCATTAGTATCTTATGCATGCATAGGGAGGGTTTAATTCCTACTAAGTCCTCAATAGTATAGCCTATAGCTTTCTTATGTTTCCTAAGGGCAATCATGAGTTGATTATGTTCATCTATGCTTAGATCGGAACTAACAATAACCGGAAAGGTAGAATTAGATCCTAGAAAAGCGTACCTTAGATGAGTAGGAAGTGGTTTGAGTTCCATTGCTTTCGGTGCTTCCAATGATCCTTGAGAAGCGTCCGATGTCTCCTTAGAAGTTTCTAAGGGTGATGAGTGTGTAGGAGAAGAATCAGAAGAAGTTGAAGAAGTGTCTCGATCACTCCTTTCCACGCCCAAAATTACGGGTTCCTCATGGCCTCCACGGCCGTGGTTTAGGGCGTGGAAGGGAAATACGGTTGTCACATCTTCTCCACGACCGTATAACTCCCTGGAGTGAGGCACGGTTTTGGTTGTGAAATCCACGGCCGTGGAATACAGGGTATAACCGTGGATTCTCACGTTTTCTGCCTCATCGTGGAGTTTTTCAAACTCCACTTTACCTATCTCCTCTTGTGCTTCTAAGACTTCAATTGCCTCATTGCACTCTTCTTCTTCCCCTACATTGGTTAGACTCATAGTGATAACCTTTTGTGAAGGATCGTTAAAGAGAATCGCACTTACCTCCTCCCTAGACAAACCCTCTTCATCTTGGATATCGAAAATATTCTCATCAAAGATTGGCTCCTTCACTAGAGTAGAAAGAACGAACTCTACTTTCTCCTCTCCTATATCAAAAGCGAGTCTACCATTCTTGCAATCGACTATGCAGCCGGAAGTTGCAAGAAACGGTCTTCCGAGTATGATCGGGACCGGACTATCTGCAAGAATGTCAAGCACGACAAAATCAATGGGAACAAAGAATTTACCTAGCTTGACCGGGACGTCTTCTACAATACCGACGGGGCGAGTGATGGATCGATCCGCCATGTACAACGTCATCTTCACCGGTTTAGGGTCGCCTAAACCGATCTTCCTACACAATGCAAGTGGTATGATGCTCACACTTGCTCCTAAGTCACATAACGCATCGTATGTGACATCTCCCACTCCTATGGGAATGCAAAATGACCCCGGATCCTTTAGCTTTGGGGGCATTTTCTCCTTCATGGTTTTGATGAGATCCGAAGAATCCGAACTCATCTTAACCTCTCCGAAGTCTTCTAGCTTCCTCTTGTTAGAGAGGAGCTCCTTCAAGAACTTGCCATAAGCTGGCATACCTACAATAGCATCAATAAATGGTATATTAATATGCAGCTTGCTCATGAGTTCTATGAACTTACCAAATTGTTTATCTAGGCGCGCTCTAGCTCTAGATTGAGGGAATGGTAGGGGAGGTTTATAAGCTGAAGGAGGAACGTAGACATCTTCCTTCTCCTTCCCCTTCTCTTTCTCCTTGTCCTTCTCTACGGAGACTTCAACGAACTTAGGCTGCGGATCGGTGGTAGTCACTCCGCTCCTAGTTGTGATTGCCATAACCCTTCCTTTAGGGTTGTCCTCCGTCTTTCCTGGAAGTTTTCCTTGATTCCTAGGAACTTCCTCCGCATGGTTGAACATTTGGTTTTCCAAAACCTTTTGAGCTTTGTCAACCTTGGAAATTTGATCATCAACCTTAATGATGCGGTTCTCCAACCCTTGTAGCTTTCCCAAAATCGTTTCCAACATGGGATCGGGCTTCTCCTTCCCCGAAGTGTTTCCTCCATTAGATGATTGCCCCTAGCTTTTCAAAGGAGTAGAGGAAGAGGAAGGTGGAGTTAGTGAATTAGAGTTGGAAGGATAAGAGTTACCGGAATTTTGTTGATTGGAGCGCCAATTGTTGTTGTTTGAACCCCTATTGTTGTTCCAATTGTTGTTCCGGTTGTTGTTGTTTCCATTCCAATTGTTATTCCGGTTGTTGTTCCGGTTATTGTTATCGCCGCCATTGTTGTTGCCCAAATAACCAACATCCTTCCCTTGTTGCTTTGGGAAGTTGGTCTTGATAGCCTCCTTCAACTCTTTGATCTCATTGTTGAGGGAGAAAATCTGATTTTGAGCTTCATGTGTGAGCTTTGCTCCTTGCTCCACACGATTTCCCTCCACTTTCCGGTGGGAATACTTCTCTATGACTCTTGCTTGCTTCTCAATGAAGTCCCAAGCGTCATCTTCTCTCATGTCCATGAATGTTCCACATGAGAGGGATTGGAGGTTGAATTGCGTTCCCGCATCTAACCCCTTGTAGTAAATCTCCAACAATGCAAGCTTGGATATGCCATGATGAGGGCAATCCAATAACAAGTCCTGAAACCTTTCCCAAGATTGAAACAAACTTTCGTTAGATCTCATGGAAAATGCATTGATCTTACCTCTAAGTTCCGCCGTTTTGGATGGCGGAAAGAATTTGGTGAGGAACTCCGCGGAAAGGTCTTCCCACGTGTCTAGTTTCCCCCTAGGAAGAGCTTGGTACCAAGACAATACTTTCCCCTTCAAGGAGAAGAAGAAAGGCTTGAGCTTATAGTTGTTGGTAGTAGCGCTCTTTGGTCTCATTGTCTCCATCATACACTCAAAGTTCTGCAAGTGTTGGTGTGGAGATTCAGCGCTTGTCCCGCCAAATTGGTTTTGGCGAACAAGAGTAATGACTTGAGGGTTGAAGCTAAACCCTTGCACGTCATCAGCATCAAAGTTCACGCCCAAACGGCGCGGTTGTTGTGTTGGATCCATCCGCTGGCCAAGAGTTCTTGGCTCTTCATCTACACGTTCGATCCTCGCATTCCTTGGTGGAACACGACGATTGGCAGCTCCTTGTGGATGGAAAGGATTCACATTGATCGTGGGATCAATCTCCTCTAACGGTGGCATGGAAGAATCACTATCATCCGCGGATGAGTGACCTTTTCTTCTAGACCTTGATGCTCTTTTTGAGGATTTCTTGCTTCCCTTATTCTTAAGGTCGCTTAGTTCTATCCTCATTTGGAAGATCATGTCTTGTAGATTGTTAACTTGAGATTGATGACGATCCATTTCATCCTGGCGGAGGGTCTCATTCCATTGGAGTTGAGCTTCCTTCTCCGTCAACTCCGCTTGAAGATCACGTTCGTGTTCTTCAGCCATCTTCTTTTCCTTGCGCTTTTGCCTTAAAGTTTTCTCTAGCTCTTGATCAAGAGGTAAGAGATCTTCGGTGTTCCTAGACCTGCGCATGCACTCAAAGTGATATCAAATAACGAGAGCAAGCTCCCAAGCTTGACAACCGGCCACCGAATTCGGCCGAAACCAAATCCCCGGCAACGGCGCCAAAAACTTGTTCGTCCCTAGAGGTGTGTGCAAATAAGCTTTAAATTTATAAAACTAGAATCAAGCAAGCAAACCCGCAGTGTACGGATCGACATAGTTAAGCAAGAATTCCAGAGTATCGAACACAGGGATTTGGGTGGGAACAAATTCAATTGCAGATTATCAAGCAAGTAAATATGAAAGTCTTTGCAAATATTGGGAAAACAACAATCCTAAAGATCCAAGTATCCAGTTGTGGCAATCGATTCAAGATATACTAATGATATAAAGACAGAGTTGAGATATGCAAAGGTTTGCTAATGTAAGGTAATCGTACGGTGAAGTTCCAAAAACCTTATATGACCCACCTACAAGATACTCTCTATACAGGTTGTTGAGGCTTCAATATAGAAAGGTTCTAGAGGCAAGAATTAATGTCAAATACCCAAACTTGTAATCCAAGGATCAAGACTAACTTAACCGATTATGGTTGTGACACTCACAATCGAGGTAGAGGTTGTTGAGGCTTCACTACCACCTAGAAAAGGCAAGCCTAAACTAAGTTAAAGCAAATCTTTAACTTTGGATTAAAGTAAAAGCAGGTTCGTAAACTTAAGGGAAATTACGGGTAGATCTTGAGACTCCACGGCCGTGGAACTCAAGATCAAACCGTGATTTAGGGTTCGTCGACGATTCTCTCAAACTCTCAGGGTCTAATCTAATTACGATCGATCTATCATCATCTAAGCCACAACTATCAACCCTTCACCTTAAAATTGTTAAGGGTTTTTAGCCAATAACAGTCATGTTGATATCGAATTCAAGGATTAAAAGATTGAAAGATGAAAACTTCCGAAACTTTCAATAAACTTCAAACCAATCTCAAAGTCACAACCAAGAACGAATATTGTCAATAGATTCAGAATAAGCCAAACAAACACAATCTTAGGAAGAAGGAAGAACGGGATGTCAATCTGTCTTCTAAATCAAACCTAAACAAGAAGAGAAATCTTCTTGCAACAATCTTCCAAGAACTTCGATCTTCCGCCAATCCGGAAATCTCAACAGCAATCTCCACCAAAAGTGCGAGATTAGGGCAAATCCCAAACACGAACTTCGATCTCTAACGAGATGTAAATGCTTCCCAACGAGGGTTTGTGCTGCTAAGCAAAGGCGTAAGCCAAGGTCTAAAGCGAGGTCGCAAAGTGCGTCTAAGCGGGGATGACGGAATTTCTCTTCGTCCGTCTTTTTATAGGGCAAGATAAAATACCGGCCCGGCCCAATCTTCAAAAGATCGTGGCTTCAAAATGTGGCGAAAAAGATCACCAAGATCACGGTCGTGGAAGGTTCCACGACCGTAATTTAGAGCGTGGAAAGTGTCACGGTTTGAACTATGGATTCCACGACCGTAATAGTTACTGGAATGCATCACGCCTCTCTTTGCAAGGTTCCACGGCCGTGGAACTAAACGTGGTTTGTAGTACGGCCGTATTTTAGAGCGTGGTTTAGGGCAAGAACGTGATTCTTCCCTAGCCTCGTGCATTCCTCAAGTTGAACTCCATTTTGCTCCTATGAATGCCCTCAATCCATGGATATTCTCAATCAACTCTTCTTTGCTCGATTTCGTTCGGAAATGACTCTCAATCACCTATAATCAACATAAAGCTAGTGTAGACATCCATATCGACAATATAGGCAAACTAGCTCACAAATGCAACAATGCTAAATCAAAGACTATCAATATGAATCAAATACACTTAGAAAACGTGCCTAAAATATCACAATATTTCATGCTAACAGTGGTCGTTATAAGATGTACAAGAAGTACATGAAAGATTGCGGTTAGAGTCTCTACGGTCGGTTTGATGTTACATAAGAAAATGAAGTATAAGTTTACGCCTACTTGATGGAAGGATGATTATGGTAAAATCTTATGTAGAATACGAAGAGCTCCTCCCATATATTGGGATGTCGAGGAAAGTGGAAAAGATATGGTCAATTGTTTTGAAACACGGTTAAGTCCTACCGATTGGACCCTTATGGTTGCACATAAGTGAGAAATCTTAGAAGATTTTTGCAATCATCCCATTTAAGAGGGAAAATGGGATTAAGTTAAAAGAATACTTATATAAGAACACAAGAGTCAGAAGGCGCAAGCAAATCTTTCCAATTCAAGAAAAGACGAATATTTGAAAGAGGACGGTCAACATTGTAGCTAAAGATGGAGCAATACACGTGTTTGAAAGACGTCACCCCAACAGATCGGGGGACATCATTAATACCATGACTACCTGTCCAGTGTTAAGACAAGGTTGTGTCAGTCTTATGTTATGAGACGAAATAAGGAAAGACAAAAACCGAGATATCACGAATTCCAATACATCGGAACGTGGATTTTGTCACTAAGGTTGAGTTTGACGCACCTTCGATATCCAAGGTGCTGTATAGAATGACACTTGTGAAGAGAGATGAGTTGTGGAAGCAAGTGAAGGAGGAATTGCGAGAACTTAGTGGTAAGATTTCATTAGAATTAGGGAAATGCCATAGACAACACCACACGTTATCTTGAACTCTTGATTTGAAGTGGTTATGGAGAACACCAGTTTGCGAATAGAGAGACGATTATCTCCGCTTCTACATCAATTACCGTTAGCCGAACAAGATAACAATAAAGAACCAAGTATCCCTCACCACAGACAGCGGATCTACGCGACCGGTTGCAAGGCTCGGTAGTCTCTTCTAATATTAAGTAAGATTTGATTGTCACTGTTTCAGATATCGAGGCTGGGATATTGCCAACATGGTACTTTGGGACCAACCAGAGTCACTACAAGTGGTAGTTACTCCACATGGACTTATTGATGCCCCGTATAAGATATTTTGGTCTATTATCGAAGAAGAGAGAGGTTGTGTGACAGTTGCCTCAGGATGGCAAACCCCGAAGGATGGGGAAGAAGTTACAAGTTTGCTTAGATGTGTTGGTCATTCCCGGATTTGTGGAGAGATTTTCCAAAGTAACACCACCTATGGCTAACCTACTCCAGATGACAATGAAGTAGTGAGTAGGACGAAGATTGACAATAGAGTTGTTGAGAGTTAAGAGGAGATTCATTGGTGCAACTGTTTTGAAATTGCCTTGAGGTATGATGGGTTTGAAGTGTACAAGTGATTCTCCAAGACATGGTCTTGATTGGATATTGAGGAACGATGTAAAGTAATAGCACACGTGTCTTGTTAGTCGAAGCAATGTCAAGTTAAGTACTTCCTTCATTCCTTAGAGCTTGCAACAAGAATTGATGAAATGGAACATTAAAGTTTGGTTTGACAAGAACCAAAGCTAACAGTGTAAAATTGGAAGTTCGATCTTCTTTGATAGAGAAATCAAAGGGAAATTAATAGAGATGCTGCATCGAAACCGAGAAGGAAGTTGAGTTCCAATATATTGACCTTTTTGAGATCTTAGCGCGAGTTAGAGAAGTGTCTTATAAGTTGGCGTTGCCGCCAAGAGTAGAGAAGGTTCACCCGGTGTTTCATGTGTATCAATCTACAAAGTACAATTATGACTCGAGAAGTTTTGCGGTCTGGATGAGTTAGTGGCGTCGTAGAACCGAAGAGGCTAACTAGAAGACGTTGGATAGTATATTTGATTGAGTTTTACGCGGATCCAGTAGCATCGATAGAATCGTCGGGTTAGACCTAGTTCTTCTCTTGGTTGAGTTATGTGCATGTGTGATGTTATGTGTAGTTTGTCCCCTGGGTGGGAATGTACTATATGACCTGATATATCTTGCGATGGTAGTTTGAGTAGATTGTGTGTATAAATAGAAGGCTAAAGCCTTCTTAGTTTGAGAGTTCATACCTCGGTCTCAGGAATCTCGTAGTTCGACGCATAGTAAGTTTCGGGACGAAACTTGTTTTTAGGGGGATCTATTGTAACGCCCCAATTATTAGGCGTGTTTGCGTTTTTATTCTTGCGGCTTTTATCAATATTTATTGGCTTATATATTTTTTATTAAAGGTATTTACGATGCGAAATATCTTTCCGGAGTATATTATTAGTTTGGATACGTTCGCGTATATCCGCGTTATTATTTTCGGAAAAGTCGGAAAAGTTTTTCCGATTTGAAAATCCCGATCCGAGTATTTCCGATCGAGTTTATTTTAGTTTATTTAGTTTTTTTCATTTTCCGTGTGTTTTGGCCTTTGTTCTGAGTGATTGCCGTCCACCTACCCTGTGCTCCTAGCCTCTACAGCAACAGCAGGCTACCCAAACCCCTCAACACTCACGCTACCTCCCTCCTCACTCAAACTCCTCATCCCTCTGTACAACTTCAGGGACACCAGCCTTGCACCCTTCCATCTCCCTTTGTGCCTTACCTTCATCTCCATCTCAGGATGTAAACCTGCAACCTTCTGGAGCTTCAGCTGGACTGCATCCCTCTTTATCGAGCAAGCCACGCCTCACCAACACCTCCACTGTTGCCTTACATCCTCACCTTCGAGCCGCCAGAGAGAACACTAATGCCGCCTTTACTTCGTAATTGCAGCCAGCACCGCAGCCGTCCTCACCTTCATCTTTCCCTCTCGTTCCTTTTGTGTCCCACCTCGTGCTCGGTACCTCTCTTCCTCTCCGCACCTGCATCAACAAGCTGCAACACTTGCAGCCAACAATTCTCGATCTTGATTCTTTTAATGGTGTCTGGGATGTGACCCTAGTCCAATAGCTTCGACGACTCGGGAAATGCCTCCTCATCCTTCCAGATGGCGGGGCAAGTGCGCGAATCCACCCCTCTCGAACCACCTCTACAACTGCTTGTTCCCTCCTATGCGACCAGGAAGCAGACGAGGCCGGAACCGACGAGAGACGCCGTCGCTCTGCCCTGCTCATGGCCGCCTTCGCTTCGCCGGAGGGGCCCTCGGCCTTGCCTTCGCCGCTTCGCCGTAGCCGGAGGTGGAATGGCCGCCGCCGCCAGCCTGTGTTCCTCCTTCCTGTTGTGTGCTACAAGGGCTAAAGAAACCCTATTCATATTTAAATTGGGCCCTTCTTTTTGGTTAATTACAGATTTGTATCCCATGTTTATATTTACATATTTGGCCCTAATTTTGGAATCTTGCAATATTACCCCTGCTGAGATAAATTACAGGAAATAGCCCAAAGTTTTATTTAAAA
Organism: Fagopyrum homotropicum; assembly: GCA_033239125.1. Classification (NCBI taxonomy): domain Eukaryota; kingdom Viridiplantae; phylum Streptophyta; class Magnoliopsida; order Caryophyllales; family Polygonaceae; genus Fagopyrum; species Fagopyrum homotropicum. The sequence continues at coordinate 147,554,323 of BSWB01000002.1, forward strand.
TTTATGACATAAGTTTCTAGCATTTCATAAATTGCCCTTGACAATGTTTTTATGGTTTTTAAACTTGGGCTTTAATTCAAGTGATATTCTTAATTATATATATACCATATATATTATGCTCTTGTGAATTAATTTTGGATCATGGCCCAATGATTTAATTTCGGTTTATGACCAAGTTTCTAAAATTGTATAAATTGTCCGGAAAGTGTTTTTAAGATTTTAAATTCGGTTTTGACTTACGTGTGTTATTCTTATAGTTTTATATTCTATGTCGTATGTCCAAATTTAGCGTTATGCTAAATTTGTTTAGTTTGATGCTAGGTTCGGAAGCACCCCGTTTAAGGCCAACGAATCCATATCGACATCCGTTGATCGATCTCCGTCTTTTGACGTCGTGTGAGTATCTCTTCCCTCGATCTAGTTACATTAAGTTTTAGTATCATGCTAGGTTGGATCTAGCATAACCTAGTGAGAATGTCAAGTAGTGGTCATGAACCTTAGGTGAGTTTTGAGGATTTATGATCGTTATAAAGCTTGAGGTGTGATTATCTTGTGTGGATCGTAAGGCGTTGAGTATTTGGTTGATCTTCTGAGCTTATGAGGATTGATATTATGGTTATATGTTTGTTGAGATTGTGGTGACTAGGACGAGAGTATCCTACCTTGTGTTGTGATGGTTATGATCTTGTGAGATCGCGAGGATTAGGAATTTGTTTATCCTAGTTTGGGTAATGGGTTATGATCATGCGAGATCATAGGTTCTAGAAGTATAAGGACTTCTAGCTTGTGTTGAGTGGGATGTGAGCATGAGAGATTCTAGGATGCGGTCCTAGAATGTGAGTCAAATCATCTCGCGTAGATCATTTGTGTAGAAGTCTTAGACTTCTTGAGTTGAGCGAGTTGTTGATATAGTTATCTTCTTGTGAGCAGGTTGTGGACTCCTTCCCAAGGGAAGCGAGAGTGTTGTGAGTTGAGTGTGGCGATAAGGTAAGTCTCCGGACTTACTTAGCTCGTATTCCTTGTATTAGCATTGATGTGTGTTTGGTGGTGTGTGTTTATTGTTTATAACAACTAAACCGGAATTAGGATTACCGACCTTATATTATTTTGGCCCAAGGGTATGATAACGGGCGGTGACAACTTGCCTGGCTCCCGCGAGAGCTAGGAGGTTCTCGGCGACTATCCCATGCTGGTAGACGGTCAGATGCATCAGTACCATTCCATGCCGGTAAGTAGGGACCGAGGCGAGTTTCGGTGACTCTCGTGTCACAACCTAAGTTGAATTAGAACGGGATATGACTTAATAATAATAAAATAATAAACCGGACTTGTGTCCTTTGGAGTGTATTGGGTGTTTATGATGATTGACCTATGTTTGTGCCTTTCACCTTGATTCTAATGCCTCGAATATGAGCTAACGGTTTTATACCGATTGTTGTAGATTGCCTTGCAGGTTAGGAATGCGGTCGAGAGATCCGGAAGAGTGGGCATCCGGGGTCCGTACATTTTAGGAAGGGTTTGGTTGGAGTCGTATTTGGGTATTGTTTATTGTACTTTATTATGTATTTGATGTTCGAGTCTTTGGAGTTGAGAACTCGGCTGAAGTTTGTCTTTTATTTGTTTTGGGATCATATCATTTGCATAAAAATGTATTTCAGTTTTGCCTTTATTTGTGTCTTGTTGTAAGATCTAGTGAAAACTTCCCAGGAGGTCACCCATCCTGAAATTGCTCCGCACGAGCACGCTCGCGCAGAAAACTTCCCAGAAGGTCACCCATCCTGAAATTGCTCCCGCACGAGCACGCTCGCGCAGAAAACTTCCCAAAAGGTCACCCATCCTGAAATTGCTCCCGCACGAGCACGCTTAACTTCAGAGTTATTTGTCCTCACTCTACCATTGGAAAAGAAGAATTCTTGTTGACATGGGTAGCAACCCATCCTTATAAGTCAATCACAAATCTCCATTCAAATGATGCGGGATGACAATTTTACGGGATGTTACAATGAATAATAATTATACTTGAACTTAACCAAAAGGCCAAAAAATATATTATTCGTATAATCCTTAGACTCACTATTTATACAAGGTCTAAAGCCATCAACTTTAGTAGCTAATCGATGTGGGATAACAAAATCCCTCAAAAAGTTTAAGGTAAATAGATCAGTCTAATAATCATTTGAAAAAAAAATATTTCCTAAAAAATAATCTTTAGGGGTACGATTATTTAACCAAAATAACGTGAAAATATTTAACGTAAATAGAAATCGAAAACTAACAGAAAAAAAATTGGAGTATATTTATTTTTAATTAAAAAATTATCCCAAAAATAGATTGGTTCCAACAATAAAAACTAACGTTAAATAGTTCAAAATAAATATTTATTGGCCAAAAATGTATTATTTGTATAGTCAAAATCTTGAAAATATTTAACGTAAATATATAAGGCTGCCTAAAAAAACTCGAGGGGCACAATTACGACCCACATAATTGTAGGTTAACCCTAAAAATAAAACTTTAGGCATACGATTAATCTTTCCTAAAAATAAAACTTTAGGGGTACGATTACTTAGGGAAGAACATTATGACCCACATAATTGTAGGTTAACGGTCCCAAAAATAAATATTATTCCGATATAATAATAATTATAGTTAAACTTAACCAAAAGGCTAAGAAAATGTATTATTTGTATACTCTTTAGACTCCCTATTTATGCAAATTTTAAAACCATCAACTTTATCAACTAATCGATGTGGGATAACAAAATCCTTTAAAAGTTTAAAGTAACTGATAACAAAAGATTACTTATCTAAAAAAATAGTTTAAAATTAAAGATTTTTTGTCCAAAAAATAGGTTCGTTGGAACCAAAAAAAAGTTACGTGAAATTTTCTAATAACATATTGTTAATTTAATAAATAAAGTTCTCTGGCTTAAAAAAGTAGTTTACAAAATAAATAATCTTTGGCTTAAAAGTTGTTTTAAGAGTAAAGATATTTTCGAAACAAATCGGTTACAAAAAAAAAATTTTGGACTTAAAAAAAAGATTTAATGGCGATAATTGTGGGAGCTCTATTTTAAAAATACGGCATCCACCTCGCGCCACGTCAGCGATTATATAGACTACCTATTTATACCATTTCTAAAACCATCATGCTTATGTGGGACAACAAAAACCCTCAAAAAAATTAACTAAATAGATCATTTTGATATTCATTTGAAAAAAAGAAAAATAATTTTCTAAAAATAAAACTTTAAGGGTACGGTTACTTATGTAAAAGTAACGTGAAAATATTTAACATAATAACTAAAGGTCAATATTACTTTAGAGAAGAACATTATGACCCACATAATTGTAGGTTAATGTTCCCAAAAATAAAATCTTCCTTAAAAAATAAAACTTTAGGGGTACGATTAATGTTTCCTAAAAATAAAATTTTAGGTGTACGATTACTGTAGGGAAGAATATTATGACCCACATAATTGTAGGTTAACGATCCAAAAACAAAATATTATTCCGATATGAATAATAATTATAGTTGAACTTAATCAAAAGGCTAAAAAATGTATTATTTGTATACTCCTAAAGACTCCCTATTTATACAAGTTCTAAAACCATCAACTTTAGAAGCTAATCGATGTGGGATAGCAAAATCCTTCAAAAAACTTAACGTAAATAGATGATGCTCATAACAAAAGATTTCCTAGCTTAAAAAATTAGTTTAAAAATAAATATTTTTTTGTGCAAAAAATAGGTAGGTTGGAACAAAAAAAAAAAGTTACGTACAATTTTTCAATAACAGAATGTTAGTTTAGTTAAAAGATTAGTGTTCCCAAAAATAAAATCTTCCCTAAAAATAAAACTATAGGGGTACGATTACTGTTCCCTAAAAATAAAACTTTAGGTACGATTACTTTAGGGAAGAACATTATGACCCACATAATTGTAGGTTAACGATCCCAAAAATAAAATATTATTCTGATATGAATAATAATTATAGTTGAACTTAACCAAAAGGCTAAGAAATGTATTATTTGTATACTCTTAAAGACTACCTGTTTATACAAGTTCTAAAACCATCAACTTTATCAACTAATCGATATGAAATAACAAAATCTTTCAAAAAGTTTAACGTATATAAATGATGCTGATAACAAAAGATTCTCTATTTTAAAAAAATAGTTTAAAAATAAAAAATTTTGTCCCAAAATTTTCTATAACAGGATGTTAGTTTAGTAAAAAAGATTCGCTGACTTAAAAAATAAAGATTTATTTGCCAAAAAAATGTGACAACTCTATTTGATTACTACTTTCACAGCGCGCCACATCATCCCAATATAACCGACCCACATAATTGTAGGTTAATGTTCTCAAAAATAAAATCTTCCTTAAAAATAAAATTGTAGGTGTACGATTACTGTTCCCTAAAAATAAAACTTTAGGTGTACGATTACTTTAGGAAATAACATTATGACCCACATAATTGTAGATTAACGATCAAGAAAATAAAATATTATTCCAATATGATTCATATGAATAATAATTATAGTTGAACTTAACCAAAGGCTAAGAACTGTATTATTTGTATACTCTTAAATACTCCCTATTTATACAAGTTCTAAAACCATCAACTTTAGAAGCTAATCGATGTGGGATAACAAAATCCTTCAAAAAATTTAACGTAAATAGATGATGCTCATAAGAAAAGATTTCCTAGCTTAAAAATATAGTTTAAAAATAAATAATTTTTTGTCCAAAAAATAGGTCGGTTGGAAAAAAAAAAGTTACGTACAATTTTTCAGTAGCAGGATGTTAGTTTAGTAAAAAAGATTATGTGGCTTAAAAAATAAAGATTTATTGCCAAAAAATTGTGGGAACTCCTTTAGTATGTATAATAGATATAAATAAGAAGGAAGTTAAGCTTACGGGTATGAGATAGACTTATCAACAATATCTTTTAATTTTAAATATTTGGAAAAAAAAAATTAAAAGAAGAGGAAATGTTATTGTAATCGGATTTAGTTTGTAATCCAAATAAAATACTTTAAAATTGGAACTAATTAAAAAAAAAATTTAGGCTAATTATGATTTAGTAAAAAGGATTTATTAGTTTAATTCGTGATTTAATAAAAAGTTTAATTCGAAAAAAAACGGGGGGCGGCACGTCAAGAATTAGTGTTTTTTGTTTTAGTAAAGTATATAGATGTATATTTATTATATTGATAAAATAAGAATTACGAATTTAATAGTTCAACGGTCCACAAATTAGTAGGTCACCAACAACCCCAAATCAATAGGTCACAAGGACCCATAAATCAGTAGGTCACTACGACCCACGAATCAATAGGTCAAACGACCCACGAATTAGTAGGTTACAACGACCCACGAATCAGTAGGTCACAATGTAATGTCCGGAATTTTAATTTTAATTTTTACTTATTTTATTTATTTATTTTATTTTTTTAAGTCTAATAGTAATTCGACCGGGTTGACCTTTTAGGTGATACTAGTATCGTAAATTCCGTCAAAATGAAAGACCAACGGGCCCATCAAGACAATCTAGCTTTGGGCCCATCAGGAAAGGCCCGCTGGGCTCATCAAAGGAGAGGCAGCTAGGGGAACGTTAATTGTAACCCTAGCCACACCCTCTCTTTCTCCTTCTCTTTCCTTCTATTCTAAGTCGTCTCTCCTCTGCTTGTTTCTTCCCCCAACGCCAAGGAAGGCTCCTCGCTTCCAGTCTGCACCGCAGCCGCCACCGTCCACTCTAGAGTCAAACCGTTGCCTCAGGTCCGACGCCAAGGGAGATGTCTCGACGCCGCCTGCACCGTCCTCTCGTTCCACCTGCTACGGCCGCTGTGCCTTCTTCCAGTAAGCCTTCAGATCTGATCCGAGGGAGGGCTGCGCGAGGACTGCGCTAGGGCTGCGCGAGGACTGCGCTAGGGCTGCGCGAGGACTGCGCGAGGACTGCGCGAGGACTGCACTAGGGGCTGTGTGTTAGAATCCCGAGTTACGTTTTGGAGATTGCAATTTGAATCCTGATTTCTTATTATGTATATGTTTTGTATTTAATTATGTTGAAGGTCTGCTGAAAGTTTCCGTTGTATGCTCTAATTGAAGTTAGAAAGAATGTCAGTTTACCGAAGGGTGATATATCGAGTGGTTGTGATGGTATGACTAGTATGAGTTGTTGAAGAAGGTTGTGAGTTGGTATGGAAATGAATGTTGTATGAAAATATTAGATGGATGATTGTGGGCTAGCAAGGAGGATGAGTTAAACGTCATATTAATGATATATCTTAGCTTCATTTATAGTATTTGAGCATAGACATGGGTGCAAGTTGCTTAAAAGTATTGTAAGAACTTATGTGGAGGAATGTTGGTATTCTATAATTGGAGTTTGGTAACTTGTAGTTGGAAGGAGTTTTCTTGTTATTTTGTTTTTAACCTTGTGTGTTGTTAGGATGTTATATTTATATCGGTTGGTTTTAGTGATACATATTTTGGACTTTAGGTCATCTTATCTAGGAGTTTACATGACTTGGTACGTTTAGGTGTTACTCGGAAAATTTTGAGATTTTATGGTAACGTTAGTTGACCTTAGTCTGGGTAAAGGGCTCGGAAGTCGGAAAAGCCATCAAACTCAGTGAAACCTTTCTTTTAGTGTTGGATATCAGATATTGGTTTAAAAGAAGTTTAAGAGTCTTTCTAGAACTTTTAGGGTTGTTCGTATCTAGGGGTAAAATTGTTTTTTCATCAAGTAAGGATGGTTTAGTGTTCTCTAAGACGATTGTTATTAACTTAGAAGTAAAAACTTTTAAGGCGTTGGATAAGTTATTGATACAAGTTTCATTCTATGATCAGATAGTTGAGATTAGACTCAAATGGAGTCAAGGGATGTTGTTGATCGAACTTGACTTGATACAGGTAAGTCTCCGGACTTACTTAGCTCGTATTCCTTGTATTAGCATTGATGTGTGTTTGGTGGTGTGTGTCTATTGTTTATTGTTTATAACAACTAAACCGGAATTAGGATTACCGACCTTTATATTATTTTGGCCCAAGTGTATGATAACGGGCGGTGACAACTTGCCTAGCTCCCGCGAGAGCTAGTATAACATCCCAAATTTTTATGCTCCGTTTATTCCGAGTCAAAGAGGATTGTTATCCGTTCACCTCTTTACATGGTATCTAATGTCGAGTTTCAACAACATTTTTTTTAGTTAGGCGAGTCTCGTACTCCCATGAGATCGCCAAACTTTATTTCCATATATAACCCGAGTAGGAGATCCGTATGATTTAAATGACTCAGCACCGGCCCATCCTCTAGCTCGGATGAGCAAGCCCATCGGAGGAAGCCCAATATCTCCACTTACCGGGCCCAACAACCTTCCTTCCCTAATCCACTAATTAACTTAACCTAATGATCTAACCTAAATAACCGTACATTGCTGCTACAACATTTGTGCAGCACAACTGGGGACGATTCCAGCAACCACCACCGGCGTTCTCGACATCCGGCTACCGACCTGCCTAGACGATCTTCATCGGCGCCGAACCTTCTCCATCTTCATCGACGCCGGACCTGCTCCTTCATCGACCGGGTGAGTAGCGTTTCCCTCTTCCATCTTCTTGAGTCCGATAGACGATGAGTGACGAAGGTCCTGTTGCACAACCGGCGCACCGCACGAAGACGCTGATGGCCCACCGCCACCCACACTCGACCACCGTTGTTGCCGCTACAAGTAGGTGAGTCTGGTCGCACCCTTCTTCAGCCTTACACCGTAAACGACTGCGTCCGTTTCGAGTGAACATTCGTGCAGAACCCCCTGGACCCGGACCTTTGCTGCCAGTCACGAGCCACGCCACCACTCCAGTCTTCCAGCCATCCCTCTCTCCTTGCCGAGGACAATCATCGATCATTGGGATCGAATTGTACTGGATTGGTGAGTCCTCTTCACTTCTATCTCCATCTTCTGTCAAATATCGTAACTGAGTATGCCCACACTCTTTCCTTGCTTCCCTCCATATATATATGTTCTAATAGCTGTTTCTGAACCATTGTTGAAACCCATATGCTACAGCTAAGAAGCAACTCAAGAAACTGTTGCATTTTCTCAGTTTTTTCGACTTTGTCGAGCATCCAACTTCGGGTTCCGATTTAGGTATGAAATACTGATCCATTTTGGCTGAATTTTTATATGTTATAGATGAGATATTGTAGTAGAACATATTAAAATTTGAGAGGAATCCAGTGAATGGTTTGAGAGTTATGATTTTTCAAAGATTGGGTCGTAAGCAGTTTTATTTTCTGTTGTGCTGAAATATTCTAAGTGTTGGGAAAACTGCATGTTGACACAGTTTTGTAATCCAGTTTTGGATAAGTTAGACTCCTCCTTTGTGGCTGATTTTCGGATATGTTGTAGTCAGTAGTTCATAGTAGATCATACTAAAATTTGGGAAGAATTGGAGTTACAGTTTGAGAGTTAGGGTGTCTCAAAGTTGACTCCTCACACAGTTTTTATAACTGTGCTGAGTGTTGGAAAAAAAACAGCATGTGATACTGTTTTGAGAGATAGTTTTGAATAAGAGTTTGATCTCTATTTGACTTTAATTTTGGATATGATATAGTTGGCATATTGTGGTGGAACATATTAAAATTTGGGATGAATCCAGCAAGTGGTTTAGGAGTTATGAATTTTTGAAGTTGAGACCTTAAACAATTTTCTGGATGTTGCTGAAATTGTTAAATACTGGAATTTTCTAGGTTGTGCAGTCATGTTTGAGCTTAGGTTTGGATACCTTAGAAACATAATCCATCGTTCAGTTTTTAGTATGTTATAGAGTGTCATACATAGTTCAACATATCAAAAGTTGAGACCGATCCAACGGTCGGATCTGGATCCATAGGAGCTCAAAGTAGGCTAGTTGAGCTGTTTGAGAAAGAACTCAGAAATTGGCTAAGTATAAATTTCTGGTTTTGGAACCGACTTTGAGAATTTGTGTAGAAGTGATTATTATGTATTTTTGGGAAATTCTGGATACTATGGATAGAGTGCATAGCATAAAAGACTTAGAGATTTTTGTTAGACTTTTTATATTTTTATTCGGTTTTCATATCTTAAGCCAAAGTCGGACGTTAGCGACTTTTTATGAAAGTAAAAAATGTAGTTAACTCTTCTAAATCTTTAGCAAACCTTCCTTTGAGAGTTTGAGCGTGGTTTTGAGTTCCAAAGAATAATTTGGAACTTTGTTATGGAATTTTATAAAGTTTCGGGACCAGGGGTAAAACAGTCATTTATCCGTATAAGGGTATTTTGGTAATTTAGCTGATGATAGAGTTAAATATCTTAGAAGTCAGAGACTTCTAATTAAGTGGGATATATTATTGACCCACTTGCCTTTTATAACAGGCGGTTGAGTTCCTGCGGTTACAAACCGAGTCGAGATAACGAGATTATGTTTGAATTCAGGTAAGTCCTTTGGGCTTACTTAGCTGACTTCTAAATATGAGTATGAATAATGGTAGTGATGTGTGAATGAGATGTTTATAGTTATATTTTAGTAATAAATATATATACCGACCTATACCTTGGCCTAAGAGTAACAGGCGGTGGCATTCTGCTCAGTTAGCTTGAGGGCGCTGGGGGTTTCTTTAGGGACTAGTCCACACTCGGTTTGTAGTGATGCTACCGGCGGAGGTAAGCTAGACCTACACCCAGTTGGATAAGGAACGGAGGCGAGAACTCTTAAGATTCTCGTGCCACAACTGTAAAATGGAATAAGGTGAATCACTTAGCTACTAGATAATAACCGGTTTGTGTGCCAGCATGATGATTGTTTTATGTTATCTTGAGTGTGTTTGTGCTATCCTTATTCTGCTTATATTTGGATTGTTAGCTAACGGTTTATCCGTGTTGTAGATTTGTAAAGATAGACTGTTGCAGAGTGATCCGGAACGGATGGTCAGCCGGGTCCACGTACTCATTAGATGGGGACGGGGGATTCTTCCGTACGGCATGCATGTCATGTATCTTTATATATGTTCTGTAAGGCTGTCACATGTGTACAATCATACCATAAAATATTATGTTCTTGAAATTGTTTTAAATACATTTGTGCCTTGTTGTAAGATCCTAGTAAAGTTGTTGTTAAACCAAGGTCGGGACCCATTGTGAGGTCCTAACCAGTAGCTCCCCGAGTTCGAAGAACTTGGGGTGTTACAACATGGTATCAGAGCAAGGTTGGCAACAATGGCACTTGAAATCTTCTGAAAGACCGAATGTAGAAAATAAGTAGAACCCGAAAGGGGTCTGAAAATTTCAAAATGAATTTCTATTTTAAAATCATGTGCATAGTCGGGTTGTTGGGTTAGTAGTACGTCGGACCACCATCACCTTCGTGGATCTCTGCAACTTGATAGGAGTAGTAAAATAGTATATGGACTTATAAGATTGTACCCTTATGGATGTTATATGGATATGTACATATATACTTGTAGCATGTTAGCACCCTAAAGGATAATTCCTATTATCCTCTAGTTGAGATATCACGATGTTGACATTGCCTCGTGATAAAATATTAGTAGTTTTAGGAGTATCAATACAAGATAGTGGAATCAGACCTCAAAGAAGAATACTAGATCTAGCAGACACTCTGGTGACTCTTATAAGTATTCCGAAGGATGGGTGGACAAGAAGGTGAAGATTGCGAGACAATTCTTAACCACAATAACAATTAGATGAGAAAGAATAGCATATCAACTCAAAAAGAAGTAATATGAAGCCATTCAAGGGACTTAATGGATTGAAGGCGAGAAATGAAACTCCAAGATGCATGTAGGACTGATAAGAAGCGCAAATGGAGGAGGACAATATCGGAATACAAATCAAGCGGGGTAGAGTACAACTACACTTAGCAGGTAAAATGACAGTACAACCAAGATGGACGACGACATAGGCAAATATAGGCCTGAGGGTACAAAGAAGATATGGTGTTGACCCGAGGTGAAGAATTAAAGGAGTACAAAGCCAAATGAGTTTAAAGACGTGAAATAAACTTCATCATAAAAGAGACGGTGGGACTTACTCAAAGATGCAAGAGTTTGCAAGAAGTCATGACGTAAGTATCAAATACAAGAGAAGTTTTAAATTAAGACAACGGAATTCTATAAAGGTGGCATTACAACACAACACCGGACAAAAGGAAGAATGTGGGAAAGTGATTTTAGTGGACTAGAGAGTCCACAATAACTACTCATTTAAATAAAGATCTAAGTTACCAACATTAATGGTCATATCGGAGAATCGCAAACAGACGATGAACAAAGTAATAAGAATTGTGAAGACTTAATAACCTCAGTGACAACAGATGAATGTTAGGACTAGACTTAGAAGAGTATAGTGATACCCTAAGAGAACAAGAGAAGTACAGACTTGGAATGAGCTAAAGAAGTATTAACAAAGAAACTAGAGGAGATAGACTTCCACCAAATATATCAAACTTCAAAAGAGATAGAATAACAATAAGTTCGTGATTTTATAGGAGGTCAACTACGGACTAGTTGGTAATAACTGAGACATAACACGTGCAGGTCAACTAGTGGTAACCGGTTGACAGATAAGGAGGATAACTATAGACTTATGGAAGAATTTTATAGACATATGGGGGACCCTTCAAGAGAACAATGACGGCAAATGTGATGCTAAATCGATACAAGTGTTAGTACCCTTACTAGTAACATGGAGTGAGTTCGAGCCACTAACTCTAATTAAGAACTTAAGAAGAAGAACTAGACGGCCAGGAATGACCCTCTTATGTCATTTGAGACCAAGGGAATTGTGGGAGTGATTTACTACCTACTAGCTAGGAAAAGAGTACATATCACAACCAGTAGAGATGGATTGTAAAAGAAGAACTGGAGGAGTAAGAAGTATATAATTTTGATACGGTTCTATGTCAATCCAGACAGAGGATGTGTAGCATTCCATACTAGATAAACCGTAAGTGGATGAAATTTAAGGTCATGAGAGTCCTGTAGACTTGCTTACAAGCTATAGTGGAAGACCTAGAAAGGACCATTGATGTCAGATGGACGACACAGTTGGACTCGAGAAATGGAGTTAGCTCACGGAGGAACTGGAAGTTTGTCAGGTAGAATGAAAAAAAAAAAGGAGTATAAATGGATGAACTCGAGTAAGTAGTGCTCACCAGGAAATTCAACGGCAAAAGAGGTACGAGAAAAGTAAGTCCGGGAAATTGAGATAAGTCAACTATAGACTGACCGACGTCCACCGAAGACGTGCAAGTGTTGTTTGGTATTGACGAGTTATGTACTGATAAACAAAGATATTTGTGAATGTGAATTTACGAGGTAGCTTTACCGACGCCGTGGAGGATTTCCTCGGGTAGGCAACGACAACCTTCTTGGATAAACTAAAGGTATAAAGAGAAATGTGTTAAAGATTACTTCTTGGCTGGTTAAGATCAAACTCCGGTCGAGTCAGGGAGTTTGGATTTGTGTTATAAGAAGTAAGAAAGTAAATGTAAGAGGTTGTGTTCCAATCGTTATTTTATTTCATTAAGGTAAGTAAGGAAGGTACTTGGTACTTCATTCAGATAGAACATATAGGGTAATTAGGAGAAAGAGTTAGAGGTTAAACATTTTGGACTCACGGAAAATGTCTTTATGATTAATGAGATACAATAAAATAATTAGAGTATCGCAGCGGAAGCGTGGTGGGCCCTAACACATGGAGTAGGAAGCTCAATGGTACAAAAAAAAATGATGTGTTGAGTTAAGGCGATGATAGTTGAAGAAATGCATTTTGTTGGGAGCAAACATGGAATAGGCCATGTAGAGTGACTAAAGATTTGGTATGAAGATCGTATCAACTAGTCAAGGTAGACAGGAACATATGTGCATATAGAGGTTATAGAAAGGTAGTGGTACCATAATATGGGTCCAAGTGAAACATGACGACTTCGTCACATGTCGACAAACAAGTAATTTTGGAATTTAATACCGAATGGAGGACTCTAGAGCCGTTTTCCCGATGGATTGCGAGAAGAGATGACGGCATAATAAACGTGTTGTACAGGGTCAACACTAGGAAGCTCAAGGTGAGTAACTATCAGACTGAGTCGAAAGACATATAAGAAAAAGAAGAGACACAATTATACGATAAACCTAGTAAACGGTGCGTCTAGAAAGCAGATCCGTCGAGCAGATCATATGTATTATGTTTATATTGAATGGTGTCTAGCTGAATTCTGAGTAAAAGTGATATTACCTGGATGATAATCCAATGTGGACGAAGTACAACGTAGAGGATGAATTAACCACAAATGAGGGGTAATATATTCATTTGACAATAGTGATAGTCCATTGTAGCAGAACCGTAAGCTCAATGTAGGTTATCTATAACCTCAAGTTAGGGAACTATATATCGATATGATAATTCTCACATGAAGTTAAATTTTGGGTAAATCAAATTTGGAAGCCTGACCAAAAGTATGCGATGACTCATTAATTGATGAATGATGTGACTCGGTTATATTTAGGAAGCAGGACCTAGGGAGTTGTCTTACAAAGAGCATTAAGCACTTAATAAAGTGCCGAGAGACGTCTAAGTGTCCCAATGTTGATAATTAGAATCTTTCGGAAGGTTAGGAGCAAGTGGATTCAACGAGAGCAATATTTTTTTTTTTTTTTGTTGAGTCATCTAAAGATCTTGAAGCGGGTTGAGAGAAGCAACCATTGGAGATCTTAGTCTGGATTAGAAGTTATTTATTGACTAGCACTCTTACCATACTTGAGAGCATACCTCCATTTTCCACGGATCTGAGTTGGGAGAATACATACCAGGCCCGAGATAGGTCATAAACAACGAGGATCGGACCGCTGAGCCTATAATGTCTGGTGGGGTACCCAATAGCATATCTAGAGCGTAGTACCCATACAGTCTAAGAACATGGAGAAGTTTGGAGTAGATAGTTGGATGAAAAGCCAATTAGGCTACCTCAGACACTGATCATAGTTTTAGGCGTAACCATCTAGAGTTTTATGCGGAGTTAGCCGCAACGTCAGGACAACCGGATTAGTACTTGAAACCATACTCATGTTACTTTTGGTTACGTGCTTATCCTCATGGTTGATTTTTTTGTGTGTTGCATGTTTGAGTGATTAGTCTTTTATGCGTCTTTGATATAGCCGTGAGTGATACTTTATGATATCAAAAGTAGAAAGAAGTTCTCGAGAATAAAAGAAATCTTTGGGTTATATTGAAGAAGGTTGCCTTGTCGACCCTTTTTATCGTAAGTTTCGGGACGAAACTTATTTTAAGGGGACACTAATATAATATCCCAGATTTTTATGCTCCGTTTATTCCGAGTCAAAGAGGATTGTTATCCGTTGACCTCTTTACATGGTATCTAATGTCGAGTTTCAACAACATTTTTTTTAGTTAGGCGAGTCTCGTACTCCCATGAGATCGCCAAACTTTATTTCCGTATATAACCCGAGTAGGAGATCCGTATGATTTAAATGACTCAGTACCGGCCCATCCTCTAGCTCGGATGAGCAAGCCCATCGGAGGAAGCCCAATATCTCCACTTACCGGGCCCAACAACCTTCCTTCCCTAATCCACTAATTAACTTAACCTAATGATCTAACCTAAATAACCGTACATTGCTGCTACAACATTTGTGCCGCACAACTGGGGACGATTCCAGCAACCACCACCGGCGTTCTCGACATCCGGCTACCGACCTGCCTAGACGATCTTCATCGGCGCCGAACCTGCTCCATCTTCATCGACGCCGGACCTGCTCCTTCATCGACCGGGTGAGTAGCGTTTCCCTCTTCCATCTTCTTGAGTCCGATAGACGATGAGTGACGAAGGTCCTGTTGCACAGCCGGCGCACCGCACGACGACGCTGATGGCCCACTGCCACCCACACTCGACCACCGTTGTTGCCGCTACAAGTAGGTGAGTCTGGTCGCACCCTTCTTCAGCCTTACACCGTAAACGACTGCGTCCGTTTCGAGTGAACATTCGTGCAGAACCCCCTGGACCCGGACCTTTGCTGCCAGTCACGAGCCACGCCACCACTCCAGTCTTCCAGCCATCCCTCTCTCCTTTCCGAGGACAATCATCGATCATTGGGATCGAATTGTACTGGATTGGTGAGTCCTCTTCACTTCTATCTCCATCTTCTGTCAAATCTCGTAACTGAGTATGCCCACACTCTTTCCTTGCTTCCCTCCATATATATATGTTCTAATAGCTGTTTCTGAACCATTGTTGAAACCCATATGCTACAGCTAAGAAGCAACTCAAGAAACTGTTGCATTTTCTCAGTTTTTTCGACTTTGTCGAGCATCCAACTTCGGGTTCCGATTTAGGTATGAAATACTGATCCATTTTGGCTGAAATTTTTATATGTTATAGATGAGATATTTTAGTAGAACATATTAAAATTTGAGAGGAATCCAGTGAATGGTTTGAGAGTTATGATTTTTCAAAGATTGGGTCGTAAGCAGTTTTATTTTCTGTTGTGCTGAAATATTCTAAGTGTTGGGAAAACTGCATGTTGACACAGTTTTGTAATCCAGTTTTGGATAAGTTAGACTCCTCCTTTGTGGCTGATTTTCGGATATGTTGTAGTCAGTAGTTCATAGTAGATCATACTAAAATTTGGGAAGAATTGGAGTTACAGTTTGAGAGTTAGGGTGTCTCAAAGTTGACTCCTCACACAGTTTTTATAACTGTGCTGAGTGTTGGAAAAAAAACAGCATGTGATACTGTTTTGAGAGATAGTTTTGAATAAGAGTTTGATCTCTATTTGACTTTAATTTTGGATATGATATAGTTGGCATATTGTGGTGAAACATATTAAAATTTGGGATGAATCCAGCAAGTGGTTTAGGAGTTATGAATTTTTGAAGTTGAGACCTTAAACAATTTTCTGGATGTTGCTGAAATTGTTAAGTACTGGAATTTTCTAGGTTGTGCAGTCATGTTTGAGCTTAGGTTTGGATACCTTAGAAACATAATCCACCGTTCAGTTTTTAGTATGTTATAGAGTGTCATACATAGTTTAACATATCAAACGTTGAGACCGATCCAACGGTCGGATCTGGATCCATAGGAGCTCAAAGTAGGCTAGTTGAGCTGTTTGAGAAAGAACTCAGAAATTGGCTAAGTATAAATTTCTGGTTTTGGAACCGACTTTGAGAATTTGTGTAGAAGTGATTATTATGTATTTTTGGGAAATTATGGATACTATGGATAGAGTGCATAGCATAAAAGACTTAGACATTTTTGTTAGACTTTTTATATTTTTATTCGGTTTTCATATCTTAAGCCAAAGTCGGACGTTAGCGACTTTTTATGAAAGTCAAAAATGTAGTTAACTCTTCTAAATCTTTAGCAAACCTTCCTTTGAGAGTTTGAGCGTGGTTTTGAGTTCAAAAGAATAATTTGGAACTTTGTTATGGAATTTTATAAAGTTTCGGGACCAGGGGTAAAACCGTCATTTATCCGTATAAGGGTATTTTGGTAATTTAGCTGATGATAGAGTTAAATATCTTAGAAGTCAGAGACTTCTAATTAAGTAGGATATATTATTGATCCACTTGCCTTTTATAACAGGCGGTTGAGTTCCTGCGGTTACAAACTGAGTCGAGATAACGAGATTATGTTTGAATTCAGGTAAGTCCTTTGGGCTTACTTAGCTGACTTCTAAATATGAGTATGAATAATGGTAGTGATGTGTGAATGAGATGTTTATAGTTATATTTTAGTAATAAATATATATACCGACCTATACCTTGGCCTAAGAGTAACGGGCGGTGGCATTCTGCTCAGTTAGCTTGAGGGCGTTGGGGGTTTTCTTTAGGGACTAGTCCACACTCGGTTTGTAGTGATGCTACCGGCGGAGGTAAGCTAGACCTACACCCAGTTGGATAAGGAACGGAGGCGAGAACTCTTAAGATTCTCGTGCCACAACTGTAAAATGGAATAAGGTGAATCACTTAGCTACTAGATAATAACCGGTTTGTGTGCCAGCATGATGATTGTTTTATGTTATCTTGAGTGTGTTTGTGCTATCCTTATTCTGCTTATATTTGGATTGTTAGCTAACGGTTTATCCGTGTTGTAGATTTATAAACATAGACAGTTGCAGAGTGATCCGGAACGGATGGTCAGCCGGGTCCACGTACTCATTAGATGGGGACGGGGGATTCTTCCGTACGGCATGCATGTCATGTATCTTTATATATGTTCTGTAAGGCTGTCACATGTGTACAATCATACCATAAAATATTATGTTCTTGAAATTGTTTTAAATACATTTGTGCCTTGTTGTAAGATCCTAGTAAAGTTGTTGTTAAACCAAGGTCGGGACCCATTGTGAGGTCCTAACCAGTAGTTCCACGAGTTCCAAGAACTTGGGGTGTTACAGCTAGAAGGTTCTCGGCGACTATCCCGTGCTGGTAGACGGTCGGATGCATCAGTACCATTCCATGCCGGTAAGTAGGGACCGAGGCGAGTTTCGGTGACTCTCGTGTCACAACCTAAGTTGAATTAGAACGGGATATGACTTAATAATAATAAGATAATAAACCGGACTTGTGTGCTTAGAGTGTATTGTGTGTTTATGATGATTGACTTGTGTTTGTGCCTTTCACCTTGATTCTAATGCCTCGAATATTAGCTAACGGTTTTATACCGATTGTTGTAGATTGCCTTGCAGGTTAGGAATGCGATCGAGAGATCCGGAAGAGTTGGCAGCCGGGGTTCCGTACATTTTAGGAGGGGTTTTGGTTGGAGTTGTATTTGGGTATTGTTTCTTGTATATTGTTATGTATTTGATGTTCGAGTCTTTGGAGTTGAGAACACGGCTGAAGTTGTCTTTTATTTGTTTCTGGGGATCACGTCATTTGCATAAAAATGTATTTCGGTTTTGCCTTTATTTGTGTCTTGTTGTAAGATCCGGTGAAATTGTTGTCAGGCTAAGGGTCGGGACCCATTGTGAGGTCCCAACCCGTAGCATACCGAGTCTTGCGGATTCGGGGTGTTACACACAACGACCCACGAATCAGTAAGTCACAATGACCCACGAATCAGTGGGTCACAACGACCCACAAATTATTGGGTCACGACGACCCACAAATCAGTGGTTCAGTGGGTCACAACGACCCACAAATCAGTGGGTCACGACGACCCAAAAATATGTAGGTCAAAACGATCCAAAAATCTGTAAGTCAAAACGACCCAAAAATCATTAGATCAAAACGACCCAAAAATTATTAGATCAAAACGACCTACGAATTAGTAGGTTACAACAATCCACATACAAATACTAATCCGGAATCAATAAGTATTATACTTGATTCTGATCAAAAAGTTCGGAAATGTATGATTTGTATAACCTTCAAACATTTGAGGTCTATTTATACATGTTGTCAAAGTGTCATATTTCTCTGATAACCGATGTGGATAACAAAATTCATATTTTACAAAATAATTAAGGTTTAGTAAAAAAAAGTTATTGGCTTAATTCGAGATTTAGTAAAAAGATTTAATCCGATAAAAATATGGAGTCTTAATTTCTTTTTTACAAAATAATCAAAGATTCTGGCTATCTTTTAAAAAAATCTTTTAAAATATAAAAGAATGATTTGTTTTTTAATATTCTTAATTATTTGTGGCGGAAAAGTGTTTATCCGTTTGTTTTATAAAATTTATATACTTTAATAAATAAGATTTTTTGACCAGTTTGTTTTTTTGCACAAAAAATAAAGATTTAATGGCCTTTAAGATCTTGGAGAATCTCCAACAAAAAAAACCTACGTATAATTTTGAATAGCAGTATGTTAGTTTAGTAAAAAAAAATATTTTTAAAAGTAAAGATTTATTGACAAAAAAAAAATTTTGAGAACTCCATTTGATTGCTGTTCCCACAACGTGCCACGTCATCAAATCATGCCCTCTCTTTTAGTATGTATAATAGATAATAGAAGATTGAGAAGATTGCAATTTTATCAATAAACTTTATTTTTCCGTAAATTATTTAATTGCGGTGTTTTACAATTTTGTCTCCGTTTGAGCCACATTGTACATGAGTTTAGAGTCGTAAGCATCTGTTGCGAGAAAAGAAGAAAGCTAGTAACATAAAATTCAATTAGCTAGTCATTTTCTTTCATCATTATCAATTTCAGAAAAGGATACTACAAGATGAGAGACACAGACAGATGCAATATTGCCAAAGTGCTACTCAATATCACTAATTCGTTTTCTGAGTTCATCGAAAAATCGACCTGTTCTTGAGATAAATCGGCCGATTTTTCTATAGAACAATCCGATTTTTATTCCAGTCAAGGACTTTCAATCTAGATCGGGAACTGCGACTTATCCCCGCATCAAAAACATTCTTCTTCTTCATATCCATTCAATTTCTTTCATAATTTAAGTTGAGAGTTTCATCTCATCAAGATTAAGTGCACAATCAGAAGAGAGCAGAGTGTACCCTGGAGTGAACCTTCTTGGTCAACTTGCACCCAGGTTTAGGCAGTTTTTCGCTTAAGTGCAGAAGTTTTATCTTCGGCTCTGCAATTTCGGTTTTACCTGTTTGTTTCTATTTTGATTTCCAACACATATGTCCCCTTTTTGAATGTAATTTGCAAATGTATTGTCAAACTTCTGATGAAAAAAGAAGAAGAAAATGATCCCTGCAGAAAGAGAAAGATAGCGATGGATAAGTTTTATTTTGGAAATTTTTTAAAATACTAATAATTAAAAAAAAAATATGATTTTTTTGAAAAGATCTTGCCCCTATTACATTTAATTGTTAGCATTCATCTTAACCCTTAATTTCAATCAAGGGTTCAGATTTACATAACTTTAAAAAGAACTTCACTGGAGCCAAATCCGTTGATCCGATATCTTGTAAATAACTAGATCAAGTTTCTGTTTTTTTATAATAAAAAACAATTACTAAAAAACGATTAGTCTAACAAATTTTGCACGTTTTGTGATGACAAAAATCGATGGTCTCCAAAAAAAAAAAAAACCAATTACAACATTTTTTAGGAACACTTTTTCTTTGAACGATTTTTTTTTTTTAAATGAGATTTGTTTTTTCTTACAAAATACCGATTACAAATCTGCAATTTTTTATTATTAAAATTTTATTTCTATCGACCGCAAAACATGAAAACGATTATTGCACTTTAAAAAAAAAATAATTTTCATTGTTTTAAAGTAGCATATCTATTCATTTTAACGAAAATCTATTTATTCAATAAACACAAGAATACTTTTTACAAAAATCGGTGGTCAACGATTACAGCAATTTTTAGTAACACTTTTTCTTAACGAATTTGTTTTTTCTTTAATAATCGAGATTTGTTTTTTTTTTTTTCAAAATATCAATTATAAATCTACATTTATTTAAATAGTTTTGAGTGTTTTATAACAGCACTATTAGTTTTATTGAAAAATTGTTTATTTAATAAACACAATAATTCTTTTTACAAAAATCGGTTAAGATTATTTCCAGATATAATTTTATTTTCAAAATATTGTTTACAAATCTGCACTTTTTATTTTTATAACTTTCATGTTTTGTAGTATCAATTTTTGTTTTAAAAAAATATGTTTCTTTAAGCAAACACAAACCAACTTATCCTTTTCCATTTAAATAAAATTCAATTATGATTCTTTTCAAAAAAAAAAATCAATTGTTACAAATTTACCCCTTTTTTTAAAAATAACTTTAATTGTTTTTACCAACATTTTTTTGTAAATAGCATGATAAATTTCATTATTTCAGTATGTTCTACCTGTTTAGTATATGTTGACGTATACCGTCATCGATATATTGTAAATAATGCTCCTATTACAATGCACATGAAAATTACGTTAATGTAATTGTAAAACTCATATAAGAACATTAGAATATATATACAAAACATTAATATATACATATCTTCGTAGGTGCGTATATGATACACAAGTATGTATCGAGGATATTACATATTTTCCTCCGCCGGCTTGAAAATTTTTGTTAAAAATAATATATATATATATTATTTTTAACAATTTTTTTCCCCTTTAAGTCCAGCGCCGAGTATATGTCACTATACCACCGAACATGTGATTACACCGCCGAGATTAATATATATATATATATATATATATATATATATTATTATTATTTTTTCCTCCGAATACATGTGATTACACCGCCGAGTATATGTCACTATACCACCGAACATATAGAGTTAAGTCCAGCGAATATTTCTTCCATTAATAACACGATTTTTTCCCCTTTAATATCGCCTAATCTCAGCCATCTATTTAACGATCTAGCGGATACAATTTTTTCTCATTTTACATGATAAAAGTTGTTTACATGATAGTCAAACCCCGTCTATATATATATATATATATGAAATACACTAGGTCGTAAAGCTAATGTAATATTAATTAATAAACTATTATAAAAATAACATTTGCTAATTACCTTCATATTTGTAAAGAGTATAAGACCCTATTTACACGTGACACCGATTTGAACTAAGCTAATTTTGTATGCAGAATATGAGCCTACATTTATGAATTTCAATAACAAAAATAATTAAAATTAGCTCATGAGTTTGTACTTATCTTGAAATTGTGAAATCTTCTAAATCCCATCGTATGATCCAAGATATCTTCTTCCAATCTTTTATACATAAATATGAACTTACATTACTAATTGAGTATATGAATAAAAAAATAATAATGAATGAATATAATAACTATGTATATAGGGTGGCCCTTATGGGGCAGGGTGGGGCAGCTGCCCCCACCCTCCAAAATAAATTTTTTTTTTTTGAAAAAAATCATTATAAGATGTGTGTGACTTCTCTCGTTAATAAAATTATTTCATACGATATATTATTTTTTTAAACATCATTATTCTTATGTTATATTTCGACGAAATGAACGAAACTTCAAAAGAATTTTCCGTTTTAGGCTCGGAGTGAAATAAGTCACCAAAATGCACGAGATTTGTTGTTCGGAGTGGAAGTGCGGTCTTAGACCGCACTCTTATTTGTAAAACGCGTTGTCGAGGACAACGTTTTAATATCCGAAATAAAGATAATAAAAATACAAATAGAGTTGCGGTCCTAGACCGTGCCTATAGTGTAACGTTTTGAAAAGAAAAAAAAAGCTAAAGAGGCGCGGTTATAGACCGCGCTTATAGGGCAGTTATTATTATTGTTTTTTAAATATATAGGCGCGGTCCTGGACCGCGCCTTTAAGTGTAATGTTTATTTATTTATTTTGTTTAATCAGAATATTAAAGCGCGGTTTGTAACCGCTCTTCTTTTTTGCAATAGATGCGGTCTAGGACCGCGCTTGTTCTCCAACCCGGAAATCTCGTGTATTTGGGGAATAATTTTGCTTCGAAGCTAATTTAAGAAGATTTTCCCCATTTCTATTTATTGTGGCGAAATGTTCTGTTTTTTTCTACTTTCCATTTGTAGATAATTTTCCTTTTTGGCAACATGATGATTCGAGCAATTAATTATTTAGTATTATCAGAATATTTCAATTCGCAAGATGGGTTTACACCTTTGTTGTCAGATTGACTGTTTATTTATTCACTATTTATTTTTGGTAGACTTGTAGTCAAGCTTCGTACGTCGATGACATATTGACTTTGTTTTTATCGCTATTTGATTTTCATAGATATTTTTATCGAAATTTTTTTTTTCGCCCCCCCCCCCCCCCTTTAAATCCTACGGCCGCCACGGTATCTATATATCCTTAACATCTCAAAGAAAATCCTTAAAAAAAGCATTCACGTCTAACAGTTACTAATAACATTCTACACAATCTCAATGACAAAATATACGAAGCTTCATTGTATACATGATCAAGGGTTTTCACACAATGAATATCAACTACATGTATCAAAGTTTAGCATACTCGATCAGAAGTTCATAAAGGTAATTTTTTCTATAATTCTAGCTGTTTATAATTGCT
Organism: Fagopyrum homotropicum; assembly: GCA_033239125.1. NCBI lineage: Eukaryota > Viridiplantae > Streptophyta > Magnoliopsida > Caryophyllales > Polygonaceae > Fagopyrum > Fagopyrum homotropicum. Next base: position 147,577,363 of record BSWB01000002.1, read on the forward strand.
TTGTCAAAATTACTCGTCATCTGAAAGCGTCTAAGGGGCGTCGGCGCCCTTTTTTTTAAGGGCCGGAAAAAGTCGAAGGACCGAGATGGAGATGGAAGCGCTAACGGAGAAGAAGCGAAGGAGTGACAGTGGCCACGGTTCAGTTTCACATGAGGCAGGAAGGGTTACGTGATAAGGTGTAAGAGATGGTTGCCACATGGTTTTAGACTTTGAAATTGATACCCCAAATTTGATTCAACAGAGGTTATAAATTCGAAGAAGTTTAGAATCGATACAAATTGGAGAAGAAGCGAAAGATAGAGAAAGGTGTGAGGAAGAACGAGTTGTGGTCGTGGGGAAGAAGTGGAAATTGAAACGGTAAAGAGGGATGTCAAATCTTTTTTGAGAATTTTTCTAACGTAGCATTTTCAGGAAAAAAAAAGAAGACTGAGCGCATTCTCCTTGTACTATCGTTCATTGGGCGCCCTCGGATCACAATTGTATTTCACGATAATAAAAAGTAACCTCGTACAAATAGCTTTTTCGATTATTTATGTTTAAAAGTTGTGTAATTAGAATCTCATATTATTAGTGCTTGGTCTGAAGCCCAATATTAGCCGAAATTGAATATTAGCTCTTTGTCTGAAGCCCAATATTAGCCCAAATCCGATTGGGGATAGTTTAACATTTATTATGTCAATTATGGGTTAGTGGTTATATACCCGTTTTATATACTATCCGAATAGAACCAATAAATTTGTTTATAAATATTGTATCTTATTTTTATTATATAGTTGTCCAATATTGAAAAATTTATAAATCTGTAAAAATTCAATATTAGTATTTTACAGTTTTTTGAAGCGTAGAATAATAAGAAATTCTTTATCTGTAACTATTTTATCATTTTGAGAATAATTAAAAGTGGATTACTATTATAATGTTTTATAAATATTATTTGGTTCGACTCATTATATATTACTCGAAAAATTCAATGTATAAATATACCCGCATAAAGTGCGGGCTATGCACTAATTTAGATATACAACTTATAGTTATATAAGTATGCAATTCTTTATAAAGGCTAAAAACATGCAAAGATGGTATGGCACACTGTTTGTTTACGTAGTTCTGGACCTCGGGGGTTAAATATATGGTAAAAAAGAATTTATATATACGTACAGAGGTACAAAGAGGTTGGGTTCTTAAGCTAAGACGGGATAACAATTTTAGAAAGAAAAAAAAGAAGAAGAAGAATTAACGGTTATAAACCGTACGCTATATTTAACTAACATTCGTACTTCAAATATATGAAAAAATTGTCTAGATGGTGTCTTTAGATATAGTCACATATTTATGGCAAATGAGAGTTGAGACTATTGAGTTACCAATCCACATCTTTTTGTTTTGTCTCAATGGTTTATTTTCATTCCTAACAAGGATATTCAATATTATTTAATCATGATTATTAAGTCTAATTGTGATTAGAGAGTCTAATTGCAATTTTATCAATAAACCTTTTTTACCGTAAATTATTTAATATGAGCTAATCAAACTAGTGTTTAGAATAGTGGGAAATATTTTACTATTTTATTTTCCTAATCAATATTATTTGATTTGACTAGGCGTGCCGGCGCATGCTACACGCGCGCGTGTCATATTTTTTTACCCCGTAGGACGATAATGATAATTTGTACGGTAATAAGATAGTAAGTGCAAACGGGGGTACAAATCGGAAAAGGCAGCGCTGTACGTAATTATGATTGCGGTGTTCTACAATTTTGTCTCCGTTTGAGCCACATTGTACATGAGTTCAGAGTCGTAAGCATCTGTTGCGGAAAAAAAGAAGAAAACTAGTAACATAAAATTCAAATAGCCAGTCATTTTCTTCCATCATTATCAATTTCAGAAAAGGATACTACAAGATGAGAGACACAGACAGATGCAATATTGCCGAAGTGCTACTCAATATCACTGGTTCAGTGTGGGACTTAATGACACTCATTTGCAAGGAGGAGCTTAAAATAGATCGTCAAAATGTTAGTAGGTAGAGACAAAGGAAGTAATCTACCATTAAGCGAAACATTAAGCGAAACATTTCCATGTACTTGAAGAGGATTCTTGACTCTTCTACCTCTTTCCATTCTTTCTTATACTCCAACTTGTTGCAATTCATCAACAATAAGTGAATTCATATAAAGACCTGAACCAAAATCAATTTTCAAAATAACTTAACAGCTCACAAGCCCTAATATGACCAGGTTGCAGGATGGGATCAAATGTTGCGAATTAAATTACCTGGAAGCGAAACACATGGAAGAAACGCGCTCCCTTGCACCACCGCAGACCTAGTGTCGCCAACAAGCCCCGGAGAGCCCACAACTGCCACAATTCTCTCTTCCAACGGGAACCACAAATCGAAAGAGAAACTCCGTTTGCGAGTTTCCAACGACAGGCACTGCAACCCTTGGAAGGGTGCTGTGGACGCATTTAAAGCGAACGTCTTGGGAAGTCAGATACGGCTGTGATTAATACCCATCGGTGGCATGTTCAGAAAATAACACGCCAACAACATGGGGCGAAGACTGAGACAGTTGCAGTCTATGTTGCCGGTGGAAGACATATGGAAGATGAAAGAGCACGCTGGAAGGCGAAGAGATAAGAATGGGTAAGTGGGTCCAAAGCAGCTCAGAAGCCCAATGGAACCAAAAAAACAGCAATCTATTCAATGGAAGTGATGAAACCAAAAAAACAGCAATCTATTCAATGGAATATGAGTATATTCAGTAAACTAGAAAATATTTTTGTATGAAGAAAGTCTAACGACAAACTAAAAGAGCGCAGTTTACATCTACAGCGTATACAGCACAACGGCTTCAGAAACATAAGCGCGTCAATTTCAATTTTCAATTTTCAATTTTCAATCTTGGGCGGGCATTTCAAATCTGCAAAGAGGGCAGAAGTGATTCGTCTCCAGCCATCTGAGAAGGCAATTCTCATGGAAGATGTGGAGGCATGGCAAAGTCAGAGAACTCCATGGCTTATCAATCTCATCGATACAGATACAACAGTCGCTGCAATTCCACTCGCTCGACTCTTCCTTCTCCGTCTCGTCCCTCGCCCTCAACAGCTCTGAAACATACGAAAGCGACGTCGGTTTGGTGGTGGGCCCAGCCTCCTCGAAAGACTCCATGAGCGCCGTATCATACTCGTCATCGGAACGGCTCACGTTTCGGAACCTCATTTGAAGATAGTATACAGTGCTGAGATAGAGAGGGGAGCAGTTACCGTGAACGACGTTTGCTGGCCGGAGGAGGTTATTGACGAAATCTGAAGCCACTCTCATTACGCAGTCGCGGGAGAGGTCGTGATCCGGAAAATTGGACCAATAAATCGAACTACTAAGCTTTTGTTGATAGTAGTGTACGTATTCTTCAAAGTCGATGAAGTCGGAGGAGCACGCAAAACAAGGGATTTCCAGGTCCTCCTCCGAGTTTACGCCGGCGATGGTTCCCGACACCAATTTGCAAGGTTCAGTTTGTCGGACAAGTCTCTCGGAGCCCTGAATTTGGAATTCGATTCCATCGCTGATTTCTACCCATTCAATCGCCATCGTCAATAATGTGTAATCGATCTGGAATGAATGTGTAATCGATCTGGAGTGATTGTGTAATGAAAATGTAATTGTGGTTTCAGGTGGTAGCTACCGTGTCTCTTATATATACATACTTGATCGGAGTTCTTAAACAAGGAAAGTGAATATTATGTAGAGTCACTATACCGTTAAAAAAATATCTCACCCAACAGCAATATTTTTCAATTTTTGAATTTTTAAGAAGTTATATTTAATTCCATTACTTACCCATTTATCTGTCTTACCATTTGCAACATTTCATGCAAATTAAATTATTGATTATTTTAATTTTATTCATCAAATTCATTAAATAATAATAATAATAATAATAATAATAATAATAATAATAATAATAATAATAATAATAATAATAATAATAATATGCTTATCCAATAATAACAAAATGATTAAAATATTGTCTAGATGTTAACCAAAATAATAAGTAATATGTTTAATATCTAAAGATGAAAATAGTATTATTTAATGTTCTTTTTACAAGGAAATGTCTCATAAATTAACTATATATATTTATTAAAGTAGAAGCGTTTTGTCTCACGTGTCATCTTCTTATCAACTTAAATAAATAAATAAATCATTAACATGGTCAATATATATATTATTTTCATTTTAGTCTTACCACAATCTTCGTATATTCTTAAGACATTCTTATTATTTATCTTCTTTATTTTTATTAAGGATATTATGTAAAACTACCTAAAATAATTTTGTAATCCAACTTCTTAAATTCTCAATTTTCACATTTTAATTTTAATTTTTGAAATTTATTTTTAGCTTTCTTTTAACTTTTAACATTTAATTTTTTTTTAATTTTACCTTTATCATCTTATAAATAGTGCAGTATCATATGTAATATTGTCTAAATTAGCCTATTGTTATTATTTTTCTAAAACTATAATTAATTTAATGATAAGTTTTTTAATTATTCTTTGAGTTAATAATTAAAACCGTCATTTTTTTTTACAAAAAGAAATTATTATTATAAATTTTTTAAAAAAATTTATTTTAAATGTTTAAAAAAATACTCATCCATTAAAATTTAAAATTATACCCGTGCCTTGGCACGGGAATTACACTAGTTTGGTTTAAGACAAATCAAGTTTTACATCGCTTGCGGTTAAATTTTATATATGTATCCCTTGCACTTTATGAATTATTTATGTCTTAAAGTGTATGTAAATATATTTAGAGATTATATTTTTTAACATAAAGTCATGATATTTTTATAGAATATATAACATGATTATTTATGGTAGGAATTTATAATATAAAAAAAATTAAATTTAAATATGGATGCATTGAAATTAAATAAAAAATTTTAACAACTCTATTTTTATGATGTTAAATAACTCGATAAAGTACAACAATCTTGATATATCTTATTGTATATACCAATTTAGAATAATAGTTGATAGACTTTTTTAATTACGAAATCATTAGGACATGGAAAAAAAATTACAAATGATGTGATATAACGCTTTTTAGAAAAATCCATTATACTCAACTTCGACGTATCTGGTGGCGTTAAAAAACTTAAGCACAACTCGACATTGACACTAAAACACTACAAAATCGAAAATCAAAAAACTAGCGGTAAAGAAAATGCATGCAACACACATGAGGAAAATAATAGATTGAGAACAGAATTATCTACATATAGTACACTATTACAAGTTTTTTACTTGATCTTGAGAGAGGAAGAATCATACTTTTGCCCCTATAAGGGGAGAAGGTTTATACTCTTCTTGTTCATCTTCTATCTCATTTTCTTCTATGTCTTCAACTTCAACTTTAACTTTATCTTCTTCTTTGTGAGATTCTTCTTTGTCGAGGGTTTCATCATTTTTATCATTGTGCACAACACAAACAATGATTAGCAACACAAATAACCATTTATGAATGTACAAACAATGATTAGCAAACAATGAATAGCAACAACAATTATGAATGTACAACAAAATTTTATAAGAACAAAATAACCTAAAAGTATATCGTATCTTGATGATATCAATAAAGCTCAACCATTAATAAAATGGACTATTTAAAAATACAATGGATGAGAGATGAGAAGTAAAAGGAGCATTAATTGAATAATCAACAATGTAATAGAAAATGGAAGAATTTTTCCTCTTGGTACCCTCAAGGTTTGAACTTTTTCTCTTAGTATCCACTAAGTTTTAAAAATTTATCTTAGTATCCTTATAGTTGTATTTGTTTATTCTATATACTCATTCTTAATATATTACATTAAAAATTTATTATAAAATAATAATAATTAGAAAATAAATTTAAAATAAATTATGAAAGCACTACAATGGATGAGAGATGAGAAGTAAGAGGAGCATTAATTGAATAATCAACAATGTAATAGAAAATGGAAGAATTTTTCCTCTTGGTGCCCTCAAGGTTTGAACTTTTTCTCTTAGTATCCACTAAGTTTCAAAAATTTATCTTAGTATCCTCATAGTTGTATTTGTTTATTTTATATACTCATTCTTAATATATTACATTAAAAATTCATTATAAAATAATAATAATTAGAAAATAAATTTAAAATAAATTATGAAAGCACTACATTTAAATTAATAAATTTATGATAGTAATAGTTTTTATATATTTTTTATTTTTTGAAATAAAGATACTTTTATTTTCGAATTAAAGTACTTATTTAATTTTTACTTTCACGTTTAAAAATATATATAATTAAATTAAAATTTTTTTAATTTTTTTATTAATAGTCTAGAAATTAAAAATATATAAACTTTATTTATTTTTGAATTTAATTTTATATAATTTATATTAATTCGAAAATTTAAAAAAATTATGTTTTTTATTTATTTTAAGAGTATGAAAAAGTATATTATAAAAAATCTAAAATCAAAACATACAAAAGTAATATTTTTATTTTCAAAATAAAATAAATTATAGAAAATTAACTTCAAATAAATTACTATATGTTTGAATTCTGGACTTTTTAAAAAAAATTTAAAAAGATTATTTTTGATTTAATTTTATATATTATATTATAAATAATAAATAAATAATCAATTACTTTAGTTGAAAATAAAAATTATCTTTAATTTACTTTACTTTTGAAAGGGTGAATTTGGTAAATAGGCTATTTTCAATTTTTGGTAGAGTAAGTAGACCCATGATATTTTCTTATGAAGTAAATGTGCCCCGTTTATTTTTATACTATTTTATGCAAAGAAAGACTGAGGCCCACACACTCACTTCTTCACCCTCTCTTCTCTCTCTTCTCTCGTTTGAAACTCTAAATCACGATTTCCTCTGCCTCCATTGTTGGGGCTCACATCGCCGACGCTCGTCATGTCCATGGCTAGGAAGAAGCGACTTGGCGACACCAATACGCTGACCAAAGACAAACCACCCTAAAACTGCAGTCTAATCCAAGAATTTCGGCATTAGCCCCTCTCTCATTACCCTCAACATTCCTCTCGCCTCGTTGAACGACTTCTTCGGCTTTGATTCGGAGGATTTGAGCTAGTTTCGGCATCGATTTGAGTGATGCGGTCGTGTTGGATCTCATTGAGGGTGATAGAGTTAGGGCGCTGGAGATGGGACGAAACTACGGAACCACGACTTGTGCGACGGCATAGCAGCCATGGAGTTCGTCAATGAAGGAAAGAGTCATGAGGTTTCCGGGTTGGTGCATCTGAAGATGCGCTAATGGGTCGTTCGGCCAACCTTGCATCATTGCCAAAAACTACGAAGCCATACTTGTTAACTTTCAAATCTACTCAAAGTAGGTACCCATGGTTGCTTTCCTTGTTAAACCAATGTAACATACCAGAAATTTATGTCTCTAATATGATCCTCAAGTAGGCACTCATGGTTGCCAAAAATTCTAGTATGAAAAACAAGTGGAAGATGATAAACTCAAGCAATTACTTGAGGATCGTATTAGCGACATAAGCTTGATGTCAGCATATGATCTTTTGCCTCTTTCAAAGAAGAAAGGCATCTTGTTGATTACTTGTGGAATACCTCTTACAAGGAGCCTTCTTCTCTTAAAGAGAAATGACTTCTTGCTCTTCCCGGGGAAGATGCACCTCCACCTAATGTTGCTAGCCAGCATTTTGAACCTCCTCTTCGTGCATTTGCTCCAATACGAGAAGCGAACACTTCTAGTTTTGAAAAAGAACAAGCTCCTTTGCTTTTAGGGTCACCTGCTCCTCCTTCATAAGAATCCTTCTTTGTGATGTTATTTCTTATTGTTATGAATCATGCTCATGTTTTGGAGCTTCCGAGCATACAATTCATGACTGGTTCTAATTTTCTCGTATTTTTGTTGAAGTTGATACTGTGTAAAGTTGAATTTTCTGGTATGAATTTATAGTATGAATTATTTTGGTATGAATTTCTAGTATGAAATTTATGGTATGAAAATTTCTGGTGTAACACCCCAAATCTCAGACTCGGGGCGCTACGGGCTAGGACCTCACAATAGGACCCGACCCTAGCTCGACAACAATATTACTGGATCTTACAACAAGGCACAAACGATAAAACATAGAAGTCCGCTATAAAAGTATGCAATGTCAAATTAGATAACCGACTCTCAACCGAGGTACAAAGGACATACCGAAATCCGTAGATAAACTATCAGAGTTTGCTAAACATAACAAGTAAAACCCACTCCCATCCTATCACATACGAGAACCTCGGATGACCACCTCCTCCGAATCACTCGGCAACTTCCCTATCTGCATTGCATCTAACAACACGGATGAACCGTTAGCTAACTATAACATAGAGGGAAATGCCGCAGCACAAGCACAAACAAGGAAAAGTTGTAAACATAGATCATGATATCACAAAACTCCATTATTATTATCTTCATTAATGTCATTCACATTATTCAATTATAAGTGTGACACGAGAAGTCTTAGACTCTCGCCCTCGGACCTTTATCTAGCCGGAGTGGTTTGGCGTACCGATCTGTATACCACATGGAGTGGATCGGTACCTGTTCGCCCCTAGAGGTGTGTGCAAATAAGTTTTAAATTTATAAAACTAGAATCAAGCAAGCGAACCCGCAGTGTACGGATCGACGTAGTTAAGCAAGAATTCCAGAGTATCGAACACAGGGATTTGGGTGGAGCGAACTCGATTGCAGATTATCAAGCAAATAAATATGGGAGTTTTGCAGATATTGGGAAAACAACAATCCTAAAGTTTCAGGTATCCAGTTGCGGCAATAGATTCAAGATATACTAATGATGTAAAGACAAAGTGGAGATATGCAAAGGTATACTAATGTAAGGTAATCGTACGGTTGAGGTTCCAAAAACCTTATGTAACTCACCTACAAAGCACTCTCTATACAGGTTGTTGAGGCTCAATATAGAAAGATTCTAGAGATGAGGATTAGTGTCAAATACCCAAACTTATAATCTAAAGATCAAGAGTAACTTAACCGATTGAGGTTGTTGAGGCTCACAATCGAGGTAGAGGTTGTTGAGGCTTCACTACCACCTAGAAAAGACAAGTCTAAACTAAGCTAAAGCAAATCTTTAACTTTAGATTAAAGTAAAAGCAGCATCGTAGACTTAAGGGAAATCACGGTTAGTTCTTGAGGTTCCACGGCCGTGGACTCAAGAACAGACCGTAATTTAGGGTTGTCGGCGATTCTCTCTAACTCTCAGGGTCTAATCTGTTTGCGATTGATCTATCATCACCTATGCCACAACTATCAACCCTTCACCTTAGAATTGTTAAGGGTTTTTAGCCAATAACAGTCATATTGATATCAATTCAAGAATTAAAAGATAAAAAGATGAAAACTTTCAAGAACTTTCAATAATCTTCAATTCAATCTCAAAGTCACAAAGAGAATAAGCAATGTCAAAAGATTCACAATAGAACAAATAATCGTAACTCTAGGAAAGAAAAGAAAACGGGATGTCAATCTGTTTTCCAAATCGAACCTAGTCAAGAAGAGAGATCTTCTTGCAAAAACTTCCAAGAACTACGATCTTCCGCCAATCCGGAGATCTCAACAGCAATCTCCACCAAAAGTGCGAGATTAGAGGAATTCCAAAAACGAGCGTCGATCTCTTCAAAGAGATGTCAATTGCTTCCAAGCAAACTAAGCAAAACGTCTTCGTGTCTAAGCGGCGAAGAATGAGGGCAAACGGGTATCGAAGGTCGTAAGCGAGGTGACGGAAATCTTGCTTCGTCCGTCTTTTTATAGTGTAGGGCAAAATGTCGGCCCGGCCCAATCTTTAAAAGATCGTGGCTTCAAAGTGTGGCGAAAAGATTCGCCAAGATCACGGTCGTGGAAGTGTTCCACGACCGTAATTTAGGGCGTGGAAACAATTACGGTTAGTTCCACGGCCGTAGAATCCCCTGGAATGAACATCGAATTCTGACTCTGAATCCACGGCCGTAATTCTGGCCGTGGTTTGTGATACGGCCGTATTTTAGGGCGTAATTTAGGACAAGAACGTGATTCTTCCCTAAACTCGTGCATTCCTCAAACTAAGACTCCAAATTGCTTCCAAAAAGTGTCCTCGATCTATGGACATATCAACTCAACTCTCCTTTGCTCGATTCCGTTCGGAAATAGCTCCAAATCACCTATAATCAACATAGAACTAGTGTAGACATCCATATCGAAAATATAGGCAATACTAGCTCACATATGCATAAAGATCAATCAAAGACTATCAATATGAATCAAATACGATTAGAAAACGTGCCTAAAATATCACAATATTTCATGCTAACAGTACCCTCCCATATATCCAAGTTTGGCCTAGTCACGAAGCACCTCCCAGACTCCCTCAAGAGAACTGAACAAGTGATCACCGCCCGTTACCCGTGGGCCAAGAGATAGGTCGGTATAGGTATAATACAAAACGTCACAACACAAAAACATACACCACTCAAGCATCAACCAATATCTCATAGAAGCTAAGTAAGTCCTACGGACTTACTAGAAGTCGAATACTCTCAACTCTGCCCAAATCGATCTTAACACACTCCTCAATGTCTTATATAAGTCAAGGCAATGTGTCACAACCAAAACACATCCATATGAAGCTACATCCCAACAACTCCCTATCTTATGCAAACCTCAACGCAACTCGAAAACTAACGTAAAACTAACCCACTACATGGTATTTGTTCAAGGTCAACTAAGACACCTAACATGATACTACCTCATGATCAAAGGGGTACAAGGAAGGAGGAAAGACATACCAAAAGAACACACTTAATTCAAACGAACGACTTAAGTGTCTCATTAGAGCAAAACCGCAGTCGCGGCTGTGAAGATGCGCAGGGGTGACAAGGACCCAAAGGCCGTACCTGATGCAGGAGCAAGGCGCGTGGGCGGTGAGGCGCGGTCGCGTCACTGGCGATATTAATCTTTGACTTCTCCTTCTTTGTTCTCGGTCTTCTTTCTCTTTCAATCCTTCCTGCAACTCTGTGCCTACTCGATCTGATCATCATGTAACCTCTTAGTGACCAAAGGGACGGAAAGGAAGAACGACTTACCCCTACCTGTCAAAGGAATCGAAGGATACGAGGGTTTCTTCCGGAATCCACACGAACGGCCTCCACAAAGACAACTCCCTACAGTCCGATGAAGATGAGCAGTACACGCTGCTATGATGGAAATTCGGAAGAGAAGAAAACGATGAAGGGAGGGAGGAGAACCAGTTGTAAAGGAAAAGGAGAAGAAGGGAAGGGAAATAACTTCACTTACTTAAGTCTCCCGAGGATGAAGCTCCAGAATCAGACGACAAAACTCAAAATGGCAAAAGGAAGGTAGGGTTTCGGGATTAAGAGGTAAGGGTTTCGTAACCGTCATCGGTTACAAAACAAAACGACGCGGCCCATTGCTTACCCGTTCCCGTAGGAAATAGTGCCCGCCCTTGCGGATCGACGCACTTGCGATACCCTGTGGCACTCCCGCGGCTAACCTACGCAAGGTCTAGCCTAAAGAGTCTCCAAAAGCACCGGGTGTTACATCATCACCCCCCAAAACAAGTTTTGTCCCGAAACTTAGACCCAAAGATCCACACGTCTAGAACTCCTAGAGACCAAAATAGCTCGTGCGGAAGTAACAACTTCCTACCGTAATAACCCGCCAATCCCCAAATCAAGACAAGGTCTAACGCTCATATATCACAAGTCTAAGCAGATAAACACACATCATATCATGCACAAGTCAGCACATAAACAAAACTGGGTCCAAAACTAACCCGATGATCTTCTCTCAAAAGATAACTCAGCCTAGAACTCCGGATAGTTCTTCCGGATACTATCCTCCGTCTCCCAAGTAGCCTCGTATGCTCCTCGTCATGACTACTGAACTTGCATCATCGGTATGTCCTTGGAGCGTAATCATCTCGTACTCCTCTCCAAGACCGCTACCGGATGCTCCACAAAGGTGTGGTCTAGCTCAATCACTAAGTCCTCGTAGCTGATGACGTGTCTCAAGTTTGGTATATACTCTCTCAGCTGAGACACGTGAAAGACGGGGTGAACTCCCTTCAGTCTCGGCGGTAAGGCTAGTCGGTACGCCACCTCCCCGAATCGCTCTAAGATCTCAAACGGCTCAACATATCGGGGGCTTAACTTCCCCTTGATGCCGAAGCATCGGACGCCCCGCTCGGTGATACCTGCAGCCAAACCTGAGTCCCTACTCTAAACTCCAAGGGTCGGCGCCTCTTGTCCGTGTAGGACTTTTGGCGGCTGTGTGGGGCCAACATACGCTCCCGTATCAAGGCTACTCGAGCCATATCATCAAGTACTTGCTCTGGTGCGACTCTGTTATCGCTACTCGGCTCCTCCTAACAAAGTGGTTTACGACATCTTTGTCCGTACAAAGAATCATACGGAGTCATCCCAATCGACGCGTGCCAACTGTTATTATATGAAAACAAAATGACGTAGCTTAATGGTTAAAGAAGAACGTATGAAAGAAACGGGAAAAAGAAGAGAAGACGGGAATTTATAGGAGACGGGGGGAAAGATAGAAGGAAGGACGTTCTAGGGTTAAGAATATCATAGGAAAACCGGCCCATAAGATAGAAGATCGAATCTTCTATCTATGGAAAGAAATAAAACGGAATAAAAATCAGATCGGGTGTGATATGTCTTCTGCCGCAGGGGCGGTGAAGGCAAAAATGGGGTATTACATCTAAGACAATTGTTTCTAGATTTTAGATCCAATCTTACTGTAATACCTACTCCAGTTTCAACTGCAGGGGTATGATAGAATATGTATTTAATGTAAATATAGGGATTCCCTCTACAATTATGCAACGTTACAGTTATTAGTATGACCCATCAGTCGATGGAAACCCTAAGGAGAATTTATCATATTCTTAAACTTCAAACATCTATACATAAGGAACTTGACCAAATAAATAGACAATTATTCTAGAACAAAGACTCAAATTTCCACCCGCTAATTAGCTGAGAAAAAAGTTTGCAAACCAAAGCAGGGGATTGAGAATAAGACAAGTAGAAAATATGAATATAGCACTACAAATGAAACTATTATGGAAAATCATGGAAGAACCATATAATATTTAGATTAAAAAAGTGGAGGAGAAATACTTAGAAGGTTATCGACTATAGTCCTACAAAATAGGAAAATATATACCTCCTGGCAATGGAGAAAACTAATGAGCTTACGTCTAGAGTTTGAGAGATGACTCATATGGAGAATAGGAGATGATCAAACGATCAAAATATGGAAAGACCATCGGATCACTAAACAACTATTAGAAAATTATGCCTCAAACAAACAACTAGCAAACAATAACGACATTGTAAGCTTGCTCATTACAGATAACCAATAAAAACTTAACAAGATACGGAATCTGCTAGAACCTTTGATCTAGCAAAACATAATGAATGAAATTCGGGATTATCCCCTTCATGTCTGCAACATCCAAGACATATTGAAACTAGCTCCTAACAAAGATGGATGGTTTTCCATTAAACCAACAATGGAACTATTAGGTAAATCTAGAGGTATCAACCATTTTAATAACTTATTCTCACGGACCACCAAATAAACGTTTTGGTCGTGGGCCCTCCGGCGAATGAAGTGAGAGAGGTTGCTTCTCTCATGGTTGGACAAATGCAATGATGTTGAGGTGCTTTACTCGTGCTTTGGTGCTCAACTTATTCTCACGGACCACCAAATAAACGTTTTGGCGCTTGCCTTGGAGAAGAGTCAAGTTAAGTTTGTGTGGAGCGTCGTAGAACCCGCGGCTAGTTGCCTTATGGGTTCAAGGCTCGTGTGGCCGGGCGAGGTCTAGTCGTCAAGGAACGGGTCCCACAGGTACATACGTAGTATCCTTGCTTGAACAAATTGTAATATATATATATATATATGTGTGTGTGTGTCTGTGTGTATTAAACTAATTTAAATTTTGATAGTTTGGTAAGGTGATGATACTAAGATACAAAGCCGTGGGATCGTTCTTGACTCATTGCAGTTGGAACGCGGTGTTGGAAGGACTCGATGCGGGAGTGTTGCTCTTGGCATGGCCATTAGTAGGTGATCAAATTTTCAATGCAAAATATGTGGTAGAGAAGCTAAAAGTTGGGGTTTTAGTGGGGCAAGGAATGTCATGGCGAATCCCCAACCCGAATGAGTTGGCTAAGGTTCTAGTACATTCAGTGAGCGAGGGTAGTTACAAGGAGGAGAGGTCTAGGGCAATGCAACTGAGCAACAAGGCTAAGGAAGCCATAAGTGAAGGAGGAAGCTCGTCCAAGGAGTTGAACATGTTTGTTCAACATTTGCTTCACTTGCCAAAACCGGTAATCGAAGAGGAAACACAATTTATAGTTGCTGCTTTACCTCATTTGCCAGTTGGCATATATATTTGATGACTTTTTCTTTTATGCTAATTTGATGACTCTTTTGGTTTTCCCTTCAGCATCCAGATGTTATACTAGAATGCCAAAGATGGATCGAAGCGCAAGAGATGAAAGATGGAGTGCAATGACATCTATAAAGAATACAAATAAAAAATGGTGTGTTTGTTATGCTTGTGGTTGTGGCTGATTTGATAATTTGCAGAAAATTCAAGCTTTATCTTATTCAAGATCATGAATTTAATATCAGCTTGGCTGTGACAATTTGAATTACTCATAACTCTGCATAGTATTATACCTAAGAATCGGACCTAGATTGATATTCAAACTATACCTTTTGGTTTCGGTTGATCTGACCTTCAATTGAATGATGAAATTGGGGGTAAACAAAAAGTACTGGTGGTTGTGATATAATTGCATCAATGAAACCAAAAACACAGCAATCTATTGAATTGAATATGAGTATACTCAGTAAACTAGAAACTATTTTTTTATGAAGCTAGTAAGCAACAAAATGTTGGCTACATCAGATTCTACAACATATACAGCATAACGGTTTCAAGAACCTAAGCGCGTCAATTTCAATTTCAAAAATTCAATCTTGGGCCGGAATTTCAAATCTGCAAAGAGGGCAGAAGTGGTTCGTCTCCAGCCATTTGAGAACGCATTTCTCATGGAAGATGTGGAGGCATGGCAATGTCAAGGAATTCGATGGCGTATCGATCTCATCGATACAGATACAACAGTCGTGATCGCTGCAACTCCACTCGCTCGACTCCTTCTCCTTCTCGCCCCTCGCCCTCAACAGCTCTGAAATATACGAAAGCGCTGTAGGTTTCGTGGTGGGCACAGCCTCCTCGAACGACTCCATGAGCGCCGTATCATACGCGTCATCGGAACGGCTGACGTCTCGGAACCTGATTTGGAGAGAGTATACAGGGCTGAAATAGAAAGGGGAGCAGTAATTGTGATCGGCGTTTGCTGGCGGGAGGAGGCGGCCGACGAATTCTGAAGCCAATTTCATTGCGAGATCTAGGGGGAGTTCGTGATCCGGAAAGTTGGACCAGTAGATCGAACTTGTAAGGCTTCGCCGATAGTAGCCTAGGTAGTCGTTAAAATTGGTGAAGCCGGAGGAGCACGCAAAACAGGGGATTTCCATGTACTCGTCGGAGTTAACGCCGGCGATGGTAGCCGTCACCAGTTTGCAAGGGTTTGTTTGGCGTGCAACTCTCTCAGAGCCCTCAATTTGACACTCTAGACCATGGGTGATTTCTACCCAGCCAGTCGCCATTATCAATTGGAATGAATTGAATGTGTAATCAATCTTTTTTGTAATGAATCTGGAATGAATGTGGTTTCAGGTGATAGCTACGGAATGAATCTGTTATATATACAATCGGAGTTCTTAAAGAAGGAAAGTGAATAATTATTTAAATATAAAATGTGTGTATTTTATATATGGAAATTCACTACACGGTTAAGTAAACAAACCCAACAGACATATTTTCAATTTTAAACAAAATAAAACTTTATTTCATGCCTTATTTTCTTACCCGTTGTTTTAAATTTATTTGTCACAACTAAAATTCTGTTCACGTTAAATTTTTATTTTGAAAAAAAAATAAAACTAATTATGTTCATGTTAAATTTTAAATTAATTAACTTTATAAATACTAACTAATGGTGAAGAAGTAATTTTAGAAAAAATACAGATTTTTACAAAAATATGTTATTGGATTGTATTTCGAAAATATTACTGTTTTCTAGAATAAATATTACATCGTTTTATGTTTTATAGAATATCCGTAAAAAAAAACATTTATATCAATTTAAACATCTTGTAGGGTTTTTTTTTTAAAAAAATACAGATTTTCTTTAGTTAGTTTTAAATTTTTATTATAATTATTACCTATTTAGATTTACGATTTTAAGTATATACGATTTTTGAGTATTTCTTTTAAAAAACTTTTGTCTATTTTGTAAACAAATCTTCTTATCATTTTATGTTTAATTTTTTTTACTATTTTGATTACAACATTAACTGTTTTGATTATTATAAAAAAGTCTTTATCTGATATTTGTAAGGGTAGGCATTTTTAACCCCTGCGTTTGTAATCCAGCCCTAAAATCAATAGTATACGTGATTTTTAAATGTACCGGTGAAATTCTATATTAGTGACCATAACTACGCACTTCGCGTGCGTAGTTGTTAGGGTCCTTAACTACGCTATTGGGAAGCGTAGTTGGAGTTCCAAAAAAAATAAAAATATCAACTACTCATTTGGAGAGCGTAGTTGGAGTTGCCTAAAAATAATTTTTTTATTTTTTTTGGCAACTCCAACTACGCTTCCCACAAGCGTAGTTCATATTTTTATTTTTTTTGGAACTCCAACTACGCTCCCCAATAGCGTAGTTGGAGACCCTAACAACTACGCACGCGAATAGCGTAGTTGGGGTGACAATTATAGATTTTTGCCGGTACATCTATTAACCCCCATAGTATATACTTAATAATCAGTTTGACTTTTTACTATTTTTAATCCAGCCCATAATTTATAAAACTTTGATTCTTCGTTTTCAAATTCAGCCCGTAATTTACTAAATTCTTGCAGTTTCAATTACAACCCATTATTTTGATTATGAAACTCGATTTTTATTCAATTATTCGTTTGAGAAAATTGGATGAAATGCCCCCATCATAAAATTCATTAACTAAAAAATATAGGCTGATAATATATTAATAAAATAACATCTTTTAATCTCTAATACCTGATTTGCCCCTACTAATATATCTCAATTTTACCCAAATTAGTTACAAGAGAATTTTCTAATTGATTATACACTAATCCTAATTTAAAAAAGTAAATAATAAATAGAATCATTTTAATATCTTATTCAAAACAGCGTTCAAGCAAAGAAGCAAAGAAGATGAAGCGTCAACTTATCTTCCTTCTTTTTCCTTCTTTGCTTGAGTAGTTCAATCGTTCTTTCGAATTTATTTCTAGAGAAGAGTGTTGAAGAAACCCATGTTGAAGATGTCACCCAGCAGCGAGCCTCACTTCTTTCTCTTGTAAAACTTGGAAGAAACCTGTGAAATTTCTAGAGAGAAGGGTACAAGACACCACCATTGTAGGTGAAATGGAGGTTCAACACCATTCTTGCCCAAACTCTGTAGAAGAAGACAATCCTGCGAAATTTACGGTATGTACATATCACCATTTTTCAGGATCATGGTAACTTTGCCCAACGTCTTGAGAGAAAGAAGTTCATGCAATTTTTAGGGTTCTAAAATGACAAATTTGATTTACTTCTACTATTTCTCTTCAATTTAGTGTAGCAATTCATCATATTCGAAGACCTTCTCAGAACACACTGTATTCATTTCGTAATTTTTTTTCCTGTATACTTAGTTTGATTTTCCTGTAACCTTTGAATTTAGATACAAGAATGAAAATGATGGAGTAGATTCAAAATTGACTCACTATTACTCACTCTGAATCTATTGATCAATATCTCCATTAACTCATCATATGTGGAACTTTCTTTGAGCACAATATTCTTGCATTCCTTCTCTCCAACAAATTCTCATTGGTCTTCTCCAACCTTCCATTCTCCATCAAAGTATATGGATATAACAACCAAACCTATGCATTTCAAATGACACAATAGTGCATTAGTAAACGTCAAGAAATTAATGATACATGATCTACATGATGAGTACAAGCATCATATATAAGAATGTTAGACGTTACCTACAAGTCGTATAATGATACATGCTTTACAAGAACATTTACAGTCATCAATCCAGTAATATGAATATCAGATCGTACAATAACTTTTTACAAGAATTGATAGATCAAACATGTTACAAGAACATAAGCCAGTTAATTCGGTCCTATGGATAACAAATCATACAAGAAACTTTAATATACAGAAGCAAGATACATGATTTCTGATACAAGATTTACATGGACACCAGATTATTAAACTCCATTTACAAGATTCTCGGGTTTACAAAAACTATACTCGTGGACTTACATAGAACGAACAGATTATTACAAGCATTTACAGGAAGATCAAAAGTTTACAGAAAGTATACTAATGCAGTATAGATCTATCAAATTTGGAAGAAACAAATGCAACAATTATCATTTAGTATAGACATAGTACACGAATTACCTTCATTCAAATTCATTTGTAGATTTCAATGAGTATGCAATAGACCTTTTGATCGAGAAATGAACATTGACTATTCAGACTTGTAGAAGAAACTAGTAGATTTCAGTTTATAAAATCAACATTTAATTTTATAATTGCTAATTGATTCAGCTGATTAAAATTGGTAACTCTTTCAATATATACCTTCTTCAATTAGAGAATATGGGATAATTATAAGGCAATAATCATTGTGGGTCAATTAAAGCCAATAATCAATTAAGAATATTTTAGATTCTTGTATAAGGGTAAGTTTGTCTATAAAAATTAAAAAAGGTTATTTACTAAGAAAATTATTGAGCTGCACATTTACTAATCAAAATTAGTGATCTAGAGCTATATACCAAATTCACTCTATTCGTTTTCGGTTCTCGTATCTCATCTCCAAGCCTATGTAGCCACAAAACCCCAAAGAAAAGCAATCGCTACAATAAAAAAAATCAGCCAGCGGTAATCACCTTCCAAGATCCTCAAAGGAGAGTTAGAACTCCCATCTATAAGCCTTTCGGATGCTGGATCCGTACTCTTTTGAAGACCAAAAATCACAAATCACACCTCTGGAGATCCTCGCTCAGAGGTTGGATTAGATGGAGGCTTGGTGTCGCCAAACCATTCCCGAAGCATCCAGCTCGCTTCTCCCATTGCGAGTCCAGCAGAAATCGTCCGAATGATTGTGCCATTAAAGAAAGAAAGGCGTGCAGTAGTGATTGTGTTGCTAGATGACATGGAGGTGCATATTTGGCATCTTATCTCTTCTGCGCGAATGATAGAAAGAAGAAGGGACAAGCCTCCATCATCTACGATCTGGAGATTGACAGAGAGAAAGAGGGAAGGGGGGCGAGGAAAGAACTACAGCCACTGTTACAAGAGGCGCTTCGGCAGGACAGAAGTTCCGTGTTTTGCCTCTGCCTTTCGATCTGCCTGGTTCCTAAAGGTAAACAACAACAACTTTTAGCGAGTTGAAAAAATGAAAACCCTAGCTCCCAGAAATTAGTGTCGGCCGCCCCAGCTCAAGTACAAAAGCCCAAAAACCATATATCTCAAATACTCCTAGGTCTATCTCCCACCTTTCGATTTGGCTATATGGGACGAAAAATCAGATCTCGACTCAACAGCAAGGGATATATGGGTGTGATAGCTTCATTGGGGGCTTTCGACAAACTACCCCCTCACGGAAATCTTTCCGAATCACAAGTGCTAGCGTTTTTCAGGGCAATACTGAATCAATATATGGTTTTATAGAACTTTTCTTGCTGATTTTGATTTGTGGAATATATAGAGATAGAAAGAGCAAACACAAGCATCTTAAAACACATAACACTATTAGTAATCTGATACATAGTTGTTTACACCGCAATAAGAAAGCAAATCTGTTCTTTCATCACCGATCTACTGTGATTAACTCTACAAAAATCCTCATGTATTCTCCTAGAACAAACAACATCCTACATTAGTTAGATATAAGTGAAAACATGGATAGGTTAAATACTGATGATGTTCACATATCTGTTTGCAACTGGTGTTGTCTACCTTCTTTATCGAAATTTTGCAAGCTGAAAAACATAAGGAAAACCAAGACCATCATGTTAGACCAACAACTGCTAGAAAATTGTGTACATTTTGAGACTAATCTACTTAGTAGAAGATTCTTCTTAGTAAAATGTATGCTCGTGTCAAACTGCTTGTACTGTGTTTCCTGTTTTCGAGTGTTTTTGTTGCAGGCTCAGTTTCTTACTGCACCAGCAATGGCGAAGGATGAACTACTAAGGGGTTACCGTGTGAGACACAATTACAAACCAGAAACTTCAAGTATCAAGAAATGTGGAACAAAAATAAGCTTATGAAGGTTGTGTCGGAGTGTGAAGGGATTATGCACTAAGGGAACAATAAGAGTGATGCGGAAATAAGACTTACGAATAATAAGAACAAATCCTTTCAAAGGAGATTAACAAAGAACAATGTACAGCATCCAGAAGCTTATCCTAGAATCATGAGTGATGAAAGGATTACAAGACAATATTAAGAAGTGAAAAACAAGGTGTCTCAAAATGCCAGTGCACTTGGTAGAGATCCTGATGTCTATAAAAGTTGTTTTGAGTTTATGTTTTACCAATTTTGCCAACTTCATAAAGGTTTAACAATGAAGTTGGCGCTTGTAGAGCAATTTCATAATCAAGTGCACGAAAAAAACGATGACATGGAAAATCTTTATAGTAACGATGGAAAAATTTATAAACCGGAAATTTCGTTTGGAACAGGGGAAGTGAACATCCAAATACAAATATCGTTTCTTTATTAAAGATCGCTTTTTGGAATTGCCGGGGTATGAAGAAAAAGAATTTCTGGACTAATTTGAACCTGACATGTAAAAACGATAATATTTAAATGATTATGCTAGTAGAAATAAAAATGAAAGACGAGTCTGATGAAAGTGTATGGAAAAGTGCAGGTTTTGATAAAATATTTTTTTTATCCCGGCTATGGGATTCGCGGGGGGTTATGCCTCTTTTGGAAAGAATACCAAATTAAAGGTGAAAAAATTAAAATTATCAAAGCCTCACATAGATTTCTGTTAATGAAACATACAAACTCTAGTATGCAATTTGAATCTATATTTTTTCATTTATGCACCGCCAAACGAGCAACTAAAAAATTCGTTTTGGATAGAATTATGAAGTGTAATGGAGAGTATCCAATCTCCGATGATTGTTATGGGTGACTATAATGATTTGTTGGAACCATCAGATAAAAAAGGGGGAGCTATAGTCGCGAATAATAGGTTCGATAGACTTTTGCATTTGTCTAATCAATATCAACTAAGAGACTTACCAACCAAAGGAAATGACTTTACATGGAAGAAAAAGAAAGAAGGCGACAATAACAATTTCGAAATATTGGATAGGGTAATGACCTCCTTGGAAGTCATTCAACAATACCCTAGTCTACACACCCGGAACCATGCTTTCACAAACTCCGATCATTGCATGATTTCCATCAATATACAAAATAACCAGACAAGCGTAAAAAACAAACCTTTTAGATTCGAAGCAACGTGGATGCTAAGACAAGACTGCGAAAACATTGTGAAACAAGTTTGGAGGAACCAATACCAAGGTACAAATATGTTTGACCTAGTTAAGAAGACTAGTTTGCTCAAACAAAAATTAAAACAATGGAGTCGAGAAAAGTTTGGTAACATAAACAAACAACTGCTTAAAGTAGAAGAAGAACTAGAAGGATTACAAAAAAATGTCATTTTCTCAATTTGACAACGATATTAATAATAAGATTAATAGTCTGACTAAGAAAAGAGAATGTTTTGGTGATAAGAACGCCAAACTTTTTCATAGGAAAGCAACGGGCCGGAGAAATAAAAAAATAATTACAACAATCACTAAAAATAATGGCGAAACACTAGTCAAAGATACGGACATCGATGAAGAGTTTATAAATGATTACAAGAATCGTTTTAAATCCACACCAATTGATAGGAATAAACTACAAAGCTAGCTAGAGGTTATCCTCCCAGAAATTACCACTACTGATAATTTGAGATTGGCAATGCCTTTTTCTACAAATGAAATTAAGGAAGCACTTTTCAATATAGGTTCTGACAAATCGCCAGGCCCGGATGGGATGCCAGCAGGTTTTTATCAAAAATACTGGCATATCGTCGGCCCAGGAGTCACTAGAGCTGTTAAAAGTTTTTACAGAATTGGTAAAATTCTTATACAACTCAATCACACCTTCATAGCACTCCTACCAAAGATTGATAACCCAACAACATCACATTACAGACCTATTAGTCTAGTTTCAACGGTCTATAAAATTATCTCGACGATATTAGCTAAAAGACTGAGCCTAATCCTCCCAAAACTTATTCACCCATTACAAAGTGCATTCGTAAAAAATAGAGCAATTCATGACAATGTGCTTATTGCACATAAAATCTTCCATGGTTTCAAATCAAAAAAAGGAAAGGAAGGTTACATGGCTATTAAATTGGACATGAAAAAGACCTATGATAAAATTGAGTGGGAATTCCTTAAAGCGGTAATGGCCAAATTTGGTTTTGGGGAAAAATTCAGAAATTGGATTCAAGAGTGTATTTCAACGGTTTCCTATTCTATATTAATCAATGACTCTCCCACTAAATTATTTACTCCACAACGGGACTCAGACAAGGCGATCCACTCTCCCCTCTCTTGTTCAATCTTGGTTCGGAGGTGTTAGCTAGAAACCTACAAAAAATATCGAATGAAAACCCCAAATCTATTGGTTTCCCTATTTCTAAAAATGGGACTAGAATCCCGTTCTTAGCTTTTGCGGATGATATTATTATTTTCACCAGAACCTCCGTACAAGCGAGTGAAATGGAGCGGGCGGTACTAAAGGCGTATTGCGACATATCTAGACAAATTGTTAATTATCATAAATCAATGTTTCAAACTACAATCAATGTAGATCAAAGTAATAGGAGAAGAATCCAAGGTCACCTTGGAATCAACATTTCTACCAATTTAGAACAATATTTAGGATGCCCAATTATCAATGGTCGTGTCAATAAAGACATATTCATTCCGTCATCACTAAGACTAAACAACAACTAACTAAATGGAAAGCGTCCTCCTTGTCTCAAAAAGGAAGAATAACATTAATAAAAGCTAACCTTAATGCAAAACCAAGCTATTTAATGCAGGCGTTCATGCTATCGGGAAATGAATTGGACAAAATTAATAGAATTTTCTTTTGGAATAAGGGACCTAATCACCATCCTTTGATCGGTTGGGATAAGATATGTAAACCTCGAGCTTTAGGAGGAACAAGGATAAGGAAAGCAGAAGATATGAACAAGACATTACAAATGAAACTCTTGTGGAAAATAATGGCTGAACCAGACAACATTTGGGTCAAAATTGTAGAAGAAAAATACGTAAAAGGGTCGACCCTCTAGAACTACGAATGTGGAAAGAATGTATCTTGGCAATGGAACAACTTGTTTAAACTGCATAAAGAATTTGATAAAGGTCTAGCCTGGAGAATTGGGGACGGAAAAATGGTCAGATTCTGGACGGACAAATGGTTGTTGGACAAACCACTTAAAAACGTCATGACAAACCAAAGCGTGGTGAACCTGTCGGAATTAACTTCCTCGTTCATTAACAATAATGATTGGGATCACCAAAAAATAAATCAATTAAAAACAATATTGTCAGATAACGTAATTGACAAAATTAAGAATTATAACCTCCCTAAAGGTGAGATCCGCGACCGTTTGTATTGGTCAGGAAACGAGGATGGCTGATATTCGACTAAATCATCTTTGGAGATGATCCAAAAATAGAAAGTTGGAGTTACTAGTGATAAAACATGGATTTGGAAAATGGACATTATGCCCAAAATTAAGAATTTCTTATGGAAGTTAGCCATGAATGGTCTGCCTAAAAAACAAAATTTAGACAGACGAAGGATCCTGGTCGTCATGAATTGCGATTTTTGTAACCATCACACTGAGAGTGCCAAACACTTGTTTTTCCAGTGTCCATTCATGATAACAACTATCGTTAATCTAAACATAAAATTGAGTCTCCGAAACATCGATCTCGATAATCAAGGAATCGCGGAGTCACTGATTGAGCTCAAGGATTCAATTTCGAACAAGGAAATGATTCTCGTAGTAGTTATTTGGTGGAACATGTGGATGACTAGGAATCAATTTGTTTTTAACAAAACAAAATTTTCACACAATGTCAAATCCACTGCTATTAACCAAATTGCAAGTTGGGATCTAGCTAACTCGGAACACAACAACAATACCCTATCAACGAAATCACGAAGAAGAAAGAAGAAAACATTAAATGGCAATGACCTAAGGAAGAATACTATAAAATCAATTTTGATGCCTCATACTATTTAACGAACAAGTGCGCCTATGGATTTATCATTCGGAATCACCATGCACTTCTTACCGCCGTAGGAAGTGACAAGTGTAATGCTGAATCAGTTTTGGAAGCAGAAGCACTTGCATTGCGGTTTGACCTTCAAAAGGATAAGGAGTGTGGAATTACTTATATCGAGATAGAAGGAGATAGCCTTACGCTCATCAATTCGATTAATCGAATTTGGAAGCCACCATGGGAACTCGATATGGTGATTAATGATATCACGATTATTATCTCTGATTTCCATAACTCCACCGCACAACATGTTAATAAGGAGATCAATACGGTTGCGGAGAAGATTGCTTCACATGGATACAATGGCGAGATGGAAGTGGATGCAATCCCAGAAGATGTTCAAGACCTCATCCGAAAGGATGCTTTAGGACGATCGGTTTCTAGAAACCGACCATCCTAAGTTTTTTACCTTGTATAAAAAAAGAGGTAATTTTTAAAATTCAGCCCTATTTTAGTAATTATTATTTTTTAGAAATTGGATCAGTTAACAAATTACATAAGGATTATTTGTTACGGACTTTAGTCTTAGCTTATTTAAGAAGTTTTTAGTTTATTTTAAAAAATAATAGTAACTTTTTTTTTGTAAACAATTAACATAATTTAGGCCATAATCTTTTTTTAGTCATTAGTATTGTTTGAAATTGGATCAATTAACAAATTAAATTAGGTTTATTTGAGACTTTATTATTATATCTTTAACTTATTTAATAAGTTTTAATTTATTTTTTAAAAAACTATTAATCTTTCATCACAAACTTATCGTCTACTATATCTATACGTTTATCAGGGTCGGCTCTGTTCAACCTATGTGCTGATGTGCTATCCTTCTCTTTGCTTTGCTCCGACTTCATCCTCCTCTTGGTTGCATGTTGAAGCCCAGTCTTTTTTTCTCGTGTCGGTGTTTTCACTTTGATGATTCATCGAATGAATAATTGACATACCAATTCGCAAGGCGGAACTTGGTGGCCGATAACTTGCTTCTTTATTCTATAATGTATATGTGTTTCCACTCTTATTTGGTCGGTTGAGACCCTCAAAAAAGATTATTCAAGTTTCACATGTAACGCCCCAAATTTTAGGCGTATCTTTCCGTATATTTATTGATATTTTAATAACTTAAATACTTTACGAGTATTTTCACGTCGTAAATTAAATTTTTTGAGCTTATATATATATATATATATATATATATATATATATATATATATATATTTGATCCATATATTTATTTTCCGTATTGTATTTTTGGAAAGGTTCGGAAATATATTTCCGATCCGGAAATTTTGCTCCGATTAATTTGATCGAGTTTATTAATTCTGATTTCCTTTATTTTATTCGTTTTCTATTTTTTCCTTTTATTTCTCCCGCCCTGCTTGCCTGCTTGAGGACTGGTGCTTTGCCGCCCAACCTAGCTGGGTACCTAGACCTTCCTCCTGCAGCTCTCCTACCTCTTGCAGACTCGTCGACCCCTCGCTCCCTGATAGGTGATGGAATCACTATCATTTAGGATAGTTTTTAGAGTCTTTTTATTGCATTTGTGTCGGTTTATGCTACTAACTCCTTGGTCCAGAAGAAGAAAACCAAAAGAAGCTAAGGAAGGAGTTATAAGCACTTAGGAGTGAAGATCGTTCACGAAGCAAAGTTTCTGTTGCTTCACCGCCCCTGCGGGTGA
This sequence comes from Fagopyrum homotropicum, assembly GCA_033239125.1. Taxonomy (NCBI): domain Eukaryota; kingdom Viridiplantae; phylum Streptophyta; class Magnoliopsida; order Caryophyllales; family Polygonaceae; genus Fagopyrum; species Fagopyrum homotropicum. The sequence goes on from BSWB01000002.1 coordinate 147,603,704, forward strand.
CACCTTACTCCGGAGCGCTCCTTGCATTTTCGCCAGCGCTAGCCACGAAGGTTGTCACCACCCCTGCGTCAACCCTTGGCGCCCTTGCGGTGACTTGCCCTGAAGAAGCGAAGACCAGCGCCTATGCGCCTCTACCAGTGCCTCAACGTGGGAGCTAGAAGATGAAGAGGTTGTGTCACCGCCCCTGCGTCGACACTGGGACGCCCCGGCGGCTTGGCATCAGAAACGGCAGGAAGTCGAAGAGTCAGACGGTTGAAGAGCATTAAAGATCCGCCCCTGCGAAATTGCTTAGCCTCCCTTGCGGCCAGGAAGAAGATCAAGCGTTTTTGCCTTCACCGCCCCTGCGGAGCTGAAGGCCGCCCCTGCGGTTTAACGTCAGAAGATTTACTCCGGATGTTTACACCACCTTTATGGTATTAAAGGTGACTGTTTTGGGCCGGCCATTTACTCCTATTTAGTGTCTTTTATAGTATAAATAGTCCTTGGTTGATTGTTAGAATCATCCAACTTATTATCCACTTTTTCCATTTAGATTATCTTGCTACCTTTGTAATGATTTGCTAACTCCCTTGCTACATTGGGTTGGTTTGAAGCTGCGTTGTTACTTTGGTTGTAAGTTTTCTTCAATATAAGTTTTCATTTAGTAATGCTTTGTGTTTCCTTGATCTCCATTGTCTAATTGCATGTTTTACTATTACTTGAGATTGATCACCTTAGGTTCTAAACTGCATGCAAATAACTAGGATTAATAGGTTCCGGGTTCGGGTCTTTAATCTAGTAGTAAATTTTAAGTAATAACGGGTTGTAATTACTTAAAGAAAAGGAACACAAATATAAAGATAAGCTTAACGGTTTTAATCTTTTCTTTATATCCCTTAGTTTTTGTTTGAAAGCTAACTTGTTATTTGTTCTTGTAGGTTTACGGAACACTAACCTGTTAAGTTGTATTGATGCTGGTTGGCTCAACACATATATATGATCGAGACGGGAGATTACTTGAAAACTTGTAAAAGGAACTCACCAAAGTAGCAATTGCATGTTTAGAATCAACCTAGTGTAGATTCACCCAATATTGTCTTACTTGTTGCGTTATTCGTTTTCATAAGTTTTTGTGCATCAATTTAACCACCCCCCCCCTTTGTTACTTGTTTCTATAATCAATAATTGCATCTAATAAAACACCTTAGCTCTCTTGGATTCGACCCTTACTTAACCACTATACTTGTTTTAGTGCTAAGTCGGGATTTACTTTTGATTGGGTATAGACGACCATAGAAATACCTTCAGTCAAATTTTGGCGCCGTTGCCGGGGAGTTTTAGTGTGTTATTGTTATTATTGATTATTGGTTTGAACCATTTTTGTGGTTCAAACCCGTGCTACTAACTCCGGCTTTGCTTCCTTTTATCAAAAATTAAGAGGACGCACATTCGGCAACGAAGGCAACAACAACTCCAACAAGAAATGGATGATCGTACTCTTCGTCAACTTACTCAGCCAACTTTGGCTCAAAACCCTCTTGCGGTTACCATACCGGCATTAGGGGAAGGAATCAACTTTGAACTCAAGCCGGGTCTCATCCACTTGCTTCCATCCTTCCATGGGCTAAGTGGTGAAGACCCCATCAAACACCTTGGGAAGTTCCATACTGTGTGTATGAGCATGAAGCCGGCCAACATTACCAAAGAACAAATCAAGATGAGGGCATTCGGCTTCACACTCAAAGATTCAGCGGATGATTGGTATTACTACCTTCCTTCCGGGAGTATCGACACTTGGGAGAACCTCCACAAGGCGTTTTTGGAGAAATACTTCCCATCCAAGAAGGCCAATAGCTTGAAGAAAGCTATAAGCAACATTGAGCAAGAGGCGAACGAAACTCTCTACGAATACTTCGAAAGGTTTGCACGCCTCCGATCTAGCTGTCCTTTTCACGGATATTCGACTCAAGATCTAGTCTTGTACTTGTACAATGGCTTGCTAGACAATGAAAGGAGGATCGTCGATGCGGCTTGCGGAGATAATATTCTTAACTCTACTCCTGACCTTGCTTTGGAAAAGATACAGGAACTAGCGGAAGGAACCCGGAACTTTGGAAGGACTCCGTCCAAGAAAGGAGTTCATGCTGTGAATACCGGGAAGAATGAGATCTCCACTGAGCTCGTAGAGCTGAAGGAAATGGTGAAGAGACTAACACTTATGGGTACCCCACAACAGCTCAAAGCTTGTAGAGTGTGTGGTGACCCATACCATCCAACGGACATGTGTCCACAAGTCCAGGATGACGATGCTGAGGTGAACGCAATGGGCTATGGACAACCACAACAACAAAGGCCTAGGAACGATCCTTATGCACAGAACTTTATGCCAAACTGGCGTGACCAATAGAAATTTCGTTGGAAGGATCAACAAAACCAACAACAGCAGCCCTGACAAGGTAAGTATCAATCAACTGAAGATATGTTGCAGGTTTTAACTAAACACTTTGCTACTCATGTCCAAACAACATAATCCAGCATCAAGAACCTTGAAAAACAGGTTGGTCAAATGGCGGAAGTCATTACAAGGATTGAAACTAGGTCCTTTGGAGGATTACCTTCACAGACGGTTATAAACCCAAAGGTGATACTGGAGGAGGCTCAATCATAGAGGCAGAGTCCTTACGTCGAGCAAACGACGTAAAACAAAGGCGTTGTTCAGGAGGCAACCCGAAGGAATAAGAAGAGGAGCTTCTATCAAGAAAACCGCCCCTGCGGCTCAGTGACCCCGCCCCCGCGGTGACACCCATGGCCAACGCCGCCCCGGCGCTGGGCCAGCGTCTACAACACACTGGCTACCGCCCCCGCGGTGACACCCCACGTCCCTACGGTGGCCATCCTTGACACTCATCCTCAGTGCGTACCCCCTCTTCCTTGTCACCGTCCCCACGGTGACAAACGCCGCCCCTGCGGTCTTATTAAAGAAAGAAAAAAAATACACTTACCAAAAATAACCGACAACTACCACCCCTTCCCCTCCCTCTCCATTCAATTTTCGAACCCTAGTCCGCCTTGCCTCCCACACCCCTACGCCCTCCGGAAGCTCTCACACACCACCTTGTGCAAACGCTCTTGCGCCGCCTCCGGTGGCCTAGCCTCAACCGCCCCCTACGACACCGGCCCTCACCACCACCACACACAAACCACGCCCCCTCAAACCTCTCACTCACCAACGCCCTCGCCCCTCCACTGCCCCACCTTCGGCGAAGCCTACACCAACAAAGAAGTCACCGGAACGGCGTCAACATCACCCCCTTCGTCGCTCCCCAAAATTCGCCCTCTGCACTTCTCCCGCCCCTGCGCCTGCAAGCTCTCACACCTGCGCCTTGCCGCCCCTGCGCCTGCTTCAGCCGCTCCTGCGAAAAACACAACAGAGGGTTCGTCTCTTACTCAATTTTCTGAACTTTCTAATTCCTTTGCTTATTCAACTGCAAGTGATGGAAAACCAGAGGAAATATAGGTTGTCGGAAGCTGAGAAGGAGCGGTATAGGATTGTGCAAGGTCGGGATGTGTATGCAACCCGATTTCTAGACGTCCCTACTTTGGAAAACTTGGGCATGCTGGAGAGCATGCAAGAATTCCTCAACAACGCTGGGCTCAGTGATTTTCTGATAAGGAGTGCTCCAACACACCCTGAGCTCAGCCGCCAATTCATTGCCACCTTCAAAATGGAAACGGTGGACCACAATTGTGTTGGAATTTCATTCAAGTTCAACAAAAGGAAGTATACATTGGACTACACCCAACTGCAGGAGGCATTAGGGGTGACCATTGCCGCCTCCAACGACTGGTGGGAACCCATCCCGACACCCGACTTGATGGAGTTTTGGCAGGCCGCCACTAGATCTGAGTTCTATGCAGGGGGTGAGTATTCCAACAAATTCACTCACCCCTGTTTGAGACTCATCTCGAAGATCTTCATGAATGTCTTCTGTGGACACAAAGAGGAGAATAAGGTCGCTCTCAAGGACCTTCCATTGCTATACGCCTGCCTCCCCACGAACGACTGGGTACCAGACTTTCCATACCTCTTCCTTACCGCTTTGAAGCGGATTAGGAAGAATGAGCCACGAGACATTGTGGGAGGTGGGGCCATCTCCTTGTTAGCTGCACAAGTGATAGATCTCCCTAACTTAGAGGACGGTCTAGAGGCCCCACTGTATACAGAAGGGATGCTGAGGAGATGCAGGCTCCTCAGGAGAGACGGGGTGAACCTATTTAAGACTTTATCATTAGATCTTTAACTTATTTAATAAGTTTTAATTTATTTTTTAAAAAACTATTAATCTTTCATCACAAACTTATCGTCTACTATATCTATATGTTTATCAGGGTCGGCTCTGTTCAACCTATGTCGTGATGCGCTATCCTTCTCTTTGCTTTGCTCCGACTTCATCATCCTCTTGGTTGCATGTTGAAGCCCAATCTTTTTTTCTCGTGTCGGTGTTTTCAGTTTGATGATTCATTGAATGAATAATTGACATACCAATTCTCAAGGCGGAACTTGGTGGCCGATAACTTGCTTCTTTATTCTATAATGTATATGTGATTCCACTCCTATTTGGTCGTCTGAGACCCTCTAAAAAGATTATTCAAGTTTCACATGTAACGCCCCAAATTTTAGGCGTATCTTTCCGTATATTTATTGATATTGTAATAACTTAAATACTTTACGAGTATTTTCACGTCGTAAATTAAAATTTTCGAGCGTATATATATTTGATCCATATATTTATTTTCCGTATTGTATTTTGGAAAGGTTCGGAAATATTTTTCCGATCCGGAAATTTTGCTCCGATTAATTTGATCGAGTTTATTAATTCTGATTTCCTTTATTTTATTCGTTTTCTATTTTTTCCTTTTATTTCTCCCGCCCTGCTTGCCTGCTTGAGGACTGGTGCTTTGCCGCCCAACCTAGCTGGGTACCTAGACCTTCCTCCTGCAGCTCTCCTACCTCTTGCAGACTCGTCGACCCCTCGCTCTCTGATAGGTGATGGAATCACTATCATTTATGTTAGTTTTTAGAGTCTTTTTATTGCATTTGTGTCGGTTTATGCTACTAACTCCTTGGTCCAGAAGAAGAAGACTAAAAGAAGCTAAGGAAGAAGTTATAAGCACTTAGGAGTAAAGATCGTTACAAAGCAAAGCTTCTGTTGCTTCACCGCCCTAGTGGAGCCTTGTCACCGCCCTTGCGGGTGACACCTTACTCCGGAGCGCTCCCTGCTTCTTCGCCAGCGCCAGCCACGAAGGCTGTCACCGCCCCTGCGTCAACCCCTGGCGCCCCTGCGGTGACTTTCCCTGAAGAAGCGAAGACCAGTGCCCCTGCACCTTCCCTTGTGCCTCTGCTTGAGCTTCAACCTGGGAGTTGGAAGATGAAGAGGTTGTGTCACCGCCCCTGCGTCGACACTAGGACGCCCCGGCGGCTTGGCATTAGAAACGGCAGGAAGTCGAAGAGTCAGACGGTTGAAGAGCTTTAAAGGTCCGCCCCTGTGGAATTGCTTAGCCGCCCCTGCGGTCATGAAGAAGATCAAGCGTTTTTTCCTTCACCGCCCCTGCGGAGCTGAAGGCCGCCCCTGCGGTTTAACATCAGAAGCTTTACTCCGGCTGTTTACACCACCTTTATGACATTAAAGGTGGCTGTTTTGGGCCGGCCATTTGCTCCTATTTAGTGTCTTTTGTAGTATAAATAGTCCTTGGTTGATTGCTAGAATCATCCAACTTATTATCCACTTTTTCCATGTAGATTATCTTGCTACCTTTGTAATGAGTTGATAACTCCCTTGCTACATTGGGTTGGTTTGAAGTTGCGTTGTTACTTTGGTTGTAAGTTTTCTTTAATATAAGTTTTCATTCAGTAATGCTTTGTGTTTCCTTGATCTCCATTGTCTAATTGCATGTTTTACTATTACTTGAGATTGATCACCTTAGGTTCTAAACTGCATGCAAATAACTAGGATTAATAGGTTCTGGGTTCGGGTCTTTAATCTAGTAGTAAACTTTAAGTAATAACGGGTTGTAATTACTCAAAGAAAAGGAACACAAATATAAAGATAAGCTTAACGGTTTTAATCTTTTCTTTATATCCCTTAGTCTTTGTTTGAAAGCTAACTTGTTATTTGTTCTTGTAGGTTTACGGAACACTGACCTGTTAAGTTGTGTTGATGCCGGTTGGCTCAACACATATATATGATCGAGACGGGAGATTACTTGAAAACTTGGAAAAGGAACTCACCAAAGTAGCAATTGTATGCTTAGAATCAACCAAGTTTAGATTCACCCAATATTGTCTTACTTGTTGCGTTATTCGTTTTCATAAGTTTTTGTGCATCAATTTAACCAAACCCCCCCTTTGTTACTTGTTTCTATAATCAATAATTGCATCTAATAAAACACCTTAACTCTCTTGGGTTCGACCCTTACTTAACTACTATACTTGTTTCAGTGCTAAGTCGGGATTTACTTTTGATTGGGTATAGACGACCATAGAAATACCTTCAGTCACTCCTCCTCCCCCCCTGTTCTTTTCCCTCTTCGAGCAACCACACCTATCAACCCCTCAGTCTCTCTGCTTTCCTTACTCTCTTACCCTCACAGCTTCACCCTTCAACTCCTTGAATCCCTACCCTCATGCTCTTTGGATCTCCCTCATTCAAACAACAACATACTCACCTCAGCAACTGCATTTCTCCCTCTCTCTTAAGTTCATTGTTGTCGATATTGTAACATCCTAAGTTTTGGGAACTCAAAGCGCAACGGGCTAGGACCGCACAATGGGTCCCGACCCTTAGAGTAGCAACAACACAACAAATCTTATAACAAGGCACATACAAATAAAAACCAAAACATTTTAAAAAAACAAAGGTTTAAACAAAAGGAAACGTAAAAGACTTGCAACCGAGTTCAAAACAAAAGGGAAAGCAACAACATAAACATAAACCCGATCCCGTCCTATAATGTACGGGAACCCCGGCTGACAACACCGTCCGGATCACTCAGCAGCAGCCTGAACCCGTGGAACATCTACAACATCGGTATAAACCGTTAGCTAACATTCCAGATATCAGAAAGAACGTAAAGGCACAAACCGGTTATCCATATAGCATGCTCACAAACAACCGGTTATTATCTTTCATTAAGTTATCCATTACTAATTCAACTTATGGTTGTCACACGAGAATCTCCTGAAACTCGCCTCCGTTTCCGTCTACCAATAGGAATAGATCAGTACTATCCGTTACATACGGTTCTGGGTTGCAAGAGCACATTCTAGTCTCCTGTAGAACTAGACAAGTGGTCACCACCCAATTATCATACATTTGGGACAGTTAAGGTTAAAAAGGGTGAATCCTATTCCAGTTATCCATTATAAACATGATAAACAACACAAACAAGCCAAAATACTCAAACCAATATACGGAATGAAGCTAAGTAAGTTCAAGGGACTTACCTCACTCGAAGGTAGCTCAAAGCTCAACAACCAACTCAAATACGGCTCAATTTCCCTCAGGAAAGGAGCAAGGAAATCCTATTCCACAAGCATCACGAATCAGGAACAAAACGGTTGCTAGAATTCTATAACTTCTAGTCTCAATGATCTCTAAAAGATCGCCACAAGCTAAGGGCTCATCCTTAGCCTTACAACATACTCAGGAAACAAGGAACATCCAGAAGGAACAAGGAAAGGAACGAGGAAACCAGGAAGGAAGCAACTCACCAAAGACGGGAGCTACTACATAGAAAACCACAGGGGCAGCTGGACAAGGCGCAGGGGCAGATGGTCGTAGGGGCGGGAATGTGTAGGCGCGGGGGCAGCTGCGTGACATAAGGCGTTGTCGAGGTTTCTCTCGACAGAAACTTCATAACAAGGGATCCAAAGCTCAAACCTTTGATCCAACTCTTCAAGACTCAACCAAGGGAGCTTGTGAACATCAACATATCAACAACAGAACCAACAACAAGGATCAAAACTCGATCTTGATCCATGGAGAAGAAGAAAAGGAAGAACAAAGGGAAGAAGCGAAACATAAGAGTATGGCATGCAGCATCTATATGAACGTGATGAAGAAACCATAAGAGATGAACTTACACATTCAGTAAGGTCGCAGGAAGCAAGGTGGCGGTTGCAGCTCTCAAGGGTTGAAGAACATAAGCAAGAAACGGGAAAAAGGAGGAAAAGGCGGAAATATATAGAGAAGGGGTGGAAAGATAGAAGAAAGAACGTTTTAGGGTTAGGAACAAGATAAGGAAGCCGGCCTATAAGATAGAAGATTGAATCTTCTATCTATGGAAGGAAGACAAACGGACGAAAGAAAGATCGGGCGCGATCTATAGTCAGCCGCAAGGGCGGCTGACCTTGCCGTGGGTGCGGCCTGCCATAGGGGCGGCACCCTTCACCGCGGGGGCGGTGAAGGCAAAAGACCGGGGTCTTACATCAGATCCCCTTAAAAAGAAGTTTTGTCCTGAAACTTGCAAAAACCGAACGATCACATAACAACACAAAACTGTACAGAAGTCATATATTCCCACTCGAGGCATGTAACTCAAAACGTCACAAAAAGCGTATGCAACGCAACAAAGGGAAAACCGAAACAAAACGACTATGCTAAAGGTGCATCCAGCTCAGCGTAAAACTCTGGATAATCCCTCTAGATATTATCCTCTATCTCCCAAGTCGCCTCATCAGCTCCTCGCATCGACCACTGAATCTTCATCATCGGTATGTCTTTCGAATGCAAGCGTCTCGTACAACGCTCTAAGACAGCCACCGGGTGCTCCACGAACATGTGGTCTGGCTCGGTCACTAGATTCTCATGGCTGACAATGTTTCTCGGGTCTGGTATGTACTCCCGTAGCTGAGACACATGGAAGACTGGGTGAACACCCTCGAGTCTCGGTGGCAAAGCAAGTCTGTATCCTCTCCAACTCGCTCAAGAATCTCGAACGGTCCGACATATCAGGGGGCTCAACTTCCCCTTGACACCGAAACATCTGACGCCTCGTGTCGGGGATACTCAATCAAACCTGAGCTCCAACTCTGAACTCCAGAGGTCTGCACCTCTTATCTGCATAAGACTTTTGTCGACTCTGTGCTGCCAACATCCGCTCTCTGATCACTGCTACTCGAGCCATGTCATCCTGAATCTGCTCAGGTGCTACACCGCTAGCACTAGTCGGCTCATCCCAACACAACGGTGTATGGCATCTATGTTCGTAGAAAGCCTCATAAGGAGCCATCCAGATCAATGCGTGCCAACTGTTGTTATACGAAAACTCCACTAAGGAGAGGTGATCTGGCCACATATGTCCCCAGTCTAACACGTAGGCTCGCAACATGTCCTCCAAAGTCTGGGTGGTCCGCTCGGACTGACCATCGGTCTGAGGATGATAAGTAGTCGTTAACTACATACTCGTACTAGGGCGGCATGAACTTGCTGCCAGAACCTCGAAGTGAACCTTCCTTCTCTGCTAGAGACTATAGTCCTACTTACTCCATGAAGTATCACTATTTGTCTAGTGAAATCCTCTGCCAATCGACTCACCGGCCATGTTTCCTTGATCGGAATGAAACGTGCGGTCTTCGTCAGTCGATCTATTATGACCCAGATAGCATCAAAACCATGACTCGGTATCAAACCGGTAACAAAATCCATAGAGATGTCCTCCCACTTTCACTGCGGGACGGAAAGTGGGTGTAGCTCGCCTCCTACTCTATGATGCTCGATCTTAACCTGTTGACAGGTTGCACACTGAGCTACATATCTCGTGACATCTGGTTTCAAACCTCCCCACCAGAAAGAGCGTCTGATATCATTATACATCTTAGTCGCGCCAGGGTGCATTGAGTAAGGTGAAGATTGAGCCTCCTGAAGGATCTTCTATCTCAACTCTCAATCTGAAGGCACACAAACACGCTCCTGACATCTCCAGATCCCATCAGCACCAACTGCGAACTGGGGTGCCTCTGCTCGAGACATCTAATCTCGGATATGCGTCAAAGATGGAAAACTCTCCTGCTTCTATCGGATCTCGGCCAATAGATCTGGTACTATCTCCAAGGTGGACAACTGGCTGTGGGAATCCGAGAAGTGGATATCCATCTCTAGCCACACAAGATCTCGTTGTAAATGTGGCTGAGCTGTCAACATAGCGATCGCCATCTCTCGGGAAGTCTTCCTATTGAGGGCATCAGCTACCACATAAGTCTTCCCCAGGTAGTATAAGATCTCAAGATCGAAATCCTTGATCAACTCCAACCATCTGCGCTAGCGGTTATTCAACTCCCGCTGAGTGTATATGTATTTCAGACTCTTATGGTCTGTGAATATATCTGACATGTAGCTCCGTACAAAAAATGTCTCCAAATCTTCAAAGCATGAACCACAACAACCAACTCAAGATCATGGGTAGGGTAATTCTCCTCGTACGTATTCACCTCTCTAGACGCGTAAGCAATCACCTTACCCCTCTACATCAGAACACATCCCAAGCCCAGCTTGGATGTGTCGCTGTAAACCACAAAATCCTCAATACCCTCTGACTGAGCTAGGATAGGAGGAGAGGTCAACCTCTTCTTCAGCTCCTCAAAGCTCTATAGGCACGGCTCGGACCATACGAACCTCGTAGACTTCCGCAACAAGGAAGTGACCGGTCGGGCGATAACTGGAAAGCCCTCAGCAAAACATCGGTAGTAGTCCGCCAATCCTAAGAAGTTGCGTACCTCCTTGACGTTCTTAGGAGGCGGCCAAGAAGCTACTGACTCGATCTTCGCCAGATCTACCTTGATCCCTTCAGCTGAAACGATGTGACCAAGGAATGCTACCTCGGACATCCAAAACTCGCACTTAGAGAGCTTGGCATAGAGCTCTCTATCTTGTAAGACCTGAAGAACGATCCTCAAGTGTCCTGCATGCTCCTCTCTACTGCGAGAGTAAACCAGAATGTCGTCTATGAAGACAACTACAAACTGGTCTAGGAAGTCGATGAAGATGTTGTTCATCAACTCCATGAAGACTGCGGGCGCATTCGTAAGCCCGAATGGAATAACTACAAACTCATATTGTCCATATCTGGTCAGAAATGTCGTCTTGGCTATGCCCTGATCTCTCACTCTCAGTTGGTGATATCCTGATCTTAGATCGATCATCGAAAACACTGAAGCTCCATCCAAGTGATCCAAAAGATAATCGATAAAGGGCAATGGGTACTTGTTCTTGATCGTCACCTTGTTCAACTCTCGGTAGTCGATACATAACCTCATTGATCCATCTTTCTTCTTGACGAAGAGAACTGGTGCGCCCCAAGGAGATTTACTAGGGCGGTTGAAGCTCTTCTCTACTAACTTATCGAGTTGCTTTGATAGCATGAATTATTGTCTATATTTTGGGGTTTGTTTAGACGTTTTATCTTCAATAATCTGCATGTTTGTATGTATAATATGTGATTATATTACCATTTCATCTACCTTTGCGGGAATCGAGGTCTACACCTAGTTTTGTTGTAGTCGTAGGTAAAATGGCACGTTTTGCATAAAAAAGGAGCAAAAGGAGCTAAGGAGTCATTGGAGCTACTTTCAAGAACATAAGGAAACATCCAGGAAGCATAGCCATGGATTAAAGATTCACTTTGGACCAAATTTGAGAGATTTCACATTCAGTTGTGACTCACCTCGGTTGACTACAGAGTCACCTCGACCGAGGTGATCCAGATGAGTCGACTCGACTGAAGCGAACACCTGAGACGCGGTGAGAATATTTTATTCTTGGCTGAGATCTTTTATCTTTGGAAAGAGGATCTTATATTTTTGGGCTTGGCTCCTGGAAGGAAGAAGATATGATAGATCATATATTTTACCTATTTTTATGGGAAGAGATCTTTCTAAGATATCTTATCTTTGGAGAGTAATTTTCCTATAAAAAGGGTTGGATTTTCCACAAATCCATATCATGCTATACATCTCGCATAGATCCGAATACACCGCTGCAGCCATACTCCAGTTGGGAGATTTGAAGAACCTTTTTGAAGGTTGAAGGAAGAAAGTCTATAGCTTTTATAGGTTTTGAAGGGTTTTTGTAAGATCATCTTAGATTCCCTTCTTTGTCATTGTCATGTTAGATTTTTATCCAAGGAACGCTTGTTGGTTTTATAATTGATTCAGTTATTGAAGCCTTTCTCTTAAGGTTTTCTTGTTCAATTATTCTCTTTCTTCCCCTATATCTGATTAATACTTTCATGATGATGAGTGGCTAATCTCTTTGTGTGATTCTAGGGTGATTGGCTGAAGGTTGTGGGAAAAACAATGATAGAATAATCTTAATCACAGTAGGACCCTGAAAGCTCGAGTCTTTATCCTTAACCCTAAGCATCTCGTTCAGTCGATGAACATCTCGGCCGGGGTGGAATTCGTCTGACCGAGGTGACTTATCTGATCCGAAACTGAGAGTTAAGTGTTAGAGTTTGCCAAATCCTATTCTTATTACACCTTTCCTGGTTCAATGCAAGCCTAGGATGAGACTTACCCGGTAATTCCTTTGTTTGTTTACCTAAGATCATAAGTGTAGGTAATAAAGGTTTATCCTTTATTGGGGTTTGAGTGTGCTTTTATCCCATGTTTGTGAGTTAGCCTGAGACTTACCCGGTAAAGGTTGATTCTATTCCCTTAGATGGTGTGTTAGTTTGAGGTTATAGGTCTTTATCTTAATTCCTTGAGACTTACCCGGTGATAGGAGTTACGGTTAGGATTAGAGAGTAGTGAGACTTACCCGGTGATCTATTCCACTTTAGAAACACCTTCCCTATGCAAAAATCTCATCTTTGTCCGCTTAACTTTAGATCTTGAGTTGAAACCACAACTAGATGCTTTAATCCCTAGAATTGCATATTTCCTTTATTGACTATTATCATCTTTGATTGTTTTAATTGCTTTGTGGTTAGTAATTGCTAAAGCTTACCTATTCCGACTTTGTTTCACTAAGTCCATGTGATCGACCCCTGGAATTCCTTGCTTTTTACTACGATTGACCCGTTCACTGCGGGTTCGCATCCTTGTTTTAAGCTTACATCTAGGGTTATAAATTTAAAGCTTGCACACACCGTTTGGAGCGAACAAGTTTTTGGCGCCGTTGCCGGGGACTTGGTCTAGACCGAGCCGGTTACGGTTTGCTTTTGGGGCACTTGCCCCCGTGTCTACTAACCACTCTACTTGAGTGACTTTTGCAGGTTTTTTCTTTGGTTTATGCGAAGAACCCGTACTGGGAAGGAAATCGTTCCTTACGATCCCGAACCAGAAAAGACATACAAACGACGCTTAAGAGAAGCGAAGATGGCCAACCAATACAATCGCGATCTTGAGGCCGAATTGAAGGAGGCGTTAGAACAGCTACGCCTCAGCCGAGAAGAACTGAGGCAAGAGAAAGAAGAAACTCGCACCAAGACTGAAGCGATCGAAGCAGATATGGCAGCCTTACGAGACCAATATCTACTTCGACCGAGGGAAGACCCAGTTCCCGATGCTAGACCGATGCAGGTCCCAGTCGCAGACCCTCGACCAAGGCAGGTCCCAGTACCTGACGCCCCGGACGAGGTACTTCCACCTCGGATGCCAGTCCGAGGCGCTCTTTTTGCAGGAATCCCGCAAACCCTAGGTCAAAATATGGACCCCAATCAACAATGAGGCGTCCAGGAGTTAACCTAGAAGATCCAGCGGACCATGACTACGAACTTCGACCGCAAGTTCTTTCCATGATTCGTCAATGCCAGTTCGGAGGACTAGAGAAGGAATCTCCGCATCAACATCTTCAAAACTATGAGATCTTGATGGAGACTTTGAGACCCTCAAGAATAGAAAACAACAACTACAAGCTAAGACCTTTTTACTTTTCTTTAAAAGATAGAGCTCTTACTTGGTATCAATCTCTTCCTCCAGGAAAAATTAGCACTTGGGAGGAGATGACTACGGAATTCTTGACTAAATTCTTTCCCCCCTCTAAGACCGCTGAAATGAGAGGGAAGATTAACGCCTTCATTATGAAGGACAAGGAGAGCTTGTCCAAGTCATGGGAGAGGTTTAAAGACATTCTTTTGGATTGCCCACATCATGGGATTCCAAAGATAGAGTTGTTGGAGATATACTTCAAGGGACTGGACGGAAGCACCCAGTTCAACCTCCAACTACTTTCCGCCGGTACCTTTATGGACATGGCGATGGACGAAGCTAGGGACTTTATTGAGAAGCAAGCTTTGCATATGGAGAAATACTCCCACCAAGGAGTAGATTGTGGAGTTAAAAGAGTTAACTTCCAAGACGCTCCGTCCACCAACAATCAACTCACGTCTTTGAAGAATGACGTGAAGCAATTGAAGGAACTCTTGGTTGCTCAAACCAAGAAGGAAGATCAAGGATCAAGGAATAACAACAATGGATACCGTAACAACAACAACGGTTCCCGGAACAACAACTACAACAACAACAATAGAGGATCCAACAACAATAATTGGAGGGCGAACAACCAAAATTCTGGTAACAATCATTCTAACTCCAATTCTAACGATTCCTCTAATCCTTTCCTTTCTTCCCCTTCTTCTTCTTCTACTCCATTAAAGAGCCAGGGGCAAGGATCAAGTTCGTCCCAGCCGGAAAAGAAAGACGCAGTGCTGGAGGCTATCTTGATCAAGCTTAGTGCTATAGAGACATCCATGACTTCATTTCGAAGGCCCAAAAGACCTTTGAACAACAACTTGCTAGTAGGGCGAATGAAGCGCCAAGAGATCCAGGGAAGCTTCCAGCAAGGACGGAAAGCAACCCTAAGGGCCAGATTATGGCCATAACTACGAGGAGTGGACTGAAGACTACAGATCCATTGCCTCGGTCGGTGCCAGTACCGACGAAGACCACCTCGGTCCAGGTGCAGTCGAAGAACACTTCGGCCGAGATGCCAACCGAGGTGGAGCCACAGAAAGCGGAGGGGAAAACTGAAGTTTATGTTCCACCTCCTGCATACAAACCACCACTTCCATTCCCTCAGTCAAGGGTCAGAGCACACCTAGACAAGCACTTTGGTAAGTTTCTTGACTTGATGAATAAACTGCACATTAACATTCTTTTCCTTGATCCTATTCTAGGGATGCCCGCCTATGGGAAGTTCTTGAAAGAGATCTTATCAAGAAAGAGGAAGCTGGAAGACTTTGGTGAAATAAGGATGACATCTAAATCCTCGAAGCTTATTCAAATCATGAAAGAGAAGATGCCACCTAAATTGAGAGATCCCGGCTCATTTTGCATTCCCATTCAAGTTGGGGATGTCACTTGTGAAGCCTTATGTGATCTAGGAGCCAGCGTGAGCATCATTCCGCTGGACTATGTGTGAAGATCGGACTTGGAGAGCCCAAGCCGGTCAAGATTCGATTATACATGGCGGATCGCTCCATTACCCATCCCGTGGGAATTTTGGAAGACGTTCCGGTCAAGTTAGGTAACTTCTATTTACCTATAGACTTTTTTGTACTTGACATTCCCGCAGATTATCCTGTTCCTATTATTCTCGGGAGGCCATTTCTAGCAACTTCGGGTTACAACGTGGATTGTAAGAACGCCAAGTTGAAATTCAACATTGGTGGAGATGAAGTGGAGTTCGCATTACTTGCGGCCATGAAAGGAGAGCAGCTAGGAGATGATATCTTCAACATCTATGATGAAGAAGAATCAAGAGAGTTGGTGAGCTCTATCCTTACTAACGATCCACTTGAAAGAGTTATTAGTTTCAGTTTAATGGAGGAAGGTATAGATGCTTCTTGTGATGCAGATATACGGAGCTTAAAGGCACTGGAAGAAGATCCAGGAGCTAAAACTGAGAAACTACTCCAGGAGACGAGGATCTCCAGTTTCGGTCCCAGTTGCAGTACCTCGACCGAGGCACTTTCTGGACCAAGCGAGGCGAGTGAAGAACATCTCGGTCAACGCCTCTGCGCCTCGACCGAGGTCGACGGCGAGATGATGTCAACTGAGACTACTGAGAATAACAAACTTCTTACTCCTTTCTCTGACATTCATCCTCAGTTGGTGGAACATTCTATCCACCAACTTTGTGATAATAAAGGACCTTGGTATGCTGATATTGTGAATTATCTTGTTTGCCAGGAAATACCGCCCGGATTGACGTACTCTCAAAAGAAGAGATTCTTCAAGGACGTACGCCATTACTACTGGGATGAGCCGCTGCTATTCAAGCGCGGACCGGATGGGATGCTTTGAAGATGCATTCCGGAAGATGAAGTTAATAGCGTCATACGGCATTGTCATTCACTTCCTTATGGAGGACATGCTAGCACCTATAAGACATGCGCTAAGGTATTACGTTCCGGTTTCTTTTGGCCTACATTATTTAAAGATGTGCAATCGTTTGTTGTCTCTTGTGATGCATGCCAAAGAACAGGAAATTTATCTAGGAGGAACGAAATGTCACTTAATAACATTCAAGAGGTGGAAATCTTTGATGTATGGGGGATAGACTTCATGGGACCTTTCCCATCCTCCGGAGGAAACCTCTATATTCTTCTAGCAGTTGATTACGTCTCTAGATAGGTTGAAGCCATTGCTTCTCCCACTAATGACGCCAAGGTGGTCGTGAAATTCTTAAACAGGACTATCTTTCCACGTTTTGGAACTCCACGTATCATCATCAGCGATGGAGGAACGCATTTCATCAACCGGAAGTTCAAGGCACTTCTATCGAAGTATGGGGTTACCCACAAGGTAGCAACCCCTTATCACCCTCAAACTAGTGGACAGGTCGAGATCTCGAATAGAGAAATCAAAGCAATTTTGGAGAAGACCGTCTCTAGGACGAGGAAGGATTGGTCCATGAAATTGGACGACGCTCTTTGGGCCTACAGGACCGCATTTAAGACTCCCATTGGTACCACCCCTTATAATTTGGTATATGGGAAGTCTTGTCATTTTCCCTTTGAGTTAGAACACAAAGCATATTGGGCGATTATATGGCTGAACTTCGACATTAAGGAAGCCGGCGAGAAGCGACTATTGGATATCAATGAGCTGGAGGAGCTACGTTTGAACGCTTATGAGAATGCCAAAATCTATAAGGAGAAGACGAAGAAATGGCATGACAAGCGTATCATCCCTAAGGAGCTTAATGAAGGAGACTTAGTTCTACTCTTCAACTCCCGCCTCCGCCTCTTTCCCGGTAAGTTGAAATCTAGATGGACCGGACCTTATGTTGTGAAACATGTTTTTCCTCATGGTGCAGTTGAGATATGGGGCGAAACAAGTGGAAGCTTCAATGTCAATGGTCATAGGCTTAAGAAATACAAACCGGAAGTTCCGGTTGAGGAGGTTGCACCATTATACCTCGTTTGAGAGACGCACTATGGTCCAGCTAGCGACCTTAAACCAAGCGCTTCTTGGGAGGCAACCCAAGCTATTGCTTTCTTTTCCCTTTTTCTAGTCTAGCTTAGATAGTTTTGTTTTTTCTTTGCTTGTTTTGTTTTTGGCGTCCTAGACAGACAACAGGTGACATCTAAGGAAGGAGTACAAACCAGGAGCATAACTGGAAGGACAGAAGTTCGAGAATTTGAGAAGACGGAGTTTGACTGAGGCACATCTCGGTTGCTGTCAAAGCACCTCGACCGAGATGATTCTTGAGCAACCGAGGCGACTAGGGTTTTTGAAGATCCACCTCGGTCCGTACCACCTCGGTCCAGTCGAGACCACCTCGACCGAGGTGACAGCAGTTCCAGAAAGGGTATAAAAGGGGGCTGAATTTCTCTCTCTTCTTTTACCCTCTCCTCGACCACGGCAGCTTCCTCGCCTCGCTTCGCCATTCTTCGATCGTTTTCGACGATTCTTGCTTCCAAACTGTAAAGAAAGGATAGAGGATCCCAGTGCAAGCGTCAATCTGCGAGAAAAACGAACTGAATCAACCGAATCGGGGTAAACATCGAAAAAACCCTAACCTCTCTCCTTTTCACTGTTTTGCTTCGAATTGGGCTTTGGTTGCCCTTGCATTTGCTGAGAAACAGATTAAGTACCCCATAGGAACCAGTTGTAGTAATTTTGGGGGAAAAGAACTGGATTTTTGAGAGATTCGTTCGCGCAGTTATAAGCCTCGGTCCAGTCGTTCTGTGCCTCGGCCGAGGTGTTCTTAAGTTGTGTCAGGACGACCGAGGTGATCTGACAGAGTGTTTGAATAATGAGTTCAGATAGACAGCTTGTCCTGAGGGATAGATCCTCCCCCTCCACTTCTTCTTCTTCCTCTAGACCTTATAGACCGGTGATCCACGAGAGACACCAGGTCGACTATGACCGTATTGCAGCCCGCCAGTGATTGCACCGCGCTTCCTGGACATTTCGGCTTTTGATTGTCTCCATGTGGATGGAGATTTGAGACGGATAATTTCGATGGTAGGGCTAGATCAGTTTACTGAGATCCGTGCACCTGCCTATTTAGAGCCTACTTTGGAGTTCATTAGCTCCTTCACCTACCTTCCCATAGAGCGTTCTGTGAAGTACTGGTTGATGAACCGGAACTTATTAGTTCCCCTAGAGTACTGGAGAGACATATTTGGTTTCCCGGCTCCGACTGCTGTGGATTTTCCCTCCCGAGCTGTAGCTAGGGAGTTTTGGGGTCAGATTGCTCATGTTGTTGAGCACGCAGACAGGTGGCGCCCTGGAGACTCCAGGGAGCGTATCATATTTCACCTAGCCTTTAGGTTAGCTCACCGCATTTTCAGTGAGACGCTTCTGGCGCGTACTGAGACGCCCCAGAAGGTCCGACAGGGGGAGCTTTTCAGCCTTTACTACATGGTGACTGGAGGAATCCGAGACTTTGGCTTGATGTTGGCAGAGGATCTGCACAAGATCAAGGCCAAGGCGAAGGGGGATATATGTTGCGGGGGCATCGTGACCCACATTGCTAGCTACCAGGATATGGATCTCAGAGCATGTACCATGGTGGCGGCTGCCAAGCCGCTAGGACTTCAGGAGATGATCACTCGGCGTATTCTGGTTCCCCGAGGACTCACTACACCGTATGTAGCCATGTCATGGGAGCCGACTACACCACAGGGGATCAGATGGTCGCCCCAGTTCTCAGTTTATGATCCTCACTACTGGCAGACTGCTTGGATCCCATTGATGGAGGATGCTAGAGATGCAGCAACTGCACCAGCTGAGGAGGATGAGGTAGAGGAGGAGACTGCTGATGATGACAGGGATGGTGGAGTTCCTATGGATACAAGGACTGATACTGCTGGGACGAGTGCGCCGGTCATTGATTTAGATGATGACGAATGACGATATTGAGACCGCGCCGGCTGCATCACCAATCCGACCTGCTAGGCGTAGGGTACGCCAACAAAGAGATCCCGAGGCTCACCGTTGGATCGATGATCTGATGGATCAGATGATAGACTCATATGCTGCCCTTACTGTGGACATCGATGAGAGATTTGCCGCCCAGCACCGACAAATCGACAGCTGGACTCATCAGATTCTAGAGAGCCAGCATTATCAGCGTCGGATGATGGAGATCCAGTTTCAGCAGACTATGGGTTATCCATTTGACTCATCCCAGTATCCGTACATGCCACCACCACCACCGGATCAGGATTATTGAGAGCTTGCAGGATTTTTCTTTCTTATTTATTATGCAGCTCAGCTTTATGTCCGGTGAGTACTTTATTTTCTTTAGACTTATTTTGACCCACCGGGACAGTGTATCCCAAGTATGGGGTGTTTATGTATTTTATTGACTTATGTGATGTATGACTCTACATTATCGGATATTTATGATTATTTTGCTTCTACGGTTTTATCTGAGATTGCATGCATGCATACAGGTTAACTGATTGAGAAAACGTCAAAAACTGGTTTAAAAAAAAATTTTGACCTCGACCGGGGCAGTTTTGGCCGAACGAGGTACTTCACCTCGGTTGACCTAGAACACCTCTTGAGGTAACTTGCTCCTAGATGATATTACAACCCGGTGTTATTTGGAGCATTTGGGAGCTTCAATTAACAAAAATGCAGTTGAGAAAAATGATCAGGACATCGGACATGTCCTAGATATGAAAAAACATAGAAACGCAAAACGGCTAAAAGAGTAGCTATTTCGTTTCTTAGCGGCTAAGAAAGACGGCTTAGGAATACGCGTTTTTCGAAACAATTGCGGAATAATTATCCATACAATATTTCAGATTTATTATTCCAATTTCGAGAAGTTTGGAGAAGGGGGGCTTAAACCGCTTTCGGATCGGTAAAAGGATAATTATCGACTCCGCTAAAGGATAATTATCGTCTTCGCTATAAATAGCGGAAATATCGTTTATTAATTCATTTTCTTTCACGTTTCCTCGTAAAAGCTCTGATTTCTCTCAACCTTCAAACTCAGATCTACTCTTCGTTTCTAATCCGATTTCAAATCCGTTTGAGTTTTTGGATTCCTCTCTTCATTCTCTTCATTTTGGTACCGAGTTTCTACATTTCCGCGCAAGAGAAGGCCTGGTCGAGCATATATGATACTAGGGAGGTTCCGTCGCTCAGATTCCGGTGAATTTGACGGTGTCCGAGCGTAGCCTGCGTCGTTGTGATTCCGAATCTTCTTTCGGATCGTCAATCGGGTTAGTAACGAATAAGTTATGAATTTATTCGTTTTCCGTATTGCGATTTAGCCTAAATTGACCTTAGGCTTGTCAAAATGGATAATTGGAAATTCCATTATGCTCGTTATTTTATTCTGGTGATTATGGGTTGTTTGTTTGATGAGATTTGATGACAGGTGGGTTCAGAAATTGCCTGCGGGCAAAACGTTGTTATGGCGAAATTTAATTAATTAATTAAAGGTTAATTAATTAAATTGGGATTATACAGGAGGATATAAGTTAATTAAATTCAAAGGAATGAATGTAACTAGTGTTTGAAGCGAGAAGTTTAATACGAAGAATATGATATTCTCAACAGGTGTTGTTGAAGGTTCCGGTCTAACTATAGCTTAGTTGCTTTGTGAGCGTATCCAAGCACGAAAAAAAGAAGATAGTCCGAGTGGGAAACGGCCAATAGTTGGTTTGCGAGGTTTTATTGTTCTTACCTGCGAGGTAAGTGTATATGAATTACACTTGCTTAATATATGTTATGTATTTAATATGCTATGATTTTATGCATGCTTGAGTGTATATATATGTTTGTTATGATTGTATGCATGCTTATATGTATATGAGTGAGACGATGATGATGACTTGATATTCCTTATGAAAGCATGCATAAGGTACATGAGATGATAGTGGAAAGAATGTGATGAAAGAATATGATGAAAGCATGAAATTGAGTTATGATATGAAAGTGATAATATAGGATGGTAATTGATTAATTAGCCCAACTGGATCCCGCACGGGTTTCCGGGGGACGAGGTCGCTACCTGATCTACAAGGGGCCTCAGAGGTCGCTACCTGATCTACAGGGGGCCTCAAGATAAGAAAAACAGTCAGAGGTCGCTACCTGATCTACAGGGGGCCTCAAGATAAGAAAAATAGTCCAAGATCGCAACCTGATCTACAGGGGGTCTTAGGACAAGATGGCCGAGGTCGCTACCTGATCTACAGGGGGCCTAGGACGCTATCGGGTTGGCCAACCGAAAAGAAAAAAAAAGAAGAAAGAAAGAAAGCAAAGAAATACGAAAGCAATGAGAAAATATATCGTACGATCAGTTGGGGCTAGTTAGTTAATTATCACCTATGCATCGATGCAATCGAGTCTAGCATGTTATATGTTATGTTATGATTATTTATATGTGTTGAGATTATATGAGATGTTTATATGAGATGATATGTTTATATGTGATGTGTGATAACATGCTTGAATGTTTATGTGAAATGTGATGTGAATGGTTGTGGAATTATATGTGAATGTGGATATGTATGCATTGATCGACTTTGGAATGTGAGGAAGGGTATAGAGTGTCCTTTGGGGACGGGATATTAGATACTTATATATATTGGGAGAGTGCGATTTGTATACCCTTACTGAGCGTGTGGCTCATTGTTGTTATATCCACATATTTTTCAGCTACTCAGACTCGGTCTGATCAAGGCAAGGACGTTGGACCCAACACCTGGATTTGAGATCATATCAGGTGGGCTGTTATGGAATGCTATCGCCTAGGATGTTTTGTATGGTTTTAAAACAGTTGTGTTTTGGTTAAACGGAGTTTTATGACGTATGTTAGTATGTATATATGTTGTGAAAATGGTTGTAAGATAAAGTTTTAAAAATTTATGTTTTCCGCTTTTCCGCTTATTGCTTTAAACAGGGTTAATTAATTGGTAATTAACTAGAAATGAAATAGGTGGGTCACAATCTCAGTGAAGATCTTGTTTACTGACTGGTTTTGAAATCTTTATGTGTTTGAAAGGTTTTATAATATGTTTAAGTTGCTAAATGCTTTGTTTGAAATTTTTGGCATGTTTAATACTTTGTTTTTATCCAAATTATGTTGAATTTGAAGGTTGACACCGCATTATGAGTTCTCTCACTTTCTTCCTGGAAAGACCAAGGCAATTCATTCTTTTCTCTTCTTCTTCTTGATCATGCTTAGCCCCTCATATACATTTTTGCCTCCCTTTACTTATCCGGGAATTTGGAAGCAAGCAAAGTGGTGAAAGCAAGTGAAGTAAAAGAAGTTGGGTGGAAGTGAAAGTGTTAGAAAGAAATAAATAGGTTTGGGGAAGTCAATCATGATGATGAGTAACTCGGCACCATTCACATAGCCGGGTGTTTGTGTCTTGCCAAAGTCGGATTGAGCGATATTCCTAACGGGTCATGGTATGTGCATCAAGGGTTTGATGCATCTCAAGAAATTGACGATTGCTGATTTCCTAGGCTTCGGTTATTGTGCACCTCTATCCATGCATCCCAAAAAGTAAAGTAAAAAAAGAAAAGTGTGAAATAAGCAAAGCTTATTGGTGGAAGATGTTGAAAGTCAAAGTGAAAGTGAAGTATATCCTTTTCCCGGATTCTAGCACCACATTACCTTACATACATCCCTACCCTACACGTTTCTTGACCTTTCTTTTGGGAAGCCCTTGAGACCTCGAGCTTGTTGATTGACTTAGTGGTTTAAACTGGATTATGCATGATTAATTTCGATAATTATGACTTATTATGCATTCTACAATTTTATGCAAAGATGAACAACTTTCTTATATTTATAAAATGTTTTGATCATATTTTGATTTTAAATTCCATGAAGTATTCTCTTAGAGTGATCTATGATTTTAGCACACCATTAAAATGTTTTTGAAAGATTTTTTTCATTGATCTTCTTGACTTATAATCCATTCTATCTTGAATTTTATATGCGGAACTTGTTTGGGGACAAGCAAGGGCTAAGTATGGGGTATTTTGATAGCATGAATTATTGTCTATATTTTGGGGTTTATTTAGACGTTTTATCTTCAATAATCTGTATGTTTGTATGTATAATATGTGATTATATTACCATTTCATCTATCTTTGCGGGAATCGAGGTCTACACCTAGTTTTGTTGTAATCGTAGGTAAAATGGCACGTTTTGCATCAAAAAGGAGCTAAGGAGTCATTGGAGCTACTTTCAGGAACATAAGGAAACATCCAGGAAGCATAGCCATGGATTAAAGATTCACTTTGGACCAGATTTGAGAGATTTCACATTCAGTTGTGACTCACCTCGGTTGACTACAGAGTCACCTCGACCGAGGTGATCCAGAGGAGTCGACTCGACCGAGGCGAACACCTGGGACGTGGCGAGAATATTTTATTCTTGGTTGAGATCTTTTATCTTTGGAAAGAGGATCTTATATTTTTGGGCTTGGCTCCTGGAAGGAAGAAGATATGATAGATCATATATTTTACCTATTTTTATGGGAAGAGATCTTTCTAAGATATCTTATCTTTGGAGAGTAATTTTCCTATAAAAAGGGTTGGATTTTCCACAAATCCATATCATGCTATACATCTCGCATAGATCCGAATACACCGCTGCAGCCATACTCCAGTTGGGAGATTTGAAGAACATTTTTGAAGGTTGAAGGAAGAAAGTCTATAGCTTTTATAGCTTTTGAAGGGTTTTTATAAGATCATCTTAGATTCCCTTCTTTGTCATTGTCTTGTTAGATTTTTATCCAAGGAACGCTTGTTGGTTTTATAATTGATTCAGTTATTGAAGCCTTTCTCTTAAGGTTTTCTTGTTCAATTATTCTCTTTCTTCCCATATATTTGATTAATACGAACATGATGATGAGTGGCTAATCTCTTTGTGTGATTCTAGGGTGATTGGCTGAAGGTTGTGGGAAAAACAATGATAGAATAATCTTAATCACAGTAGGACCCTGAAAGCTCGAGTCTTTATCCTTAACCCTAAGCATCTCGTTCAGTCGATGAACATCTCGGCCGGGGTGGAATTCGTCTGACCGAGGTGACTTATCTGATCCGAAACTGAGAGTTAAGTGTTAGAGTTTGCCAAATCCTATTCTTATTACACCTTTCCTGGTTCAATGCAAGCCTTGGATGAGACTTACCCGGTAATTCCTTTGTTTATTTACCTAAGATCATAAGTGTAGGTAATAAAGGTTTATCCTTTATTGGAGTTTGAGTGTGCTTTCATCCCATCTTAGTGAGTTAGCCTGAGACTTACCCGGTAAAGGTTGATTCTATTCCCTTAGATGGTGTGTTAGTTTGAGGTTATAGTTCTTTATCTTAATTCCTTGAGACTTACCCGGTGATAGGAGTTACGGTTTAGGATTAGAGAGTAGTGAGACTTACCCGGTGATCTATTCCACTTTAGAAACACCTTCCCTATGCAAAAATCTCAGCTTTGTCCGCTTAACTTTAGATCTTGAGTTGGAACCACAACTAGATGCTTTAATCCCTAGAATTGCATATTTCCTTTATTGACTTTTATCATCTTTGATTGTTTTAATTGCTTTGTGGTTAGTAATTGCTAAAGCTTACCTATTCCGACTTTGTTTCACTAAGTCCCTGTGATCGACCCCTGGAATTCCTTGCTTTTTACTACGATTGACCCGTACACTGCGGGTTCGCATCCTTGTTTTAAGCTTACATCTAGGGTTATAAATTTAAAGCTTGCACACACCGTTTCGAGCGAACATGCTTCTTCAACTCAAGCATCTCAATAGGTGTCATACGATAATAGGCCTTAGAGATCGGTCTCATACCGGGCCCTAGCTCAATGCCAAAGTCTACACTCCTCTGTGGAGGTAAACTTGATGGCTCTCCAAAGACGTCAGCAAACTCCCAAGCTACTGGAATCTCCTACAAAACCAGACTCGTACTAAACTTCATTGCATAGCACCAAAAAGCCTCACAACCCTGAGTGATAAGTCTCGCAGCTCACACTGCACTAACTACCAAATCCAGCTGCTCCAGCTCCAGCACTAGTTGATCTAGTCTTCTGTCTCTTCTTATAACCTCTTGTCTGAGAAGCTCTCCTCTGACCTGGCTGGTCTCTCTCATAAGCAGAAGCTCTATCTTGATCCTCAGGTGGTGCAGACGGACCCAACAAAGACAACTCATCCTTAAACTTGCTGATGATCTCAACAATAGGCAAATCCTCGAATCCAGCCTCGAGGAAATCCTGAAGACGGTCTCTCCTCGTAGTTGCAGGGCAATAGCGATCCCTGATCGCTGTCTTCATTTGCTCATAACTGGTGACCTTACTGCGAGCGGCCCTCAACCAAGAATGACCCTGATCCTTCAGTAACGTCTATGCTATGTTGACTCGACGTTCCTTTGGGAAACCGATAGCCTCCATAACAGAATCCAACTGTCCTAGCCACTGCTCCACCTCCAATCCAGTCTTTCCCATGAAAGTGGGAACCTTTAGCTGGTCGAAAGCCTTCAACCAACTCTCGGGCTTTGGCTTCTTCGCCTCAGCCGGCATTCTAACAACCTCAGTAACTCTAGTAGGTGGAGCAACAACCTGTGTAACTCTCTACAAAACCTCAGCTGATCTCGCGGGAACTGGCGGCATTGGTGTTGGTCCTTCAATCTTGATAGCCTCCTCAACTCTCTGCACATAGTCACGATATGCAAAAGCTCCTATGGACGCTTGTGCGGACTTTGTCGATGGTGCTCTCTGTGCTCCATATCTAGCAGCGGTACCATTCTCAACCCCAGGAACAACACTCTCAGCAACCTCCTCAACAAACGCTTCAGCGATAGGCGGATCAACAACTGGGGCCTGGCCCCGACCTCTAGCTAGTGGAGGTCTCCCTGTACGTCCTCGTTCACGGACGACAGGTGGAAGTGGTGGCCGACCCTTTCCTCACCCTATACCAGCGGTAGCTCTAGTGCGTGTCATCTACTATAAGGATAGATATATAAGACTATATATATATAAGGCCACGCTACAACTAAAGCAGAAAACCAGGAAAAACATATAAAGGCCATCATATAAGAAACTACACTGCTAAGATCCACGGAGGTAGTGGTGGTCACCCGTTCATCTATCCCAGACCGACAATTTTAAAACAAAACCCTTGTTGAAAACGTTAGACCCCTTGCGGGTTCTATTTATTTATCCATCCGACCTTTAGAAGATTTCGAGTACCATTGTTGCCAACCTCGCCTTTGATACCATATT
This sequence comes from Fagopyrum homotropicum, assembly GCA_033239125.1. Taxonomy (NCBI): domain Eukaryota; kingdom Viridiplantae; phylum Streptophyta; class Magnoliopsida; order Caryophyllales; family Polygonaceae; genus Fagopyrum; species Fagopyrum homotropicum. Next base: position 147,630,385 of record BSWB01000002.1, read on the forward strand.
GAAACACCCCTAGTTTTGGGAACTCAAAGCGCTACGGGCTAGGACCATACAATGGGTCCCGACCCTCAGAGTAGCAACAACACAACGAATCTTACAACAAGGCACATACAAATAAAAATCAAAACAGATTAAAAAAAACAAAGGTTTAAACAAAAGAAAACGTAAAACACTCGCAACCGAGTTCAAAACAAAAGGGAAAGCAACAACATAAACATAAACCTAATCCCGTCCTATAATGTACGGGAACCCTGGCTGACCACACCGTCTGGATCACTCAGCAGCATCCTGAACCTGTGGAACATCTACAACATCGGTATAAACCGTTAGCTAACATTCCAAATATCAGAAAGAACTTACATGCACAAACTGGTTATCCATATAGCATGCTCACACACAACCGGTTATTATCTTTCATTAAGTTATCCATTACTAATTCAACTTATGGTTGTCACACGAGAATCTCTCGAAACTCGCCTCCGCTTCCGTCTACCGATAGGAATAGATCAGTACTATCCGTTACCTACGGGCCTGGGTTGCAAGAGCACATTCTAGTCTCCTGTAGAACTAGACAAGTGGTCACCGCCCGGTTATCATACACTTGGGCCAGTTAAGGTTAAAAATGGTGAGAACGTAAGCAAGAAATGAGAAAAAGGAGGAAAAGGCGGGGATATATAGAGAAGGGCTGGAAAGATAGAAGGAAGGACGTTTTAGGGTTAGGAACAAGATAAAGGAAGTTGGCTCATAAGATAGAAGAACGAATCTTCTATCTATGGAAGGAAGATAAAACGGACGAAAGATAGATCGGGGGTGATATGTAGTCAGCCGCGGGTGCGGCCTGCCGCAGGGGCGACACCCTTCACCGCGGGGGCGATGGAGGCAAAAGAATGGGGTCTTACAGATGTGCCGGAGCCATGGCCGCCGCCTGCTTGGTCCATCTTCTACCGTTGAAGCCGCCCAAATGTTGCCTTCGCACCCTCTACAGCCAACGAGGGAGCTCATCGGAGCCGTTGTCGCCAGCCGCTGCCTTCGCCTCCATCGAAGCCTCTACCCTTCCAGCACAGCCCTTGCCGCCGGTTGTTCCCCCCATCCAACTCTTTGCTTCAGCCATGCCACCTCCTCTGCCCTGCGTATCATCCCTTGTCTACTGGGTTGTTGCCAATGTCGCCGGAGTAAAGAAGCCCCCTTTCCTTGTAGTTGCTGCCCTAGTGCATCAGGGACCCTACCGGAGCCTTGCAGGTATTGTTAGTGTTCCCCTGTCCACACCGCCACTTTGCTTTCCCTTTCCCAGCAAACCCTTATATCGGGTGTGAAGGAATTTTGGTGAAACTACAATTGTAACCCATATTTCTTAATTGTACTTTTTGTCTTTTTGCCCTAATTTTGGAAATTCACAATTATACTCCTGCTTGAATTAATTACAGATTTTGACTTGATTTCTTATTTATAGTTTATGACCCAACTTTTATGATTTAATTATTGTGCCCTTTGTTGGATTTATTTCGGATTTATGGTCCGACGATTTAATTGCGGATTATGACCAAGTTTCTAAAACTATATAAATTGCCCGGAAAGTGTTTTTAAGATTTTAAAGTCGGATTGTAATTACGGGGGCTATTCTTATAGTTAATATATACTGTGTAGTATGTCCAAATTTAGCGTTATGCTAAATTTGTTTAGTTTGGTGCTAGATTCGGAAGCGCCCCGTTTAAGGCCAATGGATCCATATCGACATCCATGGACCGTCTTCCGTCTTTTCACGTAACGTGAGTACCCTCTCCCCCGAGATTATGATCTTACCTCGATCTTGTTATGTTTAGTATTAGTATCATGCTAGGTGGATCTAGCATAACTTAGAGTGAATGTCAAGTAGTGGCTTTGGACCTTAGGTGAGTGTTTGAGGATTGTGAAATGTTGTAAGGCTTGAGGTGTTGATATTATCTTGTGAGGTTGTTTATGGATTTAAGTTGTATGTTGAGCTTGTGAGATTGTTGAGGTTGTGGACTAGTAAGTGAGTATCCTAGCATAGAATGCTAGAGTCGAGATCATCGAGACTAGGAACAAGTTGTCTTAGCATGTGAGTGGTACGACCTTGTATAGGTTATTTGGGCTAGAAGTCTAAAGACTTCTAGCATGAGAGATAGATGCTGATCTTGTGCCTCATTTGGTTAGGCTGGGAGTATCTTCATGCGGGAAGCGGAGTGCGGTATATTTTCGGGTTGAGCGTTGTGTAAAGTAAGTCTCCGGACTTACTTAGCTCGTATTCTTAGTATTAGCTTTGATGTGTGTTTGGTGGTGTGTGTTTATTTTCTATGTTATAACAACTAAACTGGAAATAGGATTACCGACCTTTATATATTGTTTGGCACAATTGTATGATAACGGGCGGTGACAACTTGTCTAGCTCTCGCGAGAGCTAGGAGGTTCTTGGCAACTATCCCATGCAGGTAGACGGTCGAGTGAATCAGTATCATTTCATGCCGGTAAGTAGGGACCGAGGCGAGAATCGGTGACTCTCTTGTCACAACCTAAGTTGAGTTAGAACGGGATATGACTTAATAATAATAAGATAATGAACCGGACTTAGTAGGTAAAAATAATTTTGATAAAGTATTATATCAAATTGATATGAAATGGAGAGGCGAGAAAGTCATATAAAAAATATTCTAAAAAAGAAAAAAAAAAAGAGATTTGCATAAACATATAAACTAACAATTTGATAGAAAAGGTAGAAGTTTAATTTATAAAACTAATTTATGTTGATATTCAAGATATTGAAACAAGATTCATTTTACAAAAAATAAGTACAAGTAATAGCAAAATGCATGAACAAGGGTTCCAATCAAATACATGAACAAGTAATTAGCTCATTTCATTCAAGCTTACCTACACCAGATTCAGCAAATTTACCAATTTGCATCACTAAAGATAAAAGATAACATTACTGAATAAATCAATGAGCAGTAAACCATAAAAAAAATGTTATTTATTGGATTCAAATCACTAATTTATCGTTAGTGGTCATGGTAATCACACATTTAGATTAGATCCTTATTCGATCAGATTATGAATCTATATCAAGAGCAGGTTTGAGTTAGTGGCCTTTAAGAAACTAAATACAAGTAATAGCAAATTGTGTGCTGTCAAACCAAAATACAGTGCAATTCTCCAAAGTCAAGCAAAAAACATAGGTTGTCAAGCCAAAATGTGTGCTGTCAAACCAAAAATGTGTACTGTCAAGCCAAAATGAGTTAGTCACTTTACTGAAAAAATCAATGAGCATTTTGAGTTAGTGGTCTTAAGGAACTAAATACAAATAATATCAAAACAACAAGCTCAAAATGTGTACTGTCAAACCAAAAAATGGTCATGATTTTCAAAATCAAGCCAGAAAATGGCAAATCAGCAAATTCAGCCAGAATACAATGCAATTCTCCAAAGTCAAGCAAAAAACAGAAAAATAGAAAATTCAAACTCAAAATGTGTGTTGTCAAACCAAAAGATGATCATGATTTTCAAAATCAAGCCAAAAAATAGCAAAACAACAAATTCAAGCTCAAAACATAGGTTGTCAAGCCATAATATAGTGCAATTCTCCAAAGTCAAGCAAAAAACAGAAAAATAAAAAAATTCAAACTCAAAATGTGTGTTGTCAAACCAAAAGATGGTCATGATTTTCAAAATCAAGCCAGAAAATATCAAAACAGCAAATTCAAGCTCAAAACATAGGTTTCCAAGCCAGAATACAGTGCAATTCTCCAAAGTCAAGCAAAAAACAGAAAAATAAATTCAAACTCAAAATATGTGATGTCAAACCAAAAGATGGTCATGATTTTCAAAATCAAGTCAGAAAATAGCAAAACAGCAAATTCAAGCTCAATACAGTGCAATTCTCCAAGTCAAGCAAAAAACAACAAAACAACAAATTCAAGCTCAAAACATAGGTTCTAGCATGTCGACTTCATATGCTCCTATTTAAGCTCTATGTTCTAACATGCTCATAACACTTTCTACTAAATCTCTCTCACAAGTGATTTGTGTAGGAAGACAACCATCTCTCTCTAACCTACCCTAATTCAACTTTCATGATTTCCCTCATATATAATTGTAAACTTAAAAATATACGGTTGATATTTTGTGGCTCATACTCATCGAATTTCCTTTAAACAACACTGATTAGTTCGTCCATGGTTCTTAAGCACTCCTTATCCTGCAATGACTGAATGGAACGAAAAAACCCAAGGTCTAGAACATTCAAGTCCGGAGAGTTTGTTGGTTGACAAAACAATCTAATATTTCTCCCACTTTGTGAAGTTGTCTTATGAAATTCCTCATCACTCGGTTGCACATGGGTTCTTGCATTATCTTGTTAAATGAAAATTGTATTTTCCAAATCTTCTCTTGGCCACTTATCTTGAATTGCCGGAATAACCTTCTCTAATAAAAATGACCGTATAACATCTTTTGTTGGGGACGTGATTGGCTTGGTCTCCATGGTACCAACTTTTCTATTTCGGCTTCGTCTTATTGCTGGTTGCGAAGTCACAAGTGGAAACACTCTTATTTTGCCTGAAAATACTTCATTTCCTTCATTATCAAATCTCGGTCTTGCAAGAGCAACTAGAAACATTACCTTTCCGATGAAGTTTTTATTTTGACATGAGCGTAGATGATTTTCTTCAGTTGGGAGCATGTAGTATGACTTTGTTTTCTTAGTCATGTAAAACCATTTCTATTAATGTGCACCATATTGTGCATACCAACAAATTTAGGCTCATGTGGCAAACTAGTTGTGCCCAACATAGATATGCAATACTGAAGTCGTTTTATCTTGTGCTCCTCCGTTAGATGTGGCTTGAGTGCATTCGAATGATGTCGAATGTGTCCCTCCTTGTAGAGTTTATGTATAGTGGCATTGCTAACACTTAAAGCTTGGGCAAGTGACTTTACCGTCGATCTTTGGTTCAAATTGCTTCCGACCACAATTCTTTGTTTTTCTATGACAAACATCATGAATGGTACCATTTGGGGTATCCTTTGCTTGTTTTCATATCCGTCGAATAGTTCGTATTGGCACCGAGTACAATGCAGAAACCTCTTTGTTGTTTCTCGTTTCAGTTTTTCATTCACACTTCTTTCCAATAAAGCAACATATATAACTTTTCTTTCATCATTGGATATGAACTTGTAGGTTCTTGTCGTCTTCCACTATCACCATGTACATCATCATTTTCTATATTACACAAATTAAGTTCAAAATCCATAAATTTGACATATATTAAACACATAGAACATATATAAATCAAACCATACACTTACAAACTATTTTGTTTAACAAAGTTTATGGTGAATTTCATTTGTAAATAAGAAATCAGATACAAAATTGACACCTTCCCGGATGAGCGATTGTGTCATTGTCGTCTTCAACGAGTAGTGGGGTACTATTTGATAATGATGTAGCCGATAATGGTATGGTATCTGGACTTCTTGATTGACTTGAAAAATGAAATTGTTCGTATTGTTATCTTCAACAACTCCTCCATCCACCCCTTGTTGCTCTACATTAGGAATTTCATTCAAATCAAATGTGTAATTCATATGTGGAAGAACATTCAAATCAAAATGATCCACAGAAACACCAACAAGTGATTTAAGAGAATTTGAATGATATACTACCGAAGGAGATGACTTACATATATGCTTATTCAAAATTGAATCGAATCTAAATGAAAAAAATAAGCTCCAAAATTTTAAATGTAGTTATTGTTATCATTTGCAAAAATACTAAGCTATGAAGAAGATGAAAGGTTTTAAAAGAAGTTTGTTTTATATATAACTATAAAGCTAATGTAATATTAATTAATAAACTATTATAAAAATAACATTTGCTAATTACCTTCATATTTGTAAAGAGTATAAGACCCTATTTACACGTGGCACCGATTTGAACTAAGCTAATTTTGTATGCAGAATATGAGCCCACATTTATGAATTTCAATAACAAAAAAATTAAAATTAGATATCAACTTATACAAGATAATCTATGACTAACTCATGAGTTTGTACTTATCTTGGAATTGTTAAATCTTCTAAATCCCGTCGTATGATCCAAGATATCTTCTTCCAATCTTATATACATAAATATAAACTTACATTACTAATTGAGTATATGAATAAAAAAATAATAATGAATGAATATAATAACTATGTATACAGGGGTGGCCCTTAGGGGGGCAGGGCCCCACCCTCCAAAATAATTTTTTTTTTTTTTGAAAAAAATCATTATAAGATGTGTGTGACTTCTCTCGTTAATAAAATTGTTTCATACGATATATTATTTTTTTAAACATCATTATTCTTGTGTTATATTTCGCCGAAATGAACGAAACTTCAAAAGAATTTTCCGTTTTAGGCTTGGAGTGAAATAAGTCACCAAAATGCACGAGATTTGTTGTTCGGAGTGGAAGCGCGGTCTTAGACCGCACTCTTATTTGTAAAACGCGTTGTCGAGGAAAACGTGTTAATATCCGAAATAAAGATAATAAAAATACAAATAGAGCTGTGGTCCTAGACCGTGCCTATAGTGTAACGTTTTTAAAAGAAAAAAAAAAGCTAAAGAGGCGCGGTTATAGACCGCGTTTATAGGGCAGTTATTATTAGGCTGAATTGGCATTTAGGGTCTTTTACACTATAGAGTTAAAATTTAGGGTCCTACCAATTACAAATTAAAAAATAGGGCTCCTACTTTACTAGACTAATTCATAAATAGGACAAAAAGTTGACAAAAGTGAGTGATGGCTGATGTGAGTGTTGACTGTGACACTTTTGATTGACATTTGGAGGGAATTTGGGGCCAAAAAAACGCAGCCCTTTGCCCAGAAAAAATCAGCTTACCCAAAAATCTGCTTACCCAACTAATGTCAAAATCATACCCAAAAATAAATTTGTCAAAGTACATAAACATACTCGAAAACAATACACCCAATAAATCAAATATCAATATAAAATAATATCCATAAATTGAATAATATTTTATATTTATACCCAATTTAAACATCACTTAATACAAAATCCATACCCAATTTAAATTTGTCATACCCAAAATTTTCAAAACTCGATATTGTATACAAACATCAATATCAAATGACATTTGGTCATTACCCAAAAATTCGCTTGACATTTGATCATTATAACACATTTTGGGTAACCATAAAACATATCCACGATATCACTTTAAATATAACACATTTTGGGTAACTATAAAACATATCCAACATTTTAACACATTTTGGGTAAGTGTTTTTTAAGATATTGATATGTTTGGGTAAGTGGTTTGTTCATATGGTTGTCAATATAGTAGATCGAACATGGTAAGTGCATATCCTAATTTTGAGATCGGAATTTTGGGTAATCAAACATAAATCGTCATACAACAAAAAAAAATAAATAACACACCTAACATACCCAAAAAATAACAACTCAATTTCGTCATACAATATCCAAAAAATAAATAACACACCTAACATATGAAAGATTAAGTAGGAGTCTCCCTCACTTTATTTAAAAAACCAAAAAGTATGAATAGTAAACATCCCATCAATATTTAAATGTTGTGTAGTACCATCATTTCAATTATGTCATATTTCCCTAGGTGTAGGCCTAATTTTTATTGTTTTCTCTAGAGACCCATTTTACAAAAGCAATATATAAAGGGTCCCATTTCCCTAATTTATTCTTATTATTATTGTTTTTTAAATATATAGCGCCTTTAAGTGTAATGTTTTTTAAAAATGTTTTTTATTTATTTTGTTTAATCAGAATATTAAAGCGCGGTTTGTAACCGCTCTTCTTTTTGCAATAGATGCGGTCTAGGACCGCGCTTGTTCTCCAACCCGGAAATCTCGTGTATTTGGGGAATAATTTTGCTTCAAAGCTAATTTAAGAAAAATTTCCCCATTTCTATTTATTGTGGCGAAATGTTTTGTTTTTTTCTACTTTCCATTTGTAGATAATTTTCCTTTTTGGCAACATGATGATTCGAGCAATTAATTATTCAGTATTATCATAATATTTTAATTCGCAAGATGGGTTTATACCCTTTGTTGTCAGATTGACTGTTTATTTGTAACATTCACTATTTATTTTTGGTAGACTTGCAGTCAAAACTTCGTAAGTAGATGACATATTGACTTTGTTTTTATCGCTATTTTATTTTCATAGATATTTTTATCGAAAATAAATTTTTGTCCCCCTTTAAAATATTGCGGCCGCCACTGTATGTATATATCCTTAACATCTCAAAGAAAATCCTTAAAAAAAGCATTCACGTCTAACAGTTACTAATAACATTCTACACAATCTCAATGACAAAATATACGAAGCTTCATTGTATACATGATCAAGGGTTTTCACACAATGAATATCAACTACATGTATCAAAGTTTAGCATACTCGATCAGAAGTTCATAAAGGTAATTTTTTCTATAATTCTAGCTGTTTATAATTGCTTTGTCAAAATTACTCGTCATCTGAAAGCGTCTAAGGGGCGTCGGCGCCCTTTTTTTTAAGGGCCGGAAAAAGTCGAAGGACCGAGATGGAGATGGAAGCGCTAACGGAGAAGAAGCGAAGGAGTGACAGTGGCCACGGTTCAGTTTCACATGAGGCAGGAAGGGTTACGTGATAAGGTGTAAGAGATGGTTGCCACATGGTTTTAGACTTTGAAATTGATACCCCAAATTTGATTCAACAGAGGTTATAAATTCGAAGAAGTTTAGAATCGATACAAATTGGAGAAGAAGCGAAAGATAGAGAAAGGTGTGAGGAAGAACGAGTTGTGGTCGTGGGGAAGAAGTGGAAATTGAAACGGTAAAGAGGGATGTCAAATCTTTTTTGAGAATTTTTCTAACGTAGCATTTTCAGGAAAAAAAAAGAAGACTGAGCGCATTCTCCTTGTACTATCGTTCATTGGGCGCCCTCGGATCACAATTGTATTTCACGATAATAAAAAGTAACCTCGTACAAATAGCTTTTTCGATTATTTATGTTTAAAAGTTGTGTAATTAGAATCTCATATTATTAGTGCTTGGTCTGAAGCCCAATATTAGCCGAAATTGAATATTAGCTCTTTGTCTGAAGCCCAATATTAGCCCAAATCCGATTGGGGATAGTTTAACATTTATTATGTCAATTATGGGTTAGTGGTTATATACCCGTTTTATATACTATCCGAATAGAACCAATAAATTTGTTTATAAATATTGTATCTTATTTTTATTATATAGTTGTCCAATATTGAAAAATTTATAAATCTGTAAAAATTCAATATTAGTATTTTACAGTTTTTTGAAGCGTAGAATAATAAGAAATTCTTTATCTGTAACTATTTTATCATTTTGAGAATAATTAAAAGTGGATTACTATTATAATGTTTTATAAATATTATTTGGTTCGACTCATTATATATTACTCGAAAAATTCAATGTATAAATATACCCGCATAAAGTGCGGGCTATGCACTAATTTAGATATACAACTTATAGTTATATAAGTATGCAATTCTTTATAAAGGCTAAAAACATGCAAAGATGGTATGGCACACTGTTTGTTTACGTAGTTCTGGACCTCGGGGGTTAAATATATGGTAAAAAAGAATTTATATATACGTACAGAGGTACAAAGAGGTTGGGTTCTTAAGCTAAGACGGGATAACAATTTTAGAAAGAAAAAAAAGAAGAAGAAGAATTAACGGTTATAAACCGTACGCTATATTTAACTAACATTCGTACTTCAAATATATGAAAAAATTGTCTAGATGGTGTCTTTAGATATAGTCACATATTTATGGCAAATGAGAGTTGAGACTATTGAGTTACCAATCCACATCTTTTTGTTTTGTCTCAATGGTTTATTTTCATTCCTAACAAGGATATTCAATATTATTTAATCATGATTATTAAGTCTAATTGTGATTAGAGAGTCTAATTGCAATTTTATCAATAAACCTTTTTTACCGTAAATTATTTAATATGAGCTAATCAAACTAGTGTTTAGAATAGTGGGAAATATTTTACTATTTTATTTTCCTAATCAATATTATTTGATTTGACTAGGCGTGCCGGCGCATGCTACACGCGCGCGTGTCATATTTTTTTACCCCGTAGGACGATAATGATAATTTGTACGGTAATAAGATAGTAAGTGCAAACGGGGGTACAAATCGGAAAAGGCAGCGCTGTACGTAATTATGATTGCGGTGTTCTACAATTTTGTCTCCGTTTGAGCCACATTGTACATGAGTTCAGAGTCGTAAGCATCTGTTGCGGAAAAAAAGAAGAAAACTAGTAACATAAAATTCAAATAGCCAGTCATTTTCTTCCATCATTATCAATTTCAGAAAAGGATACTACAAGATGAGAGACACAGACAGATGCAATATTGCCGAAGTGCTACTCAATATCACTGGTTCAGTGTGGGACTTAATGACACTCATTTGCAAGGAGGAGCTTAAAATAGATCGTCAAAATGTTAGTAGGTAGAGACAAAGGAAGTAATCTACCATTAAGCGAAACATTAAGCGAAACATTTCCATGTACTTGAAGAGGATTCTTGACTCTTCTACCTCTTTCCATTCTTTCTTATACTCCAACTTGTTGCAATTCATCAACAATAAGTGAATTCATATAAAGACCTGAACCAAAATCAATTTTCAAAATAACTTAACAGCTCACAAGCCCTAATATGACCAGGTTGCAGGATGGGATCAAATGTTGCGAATTAAATTACCTGGAAGCGAAACACATGGAAGAAACGCGCTCCCTTGCACCACCGCAGACCTAGTGTCGCCAACAAGCCCCGGAGAGCCCACAACTGCCACAATTCTCTCTTCCAACGGGAACCACAAATCGAAAGAGAAACTCCGTTTGCGAGTTTCCAACGACAGGCACTGCAACCCTTGGAAGGGTGCTGTGGACGCATTTAAAGCGAACGTCTTGGGAAGTCAGATACGGCTGTGATTAATACCCATCGGTGGCATGTTCAGAAAATAACACGCCAACAACATGGGGCGAAGACTGAGACAGTTGCAGTCTATGTTGCCGGTGGAAGACATATGGAAGATGAAAGAGCACGCTGGAAGGCGAAGAGATAAGAATGGGTAAGTGGGTCCAAAGCAGCTCAGAAGCCCAATGGAACCAAAAAAACAGCAATCTATTCAATGGAAGTGATGAAACCAAAAAAACAGCAATCTATTCAATGGAATATGAGTATATTCAGTAAACTAGAAAATATTTTTGTATGAAGAAAGTCTAACGACAAACTAAAAGAGCGCAGTTTACATCTACAGCGTATACAGCACAACGGCTTCAGAAACATAAGCGCGTCAATTTCAATTTTCAATTTTCAATTTTCAATCTTGGGCGGGCATTTCAAATCTGCAAAGAGGGCAGAAGTGATTCGTCTCCAGCCATCTGAGAAGGCAATTCTCATGGAAGATGTGGAGGCATGGCAAAGTCAGAGAACTCCATGGCTTATCAATCTCATCGATACAGATACAACAGTCGCTGCAATTCCACTCGCTCGACTCTTCCTTCTCCGTCTCGTCCCTCGCCCTCAACAGCTCTGAAACATACGAAAGCGACGTCGGTTTGGTGGTGGGCCCAGCCTCCTCGAAAGACTCCATGAGCGCCGTATCATACTCGTCATCGGAACGGCTCACGTTTCGGAACCTCATTTGAAGATAGTATACAGTGCTGAGATAGAGAGGGGAGCAGTTACCGTGAACGACGTTTGCTGGCCGGAGGAGGTTATTGACGAAATCTGAAGCCACTCTCATTACGCAGTCGCGGGAGAGGTCGTGATCCGGAAAATTGGACCAATAAATCGAACTACTAAGCTTTTGTTGATAGTAGTGTACGTATTCTTCAAAGTCGATGAAGTCGGAGGAGCACGCAAAACAAGGGATTTCCAGGTCCTCCTCCGAGTTTACGCCGGCGATGGTTCCCGACACCAATTTGCAAGGTTCAGTTTGTCGGACAAGTCTCTCGGAGCCCTGAATTTGGAATTCGATTCCATCGCTGATTTCTACCCATTCAATCGCCATCGTCAATAATGTGTAATCGATCTGGAATGAATGTGTAATCGATCTGGAGTGATTGTGTAATGAAAATGTAATTGTGGTTTCAGGTGGTAGCTACCGTGTCTCTTATATATACATACTTGATCGGAGTTCTTAAACAAGGAAAGTGAATATTATGTAGAGTCACTATACCGTTAAAAAAATATCTCACCCAACAGCAATATTTTTCAATTTTTGAATTTTTAAGAAGTTATATTTAATTCCATTACTTACCCATTTATCTGTCTTACCATTTGCAACATTTCATGCAAATTAAATTATTGATTATTTTAATTTTATTCATCAAATTCATTAAATAATAATAATAATAATAATAATAATAATAATAATAATAATAATAATAATAATAATAATATGCTTATCCAATAATAACAAAATGATTAAAATATTGTCTAGATGTTAACCAAAATAATAAGTAATATGTTTAATATCTAAAGATGAAAATAGTATTATTTAATGTTCTTTTTACTCTATTTACAAGGAAATGTCTCATAAATTAATTTGGTTAAAGACAAATCAAGTTTACATCGCTTGTGGTAAATTTTAATAAATGTATCCTTTGTAATTATGAAGTATTTATGCCTTGAACCTGAGGCTAACCGAAGCTCATCGGATATCCTTACCAACTGAGCTATTAATACATTGATATTAATACCATTTTTTTTCATAATGAGGCCGCAAAATATTTGAGGCCCTGTTCTCATCAACAGGTAGAACCGGCTCTGAGCCGGGCCTGAACATTATTATTTATGGTAGAAATTTATAATATAAAAAAATTTAAAAATGGATGCATTGAAATTTAATAAAATGTTTTTAACAACTTTATTTGTATGATGTTAAATAACTCAAAAAAGATTTTGGCCTACTAGGTCTTTTTCATTTTTGTGTTTAGTAAATGTACCCATAATTTTTTACCACTTTCATTTAATGGTAGGTAAAAATAATTAACCGCTCAATTTTAATAAAAAAATAATAATAGATGTTTGCTAGTATTATGTAAGTTTAAGTTTTAATTCTTAATTAATGAATTTGTTTTTTTATTTTATTTTATGATTTTTTTCCTTTTTAATTTTAATTTTTATTTTATGCAATGAACATACCAAAATTTTTTCATACCAAAATTTTTTTCATACCAGAAAATTCTGGTATGAGTTTTCTCGTACGACAATTCATACTAAAAAATTCATACCGGAATTTTCTACTATATAAATATACCCGCACATGAACTAGTTATTATGAAACTGATGTACAAAACTATACAAGACTTAGTCAACGAAGACGACCATTGACTATTACACACATAACAAAATGAGTGAATGATATTATCTCCAAATCTGTTGAGCTCGACATTAGACATGCTCTTTTGAGTTGCCACCGCTTCTGTAACTCGCTTATAGAAGGAGCAAGCGGATTAGAGCCTCGAAAGTTACTACACCGCAATGAAAATGGAAGAGAAATGTTACACCCAAGACGACACTTTTAACACTTGATAGCAAACCTGCCAACAATAACAAGACTGGAAACTAGAAGACATGCCTTTTCATTACTCCCAAACATGTCCTCATATCATACCAGAAATGCTCTCTTGCCTATACCTCTAGTGTCTAGAAGTAAGCCAGTGATTCCTCCATTGAAAGAAACATGTTAAAACAACATTTAAAAAGAATGGCCATTGAAAGTAAACGTAGCGAAAACGGGTGCTTACATCTGCAATTCCATGAAAGAACATAGAGTTTGAAGCTTAGAGAAACAACAGTGCTAAGGAAATAAAAGAGTTGTTGAGGACACATCTTTTCACTTTTGTTGGATTGTGTTGTGTTGGTTATTTTGTATATTACCTTTGACTCTAATATACATAACTTTTTTACAAAAGAAAAAGGAAGAGTAATATGTAGTGCATACACAAAAAACCCTTTGTAAGAACAATCAGAGGTGGTACTGAATATTATTCAAGCCAAACACAAGTTCTCCATAACCATAGAAATACAACTAAGTTAATCATCAGCAGAAAGCAAAACACAAGTTCTCCATAACCATAGAATTTTGTAACAACCAATAAACTCAATAATGCAACTAAATTAAGAGTAACTGATGACATGATTTATGATGTTAGTTTAGGCATTCATTTAGATAGTTTTTCCCGTTATTTATGCATGGTTTGGCATTAGTTCATGACGTTTACGCTTAATTCATACATATTGTCGAAATAGGCGTCTACACGAACTCTTGTCGGTTTTGTAGGTATTTTGGAGAGCTTTTGGAGCTTAATCGATACATTCGAGAATCATTCCTCGTGATGGCACACTTCCGGACTCATTAAGGAGCAAGCTAGGAGCAAAGGAGAACACATATGACCTTGTTGATGCATGTCTTGCACCAACTCATGGCTTAATGATCCAAAGGGAGCTGAAGAGGCATTTCCACAACCCAGAGGCCAAAACCACGCCCGTGGTTTTGGCCGTGGTTTTCTCTGGACGACTTTAAAACGTGTCCCACGATCTCTTTGCCCGACCCTTGCTCTTGGTGGAGAATATAAGTGGTCTCGCCGGCTGTTGCTAGGGGATCCTCCCACATTCTCTCACACATTATCATTATCCACATTGGGAATTCTTGGAGAAGAAGAAAAACACTCTCATTTTGGAGGAAGAACAACACATCAAGATAGAGATTGAGAGTGAACTTTTGAGTGACTTTTGTTGAGAATATTTGAAAGCATTGTAAGGAACGTTTTGGAGCTGTGTTTGAAGGGTTGTACGTCTTGTTTAATCTCATATTCAGCTAAGACTACTTGTTCATTTTCATCTCATTTTCTTGCTATGGAAGCAATGAATGTTTGCTTGTTGAGTTTGAATCTTAAAATGCATGTTGTTGGCTAAATAGTTGTGATTCTAGGGTTATGGAATGATGGTTATGGCTTGGACTATGATAGAATAGACTTGAATGCACCTTTGGATGATTTGCTTGCTCGAAACCTAACCTCTGATGGAAACCACGGCCTGTTCATACATTTCCACGCCCGTGGTTTAGGATGATCCAACCGTGGTTTGTTCTGTTGTGCTTGTATTGATGAATCTGAATGTTAGGATGTTAGATTGTTGAAATCCTAGTGTTTGTTAAGCATAATCTAGCCTAGGATGACCTAATGCTAGCAAACTAAGCAAGGGAAGAGACTTACTCGGTAATTCTCGATTGTAGAACCAAAGATGATGAACTCTAGGTAGTAGTGAGCTTCACAAGCTGCTATTGGACTGAGTGTGCTAGGATTGATGCTTAGGACTTGCCTTCCCGAGACTTACCCGGTAAGGAGAGGTTTGACCCCTAGATAGCAATCCGGTTAGTGTAGAATTCTCAACCTTAAGCTCCTAGAGACTTACCCGGTAATAGGACCTTAGGTGAGGGATTAGTGGACCATGAGACCTACCCGGTGATTGATCCCACTTAAGAAACACCCTTTCCCAACATACCGTAGCTTGTCCAAGGTTGATAGAAGGTTGAGTCCAATTCCATAACCGGAAGTCCTAACCCCTAGAATCCGCTTTTCTCTCTTTGATTACATATCTTGTGTTTGTGTTGCTTGTTTGTGTTGCTAGCTTGAGCTGTTAGTTTGATTTATAATATTGCACGATTTGTGATCTTGCTTGATCACCACAAAAACCAAACCCAAAAATATCATGATTTTCATTTCTTTATTTCCTTCTCTTTTCTTAGACTAGATTTGCACTATCTATGATCACTTGTTTGATTTAATTTCACCTTAGTCTTCGTGTTCGACCTCGGAATATTATCCTTGCTACAAAACGACCCATACACTGTGGTTTTACTAGGAGTTAGGAATTTTGTAACAACCAATAAACTCAGTAATGCAACTAAATTAAGAGTAACAAAACTCACCTCTTTCCCCATCTCCCCATCCATTACCTCTCCAATACACCGCTCAATCTCCTCCTGCTTCACGAACCCGTTCTCATCTTCCCTAACCCGAACCCCGACCTTCCAAACATCTTCTACAAACTTAGCATTCGTCGGCTGATCCACCCACAAAGGCATCACAACAAGCGGCACTCCCACATAAATCTAGATCTAGATCAAGATCCATTGAATAGCGTGGTGGCAACAACCTCCGACAACGGAGGTTAGGGGCAGACAAGCAGCGACACCAACAACAAGCAACACTAAGAGCAAGCAGGAGACGAGCATGGTGGCTACAACCTCTTCGTGGTCGGCAAGTGGCGCTGGGTAACACTTGATCTCCGACAACAGCTCCAGCGACATTCTTTTACCGGCAACAAACGTAATTGAGTTAGAGAGAGTTTTATGTTAGAAAGGAACTCTCTCTAATATCAAAACAGAGCGAATAAGAGGGTTAGGTGAGTTTCTGGGGAGGTTGTGCAATAACTTTTCATTGGGGTATATTTTCTTAATTGAAAATAGGTACGGGCCTATTTATTTGATTGGTAATTGAAAAAGGCTCAATTACCAAATTCTCCCATAACTCAATAAAGTACAAGAATCTTGATATATCTTATTGAATATACCAATTTATAATAATAGTTGATAGACTTTTTTAATTACGAAATCGTTAGGGCATGGGAATTTTTTTTACAAAGGACGTGATATAAAGCTTTTTGGAAAATCCATTATACTCAACTTCGACTCATCTGGCGGTGTTAAAAACTTAATTAAGCACAACTCGACATTGACACTAAATCAATACAAAATCGAAAATTAAAAAACTAGTGGTAAAGAAAATGTGTGCAACACACATGATGGAAACAAAATAGATTGAGAACAGAATAATATGCATATAATACACTATTGCAAGTTCTTTACTTGATTTTGAGAGAGGAAGAATCATACTAGAAGATCATCTTCTACGCCTCTAAGGGGAGAAGGTTCATCCTCGATCAAAACCTTTGGCTCAGACTCTTCTTGTTCATCTTCTATATGATTTTCTTCTACGACTTCAACTTCAACTTTATCTTCTTCTTCATGAGATTTTTCTTTATCGAGGGTTTCATCGTCTTTGTCATTGTTCACAACACAAACAATGATTAGCAACACAAACAACCATTTATGAATGTACAACAAAGTTTTATAAGAACAAAATAACCTGAAAGTATATTGTATCTTGATGATATCAATAAAGCTAAACCATTGATAAAATGGACTATTTAAAAATACGATGGATGAGAGATGAGAAGTAAGAGGAGCATCAATTGAATAATCAACAATGTAATAGAAAATGAAAGAATTTTTTCTATTGTGTCCTAAAGGTTTGAACTTTTTCTCTTGGAATACAATAAATTTTAAAAATTTTCTTGGTACCCTCATATTTTTTTTATTTTTTCTCTATATACATTCTTAATATATTACATTAAAAATTCATTATAAAATAAAAAAATAATTTTAAAATAACTTATAAACTCATTAAATTTAAATTAATAAATTTATAATAGTAATAGTATTTATATTTTTTTTTTATTTTTTCAAATAAAGATATTTTTATTTTCGAATTAAAGTATTTATTTACTTTTTACTTTCAATTTAAAAAAATATATATAATTAAATTCACTTTTTAAATTTTTTTTTTTATTAATAGTCTAGAAATTTAAAAATATATAAATTTATTTATTTTTGAATTTAATTTTATATAGATTATATTAATGCGAAATTTTTTTAAAAAAATTATGTTTTTCTTTATTTTAAGAGTATGAAAAAGTATATTATAAAAAATCTAAAATTAAACATACAAAATAATATTTTTATTTTCAAATTAAAATAAATTATAGAAAATTAACTTCAAAAAATTTACTATATGTTTAAATTCTGGACTCTTAAAAAAATATAAAAAAAGATTATTTTTTATTTACTTTTATATATTTTATTTTATATCAAAATTACATAAAAAAATTACTTTAGTTCAAAATAAAATTATCTTTAATTTACTTTACTTTTAAAGGGTGAATTTGGTAAATAGCCCATGTTATTTTCTTATTAAGTAAATGTACCTTCTTTTTTTTTACCTGTATGATGCAAGGAAAGACTGAGACCCACACACTCACTCCTTCACCCTCTCTGGGGCTCACCGCCATGGCAAGGAAGAAGCGACTTGGCGACACCAATACGCTGACCAAAGACAAGCCACCCTAAAACAGTAGTCTAATCCAAGAATGTCGGCATTAGCCTCTCTTTCAGAACCCTCAACATTCATCTCGCCTCGTTGAACGACTTCTTCGGCTTTGATTTGGTGGATTTGAGCTAGTTTCGGCGTCGATTTGAGTGATGTGGTCGTGTTGGATCTCATTGAGGGTGATAGAGTTAGGGGCGCTGAAGATGGGACAAAACTACGGAACCACGACTTGTGCGACGGCATAGCAACCATGAAGTTTGTCAATGTAAGAAAGAGTCATGAGGTTTCTGGGTTGGTGCATCTGAAGATGCACTAATGGGTCGTTCGGTTGACCTTGCATCATTGTCGGAAACTACGAAGCCATATTTGTTCGCTTTCAGATCTGCTCAAAGTAGGTACCCATGGTTGCTTTCCTTGTTAAACCAATGTAACATACCAGAATTTTATGTCTATAATATAATCCTCAAGTAGGTACCCATGGTTGCCAAAAATTCTGGTATGAAAAACAAGTGGAAGATGATAAACTTAAGCATGTAACACCCCAAGTTTTGGGAACTCGAAGTGTTACGGGCTAGGACCTCACAATGGGTTCCGACCCTCAGAGTAGCAACAACACAACAAATCTTACAACAAGGCACAAATAAATGAAAACCAAAACTCAATATAAAACCAAAGGTTGTAACAAAGGGAAACATAAAAGACTCGCAGCCGAGTTCAAAACAAGGGAAAAATAACAACAGAAATATAAACCCGATCCCGTCCTATAATGTACGGGAACCCCGGCTTACCACACCATCCGAATCACTCAACAACACCTATATCCTGCAAGACATCTACAACATCGGTGTAAACCGTTAGCTAATATCCTAGATATTAGAAAGACATTAAAGGCACAACCACATGTATGGTAATATAAACACATAGCATGCTCGCACTCAACCGGTTATTATCTTTCGTTAGGTTATCCATTACTAGTTCAACTTCTTTGTCACACGAGAATCTCCCGAAACTCGCTTCCGCTTCCGTCTACCAACAGGAATAGATCAGTACTATTCGTTACCTGCAGGCATGGGTTGCAAGAGCACCTCCTAGTATCCTGTAGAACTAGACAAGTGGTCACCGCCCGGTTATCATTCACTTGGGCCAATTACGGTTATAAAGGTCAATCCTAGTCCGGTTATCCGTTATAACAATAAACAATGCAAACAAGTCAATACACTCAAACCAATATACAGAATGAAGATAAGTAAGTCCAAGGGACTTACCTCACTCGAAGGTAACTCAAAGATCAACAACAACTCAGTTTTCCGCAAGAAAGAAGGACGGAAAGCCTTCTCAACAAGGCATAACAAATCAGAAACGATACGGTTGCTAGAAGTCTATAACTTCTAGTCTCAATGATCTCTAAGTGATCTCCCCAAGCTAAGGTCTCAACCTTAGTCTTACAGATCAAGAAGGATCAACAACATCAATATAAGCCAAGGGAAGGAACGAGGAAAGCAAGGAAGGAAGCAGCTCACCAAAGACGGATACATTGTAGACACAAACGTAGGGGTGGCAGAGAGCACCGCAGGGGTGACACTAGGCAGGATTCGCGGGGGCGGGTATGTGCATCCACGGGGGCGGTGCATTGACAGAAGCGACTGTCGGGGTTTCTCTTGATAGAAACTCACAGCAAGGGATCCAAGGCTCGATTCCTTTGATCAAAACACTTCACAACTCAATCAAGGGAGCTTGTGCACATTAATATATCAACAATGGGAACGTCAACAAGAATCAAGACTCGATCTTGATCCTTGAAGAAGAAGAAAATGAAGAACGAAGGAAGAACGCGAAACAGAAGGGAAAGGCATGCATCAACTTATGGGCGTGAATGAGAAACAAGGAAGGAGAACACTTACACGTCAATAAAAAAAGATCACAAGGAAGAAAGTGATAGAAATACGGGCGATCTAGATCAAGGAGAAACTTCAACTACTCCTTCTGATTGTTTGAGTTGGATTAAACTTTGAATTTGGGATGCGGAAGCGTTTGGTTGATCCTTCAAAAGGATCCTCGAGATAAATGCTTGGATCAAAGACTAGATCCAAGATAAGAAATTTAAGGGGATTGAAGGAGAAGTGATGCCTAAACTAAGTAAGAGAATTTTCCTTCTCAATACTTAGTATTCAACTTAGACATCATTTTACAAATGAGCCAAGCCATCCTTATATAGTGGATGGAGGCCATACAAAGAGTCTTAACATAAATGACGGAATTAAAAGTCGGAATTAAGTTCCGAATATGAAAAGCCTAAAATATGAAAGGTCGGAATTTAATTCACGGAATTAAGTTCCGGAATTAATGTTCCGAATACAAAAAGACTTATTATTAAATAGCCGAATAATAATAATGGTCTTCCAAAATGTGTGGGTCCTTCTAGCCGGAACACGGATGGCATCGCCATCCGGGGGCGTATCATTCTCCTCCTCTTAAATGTGAAACGTCCTCGTTTCACCGTAAAGAAAGAAAGGAGTCACTTGAAGAACAAGGCCCTTGAAAATCAACCTTGGATGCATAATGTCGGAGTCGGGCGGCTTCGACTTGTAGTCTTTCACAAGGATGTTGGGGTCGCCAAGCTTGTTGAAATCGGGAGGCTCAAACTTGTAGTACATGAGGATGGCCTCGCCGGTGAGTTTGTCTTCCATGCCCTTTAAGCTTATGACATTGTACGTCGGAGGCATGCCGGAAAGAAGCAAGGGTAAGTCGGAAAATATGTTATTAGACAAAACAAAATCAAACCTTGGTTCATCCGGTTCGAACTTGTAGTCTAACAACATAAATGTGTCATTGTCATGACTGATGGCTTCTTCACCCTTGATGATGATCTCATATTTTTCATCTTGAAAATAGTCTCCACATAACGGATTGACAAGATGAACTGGAATGATCGGGGATACCTCGGGAATGATGATTTCTTCCTTGGCCTCTTCTAATGGATCATCACACAACGGTTGTTCTTGTTGGGCGGCTGTCATGAGAGAAACCATTTGTGCCTTCAAAGCTTCTATCTCATGCTTTAGAACGGTATTCTCTTTGGCTAAGACGGCAACACGTTGTCGGTGTTCATGTGGATATCGGTGGTGCCCATCCATGGAAAAAGTCGGCCTTGGTGGATCCGGAGGAGGCAACCACTCCTCATCCTCAAAATATTGTCTCCGTCGGTATCTCCGGGAGGTTTGTTTGGCCTTCGGAGGATATGGAGGAGGTAACCATTCTTCATCCTCATCATAAGAATTAGAATCATCATAGAACATGATGAACGATGATAGAAATACGGGCGATCTAGATCGAGGAGAAACTTCAACTACTCCTTCTGATTGTTTGAGTTGGATTAAACTTTGAATTTGGGATGCGGAAGCGTTTGGTTGATCCTACAAAAGGATCCTCGAGATGAATGCTTGAATCAAAGACTAGATCCAAGATAAGAAATTTAAGGGGATTGAAGTAGAAGTGATGCCTAAACTAAGTAAGAGGATTTTCCTTCTCAATACTTAGTATTCAACTTAGACATCATTTTACAAATGAGCCAAGCCATCCTTATATAGTGGATGGAGGCCATACAAAGAGTCTTAACATAAATGACGGAATTAAAAGTCGGAATTAAGTTCCGAATATGAAAAGCCTAAAATATGAAAGGTCGTATCATAAGACACATGGAAGACGGGGTGAACACCCTCTAGTCTCGGTGTCAAAGCAAGTCTGTATGTTGCCTCTCCAACTCGCTCTAGAATATCAAAAGGCCCGACATATCAAGGACTCAACTTCCCCTTGACGCCGAAATGTCTAGCACCTCATGTCGGGGATTGATAGCATGAAATATGACATTAGTTTAGGCACATATTTAGGTAGATTTTCCCCTTCTTTTGTGTACACGGATATGAATTTGAAGCATATATGAGCACATTTGCGTATTATGTTGGTATAGAGATCTACACGAGCTTTGTTGTGCTTATATGTGAATAAAGACTTGAATTGGAGTATAATTGGATCATATGGGCGTGATTGATCATGCTAGACATCAAGGGGATGCATTGGAGCACCTAAGGAAGGAGCATAATTGGAAAGCTTTGGAGAACAAAGCCGTGATTTTGGTTATTAATTGAAGGGAAATTTCGGATGGTTCCCTCGTGGTTTGGGGTATTCCGGATTTTGCCCAACAATTTTTTTAAGTTCGGATGGTACCCTTAAGTTTATATTGTTTTCCGGATTTTGCCCAAATTCATTAAAATTTTTAAAATCTATTCATAACATACAAAAGAAAATAAACTAAAATTAAAAAAATAAATTAAAATAGAAAGAAAAATTTATTTCTTATAAAACTAAAGTAAAACAGTAACTTTTTTATAAAAAAAAAATGTTTTATAATAATTTAAAAATAAATTAATTAGATAATTTTTAAAAAATTCAAAAAAATCAGTGTTTTATTTTATTTTAAAAATAAACAAATTGGGTTAGCATTTTTTAACAAAATCTAAAAACATAAACGTTATAATTTATTTGAAAAATAAATAAAATAAGGATTTTTTCTAAAAAAAATGTTTTAAATTATTATTAAAATAAATAAATCAGTTTTCTATTTTTTATTTTTATTTTTTAATATTACTTTATTTTATTTCTTTTAGTTTTGGGAAATAAATAAACTAGAAAAATTATTTATTTATTTAAATAATAAACTAAACAGTGATTTTTTTAAAATTTTTTTAAAATAGTCCTTATTTTATTTATTTTTTAAATAAAGTATAACACTTATGTTTTTAAATTTTGTTAAAAAAATGCTAATTCAATTTATTTAATTAAATAAAACACTGATTTTTTTGAATTTTTTTAAAAATTATCTAGTTTTTTATTTTTAAATTAATATAAAAAATATTTTTTTTTAAAAAAAGTTACTGTTTCGGTTTATTTTTAAAATAAATAAATTATTCTTTCTATTTAATTTGTTTTTTAATTTTAGTTTATTTTCAATTGTATTTTTTTAATGGAATTTAAAAAAGTGTAATGAATTTGGGCAAAATCCGGAAAACAACGTAAACTTAAGGGTACCATCCAAACTTGAAAAAATTGTTGGACAAAATCCGAAATACCCCAAACCACGAGGGTACCATCCGGAATTTCCCTTAATTGAATTAAGGGCGTGGAAAGCCATTTTGTAAGCACCCACGGTCAAAACCACAGACGTGGAAATCAGAGGGACCGTGGTTTTCCTTTAACTGCCACATGGCACTTTTGCCACGTTAACATCCGTTACGGACCCTTTCGTAACCCTAGTTTTTCATATAAGAAGGCGGAAGAAAGAGAGAAATAAGGTGAGACGCTGCACGGGGTTGGACCATTCGCAAGATTACGCATTTGGAGCTTCACTTACACATCGTAATAGGAGATTTGAGATTGAAGGTTTGGAGAAAGATTTTATGAAAGACGCACATTCCTATTTCGGAGTTGGAAGATCTTAGGGTTGCACTTTGAAGGCGGATTGACATCCCGTTCTTCTTGTTCTTTAAGATTTGTGAGAGATTTCTGACTCTGTTCTGTATTCATTAAACACAAGCACGGATTTGAGTTATTTGAGATTGATTTTGCATTCATTATTGAGTTTTCAAGGTTTTGTCTTTTCTTTCTTCTAAACTTGATTATTGATTTGATGACAATGATTGTTGGATAAAACCCTAAGTGATTCTAAGGTGAAGGGTTGATAGTTGTGGCATAGGTGATGATAGATTGAACCAAAAAAAATTGGACTCTGAGCTTTGCGAGAAACCTCGTCGTCGTACCTTTCCACGGCCTGTTCTTGAGTTCCAGGGCCGTGGTTCCTCAAGAACTGACCGTGGTTTTTCCTGTTTGACGTGCTTTGTTTTTTATCCAAAGTTAAAGATTAGTAGTGAGACTCAACATCCTCTATTTAGGTCATAAGTGTCATAGCCTTAACCTTTTTGGCTTATCTTTGATTCCCTTGGGTTTAGGCATGGGTATTTGAGAGTTTAATCTTGTCCTTAGATTCTCTTTATAACTTAACTCAACATCCTTTATTGAGAGAGTCTGTGGGTAAGATATATGGGTTTGGAACTTCACCGTACAACACCCTATCTTAGATCTATACCTTTGCAATCATAACTTTGTCCTTATATCTTTAGAACATCTTGAATCGATTGCCACAATTGGATACCTAAATCTTTAGAATAGTAGTTTTCTCATTAATCTTTACTAAAGCTTATTTACTTACCAGACGATTTTACGAACTGAATTTGATCCCCCAAATCCTTGAGTTCGACTCTAGAATTCTTGCTTTACTATACCGATCCGTACACTACGGGTTCGCTTCTTTGCTTGATTTTGGATATTAATTTAAGACTTAGTGATGCACACTTTAGAGCGAACAAGTTTTTTGCTCCGTTGCCAAGGATTTGGTCAAGACCAAATTCTGTTTTCGGTTGTCTGACTTGGGAGCTTTTGCTCTTGCTATTTGATTTATCTACGTTAGTGATTTTGCAGATTTCTCTTTAGGTATATGCGAAGGTCTCGATCTGAGAAAGACCTCGTTCCTTTTGACCCTAAACCTAAGAAGACTCTTAAGAAACGGTTAAGAGAATCTAAAATGGCTGAACACAATGAAAAGAACCTTCAAGCTGATTTAGATGAAACTCGAGCTCTCCTTAATACAAGTGAAAGGAGACTTATTGAGGAGAGAGTTGTAGCTCGTGCTGATAGAGAGCGATTGCAAGCTGAAATGGATGAAATCCGGGCGATGGTACGACAAGTAAACTTGGAGAAAGCCGCCAATGCTAAGAAAGACGAATCATCCGATGATGATATGCCTGAGCTGGAAGAAATAGAACCTAATCCACCACTTAATCCTCGTATTCTTGTTAGAGATGCAAGAGTTGCTCCTATCGTGGTTGAACCACGAACTCTTGGGCAACGTATGGATCTGAATCAGCAGCCGCACCATTTGGGCGTGAATCTTGGGGATCCGGATGAGCATGACTATGGGTTTCGCCCTCAAGTGATCACTATGATCCGCCAAAGTCAGTTTGGTGGAATGGAAACGGAATCTCCGCATCAACATCTGTAGAACTATGAGATTATTATAGAGACCTTGAAGCCTCCAAGATAAACCAATAACAACTATAAGTTGAGACCTTTCTTTTTCTCTTTGAAAGACAAGGCTTTAGCTTGGTATCAATCTCTTCCAATTGGAAGAGTTAACACATGGGAGGAGATGACTTCGGAATTCCTCACCAAGTTCTTTCCGCCATCCAAGACGGCGGAGTTGAGAGGTAAAATTAATGCCCTTGCTATGAAAGCTAATGAAAGTTTGTTTAAGTCTTGGGAAAGGTTCAAGGACCTTATATTCAATAAACTCCCAAGCATCATCATCTCTCATTTCAAAGCTTGAGTTGTTGGAGATATACTAAAAGGGATTGAATGTGGAAACTCAATTCAAACTTCAATCTCTTTCGTACGGAACTTTTATGGAAATGAGAGATGATGATGCTTGGGAGTTTATTGAAAAGCAAGCTCTAGTGATTGAGAAATACTCTCACAGGAAGATTGAAGGCGGGAACCAAAATTCCGGACATCCGGGACTGAGTTTGGATCAAGCGAGTCAAGCTCAAATTTTCTCTCTCAACAATGAGATTAAGAGGTTGAAAGAACTCTTGAAGCCCAACAATTAATCGAAAAAGGAGCAAGATGTTGGCTATCTAGGAGGAGAGAACAATCAAGGGAATATGAATAACAACCAGAACAACCGTTGGAATAATAACATCATCAACAACAACAACAACAACAATTGGAGATCCAATCAGCATAATCCCGGTAATCCTTATTCCCATGCTAAAAATTCACTAACACCTCCCTCTTCTTCTTCTACACCTTTGAAAAGTCAGGGACAAGCTTCATCGAGTTCAAGCCAGCCGGAGAAGGATAAGCTTGAAGCAATGATGGAAACAATCTTGGGGAAGATGTAAGGGATGAAGAATTCCATCACTTCAATTTCTAAAGCACAAAAAGCTTTGGAGAATCAAGTGATTAGCAAAGCCGGAGAAGTTCCTAGAGATCAAGGGAAGCTTCCCGGAAAAACGGAGGACAACCGGAAAGGGAGAGTGATGGCAATTACTACAAGAAGTGTTGTAACAACCACCAATCCACAACTCACATTCATTGAGGTTCCCATTGAGAAGGAGAAAGAAGATGTCTACGTACCTTCTCCATCTTATAAACCTCCCTTTCCATTTCCGTAATCTAGAGCGAGAGCGCGTCTAGACAAACATTTTGGTAAGTTCGTTGATCTCATGAGCAAACTGCACATTAACATACCTTTTCTTGATGCAAATTTAGGTATGCCCGCTTATGGGAAGTTCTTGAAGGAGATCCTCTCTAACAAGAGGAAGCTTGAAGATTTTGGTTAAGTTAATATGACTTCAGAGTCGTCGGAACTCATCAAAACAATGACGGAAAAGATACCCCTAAAGCTGTGAGATCCGGGGTCATTTTACACACCAATAGGAGTGGGAGAAGTCACTTATGATGCACTTTGTGGCTTGGGAGCAAGTGTGAGCATCATTCCACTCGCTTTCTGTGAGAAGGTTGGTTTAGCTGAATCTAAACCGGTGAAGATGACGTTGTACATGGCGGATCGATCCATTACTCGACCTATTGGTATCATTGAAGATGTTCCAGTTAAGCTTGGCAATTTGTATATTCCTATAGACTTTTTTGTGCTTGACATTCCTGCTGATTGTCCGGTCCCAATCATACTTGGGAGACCTTTTCTTGCAGCTTCCGGCTGCATTGTTGATGGCAAGAACGCTAAATTGGCCTTCAACAATAGAAAAGAGAAAGTTGAATTTGTACTCTCAGCTTTGACAAAAGAACCATCACTTGGAGAGGATGTTTTTAACATATATGATGAAGAGGATTCTAGAGAAGAAGTAAGTTCGATCTTGTTCAAAGATCCTTTACAAAAGGTTATAAGCATGAGCATCATGGAAACAGGAGCGGAAGAGGATTGTAACCTTGAAGTGTGTTCATCAATAGAAAAGAGGTTTCAGTCGGGTGATTTACAGTGTTTGATAAAGATATGGCGTATTCTCTGTCATTTGATGAATGTGTGGTCATCAATAGAAAAGCGATCATCAACTCGTCAAGTATCCCTTGAACATCATCGTCATCAAAGGGATACTTCTTCTGTTTTCTTTCTTCAAGAGTGAGAGTCTTATTAGAATCTCTTGATTTGTTTTTCTCTTGAGATTTAGGGTTACTTGCCCCAAAAGACTTGCTGTCTAATTTAATGAAAGTCGTCATGGAGTCACCTTCCTTTTGTGATCTCTTAACCTCATCTCTTCTATTATCGCTAGTGTGAGGTCTATTAGCGTTTCTTGCATGACGTGCCAGTTATCTTTCAACATTACACGCCTTTGAGACCAAAGCACCAAATGACGTTGACTCAGCACTTCCGACATTGACTGCCAATTCTAGTAGTAGATTATTTGTACACATTTGAACAAATGCGTGCTCACTTAGTTTTTCTCGACATTGCAACTTGAGACTCCTCCATCTCGCAATAAAATCATTTGCAAGTTCATTAGGTCTTTGAAAGCTGTTTGCAAGATCCATGATTGAAACTTTGGCTTTAGAGCTCACAAATTGAGCTAGAAATGCCGTTTGAAGATGATGACATGAATTATGACCTATTTTTAGGCATGTATTTATATATATATTTTCCCTTTATTTTGCATGCATAGACATACATTCATGACATTTATGGTTATATTCACCTACTTTGCAAGAATAAAGGTCTACACAGAGTTTTATTGCATTTATAGGTAATTTGGAGAATTATGGAGCGAAATGACATATTTTATGGATCAAGCCTTGAAGAGGGACGAAAAGGAGCCTAAAAGAAAGTTAGGACGTGCCAAATTATCTTCTGATACCGTCTGACGGGCCAAAGTATCTTTTGATACCGCATGACGCGTCAAAATATTCTCTGATACCGTCTGACGCGGCCCAGAGTATTTTTTGGTACCAGCGGGTTCGACTTCTTTTCAGCCCAAATATTTAGCGTTTCATTTTTAAACCCTAGGTTTATCCCTACAAATATTCGAGAGTCTTCGACATTGAAAGGGAGCCAAAATCTCCAAAAGGGGAGACTTAGAGGGAGCAAAAATCTCCAACATGGAGACCTAGGACGGTGACAGACCTAGGGGCTCGCAACGGGAATTGTTTACACAATTGAGAGATTGAAGATTTTTGGAAGGGGATTGAAGGGAAGTGTCGGGAAGTCAATTTTTACCATTAGTGTGAGATCCTTTGTTTCCCTTTGCGATTCATGTGGTTTGTGAACACATTATTGAGTATTTTGAGAGATATTTTGATTAAATTTGAGATTTGTTTACAGATATGGAGATTATTGAGTTTTTATTCAAAGTTCGGGTTTATTTGATTTTATTCATTCAATCTCAATTTTGATTTGATTTTGAAAATGGTTGGCTAAAACTTTTGTGATTCTGAGGAGAATAGTTGATGATTGAGGCTTAGATGATGATAGACTGAACTCATTTAACCATTTGGACCCTGAGAGTTTAGATTTTAACTTTGCGACAAACAGAAAAATCGCCCTGTTCTTGAGGAAAATCGGGCGATTTTCTTATGATCCGGTCGGTTTATTCCCCTGACGATCTTTAATTGTTTTATTCTTTAACCAAAGTTAATCCTTGCCTAAATTGCAATCGTACTTAACCTTTTCTACCTCTATTTAAGTGTTTGAGGAGACTTCATCATTGATTCTACATTTAATAGATTAAGATTACAAGATTTGGGTAATAGAGAGACTCAACATCCTTTATTAAGGTTTAAGTGTGCTTTCTATCTTTACCTTGGAGAGTCACATCCTGGGGTTTTGGGTAGTTAGTTTGAGTGTAATTCTTATCCCTATACGTTTCTATATTGCAGCCTCAACAACCCTTATAGAGAGAGCCTTTCGATTAGACAAATAGGTTTCGGAACTTCACCGTACGATATCTACGTTTGAAACATATAACTTTGGCAATATAAATTCTGTCCTTTGATCTTTAGAAGTGTCTTGAATCGAAAGCCACAGTCGGATACTTGAATCCTTGGAATCATTTACCTCCTTTGTTAATCAAAAAAGCTTTTGCACTTTGTTAGATAATTGAAATCGATTTTATTCTCACCAAATCCCTGAGTTCGACTTTGGAATTTCTTGCCTTACTACAACTGATCCATACACCGCGGGTTCGTTTTTGCTTAAGTTCTAGATATAAATTTAAGACTTTGGCGCACACACTTTTGAGCGAACAGAAGATCGTCCCACGTTTGTATAGACTTTGGTTGAAGTTGTGTATAGCAGGTAAATGACGATCTTCTTAGTGATTGTAGAAACTGTCTAATGAGTAGTGCATCTTCGAGTGTCGTTTCACCATAAGTTGAATAGAAATGGGCTAAATGTTCATGTGGTGATCCATGAATCCCGTCAAATTTATCAAAGTTTGGTTTTTGATATTCAGGAGGAAATGGAATTGAATCATAGTGTGCCGGGTATGGTTTTCTATATTTAACAACGGGAGGATTTTGGGATTTTTGGAGCTCCTTAATCCCTTGGGCAATCATCTCTCGAACTTCTTGTGGAGAGATGGATTGGTTATTGTGTGAGCCATCATGACTTGTACCTATGTGCTCGCACAGGTTTCCATGAGTTTGAGTTTCTACTTGAGCTACAAGTGATGCTATTTGGGCATCCCTCTCGGCTAATTGTTCTTGTAAGTTTCAAAGTTGTTCTTCCATACTTGTAATTTCAGTAGTCAACACTGGCATGCTATTTGCTTCATCTTGAAGATCAATGTGTTTCTTTTTTATACAGTCCATAGGTGGAAACTCCTCTTCTTGTAAAATGGCTTTATTTGTTTGTGCCGAGACTCACTTTTTCACAAGAGTTCGTGGAACTTGAACAATCTTCTTGTCGTCTTGATTTCTTTTCGACTTTACAGATTTGATTATCTTGGCTTTAGATGCCTTTGGTAGACCCTCCTCATAAGAAGTCATATGCACTTCAGTGGACCCTCCAATGAAGATGGGGATGGATCCCATGTATAATTGAGTTGGTAAAAACCTCTTGAAAAGTCCTAGTTGGACCGCTTTGTTTTGTTAGATCGTGCTTCGCCTCGCATAGAGATTTCTTTACTAACCTTAAGGCCGTAGATTGTGCTAGTCAATGAAGTGCCTTTGGCCTCTTGGACCCATTCTTGTGAGGCCTTCGTTTAGGCTTAGTGATCTTCGAATTAGAGTGATTCTCCTTAACCCTCTCCTCGGTCTTGATGACTTGAATAGTGGGTTTGCAAGAGTGTCTAATTGTTGGCTTGGTGCCGCTGGTACTTGGTCCTTTCTTGTAAATAGTTTGGGACATGTTTGGCTTCTTTCTAGTTGGATGAACTGACTTGAAGCTATGAGACTTTGTGCCCCTTTTGTGTGTCACCGTTGTAGGTGGATTTGGTATCCATCGATGGGTAGTCTTGTCCTCCGAGGCTTGTGATAGATGATGAAATCACTATCATTTAGGTTAAGTTTTAGAGTCTTTTCATTGTATTAGAGTCGGTTTGTGCTACTAACTTCTTAATCCAGAAGAAGAAGTCCAAAAGAAGCTAAAAGAGAAGTTAGAAGCACTTGGGAGTTGAAGATCATTCACGAAGACAAGTTTCTAGTGTCACACCGCCCCCGCGGAGTAATGTCACCGCCCCTTTGCCAGCGCCCAGAACGAGCAAAACACCACACCTGCAGCCACCCTTGGACGCCCCTGCGGTGACTCACCTTGAAGAAGCGAAGCCGGCGCCCCAGCGCCCCTGTCTACGGACCAACCTGCGGAGCTGTGAAGCCAAAGAACTAGTGTCACCACCCCTGCGGTGACATTGGGCCGCCCCTGCGGCTCGACATCAGAAGCGACAGAAAGATGAAGAGTCATACGTTTGAATAGCATTAAAAGATTCGTCCCTGCGGAATTGACAGGCCGCCCCTACGACCATGAAGATCACCAAGCTTTTTGGTCTAAACCGCCCTTGCGGCCCTGAAGCCCGCCCCTGCGGTTAAGCGCCAGAGATTTTACTCCGGCTGTTTGCACCACCTTTATGGCATTAAAGGTGGTTGTTTAGGCCGGCCATTTACTCCCATTTAGTGTCAATTCTAGTATAAATAGGTCCATGGCTGATTGTTAGAATCATCCAGCATTTCCCATATTATTCTCTCTTTTCCCTTGCTTCCTTTGTGTAATGAGCTTCTAATTTCCTTGCTACATTGGGTTGTTTTGAAGTTGTATTGTTGTTTTGGTTGTAAGTCCTTTTTAATATAAGTATTATTCAGTATATGTTTTGTATTCCTTGTGCTTTACTTATCAAATTGCATGTTTCTTACCACTTAGTTTGATCACCTTGGTGTTTAATTGCATGCAAAGAACTAGGATTAATAGATTCCGGGTTCGGGTCTTTAATCTAGTAGAAAACCTTTAGGTAAAAGCTGCTTGTAATTACTTAAAGGAAAAGGAATACAAATATAAAGAAAAGTCTAATGGTTTTATTCTTCTCTTTATATCTTTTTGTCTTTGTTTGAAAGCTAACTAGTATCTTGTTCTTGTAGGTTTACGGAACATTAACTTGTTAAGTTGTGTTGATGCCGGTTGGCTCACCACATATATATGATCAAGACGAGAACATTGCTAAAATACTTATAAAAGGAACCAACCAAAGTAGCATTGCATGCTAAGATTCAACCTAGTGTAGTCCATTTCTCATCAATCTATTCACCTCTTTATTTGTTTCTTATGCTTGTGTCTTGTTACATTTCAATCCAATATCCCCCCCCCCTTTTACTTGGTTACATTATCAATAATTTAATTTAATCTAAACACCAACTTAACTCTCTTGGGTTCGACCCTTACTTACGCTATACATAAATTTGTTAGTGTAACGTTAGGATTTCTACTTTGACCTAAGCTAAAGTACAACGACCTAGGTTTTAGCGTTCGTCATCTTGCAAGGCTCCGAAAGAGTTCCTTAGTGGAATTTCTGCAGTGACTGAATCCCAGGTGACTTGAAAAAGCATTTCAAATGACCTTTTCCTCCTCATTTGGCCTCCTCTGACAACGAAGGTTGTGGGAAGCTCGTTGAACTTGATTATTGCTTTTGGCGCCATTTCCTTGGACCAAAGTAAACTTAACGTTAGTACCAATATTAATAAGAGATGAAAAAGAAAATAGGGTCCCACTGGGCGTGCCAAAAATATGTTGAGGAAAAATGTGTATAAATTCCCAAAATATTATTTTATTTAATTTTTATGATATTTTAGTTCGATCCTATTTTTTTACCCTCTTGATTCGAAATAATATTGATACAATATATTTAAGGATTTTTATTAATTGGGTTGCACCCGATTTTTTAAGGGTTGTCTACGTATCTCTTTAAAGAAAATCAATCCTTACGTAGTTCAATCAGTTTCATGCATTAGAGGATGTAATCTAGACCCACCTTCTATGAAGGCTTGCCTAAATATAACTCAACTATCATTTGCATGGTTTATTTCCGTTCATGCATCAAAGGGATAAAATTAAACCCAACTTCTATGAAGGGTTGCTTAACTCTCCTAATATCATTGCATGATAAGAAAGGTTATTTGTGTTTCTTATGCGATTGAACTTAACCAATTTCGAGTCAAGCTTCCTACATAGTCCGTATTAAGGACATCAAATCACGCGTAGGTCTCATTCTTATTTGCTTTGGCTTTTTTGTGTGATTTAACTCGATAAGTGAATGCTTTATATCGAGTTAATAAATTTTGGTTTTTTGATTTTACGTCCAAGATTTAATTTAAAATATACTTTTAATTGGACGGGGCTACTGAATCCAATTTAATTTAAGATCGAATTTTATACGTAACTCAGAACGAGTATCAAGTCATAACGTAGTTCTACCATTAATATATAAACTCTTATTTTTGTTGTTGAAATTGACCTGATAAATTTACTTTGATAAATGATCGACTTGATCAAAATTCTTAACCGGTCACAATTTATACGAGTCAAATTAAAAATATGGATTTATTGTTCTTGAAATCGTTTATACTTAACTTTTCAAGAAGAAAGCTCCACTACCAATATATTTTCTATTCTATTTATTTAAAATTGAGATAATTTGAAAAGTCACGTAAAGTTGATTGCTTCTTTTTCAATTAATAGACTTACATGGCATCAGCGCACGAGTTTAAAACGGACAGGTACGAGGGGATTCCTAGCTAAAAGAGATAGGAGACAAGATCGAGGACAAGCTAATCGAGAATCACAAAGGCTTTAGAGGGGATCCGATTATAACCCGCTCGAAGATATCTCCTTCCAAACTGATGTATGTTTGCATTAACCTAATTCGATTTGAGATTTGAACATGTTTGTATCCCATCGTTTCTAAAATCGATTTAATTTGTGGGCATGATAAAGATACGGCGTATTCTCTTTCATTTGATGAATGTGTGTTCATCAATAGAAAAGAGGTTTCAGTCGGGTGATTTACATTGTTTGATTTACTGGATTCTATAAATCTGAAATTTGCCTGAATTCACAATTATATTGAACTCGTATTCTTTCAGTGTAGAAGTTAGTTTCTATGAAACCCAACTCTATATTCAAACATTCTGAACTTACGGAGGTCAAGAAAGTCAACCGGAATTGGATTTTGCAGTTCCTTATAAATGGAAATAAAGTATTTGTATTATATCCAAATCTTTTTTGATTCAGTGACATCCATACTTACTTCCATTCACACACTACCATATTCATAAACAAAATCTGTGGATTCAATTTCTCATATTGATTATGTTTGATTCTTACAAAGCACTTCGTCTATGCCAACACAAAGTGTTCGAGTTGCGGCAGCGGAATCCAACGATTCCGACCAACTACGGGTTTTGCAGCGGAGGAATCCATCAAATCCAACCAACTATGGGTTTTATGTGTAGCGGTTGAAAGTAAGTACTTTCAAACCAACTACGCTTTGGCTTTGTAGCGGTGGAATCAATCAAATCCATCCAATTGCGGGATTTTATGTACTAGCCGAAAGTAATTACTTTCGATCCAACTACGATTTTGGTGTAGTGGTGCTAAAGGTATGTGTCTTCAAAGGTAATTTATTTTCCTTTTCCTGTGTCACTACATGTTCAATATCACACCATTTTTCTTCTTCTTTCAAGTTAGTATTGATGAGGCCCCTCTAAACCGCTACAATGACCATAGTGACCAAGTGGCTTCTCGCAAATAATGGGTGCAATGTGGCGGCAAAAAAAAACCGATTTTGTTTCATCTCTCTACGAGTTTGCAGCGGTGCCTTGTGTAGTGATTGAAACTCAGCCGACATTGTAATGTGGCGACAACTAATCCGTTTTGATGAATACTAGTTTTCTTGCCTACATATGCAGAGGATTGAGAGATAGTACATATAAGTGGTTGGAGAATGCAGTGACTATCCATGTGTTTTATAGAAAGAAAAGAAGGGAAAGGATGAGTAATTTCTGTAAATCACTAAAAAAAAGACCAAACATGAAAGAGGTCATCTTCAACCTCATCTACACTCTTGTACTAGATTTTTCCTCTCTTTCAGTTTCACTCCCTACTCCTGTTTTTTCTTCTACTGTCATCTTCCCTATTTTTGTATGCTCCTCGCCCCCTTTTGTCTTCTTATTCTTGTTCTTCATATATATAGAGGTTCAGGTAATCCGACAGTTACAAGTTCAACTGCAAAAAACTGCTACTGGAGTTGCAACTGCCTTTTTATATCTATATATCTTTTAATTTTAAAATACATGTTCAGGCATTTAGAGGATTAAAAAGTCAATTTACAGCTTTATACAAATTTATGTATATAACTCTAGTTGCACGATAACAAGAGTTTGAATAATAAAAAAAACGTACTGTTTAGTTTCTTTTTTCTTCCCTTTTTTTAATTCCTCTTATTTGGGATATATTTTGGATCTTTAAAACATAATTGTTCTTATATGACCCATGAAACACAATTCTGATCCCAATAAGGTTTGATGTTAATATAATGCTTATATTTTTTTCTCTTTGTAAATATTTTTTCTTTATAATAAATTTTGTGAAAATTTAAGGTCAAACACAGCGGACCAGGCCCAGCAGCGGCGTGGTTGGGGCAAGCGCAACCGGCAACGATCCTCTAGCGGCAGCCCTGCACAAGGCAGCCGGTTCGTCTGGCGCCTTTACCTTGGTTGGGTTCCACTGGTGCAGCCCACGGCCCATTTCCCTCTTGGCCCACCTCCTTCAGGATGGTCTCCAGCCGGCCTACCTCACAACAGGCCCAGCTGCCACTACCCACAACAATCTTCTCAGCAAAGCCTACTTAGGTCAGGCGCGCAGCCGCCATTCCAGCAGGTCCATCTGGGCTATAAATTTCAGCCCACTGCTTTGGATAGCTCCTTTTCCACCATGTCATTGAATCCGACGGACAACAATTGGTACATGGACACGAGCGCCACCTCACACATGACTCATAATCCAAGTAAACTCTTGTCTATTTCGTATAATGGTCCCTCTAATTCAATAATTGTTGGCAATGGCATGTGTATTCCATCTACAGGTATTGGAGATACCACTTTTCCCACCACCAACCAACCTTTACGCCTCTCCAATGTCCTTATTGCACCAAAAATAGTTAAAAATCTCGTAATCGTTAGACGCTTCACTTCCGATAACCTTGCTAGTGTGGAGTTTGATCCTTTTGGTTTTTCTGTGAAGGATCTAGAAATGGGGACCGTACGCCTGAGATGCAATAGTTCGGGGGAACTTTATCCTATCACGGGGTCTTCACATGTCCACGCTCTTTCCTTAGAGTCACCGAGTCTTTGGAAAGATCGTCTAGGGCATCCTAGAGCTCTTGTTCTAGATTTTCTTCACAATTCTTCTTACTTTCGTTGTAATAAGGAGAAATTCTCATCTCTATGTCATGCATGTCAGCTAGAAAAACATCATAAACATCCGTTTGAACGGTCTTTTACCACTACTTTTGCACCTTTTGATATCATTCATAACGATCTTTGGACCTCATCTATTGAAAGCAATGAGGGTTTCAAATACTACCTTCTTTTTCTTGATGATTTCTCGCATTTTTTATGGGTTTTTCCCATCAAATTTAAATCTCAAGTGTTTGATCTCTTTGTGCAATTTCATCAACTCGTAAAGACTCAGTTCAATTGTCCTATTAAAAATTTCCAATGCGACATGGGTAGAGAGTTCAATTACTCTAGTTTTCGCAACTTCTTCACCACTCACGGGATCAATTTCCGCTTCTCTTGTCCATATACCTCTCCTCATAATGGTAAAGTTGAACACATCATTTGTACCATCACAAATATGATCCCTTCACTCCTTTACCATGCTTCGCTTCCCGTTTCATATTGGCCCTATGCCTTAGAAACGTCCTACTACCTCCTTAACATCCTACCCTCCACCATAATTCAAAATCGGTCACCCACCCAAGTGTTGTACTCCACAACACCCTCCTACGATTATCTTCTTGTCTTCGGTTGCCTTTGTTATACTAATCAAAGCGCAACCATATCCCACAAACTTCAACACCGTTCCACTCCATGTTTCTTTCTCGGGTACCCGACTCATCATCGAGGGTATAAATTTTTAGAGTTAGCTACAAATAAAATCATTATCTCTCGTCATGTCACTTTTTACGAGTCCGT
Organism: Fagopyrum homotropicum; assembly: GCA_033239125.1. Taxonomy (NCBI): domain Eukaryota; kingdom Viridiplantae; phylum Streptophyta; class Magnoliopsida; order Caryophyllales; family Polygonaceae; genus Fagopyrum; species Fagopyrum homotropicum. The sequence continues at coordinate 147,667,443 of BSWB01000002.1, forward strand.
CTTTCCTTTCGCCTCCTCCTCACATGCGTCATCCTCCCTTGTTTTTCCGGATGACTCGGATCAGTCCCCCTACCATGCAAAAATGGCGTATCAGGCCCATGGTTCACGTGAGCACTCCACCGGTCCAGTCCCTCTTGACAGCACGCTGCTTTCCCCAACCTAGCGTTCCCCTTTTTTTGGCCCATCTCACACCGCCCTAGTGCTCCTTATTTCCCTACCCAAACAATCACCTGGCCCACGTGTCGCGTCCATCTTTTCTCTCCCAACCCTTCCCTCTATTGCTAGCCCATCCACCTACACCGGCCCACCTATTTCTTCTAGCCCGGAAATCCCACATCCCATTTACCAACCTTCCCCACCAGCCTACTCTCCCTCAAATAGAGAGTTGCACCAGCCCGCCCTTCACCAAACCCGACCCACATCCGCAGTCAGTCCGGAATAATCAAACCCAAACCGGTTTTCGACCTTTCCGTTTCCACCACAAAAATATCTCACATACATAAATCTCACAATGTAGCCCTCCAAGACCCGCAGTGGAACGCTGCCATGCTCGTCGAATATCAAGCCCTTATGCGGAATAAGACTTGGGTTCTGGTTACTCGCCCGTCTGAAGCTAAGATTGTGCGATGTATGTAGATTTTTCGGCATTAGTACAAGTCTTATGGTTCCCTTGAAAGGTATAAGGCCCGCTTAGTTGCCAATAGCTGCTCTCAATAGGTTGGCGTTGACTGCAATGAGACTTTTAGTCCGGTGGTTAAACCGGCCACTATCAGAACGGTTCTCAGTATTGCCGTTTCTCGTTCTTGGTAGATCCATCAACTTGATGTTCAAAATGCCTTCTTTCATGGTCATTTGAATGAAACGGTCTATATATTTCAGCCTCCTGGTTTTCGAGACTCCTCTAGGCCTGATCATGTTTTTCTATTACAGAAGTCTCTCTACGGCCTCAAGCAGGCACCTAGAGCATGGTTTCAGCGTTTCACAAGCTTCCTACTGCAAATCGGCTTCATTGGAAGTAAGAGCGACTCATCTCTCTTTATTTACCATCACGACTCTGACACTGCTTCCCTACTTTTGTATGTTGATGGTATTATCCTTACTGCATCTTCAGATATGTTGCACACTCATCTAATCATGCTTCTGAGTAAGGAATTTGATCTTAAAGACCTCGGGACATATTCATACTTCTTGGGTATCTCAGTTCGTCGGACTAACTCTGGCTTATTTTTATCACAGGAAAAGTACGCTCAAGAAATAATTGAACAAGCCAAAATGACTAACTGCAAACCTTTTGCAACACCTGCTGATGCATATGTCAAGTTAAGTGCCTCTTCCAGTCAGTTGTCAGTGATCCGACCCTATACCGTAGTTTGTATGGCGCACTTAAATACTTGACATTCACATGTCGTGACATCAGTATTGTAGTACAGCAAGTTTGTCTTTTCATGCACGATCCCAAGGAAGCTCACTTTGTTGCACTCAATCGCATCATCCGCTACATTTCTGGAACATCATCATTAGGTATCATCATCTCTCCTTCTTTGAAATCCGACCTGATTGCATAAACATATGCCGACTGGGCCGGTTGCCCTGATACACGACGGTCTACCTCGGATTATTTTGTATTTTTCAATGACACTCTAATCTCGTGGTCTGCTAAACAGCAATCTGTAGTTTCCCAGTCGAGCGAAGAGGCAGATTATAGAGGTGTTGCTAACGTTGTATCTGAGTGTTCCTAGCTCCGCAATCTCCTGCTTGAGCTACATTGCTCCCTAGCCCAGGCATCCATGATCTACACTGATAACATATTTGCGACTTATCTTGCTAGCAACCCGGTTCAACACCAACGAACCAAGCATATCGAGATTGACATTCACTTCATCAAAGATAAAGTAGCCCGTGGCAACGTTCGAGTTCTTCACGTCCCATCGGCTTTTCGGTATGCCAACATTTTTACAAAGGGTCTTCCAAGACAATTGTTTCTAGATTTTAGATCCACTCTTGTTGTAATGCTTGCTCCAGTTTCGACTGTGGGGTATGATAGAATATGTAATTAATGTAAATATAGAGCTTCCCTCTGTAATTATGTAAAGACGTTACGGTTATTAATATTACCCATCAGTCGATGGAAACCGTAAGGAGAATTTCTCATATTCTCACACTTTCAACATCTATACATAAGGAACATTACCAAATCAATAGACAATTCTTCTGGAACAAAGACCCAAATTTCCACCCGCTAATTAGTTGGGAAAAAAGTTTGCAAACCAAGGAAAGCATGGGATTGAGAATAAGACAAGTGAAATTTATGAATATAGCACTACAAATGAAACTATTATGGTAAATCATGGCGGAATCATATAATATTTAGGTTAAAATAGTGGAGGAGAAATACTTAGAAGGTTATCTACTACAGTTCTACAACATAGGAAAAATACCTCCTGGCAATGAAGAAGACTAATGAGCTTACGTCTAGAGTTTGAGAGAGGAATAGGAGATGGTCAAACGATCAAAATATGGAAAAACCTTTGGATCACTAAACAACAAGTTAGAAAACTATGCCTCAAACAAACGACTAGCAAACAAGGAGGAGAGGTTTATTCAGTGACCAAGGCTAGTTACAAGGAGAGGTGTAATGCAATGCAGCTGAGCAACAAAGTCAAGGAAGCCATAAGTGAAGGAGGAAGCTCGTCCAAGGAGTTGAACATGTTTGTTCAACATTTGCTTCACTTGCCAAAACCGGTAATCGAAAAGGAAACATAACTTATATTTGCTGCTTTACCTCATCCAGCAAATATATATATATATATATATATATATATATATATATATATATATATATATATATATATATATATATATATATATATATATTGACTTTTTTGGTTTTCCCTTCAGCATCCAAATGTTATACGAGATTACGAGAATGCCAAAGATGGATCGAAGCGCAAGAGATGAGTGATGGAGTGCAGTGACATCTATAAAGAATGATCGGCACCCTCAAGATTAAAAAGAAATGTTGGCTATGGCAATTATAATAAAAATAAAAATTTGGTGTGTTTGTAGCTACTTTGATAATTTGCAGGAAATTCAACATTTATGCTGCAGCTGCATGATTGTTGTTTCTGAAAAAAGTCAGAATCGCTGTCAACATTTGAATTACTCATAATTCTGCATATGAGTATATTCAGTAAAATAGAACACAGCAATCTATTCAATTATACCTTGAACTGAATGATGAAATTGGGGGTAAACAAAAAGTACTGTTTGTCATATAATTGCGTCAATGAAACCAAAAACACAGCAATCTATTCAATTGAAGAAGAGTATATTCAGTAAACTAGAAACTATTTTTGTATGAAGCTAGTAAGCAACAAAATGTTGGCTACATCTACAGCATATACAACATAACGGTTTCAAGAAGCATAAGCGCGTCAATTTCAATTTCAAAATTTCAATCTTGGGCGGGCATTTCAAATCTGCAGAGAGGGCAGAAGTGGTTCGTCTCCAGCCATTTGAGAACGCAATTCTCATGGAAGATGTGGAGGCATGGCAATGTCAAGGAATTCGATGGCTTATCGATCTCATCGATACAGATACAACAGTCGTGATCGCTGCAACTCCACTCGCTCGACTCCTTCTTCTCCGTTTCGCCCCTCGCCCTCAACAGCTCTGAAATATACGAAACCGATGTGGGTTTCGTGGTGGATACAGCCTCCTCGAATGACTCCATGATCGCCGTATCATACGCGTCATCGGAACGGCTGACGTTTCGGAACCTGATTTGGAGAGAGTATACAGGGCTGAAATAGAAAGGGGAGCAGTAATTGTGATCGGCGTTTGCTGCCGGGAGGAGGCGACCGATGATTTCTGAAGCCAATGTCATTGCGCGATCTAGGGGGAGGTCGTGATCCGGACAGTTGGACCAGTAGATCGAACTTGTAAGGCTTTGCTGATAGTATTGAAGGTAGTCGTCAAAATCGGTGAAGCCGGAGGAGCACGCAAAACAGGGAATTTCCAGGTACTCCTCGGAGTTTACGCCGGCGATGGTTGCCGTCACCAATTTGCAAGGGTTTGTTTGCCGTGCAACTCTCTCAGAGCCCTCAATTTGACATCCTAGACCACCGCTGATTTCTAGCCATCCAGGCGCCATCGTCAATCTAGAATGAATGAGTAATCAATCTGGAATGAATGTGTAACGAAAGTGTAATTGTGGTTCAGGTGGTAGCTAATGTGTCTGTTATATATGATCGGAGTTCTTAAACAAGGAAAGTGAATATCTGACCCAACCGCTATATTTTTTCAATTTTTGTACAGACCCATTTATTTGTATTGCCATTTGCCAACGTTTCTCATTGCTTAATTTTGTTATTGATTATTTTAACTTTATTTGTCAAAATAAAAATTCATTTTATAATAATAATAATAATAATAATAAATGATTAAAATAATGTATAATTGTTAACCAAAATAATAAATAATGTTTAATATCTAAAGATGAAAATAGTCTCATCTACTGTTTTTTTTACTCTATTTACAAGGAAATATCTCACAAGTTAATTTGAATCAAGGCAAATCAAGTTTTAGATGGTTGTGGTCAACTTTTAAAAATGTATCCCGTATGATTATGAATTATTTATACATTAAAGTATATAAATCTATTTAGAGATTATATTTTTGAAATATAAAGTCGTGATAATTTTATAGAATATATAAGATGATTATTTATGGTAGGAATTTATAATATAAAAAAATTAAATTTAAAAATGGATGCATTGAAATTTAATATATTGTTTTTAACAACTCTATTTGTATGATGTTAAATAACTCAATAAAGTACAATAATCTAGATATATCTTATTGAATATATAAATTTATAATAATAGTTGATAAACTTTTTTAATTATGAAATTGTTAGGTCATGGACTTTTTATAAATAAAAAGGACACGATGTGACATTTTTGGGCGACATCTATTATACTCAACTTCGGTGTATCCGTTGACATTAAAAACCTTAATCGGCAACGCTTTTTTGCGCCATTGACCACTAAAACCCTACAAAATAAAACAAAAACTTGTGATCAAGAAAATCCGTGCAACATACGTGTAGCAACTAGTATAAATAAAATAAACATTGGTAAAAATTATGAGGGTGGAGGAACAAATGTGATGAATTTTTAAAAAACGAAGAAAAATAATAACTTTTTATAACTTGTCAGTGATCTTACATTTTCTATTAAGGTTCATTTAGTATCGATATCAAAATATCAAATATGAATATAGTGATATCGAGGTATACGAGTTTGAGCGGTATTTTTAAAATTTTAATATTTTGAGTTGTAAAATAACACTCTAGAATTTAGTCTAACTAGTTTAATTACCAAAACTTATTAAGTATAGGTTATTGTAGTATATAGATATTAGATTAATATTAATTTTAATGATATTCTTAGCGATGGAGTTGGAGTTTTGATGGACCGATTTCTAATGCTTGTTTCTGGGCCCAAATGGAATATTTCTCCAAATTTTAGAGATAATGGGCCCAGATGAGATTTTGTTCAATGAAGGAGCCTTCTTATACATAAGTTGTTTTTGTCTGTTTACAACACAAATCAAAAACAAAATTTGTGACAAAATGAATTATTATCATGTCATTATTATTTTTTAATACATAGCTATGATCGTTAATAAGTAGAACGAATTATTGCATCGCAAACACTATTTCATAACAAATCTATATAATTTTTTAAAACAGACTGAATTATTATCATGTTATTATTAATATTTAATAACCATACATTTTATATTTAAAAACTATTGGAATATTAATGATATATAGATTCTATAGAATAAACCGTGTAGCTTCTATATTATTATTTTGTTACAAAATGTACTATACTATCAACTTTTGTTACACTTATTTACTTTATAGATGTTTAAAAGGTATATATATGATTGGTTAAAATACAAAGATTTTACGAAGAAAAAAAACAATTGGGAGTGTGATTCATTAAATAGTTTTATAATATTTTTTATTAACATAAAAATTAACAATATGAATAGCGAATATCAAAACCAAGGGGTGACTTGGTTGGTCTAGGGGCACGTTTGTCTAGCTCATAACAGCCAAATTTGGTCACGTGAGACTCAAACTGACACGTCATCAATCTCCGACCTACTAACGGCAGGTCACCTCGGATAGGAGAACACATGCCCCCGCACCCATTAGGAGGGTCCCATACACCACGACTACCAAAAAAAATCCTGCCTACTTCCGTGGGGCCCTGCTTTCCCTCCCCACGTGACTCTTTCACGAGAAAGGACGGAGGTAGACCCCACTTCCACCACACCTCCTCGCCCGCTCCACCATCACCATCCCTATTGGCACGTGACCATACGTGCACCAATTCAATTTCCCATCTTCGTTTTACCTCAAATGTTTACTTACTTTCTTCTACTTTTTCTACAATATCAAAAAAAAATTGTAGAACAGATAAAACTTATTTAATTGAAAAAAGGTGCTTGAAAATTATCTGAATATTGATCATTTCACAACAGTCGAAGAACTTGTTGCAAAGGAGTATCACGTCTGTATAAAAAGCTCTAAATTTTTATGTTTTTGAATATCAATCAAAGTTATCTTATTGTAAATTTGTATATATATTTACAGCATAGTTGAATTAACTGAGGCATATTATCGAACACCTTGGACGCAAGGTGCTAATGAGTCAAACTTGGCTTTCTTAATCAACAACAAAAGCTATGAAGTTCCTCTAATTACTCGGATGCTTTCCTCGTAAACTCTGTGAAAGTTCTTTTATAATTGGCTTGTCCTTCAAACCTTGTTCCATTTCCATGTGCCATTTCTTCGACACTTGATCAACCTGGCATAAGAAAAACTTCCAATTAATCAACAACCATACTGTACAGTAATACAGCATAAACTGTAATTTACTTACCCAATTTCTCAAGGGTGCTAATCGCTCCCTGAAACTCTCCACTTTTGGCTGAACCAAATCTCTACCTTTAGTTTTGATGTCATCACTCTGTATTTAGCAGCCTTAGTGTAAATATATCAAGAGCACAAAATTCCAGCATACATAATATAACCTACATCATCTCTTGAGCTTAATTTTTGGGATGCTAATCCCAAGAATTAAGTTCTCTTTGTCCACAACTCTCAAATAACATACAAATTTGTTTTGTTTTGTCTGTCCATAGATTCAGTGTACAAATATTGGGGGGCATGGGCTTATCACCTAACTGTTTATACATGCATTATCGAAATCCACAGCAGTAGATGTATGAATGAGAGTACAAGAGCATTAAATAAATTTCAGATGATTCAAACAACCATGACAAATTGATAAGTGATATAATAAGATCTAAAATGAGATGAAGACAATTTTGAAGCAAGTGTCATATCGATTTCTTTACTTACATTATGAACTTGTAGCTTTGACGCAGCCATTCCAAAAGTCATTGCAGCACTACCAAATATGATTACAGTGGCAACTACAAAGGCCTTGCCGACTACAAGAAGAAAATCAGTACATCAAAATTGTGCTCATTGAAAGCAAGATCTGCCAGCAACAACACATGTCTTGGACAAAAGATATGTCAAACTCTTGCCCATACCCTTAGGCATCAAATTCAGGTCTCGGAAATATCTTTCTTATAGCTCCCACTAATCTCTCTTAAAAGCACCCGAACACCAAAACCACCAGAATCAAACCACGTGCAATCAGATTTACAGCCCTAACACTCATGATGTTGTCCTCAAATTCACAGAACCTAATGAACTCATATGTTGAGAGATCATAGCATAATCTTTTCAAAATATGGTTCTTTCCATATCAAAAAAAGTAGCAGACTAGTAGTTAAGGCCCTTAAGGGTATGGTTGATCAATTTCAAGCAGATAATCTCATATGTAATTCAATGTGTGTAAAGTTTCAAACTGAAATAAGAGAATACAAGACAGAAAGAGGAGAAATCGAGAGTACTGTGGGCAAGCCCTTGAGCAGCAGCTTTGAGCTTCTCAGGATTAGCAGGGGTGTAATGACGGCGTCGCAACTCATTAGCTGTTGATGCTGTAACTGAGGTTCCAGCTTCGGGCATTTGCCACCTTCAAAGAAAAAATGCATAATTTCAATAAATCATGTCTCTAATTGCGCAATTTCCAACCTAGAACAACTAAACGGACACCTAATTACCGAAAAATGAAAGAGGAAGAAGCAAATTAGAGAAACAGGGAAAGAGATGATATAAACCCTAGAACGTCAACGACCAGAAAATTGGATGATTAAAATACCTTCTGGGGCCAAAGGTGACCTGGGGAAAGGAAAGATAGCCACGAAGGGGATTGAGAGCAGCATCGGAATTGGAAATAGGAGGGGAAGAGTGAATAGACCATTTGGTAGAAGCCGATGTAGGGGAAGAGTAGTCGGAAAGCGGTTGCTGGTGATAGAGCTTGGGGGGAAGGGAGTGTCTCAGAACCTCCGGGAGGACGTCGGGGCTGGCGACAGAGGAGGCTTGAGAATCGGCGGCGACCAAGGAGGATGGGGGTAACTTGTCACGAAGGCGGCTAACAGCTTGCCGGGATTCTTGGACGAAGTAGGCCGCTTCCTTCCCCGCCAACCTCCCAGCCAGAAAACTCATCTTTAGTTTTGGGTTTTGCTGATTGTTTCCATAAATTTCAATTTTTGTAAATAATTTGATCAGTTCACGACTTCATGTAAATATTCTAGCGTTCTAGATGTCTGAAAACACATTTTCTAAATCCAAATAGTGTTTTTTTTGACTCGTTGAGGTCCTCATTCAACTAGTTGAATTGTCCAAAATTGGCTGTTTGTTGTCAATGTTTTGTAAATCAGTTAATGTTATAGCTCTCACACAGCGGTTTAACACAGGATAATTCGCATTTTGTTATGGGGTTTATTTGGTAGAATATGAATTATGCGAGGGAAAGGAGATCAAATAAAGGGCCCGTTTGGTTTTAAATACGGGATCGAAAACATAATGGAAACGAATCTAGTCCATATGTATACCCTTGTTTACGAAAGTTTTTGGAATCATTCCTCGTGGTTTGAAATAATTGGAGTTGAATTTGGTTGCATTTGATACCATATAGGAAAACAAAATGTGGGGAGACAAATGCGTTTTGTACGAAACCACAATGAATGATTACGTAAAATTTCATGAACAATGATATACATATGGACTAGATTCGTTTTCATTCCTTTTCTGTTTCCAGAGTTGTAACCAAACGGACCCAAAAGTTAGTTGATATAATTTTTTTTCATTAGGGTTAAACTACAAAAAAAAAAAAAATGAAACAAAATACAAATTTTTAATCTCAACATGTAAGAAGCATGTAACAACGTTTACGTCACAAACTTGAGCTTTTGTTTCATCTCAATCTCCCACGCGACGAACAAAAGGATGAGTCTTTCATCCCTGGCTTTCCACTCGTTCTCCAACCTTGTACTACACAATCACGGTGAGTGTTTCAGTTTCATTGCTTTGTCGTCTCTTGTCCAAATGAAGCTTTTCACCCTAGTTACGTTAGGGTTAATTAAGCATCTCAAATCTAAACAAGGACATTGTTTGGTAGAGCAATATCTCAAAGTTAAGAGAATCTTTCCGCTGAAATAACAAAAATCATATTGGAGGTGAAATGGAAGGAATTACAACGTCTCAAAACTATGAAATAATTACCCAAATTCCTAAGTGAACTAGTGAAGTTGTCGATTGTAATTTCGAAATCAATTCTTGGTCTCATATTTAAAAAGGAGAAGATGAGAGATCGTTTTAGCTCATTCACTCGATAGGTGTGGAAGGACGGAAATATGAGACCAAAATACACCATCCACATTGGTTAATTGAATGAATCTATGATGCATGACAACGAAATAGATATCATTATGCGTTTTACATGATAATGTAAAATATAGTCACACGAGTCC